>CM041298.1:23402191-24717191 GCA_023052935.1 Piezodorus guildinii | reverse complement strand
ACGAAATAAAAATATTCGCCAAGACAAAAATCTTGTATGCAACAGTGAACATTGGCAATCCTGGCTATACGCTCCTCTACGCTGAAAGGTACTATATTATACAATAATATAAGAGATTATATAATTAAATACATGTTTCTATCAAAACTCAATGTAATTCTTTAAACTTGCTTTCAACTTCACTCAAAAGTTCGCGCATTCTGATTTTGGGCTTTGGTGACTACAACTACCTGGGAACCATTATAGAGAGGTCTGGCAGAATTGACCAAGAGATAGGAAGTAGGATCAATAAAGCCAACCAGGTGTACTACCAGATCAACAATAGTATAATAGGACACCCTTGAAGTAGGACGAGATGTTAAGATGCACATCTATAAAGCCATTTACCTACCAGTGCTTACATATGGAGGCGAGAGCTGGGTGATGCTCGACAAGCATATCAGCCGAATCACTGCTGCTGAAATGAAATTTTTACGTAGAGCAGCGGGAAAGACAAGGCGCGACTGTGTCGGGAACAATAGGGTCAGAGAGCAACTCAAGGTACCACCATTGAAGACGATAATGGAAAACAGGCAATTAAAATGGTTTGGACACGTCTGCTGCATAGTCCTTGGAGTGCTTTTTTGAGCTCTTCATCACCAGATTTCAGGAATTCAGGTGAAATTCCATCTCTCCCCGCTGCTTTATTTATTTTTATCTTTTCAAGAGCATATTCCACCTCGTCTTCTTCTATAGGCTCTAGATTCTCCTGTGTTGCAGGTTGTGCATGCAGCCATGGTGTACCATATTCTTCAGAGAAGAGATCTTGGTAGTGGCGCCTCCACCGTTCTAAGATATCATCTGGGGCAGTCATTACGTTGCCACTTCCATCCTTTACATTCCGAATTGGCTTTTTGTGTTTTCCTTTCAGGGACTTTATTGTATGCCAAAACCGTTTGGAATTTTCTCGGTGGTTTCCATCAAGACTTTTGCCGAATCCCTCCCATGTTTGCCTTTTCAATGAACGTATTGCTGTTTTAGCATCATTTCTTAGACGGTGATATTCAATTAGGTTAGCATGTATTTTATCTCGGAGATATGCTTTCCACGCTAATTTTAGTTTGATAGCATATTTTTTTATTAATAAATGGATCAGCGAATACTTCATTTTTACAATTTATTTTCCTCATTCATTTCTACCTTAATTATTTCAATTTTTTTTTTGGCTATATTAATGGTTTTTAATGAATATCCAAAAATAAAATTTATTACTGAATAATAAGTTACATACTTTAAGAAAAAAATGGAAAAAACAGGGTGTGCTAATACTTTTTTGACCCACTGTAAGGCATTTTTCAAAGATCTGTTCACTCCCTTCCCTATGAAATAACCACAGTAAATTTCGATTAATAATAATTTAAAACAAGGAACCATAATAGTATGATAAATCATGGAGATATTACACTTGCTATTGAGTTGAAGGGAGGTATATAAGGTAGCATTAATCTTAGCGCCTAACGGTGATCCGGATTTGCGGTGGCTCAGACATTATCCGAGGCTGTAGGTACAATTGATTGTTACAGAACAATACCCCTCCACGGATTCCAGCTCAGGAATCCGGCAAGATCAGAAAGCGGTCATCTACTTAACTGTTCATCGACCCTATAGGAGGCTCTTTACCTGGATTATCCTCCAAGTATGGTAGAAAACGGGTTCTTTTTGGCATTACTAAGCCATCCTTTTTATAAGATTTCACTATAATTTCAAATATGTAAGTTTTTTTTTTTTTAATTCAATTATTATTTACATGAGGAATGTTTGGGGGTGAGGTCAATAAACAGAAATACACATTAAAACTTGGTAATATTTTAATTATGTACCGACATTTCGGCCTACATTGTGGGCCTCCATCAGTCCCACTTCTTTAGACACCGTCTCAGAGTCAACCCTGGTGAAGGCCCACGAAACGTTGGCACATAAGTAAAATATCACCAAGTTTTAATGTGTGTTTCTCTTTAATGATCGCACCCCCAATCATCTTCTTCATCTAATTTCTCAACGCTCAAGTAAACTACATCATTAATTATGATTTATGTATCCATATAGTTTGTAGTGATCCATTACAATAATTTGTAATCGATTTTAGGCCCCAAAATTCCATAAATAATTTAAAAATCAGGACTTAAAAAACCATCTCGTCCTAATGTTGGCCCCTCCGCGTAACGTAGTGGTATCACAGCACTACTTTCTTAATACATATCAACAAGAAAATCAAACGATTGCAGAATACGTTGCTTTACTAAAAAGAGGCCTTTCTAATTGCAAATTTTCTGTTACATGTAAATGTCAAGAAACAGTTCCAGTAACAGACTTATTTTTACGTGCTCAGTTCATACGGGGATTAAAGGACGACTGGATTAGAGAACAATTTTTGCAATCGGATAAAGTTCTAGATTCTGGAGCAGGATACTCACTTTTTCCTCAACAGTGTTTCGCAAAAATCAACATTAAGAAGTCACTTAAGCATACAGACATTCAATTTCGTACATACACGGGCTCAATTTTTCGTCCTCTGGGAATAGCTCAAGTAAGTGTGAAACACCTAGTTAAATTATTTTCCGAACTTCTTTTTGTAGTTGGATATGAATGCGCGCCTCTCCTGGAAAGAACTTGGATCAGACATCTGAATATTGTCTTACAAGATATGGATAGCCAAGGTACCAGTATTAAATGCGTAAAAAATCTTGATTCTGATATTGAAAAAATTCTATCACAATATTAAGACTTATTTGAACCTAAAATAGGTTGTATTCCTAATTTTCAGTGCTCCTTAAAGCTAAGGAAAAATGCAAAACCTACATTTTTTGAATGCAAGAGACATTCCGATGGCGCTACGGGACAAGGTAAACCAAGAACTGGACTCATTAGAAGAACAAGGTGTTATTACTAAGATAGATTGCACAGATTGGGGATCACCCTTGATACCGAAAAGAGATAATTCAGTCAGGTTATGCGTCGATTACAAAATTGCGGTCAACTCCCAGCTTCAAGGTTCTCATTATGCCATACCGAAAATTCGAGGATGTCTAAATGGCCTGCGCAACTCGGAATATTTTCGCTCGATTGATTCATTCAAGGCATACCTCCATGTAGAGGTTGATGAGGATAACCGAATCATTCAAACTATTTCAAAGACCTATAAGATTAGGTCACTAAGCGAATTTAATCGAATAATTGACAACATTTTATCTGGCCTGGACGGTGTTGCAACATATTTCTATGACATTGTGATTCATGGTCCTTCCTACGAACAGTGCAGGTAGCATTTGATTTCTTGCTCGAACCGCCTTCGTGCATACAACTTGGATGTAAAAAAACTAAAATGCATGAATAATCATAACATTCCAATAAAACAAGTGTGGGAGAGTGTTATAATCATTAGCAACACTGACAACAGTAGCATTACTGACGATGTATGTAAATATTTCGAGACCTGGGGCGTTCCAGGGTGCTCTTAATATTAAATATTTTTTATGAGGCAGGTCGATAAAACAATGTAGTGGACTATATTTTAAATGGAATAATATGATATAAGATTACAATCTATTAAGAATTACAAGAAAATTAAAATTTGATTTAGGTTAAATTATTTCTATTATTACATATATCTGCCTGATGCAAGAGTGGGGTCTCTCTTCTTGATTCATTCCTTCGTTCCTGGACCGGCCGGCGCCTATTCTTTTACTCCTCCATTAGGATGAGGATGATACTCGTGAAATATGATGAAGAAGTTTGCGTCTGTAGATGCATGTGCTTTTTTTTTTTCTTTCTTGCTATTTCTCTTGCTCGCCGAGGATTCTGGTCTCAGTGCGAGTACCTACCTATGCCGCCAGATGGCCCTGTGTGCGCTTCATTGTGTTGCTGCATGAAAGATGCCATATCTTAAAATGGGTTAAGGGCCGTGTTCCCTTAACGCTGTACCTTCCTAGTTAGGTTACAAATTATTTAAAACAATTATTACATGCGTTTACATAGTATTAAAGAATATATCTTGTTTAACCAATATAGTTTATATATTCAATAGTTAAAATAAAAGTTATAACACTTTCCCATCTCTAATAGACAGGTGTACACAGAAAGCATGCGCCGGTCTAGATGTTGGTGACGTTACCATGGTTACGAAATCCATGGTTTTATCCCTGACAAAATTCGCATAACTCGCCTAAAAAATTATTCACGCCAAATAAGATAAGAAGGTAATATGTCTGATACATTATAGTCAAAACACGCTTTTTCTTAATAATTACCTCGACTCTATTCTCTACAATAATGGAAATTGACAGAGAAAGGAATACTTCCGATGTAGATGTAAACGCAATCCAGTAGGCAGCATTTGGGAAAAGCAATCTCACGATTCCAGGAGAGACTATATCAGATTTGGTAAATGCCTCGGGGCAGTATAAACCCCTAACCGACTGGCAGGCTGCTACACAAAGCTCCGAGTCCCGCCCGGGTGAGTAATGTGTATGGTGTTATAAATGTTGTGCTGAGGGGGGGCAGGGACCCACACCTGTCCGACGAGGTCGATATTCAATTTCCATCTGACATTGTCTCATATTAGAAAAGGAAAAGGGGTTGGAGGGGGGGTAGAATTTCCAAGTGCTCCATATTTCAGGCCCCAACCGGGCCCATTTCAACTCATCCAGACATGACAACTCAATTCTTCTTCCTTTTGTCAAGCCTCTAACCATCACCCTTTTTCCCTTCTTATTATCATCCAGCTTTAGATAGATATATTCCAAATATTTATTTCGGTGGGAGACTTGAATATCGTTGATCCTTTTATCATTCAAAGGGATATATATTTAAATTACATTCGGTTAATTCATTCCTTATCCGAAATTAATTCAAAGCTAACCTTACATTGAGCACTACGAAATGAAAACGCTTACATATTAGTTTATAATTTACAAAAAATAAATAGAAACAATTATGATAATGAAATAAAAACATCCGGTGCTCACAACATACGTCTTTTACAAACTTCTCTCCATGAAATCAAGTTTTAGATAAGCTTAAAGTTAAAAAAAATATTTATATTGTTTTAATGGAAAATTTTACTCGAGCCTACATATTATAAAACGTTGCAAATTATTACATTATGCTTTATTATTACCAAATAACTGTTTATATAGTTATTCTATAGGTCATTAAGTAATATAAAAAGCAATAAATCAAAGGAAAATGGCCTATCACCACTGCTATTTATAGATATATTCAGAAACTCTATATCTCTGCAATTTCTGAGCCTCAATAATTCTATTTTCGTTTTGTAAGAAATTTAATTCTTTTTCGAATAACGCATTGGTACGGAGTAAAACGGATTGTAAATAATAAACCAAAATCAAATATATTAGAATTGTCTACTATGTTCTGTTCTTTTCATTTAAATAAAATTTCCGTACTCCAGAACTCCTTACCTTAGATTTTTTTATCTATCATCAATAATAACCAATTTATCAGAGAATCACGTCTCTTATAAGTCTTGATCTCGAATATCTTATCAATGTTTTTCTATCTTCAATAATAACCAAGTTTTGGGAGAAATATATATAGCATTAGGCTATTGTGCTCCGGGTCCCAGATTTCAACCCCGACTAAGACAAAATTATTTAATCTGTTATTTCAATAAAGCGACCCTGGGGTAAAGAGGCTCTCCTGAGGTACACCTAGCCTCTATAAAGTGGGTATCCGAAATTGGGGGGAAAACCTGGCGGCCGAGCGTGATTTAGGCCTAATCACCTCCTTGCACGGTCGTTGGCATAGAAACAGTACGAATCTCTAAACAGTGAAACCCTATTCCACATCTAGCCGTAGCAGCCGCAGGGAGGAGGTCGCGTTGACCCGGCTGAGGATAGGACACTCGCGGCTGACGCACTCTTATCTTTTTGCTAGGCAGCCGGTGCCCCGATGCCGGCACTATGATGAAACCCTTACCATTCAGCATATTTTTCAAGAATGCCCTTATTACTCATCACACCTGAATAAAATTGGACTAAGCCCGAATATTTCAGCAGTGCTGGGTGATAGAGAGAAAACCATTGAATTAGTTTTTGATTTTCTTAAGGAGCAGTCATTATTATCGAAATTATAAAGACCATTCCTAGTCAGTTAACATTACTAACATTATCAATTTTATTTATCTTTTTAAACTACTGTTTACATAATAATCATTTTTTTTTCTTCTCTCAATTACTCATTACCTAATAGTACTTTCTTATAAAGGTTGAATATGCATATAGTGTCTTGGCGTTAATGACCTTAGGGTTTTACGCCTTAAAACCAAAACAAACAAACAGTACGAATCTCTGTAAGCAATGAACCCGAGAACCTCCATGAATTGTAAACGAGTTATTCTTAATATTAATATTCATTAAGGCTGAAAAGAAATAGGAAATAACGAAAAATTATGAGTATTGAATAATATAAATGACTCGGGGTCAACTTTAGCATAGTGGTTATTATAACAGCCTTCAATGCAAAAGGTCACGGGTTCAAACCCGTTGAGAATTACTGGAAGGAATTAGCCCGGGTGGCGGTCAGCAAATGAAACAACTAAATAGTTTCAACTATTTGTAATTTGCCAACGTTCGACCCCCCTTGTGGGCCACCATCAGGGATGAAATAGAAAACATAAAAATATGGAGTAGAGTGGAGATGCTACAGTGGGAGTCCTAAATTTTGCCTATCCAGTTTTTATTAGGATAGGGATCTTTAACGAGTACCTTACATCGCACAGGCTCGGGACCACCTTTTAACGTCCCCTCCGAAGGACGGTATAACTAAGTATTTTTTATTCTCATTTCAAAATCCTAGGACCACCAGCGGGTTTGAACCCGTGACCTTCGCCATAAGAGGCTGTTATGCTAGCAACCCAGCTACAAGTGAGCTCAATAATTATATGAAAGAAAAAATTAAAATTTTACACATAAATAAATATGCCCATAACTCAGTTATTTTTGAAGATAGAGTTTTAGAATCAATAAAGCGCGGTACGTATCTCCCATCTACATAATATTTTTATGTTTCCAATTTCATCCCTGATGATGACCCACAAAGAGGGTCAAAACAAATAAAGGCAAGCAATAAATAGTTGAAACTATTTAGTAGTTTCATTTACTGACCGCCACCCGAACTAATTCCTTCCACACAATATAAATATTATGAAATAGTAATGGAGTGAAAATTGGAAGTAAAATAAAAGTACTAATTTTATTTTATTTTTATGATATTATGATGAATGCTTCTTAATGTCACTATTCGATATATAATTTGAACCCTTAAAATGTCTCTGATACTTAGGTCTAAATTTAGTAACATAATCTTAAGACCTTTAAAAACACACAGGATGTTTGCATGTTGATAGTTGCTATAACAGAACTATATATTATTGTTACGTTATGTTAAAACTTGAAATTCAGGAACCCCACCTCAAGAGTAAGGAAACACAGACACCGTGTTCTAATTAGTTGGATGCCCACTCTAACCCTAGGATATTGGCTTCAGTGTCAGCCGCCTCCGATCAAATATCACATCGCCTACTACCTCTCCTCTGGGATCTCAGTCAATTTACTTCTGTTAACTGAACACTGTCTATTACTACCTGATTCCTTAATATCCGAACGAGACACCTTTATTACATTAAACTGTCGACTTAAACTATTAAACGTTTATCTTGCATTACTTGATATTTTTAGGTTGAGTGAAGATAAACATTGACAAAGTTAAAGAAAACGAAACGTTTTTATTTTATTTTCTGGCAGAATTGAGACGTTGATTTCCAAAAGGTACTAAATTACATTTTTTACGAAATAGATTTTTTTACACATTTGTATTCTCATCATTTAATTCTATCTAAATATTCTATTTGATGTTATCTAATGAATTCTCAAGTCCTTAAAAAACACGATTTAGAAATGCGGTCATTTTCTAAAAGTAATAATTACGCATTTATTTTCGTTCCAAATCTTTCTAAAAAAAATCATTTCATAACTTTAATATGATGTTATTATTATAGTAAAAAAATAATTCTAAATTTTAAGGCAAAAAGACCCAAATTAGCTAGTTTAATAATATAGTAATGAGAGATTTTCGCGCTTCCTGTAAAATTTCCTAGAATGGATATAGTACCTTTTGGAAATCAACGTCTCAATTGGCTCCTAATAATAATTTTATGTGCTTCAGGTGCAATTTTGGTTTATTATTTTCAATAATCATTTTTGTAATCGACCAATAAAATAAAAAAAAATTAGCCCTGGTCAAAATTTGAGAGCTTACGTTTCAAGATGTGTAGAATCTGAATAACGATTTAAAAAAAAATCCGTTTGTCCGTCGTCCGCGGCATTTCTCCAAAACTACTGGACTAATTTTTTTGAAATTCGCCACAAAAGTACTACTCCATTCAACGATGATCCTAACACCTAGACATTGATATCAGCTGGTTAGTTTTAAAATGGTGGCCGATTAAAAGGATTTTATTTAATAACTCAGTTATTTTTGAGGATAAAAAAAAAATTTATTAGTGTTTTTTAACCAAAAATAGGGAATAACTATATAAAAGAGAAAAATGAAAAGAAAAAAAATTATATTTTTCACATAAATACGCTCATAACTCAGTTATTTTTTACTATAGAAAAAAGTATGTATAGAGTTTTAGAATCAGTATAGCGCGATAAACCAAGAAAGGAAAAAAAAAAGGATAAATGAAAAATTTTAAAAATTGAAATCTCGCTTATATATACGCTTGAACTACGTTATTTTCCAAGATAGAAAAAAACATTCATTATTGTTTTTGCTATTAGTGTCATTTGATAGAGAATTAAATTTTGGACCAAATGAAAAAAGAATCATTGAATTTGGTTTACAACTAGCTTAGATATTTCGTTTTGAAATCAGTGGTAGTGTTATGATATGATGCTTTGAATTAGTGCTTTTCATATTACTTAATTGTCTATCAACAGCCATATACACAGTTATACCCTAAAATTGTTATTTGGAAATAATAAACCATTGTAATAATTTGCAGCGTTTTTTTTTTTTTTTTTTTTTAATTAAATGGTGTAATGTGAAATAGTAGTCTTTTGACTACTTCTATTTCTGAACTTGAAATTCCTGTCTCTAATCTGACTAAGCAGTTCGGAGTATATTTGGACCATTGCTATATTTGCTTAAAGTACTTCATCGTTAATATTATTTCTAAGTTCCGGCATTACTGTGGAGCTCATATTTCTGCAGAGTATAATAAACTAGAATGTATAATGGAGTTATATAGTTTTTGTTTTGAGTCCCAGTTTTCTTATTTACTCTATTGTAAAATGGCCAGAGCTGTTCCTACTGCGAGTTTAGTTTTCTTTATGTCTGAGTTTGTAGCTTGAAGCAATGTTCCAGAAAAACTGTACTGTATGCCTAGATAAGTGCAGTTTTTTACTCTTTCAATACAGGTTTCTCTATTATACTTATATGTATAACGCTAAATTAATCAAAGCAGGAAAACACTATCATTTTATATTCGAGTAAACTGGCCAGTAACCACTGTTGAGTATAAAACGCTATATCTCTGCTATTTTTTAAACAATTTCAATGTTAATTTTTTGTTTTGTAAGGAATTTTCAGTATTCATGAATTCGTACGAACATACTTTTATTCTCTATTAGAGTTCTATGTATCTTGAAACGTAATAGCTTAAATGTTAATTTTATTTTTCATTTTTTATAATTTTATGGTCCCTTAAAAAGATTCATAATTGAAAATGATTCACCAAAATCATCTAACTAGACTTCCTTAATTACAATGCTTCCTTTTATTTTATTTCAGTTATCTTGTAAATAAATACAATAAAAATTCCTGTTTTCAGAATACTTTTAATTTTTACTCTAAACGTTCAGAAATAACACAGGTATCACTTTTTTTTCTATTTTTTTTTTTTTTTTTTTTTTTTTATCCTCATCGTAGGTAAGTTAATCGTCTTCTGAAGATGTTTTGGGCAATAATAACCACTCGCATTTTTTTGCCCTTAAAACCAAAACAACAAAGAATAAAAAAAATCCTTTCGTCCACCGTCCGCCGTCCGCGGCATTTCTCCGAAATTACTGGACCAATTTTTTTGAAATTCCCCACAAAAATACTACCCCATTCAACGATGATCCTAACACCTAGACGTTGATATCAGCTGGTTAGTTTTAAAATGGCGGCCGATTAAAAGGATTTTATTTAATAACTCAGTTATTTTTTAATATAAAAAAAAATGTATTAGTGTTTTTTTCAATCAAAAAACCGCGAATAACTATATAAAAGAGAAAAAAGAAAAGAAAAAACAATTGATATTTTTCACATAAATACGCTCATTACTCAGTTATTTTTGACTATAGAAAAAAGTATGTATAGAGTTTTAGAATCAGTATAGCGCGATAAACAAAGAAAGGAAAAAAAAAGGATAAAATGAAAAATTAAAAAAACTGAAATCTAGCTTATATATAACCTTGAACTACGTTATTTTCCAAGATAAAGAAAAAATACTTTTAATTTTTACTCTAAACGTTCAGAAATCTTCAGAAAAAGAAACGTTTTTTTTTTTTTTGGCATCTGGCAGCCCAGTACCACTCCGATTTGGATGGAGGTTCAACTCTTATCTTTTGTGATCGGGGGTATACTTCTAGATGCGATGCATCCATTTCACGATTTGCATGACAAAGGCAGCAAAGTGGAGACTCTACCACTCCGATCCGATGCAAGTATTTCGCTAGGTAGTCATGGCCAGTAATCATTCGGAACTGTGCAACAGCATTTCTTCTCTTCAAATCTAATAGTATCCGTTCTTCTTCTATAAGGAGTTTGACTAAGTGTTTGTTGAACGAACTGAGAATTTGGGAACCCTTTAGCAGAGCATGATATGCCCTCTTAACTTCATCTATAGTTCTACGATAGGAAATTTGATTGTCCAACCGAAGCTGCACCTTCTTTTGCAAGCTTGTCGGCTACTTCATTCCCATGGATACCACAGTGGCCTAGTATACATTGGAAAACCACCTGCCTAGTTTGTTGAAGCAGCTGTTCAATTTTTAATTTGCAGTTCACTACGTCATTTTCCTGAGATGCATTTGGATGATGGCCGCCTGTGAATCGACAAACAAGACAATTCTCTTTGCATACATGTTTATGAGAGCTTGCAAAGTAATATAGCACGAATTTCGCTATCGAAATTTGTAGACCATTTTCCTAACGGCTTCGAGATTTGGAATAGATGCGAGTACACGCCTGCTCCTCCATTGTAACTTGCATGTTCCGCTGAACCATCGGTGTAGACATGGAACCAAGGAGCGCTGGGAAAACGCTCAGCTGTGGTTTCGAGTGGCAGGATTTTAATTCCTCGCGTATAGCTTCTTCTTTTTTAATTTGTCTCATGAGATCAAGGTGGTAAGATGCTGTATTTAGAGGAATGGCAGTAGAGAAAGTTTTTCTCTTGGAGCAGGCATTAAGCCTGTTTTTTCTCTAAGGATTTCTACTTTTTCAAAAAAGGTGTCCTGCGTCTTATGTGTTGTAGAGAGTTTCTTTTTACTTGACCAGTAGTCAACCGGGAGCTGCATAGGGATTTCTATTTCTATTTTATGTATGAGTGTTTGTGTGTTTATCGTGGTGTCTTGAGCCCAAAAATCTTAACTTTTTTTTTTTACTATCTTCGAAAATAATTGAGTATGGCAGAATATCTAGGCAAGATTTTTCTGGTTCGTCGGGGTGTCTTGTTTATAAAACTCTATGCATATATTTCTCAAATTATATTTAATTTTATATATATCATTGATAATGATCACGCCGTGAAATAATATGGCTCTGCTGAAAATTATAAATAATACCGTTTATATTTGAAATGATCTCACATAACTCACCCCTGAGTTGATTAAACGGGAACATTTCAGAGACAAACCCATTATGTTATGTAAACGTTTGAACTGTGCGTTTGTCATTTTAACTTATTGCTCGCTGTTTTAAAATGTGTACTGCAAATACATCCGAGTTACCGTCACCACTGAAAGTTCGTGCCTCAGCATAATGTTGCTTTCTGACATTTATTCCCAGAACCTGTTCACTGGCAGTGAGCAATCTTTTCGTCTCCTTTGTTTGAAAGAGATTTATCCTCTCTGAATCCCCCTTATATATACTTATTTACAGTCCTTATTAAATCCTACAACATTATACATAAAAGAAAAGCAAATAAGGTAACAAAACTACGAAAGCTTTCTATAAATACATTAATTAAAGAAAAAAAAAAGGTTGGTGTAGCAGTAAGCGACTTATCTTATCTCTACACCTAAGAACTATTAAATAAAGTAAGAGTTGAGAAATGTTTAAAGAATCATATTCAGTTTCGTTGTTAACATATCTTAATAATACAACATTCTTATGTACTAAAGTTTATGCCATATGTTTACCAAGTTATCCAATCCCGCCGTCGATAATACATTTTTGACCTTCTACAATTCAAATCCTCATTTCGTTTCCGCTATATACGCTCTAGGTTTTCAGATTTATACACAACGGCTCACCACTCTGCACATTTTGACAGATCGTTTCTTATCCGATCCCGAATCATATGGAATTCTATTCCTATTTTTATTCGTCACTCTAACTCTCTTACTACCTTGAAATACAGCTCATTCATTCATCTCACGACCATCCAGTCATAACAAAATTGTAAATAAGACTCTATTTTATATTATTTTCTGCATATTTGCGTATGACTGTTTTCGATTAGTTTTAGTTTACATGTTTAGAAATAATTAATTACTCTAAGGCTCTGAGGACCAATTTATATATTTTATAAATGTTATTCTAAAGTGACTTGTCCCAGAATAATAAAGAATGTATTTATCATTATAATTAAACTAACCATTTTGTCCTTTTGAACTATTTGATTAATTAAATCTTTAACTGTTAGGAATAATAAAAATGTATAAATATAAACTATTAAAATACGGATGAGACGAAATATCCGCTTAGCAATGTAAAAGAGGATAGTCTCAGTAATATTGATAAATAAGAATATACGGTTAAACATGTGGATAAATTAAGAATCTTGATACCGATTTATAATTGATAAAGAAAGAAAGATTTTTTTTTTAATTTATAATAATTTACAACTCTATTATACAAATACAATGAGTAAGTGTGCAGGAAGAATAAACCTCGTGAAAATGTATTATGAAAGAATTATGAACGTTAGCTATTCATTAACTATTTTAAGATAGTCCTCATAAGGCCTATAGTAACGTATGCGTGTGAAACGTGGACGATCAATAAGTCGGTTGCACATAAGGTTGACTGCTTCGAAAGAAAAATCCTCAGACGCATTTTCGGACCTGTCAGGGAAAATGAAACGTGTCGTCTGCGCAGGAATGCGGAACTGTACGTTGGTTACCGCGATTTGAACATTTCAAGCTTCGCCAGGTTGCAGAGAATGAAGTGGATCGAACACGTGATCAGGATGGAAAGTAGCAGGGACCCGCTAAAAGTATATAGGAGCACTCCAGGTGGAACAAGACCTAAGATCCCGATGGAAAGACAACGTCCATTCAGACCTGAGGAAAGCAATAATAACCTCGATACATGCTGCAGACGGTTCTGACTGGGGCAGAAAGATCGAGAATAGCGCCAATGAAGAAGAAGATAGTAGTATTGGGTTGATGCGAAATTAATGCAGGTTTCCTCTATTGCAATATCTTAATTCCAATTGTGTAAACAAAGCTAATCCTAACATTGATCATTATTATACCAAAACAAACCTTATCTAATACCCTCTCTTTCACCATGAATTTGTTTAGTAAAATCGTTTTGTTCAGTGTGTTCAAAGGTCTTGAATCGAAAATGTCAAAGTGCGATTTTCGTCAAATTTATTTTTACGAATTTAAATTAGGGCGCAGCGATGCGCAAACGGCTCGTGATATTAATGAAGTGTGGGGTCAGGGGGCTATTAATGAGTGCACGGTGCAGCGTTGGTTCCAGAAGTTTCGCAGAGGAGATTTCGACCTCGAAGACAAGGAAGGTCGGGGCCGTCATCTTGCTCTGGACAACGACCAGCTGAGGTCAAAGCTTTCTCATTCGAGGTGAGACTATAACTGCTGACAAGTACTGTCAAGAAATTGACAGCATGAATAAAAAATTGCAACGTCTTTGCCCAGCATTGAAGAATCGGAAGGGGCCGATCCTGCTCCACGATAACGCCAGACCACACGTTGCACAACCAACGCTTCGACGACTGCACGAGTTGGGCTACGAAGTTCTCCAACATCCGCCTTATTCACCTGACCTCTCTCCTACAGACTTCCACTTTTTCAGGCATCTGGACAACTTTTTGAGGGAGAAAAATTTTCAAAACCAGGACGACATTGAAAATTCTTTTCGAGATTTCATTGAGTCCAGGGATTCGGATTTTTTTTCTGGTGGAATAAGAAAGCTTGTTGAACGTTGGCAAAAGTGCATTGATTCAGATGGAAATTATTTTGATTAAATATATATGGTTAAAGTAAAGATATGGCGTATTTACAATACCTACTAAAAACCTGCATTAATTTTGCATCAACCCAATAGTTCCCAAGACCTTCATTTCAATCGCCTCCTCGAGTTAGCAGGCATATCTAGGGACTAAAGATTACGGACAAGTGGGGTTGTATTAGGGCTTGCATATCTATTAGGGCTAGATCTGAGGTCATTATGGATGAGTTGGTTAGTGACAAAATAACGGACATTAAGGATTTTGTGAAGGGTTTTTATTTTAAGAATTGAATGCGTGAGGAATTAGATGGTTTAGTAGAAACCCAAAACCTCGATTCCATACGTCCGAATAGGTCTGATAATTTTGACTAAAATAATTTTTCTTAATAGGAAGTTTTTAACGTTTGTCAAGCAAGTGTTGTATTAATCGGTATATTCGAACGGTTTCTGTCATATAAGTCTATTGTAAGGATGCCAAGTGAGGATGGGCCAAGATGGAGTCCTAGTTATCGGATTTGTTCTACAGAAGACAGCGTGATGTTATTAAATGATACTGAGGGACAGGAAGACATCGGTTGGTGACGAATTGTAAAGGTAAATTGGTGGGATTTGTTAGCATTTATTTCAATCCTCTAATTGTGACACTGTTTTTCAGTGACAGTGATATGGGACTGAACGATTTGGGATGAAGTAGCTTGATCATTATGGAAGGATAAGACACACGTGTCATGAGCATTAGTTCAAAGATGAATTGTACAAAGGAAGTAGAGAATAGGACCTATGATACTACCTTGAGGCACTCCAACAGATTGAGGAAATATGGATAAGTAGGACAGGTTATGGTTTACCTTAAAGGTTTTGCCAGTAAGGTAGGATGGCATTAATTGGAAATATGAAGGGGAGAGGAATTTACGGAGTTGGTAAAGTAGTCACTGGTGCCTTACACGGTCAAATGCTTGTTCTACATCAAGAAAGGCTCCAGTGCAGTACATTCTGCGCTCTAGAAGATGGTTTGATCGGATTTGTAAAGGTTTTTTTTTTTTTTTTTGTGCCACATTCTTCAATGTCTGTGATGTGAGACTGTAAGGTTTGGGATTTAACAGATAGATCATTATTAACGGATAACACATATGAAATATTAAAAAATAACTAAAAAGAAGTTATTATTGTGACTTTCAAGTATTTATTGGTGTAGCTATTTACTTTGGCCGTGGGACTTGGGCCTGCTTTATGAGAGGGAACGTATTGGGATTCCTTTTCATTACATCAGGGAGAGGAGAAGAGATTGTCGTTTGAAGTAATGAAGTGGGGGACAGTAAGGAAAATTAAGGGGGCTCTTAGGTCGAGCTGGGGGGAATGCTAATGTGACGGCTTCTAAGATCGCCCTTTAATTAAAAAAGGTTTTCAGCAGTAAATCCCTAGTCCGGGAGGTCCCTCCCGCTGTTATCCCGGAGGAAGAATTGTTAATAAACGCCTTTCGGCGAAGAAGTAAAATGAAAAAAAAAGAAAGGGAGAATAAAAGAAAAGAAATAATAATAAAACTTGCGGATTGTGATTCATATCAAGAGAAAGATTTAATTGAATTTGAACAATCAGCGGATGTTCTAAAGTGGTAATTGTATTCAAATAATAATACATTATATATATATATATATATATATATATATATATATATATATACATATATATAATATATAATATATATATATATTGCTATGTTTTTGACCGGCTTAGGTACATTAAAAAGATAGGTAAAGTTAGATTGTGGAGAACAAAGATCTAGGACAGACCTTTTTTTTTTTTTTTTTTTTTTTTTTTTTTTTTTTTTTTTTTTTTATTAAATCGCGGATTCCGCCATCCATATTAATTATGAACACATTTAAAGTTTCAAGATGTTTGGTTTTAAGGTGAATATCAGACAATTTTATGGTAGAAAGGTGTAATGATATATTATGATACTAAAGTCACAAGTCAGTTATTGATTATAGCTTGAATCCGCCGAGATAAATAAATAATTAAATATTATACATTAGGGGTTATAGTAAACTAACTAGGTAGATGATCGGAGAGCTAAGGTAAGTGAATTGAGAGCCGTAGGTTAAGGCTTCCTATTGGCCTAGACAGGAGGGTCGAGTGCATGAGGCAGTCCTAATATCCGGGGCTATATCCTAAGCCACTCCAACCACCTCATGACATTGTTATGCTAATGGCAAGCCTTAGCCATCTATACCTTCCAGTATACCTCTACCTTATGCCTTCAACGGCATCTAAATGTGTCCGTTACAATACAATATTGTATATCTTTACATAAATAAGCAGAATCCATTTTGTTGTATAATTAAAGCTTACAAATATTTATAAATATATCACATAAATTCTAAATCTATATTTATAAAAGAAAGTGCCATTTCACTCGACTTTCTGGTCATCGCAGTTTCTCAAAAACGGCTATGGCTGTGATGTTGAAATTTCTAGATGTGCAATAAGGCTGGGTTTGGGAAAATTCGTCCTCTATGTGATATAAAAAAAGTATTTTTCCAAAACGTAAAACAAAATTGGTTTTTGAATAATTCAAAAACTATAAGTACTCATTTGAATGACAATCAAATTTCTAACTATCTAGAAGCAAAATCGTCTTAATCTGATCAGAAATAGCAAAGATACTAAAATATTTATAACAAATATATTTAGGTATATTTCATTTGATAGCCATGGGTAGGTTTATATCAAAGTCATGTGTTGTGAAATGAAAATGTTTAAAATGAATAATGATTAAAGTGTTATCATAGAATTTTTTTTTCGTTAAGTTTTTTTAATTAGATAGCCTTTCTTTATTTTTGTATCTAACTTATGTACAAGAACAGATGAGTAATTGTATATATATATATAATTCTTTAAATTATTAGGTATATATATTTTTTCTCAATCATTAGTACGAGATATTGAGTATTTTAAGGCACCAAAGACTTTATTTACTTTTCTCTGTATTATTCTAAAGGCACTTGTCCTAGAATAAATAAATAAATAATTATTTAATTACTATTTAATAAAATGATTATTACAATTTCCTAACCTCATAAACATTTGTCCTGTTTGCGGAGCTGCTTGGCTTATATACTGTTAGCTAATAAAACCAATTTGCTTTCTGTCATCTAAATAAAGTTTTTATATATCATTTAATTCAGATTCTTGTTTTGGGCGCCATGGTCTGGTGATTGTCTCCTTGAAATTGAAGGTAGATCTAATAGCCAAAGCTACTTAAGCTTGGTCAGGGAACAAGTGTTACCATGGTTGGACACTATCTTCCCTAGTAGAAATATTTAATTTCTTTAAGATAATGCTCCTATCCATGTATCAAAAGCTACTAAACAGGGGTTTTCGGAGATGAATACCCAATCTCGCTCCCCAGACCTAAATCCATTCGAGAACTATTGGCAGAGTCTCCCCCAAGAAGTTTATCTGAAGGGATCGTTCAATTCAGATGTACAATTATGGAAAGCGGTTCAGGATGCTGCGGTAGCATTGAAATAAAAAAAACCCAACTCTTATCCAAAATCTGCGTAGTTCTACGAACCGTCGTTTATTACAAGTCATTAATAACTATGGATAAACTATACATAATTGAATTGGCTTATTATTTGTTTTAAATTATTTTATTTTACATGTAAACTTTATTTTGGCTAACCTTGTAATCAGCTGATCAATTAAATTTTCTTGTTCTAAATAGAATTAATAAGTGATTTTTTTTATATACAATTTCTTTTGACTTCAAAACTGACCTATGGAAAATAAAATATTATTAATTTGAAATTCTATTAATCTGGGTGTACACTTTAATTTGTCCAGGAGTGTATATCTGAATCAGGTGCTAAGTATTCTGACAAAAGCAGGTCAACTGCTCGAATAATGTCAAATGTTTTCTTAGCGTATGGTACCTTTGGAATTACTGGGCTATTTTCTAACGAGCTACCTTCAACTTCCATATGTTCTGCTCTAATTTCTTCGATGCTGTTTTGCATTCCTTCTTGGTCTATGTTAACTACTGCTTTTTTTAGGGATCACTTGTACATGGGTGGTTAGCATAACAGCCTCCTATGCTAAAGTGCACGGGTTTAAACCCGCAGGTGGTCTTAGGATTTTTTAATGGGAGTAAAAAATCCTTAGTCCTGCCGTCCGTCGGAGGGAACGTTAACAGGTGGTCCCGGGCCTGTGCGATGTCAGGTACCCACTGGAGCATCGTCCGATTAGCCATAATAGCATTAAGTGACGTCAAATAAATAAACAAACAGACTACTGCTTTTTGTGAGTTATTAGAAACCCTCACATCAACCTGCTGAGTTGCTACCTCTTGGATAAGGATCCAATCACTGCCGAGTTCTCATTATTATTATTGTTTCACAAACATTATCTTAATGTTATTTTTTAAGCTCTATTGAGGTTGATGTATTTTTACTTTCACTTACTATATATAGTAAGGGGAAGTATTGCGATCGTGAAAATGTTCGAATTCCAGTTTTCAACGGAAATACACGTTTTAGGGTCCCCTGAGTCCAAATAACCAAGTCCCGCAAAAAGGTCTGTGTGTGTGTGTGGTAACTCCCGGGCGGAAACGGTAAGTCCTATGAAACTGAAATTTCATATTTAAGGCAACTATACGCCCGAGACGTGACAAAACTTTTTTCATCAAAATGAGCTTACCAGAAGAGGCACTTTATACCATGCATTTTGCACCTTTTTTCGATTTTCTCGAAAACGGTTCTGACGATTTTGATTAAACTCGCTATATCGATGTAAAATTTAATGGGCTTCAATATCATGTAGGTTTTATTTGGATAAAAATGGTTTGTCAGGGCTTAAATGCCGATATTTTAAATTTTCTTCTTCTAAAGTACCTTTAATTTTGTAGATTCAATAATAATAACTAGATTATCTTGTTAACGCTGATGAAAAACAGGTAAATATATAAATTGAATAAATTCGATCCCCAACTAAAGGAGAAAACGGAAAAATACTTTTTTAATGCAATTTTTCGTTTTTGAACATAAGAGCACATGTATGATATACCGTTGGAAAGCTAAAGATTTTAGAAAAAATATCATCTCATACACAAGCTTTTAGAAGTTGATAGAGAGTGATGAGAAGAAGATAAAACTAACTGATTATTTTAGATAATAATATAATAGATTTTTTAATGAAACACATGTTTCTATAGAAATTTAATTTGATTAATTCCTTAGTAGTTTCACGTATTTTCATCTCTAACTGTATTTGAAAATTCTTTCATTGATTTTAAAAATCGAGGTAAGTGAAAGTCGTGTGTTGCCCGCACCAGATTTTTTTAACTTCATTATTTTTCCGAGATTTGATGTATCGGATTTTACGTTTTATACTATACCCTGATGCAGTTAAGGGTTTCAGTAATTTACATATGGTATTATGCATCATCGATACCAATTTCCTGGGAGTCAATTCCAACCAGGATCTCCTAAAGACAATTTCCTTGCAGGGAATCCTTTCCCGCTACCAGAGGAAGTAATACCGGAATTAATTGAAGCAGAAGGGCCCTATTGAGTTGACAGTATAAAGCCTGTTATTAACAGTATTAATTTATCCTTTGTTGGCAGTTAGTAAATTGCTCGAGTGTAACCAGCTACAGAGCTCTCTTCGCCGCTCCTTCATCAATGCCTCTTTTGTGTTCCACCAACAACGGTTGCATGGTTTGCAGGTGCAACGTTCTAAACTGGTCTCCCCGTTTGAAATACCATGATAATTGGAATGTTTTTTATACAAATACGTAGGTTCGAATCATTTATAAATCTGGGAAAAACACCACCCTTCTAAAATGTTAAATTTAAATACTTATCTATATAAAAAAAAATCTGGTTCGAGCAACATACGATTTTCACATACATCGAGTGTCAATGTCAATCAATTTATGAACTATTAAATAAACTTAAAGTTAAAATAAATTTAAACTTAATTTAAATGAAAAGTTTTAATGGAATCATATGATTTAGATTAAATAATAAAGCAGTCTAAAAAAATCTGGGGCGAGCAACACACGACTTTCACTTACCTCCATTTTAAAAATCGAACAAATTTTCGAACAAAATCAGAGATAAAAATGAGTGCAACATGAAAACATAAAAATGTGTTTTATTAAAAGATTTATTATATTGGGTTGTTTCACAAAAAATGTCTGTTTTTATAGTTTCTAAAATACATAAAGGATTTCGTAGGTCTCTGTTGTTTTCTTCCGAATGTTTACATATTTAAATTAAACAGTTAATAAGCCTCTACCTTTGTATTATAAACATTAGCTTCCCAATCAATTACCAACTTATTAGTATACCTCCAAATATGAACATGGAAACACGCGATTTTTGAGTCATATTTTTACGGACCATTCGCCGTTGGTTTGCTAAGTTTTCAGCTGGGGATACCGACTTGGAAAACTTGCCCCGAGGAAGACCTCCGTCCGTAATAGACAACGATGTCCTCAAACATCGTAGAAGGAAACCCCTACCAAACAATTAAAGGACTCTCAGTACAACTCTCAGTCTTAGAGTATCTCTGGTGGAATAAGGTGCTTAGTTGTGGCTCCTGTTATTTTGTTTATTTCAACAGAAAATTTTGGACGTTTTCAGTGAAATTTCTTCTTAACTATCGACTTACTGAACCAGGTAACATTATAATTAACTATAGTTGCTATTACATATAAATATAGCAATAAAAACTCGTAAAGTGTTTACGAAGTCAGTGTTATTGTACAGTGGTAGTGGGGATAGTTTGTTTACTTGCGCTAATACTAGCAGGCTTTACGTAAATACACTCAGTTTATTATTATTATTACGTTTAATATTTTATTATTCTTTTACGTAAAACTTATAGAAAAATTCAAAATGGTCAATTGTAAAATTTGCAACAAATCAGCCGGCCGAGACGACAAATTACGTTTGGCGTGTACGATTTGTCTAAACGTATTTCACACCAAATGTATTAAAATAGAATCCGCGGACCAAGAAGGTCATAAAAAATGGGTGTGCACTGACTGTGAGTCGTCATCGCAGGCATCACCAGATACTGAGTCCAGTTCCGTGATGGACCTGCTGAGGGCGCTGACGGAAGAGATTAAAGGAATGAAGGCTAAACTTCAAGCAATAGATGAATTAAAAGATATCAAGGAAACGCTTGAAAAACATTCAGAATTATCTTTCGAAAATATGGAAAGATTGCAAAAAATTGAAGGTCTTCTAGAACATCAAAAAAATCAGGTTGAAAAACTGACACTGGAAAACCAAACATTGAAAAAAAAAATAGTCGATCTTGAAGGACGTGTAAATAGTGCTGAACAAAATCAGTTAAGCAATACAATAGAAATCAGAGGAATCCCTGAAAGACCGGGTGAGACCGTCGTGGGAACTGTACTAAGCGTCGGCGCAGGCCTGGGCGTCCAGCTCAGCCCTGGAGACCTGGACCACGCGGTACGCCTCAGGCCTAAGGAACCTGGGACCCCGGGGACCATCATTGCTCGCTTCATCAGACGGACGGTGAAAGAGGACTTGGTGAGACAGAGAAAAGTGAAAAGGGATTTTTCTACGCGCCACCTCGGATGGAATGAAAACGACAGTCATCGCGTCTACGTGAGCGAGGCAATGACAGCCACCAACAGGCACTTATACTGGCTGGCCAGGCAGAAAAAGGTTTCCGCCAATATTAAGTATGTGTGGTTTAGTGGGGGCCGGGTCAGGTGCCGGAAGTCAGATGGTTGCCCAGCGGTGATTATAAACAAACCCTCAGACTTGGATGAGTTTATCTGAAAATTCTTTTCAAGTTTCCAATATTTTGAAAGACTTTTATTTTATTCACTTAAGAAAGAATTATTATTTGTGTTTATTTTTTTTCGTTATTTAAAAGGCATATATTTTAGTTTGTTAATTTGGTCATTTTATATCTTTAATCTTCCTATCTTTGTAATATATATACTCCATTTTTTTCTTCTAATCGAATTACATACGTGTTATAAGTCTGCATTTTATTTTTTTTTAAATAACGTTTATTCTAAATTCACATTTTCTCATCCAAATTATTATTTTTTTATTACTATGCATATGTGTGCTTACGTATATGTGTGTATGTGTGAGCATATATGTGTATATATTTTTATAATTGTAAATATTTTACTTTTTTATTTTGAATTCTTAGTATTTTTTTTATTTTCTAATCAGTATAATTAATAACAATGTAGGTATCTGTTTTTTTTTTAAATAGAAGAATGTCATTTTATTTTTTAATATTATTTTTTCATTATTTAAGAAATTCTATTTAAAAATGGAAAATATTTTATTCTTTTCGATGGAAGATATTTTATTTATTTACTTTATATTGAAGATATATCTGCATATCTGGACCAATTCTCATTTTCATCTATTATTATATTTTATCAGTGGTTATTATCATTTAAAAGAAACTATGATATTTTTGTTAATATCCAATATTTTTCTCTTCTTACTGTTTCTTTTAATTGTTTTTATTTTATGTTTTCTTTTTTTATTATTATTTTTTGATTATTTGAGAAATTTTACTTTTAAATTAGAAAATACTTTATTATTATTTTTTGTTTTTGGATGGAAGATGTTTTATTTATTTACTTTATTTTGAAGATATATCTGTATATCTGGACCAAATTTCATTTCTATCTATTATTATGCTTCATCAGTGGTTATTCTCTTTTAATAGAAACTGGGATATGTTTGTTAAATATCCAGTATTTTTTTTCTTCTCACTGTTTCTTTTAATGGTTTTTATATATTTATTTTTTCCTTCATTATATTATTTTTTATTGTTTGAGAAATTTTATTTTAAAATGGAAAATACTTTATTTTTTTTTGGATAGAAGATCTTTTATTTATTTACTTTATTTTGAAGATATATCTGTATATCTGGACCAAATTTCATTTTTATCTATTATTATGCTTCATCAGTGGTTATTCTCATTTAATAGAAACTGGGATATGTTTGTCAAATATCCAGTATATTTTTTCCTTTATTATATTATTTTTTATTGTTTGAGAAATTTTATTTTAAAATGGAAAATACTTTATTTTTTTTTGGATAGAAGATATTGTATTTATTTACTTTATTTTGAAGATATATCTGTATATCTGGACCAAATTTCATTTCTATCTATTATTATGCTTCATCAGTGGTTATTCACATTTAATAGAAACTGGGATATGTTTGTTAAATATCCAGTATTATTTTCTTCTTAGCATTTCTTTTAATTGTTTTTATTTTATTATTTTATTTTCTCTCTCTCGACTGTTATATAACCTTTATTGGATTTATGTATATATATATATGTGTATGTGTGTCTATGTATGTGTGTATATGTGTATATGTATATATATGTATATATATATATATTTATATGTATATATATATATATATATATATATATATATATATATATATATATATATATATATATATATGTGTATATATATGTGTGTGTGTGTGTGTATATATCTATATACTTTGTATTGGCTTAAAAAACATATCTGTAATTTACAGTTCCACTTTTTCTCAATGTAAAATAGAGTGCTGGATGAAAAACTATTATATCCCTACCTTCAACCCTAATCCTCTTTTCAGTCTTTCCCCCTCAATCCTTATATTATGACTAATATCCTAACTTCCTGTCACATCAACGCACAATCTCTCCTAGCCCACTATGATGAATTCCAACTATATTTCCTTGACAATTTTTATCACATAGTAGCCGTATCCGAAACATGGTTAAAACCATTTATCCCCTCCTCTCAGGTTTCCCTTCCAAATTACTCCTTCCTCAGACATGACCGATCTGATCGCATGGGAGGTGGAGTCGGGCTGTATATTCATGATAGCCTGAAAGCCAAAATCCTACTAATATCTCCTCATAATCCCTTACCTCACATAGAATATATGTTTGTTGAAATTTCAACCATCTCCTCACCCTTGCTATACGCAGTTATCTACCGACCTCCCCGTGTTCCATTTGATGACCTCTTCCAATCCTCTTTTGTTCAACTGGTCTCAGCATATAACAATATAATTATTTCTGGTGACTTCAATACTAATATGATATCTGAGTCCAGTGACAAATCCTTCCTTACAGATCTAATATACTCCCTCAATCTTTATCTTGTTCCTTACTATCCTACCTATCACACACAACACTCAGATACCTGGTTAGACCTCCAAATTTCTGATTCTCCTACAAAAATTATTTCCTCCTCACAGCACCCCGTTCCGTTTCTTTCATCACACGACCTTATCCATATCGCATATAACCTACCTGTCAAATCCTTTACACCAAAAATTATATCATATCGTAATTTGGACCTTCTTTCCCATGAATCCCTTCAACCTGATCTTGACTCCATCCACTGGGACTATCTATACTCCTACAACTCCATTGATCTTAAGGTCTCCTTTCTCACCTCAAACCTACGATCCATATTAGACACCCATGCTCCGTTAAAAACCAGAACCTTACGCCGTCCTACTGCGCCTTGGCTGACCCCAGAAATAAAGACAATGATGAAAAGAAGAGAAGCGGCAAGACGCAAATTTCGACGTACTCGTCAGCAAGATGATTATGAGTCTTTCAAGAGACTTCGAAACGAAACCCAATCCGCAGTACGACGTGCTAAATCTCTCCATATCCATTCTGTCCTTTCCGAAGCTCCCGATTCTAGATCTAAATGGAAAATTCTTCGTAAATTGTCCTTCCCTGAATCCAATAACCTTAGTTCTTTCCAAATCACGCCTGACGAACTCAATAATCATTACATTTCCTCAGCTTCTAATTCCTCAATAGCTCCTGACATTACTTACCGAAGGTTTAATCCTGACAGTTTCTTTTTTTCTCATGTTTCATACGACGAGCTGCTTGCTACAATCTCAAAATCCCATACCAATGACTATGGACCTGACAATATCCCTGTAAAATTAATAAATTCCAGCCTCCCATCCCTCATACCCTTACTCTATCATATATATAATTTCTCTCTACAAAATTCAATTTTTCCTTCTTCCTGGAAAACTGCCCTCGTCCGACCACTAAATAAAGTTCCAAATCCTACCTCACCGCAAGATTTCCGTCCTATTTCTCTTCTCTCCAATCTTTCAAAACCGCTCGAACGCCTTGTTCAAACCCAACTCTCAAATTTCCTAGAAGAAAACTCCCTTCTTAGTCCTCTCCAATCCGGTTTTCGATCTGGTTATTCTACCCAATCCGCTCTCCTTAAAATAACTCAAGACCTCCAAACTGCCATTGATCACCAACAAATAACAATTCTTATCCTTCTCGATTTCTCAAAGGCGTTTGACACCGTTGACCATAGCATCCTTCTTACCAAACTCCAAAATCTTCCAGTATCCAACAGTGCTTTGCGCTGGTTTCAATCCTTTCTCTCCGATCGTTCTCAGTACGTAGTAGTGCCAGACCAGCCCCCATCCTCAACCTTGCCCCTTTCCTGCGGTGTCCCACAGGGGTCGTCTCTATCTCCTACCCTATTTGCTATTTATATTAATGACCTGCCTCTCCATATTAATCACTCTAAATACCACCTCTATGCAGACGATTTTCAAATTTACCTTTCCTTCCCACCTACCGACCTATTACCAGCAACAAAAAGACTACAAGAGGACTTAGATCGAATAAGTCACTGGGCTGTAGTCAACAAACTAAAACTAAATATTGAAAAAACAAAGGCCATTGTAATAGGATCCCATCACTTCTTGAAAACTTTTCGACATATCCCAACCCTCTTCCTAAATGGTAACCCTATAAAGTTTTATCCGACCGTCAGGAATCTGGGAGTAACCTTTGATCAAACCCTCTCTTTCAAGAACCATATTTCCGAAATTTCCCGCCGCACCTTTTACATCTTAAAGCGACTGAATTCCCTTCGTCACCTATTCCCGTATGAAACCCAGAAGCTCCTCGTTACCTCTCTAATATTCCCCCACTTCGACTACTGCTGTACCGTATACGGTTGTGTTTCTGGGGATCTCGAAGTAAAAATAAAACGCCTAATTAATTGCTTTGTTCGATTTATCTTCGGGGTCCCGAGATACACCTCCGTCTCCGAATTTTATAGCGAGTTGAAGTGGCTTTATCCTTCCAATCGTCGGAAGTATTTCCTTGCATCATTCCTATACCAAGTTATTCAATCCCGGCGTCCATCATACATTTTCAACCTTTTACAATTCAAATCCTCTGTCCATTCCCGCTGTACACGCTCTAGGCCTTCAGATTTATACACAACGGCCCACCAATCTGCACATTTTGACAGATCGTTCCTTATCCGATCCTCAATCCTATGGAATTCTATTCCTCTTTCTATCCGTCACTCCAACTCTCTTCCTGTATTCAAATCCCGCTTATTCATTCATCTCATGACCATCCAGTCAGAACAAAATTGTAATTGACTCTATTTTATTCTATTTTCAACATATTTGCATATGTCTGTTTTCTGTTAGTTCTAGTCAAATTGTTTATAAATAATTAATTTCTCTAAGACTCTTAAGTCCAATTTACATGTTATGTAGATGTTATTTCAAAGGGACTTGTCCCAGAATAATAAAGAATTTATTTATTTATTTATTTACAACTCAATGCAAGTGCATTTACCGTTTCCAGACATTTAAAGTGTATTGGGAAAGTAAAAAAGCTCGATACATGGTACCTCATGATCTCACTGAGCGGCAGCAAGACCCCATGTTTCAAAACATACCGTGCAAAAATTAAAAGAACTGAGCTACGAAGTTCTTCCGCACCCGCTATATTCTCCCGACTTGTCTTCAGCAGATTACCACCTGTTCAGGAATTTAGACAACTTCGTCAAAGGAAAACTTTTTCAAAATGATGATCAAGTGAAAAGTGCGTTTTCAGATTTTGTTTCACTTCAAAGATCAGAGTTTTTCAGTCCGGGGATAAAAAAGTTGGGGTCACGTAGAAAAAAATGTGTACAAAAAGAAGGTAAATACTTCGAATAAAATTATCTTGTTTTCATATCTTATTTTTAATTAAAATCCTTTACCTTGGAAACGGACATTTCATGTGACACAACCTATTATTATTATCTAAAACAATCACTTATTTTTATCGGGTTTTCATCACTCATAATTAACTTTTACAAGCTTGAGTATAAGATAATATTTTTTTCTAAAATCTTTAGCTTTCCAATAGTATATTAAACATCTATATTACCGTTCTTATGATCAAAAACGAAAAATTGCATTGAAAAAATATTTTTTCAGTTTTCTCCTTTAGTTGGATATCGAATCCGTTCAACTTATATATTTATCCGTGTTCTATCAGTGCTATAAAGATGATCTGGTTATTTTTATGGAATCGACAAAATTAAAGGTATTTTAGAGGAAGAAAATTTAAAATATCGGCATTTAAGCCCTGTCAGACTATTTCAATCAGAATGAAACGTTTTTGAGATAATCGTAAAAAGGTGAAAAAGGCATGGCATAAAGTAGCACTCCAGTCAGCCGATTTGAGTGAAAATCAAGACCCCATGTTTCAAAACATACCGTGCAAAAATTGAAAGAACTAGGGTACGAAGTTCTTCCGCACCCACCATATTCTCACGTCTTGTCTCCAACAGATTACCTCCTGCTCAGGAATTTAGACAACTTCGTCAAAGGAAAACTTTTTGAAAATGATGATCAAGTGAAAAGTGCGTTTTCAGATTTTGTTTTACTTCAAAAATCAGAGTTTTTCAGTCCGGGGATAAAAAAGTTGGTGTCACGTAGAAAAAAATGTATACAAAAAGAAGGTAAATACTTCGAATAAAATTATCTTGTTTTCATATCTTATTTTTAATTAAAATCCTTTACCTTGGAATCGCACATTTTATGTGACACAACCCAATATATATTTTTTCGTGTACATAAAACTATAAATAAAGCTTTCTTTTGATTTTTAATTTTCAGGAAGTTTTTCTTAATATTACACACTTAAATAAGCACACCTTAACTTCCTTTGGTTAATTATTTATTATATTTCATGATTGTTTACATCATTTATCGACGTTTCGGGATTCTTTCTCCATTCTCAAGACTGAAACAATTTTTAAAAAATTTGATTATTGAATGAAAATAAATTATTTAAATATTTGTCTTTGAAAAATTATCTTCACTAATTTGTCATAATTCATTTAAAATTTATTAATATTATTCACTTTTTTTGAAAAAACTTTTACATATATAATTCATTATTTTACTTTATAGCTTACTGCTATTCGTCTACATGGGTGGTTCATTGGCTGATGGTAGTGCAAAATGGACAAGTTGCAATAGGATATTAAATTATACTTCAAATCTCCCCAAAACACAAATAATAAACACAGCTAGAAGTTATATACATAGAGCAATCAAACTTACTGATGAACAGTTCAAGAAAGATGTAAAATTAGAAATTTTTAACATATTAAAAGAAAACTTTTATCCTAAAATACTTATTAACAAATTATAATAGAAATGGAAAATAAGAAGCTATACACATTACCAGAAATAATAGCAGAACAATGAATTAGTAGATATAAAAATAAAAATAAATTCAAAGCACAAGGATTACATAGGAATACTAGAAATGTACAAAGTGTAAAATTAGAAAATAATAGATATTGTCAGCCAATGAACACCTATGCAGACGAATAGCAGTATGCTATAAAGTGAAATAATGAATTATATATGTAAAAGTGTTATCAAAAAAGGTAAATAATATTAATAAGTTTTAAATTAATTATTACAAATTAGTGAAGATAGTTTTTCAAAGACAATTATTTAAATAATGTATTTTCATTCAATAATCAAATTTTTTTTAAATTGTTTCAGTCTGGAAAATGGGGAAACAACCCCTAAACGTTGATAGATGATGTGAATGGTTATGAAATAAAATAAATAATTAACAAAAGGAAGTTAAGGTGTGCTTATTTAAGTGTATAGTATAAATAAAACATTTTCCTAGTCAATACTTTTAGTATTACAGCCGTTTTAAGTCAGCTTCGCGGGTGAAAACGTGTTCTAAAAATCTTTCCAATTCCTGAATGTCATGTAATCTTTGCATAACTTTAAGATAACAAACGAATTAATCGAACCCAATTTTGATTTGTTGACCAAATTATTATATTACTCGCTTGTGCCGATGAATAAATACAATAATAAATAGAAGTTATAAAATAAACATATTTCCTCTCTAATTCCAGTTTTTTTTCGTTAAGTGGGCTAAAAATCCCAGAGCGATCGGTCAAACTCATTCAAATTGCACCAGTGCGAAGCAGTGGCGAATACAGTAATATAAATATAAGAGGAGATAGGAATAAACGTTAAACAAACGTCAGAGTTTTACACAAAAAATATATAAAGCAATGTACACAAAAAAAATCAACGAAAACCAAAAAAAAATGTATATAAATAAAAAAATGCGTGTCATAAAAATAAAAAATTCCAGAGCAATATCCAGGCTAGGAGCACAATTTATTCATGATATAGTGCTATAAAAGGCACTGGAGTGGAACATTATGGAAATTATTAACCAAACACCAAAAATATAAGTGGAATATTTCATCAGATACGGGACGTCGCTTTCATCCCTGAAAATATAGAAGCAATTCGCGGGTCTCCTCCATTACTGTGTTCCAAGAAGGGCAGAGCTTTCGCATTGTTAAATATATATATATACAATATACATGTATGAAATGAAAATAAATATTTATTCTGGGATCAAGTCCCCTTAAAATAACGAAAAATGAACAGAAAGAAACCTTATGGTCTTGTAACTGTAAAAAAAAATATGTATATAAAAGAAAAATATATAGAAATAGAAATAGAAAATATTTTTATTCTGGGACTGGGTTCTCTAAGAATAACAGAGTTGTACAGTTGAGGTATACCTGTCTGGCCAACAGACAGAAGCAACATAATTAATTACTATTTACTACTATTAAAAATAAAAAATAAAACAATATATATATATATATATATATATATATATATATATATATATATATATATATATATATACAATGATAAAATTAAATAAAATAAAAACAATTCTTAGAAAATATTGTGTTGAACAGAATAAAAAAATAAATTAATCGATAACTTTTTAATATAGACAAGAAACAAATATCTTCTTTCAAAGTGTAATTTCAGGGATATAAATATCACAGTTTTTAAGCGTCTTTTTGGGATAGTAAAAGGTATTGGAAAAGTTGGGATTTGAATGAGGAAAGAGAGGCAGCATGGCGAATATGAGTAGGTAGAGAATTCCAGAAAATAGAGGAGCGGACCAGGAAAGAACGATCAAAAGTTTTAGTTCTATGGGTAGGAAAGTAAAGATCGGAATGGCGGGATCTTGTTTCAAGTGAGTGGACTAAAGGTTTAAATTTTAGGAGACTGTGAATGTATGGAGGATGTTGGGTGTTAATGATTTGGTAAAGGTATGATCCTAGGAAATATTGTCTGCGGATTGGGGGAAGGAGCCACTTTAACTCGCCGTAAAAATGGGTGACATGAGACCTCTTCGGACTGCTGAGGACGAACCACAAAAATATGTTCATCATTCGTTTTAGCCTGTCCTCAAGCACCGTCGGGAGGCCACCATATACTAAGCAGCAATAGTCACAGTGGGGGAAAATAACAATTACATACAAGGAGATTCCGGTGGATAGTGGGAGAAGATGGCGGGAGCGTTGGAAATATTTAAGGGTACCTATTGTTCTTCGGAAATTTGGGCAATATGGGGTTTATAGGAAAGGGTTTGGTCAATGATAATACCCAGGTTTTTGACAGAGGATGTGAAGGTGATCAAATATTCATTATATCTGTAAATCTTCGCCGTAAAATTTATGCTATATATATCTATGTTTTACATTTTAACGGAAGATTGAGATGTGATTAGGTAATGGAAGAGTTGATGTTTGAAGGAAGAGAGAGAGAGGTGGCTTTACGAATGGAGATGGGCAGCGAATTCCAGAAGGATTAGGAACGAACGAGAAACGATTTGTGAAGGATGCAGTTTCATCCAATGGGGTATAAAAATTGATTGCTTGGGTTCTAGTATTTAACGAATGGATATCAGATCGGAGAGCGAGGAGCTCTATTATGTAGGAAGGTTTTCTATTTTTTAATGTTTGCAGTAAGTAGGAACCAAGGAGATATTGTCGTCGAACAGAAGGATAGAGCCATTTTAAGATGGTATAATAAACAGAAATATGGTCATGTCTACGGGCTCCAAAAATTAATATAATAAAACAATTCATAAGTCGTTTTAATTTTATTTCTAGTTTATCAGTTAGTCCCCCGTACACCAGGCAGCCGTAGTCAAAGTTTGGGAAGATAATAGAGGTATAGCATATTGTTATGTATTGAGAATACTGAGGATGGAAATTTATTATTGGATAACAATTATATTAATTAAATATATATTGATATGCCTTTATAAACCTAGGTCGGCAAAAGTTCAAAAGGTGTTTACCTAGCCCCCCATCGGTATGGGCCCCCCTCGGTACCAGAGACAACTGGTAGTTTCCTCCAGCGGTGGCTGACAAGAATATTTAGAGTGGTGAAAAGATAAAAATAATATAACAAAGGTTTACAACGCTGGCTTAAATAAATTAGAAATTTTTCTCAACATTAGTTTCTACAAAGGCTGTACCGCCAACCAGGGTACTTCCCATATCAGTCCCACTCGAGGTGACGAGGATGTGAGAGAAGATCCGTGGAAAGGGTCTTATCCCATCTAGAGGTGAGTTTTATTCCATCCTCAAGAAGTGGTGAGTCGAGTACCATCCTCAAAAAGAAGGGAGGTCCGTCTGGGGATCAGATAGAACAGCTGGAGATCTAAGAGCCAAGAACTGATCCCACCTTTGTCAGCCGACTAAGTGTTTTAAAGGTATTCCTTTTTGTAATATTGTATGGCAAAGGTAGTAATAAAAATGTCCCTCAGTATTCTCAATCAAAGTTCTAAGCAATGTATTAATATAATGGATATTTGTAAGTTAATAAATGTATTAATTGAATCTTGTTTACTTTAATTTTACCCTGCATGCCACCTACTGGATTGGTAAACACGATACCTTTGAAAAGGAAATCTAACGGTATCATTAAATATAGTTTATATATGGATTAAATATATCAAGTAAGCCAGTATTTGAAGGTAACGCTGACATAGAACAGCAGCCGGTCAAAAACATAGCAAATATATATATATATATATATATACATACACACACATATTGCTATAAGTTCTCGACAGTTGATAATTTACGTTTTTTACGGGTCTTCAGGTTCAGTTAATAAATAAACAACTGTGTTCAGGCAGCGTTTATTGTTCGAGAGTTCATTGTTCTCATATTCATGTCCTGCAAATGGAAAAAAACAACAACAGGTGTTTCACACCATAAAACCTAGAAAAAAAAAAAGTAGTTGACCTCCTTTTTAAAAATGGTGATCCACACAAACTTTGCAAACTACTCAAGTACACACCAATGACCCCAAAATAACCACACAAGAGAACAAGAAGAAGTCAAACTCTTAAAATAAGAATGTATGTCTTGCCCAACGTCATGCAGACAATTTAATTTGTAATATTTCTAGGGAGATTCGGAAATTTCTGTTCTAAGGTTTTAAATTTTCCGGATCTCAAAAATACTTCTTCAGTTAATTATCTTTACAATGGTACAAAACAAAACATGTGCATTCTATGTGCTTTGTAAATGTCTAGAGATATTGCGGAAGCAGATAATAGACTTTAAAAGAAAAAAAAAATGTATAAAACCCATAGTCCAATTGTCAACGGTTGAGGAGGGAAATCAGGAAAAAAAGTCCATTCGATTACATCAAGTAGATGTATTTGAGCAGAATGGGCAAAATTATGAAGATGACCCGCGCACGGTCGCCCATTGGAAGCTGTCAGTTCTGAAAAAATCCAACTTGTGGAATCAGAATTGCTGTCTGACCGGCGACTGAAAACTGAAATTCCAGTGAGGTTGGGGCTTTCATAACTAAGTATGAGGTTCATGAAAGATATACCAGGCCGGAAACTTTTAGACCTTACTATGTAAGTGAAGGTATTTTTTTAAAATTTAAACATCAAGGTAGTATCTTAGGACCTATCCTCTATTCCCTTTATACAGCTGACATTCCACTCCATCCTCGCACTGTCCTCAATACGTATGCTGATGACACGTGTGTCTTATCCGTCCATAATAATCCAACTACTGCATCCCAAACCCTTCAGACCCTCATCAACGCCATTGAAGAATGGTGTCAAAATTGGAGGATTAAAATAAATCCCAACAAATCCCACCAAATCACCTTTACCCTTCGTCGCGAACCGATGAATTCCTGCCCCCCAGTATCCTTTAATAACATTACCATTACTTCTGTAGAACAAATCCGATACCTAGGTCTCCATCTTCACAAGCGCCTTACTTGGAATCCTCACACAAGACTGTAAAGACAAGAAACTGCTCAAAGATATCGATTACTACAAATCTTACTAGACTAACGGTCAAAACTTCCAGTATATTACAGAAGACTCATCTACATCACAATTATCAGACCTATTTGGACATATGGAATCGAGCTTAGGGGCTTTACGAAACCATCTAATTCCTCCCGCATCCAGTCCTTACAATCCAAAATCCTTCGCAAAATCCTGAATGCTCCCTTATTTTGTCACAAATCAACTCCTCCATGATGACCTAAACATCCCATTTGTTGCAGACATAGCCCATACAAACCCACTTGTCCGTAATTTATCTTCCTCAGATATCCCTGATAACCCTGCAAGGCAACTGAAAAGTGAAGTGCTACCAGTGGGTGGTTCTTTCTCAAGACATTTTCATGACTTTTTATATTCATTCTACATATTTACTTATTGTATTCTTTAGTACAGTTGTAAATTAGTATAAATAAAAATTTTTAAAAAAATGTAAACATATTTATTGATATTTCTAACTGTATAAAAATACATCAAGTAAATGTGATATACATGTGGTAAACTGACATGAAATTCATGTAGAGACACCACCCATTGGCAGCACTCTAAACATATTCTAAACTAGAAGGATTTTGGATTGTAAGGATTGGATGCGAGAGGAATTCGATGATTTAGCAGACCCCCATAACTCTACTCCGTAAGCCCAAATTGGTCTTATGATAGTCATGTAGATGAGCCTTTTTTAGTTAAGAGGAAGCTTTGACCGTTTGTCCAATGTGTTGAAGTAGCCGAAAACGGCGAGCAGTTTCTTGTCGTTTTAGTCTCGTATGAGGATTCCAAGTTAGGCCTTCGTCAAAATGGAGTCCTAGGTATCGGACCTGTTCAACAGGAAGTCATAGGTTACGACGAAGGGTAAAGATTATTTGACGGGATTTGTTGGAGTTAATTTGTATTCTCCAATTCTGAAACACTATTTCAAAGTCTCTGATATGGGGTTGGAGAGTGTAAGTGGCAAGGACTGGGTCTTTATCTACTGATAACACACAAGTGTCATCAGCATAGGTAGAAAGGAAAGTTTGAGGATAGGTTGGGATATCAGCCTTGAGGAACACCAGCAGACTGAGAAAAGGAAGTGAAAGTAAAAACTCAAAATTCGTTTTTCCTCCTTAACCGTTGAGGATCTGACGTTGGGTGATAAGAACCTTCTTCTCCCCTTGAGGTGTAGCGTTAGCTCCCACAATAAGACTATACATTAATGAGACATCCTGTACAGGTAGTGAGGGAAACATCCACATCATTTTCAACTTTACAGCCGTTTTCATTTTTGAGATACAGCAATAACCAGAAACATGAGATAACATGGACATTTTTTTAATAAAATAAGTCGCTGTGGTGTAGAATTTTCCAACTTATATCCCGTTGAGGCCGGTATTCCTCAAGGCAGCGTCATAGGACCCGTTCTCTACATCCTTTACAGTTCTGACATTCCTAATCATCCTGACACCTTTCTGGCAACATTTGCAGACAATACCGCCATCCTATCATCCAGTTCCGATCCTGAAACAGCTTCCTTAATCCTGCAAAGACACCTTTCTCTTATCGAAGACTGGTGTAATGCTTGGCGTATAAAGGTGAACGAAGCCAAATGCAAACATGTAACCTTCACTCTTCGACGAAACTCCTGTCTGCCAGTTTACTTCAATTCCATTCCTATTCCTCCTTCAAATACAGTCCGCTACCTTGGCTTACTACTTGCCAAAAGACTGACGTGGAACCCACAAACAAGACTTAAAAGAAAATAACTCAATCGACGATTCGGACAGTTATACAGACTATTAAACAGAAAATCTGAACTTACAGTTGACAACAAATTATTAATTTATAAGACAATACTCAAGCCCATCTGGACCTACGGACTTGCACCACGACCTTAATGTTTTTTTACATTTATTTCAGACCTAATTCCATCCAAATTTTCCAAATTCCACCAGAACCTCATTCATCATCCTAATCCTCTAGCACGATCCTTATCCAGCTTCACTCATCCATGTAACCCACTTATAAAGTTAAAACGGCAGTGGCCCCGAGATATTTTGTAAATACGTATGCTGGAGTTCTGACGCTGGTCAGATTCTCCTCTCAAGTGCGGTGTGATTGTGGCTATGGCGCCCTCACTTAGCTTCCGCTGGCTCTCACCAGTGATGCGGCTGAGAGGGAGGCACTGGGATCCTTTGGACATACGTATGAATGTGAAATTTTTTGTTTATTTATTTGTTAACTTCATTTATTTGTATTTATTTTATCAACAAATTTTGTTATTGTATACTTTTATTTAGTTTGGTTTCATTTTATGTAATTTGATTTTCCTTTTTGTTTATATTGTATGAATGTGATCCTTTAGCGATATTATTATTGTCCATTGTGACAAATTGTAATAAATACGAATAAAAAAAAAATCCCCAAATAAAATAAGTATAAATATGCGTATTTACGTGAGCTATGTGATTAGATGAGAACCTAAACCAAGCAACTTATCCAGATAACTAATACAATGCTAAATATCTGAAATGAGGGGATTTCAAAACAAGAAATAAAACTAGTTGGATCTAAGGCTATTAATTTATAATATCGTCTCTTCGTTTTTATTTTAAAAAAAAAGTAAAAGAAAACGAGAACGGGAGACAAAGGACCCGCCTGAATGCCGCAGGAAGTCCGCTTCCGTTTCTTTATTCATCAGGCGTTTCCTCGTCCTTTGTAAACCAACATCCATCTTCAGGGAAACCGTAAACATAGTTATAACTTTTTAGGCTTGAATAAATTCCAATGCTTGCCTTCTAAATGATCCCTAGGGAGTTGGCCATATTTCAAACTCTATTCACAAGTCTCGGGGAAACTACACAAATTGTTTCTTTGCGTTTACTTTAAAGTTTCAACTCTGATTAAAATTTATATATTTTTAACATTTAATCCATTTTCCAGCCCTGTAAGTTCTAGATGGAGTACTTACAAAATAGATGCAAATTAAAATAAAATAAAAATTGGTATCCTTCTTTTCATAAAGAATGGAATCCGCTGCTTTCGTTCCAGTGTGCTTCAGTTTCGTAACTCTGCAATAGTTTGTTGAAATGTTCATTAATGACTATGGAAAGCAAATCCAAGATCATTTTATCTGTGATAAAACAATAAAAACAAAAAGTCTACTCTGGTAGGACTAGAAGCAAGGGCAAGAACTTTTAGTCATGATTCGGACGAACGCTTCTCCCACAACCTTCCACTTAATTACAAAAGACTTATTTGTATGACCATCATAAGACCGATATGGACTTACGGTGTAGAGCTATGGGGCTCTACTAAACCATCGAATTCTTCTCGTATCCAATCCAATGCTTCTTACTTTGTCACAAACAAGCTCATCCATAAAGACCTTAATCTCCCGTTACGTTACTGAATTACCTCGAACCAGGTATCAATCATTATATGAAAAACTCCATTTCCACTCTAATCCACTAGTTTCTATCCTATCATCCTCTTCGATTCCTGATATTCCTCCGAGGCGTCTGGAAAGAAGATGGCCCCGAGACATTCAAGTTTAGAATATTTTTAGAGTGCTGCCAATGGGTAGCTTCTCTCCATGTATTTCATGTCAGTTTGTTATGTCCATCAAATTTACTTGGTATATAATAATACAGTTGTAAATATCAATAAATATGTTTAAAAAAAAAAAGTCATTATACGGTATTGGGGCCAGCGGGGTCGTCCTAAGGATTTCCTTAAGCTGTGCCTGAAAGCTGAGCTGATTCATAGGACTTGCTTGTTGTACCAAACTATGTATTCCCAAATAGATAAATTGGTGATTGGATAAACAAATAAATGGGTATGGTAATAGGTTTAATAGGTAAATATGAAAAAAACAAGGTAAAAGGTATAATGGTTAGGTAATAACAAATAGGTAATAAACACTTTTAGATCCACACCGTTCCAACTGTACAGAACATATGTTTTTCTCTTATTATCCTGATCAATGAATTCTTAATAAAAACATTTGTTCAAAGTATGTGAGGAATTTATAATAGATAATTATTCTGGTATATGTGGCGTTAACATCCCGCCCACTAAATTCCGAACTCACTAGATGGTGACGATTCAATGGTTTCAGCTGGTGGCTTCTTGTGAGTCCCGCAATAGTGGCTGTAGAGACACAAGTAGACCTACGTACCTCTTGAACGAACCGGTTTTCGTTTGTAATCACAATGCGGACAACACCGTCAGATCCAGGGTGAACGTCAGTAATTTTCGCATAAGGCCATAAACAAGGAGCCGATGAAACATCTTTCAATAAAACAATGTCTCCAATTCTAAAGTTTTCGGAAGGCTTGTACCACTTGCTCCTCCTTGACTAAGGTACTGATCTTTCCAGCTCGAAATTCGACATTTAGGTATTCACATGAACAAAAGACTGACCTGAAAAACACAAATTCGGTTAACACAACAAACGATACGGTCTTTTATCTAGATTACTTGACATACGGAATAGAACTGTGGAGCTCTAATAAACCATCCAGTATCCAAAGAATATAATCGTTTCAATCTAAAGTGATGCGTTAAATAGTGGATGCACCGTTATACCCGACAAATAACATTATTCATAACCATTCCAACGATTTCGGCCACTGCTACAAAACACAACTCTGACTTAAGCCCAACACTAAGCCACTAACAGAAAAATTAAAATGCCCTGCCTTACAAACCACCTCAAAGAGAAAGAAACCTGTAGACTCGATTATCAATTTAAAGGATACGAATCAACACAATTTACTGGTGACTAGTATTACCACACTAAAAAGGATACTTTCTTCCCGATTTATGAACGACAGTCTGAAATAGCATAAATCTAACAGTCTGTAAAGGGTAGAGCAGGGCTAGTTGAGCATTGGGGTAAGTTGGGCAATTGAAATATCTCTAATTGAAATATCTATTATATGGGTTACATTGAGCAAACTTGACTTTCTGTATTTAAATAGCTGTAGCTCTTAAATACGACTTCTTACAAAAAAGAATATTGGGTTGTGTCACATGAAATGTCCGTTTTCAAGGTAAAGGATTTGTATTAAAAATACGATATGAAAACAAGATAATTTTATTCGAAGTATTTATCTTCTTTTCCCAACGTGACACCAACTTTTTTATCCCCGAACTGAAAAACTCTGAGCTTTGAAGTGAAACAAAATCTGAAAACGCACTTTTCATTTGATCATCATTTTGAAAAAGTTTTCCTTTGACGAAGTTGTCTAAATTCCTGAACAGGTGGTAATCTGTTGGAGACAAGTCAGGAGAATATGGTGGGTGCGGAAGAACTCAGTAGCCCAGTTCATTCAATTTCAGCACGGTATGTTTTGAATCATGCCACTTAGTGAGATCATGAGGTACCCATGTATCGAGCTTTTTTACTTTCCCAATACACTTTAAATGTCTGGAAACGGCAGATGCACTTGCATTTAGTTGTGCTGAGAGTCCTTTAACTGTTTGGTAGGGGTTTCCTTCTACTGTATGTTTGAGGACATCGTTGTCTATTACGGACGGAGGTCTTCCTCGGGACAAGTTTTCCAAGTCGGTATCCCCAGCTGAAAAATTAGCAAACCAACGGCGAATGGTCCGTTCATTAACACTCCCTTCCCCAAACGCCTTGCAAATATTACTAGCGGCCTCAGCTGCTGAATTGCCGAGTTTAAACTCGTAAAAAAATATTACTCGAAAATTGCGTGTTTCCATGTTCATTTTTTGGAGGTATACTAAAAAGTGGGTAATTGATTGGGAAGCTAATGTCTATAATACAAAGGTAGAGGATTACTTTAAATATGTAAACATCCGGAAGAAAACAATAGAGACCTAAAAAATCCTTTTTGTATTTCAGAAACTATAAAAACGGACATTTCATGTGAAACAACCCAACACTAAGGACACTTTTGCTAAGGGATATATTACGAATTCATCAAGCCAGTTAAAAACTCATTGAGAATTATCATTGAGGAGCTATATCCGTTCAAGTGGAAAATCGCTCAAGTAGCCCCGCCCTATCCTAAGGCGCTACTTATCTTGCAAAGACTAATTTTGCAATTTAAAAATTATATACCTGATAAATTATTATAGATTATTCGTAAATAATAAACCGTTGCGTAATAATTTGCAGCTTTGTGATAAATGTATATTCCTTATTCGATTATCGTTTCTCTTCAAGAGGCTCTAGTGAGATGTAGTAGTAGATAATACTCTCTAAATATATAAAATATAAATAGTTTTTCGAACCCAGCCTGCTTTAGAGAAGCGAATAGCCAAAAAATATGAGAACATTAAACATAAAGATGGATTAAAGGAGAAGTTGTCGAATTGATGGAGACCATTATAGAGCTTATAGAGAGGAAAAGATCCGAACTGAAAGGTAAGGTCAGCAGTAAGGAGAGATTACTAAAAGGGTTATGGCAGCCAGGGCGACATCTGACGGCCCCTAGGGTCAACTGGGATGTCGATGCTTCTCCAATATCTTTCTCTCTCTCTGATATGGCTCTTCATGGGACTTAAAACCAACAAATACCTATAAAGATATGGTTTAAAGCAACGAAAAACCACAAGATTGGATTGTTATTATTATATTGGGTGATTCTGAAAATAATGTAGGATTAAATTTTTAAAGGAGGAATAAAATAAATATATAATAAAAAATAAAATATATATATTGCTATGTTTTTATCCGACTGCTTTTCTAAGGCAGCGATACCTTTAAAAACTAGCTTACTTGATATATTTAATCCATATATAAATTATTTTTAATGATACCATTGGATCTCCTTTCCAAAGAAACCTTGTTTACCAATCCATGAGGTGGCATGCAGGGTAAGATTAAAGTAAACAAGATTCAATTAATACGTTATTATAATTATTAACTTACACATATAAATTATATTAACACATTGCTTAGAACTTTGATTGAGAATACTGAGGGGCATTTTCACTACTACATTTGCCATACAATAATTACAAATAACGATATACCTTAGAAACACTAAACCGGCTGGCGAAGGTGAAATCAGTCTTAGGTCCCCTTTCTCGGCATCATCCTCCAGCTGCTCTCAGAACCCCGACGGCCACTTCCTCTTCTTGTAGATGGTACCCGACTCAAATCTTCTTGAGGATGGAATAAGACTGCCTCTTCTTGAGGATAAAACTTGTCTCCCTTTTCGAATCTTCACCTCATCGTCGTCACCTCGGGCGGTGCTGATCTGGGAAGTGCTCCCCCCCCCCCCATGCCGGGGGTCCTTTGTCCTAGTTTCTAGGAAGTTTCCCGAGGTATATATTGCTGGGAGGCCCCATGGAGGTAAACGTTTTGCCGACAAAGGTTCGTTATCTTTAATTGTTTAATATTAAAATTATTTAATTATGAACTCCCCTCAGTATCCTCAATACATTACAATATATATATATATATATATATATATATATATATATATATATATATATATATATATATATATATATATATATGTATATATATATATATATATATATATATATATATATATATATATATAAGTTATGGATAGGAGCCGGGTAGTATTAGCCTTAATACCATCTTGGGATGTAAACAACATCCCAAACATATATAAGCAGGATTATTTCCACCAATAAAGGAGTATTGTTTCTGGAACTGTGAGTGTCGTTTCTTCTCAACCTTTCCCTTTTTTTTTATTTATTCGTCTTGACCAAGCATAACTGGTGCCGAAACCCGGGACTTCAGACGGGCAAGTTACCAAAGTAAGTGACACGTTTTTTTTTATCATGCCGTGCATTTTGAATTTTATATTTCTCTTTCTTTCTCTGAAAATTAAGAAGCATGGATGGATTAATAAGACCACCAGTCCTTAATCTACCGGAAAACCCGCAAGTACCGGAAGTTCAGCAACCGCCTGTGCCGGTAATCCCTCCGTTACCCAGGAATACGCTAGCAGAAGCACATGCTAATGCCATGGCATGGATGCGAATCAAAACAGCGACATGTCAGGACCTGAGGAAAGCGATTTCGGACTTGGAACGTTTTGGTGGCGAGGTAGGTGACCTAAACCACTTCCTCAAGGGCGGAGATCGCCTCATGGCAAGGATCGAGGCGAAGGTAGAAGAAGACCTACTACCCCAGGGGGACGCCGAAGCTTTGAGGGCGGCCTTAGTTTGTCGCGTGAGGCGGAACATATTGAACCAAATCCAGGCGGACGAGGAAACACCATGGGCGATGGTCAAAGAGAGGTTAAAGAAAGCCTTCGGTGGAGGCCGTTGGACCCCGGAAGAAGATATATTCCAGATGTTCCGGGAAAGATGCTCACCTCGCCAGACAGCCGGACAATATGCAGGAATCCTACTTGCAAGATATAATAGGATAACAGAGAAGATGCGAGAGACAATGAGCGCTCCCGAGGTAGAAGGCAGGATGAATTTCCTATCAACGATTCTCAAGGTGCAGTTGGCCAAGGAAACTAGGAAGAGAGACTCGCTACCGCGGGATCGGACTTTCGTTGAGTGTGCCCAGGACATGGTAGATGCAAGCGCTAGAGAAGAAGAGTCCAGGATGGAGGTAGAGGAACCAGGATGGAGCACAGTACCCGACAGACGCCCTCGGCACACACTGACAACCTGGAGAAGGAAAGAGCAGGCGTACGGAACCAGGGACAGACCTACGGCTGGAGGTGAGAGGAGGTCAGGACCACCCCGAGCGAGGAATGGGTTCAGAAGAGATGACAGGAAGTGCCACGGTTGCGGAAAGCAGGGGCACCTGGTAGCTCAGTGTCCCCGCACTAAATGTTTTGAGTGTGGGACCGAGGGGCACATAGCGAGACAATGCCCATATATGGCTCGAAGGCGAGACGCTGCGCGGGATGAGCCGATGGAGGTAAACATGCAGAGGATAAAGAGAACTCACCTCCCACCTCGAAGAAGCGGGCCTTCAGTAGAGGTCACCGAGGGTTCGGATACTTCGGAGACGGAGGGAGAAGAAGCAGGAAGCAGTGGCAGCGGAGGAGAGGGGTGCAGCAGATGGAGCCAACCGCGACGAGCAGCAGCCGGAAGGGGGCAGAGAGCCGGGATCTGAGGAGTGTGCTCGCAGAGAGGCGACCGCACAGCAATATGTCATAATATACGAGGTAAGCAATGCTGGTTGCCAATAATCCAAGTGTCTAGGGGAGTGAAGTGCCTAGTGGATACAGGGAGCTCTAGCACTATTATGACCCGGGAGGCGTTGGAAACGCTGTGTGATAGAGAGAGAGCAAGTCCAATTCGAAAATGTGATTGCCAATTACTTACCTTGGGGGGACCGTGTAAAGTCGAGGGGGAAGCTGAGATCGGGCTAGACCATTGGGTTGAGAAGGGGGGGTACCCTAAAGGTACATATAGTGGGGAACATTACCCGGGAATACCAGGTGATAGTGGGGTGCGATCTGTTAGGACAGGTGGGAGCGCGGGTCCGAAACAGCCAAGGGCTTTGGAGCATTCGGCTGGGCCAACGGACATACAGATGTCGGGAAATTGCAAGGGGGAAAAGGGCGCGGATAGGCGCAGTCACCGAAGTCAACGACTGGAGAGACACAATACGGGCCGACTTCAGGGACATTTTTTTTCGGGAGGGCGAAATCTTGGGCGTGACGGGGAGGACGGTCCATGAGATACCCCTGAAGCAGGACAGAGTCACCTACGTCAAGGAAAGATGCTATCCGCAGGCGCTCCGCAAGCATATCCGGGAGGAATTGGATAGTCTACTCGCGCAGGGCATCATAGTTCACAGCACGTCCCCGTACAATAGCCCTTTGTGGGCGGTGAAGAAGAAGCCGGCCCCTGGAGATCGTACGAAAAAGTATCGTGTGGTGATCGATTATCGGCAGCTTAACGATAATACCGTAGACGAGCGGTATCCGATTCCCCGATTTGAGGACATATTGGACAGGCTGAGCGGGGCCGTGGTCTTTAGCACCTTGGATCTCAAAGCCGGGTACCATCAGATCCAAATGCACCCCCGGGATCAACATAAAACGGCGTTTACCTTTGAACGGGGGCACTACGAATTTACTCGTATGCCGTTTGGGCTCAAGAACGCCCCCATCACCTTCCAACGTCTGATGGATGAATTTCTGAGGGGCCTCGACGAATCTGTGTGTCAGGTCTACATGGATGACCTCCTTGTGTTCAGTAAGACGGAAGCCGAGCATGTGGAGCACTTACGCCGCGTTTTCCAGAGGGTGCGGCAGTTCGGGCTGAAACTATCCGGGAAAAAAAATGGATAGGAGCCGGGTAGTATTAGCCTTAATACCATCTTGGGATGTAAACAACATCCCAAACATATATAAGCAGGATTATTTCCACCAATAAAGGAGTATTGTTTCTGGAACTGTGAGTGTCGTTTCTTCTCAACCTTTCCCTTTTTTTTTATTTATTCGTCTTGACCAAGCATAACTTATATATTGTAATGTATTGAGGATACTGAGGGGTGTGGATTCATCATTTGATAATCATTATATTAACTAAATAAATAAATATTAATAAGCCTTTGTCGGTAAGAATCCCATTGGCAGCCGACAAGAGTATTAGGCCTGGCCTACTCATGGAAAAGATCTACAATGGCTGGACCACCAACCTGGGCACTTCCCATATCTGGCCCCGTCCGAGGTGACAAGGACGAGAAAGAGGATTCGAAGAAGTCGGTCTCATTCCAGCCAGGGGAGTCGAGTTCCATCCTCAAAAGGAATCGAGGTCCGTCGGGGGTCAGAGAGCGCAGCTGGAGATCTAAGAGCCTAGAAGGGGCGCCTAGGACTGATTCCACCTTCGCCAGCCGACTAAGTGTTTTAAAGGTATTTTCTTTAGCGGTAATATTGTATGGTTAGTTTAACTATAATAATGTCCCACAGTATTCTCAGGCATCGTGTAAATAAATTGTATATGTTTAAGGTAATTTAAATAATAATGCCTTTTATTTAAATTTGTTTAATTTAATCTTACCCTCCATGCCACCTACTGGGATCGGTAAACAGGAAACGTATGGAAAGGAAATCCAATGGTTTCAGTAATATTAATCCATTCATACATTAAATATATCAAGTAAGCTAGTTTTTGAAGGTACCGCTGCCTTAGAAAAACAGCCGGTCAAAAACATAGCAATATATGCATATTGTTTAATTAGTACTCGACTGTTGATAGTTTAAGTTTTCTAATGGTCTTAGATTTCAGTCAACAAAAAAAAAAAATATATTTATGCAGCGTTTCGAGAATTTATTGTTTTCATATTCATGCCTCAACAGTGGATAAACAAGAAACAGGACTTTAAAATTTTAATACAATAATTAATAGATTATGTAATTGTAAAAGAGGTAGAAATGATTGCATTTAGCAATGAATATATATACAGTAGTTAAATAGATATTTCGAATAGAATTATATGTCTTACATAGACATAAGTGTAAACTATAAACTTTGAAAGAAAACTGAAGCAAAGGTGCTAGGAATAGTTCAGATATAGAGGATAGTTAGAGCCGTTTTTGAGAAAACCGCAAAAAGGTGTCAAATGCATGGTATAAATTGGTCTTCTGTTTCTCCGATTACAGTTTCGTAAGACTTTTCGTTTTCGTTCTTTACATGCCCCACACACTCTCTACACAGACCTTTTTTGGACTCTAGAGATCCCCAAACGTGTATTTCCGGTGAAATCTCAAATTCATAAATTTTCACTATCGCAATACATCCCCTTACAATAAATTTCATATATTGGTAAGCTAAAGTAAAAATCAATATTTTTTTATCTTAAAGATTGGTGGACCCCACGTCGGTGCTTGCGAACAATAACTAACTTTCTGGAAGCAATCTTGCAGTCAATATGAAGTTTTTAACTACAGTTTCATGCTTCTGCAACCAAGCCAAACAGAAACCTCATTCAAACTTTCTCGACCAAAATACTTTAATAGACTTTACCTTTCATGGGGTTAACGATATTCATAACCGGGGTTAATGTTCTAAACTACCATCATTTCCGATTTATTAAAACTTCTACCCTATTGGCGAAGATTTACTTTTATAACGAGCTATTTAAAAGAGATATTATAATATGCTTAGATAAGATTAATGGGGGCTATTATATTTTATGATTGGAATTTAGTTAATCCAGTATTTTTTTTTTTTTTTGTAAGGAGGAAAAATTCTCATAACGAAGTGAATAAAATAATTAGCTTTTAAATCTAACTATAAGTAAACTTTTCCTAGTTCATAAAATTTAGAGGAGCATTGAACACCTGTTTTAAATAAAATACCGTAGAAAAACGCAAGATTTAAGACTTTTTATAATGAAGTTATAGAAGTTAATGGAAATTGGCGAAAATTCGATAAAAATAAGTTATTTTAGTATTTAATTATTAACATTGACTTTGAAAAACAAAATTTAAATGTATACAATTTATTAAATGGATAAAATTTGTTTGATACGAACACCAGATTTTCTTTTCTCTATCCAGACTTAAAAAAAAAAAAAAACTTAGAAATCTATAGCACTAAAATGTACTTTCAACGCCTTTAATTAATAAATTAATGACTGCTTACGATAAATTGTAGCTTTTATTATCACTTACGTATATATTAAAGGCATAGTAAAGAAAATTATTGCGATCATCAACATTTTGGTTTATGTAATCGACCAAGGATGAACATGAAGGATGAACAGCGGCTTAAGGTTTTCGAAAATAAGGTACTGCGTAAAATATTTGGTCCGAAGAGAGATGAGACCACTGGGGAGTTTAGAAGGTTGCACAACGCGGAATTGCGGAGTTTGCACCCTGTTAATATAATTGAGTTGATAGCATTGCGAAGACTCAAATGGGCGCGTAAAGTGTTGGGCTCGGTGAGGAACGGATTCCTAGAAAGTTGGTATTCGCTGAACCGACTGTAGGCGTCCGAAAGGTAGACCGAAGCGTTGATGGAGGATTGCATTAAGGCGGATCTCGGGGGCTAGGGCTTGATCGCGAACATTGGACGAGTCTGTGCAGGCGAAGTTTGGTGGTATCGGCGTCGAACCTTAGGGTTCGGTAAGCCTATTATTATTATTATTAATCGACCAAAAAAAAAAAAAAAAAAATCACCCCCTTCAAAATTTGAGGGTTTACGTTTCAAGATGCATAGAACCCGAATAAGGAATTTTTAAAAATTCGTTTCTCCTAATTAATATAAAAATAAATAATAATTTTGTTTTTAGTGTCATTTCATATAATATTAATTTTTTTTACAAAATGAAAAAAGAATCATGAAATTGGTTAAGAAATACAGAGAGATAGCGTTTTAAAATTAGCAGAGGTGCTGTGCCATTTTCCCATTCAATTATTTATTGCATTTTATATTACCTAATATCCTATCTACAGCTTTATTAATAGTTACACCCTAATATTGTTATTTGAAAATAATAAACGATCGTGCAATAATTTGCAGCGTTTTTAATTCCAGTTTGTAATATATATACATGTCCCTTGAGTCAAAATAACTAAGTCTAGCACGGAAACGAAAAGTCATACGAAACTGAAATTTCACATTTAAGACAACTCTAATCCCAAGATGTTACACCAAATTTTTCACCAATATCGGCTGACCGGAAGTGCTACTTTTTTTTTAACTTTTCAAGATTCTCTCAAAAATGCCTATAACAATTTTAATTGAACTCGCTATTACTTAAAATTTAATGGGCTTTAATGTCGTGTAGTTTCATTGATAGAAATAGCCTGGAAGGTATTAATAAAATTAATATTTTATTTTTTATCATTGATAATAAACAAGTTGAACGAATATGATGACTAAATAAAGGAAAAAAGAGGTAATATATTTGCATAAGTAATTTTTTTTTCGAACATAAGAATAATTATATATAAATCTATAAATAAGACAAAACTCTATAAAATATTGTATAAGGTAATAGAAAGAGACAAAAAAACGAATAATATTAAGTGATTGTTAATAATTTTTGCGGTTAGATTATTTAATCTGGAATAAATGGTTTTATAATACTCTATGCAGTTAAATACAACTTCTTTTTTTTTTCAATTCAAACTTTATTTAAAAGATTTTTAAATGATCTTATCCCTACGAATCCTGTCCTACAGTGTCCTTTTATAATATTCCGCTAGTCCCGGTTGAAAAGATTCGCTATCTAGGACTCCTCCTTGACAAACGACTAACTTGGAATCCGCACACAAGACTGAAACGATAAGAAACGGCCCAACGCTTTCGCTTACTTCAACACTTACTGGACAGACGCTCTAACCTTCCACTTAACTACAAAAGGCTCATATATATTACCATCATAAGGCCTATCTGGACGTACGGAGTTGAGCTTTAGGGCTCTACTAAGCCATCAAATTCTTCCCGTATTCAATCCCTACAATCCAAAATCCTTCGAAAAATCCTCAACGCTCCTTATTTTGTCACCAACAAACTCATCCATAAAGACCTTAATGTCCCATATGTTGCTGATTTGGCCCGTACGAGGTATCATTCCTTCCATGATAAACTCCACTCCCACATTAACCCACTAGTTTCAATCCTAGCTTCCTCTACCATTCCTGACAATCCTCCGAGGCGTCTGAAAAGAAGATGGCCTCGAGACCTTCTAGTGTAGATTACCTAGTGGAGTGTTGCCAATGGGCATATTCTGTTCATGTCTTTTCATGTATATTATCTATATTATGAGCCAATTTACTTGATGTATTTACTAATACAGTTGTAAATTTCAATAAATTAATGAAAAAAAAAAAATGATCTTATCAACCGAGGTTATTAATAACCCTAATTTGAATGCACGAGATTTTTTTTAAAATAATACAGCTTAATACTTTGTTTATTACATGAGTAAATAAATGGGCTTTGTTAAAACGTCAAAAGAAATATTTAAACCAATATGAAAAACAACCTGGAAGCATGATTAATGGATTAAATATGGGGTGGAAAAATTCAGTACTACAAAACTGATTTTACTGACAGCCAAGTCTTCAATCTTTGAGGAATAAAATAGGTACCTACTTACAAAAATCTAGGTTATTAATCATAAAAATTATTAAGTTTAGATAATTAATAATGTTATATAATAATAATAATAATAAGTTGGTATTCGCTGAAAGGTAGGCCGAAGCGTCGATGGGAGGATTGCATTAAGGCTGATTCGGAGCCTTGGGCTTGACCGGTGAACATTGGACGAGTCTGTGCAGGCGAAGTTTGGTGGTATCGGCATCGAACCTTTGGGTTCGGTAAGCCTATTATTATTATTATTAATTAATAATGTAATATATTGAAGTTTGATGTAATATATGTAATATATCACTTGTTCATACCATCTTGTCTGCATCTATTTCTGATAATCTTATGGGGTGCTGAAAAGAGGACGGTCTCAAGACCACCTAATTTAATACAGTAGCATCAAACCCATAATCATTGAATAAAACTAAATTTAAAAAAATTGTCTTCCAAAGATGTAAATTAAAAGAATTGGACATAAAAGAGTGACGAGACTAAAACAGAAACAGGGACTGTCTTTTACAAAACAGCAATAAAGTAATACTAACTTTGAATCCTTTTAGTTGATAACTAGAGCGAAGCTGGATTTCAAAAGGACTGTAAGTTTGTACTTAAGGACTTAGTAGAAAATTCAACTCAAAGACTCTCAATAGAAAGAAAAAGTCTCATGAATTGATAAAATATATTTTCTAGTCGACGCTTTATTTTTCATAATCATGACGACTTTAAAGGAGGAAGTAAAAAGATTTTAATAAAAAATATTTGATATTTTTATAATAAGCCATTCGCTTTTATTTTTATTAATGTGAAAATTCAAAGGATTTTTCTTTAAGTATATTATATTTCTTTATGAATAATATAATTTGATTTCCTCTCTCTCTCTAAGTACTAAAACCTGCACTAAGCATTTTTTTCGTGATTTCACTTCGTATGAATTTCTATTATGATGTCTCTCGGTGCTTACCTTGATGAACATGGCTGGATAGATGGCGAAATAAATCAAAGAATAAAAACTGCCAGCAGATGTTTTAGTTCCCTCAAGGAAGGATTCATCGGGAAAAAAAAAAAAAAAAAAGTGTTAAAAACACTAAAAACATAGTGTACAAAAACACTTTCTTACCTATTCATATTCAAGTGAATCTTGAACTCTGACCAAAAAGCACAACAGCCACCTACAAGCGATGGAGATAAGATATCGAAGAAGAATGGAGAGGAAGACCAGAAGAGACCAAGTGAGAAACGTAACAATACGGTCAAACCTGGGACTTCAGCCCGCTCTGGATATTATTGAAGAGCACCAACTGAGATGGTTCGGCCATGATTCCAGAATGGCAGAAAATCGAGTAGCAAAGGCTGTATATGAGACAAGGGTGGAGCTCTATAAAAAGGATGCTCACACCGTTGGCGGTAGAAGAGTATAGGATTAAATAAATTAAATTAATTCCTATTATCGATATTATGAAGAAAAAATTATATAAAATAATGTTCTAAAAGATAAATTATCAGATATAAGAGGTTGCTCCATAACTGTCCAGACTCCTTTGTGTTGCACAAAATAAACGAAATGGCGAGAATAGTAGATGTAGCAGTCCCAAGTGACTCCAAACTTTTAAGCATTGAAGAAATTATTAAGCACCAAAAACTTTCTTCAGAGTTAAAAACACTATAATATCTAGAGAAACAAATAGTAAATCCAATATTCATTTATAAAAGTGGTATGATTTTAAAAAGAGCGATATAAGGCACGGAATGTTTTTGTCTAGAGCTAAGAAAAATAAAAATTAACTGTGATGGCAGTTCTACAAGTTACCAGCAGAATTGTAAGAATTTTTTTAAATAAATAAAATATCTGCATTCCCTTTACTATTTTCCGGTGCTAAATGTATTTCTAGGTTCCTCGAAGGAATTTTTTTTTTTTTAAATATTTTTATTGAAATTTACCACTGTATATTATAATAAAACGAGTAAATATGCTGGTTAGTGAAAGAATACATGAAAAAATATGCAGAGATACTGCCCATTGGCAGCACTCTAGGAGTCAATCTAAACAAAGGAGACCATCTTATTTACAGACCTTTGGAGGGTTATCAGGGATCGAAGAAGAAGTGAGAACGGAGTTTTTCATGGAAGGATTAATACCTGGTTCGGGCTAAAACAGTTACATAGGGAACATGTATGAGTTTATTCGTGACAAAGTATGGAGCGTTGAGGATTTTACGAAGAATTTTGGATTATAAGGATTAGATACAAGAGGGATTCGATGGTTTGGTAGATCCCTATAGCTCAATTCCGTAAGTCCAGATAGGTCTTATAATAGTCATGTAGTTGAGGATTTTGTAGTTAAGAGGGAGGTTTTACCAAGGAATTAATAAAACAAACAACAAGAAAAAGGTTTAGTGATAGGTAAATATAAAATTAATTTTCCTTAATTGTCAAAAATAAAATTATATAAATATTTATAATGAATATATATGAAACTCTCCCTCTTGAGATTAAATTCTACATGCATATCTAATAGAATTATTTTGAACGAAGATTAGCTGTAGCGGGGGAAAAAAAAAAGTCGCAGAATAACAAGCGTTAACCCAATTTAAAAATATAGATTATTCCATTGATATTTTATTGAAACTAAATAGTATTTTGATGTATATATTTAAAATTTGTTCAAATTAGACGAGTAAAAGTTCTATAAAAACTGTTTTGATCACGACTAAAATTAATATCATTACAATAGTAGGTTGGGGTATGTGATCCATTCACACTAGATAATAAAAGTTACCAAAAAAATAAAAGTTAAATTATTTGAGCGGTATGCTCTAAATATGCCCTAGGTGTTCTTCAGGACACAGAAAAAAGAAAATAACAATCCTTAAAAAAAATAAATAAATAAAATTGATATGAGGAATATCACCCGATAAGTGTAATAAAATATTTTGTTGAACATTAATATATAAGATGCTTAAGGAATGTAAATATGTCAGAATCATTCTACTAAACATAAAAATATAAAAATAGTATAAAAATGGTACAAATGTGAAAAAATTAAGTATATAATGTTGTATATGTGGAAACACAGACAGGTAGAATGTGACGTTTTATCAACCGATAATGTGGAATACTAAGGAAATATACATTATTTGGTAATTAACATAATATAGTCGATACTTTGTTTGTTTATTCACTTAATTTTATACTACTATAAATAATAGTTGGGTTATAAATTTTGCCTGTTCAGGTCTAATTAATATTTAACGAGTACCAGACATCGCACAGACTTAGAACCAACATTTTACGTCCCCTCCGAAGGACGGCAAAACTAAGGATTTTTTCACTCCCATTACAAAATCATATGGACATGTGCCAGGTTTGCATCCGCTACCTTCGGCATAAAAAGCCACACGTTTTTTTTTAGCTAGTCTTACCATATACACACAAATACTTTTGTGAGAACTGATCATTCATACTCAGAGGATAATAAAACGTTATTATTTTATTTCTTTTAAAAACTGAAATTCGAAAATCTTTAAGACCGTAATAATTTCCCTTGCTATTTATTTCATATATACCTAAATAAGTAAAAGTAAAATGCGGTATCTAACGAAATGAAATGAAAAACTTGTTTTACTATCTTGCGACTTTAAGCCCCTTAAGAATAAAATAAAAACACAGATTTGACGACCGGAACATAGCATTAAAGAACAAATAGCTAAACTAAAATAATTAATTGAGGTTATCGGGTGTGGCACGATGGCTTGCTTTTTAAACTAAAAACCCTATTACCCCAAGCCCTATATCTAATCCTTCGATCCTACCTCTCTAACCGCTCGTTCCGAGTCCGTTGTGGTTCTGAATTCTCAAGTTGTCATCCGATAGAAGCCGGTGTTCCACAAGGTAGTGTCCTAGGTCCTATACTCTACATCATATTCACCTCAGACATTCCCACCTTACCCGAAAACTTCCTGGCAACATTTGCCGATGATACAGCTATCCTCTCATCCCATCCAGATCCTGTTATGGCATCCTCAAACCTCCAATCACATCTCAATCTGATTGAACAGTGGTGCAATCATTGACGCATCAAAGTCAATGAATCAAAAAGCAAGCAAGTCACCTTTACCCTTCGACGCAGATCCTGCCCTTTCGTCCATTTTAACTCTATTCCCCTTCCCTTTTCTGACACAGTCAAATACCTTGGTTTTCTCTTAGACAAAAGACTGACATGGAACCCCCATACTAGACTCAAACGACAAGAACTCAATCGACGATATGGCCAGCTATATAGACTTCTAAATAGGAAATCACACCTCTCAACGGACAACAAACTACTCATTTACAAGACTATTCTTAAACCCATTTGGACCTACGGACTTGAACTGTGGGGAACAGCAAAATTTTCGAATATCAAACGTATCCAATCCTTCCAGTCTAAAGTCCTTAGATCAATAGTCGATGCCCCATATTATGTCACCAACAAAACCTTACACCATGACCTGAATATCCCATTTGTCCTTGATCTAATCCCATCCAAATTCTCAATCTTCCATCAGAAGCTTACTCACCTTCCTAATCCCTTGGCACACTCCCTATCCAGTTCCAAACATCCCTATAATCCTCCTCGTAGGTTGAAGCGGCAGTGGCCCAGAGATCTCTTGTGAATATGTCATTGGGAGTGCTGGCAATGGCTGGCTTCTCCACTCATGCCCTGAGTGTATGTGGCTCTAGCGCCCTCGCTCAGCCTCCACTGGCACTCAAGACCAGTGACGCAGCTGAATGAGAGGCGCTGGGATCTTCTGGCATTGTGCCTCGACATCCACTAGTGGATCTCGAGGTTTGATCCAGTGATCCCAGGGGCAGCTTGTAAATATTGTAAATAGGTATGAATGCGAACAAGATTGTTATTATTTTTTTTTTTTTTTTTTTTTTTTTTTATAGTATTTATTTAATTATGTGTATATATATATTTTTTTCTTTTATTTGATTATTCTTTATTAATTTTTTTTTCTTTAATTTTATTTACAATGTACATATGGTATGAATGATTTATTCTATCTCTAATACTCATTGCCCCAGAAGGTGGCAGATTGTATTATCTCTTAATAAAACAAATTAAAAAGTAAGTAATTGAGGTTATAAAATATGTACGTATTTACAAATCAGACTCTTAGAATGAAATAAATAAGAAAAAAAAGCTAGTTCATAACTGATAATTGAAATAATATAAGCACAACAAAATTGGTATTTCTAGCATCTGCAGTTTGAGGTTATAGTCTGTTCGACTAGGAAAGGAGAAGGTGGTTAAAAAAAAGCGATTTGAAGGAGGAAACAGTTTTTGCATGACGGATCTCAGGAGGGATAGCATTCCAAAGAGAGGTTGCTTTGGCTAGAAAGGACTTGTCAAAGGCAGCAGTACGGTGAGGAGGAGGGTAGAGGTCGGGAAGGCCTGGTGTAATAATGGTTTATAAGTGGAGACAATTAGGAAGAACTTAAACCAGAATGTGAAATGTAATCAGCCAATAAGGACTATATTAAGAATAATGAAATATTTTACATAATTTATTAATTAATGTAAAAAAAACCTATGACATCCTGCCCTACGGACCCGATATCTAGGACTCCACCTTGACAAACGCCTTACTTGGAACCCTCTTACAAGACTGAAACGACAAGAAACTGCCCGACGTTTTTGGCTACTCCAACACTTACTAGAAAAACTTTCTAATCTTACACTTAACTACATAAACCTTATCTACATGACTATCATAAAAGAGCTTTGAGGCTCTACTAAACCATAAAATTCTTTCCGTATCCAATTCCTACAATCCAAAATGCTCCTTACATTTTAACTAATCAACTGATCCATAAAGACCCCTTAATGTTCCATATGATGCTGGTTTGGCCCGAGACTGATATCATTTCTGTCATAACACACTCCATACTCACTCTAACCCTCTAGTTTCAAACTTTTCTTCCACTTCAATTCCTCATAATTCTCCGAGGAGTCTAAAAGATGGCCCCGAGACCTTCTAGTTCAGAATATTTTTAGAATGCTGCCGCTCGGTAGCTTCTCTACATGTCTATTTACATTCAGCCTATTAACTAGATGTGTTGTACAATACAGATGTAATAATCAGTAATTAATTTTTTTTAAAACTATAGTAATTGAAATAACTTTTAATAATCTAATAATGGAAAGAGGAAGGTTAGGCTGACCCAATATTAACTCATAAGCGAATATCATGGGTTACATTCTTCTATGAAGTACTAAACCCTTTTTATTTATTTCAAAAGAGTACTATAGCCATGCACCTCCGAAAAATGTACTATATTTGTATTATATATTTGTATATTTATTAATTCAAAGGGAAAATCCAAGAAAGAATATGGAAGAATAAGTTATTAAGACAGTAAAAAATAACCTTTACAAAAATAAAACCTGTGACTCTACAACCCATGAAGGGTCTTGGGCTCAGTGCATATAAAGATTCTTACTGTTTCTAGGCCAACGGCAGTTCAATGAGGTGATTCCGCCTTGATCACGCTCAGGCGCCAGGTTTTCTTTCCTAATTTGGGTACCCACTTTATAATACAGGCTGGGTCTGCCCCAGAAGGGTCTCCATACCCTAGGGTCGCCCTCCGGCTGAATTAACGGAATAAATAATATTCTGTCACAGCCGGGATTCAAACCCAGGATCCGGAGAACAGTAGACTAGCGCTCTAACCACTAGACCACGCCGCTCCCCCCCCAAAAAAAAAAAAATCACCTATAGATTTTAATTTCTTAAAAAATCGGTCCTATAAATGACAGATTATTGCGTTTCCTATCAAATTTCCCAAAGCGGAAATAGTACCTTTTAGAAACCAACGTCCTAATTACTTCTTCGTTTTAAAATTAATACCGACGATAACTAATTATTTCCCTTTGAAGTCACGAACTTTGAGGTTCTGTATGCCACTTGAAAGATAGAGAGATAGCAATATCGGTGTCAATAGGTCTCGAAATGAGGTTCCTCAGTCGCTAAGGGTTTCATCATGGGACGCCTAATATTGGTCCCTGTGGTGTCATAGGCTATGTTTAGTCAGAGTCCTACAATCGATGGCTATATCAGCCTCTAACAGTTCATCGCTCTTTCAGAAAATATGGATAGTTCAGTCTTCAGTAAGTTAAATTAGTTTTCAAATACACGTATGCTTGTTTATTCATTTAAAGCTACATTATGCTATTACAGCTAAACCAACGATGCTGCAATGGGGGTCCCAATTTTCGCCATATTCAATTTTAACTAGGATAGACATTTTTAACGAGTACCTGACATCGCACAAGAATACGCCGAAGGACGAGATGACTAAGGGATTTCTTACATTATTTAGAAAATCCAAAGGCCATATCATATGTTTGAATCCGTGAACTTAGGCCCAGAGAGTTGTTATGCTGCCACTACACTATACATTAATTAAAACTTCTTGAATTTTCTTTAAAAAAGTATAGAATTGTAACACCAATCTAATTCAGTCACAAAAAACATAAATACAAAACGTATGTTTGGAATATACAACTCATGAAGGGTCATTGGCTCAGTGCATATAGAGATTAGTACTGTCTCTAAGCCAACGTCCGTGCAATGAAGTGCCTAGGCCGAGAACACACTTATCCGCCAGGTCCCCCCCCCCATTTTTGTTTACCTACATTATATAGACTGGGTCTGCCGAATTAGGGTTATTGGGTTGTGTCACATAAAATGTCCGTTTTCAAGGTAAAGTATTTTTATTAAAAATACGATATGAAAACAAGATAATTTTATTCGAAGTATTTACCTTTTTTTTTCTACACATTTTTCCCAACGTGACACCAACTTTTTTATCCCTGAACTGAAAAACTCTGAGCTTTTTGAAGTGAAACAAAATCTGAAAACGCACTTTTAACTTGATCATAATTTTCAAAAAGTTTTCCTTTGACGAAGTTGTCTAAATTCGTGAACAGGTGGTAATCTGTTGGAGACAAGTCGGGAGAATATGCTGGGTGCGGAAGAACTTCGTAGCCCAGTTCTTTCAATTTTTGCACGGTATGTTTTGAAACATGGGGTCTTGCTGCCGTTCAGTGAGATAATGAGTGAGAAGCGGTAGATGCACTTGCATTTAGTTGTGCAGAGAGTCCTTTAACTGTTTGTTAGGGGTTTCCTTCACTGTATGTTTGAGGACATCGTTGTCTATTACGGACGGAGGTCTTCCTCGGGGCAAGTTTTCCAAGTCGGTATGCCCTGCTGAAAACTTAGCAAACCAACGGCGAATAGTCCGTTCATTAACATTCCCTTCCCCAAACGCCTTCCGAATATTTCTAGCGGCCTCAGCTGCTGAATGGCCGAGTTTAAATTCGTACAAAAATATTACACCAAAATCGCGTGTTTCCACGTTCATATTTGGAGATATACTAAAAAGTGTGTAATAGATTGGGAAGCTAATGTCTATAATACAAACGTAGAGGATTAGTAACTGTTCACTTTAAATATGTAAACATTCGGAAGAAAACAACAGAGACCTGCAAAATCCTTTATGTATTTCAGAAACTATAAAAACGGACATTTTATGTGAAACAACCCAATAAATAACAGAATAAATAATATTCTGCCTCACCCAGGACTCGAACCCAGGACTAGGAGAAGAGTAGACCAGTAACTCTTTGGTAACTTTGGGAGCACCTGTAGGTAGCATAGTGGTTAGCATAACAGCATTCTATGCCAAAGGTTACGGGTTGAAGCATGCAGGTGGTCCTAGAATTTTTAAATGGGAGTAAAAAATCCTTAGTTGTGCCATCCTTTGGAGAGGACGTAAAAAGGTGGTCCCGAGTGAGTGCGATGTCAGGCACTCGTTAAAGATCCCTATCCAAATTTAACCTGGATAGCTAAAATTTAGGACTCCCACTGTAGCATCATCCGGTTAGCATTAGCAAACATCGAATTTAATCTGATGTAGGAATTTTAATGTTATTAAAACAAATAGGAGGGGACGGCTTCTGGTTCAGGGTGAAAAGTACATGAACGAAGGTCATTAATGTAATCACGAAATAGGTCTAAAATAATGGCGTACATAATAATAAATGGCAAGAACTTCATTACTAAAAGCTCTATCCCATTTAGTGAACAACAAATACAGAAATGAGGAAACTTCACATTTACAAAGGCTTCGGCAATTCGTAATTTTTATATAGATATGACCCTGTTTCAGCATAACTTTAAAAGTGAGGTTAGATAGTAAAACCTGATAACAGGGGAGAAAGAATTATGGAATTTTTTTTTCAGCGTTCTAATGACGATAGTTACTGCCGTCGGACAATATAAAATCCGAGGCTGACAGTGGATGAGGTGCTATCGAAGAGCAGTTTGGACCTCGGCCAGGCTTTTCATCATCATCTGATATTATCACAATTTACCGACTACCACACAAATGTTTGCCTGCACTGCGTCCCAATTTTTTTTTTTTTTTTTTTGTCACGACCCAGTTTAAAAATAATGATTTATTAGAGTCGATTAACCTTACGTTTAAGTGCTTTTGGTTTATTTTTATTTTATTACTTACTTCGTATAGCGGTCGTGAAAATTTTCGAATTCGAGTTGTCACCGGAAATACAGGTTTTAGCAAAAAGGTCTGTGTATGTAAGTGTAGCGCAAAAAAGAAAAGACGTATAGAACTGAAATTTTATATTTAAGACGACTCCACGCCGGAGATGTTACAGAAAGTTTTTCAGCAAACCAGAAGGGCCACTTTATACCAAGGATTCTGCACCTTTTTACTGTTTTCTTAAAAACGGCTGTAACGATGTTAATTACACTCGATATATCGATGTAAAATTTAATAGGCTTTAATATCAGTAGGTTTCTTTCTGATTGAAATAGTTTTACAGGGTTCAAATGCCGATATTTTAATTTTTTTTTTCCTCTAAAGTATCTTAAATTTTGTAGATTCTATAAAAATAACCATACCCTCTTGTCGTAATTGATAAAAAACAAGTAAATATATAAGTTAAACGAATTCGATATCCAACTAAAGAAGAAAAATGAAAAAAAAAAGTATACAATTTTCTGTTCTTTAACATAAGAAAGGTAATACACATGTATAATAGGGGTACTCACTACGTTTGCTATAGCATGCTATTTGTGTTATTGTGCTAAACCCGTCGAGTTTCTACAGTTATTTCCTGTATAAAATTGATGGTTTAGCACAATATCACAAATAGCATGCTATAGCAAATGTAGTGAGTACCCCTAATATACCGTTGAAAAGCTTAAGATTTTAGAAAAAATATTATCTGATACTCAAGCTTTTTAAAGTTAATAAAGAGTGATGGAAAGCCGATAAAACTAACTGATTATTTTAGATAATAATGTAATAGATTTTTAATAAACAATATGTTTCTATAGATATCCAATTTAATTAGTTCTTTAATAATTTTACTCATTGTTATCTCTAACTGTATTTGAAAATTCTTTAATCGATTTTAAAAAGGAGGTAAGTGAATGTCGTGTGTTGCCCGCACCAGATTTTTTAATTATAAAATATTTTTTATTAACTTGGGACCGTCTGTTGTAATCCTGACTTCACCATCAAGTCAACATCCCCTTATAAAATTCGCCGCCTCCAAAGATGTGCTATTTTTATCTTATAAGGGCACTGATATCAGCTTCCTAGCTACCTCTTTATTTCCTATTCTATTTTATACGCTCGAAAAACCGGATAATATTTGACAGTTTAAATTACATCTTTATAACTAGGTCAAGGGGAAAATAGGATGCCTTTATTGCTCTCCCCAGCATGAGTCTTAAAACAGCTTACCTAGTCAACAGTCCATTTAGTTAATCCACCGAAAATTATGCTTTGTTTTGGTTTAGAGCTATATTTTTATTATTATATTTTTTTTTTTTTTTGGCACCAAGTACTACTCAAACTCCGTTAATTCCTTCCTCCTACGTACTTCCTAATCATCCAGTCCTACCTCTGTGACAGATCCTTCAAAATATACCACAATCATTCCTATTCATTTCTTTTTAGCCATGCACTATCCTAGGATCCATTCTTTGCACAGTCTATACAGCTGATATCCCAACCCATCCTAATACATTCCTTGCTACTGCTGATGACACTTGCGTGTTATCGGTTAATAACGATCCTACAATTGCCTCTCAAACTCTCCAATCCCATATCCGAGACCTTGAAGTATGGTGCCAGAATCGGAGGATTAAAATTAATTTTAACGAATCCCATCAAATAATCTTTAAAACCATCTTACTGTGTACTGTGTTACTGTTTCTTTATATAAATAAATATATATATATATATATATATATATATATATATATATATATATATATATATATATATATATATATATATTGTTTTTTTTTTAATATTTAAGTGTTATATGGTTTCTTACTGTGTGTTGTGCAACTGTTTGTTTTTTTACTTCTATTGCATTGCTGCAGGTGAACTCCTTTCCCACACACGGGCATGCCTTAGTGGAATAATTCCTCTACTTGCACTGTAAAAATGCCTGTAATTTGATTTAACACGTTCGCGCCTGGGCGAATATCTATGTTGTTTTTTTTTGCGTGAGGCTAAACCGTCATAGCTGCTTAGGTTTCGGGGGCAGGACGACACTTTTGCAAGTTCAAACGTCTTTAATGCCAGACCACAACAGGCGAGATTGTAACAAAAGTATAAGTTGATTATATGCCGCGAAAAAAAGTAAAAAATTGATAACATATTGTAAGCTTTGTAATCCCGCCCGAATTATGTTTAGAATGTTTTAAAAAGTTGCATATGAATAAATAAATAATTGTTATAAATTTAAAATATTAAATGTTAATGCTTATAATATTTTTTTATTATATATAATGTTGAAGGTTATAAAATAATTAATAAATAAACCATAATGCTTGTTATTTCCTACAACATAAAATGTTGAGAAAAAATTAACTTTGTTAACGAATTATTTTCTGAAAACAAGTGACTCTACCTGCGATGCACGTCAAGCCACGGAACAGTCAAGTGTATAAAGAAGTTCTGTAATCGATTATAACGGGGCTAAGTCAAGCTATAGTCGTGTGTTGCGTGCACCATTTTTTTTTCTATTTATTGAAATAATTAGTGACTCGGTTATATCAACATTCGGGGTCGGAGACAGTTTATTTTTGAGAGGCTTTGAGCCCGTCCTGGCCTGAGCAGGAAGAGATATGACGGGAGGAATGACAGCGTTTGGTTTTGAAACCGGAAATAGATAGATGTGTCATTGGAACAGTTCTGCCATGGGGGAAGGGTTTGGGGAGCCAGGCACAACTTTTTACATCCATCATCCTTAAACCTTCTAATCCCAGGCTAAAACCTATTTCACGGCGCTCGATCACGTCAGAGCGTTTGTGCCTTCTACCTTCCTAAGACTATCTTATCTTAATTCGGCCTCAAGAGAAATCAAAGATGCCCTTCAAACATCAATAATTGAAGGTTGAAACCATTTTAAGGAATAATACCCTGCAGCACTACAATTACCAGAAATGGCCAAGTAGGGAAAATTGATGTAAATAAAAAAATAAACCAAGCTCTGAGAGCTTACTAACTTACTTACTTAAAACACATTGAGTTTTACATCGATATAGCAAGGGGGCGGGGTGGCTGAGCAGGTTAGCCCGCGTTGCTCTGAACGCTCGTTGCCTAGCAACCATAGATGACCAATAATCTTGATACCAAATAATTACGTGATCGCGTCTCGAGTCGGAGAGACTTTTATCTCCGCCATCACCCCCTTGGCCCGATAAATCCCCGTAAAGCCTTCTAAAATGAAAAAACAAAAAATCATCGATATAGCAAGTTGAATCAAAATCGTCACAACCGTTTTTGATAAATGCATCGCAGTATCTTAAAATTTGTTATGGTTGTGAAGCTGAAATTTTTACAAGAGGTTCATACAACAGGTCTGGGTTGGGAAAAATTCCTATATACCATAAAACTGATCGTTGTATATAATAGTTTAATAGATTTTTCAAAAAACACATGTTTCTTTTAAAGCTCAATGTAATTAATTCTTTAACCTTTTTGAAGTGTAAACTTCTTTTGGCGCACCACATACAGATATTTTGTAAGCAGTGTTTTTTACTTTCACATATTCATATATGAAATATGTGTGTTTAATTTGGAAAGACAAAGAGTTTAGAAAAATATTATTTAACATTTAGAACAATAAAAGTTAATGAATCAGAAGTGACAAAGGGAGAATACCTAAGTTATTTTAGTTTATAATAATTTCAACTGTATTGTTATTTGATCTAATATTTTTTTCCGAATAATATTATTGTTTTTGCAACTTTTAGTTTAATTTAAACTTGGTTTCCAGAAGAGAGGGAAGTGAAAAGTGTGAGTTGCCACCCTCATATTTCATTTATTTAAATCGCAAAGATAATAATCAATCGATGTTACTATGCTTTTATTTTCAATAAGAGATAATTATTTAGTCTAAATGATGTTATTCAAATGGTTAAATATTATTAAAGTTCTAGATAGATTAGGACTATTCCCTCTTCTAATGCCAAGCTAGAGATAAGGCCGGACATGCGCAGAACATACGATTTTTTTTTTTACTGCGCATACTCTTCCATATCTCCTCCCTCCACCTCTTCCTCGCCCTCCCTCTCCTCCAAAAAAAAGAACAAAAAAAAAGCGACAAACCTATTGGAAATTACATGAAATAGCCTACTTCTTTTTTTTTTATTACAAAGAATTGATGTATTTTAATTCAAATTGGAATACTCATCAGATGTTTATATCTTCAATTTTACTGTTTTTTTCTTTTCTTTTTTTAAACAGATCTGTATTTCTAGATATTGTTTGTGATAATTATATATTAAAAGTGGTCAACTCCAAACCATGAAGTTTTAAAAACTATTATTAGAAATAAAAAGTATGATCTTAGTACTTTTTTTTTTATTATTATTATTTTTTATCTTATTTTTATTTTTTTATATATTTTTTTTTAATTATTAAAGCATTACAAATAGTTCAACAATGATCGGGCATTCTCCTCACATTTCACATTAATTGTTGTTATTATTTTTTATATTCTTACAATGTTTATTATTGCTGGTAAGAAGATTAAAAAAACAACAGCAGGATTTAAAAAAAAAAAACGAATTTAAAAAGCCTACAGAATTTAAAAAACCCAACAAAACTGATTTTATTAAAGTTATGTTTATAATTAATTATAGTCGTCTGGTGTTGTTTCAACAATATATTTCCTTGACTACTGAATTTTTTTTTAACATAATCTTATTGTTGTTATTGATTTTATCCTTCATATTTGTTATAGAGGTATAAATTTACTAAATTAAATATAATAAAAAAAATTTATTACACATAAAATATTGTTATTAGAAATATAAAATCTAGTAATAAAATTAAACCGGGCCAGTAACAGATCTGGTGGTCACAGAATCACCATTTACCCGGCAGTATGTGTGCGAAAGCCATTGCAAAGAGGTAGCTGATTTATATCTAAATATGTTCTAGTTTTTTTTTGTCTTTTAAAATTTAATATGTTTTTATATCTATTTTCATTGAGAAATTATAGCCTTTATTAACGTTCATATGTGTTTTATTAAGGAACTGGTCTACTTTTGGTTCAGTATAATATGTGTGGAGTGTATTTATTTTATATACTGCAATAAAAAAAAATCTTATAAAGGAAACTTCCTCGTTTCAAACAATATTCATTCTTTCAATATATATATAAATAAATATATATATATATATATATATATATATATATATATATATATAGACAAATAATATAAAAATACATCAATTAATAATATATAATGTGATTATTTAGAATATACTACCTGTCTTTGGACTAGATGCTGGTAGTGGCGGATGCTGTAAAATATAAGTAGATCTGACAACATTGCATGCTTTGTAATGAAATTATCTTTGTGAAAATTTCCTACACTTATTTGACGGAGTTTTAAATTTTTAACGAATTAAACCATTTGAATAATCTATGTAAATTTTTTTTTTTGTTTTACTGTGTAGCGTTTTTAATATATACTTAAAACTTGAAAACATTAAAAAAATGAGATTGAAAAATAATAATAATAAAATAATATCCAATACAGTAAAGTTTAATTGGAAATTAATAAATAACTATCAATCAAATACCTATAAAAAATAAAATACATCCTTTTTTTCACTCCATAACTTGTAGACTAATGTATATAAAATAATGTAATCAAATAATATTAAATTAAAATATTTAATTTACTAACAGCATTTACTAATATCGCATAAAAAAAAAAAAAATAATAATAATAAAATTAAATGATGATACATTTTAAAATTAAAAATATCCATAAAATGAATATCTCAACTTAAAAATGCCTCGTTCACTGATTACTAGAATTATACATTATTATTATAATTAAACATAAAATAACTGTTTAAAAAGTGTTAAGTAACTATAAATATAAGGAATGTTTTAGAAGTTACACTTAAAAACAGATTTTTATATACAAATAGAAACATTAAAAATAGTTGTGCAATATTTGAAACTAATTACCTTGTAAGAAGTTCCAATATGGCTGAGCTTCTATCTACCTTCTTCTTTAAAATAGACAGATTTCGAAACGATTATAAAACAACCGAACACTAAAGAAACACAAACTTTTTAAAAATTAACACAATAATAACACAATTACAAACATATAAAATAAATATTAAACGCCACACATATATCCGACCCGCACGACATTCAATGCAATAATGAACTTAGAACTGGCTGTAATGTAGTGAAAAGAGACAAGTGATAACTTGATCATACAAAATGCTCGATTTTCATTGGCCCGTTTGACCGCCACCTCTGACCCTAATTAAAAAAACTGTTAATACTCAGCCTAATGTCGTCCTAAAAACATCATCCTATGATCAACTTACAAGTATTCATTTATAATATTGATCAATATATATTTAAAAATATTATTTTTTAACGAAAAAAGGTATTTTTTGTCAAACTATAAATGAAGGATATGTATATTTTAAATAAAAATCAAAGATAAAATTTAAGATGGGATATAAATACTTATTAAACATGATTTATTAAATATTTTAGTTTAAAATTTAAATTAAATTATCCTTTTGGATTAATATTTATTATATAATAGTTTTACATTGCTCATTTTTAATATATAGTACGGGATTCAGCAAAATTAATATTTCATTTTATTTTCTTAAGTTTAATATATTCAGAAGCTGATAAAATTAATTTCATCTCTGTAACATTTCTTTGTAGGTCAAAGTAAATCGTATTGTAAAGTCAAAAGCTAACTTATTAATAAAATAATATAATTTATAATATATTAACAAAATGAACAAAAAACTTTACCAAAAATTATAGTTGAAATCCCTTTGCAATTTAATAAAAATCACATATAAATAAATAATACATTAGAATACTTCTTATTTTGCTCTAACGTCTTGATGGATATGCCAAGACATTAGAATTTAACTTATTTAAAACAATTTGAGGTTACTAAAATAGAAAGGTTATAAATCGAGAGTAAAGGGAAGCATGGGGCCTAAGAAACGGATAATTCACAGAAACATAAGAAACGATAAAATTTATTTATAATAATATTTTCACGGACATTCATGTGAATTAAATAATATTTAATACTTTAAATACAGAAGGATTAAAATATGAATAATAAAAATTATATGCTTTACATTAAAAGAAATCTGAAGTTGAGCAAAAGTGTCCTAAATATTATTTGACGAATTAATATATTATTAAAGAAAAGTAATATGAATAGTGATATTTAAAAAAAAAAAGGTTGTTTTTTTTTTTTTCAAAAACATTACCGTTTGCCTCAAAATAGAGAAGAATAATCCTTTCAGACCACATTCATAAAATATTTACTGACAAAAATATAAAGTCAAATTACATAAAACTCTTAAATAAATATTATTAACCAATTCTGTGGCAAAGTTAAAAAAATATTACTCTTTTAAAATAGGTATAGTATTAAATATATAAAAGTATCTTTGTAATAAAATACAGTCATCACCATGTTTAACTAACACTTATGAAAAATCGAATATTAGGAATCACTTAGTTTTATTGACTAACCGAAAGTTTATTTAAATAATAGAAACTTACAAACACAAATCCTGAGCTCGAAAACGTTAATAGTCTATAAAGATTTAAAAACTGTTCTTGAAGTAGAAAATAATATAATAAATGGTGATCTAATTCTGAGTTTCCTGAACATTAAATGTATATTTATCGATTTTTTAGTTTAACGTTTTCACGAAAACAATTCTGAATCATACTAATTATCAAGACTTAACTAATCAACACTTAACGCTATTAAAATATATGTTAAGTTCAGCAAAGTTAAATTAAACCGATCCGCACTGTATGAAGTAATAAACTGAACTGAGTTTTGAAAAGGAACTGTCCATGTTATTCTGACACGTGTAAAAAGTCTGTAATTCGATTGGGAGCAATGAGGATATTGAATTAAAGGAAGGTTTCAAAGCAATCTCCTCATTTCGAATTATTTCTGCAGTATGTTGTTAACTGCCAGCGTTTTATTAATTCAACACACACCAATCATCAAATTCAAGTATCTTTATATTTAGTAAATTGTCATCTTGGTTGTCCGTTATATACATGTATATATATATATATATATATATATATATATATATATATATATATATATATATATATATATTCATATGCTAATATTAATGTGAGACAAAAATGAGAAAAAGAATTTTTCTTAAATCCATTGAAACTCGTAGTAATTAATTCTTAAACCTTTTTACTTTTACACCTACATGTGAAGTATTACGAAAAGAAAAGTCGGGCGAAACTGAAATTTTATATTTAAGTGAACTATACGCCCTAGATATTTATTACAGCAACGTTTTCCTTGAAATCGGCGATCCAAGAGAGAAACTTTATACCATGCATTTTCAGCTTTAGGCCATAACGTTTTTGATTAAACTCGCTGTAGGGAAGTAAAATTTAATGAGCTTTAATATGATGTGTTAATAAAAACCGGTAAAGAAATAGGACTCGAAGTAAATACCGATAAAACGAAGTATATGATTAGTAGCAGAAACGATGTCGATCTTGGAGATATTGATGTATCAGGTCATACTTTTGAACACGTAGAGAAATTCAAGTATTTAGGTTCAATTATAACTAGAAAAAATGAAATCCAAGAAGAAATAAAGTCTCGGTTAAAGGTGGGAAATGCGTGTTATTATTCAGTTGCTAAGTTACTTAGTTCGCGGCTTCTATCTAAAAACTTAAAGATTAGAATTTATAAAACTATTATTCTTCCAACGGTTCTTTACGGATGTGAAACGTGGCCGCTTACTTTAAAGGATGAACAGCGGCTTAAGGTTTTCGAAAATAAAGTATTGCGTAAAATATTTGGTCCAAAGAGAGATGAGGCCACTGGGGAGTTTAGAAGGTTGCATAACGCGGAATTGCGGAACTTGCATCCTGTGAATATAATTGAGCTGATTGCATCGCGGAGACTCAAATGGGCGAGTAAAGTTGTTGGGCTCGATGACGAACGGATTCCGAGAAAGTTGGTATTTGCTGATCCGACTGGTAGGCGTCGGAAAGGTAGGCCGAAGCGGAGATGGGAGGATTGCGTTAAGGCTGATCTCGGGAGCTTGGGCTTGAATGGTGAGCATTGGACGAGTCTGTGTAGGCGGAATTTGGTGGTATCGGCATCGAACCTTCGGGTTCGCTAAGCCTATTATTATTATTATTAATATGATGTAGGTTTCATTCTGATTGAAATAGTCTAACAGGGCTTAAATACCGATATTTTACATTTTCTTCCTCTGAAGTACCTTTAATTTTGTAGATTTAAAAAAAAAAAATTAGGCATATCACCTAATTAGTATTGATAAATAACGGTTAAATATAAAATTTGAACAAACTCGATATCGAACTAAAGGAGAAAAGAGCAAACATATTTTTTGTATGAAGTTTTTGTTCAATTCATTAACGAAATTGTTAAGTTTGATAGAGAGTGATGAAAAGCCGATAAAACTAACTGATTTTGTAGATAATAATATAAGAGGTTATTTATTAAAACACATATTTCTCTCGAAACTCAATGTAGTTAGTTCTTTAATCTTGGGTTCACCTATAGCGTAGTGGCTAGCATAACAACCTTATATGCCCAAGGTCACAGGTTCAAACCTACAAGTGGCCTTAGGAGCTTTTAATGGAGTAAAAAATCCTTAGTTATGCCATCCTTCTGAGGGGACATAAAAAAGTTGTCCCGAGCCTGTGCCATTGCATCTGTCATTAAAGATACTCGTTAATGATCCCTATCAGAATTAAACCTGGATAAGCAAAATTTATAACTCCCACTGTATCAACTTCCGATAAGCCACATAAAGTGACGTTAGATGAACAACAATTCATTAACCGTTTTTGATCATTTAATTCGAAAATACTTAGATTGCAACAAAGTAGGTAAGTGAAAATAGCGTTTTTTAAAACAACATAATTAAATGTAAAATATTATTACTAACGTACTTCATCTTTGACCAGGTATAGTAAAGCACAATTAATATTTCTCTTATTTTAAATTTGGTTATACACTTTTAGGAAAAGCCTATCATATAAGTAAATATTCACAGGATAGTCAAAATATTACCCGATGGAGTATTTATGGTTGACCTCCCTGGAACCGGAAATATTCCCTGAGGTAGGGAACTGCAGGTCGAGCTGGAGCTGGAAGTCGAAAACATCGCTGATGAGGGTCCATCAGAACTGGAATGTGGCCAAAGGTATTAGTGGGCCCCATTCATTCTCTCCTATCATCGGTCTCTGCAAGGGCCCCACCAGGGTGTGGAAAAACCTTTAAATCATCTATATTATAAATTATATAAATATACCTATTCTTAATTATATATAATATATATATATATATATATATATATATATATATATATATATATAGAGAGAGAGAGAGAGAGAAAGAGAGAGAGAGACCTCTATTCTGGGACTTAGTCCCCTAACAATAACATAAAATTTGATAGAGTATAATGACCACATCTGGCCAAGACACAAAATTAATGAGAAAAAACAATTTAACGTTAATTAAAATATTTTATTAATGTAGTTTGAAATCACGATCATGAAGAGTATAACTATATTATTGTATTCAATTACAACAACAATCTCTTCTATAATTGATGTGATTATAATAATAATAAATTCTTTATTTATTCTGGGACTAGTCCCTTAAGAATAATATTACAAGAAAATTAAAATAAACACTTTAGAGTTTAGAGAAAAAAACAAATAGAAAAGCAAAACAATACAAATTACAAAATAAATAAAATAATAATAATAATTTTTTAAAAAAACCTCAAATAAAATATTGAAAATTAAAATATGTAATAAACAAAATTAGAGATATACACATTGATTTATTTATCTTTTTTATTTTTCGGGATTAAATAATATACTAATAATATAACATGTGCAAAATAAAACATAACATAAATAGAATAAAAGTATGTAAGGATATTAGTCATAACATTGGATGTCGCAATTGGGATAGTTGTATAAGGGTCAGGGATTAAGAACTTTATAGAGCTAATCCTAAAATTGTAAATAATTTATAAGTCGTTGGTATCTGTCAAAAAATTAAGTAATGGATATTCAAATTGATAACATAAATTCAAACTGAGGTTTAAAAAAAAAAAAAATAAAATGTAAGGAGCTAAAACATATAGGAAACAATCATTAAAATACTGAATTATGAATGTAAATAGAAAAGTATAAAAAAAATAAAAAAAAGTGTAAATAAAAAATTAAAATGTTCCAAAACAACAAAATATCATTAATACCTTTTAAAAAACAAAACAAAATTAATAGTCTTCTTTAAGGATATAAAATAAATGTTTGGCATTGAGTATGTAACTGTGAATTTATTGTATATAATAAGTATATTTATGAGAAGAGATTGTTCTAAATTATTATAATAATATAATCATACATTTCGTGATAGAAATTTGAAACTAAATTAATCTAAAATATGGAGTTGGAACATCATATAACAAGTGCTAGAAGAACTTCAGTATTAGAACTAGAATCAATTTTGTGTAAGCATCAAGAAGCAATTTTAATGAATTAAATTTGTTATTCTGAAGATGAGGCGATAAGATCTTGAAATGTTATGTATAATTGATGTGATAATAAATATATTTGTGAGAAGAGATTGTTCTAATTGAATATAATAATTCAATTATGTAATATGTATAGCAAGATATATTTTTAGTATGCATGCATATGTTCAGGTTCTGTATATAACCAACTATAATGAAATCAATTTAGGATTTCGACTAATAACTCATTTTAATAAATTATAATCAACAGAACAAAGGGTAAGAAAACATATTGGTTTGTATTTTAACCTCAAGGTTCCTATATAGATACTTCAAATCTGAGCAGCTAGAGTGTGTCCCAAAATATCCTTTTCTCCCCTAAATATCCTCCCCAATCTAGAGTGATTGTGTTGATAATACAATGGCAACCTGCGGGTCACGGTTCGAGGATCATATGCAGTTCTGTATTCAGAAGTCTAGAAAAGCATCCGTAATGTCTACAAGCAACTTAGATCTTTCAACATCTTTAGTGGGGAATTCAGAAACCAATGAACTACTACTGTAATTAATGGAAAAGTAACTGAATAAATTCTAATGTAATGTAATTATATTTTTCTGATTTATTTTACTTCCAGTAATTTTGATATACACACACATAGACATAAATTATATAGAACCATACTAATAAAGTAAACTAAGAGATTATTCCCAAAAAATAAAAAACAAAACAAGGATGTGAAAAACTAAGAATAATTACAACAATCAAAATAAAACTTAACAGTACTGATCTTTATTGCGAGACAGCCTCATTTTGGGATGTGAGGAGGTACTGGAAAAGAAGGTATTTGAATGTGGTAAGAGAGAGTTCACAGCGAATGAAGGGAGAGATTTCCAAAAGCTGGTGGAACAGATTAGAAGAGAGCATTCATATATTTTGGTTCTGTGGGAAGGGATATAAAGGTCGAGGAGTCGGGATCTAGTTTCTTGTTAATGGATTAATGGTTTGAACTACAGGTGATCCTAGATACAGAGAGAGTGCTGGGATTTGATGGTTTGGTATAGGAATGTTTCGAGGAAAAATTATCTGTGGGTGTGAGGAAAAAGCCATTTTGACTCGCTATAAATATAAGACTACCTGGAGGTATCAAAGACAAATTTCAAAAAACAGTTTGTGATGTATTTTGCTCATTTATCTATCAGTGTCGAGAGACCACTGTATACCACACAACCCTTAAGGGTTATTTACTTGTAATTTAATTAATCTTTGTGATATAATAAAATCTGTTAAAACCAACTTACATTTATATCCAAAAAGATTATTAAATAAAATATGGTACAAAATTCAAAATATTAGAAAGGATAATGAAAATTGAAATAGATTGATATTTGGTAATATAAGTAATAAATAAGAGTAAAAAAAAAAGTAGAAAATAAACAATTAATGATTACTATAAAAATGACAAAATAAATACAAATAGTAGTAATGTAAATTATCAAATAAGTAATAGAGATTAAATAAATTAATAACATTTCAAATTATTCAAAATTAATTACATACCAGCCTTGACTGAAAAAATAAAAAAGATATTTAAACAATATGATCATAATAACATCAAATTAAGACTTATTTCATTCATTCATATTAATATGAAAGACAAACTAGAAAAAAAGAATAAACATAATGTAATATATACAATGGATTGTGAGAATTGCCATAAATGCTATTTAGGAAAAACGACCAACATTTTAAAAATAAGGTTGAAACAGCACATATGCAATTGCAAAAATAATAATAATACAACATTATCCAACTGGAGGGAATTAGTCCGGGTGGCGTATAAATGACAGCTAATATTCAACTATTAGCTGTTTCATTTAATGACTGCCACCCGGACTAATTTCTTTCAGTAATTCTCAACGGTCAACTAATTACATCTACAACATTATCCAACTATACCAATTTAAATAAGAGAAAATTTAATTTCGAAGACACAAAAATTTTAAATACAACAGAAGACTAAAAATAGACAAATTTCGGAAGCAAATTACATTACTAAAAATATAAGATATGCAGTAAATTATGAATTAGATTAAAAGAAAATCAGATATTCTCAATTTTTGCCTTTTTTTATTTGTTATGATGTTTGAAAATATTGAATATTAGCAAGCATGAATATAGAATAAAAACGATAGATTAAAGCTCATTTTTAGTCAATTTTATATATTTTAGTACAACATGTTACAATAGCTGTATTAAATTATGGAACAATGGAAACAAAGAGCCATAATGTCAATCGTTTTATTTAATTTTAAAAAATAAAGTGACACTTTTTATATGGATGACAATTGTACAAATAATTTATTTTTTTTTTTAAATTGATAAATAATTATGACCTACAGTGGGACAAAAAAAGTATTGGCACACCCTGTTTTTTTCCATTTAATTCTTAAAGTATATAACTGATTAATGGGTAATACATTTTATTTTTTTAATAGACATTAAAAACCATTGATATAGCCAAAAAAATAAATTGAAGTAATTAAGGTAGAAATGAATGAGGAAAATAAATTGTAAAAATGTAAGTAAAAAAAAGTATTGGCATAGCCATTTATTAATAATAAAAATATCCTATTTAAGTAAATAAAATTCATTAGTAATTTGTTATCATTCTTTTGGCATCAATTATAGCTTGTAATCTTCTTTGCATTGTGGAAACAAGATATTTTGTGACCTAAGCTCCAATTTTTTCCCTTTCCTCTATCAACACATCTTTCAACTCATTATTTGAAGAAATTTTGTGTTTTCTTTCTTTCAACTCCAAAATATACTACAAATGTTCAACAGAATTTATATCCAGAGACTAAGGAGGTGTTTTAAATTTTTTTTTTTTTTTTTTTTTTTTTTATAAACTTCTTTATTTGGATCAAAACACAGACATATTACAGTGCAAGTAGAAGTCACTATCCCACTAAGGCGAGCCCGTGTGTGGGAAAGGAGTTCACCTGCGGCAATTTAATAAAAGTACAATAACAAACAGTAACAGTATACAGTATGATATAATACAATACTTAAATAATATAACACAATTTTATAAAAAAAGAGTAACACACTATACAACAACAAAAAAATTATATAATGCATAAGAAATATAAAATATAATTATAAAGAAACAGTAACACACTACACAGCAAAAACAATATAATACATAAGGAATATAAAATACAATTATAAAGAAAGTAACACTGTATGAAGCAGTAATTGACTATGCTTAAAAGCTGTAACGAATACATATACATATATACAATATATAAAATTAAGGCATGCAAATATAAAATTGAATTACATAATCCCTAATTTATACAAAAAACAATTATAAGAAACAGTTAAACAGTATACAGAAATAGACTGTAATTGACTAAACCAAAAGCAATAAGGAATACAAATTCATATATTCAAGATATAAAATTAAGGCAAGTAAATACAATATTGAATTACATGATAAGCAATATACTGTGTACATAACATAGTACACAGTAAGAAATTGACAAAATCAAAAGTCAATAAAGAATACATTTACTAGTATACAGGATAAATATCAGAATGAGTGACGCGGGCTGGCATTGAGGACATGTCTATAGCGATGAGTAATTTGGATTCAACAATTCAGCAATTTTCTCTTCACTGTGGGATTTCGCCCACATTTTAATATTGTAGTAATAATTTGAATACTTTGGAGGATTTGTGTGAGAAAATTGAAAATTCAGAGGAATATTGTTGTACACAGTAGCAATGGAATAACCAGTCTGGCGTGTCGTCCAGGTATGTTTTGGTCTTGGCACAACTAAGCTAAAGTAATTTTTCAGTCTTGTAGAAAAACAGTGGTCAATCTTCCCGACTAGCTCATCCCGTCTAAAATACAGCTTCTTCATAATTATGACCATGTATAATTTTTTTGCAGACATTACATTAAGGTCCGAGAATATATTAATTGATGGGGGTCCCTTATTGATACCCAAAATTACCTTAATAATCTTTCTCTGCACAATCAAATTGTCTACGTACATTGTACATTAAACATTCCTTCGTTTTACTGGCTGTGTGTTTAGGATCGTTGTCTTACATGAATTTTAAACGTATACTCCAGTCCTTATTTTTTAGCACTGGAAAGCAGATTATGTCGCAACGTGTCTACATATCTTTTAGCATTTATTATACTTTCAATGAAGCATAACTTTCGAACACCATTTGATGTCATCCAGCCCCAAACCATTACATTGCCGGCTGTAAAAGGCTTGAATTTGCAAAACTATATATAAATAAACCAATGGACTTATGGAAAATCATTTAGTTTTCTGATGAGAGCAAATACAACATTTGGTTAAGATGGGTGGTAGTTTTTGTGGAGAAAACCGAATACAGAGTTTCAAACAAGGAACGTTAGGCCTTCAGTACAACACCACAGCGGCAATGTAATGGTTTGGGACTGCATGACATTGAAAGGTGTTCGAAAGCTAGGCTTTGTTGAAAGTATAATAAATGCTGAAAGGTATGTAGACATGTTACGACATAATTTGCTTTCCAGTGCTAAAAATAAGGACTGTAGTATACGTTTAAAATTCATGCAAGACAGCAATCCTAAACACACAGCCAGTAAAACGAAGGAATGGTTAATGTACAATGTACGGAGACAATTTAAAACACCCCCTCAGTCTCTGGATATAAATTCTGTTGAACATTTGTAGTATCTTTTGGATTTGAAGGTAAGAAAACACAAAATTTCTTCAAAAACTGAGTCAAAAGATGTGTTGTTAGAGGAAAGGGAAAAAAATTGGAGCTTAGGCCACGGAAAATCTTGTTTCTACGACGCAAAGAAGATCAAAAGCTATAATTGATGCCAATGGAATAATAACAAATTATTAATGAATTTTAATACCTAAATAGGATATCTTTATTATTAATAAATGTCTGTGCCAATTCTTTTTTTACTTAAATTTTTACATTTTATTTTCCTCATTTATTTCTACCTTAATTATTTCAATATTATTTTTGGCTATATCAATGTTTTTTAATGTCCATTCAAAAATAAAATTGATTAATCACTAATAAGTTACATACTTTAAGAATTAAATGGAAAAAACAGGGTGTGCCAATACTTTTTTGACCCACTGTATATTAATGTCTCAAATATGGAAGGTATGTGATGAAATATGAAGTACATATAATTTTTAAATTATGCCAAAGATATAAATATAAATTTATTTTATAAAATTGTTGTTTAAATTTTCATAGTTCAATTTAGACTAGATTTTGATGTTATGCTATTGTTTTTAGTTGTTGATACAATGTTCTGAAGATGAAGAAATAAGACTTCGAATCGTTAATAGTGTATAAGTGATATGAGATTAAATATATTATAGTAGAAGAGAGTTTTCTCATTTGGGTATAAAAATAAATTTATACTCTTATTGTATAGTGAATAGACATGATGTGAAGGTCAAAAAAGTATCAGAATAAATTAATATATCAAGGAATAGAATTGCAAATGAACGAGGATCAGATTAGGAAGGATTTGTCGAGAGCTGAAGTTTGATGAAGTGTTATATACGGTATATATATTGATTGAAGCGGGTGGCTTAAGCATTCCTGAATATCCCAACGTTGAAAAGAACAACTATCTTTTAATTTTTCCCTTGAGATCCAAGTAGACACCCCTATACACCTCACAGCAGTTGCCAAAAGTGGGGGAAATATTTAGGAACAAAGCAGAACCTAAGCTTTGAAATGGAAAAAGGAAATATAGGAGTTTTAAGGTGGATATTGTGTGTCGAGAGATTTCGAAAACATGGTTCATAGTATGAGAAAGGGCTTGATCTATATAAATCTATAGTTGTTGAGAATTCACATATATAAACCACATGTGGATATGTATATATAAAACAGATGTTTTGAAACCCACATATAGACTTATATTATAGATTTAGTCAACCAAAATAATACCAATAAAATTAAACTATAAATTAAATTTTATCTTTAAAAAATCTGGTGCATACAACACAACTTTCACTTACCCCCGTTTTTAAAATCATTTAAAGATTTTTCGATTGCAACTAGAGATAAAAATGAGTGAAACCATTAAAGAATTAATTAAATTGAATTCATATAAAATATGTGTTTTATTAAATCTATTATTTAATAAATAGTTACTTTTATTGGATTTTCATCACTCTTTATTAACTTTTACTAGCTTGGGTATAAGATAATATTTTTTTCTAAAATATTTAGCATTCCAACAGTATATCATACACGTATGTTACTGTTCTCATGTTCAAAAACAAAAAATTGCATTTAAATATGAAATTTTTTTTCAGTTTTCTCCTTTAGTTGTTTATCAAATTCGCTCAACTTACATATTTAGCTGTTAATTATCAATGCTAATAAGATAATATGGTTATTTTTATAGAATCTACAAAATTAAAAGTACTACTCGACCAACCCAATACTTCATCGATATATGAAGTATAGAAAGTAAAGAAGGAAATAAATAAACGATTTACAAAATTTATTTTTAATTTAATTGATTAAACAAAATATCTCTATTAAATGTTTAATCAGTATTAAGTTTATTCCCTATTCATCACTTTATAATACCTTTTACAACTTTGTGTAGCAGATAATATTTTTTCTAAAATCTTTCCTTTTCCAACGGTATATTATACGTCCATGTAGTTATTATAAAAACAAAAATCATTTAAAAAATAGTTTTGCTCTGTTGTCCTCAAGTCGGTCATAGAATTCTTCCAACCTGTATATTTAGCCTTCTTTTATCAGTGTCATTAAGATGATATAGTTAATCTTTGTGAATGTACAAAATTAAAGGCACTTAAGAGGAAGAACATTTAAAATACCAGCATTTAGCCCTGTCAGACTATTTCAATCAGAATGAAACCTACACCATATTAAAGCCCATTAAATTTTACATTTAGATTTAGCGAGAATCAAAATCGTTAGAGCCCTTTTCGAGAAAGTCCTAAAAAAGTGCAAAATGCATGGTATAAAGTAAGCTGATTTTGATGAAAAAGTTTTTTAACATCTCGGGCGTATATTTGTCTTAAATATGAAATTTCAGTTTCATAAGAGTTTTCGCTTACGCGCTCAAAACACTTAAAAATCAAAGTTATACTATCTAATCAAAACTATTTAAATTAAATAAACTAGCAACAAAATTAAACTCTAAGAAAAGACAACTCTACTTGATGTGAATATGAATTATTATAATTATTAATTTTTTACTTTCACTTACTATATATAGTATTTAAGACAAATATACGCCCGAGACCTCACAAAACCTTTTTCATCAAAATGAGCTTACCAGAAGAGGCACTTTATAACATGCATTTTGCACCTTTTTTCGATTTTCTCGAACACGGTTCCGACGATTTTGATTAAACTCGCTTTATCGATGTATAATTCAATGGGCTTTAATATCATGTAGGTTTTATTCTGATAAAAATAGTCTGACAGGGCTTAAATGTCGATATTTTAAATTTTCTTCCCCTAAAGTACCTTTAATTTTGTAGATTCAATAAAAATAACTATATTATCTTGTTAACGCTGATAAAAAACAGGTAAATATATAAATTGAATAAATTCGATACCCAACTAAAGGAGAAAATAGAAAAAATATTTTTTTAATGCAATTTTTCGTTTTTGAATATAAGAGCAGTAATATACATGCATGATATACCGTTGGAAAGCTAAAGATTTTAGAAAAAATATTATCTCACACACAAGCTTCTAAAAGTTAATAGAGAGTGATAAAAAGCCGATAAAACTAACTGATTCTTTTAGATAATAATATAATAGTTTTTTTAATGAAACACATGTTTCTATAGAAATTTAATTTAATTAATTCTTTAATAGTTCCACGTATTTTTATCTCTAACTGTATTTGAAAAATCTTTTATTGATTTTAAAAGTGGAGGTAAGTGAAAGTCGTGTGTTGTCCACACCAGATTTTTTTTTTTAAATGGTAAACTATTATGAAAAATCTTGAATAAATATTGTATTCGGCTGAATATGACCATGAATTTAAATCATACTGCCTAATATACTGAATTAAATTGTTCTTATAAAAATTATATAATTCTAGGAGAAATAGGAATTCTTTCTCCACAGAAAGAGATTATATTTATGATTTTATTTTCATTAAGGTTTAGGTTTCTAGGTTAGTAGACAGGTAAGATTTTTATTAGCTTTAAATTTTGAACTTTAATCTGCGACAACAAAAGGTACTCGTTTTCCATTGTGTGAGTAAGAAATGAAACTAGTCTTTTTACGATTTGTCTGCCTAGGGTTGGAATTGAAGTTGTAAATAGTTCACAGGCTCTCAGAGAGCCTATCGGTATTTAGTTCCAATTGTTAATAATACTGATCTGATACATGCTCTAATCTTTCCGAAATTAAATGGCCCAATTAATAAGTGTATATGATATAATTATTGGGTTGTTTCACATGAAATGTCCGTTTTTATAGTTTCTGAAATACATAAAGGATTTCGCAGATCTCTGTTGTTTTCTTCCGAATATTTACATATTTAAAGTAAACAGTTACTAATCCTCTACCTTTGTATTATAAACATTAGCTTCTCAATCAATTACCCACTTTTTAGTATTCCTCCAAATATGAACATGGAAACTCGCGATTTTCGAGTAATATTTTTGTACGAGTTTAAACTCGGCAATTCAGCAGATGAGGCCGCTAGAAATATTTGCAAGGCGTTTGGGGAAGGGAGTGTTAATGAACGGACCATTCGCCATATAATTTTTCAGCTGGGGATACCGACTTGGAAAACTTGCCCCGAGGAAGACCGCCGTCCGTAATAGACAACGATGTCCTCAAACATACAGTAGAAGGAAACCCCTACCAAACAGTTAAAGGACTCTCAGCACAACTAAATGCAAGTGCATCTACCGTTATCAGATTAAAGTGTATTGGGAAAGTGAAAAAGTTCGATACATGGGTACCTCATGATCTCACTGAGCGGCAGCAAGACCCCATGTTTCAAAACATACCGTGCCAAAATTGAAAGAACGAAGTTCTTCCGCATCCACCATATTCTCCAGACTTGTTTCCAACAGATTACCACCTGTTCAGGAATTTAGACAACTTCGTCAAAGGAAAACATTTTGAAAATGATGATCAAGTGAAAAGTGCGTTTTCAGATTTTGTTTCACTTCAAAGCTCAGTTCGGGAATAAAAAAGTTGGTGTCACGTTGGAAAAATGTGTAGAAAAAGAAGGTAAATACTTCGAATAAAATTATGTTGTTTTCATATCGTTTTTTAATACAAATCATTTACCTGAAAACGGACATTTCATGTGACACAACCCAATAAATATTTAAAACTAAGGCTACAACGCGTAAAACTTGTCCTTTGTTTATAAAGTATACAATGAATGACAAAAAAACGCTACAAATTATTACATAATAGTTTATTATTTTCAAATAACTATATTAGAGTATAACTGTTTATAAAGCTGTTTAAAGGCAAATAACTAGTTAATAATTTGGAGTCAAGAGAATTAAGATTTTCATTATATTAACTTTATTTACTTTATGTACTCCTTTCATTAGCAACTGATTTTAATTAAATTAAATACTGAAATAAAGTACTATAAATTATTTTGTGTCGATATTACACCGGTATCGATAACGTTTACGAAAATTGATATCGTTTCCTATGTCTTATAGACACGTATACACAGAGCTCATGCGCCAGTCTAGAGCATGTTGGTGACGTTACCATGGTTATGAAATCAAATACTTTACTCCTGCCAAAATCGCATAACGCCCCTAAAGAAGTTTTCACTTCAATAATTCTTTCATGGCCGAGTCTGGAACCCAGGACCTGAAGAACAGGAGACAAGCTCTATCGATTACTCCCCGTGTCTTTATAAGGAAAAAGTACAGAAAAAAATGTCTAAATCTGAGATTTCAAAGTGCATATAACTTTTATTGACTGCTGAGCCCAATAACCAAGTATGCAAAATAGCCTCCTTCACATTTGTGTGAACATCTACGTCAATAAGGAAAAGCTTCAGGAACCTGATATTACTTTTTCAGTTAAGAGCAAGAGATATTACATAATATTTTTCATCAAAATCATTTTTATCAGAACAGAGGGATATTTGAGGAGAGAGGTTGTACTTTTGAGCAGGAGGAATTTTTATTGGATATAATAAAAAATATTATACATACTAATTACGAGAAAAATAAATAAATAAGAACATAAAAATATGAAAGGGCGATTAAATATGGATTTCGAGAGGAAATAAAATAAAAACTAGAAATGTAAAGTTTAAAATATTAGGGAAAAAACAGTCAGTAAGTGTCAAAAGTAAGTGGATATCAGGTGCCTTGATATTTTTTCGGCAGTATAATTATAATATTTATTTTTTATTTTATTTATTTATTTAACGTCACTTTATGCTACTATGGCTAATCGGACGATGCTACAGTGGGAGTTCTAAATTTTGCCTATCCAGGTTTTATTAGGATAGGGATCTTTAACGAGTACCTGACATCGCACAGGCTCGGGACCACCTTTTAACGTCCCCTCCGAAGGACGGCGTAACTAAGGATTTTTTACTCCCATTAAAAATCCTAGGACCACCGGCGGGTTTGAACCCGTGACCTTTAGCATGGGAGGCTGTTACTCTAGCCACCCAGCTACAATTGATCCCAATTATAATATTTAGTCTTGATTTTAAATTGTTGTACTAGCCAGCCAGACAATATCCTTAGCCTCATATTTATTAAACATACTCGCAAAATAGCCTCCTTCACATTTGTGTGAACATCTACGTCAATAAGGAAAAGCTTCAGGAACCTGATATTACTTTTTCAGTTAAGAGCAAGAGATATTACATAATATTTTTCATCAAAATCATTTTTATCAGAACAGAGGGATATTTGAGGAGAGAGGTTGTACTTTTGAGCAGGAGGAATTTTTATTGGATATAATAAAAAATATTATACATACTAATTACGAGAAAAATAAATAAATAAGAACATAAAAATATGAAAGGGCGATTAAATATGGATTTCGAGAGGAAATAAAATAAAAACTAGAAATGTAAAGTTTAAAATATTAGGGAAAAAACAGTCAGTAAGTGTCTAAAGTAAGTGGATATCAGGTGCCTTGATATTTTTTCGGCAGTATAATTATAATATTTATTTTTTATTTTATTTATTTATTTAACGTCACTTTATGCTACTATGGCTAATCGGACGATGCTACAGTGGGAGTTCTAAATTTTGCCTATCCAGGTTTTATTAGGATAGGGATCTTTAACGAGTACCTGACATCGCACAGGCTCGGGACCACCTTTTAACGTCCCCTCCGAAGGACGGCGTAACTAAGGATTTTTTACTCCCATTAAAAATCCTAGGACCACCGGCGGGTTTGAACCCGTGACCTTTAGCATGGGAGGCTGTTACTCTAGCCACCCAGCTACAATTGATCCCAATTATAATATTTAGTCTTGATTTTAAATTGTTGTACTAGCCAGCCAGACAATATCCTTAGCCTCATATTTATTAAACATACTCGTACGTGAGTAAAAGTTCGTAGAAGATAACACTAAAATTGAAGTGTAGGTGTAAGGAATTTTACTTTCACTTACCCATATATGAAATTATTTCGGGAAAGTATTTCGGTGGCTAGAATGTTCCATTTTTAAATTTAAATACACGTTTTAGAGTCCCCTGAGACCAAATAACCAAGCGCCACAAAAAGGTGTGTGTATGTGTGGTAGTCCAGCACGAAAACTAAAAAGTGTACGAAACTGAAATTTCATATTTAAGGCAACTATACGCGCGATATGTTAAAGCAACTTTTTCATCAAAACCGGCGGACCAGAAGAGCCACTTTATATCATGCATTATACACCTTTTTTCCGGATTTCCTCCTAAACGGCTCTAACGATTTTAATTAAACTCGCTATAGATCCGAAAAAAAAATCTTTGTTTTATCTGTATAATCTTTTATGTCATATAACTTTTTTACTTTCACTTACTATATATAGTAAGGGGAAGTATTGCGATCGTGAAAATTTTCGAATTCCAGTTTTCAACGGAAATACACGTTTTAGGGTCCCCTGAGTTCAAATAACCAAGTCCCGCAAAAAGGTCTGTGTGTGGTAACTCCCGGGCGGAAACGGCAAGTCCTATGAAACTGAAATCTCATATTTAAGACAACTATACGCCCGAGACGTGACAAAACTTTTTTCATCAAAATGAGCCTACCAGAAGAGGCACTTTATACCATGCATTTTGCACCTTTTTCCGATTTTCTCAAAAACGGTTCCGACGATTTTGATTAAACTCGCTATATCGATGTAAAATTTAATGGGCTTTAATATCATGTAGGTTTTATATAGATAAAAATGGTCTGACAGGGCTTAAATGCCGATTTTTTTAATTTTCTTCCCCTAAAGTACCTTTAATTTTGTAGATTCAATAATAATAACTAGATTATCTTGTTAACGCTGATGAAAAACTGGTAAATATATAAATTGAATAAATTCGATACCCAACTAAGGGAGAAAAGAGAAAAAATATTTTGTATGATATACCGTTGGAGAGCTAAAGATTTTAGAAAAATTATCATCTCATACACATGCTTTTAAAAGTTAATAGAGAGTGATGAAAAGAAGATAAAACTTACTGATTATTTAAGATAATAATATAATTGATTTTTTATTAAAACACATGTTTCTATATAAATTCAATTTGATTAATTCCTTAATAATTTCACGTATTTTTATCTCTAACTGTATTTGAAAATTCTTTCATTGATTTTAAAAATGGAGGTAAGTGAAAGCCGTGTGTTGCCCGCACCAGATTTTTTTAAAATATTCCGTTGGAAAGCTAAAGATGTAAGAAACCTTTTATATTACCTACAGAGTTGTAAAGGTTATTGAGGCAACACTGGTTACCAGTAATTTTCCCCTGGCAACACTGGTACCCCCCAGTAACCTTCCCATATTATTATATATGTATTATTAATTAAAATATAAGTGTGTGACATTAGTTTCTGTGCATTCTTATTTATGAAATATACATTCATTCAATAGCTTTCCAGATATAACAATATACACATTAGTTATGGAGAGTTTTGTAAAGCGGATAATACTACATGTACACTGGACTTAAGACACTAAGTGGGCTGTCGAGGTATAGTTTTAAATTATAAATATCTTTAAAAAAAAAAGCAAATCCGAAAATTAAACAGTTTATAGGTTTCGATTCAATAAAAAAATACCGACTCCATTCTGATTTTAGACTTTACAACCGAACAAAAAAAATTCACATCCTACCTTCTTCATATTTTAGGTTATAAGATAGCTAGACCAAACTCCAACCAAAATAAACCAAATATAGAATAAATTAAACAATCCTTTAACTATCAGTCGTTGACCCCAGTTAAATATCTTACCATATACAAAATATAAAATGCAATTTAAAAACAATCGGGGATAATGAAGATTGATAGTTATAATTAAATATATTAATTAATTTCCGTCCCAAAAATTATAAATCTACAGTTTTCAATTGAAAGGCGATGCTAGGGAGAAAAAATGGGAAAAAAGTTTGTTCGGGAAATTAGAGGGGGGAAAACCGCTCATAATGATGCATCATCAATGTAAGAGAATTGCTACAGAAAAAACAGCAATAATTATCCACCATCTCGGTGCTAAGTTCTTTGATTAAAGAAAAAAAAAAAAAGAACTATGAAGCGATCTGAGTGAAAAAAGTCATTTCTTTTTAATTACTGTCCTTTTTTTATCTTTTTCTTGAGGTTAAAAAAAAAAAAAAAAAAAAAAATTGAAACTGAAAACTAAATTAGAAAAAAGATTCTGGGAACAGGGCATCATTCAAATGAGAACGATTAATTCTCTTAGAAAATATTTTAAAAATATATTCATTAAAAAAATCTCTTCGACGGTTGTTATGTTTTTTTTTAGGAAACGATTTCATATTTTATTTATTTGAAAGAAGAAATTTATATTTATATGAGATTTCTTCCTTATACGAAAATTTATGAAGTTTGAATAATATTGAACTACTAATTCCATGAACCTAAATAGACCTAGCGAAAAAAATACTTGAATTGCAACAAGAAATAATGAACGATAAAGTTTTAAAAAACTTCATTTTGACAGATACTTTTTATTTTACTTACCTATATGTGAAATATATAGTAAGGGAAATTATTGCGATCGTGAAAATTTTCGAATTCGAGTTTTCCGTTCATGTGTGTGTTTGTGTATGGTAAGTCTTGCACAAAAACGAAAAGTCGTACAATATTGGAATTTCATATTTAAGACAAATTTGTGGGTTAGATGTTACAGTAACTTTTTCATCAAAATAAACTTACCAGAAGAGCCACTATATATTCTATTCCTTCTTATATCCGTCACTCCAATACTCTTCCGACCTTCAAATCCCGTTTGTTCAAACACTTTTTGTCTGTCCAATTCTCAAATAATCCTTATTAATTAGCAAATTTCAATAAAAATCAGTAAATATAATAGAGAAAAACAATTATTTACAATACTAAATATTTACTATACTTATTATGCATCGTAATGCATTCGTAACTATACTTATTATGCATACTCGAATTAAATACCGAGAAGACGAAATATATGATTAGTAGCAGAAACGGTGTCGGATCTTGGTGATATTGATGTATCAGGTCATATTTTTGAACACGTCGAGAAATTCAAGTATTTAGGTTCAATTATAACTAGAAAAAATGAAATCCAGGAAGAAATAAAGTCCCGGTTAAAGGTGGGAAATGCGTGTTATTATTCAGTTGCTAAGTTACTTAGTTCGCGGCTTCTATCTAAAAACTTAAAGATTAGAATTTATAAAACTATTATTCTTCCAAAGGTTCTTTACGGATGTGAAACGTGGCCGCTTACTTTGAAGGATGAACAACGGCTTAAGGTTTTCGAAAATAAGGTATTGCGTAAAATATTTGGTCCGAAGAGAGATGAGGCCACTGGGGGGGGTTTAGAAGGTTGCACAACGCGGAATTTCGGAACTTGTATCCTGTGAATATAATTGAGCTGATTGCATCGCGGAGACTCAAATGGGCGAGTAAAGTTGTTGGGCTCGATGACGAGCGGATTCCGAGAAAGTTGGTATTTGCTGATCCGACTGGTAGGCGTCCGAAAGGTAGGCCGAAGCGGAGATGGGAGGATTGCGTTAAGGCTGATCTCGGGAGCTTGGGCTTGAATGGTGAACATTGGACGAGTCTGTGTAGGCGGAATTTGGTGGTATCGGCATCGAACCTTCGGGTTCGCTAAGCCTATTATTATTATTATTATTATGCATCGTATTTAAACATTTATGTATGTTATTTTATACTTTTCATAAGCATTGTAAATTTATTTTAATTAGTCCTGTATGTATGAATTTTATTTTTGGTATAGTTCTTTTTTTCTAAATTATTATTATTAGAAGTTACCTGTTAATTTATTACTATTATCCATTTTCTTTGTTATTTCTGTTGTTTTTTGTTTTTTTGTTTTTTTTTTACTCTAAGATACTGAAGTTTCATTTTTAATTTGTCTGTAATATTATTCTGAAGGGACTTGTCCCAGATAAATAAAGAATTTATTATTATTATTATTATTATTATTATTATTATATATATATATATATATATATATATATATATATATATATATATATATATATAAAATGCAGTTTGTACCTTTTTACGATTTTCTCAAAAACGGCTGTAACAATTTTGATTAAACTCGCTATATGGATGTAAAAATTAATGAGCTTAATATGATGTAGGTTTCATCCTGATTTAAACAGTTTGACAGGGCTTAAATATTTTAAATTTTCTTCCTCTAAAATGCCTTTCATTTTGTACATTCAAAACGATTAACCATATATCCTCTTAAAAACATTGATAAAGGACAGCTAAATATCCTAGTTGGACGAATTTGTTGATAACAGAGCAAAACTACTTTTTTATGATTTTTTTTTTTTTTTATAATAAGAACAGTAATACAGACATATAATATACCGTTGGAAAGAGAAAGATCTAAGAAAAATTATTATCTGATACACAAAGTTGTAAAAGGTAATATAAAGTGATGAATAGGGAATAAACTTATTACTGATTAACTATTTAATATAGTCATATTATTTAATCTAAATCATTTGTTTCAAACCAAAATGAATACACGTTTTTTATGCGTAGGTTTTTGGTATAATTTTTCCTACAATCGCAATTTCACCATATGTTTGCCATTTAGGCTAATGTTCTATAATCACAAAAAAACAAAAATATTTTCTGATTGTAAGGATGACTCATCCAAAATCATTGTTAACATTTTGTCAATATGTAAATATGTGAATAAAGTTTATTTTATTTATTATTATTTTAGTAAAAATACACGTTTTATTAAAATCAATTTAAAATATTTTTCAAATTGAAGTTTAGTTAATAGTTTTTAAATATATTTTAACAGTCGAGGTAAGTGAAAGTCGTGTGTTGCCCGCACCAGATTTTTTTATAGGAGATTTTATATATTGCTTTAAATAAAAAAAAAAAAGTTACTAATGTATAATTGTACAGATATGATTACAAATAAATTTTGTAAATACATTATTTCTTTCATTACATTCTATACTTCATATATCGATGAAGTGTTGGGTTGGTCGAGTATTGTAGTAATGGATATCTAAGAGCAGTTTCCTGTAAGCAGTAGCTTAAGCGATTCTTATGTATTAATTATTAAACTGTTATTATATTCTTAAAATTGGTATTTATTTATTTAAAACTGGATCCCAACGAGGGAGATCTGTAGTTGTATTGTATATAAGGGAAAGTTGTATACGCGTACCAGGTGTTTAGTAAAAAATATTACTTATAATAAAGATAAGATACTGCGTTATATATAAGAAATAAAATTGTTAAGGATGACTCATCCAAAATCAATGTTAACATTTTGTCAGAATGTAAATATGTGAATAAAAAAATTGTTAAAAACTTGATTGAGATAGATCTAATAAGGAAGTTTCCACGCTTGCTCTCTCAATATCCTCATAGCCAATAACCTCCTAATCAAATTATAGAATGTTTACATTTTGCATTATTGCTGGTCTCCCTTCTTTCTGCCCCAACATCATTTAATTGGGAACAAGTGTCAGTGCGGTTAGGTTTACTCTCTGTCCGTTAATGTATAAAAATTGTTACAGTGTTATTTATTGTTTATTAATCTTACATTTATTCAGTTAAGTTTTATTTTATAATATGAATATATATAAAAAAAAAAATATTATAGTGCTTAGTTTATAGTTATGTTGCTACATGAAACTATTCGGGGATCACCACCATGTCAAGTTCATTATATATATTTTTTTAAATCAAATATATATATATATATATATATATATATATATATATATATATATATATATATAACGAATATATTTATTGAAAATTATTATAAATTTTAATCCATTATTAATGTATGAACATGCATTTTTTCCTTAAAAATACTCTTTCAATGTTATATACATAAATTATATTAAATATTAATATGTTTAATAAATACCTGTGAAACGAAAATAGATAACACTTCAGTTGAGATAAATGAGGCTGAATATTATTCCAGTCACTATTTTGGACTCGGTGGTCAGCCAATGAGAGGCCTCCGTTCTCTCAACTGTATCTTTATCTTCTTTTAGATTCAATTTTGTTCGGTTCGGACCCGTGTCGAGTGTTTAACATTATTTTTATTGTGTGTACAATGTATTATAAATGTGAAAATAATGATTTATTTTAGTTTCTTAAAGGCTCTTTCGTATTATTAGCCGTTTCGAAATATATCGGTTTCAACGTACAAGGAAGGTATTGGTGAAGAAAGAAGGCCATTTTGAATCTTTCATCATAAAGGTAAGAACTTAAAATTATGCATGACAATTTTTGTTCAGGAATCTTCTTCAACATAATTTATTATATTATTTACTAAATGACTGTTGAAAATCTTAATGACAACTAAAATATAATAACATTATGTACAATATGAATAATAATTTAATAGGCGTATACCAATTCTAATGCTATTTTGTACCTAGCCTAATCTGCATTATTAATTCTCATTTAAAAAAAAAACTAATTGAAATAATAATAATTTTCACTATGTGTTTCTTTAACATAGCGATAATTATATTGATTAGACTTACTGAACATTTAATAGATTACCGTGTAATAATAATAAATTATGCGATAATTCGATTGGCGGTCAAAAAATATTCGAAAATAATGAAAAACTATTTATTTATTATCGTTTCGACTAACGCTGCTGTTCTCAACATTTACATTTAAACATTTAATAGACCTAAATTTTTCTATATAAAATTCCATTATAAACTAAGTATCATCAGTAACCATTTCTCAAATTAATTTATAATTAAAGTTATGTTGGCTGATATATTTTCATTCCTTTCTTTATCTTATTCTGAAATTTAGTAATAGAAATTTTCGGTTCGGGGATGCATTCAAAGTTCTATAATCGAAAGTGAAATAGTTAAACAGTTTCAATGTTGAGAATATTTCTAATCATAGGGAAATTTAAAAAAAAAAAAAAAAAAAAAAAAAAAAAAAAAACCTTAGCTAGAGCTGTAAACTTTTTATATTTATTCTCATCTCAAAGCCTATCATACCCATATATTATTTTATATATTTAGAAATATACACATTACTATTTCAATATATTGATTTAAAATAATGTCTCATCTTATTTTACTTGTAAAGGTGGTAGATCTGACAACATTGCTAATAGCGAAATTAAGAACCAACAAACACTGAACTAGCATCTTAAAACCGAAATAGGTTTATAAATATAATAATTATGTATTTATATATAAAATGGTTATATATTTAGAAAACAAATTATTGATTTCTATATATGGATTTAAAACTAAGTTAAACTTCATTTGTTAATGTAAGAGGTCGATCTGGCAACACTGCTAATAGCGAAATTAAAAGGTGCCTAGCCAAAGCAATTAACTATATTGCCTTTCATCTCAAACTTTATTATATATTTCTTTTTTAAAAAAATGTCTTGCATTTTATTAATAAAAGTATTCGATCTGAATGTTTCATTGATTAGGGTATGTAAAATCGTGCTATAAAATATTTAAAATTCAGTACCAAATAATTTTAAATGTTTCAATAATAGCTAAATTAAGAATCCGTCAATGCCATAGTGGGATACTGAACATTTTAACTAGCATCTTAAGGCCTACTATATATTTATTTTAATATCTTGATTTTAAATATTTATTTCATCATTTTGATGAAATTTAACATTTAAATATCTTAGTAATTAAATTATCTTCTTTACTTATGTAATAAAATCGGATGATAAAACACCATATGAGATTCAGTACCAGATGTAAATATTTTGCATTGTTTCACTTTACTAAAGTATAAATATAATTTTTAAAAAATGTACTAAAAAAATACTTAACGAGGATGACGTTTTAGAAGCTTGAGCCTGTTTTCTCCCATTTCCACCATCTATTATAAAAATGTATTTAGAGGCAATTACTCCATTCAACTATCGAAGGTTCAAGACTTTTAAATGCCATTATCATGAGTTACCAATGATTCTTGCTCGAGATTTCAATGTTTATTTCCGTTCAGAAGAATCTCAACCATGTTTTGTGAGATAATATTAATTTAACTATGAATATTTCTCCAGTTAGATGAACAAAAATATATGGTGAGACAATTGATGCGATTTTCTCAAGAAATTTAGAAAAAAATTTCATTAAAAGTTCATGTTTCTCTTCTCAGCTTCCATAAACTTATAATTTTATATATAAACTATATTACTGTTGTTATATTAACAGTATATAATTTTTGATTTATTATTTTCAATGATGAATCTTTGTCATTTGTAATAAAAATTTGTATGGTTAATTTTTTTTTTTTTTTTTTAATTCCAAAGAAAACTACTAAGGCATCCAACAATGATGACGTTGACATCAGCTGATTAGTTTTAAAATGGCGGTCGATTAAAAATTAATTAGTACGATAACTCAGTTATTTTTTAAGATAGAGACAAATTTTATTTTGAGTTTTCTAATCAAAAAACTACGAATAATTATAAAAAATAAATAAAAGAAAAAATCCTGTTATCGTTTTATATATATAGAGAGATATTATTTAATCTAAAACATATGTTTCCAAATAAACTGTATATAATTATTTAAGGATTTTTTTTTTTCAACTCTTATTTAATAATACTTAAATTGCTCTTAGCAACCGATGTAAGTGGAAGTCGTGGGTTGCACGCGCCTTTTTTTTTATTTTAACGTAGGGCGTTGAATCCTGTATATGGATGAATAACCGATCAAAAACTTTAACATAGAAGGAAGCTTGACAGGTTAATTCCCAAAGCGAGACGAGAGAAGGTGACTTTACACTTTGGGGAAAACCCGGAGCCGCTGTTGACTCTAGTCAGTTGGGCGGGGCAAATTATTCCGCCTTCGGTGGCTAAAAGTAAATTCCACACCCCTTCACCATCCCCATCTCTTCATCCCCTATCCCCATCCCATACCCCTACCCCCATCCCCATCCACATCACTTCATCTCCTACCCACTATCAGTAATCCCGAGTCTTCCTCCTACGTTATGACATTATCTTACCTTCTTGACATAAATGAGTGCCTCTTAATGGTAGTTTTTTATTGCTATCTCTAGATTGCTCATTTTTTTTTTTAAATTAAACAAAAAAAATTCGGTTGGTGTTCATAAAAGATTAACAATTGAGACGTTGATTTCCAAAAGGTACTAAAGGACATTTTTTCAAAGTTGATATTTTCACATATTTGTATTCTAATGGCTTAGTTTTATTTAAATCCGTCATCAAATTTTATCTAAAAAACATAATAACTCTTTCAAAAAGTATTTAAAAATTGCATTTCATTCCAAAGGTACTAAATACACATTTTATTTCATTCCATGTTATTATATATTATATTATATATATTATACCTTTATATCCATGTTTCGTTCCAAAACGTACTATATTCTATGTAAACAGGTTTAGCCTTTCCTTTCGTTTCCTTCCAGAAGGTACTATATTTCCTACTATACGGCAGAAGCGCCTAATCCCGTAATACATCACCATTAATTTATTGTTTTCATAATTTCATCCATTTTTATTGGTTCATTTAGCACGTCTTGAATCACCGCTATTATTTTGATCACTGGTTTTAACGTAATAATCAGTTTTTAGGCTATTTGAAACAACTTAGTTGCGTCGCTATGGTTCTTTTGGATTGTCTATTAAATTAAGTTTTTTCATAGATTTCTTCTTGCAGCAACATAAATTTGGTTTAAAATTTTTCATAAACTCACATTTTAATAGAATAATAGTATTTGATGCTGCAAATAGTTGGAATTAGCATTCCATGAACTTGATAAATTTGTGAGGAAAATTCGTGCCTGATCTAACTTAGTAGTCGATTTTCGTATGTAAAATAAAAGCTCAAAAGTTATCATTTATCAGTAACTATGGTTAAATATTGTTTACGCGTCGTTAATAATATAGTAAAATTAGCTGAATTCACACAAATAGTAAATTACATACTTTCTTATTATAGTGTCATCAAACTGATAAATTGTCCTTTGAATATTCACCTTCTTTATGAATAATAGATAATCAATGTAATTAATCAACAAAGAAAGATATTTCTCAGAGGGGGAATAAGGAAATATACATAACTCAGTAATTAACAATATAAAGACGTTAGTTATCGGTAATGTATCAGGAAGGTTATAGTGACTGTTAACAACTTAACGGCGTTATATTCTTCCAAAAAGATACTTTAATTCTTTCCAAAAAGTACTATATCCCTTTTAATTCTTTCCAAAAAGTACTATATCCCTTTTAATTCTTTCCAAAAAGTACTATATCCCTTTTAATTCTTTCTAAAAAGTACTATATCCACGTTTCATTCCAAAAAGTACTGTACTATATTCATATTATATTGTTTAAAATCATCTGAAAAGTGCAATAATTTGGAAAAATGAGTTTGTAACACACTTAAAAATCAACTTTTGATTTTAATAAAAAAAAAAAATCACGTAAATTGGTCTAATAATAAATAAATGACAGATTTTTGCGTTTCTGTAAAATTTTCTGAAGTGGATGTAGTACCTTTTGGAAATCAACGTCTCAATTATGTTTTACACTAATAGCTAATATTTTATTACTTCCACCCAAATCATCTGTAGGAGATGATGTGTGAAATTTTTTTTACTAATCTTCCTCACTATCCAATAGACAAGAAGAAAATAAAATGACAGCAAAAACAAATAATGCATCAGTTCATGCCTTTCAGAACTTCAAGTCGAACATTCCTAAGTCCACTGTATGTAGTGGTTTCCCCTAAACTTTCACTGGATCCTGAGAAACCATCTTCCAGGATGTCAAAATATGATGGGTTGAGACAGCTTCTCTCGGCGAGAACATCGACCAAAGGGACACTGCTTTGCAACCTCCCATGTCAGGGTAGTGGTATGATATCTCTGAAGAGCATTATAAAAACGCTGAAAATTATTACACAATGGTTCATAATTTCCAAATAACTATATTAGGGTATAAACTTTTATATGGCTGTTTATAGTCAATTAACTAATAGTAATAATAATAGGCTTACCGAACCCAAAGGTTCGATGCCGATACCACCAAACTTCGCCTGCACAGACTCGTCCAATGTTCGCCGGTCAAGCCCAAGCCCCCAAGATCAGCGTTAATGCAATCCTCCCATCGACGCTTCGGTCTACCTTTCGGACGCCTACCAGTCGGTTCAGCGAATACCAACTTTCTCGGAATCCGTTTCTCACCGATCCCAACAACTTTACGCGCCCATTTGAGTCTCCGCCATGCTATCAACTCAATTATATTCACAGGGTACAAACTCCGCAATTCGCGTTGTGCAACCTTCTAAACTCCCCAGTGGCCTCATCTCTTTCGGACCAAATATTTTACGCAGTACCTTATTTTCGAAAACCTTAAGCCGTTGTTCATCCTTCAAAGTTAAGCGGCCACGTTTCACATCCGTAAAGAACTGTCGGAAGAATAATAGTTTTATAAATTCTGACCTTTAAGTTTTTAGACAGTAGCCGCGAGCTAAGTAATTTAGCAACTGAATAATAACCGGAGCTAAGTAATTTCCCACCTTTAACCGGGACTTTATTTCTTCCAATTAACTAATATGAAAAGCAATTAATAATTCAAAGAAAAACGGAATATCACCTCTATATCTCTGCTAGTTCTGAACCAATGCCAATTTTTTTTTTTTTTTTTTTTTTTAATGAAAAAGGACAAGTCGCCATTTTCGTTTAAAGGGTTCTTAACAATTGACGTATTTTGTAACAAGGATACGGTTCAAAATGTAGGATTCGGTTCACTTACTTATTTATGAAATATTTAGTAAGGTAAAGTATTGCGTTCGCGAAAATTTACAAACTCCATTTTTCAATAAAAATAGAGTCCTAAAAAAATAGGGTCGCGCTAAAAGGTTTGTGTGTGGTAAGTCCAGCACGAAAATGAAAAGTCGTACGAAATTTAAATTTAATATTTAATATAACTTTACGCCCGAGATGTTAAAGTAACTTTTTCATAAAAATCGCCGTACCGGAAGTGCCATTTTATACCTTTCATTTTGCACCTTTTACGATTTTCTTAAAAATTGCTATAACGTTTTGATTAAACAAGCTATATGGGTGTACAATTTAATATTTTTTAATATCATGCAGGTTTCGTTCTGAATGAAATAGTCTGACAAGGCTTAAAGCGGGATATTTCAAATTGTCTTCCTCTAAAGTAACTTTAATTTAATAGATTCGAAAAGATCAATCATATCATCTTATTTGTATTGATAAAAAAATAATAAATTTATAAGTTGACAGACTTTGATAGCAAAATATTTTTCCGAACTTAAAAAAAAAAACTTTGAATAAAAATAATTAAAATTAAATTATACAAATTTGTTTTTAAATTGTTTTTGTATTACATGAAAAAAATGCAAAAAATTTCCTAAACAATATTTCAATATACTCAAAAGCTTTTAATTCTCTTTTCATCAAAATTTAAGTATAGCCATTGTTGGGAGATATATGGATGAAATTGTTATGTTCATTTCTCTATCATTTTGCAATAGAGCCTTTTGAAAAATCTTGCAGCTATTGAAAATTTCAGTGACAGATTTTTTAATTTATTTCAAGAAAAGATTAAAAGACCACTCTATAAAATGAGAAAAATACGAACATTTTATATTTGGTATTGTTTACTATTTTTGAGGTGGATACTCTGATAAGATTCTAAAAGTTTTTTGAGTAGATACAAGACAAAATCTGGTGGAGGTATGGAGTACCCCTAAGTCATGATTGTCATACAATCGAAAGAGAAATGACTAAACAACAACCCAAGACAAAATCTCAGCTAATATATTATATGTCTGAATGTCAAATAAATATATCTGTAAAACTAAAAAAATATATTGGTGTTCCTAGAATTTTGCTAGATAGCATTAATAAAACTTAGCAAGCTGAATTAATTGTAGCTAAAAGGAAAACTATTGGAGGCCAAAAATAAACCTGTACCATTACAACCCATGAAGGGTCTTGGGCTCAGTAAATATTGAGATTCGTACTGTTTCCTAGACCAATGGCCGTGCAATGAGGTGACTAGGCCAAGATCACGCTCAACCGCCAGGTTTTTCCCTCAATTTGATTACCAACTTTGTCGAGGCTGGGTCTGCCCCAGGAGGGTCACCATGCCCTATAGTGGCCCCTCGACTGAAATAGATAATATTCCGCCAAAGCTGGGATTCGAACACGGGACCCAAATAAAAAAAAAAAATCCTTAAAATTAAATTAACCTATTCAAAAACATTTTTTTTTTTTTTTTAATGTTCAAGTAGATGTGCTCTGAGATTTCACCTTTATTAAACTTAGATTGACATTGACCATGAAAATAAAAAAGGTTTTAAATAATGATGTATGATTTAGTGTTTTTGATAAAGAACTGTATAGAGTATCATTTTGCAATAAATTATAGATCTTGATGAGAGCTAAATAAAAGGGAGAAAAAATACAATTATCATCTTTTCCTCCAGTAGGATTTGAGTTCCACCATTAACACACTAATTTTCTTCAAATGTTTCATCAAAGCATTAGTAGCAAAAATTATTAGTAGTAAAAAGTAGATAAAAAGAGTAATATTTCAATATGAACGTCTAACCTTAACAGTAAATATTTTTTTATGGAATTTTGAGGCACTCTCATGTTTCTAGTAGGTATACCGAGTTTAATTGGCTCTATCGCTCTCTTCGTCAACAGTACCTCCTTGGTGCCTGTCTTTTCCAATCTTTCAAAACAAAAAAACCTCCTTATATTCTTGATAAGCTTATCACTTGTTACTCTGTCCATTATTAAACACTAGATCCCAATCCATAAACTTGTATATACCTTCCCACAGATCCGCCTCCTTCAAAAAATCGTTTGTAATTCTCACTACCCTATTTTGGAATTCCTTGCCAATATCCATTTGTATAGCCTTATCATTAACGACTTTTAAACATCAACTATTTCTCCTTCTCCTAAATTATCAATCTTCCCAACATATGTAATATTCAAAGCTGTAGATGACAACTAATCCATGTCACCAAATCCATCTGTTTTATTGTTAAACTGACTTCTTCAAAAACCAGTCAATTATATTGTACTCTCTTGTTATTCCTAGAGGACTACTGGTCCCAGAATAAAACTAATTTTCATTCCAATTGGCTATACTCAAGATTAATAAGTATTAAAGCTATGAAAGTACATCCATACCACATTCACCTAAAATAAAGTTTCTAAAAACGTAATGTACAATGAAAATAAATAGTAATCTAAAAAATAACAAACTAAATAAACAAATTGATAAAAGAATAATTAATGAATGTAAAAATAAAATAAATCATCTCATACATGAGCAAATATTAAGAATAAGAATAAAAAATTCAGCTAAATGAATAACATTGTCAACAAAAATAAGTTCAAGGAAGAGGCATGGCAGTGAATAGGGCATTAGGCTACAGTTCTCCAGGTCCCAGTTTCGAACTCCGGCTGACACAGAATTATTTATTCTGTTATTTTAGCCGTGGAGCAAACCTGAGGTATGGAGAACCTCCTGGGTCACACCTAGCCTCTATAAAGTGGTTAGCCGAATTGGGGATGAACCTGGCAGCCGACCATGATCCAGGCCCATTCACCTCCTTGCACGGCCTTTGGCTGTGAAACAGTATGAATCTCTATATGTACTGAACCCAAGACGTGGGTAGTTGTAGAAGTACAGTTCTTTTTTAAATTCTTAATCATACCAGGCCAAATCATTATTGTCATAACATGAATTTGATTGAAGTTTTTTGAAAATCAATGTTATGTTCAGATAAAATTCCTTGAGCTATAAAAAGTACTTATATGTATTGTAAAAAAGTAAAATATACATATAAGTTTGAAGAAATGTATTGATATATTGAATTTAATAAAACAAAAATTGCACTTTTTGCCTATGACACTGCAATTCTAGTATCTTCATTTACAATATCCACTATGACTAAATGACTAAAAGAAGCCTTTATTAAAACCATGAAATACCTGAGTCAGTGGTGATTAAAAACCAACACGGAAAAACCAAAGCAATAATATTTACAAAACGCAGACCCAATGTTCCCTCTACTATACAACTTAATGGTGTATCAAAAGCCATTTCGAAACACGTTAAATATTTAGGAGTCACCCTTGACTATGAACTAATTTCCAAACATCACATTAACAATAAAATAAATATTGCCTGTAAATTATTATATAAAATGTACCCCTGCTTTAATAAAAAATTAAAATTATCAACAAAAAAAAAGCTAATTTTATATAAAACTGTTATCAGGCCTATAATTACATATGCATGTCCAGCCTTGAGTCTTGCAAGCAAAACACATATTACCAAATTAGAAGTATTAAAAAATAGATGCCCAAGATTCATTAATAATCCACCATACACATAAATAACTACCATGTACAAAGAACTGGACATTTCTATAATACATGAATTTATTTATCAACAAAAACTATATTTTTTCTCAAAATGCCTACTGACTGTGGATACCCTTATAAAACAAATTGGTAATTATACTAAACTATCAACTTCTAAATATATACATACGAGAACTGGGATCAATTGTAGCTGGGTGGCTAGCATAACAGCCCCCTATGCCAAAGGTCATGGGTTCGAACCCGCAGGTGGTTTGGCAGGTTTAATGGGAGCAAAAAATAATTAGTTATGCCGTCCTTTGGAGGGGGCGTTAAAAGGTGGTCCTGAGCATGTGTGATATCAGGTACTTGTTAAAGATCCCTATCCTAATAAAATCTGAATAGGCAAAATTTAGGACTCCCTCTGTAGCATCCTCCGATTTGCCATAGTAACATAAAGTGACATTAAATAAATAAACAATAAACATAAGAGAACTAAACATATACTGTTATAAAAAATTCTAAATTACTACACCCTATCTTTATGATTTTAATATATGTACTTTCGTTTATTTATTTATTTTTTCATTACTATTTCTATTTGTTTTTTTCATTTTTGTTTTTGTTTTATTTCTCTTCTTTTTTTTTTTCTTTTCTTAGTTGGGTTTTTAAATTTTTACCAACAATAAAAACATTTGGTGTGCAAAATAAAAGTTAGCAAATAAGTAGCACATCGTAATGGAGTTCCAATCAATGTTTTAAAACTGTGCAGATGTATTCTATGCTAATAAAGTTTGATGTTGCTGTAAAAAAAAAAAAATGTTAAATTTAGACTTGATCAAAAAAATTGTAAGCTAAAAGGACAACATCAAATAATTTTTGAAACACGCTTGACAACCAGAGAAATCTCAAATTTGAGAGGCTGCTCAACTCTGTTGAGTTTCTATGACCACTCATCATACTGTATCAGTACAACAGACAGTCTTAAAAAAAAAAAAAATTCTCATTTCATTGTAATTTTATAATTTCTGCTATCTAATCTACTATTCGTGCTTCCTTTTATATATGTCACATAACACTATATAAACTTATCAAAATTTCAATTACAAGTCACTTTCGGTATGGTCTTTTTTAAACTTTAGTCGAATTTACAGAATAGACTGAATGTTATATTATAACTAATAACAAATTATAAAGTGATTTTAGGAAGACAGTAAATATAATCAATGTCAAAAATATGCAGCGGGTGTGTCTGAAACACAAACAATTAAATAATCTGATAGATGCTTGCACAAGCATCTTATTACAAAGCTTTATTATTCACATTTTAGAGTCAATAAATAATAGTCATAATGAATATATTTTAAGATATAAAACCTTTAAATGTCAATGTTAAAGAATCTTTAAATAGCTAAGTATGTGCTGTAAGGTTGTAAAAACATAATTATGAATATTAGAAAATCATTCATCAGTTTTAAATATGTATTCTGTTGACATAACAAAGCCTCCTAAATGGTTTCTTGAAAAATAGAAATATAATGAAACAAAAATATTCTTGGGTAAAGATTTACTTGAAAACTACACAAAAAAAAAACTTTAAAAAATATGTTATTACATTTTAAAATTAAATTTTAGTGTGCATGTGCATCTTGCTATTATAGACATCAAAGTAAATGTGAGACAATCATTTCAACATAATTTATTTGTTTATTAATAATCATAATTACTATAATTTATTATATAAAACCCCCAAAAAGCAATAATAGAGGATAATTCAAATTAAAAATTGGGCCTTAAATCAAACATTAAATACATATTTATAATTAAGTGAATCATTCAGAAGTGTAGCAGTTTCATTAATTTATTTATTTTTAATATTACAGGTATAAAATTATTTGATTTTGATTTTTTAAATAATTGTGATTTTATGAAAAATGTAAACTATTAATGGCATGTCTAGTTAAATTAAGCTTTAATAAGTTTTTAATTTACTACTAGATATTACCATACTGCTGAAGAATGTATGGTATAATGCAATATGACGTTATCAGCATCTCATATAATATGTAGAGTGAAGAATATTTAAATTTTGATATACAAATAACTCTGTTCTTAAGGTAAACAATAAAGTATGCAGAATATTATGTTAAAATTTAAATTGTAAAATATGAATGGTCTTAGGTTCAGTACATATAGAGATTCATACTATTTCTAGGCCAACAGAGGTTTGCAAAGATTTGATTAGGCCGAGATCATGCTCAACCTAAATTTTTTTTTCTCAATTTAATGGGTAACCACTTTATAGAGACTGGGTGTGCCATAAGGAGGGTCTCCATATCACATTGGTCACTCCATGGCTGAAATAACAGAACAATTAATCCTGCCTCTGCCAGGATTTGAACCTGGGATGCGCATAATAGTAGACAAGTGCTCTATCCACTAGACCATGTGGCTTCCTCTGAGATAAAAAAACTGAATTATTTCTGCCAAAATAAAATTTGTAATAATAATATCCCAGAAGAAGATTTCTGGCATAATATAAAATTATCACAGAAGTCGATATGTTTTAATGTTTTTGGTCTGAGATAATTTTTATTTTAGTGGTTCTTCATGATTATGACCCAGACAATGCTTACCCAATATGCTTATGCTTACTGTAAAGGAAGAGATAGTTCTGTGGGGGTCTATGAGTGATTTTAACATTGATTTATAGCCACAGCTCGGACCTGGAAAACAGAAAACTAGTACTCTATCCACAAGATCATACTACTCCCTCTAACAGCTTTGGTGCCTGTCAGAAATTTAGATCGAAATGCTGGCACAAAATAAAATAAAATTCCTTAGTCGACCTTTTTGACAACTGCACCCCCATTCAACTTCCAAAAGGCATTTGCTTAAGAAATTAATATGAATAACTGTAAAATTTTAATTGAAATGTTTTTTAACCACAAATTGTAACAAAATAAATAAAATGAAAGGAAGTTTCTGTTACAATGTTCTAAGAATAGTTATGTTTTGTATGTAAGTCCCATGTGAAATCTAAATTAAGAGTTTTAAATGGATTTTATACAGTGAAGAATACCAGCTCCTCGATAGGCTCTATGGTCATTAAAAATAAGAGAAAAAAATAAAAGAAGATTATTATTGTATATTGAATAAATAAAAATAATTATAACATAGGGGAGTGGCGTGGTTTAGTGGATAGAGCGCTAGTCTGCTATGCTCCGGGTCCTGGGTTCGAATCCCGGCTGTGGCAGAATATTATTTATTCTGTTAATTCAGTCGGGGGACGACCCTAGGGTATGGAGACGCTCCTGGGGCAGACCCAGCCTCTATAAAGTGGTTACCCAAAATAATTGGAGGAAAACCTGGCGGCTGAGCATGATTAAGGCTTAATCACCTCATTGCACAGCCGTTGGCCTAGAAACAGTATGAATCTCTATATGTACTGAGCCCAAGACCCTTCATAGGTTGTAGTGGTACAGGTTTTTTTTTTTTTTAATTATAACAAAATTATCCTAGCATATAAACCAAACAAGTTATTAACTGATAGTTCTTTTTTAAGAACCAAAACCATTTATAAGTTAAAAATTTGAATTTTTTTCAGTAGAAAAAATAAATTAGGAAAACATACACTTAGATTTACAAAATAAGTATTTATGAATATAAAAAAACAAAAAAAGAATCATTTATTCTTAAAGAGAAACATAATAATTAAACATTTTATACTAATTAAAAGCCAAATATAGTTCTAGAAAATCTGATGTGGGCAACACACGACTTTCACTTACCTTGACAGTTAAAATCTATTTAAGAACTATTAAATAGACTTTAAGTTGAAAAATCTGGTGCACACATCACACGACTTTCACTTACCTCAATTGTTAAAATTAATTAAAGAATTTTAAAATAAACTTAGAGATGAAATAAGATCAAAGAATTTATTACATAAAGTTTTGATAGAAACATGTGTTTTATTAAATAATTTATTTTATATTTATCGACCATAATCAGTTAGTTTAATCAGCTTTTCATCACTCTCCATTAAATTTTAATATTCGTATTAGACAATTTAGCATTGTAGGTATATTATACATCTATATACTATTCTTGTGTTCAAAAACACAAAAATTGAATAAAAATATATATTTGCACTTTTCTCCTTTAGTTGTATATCAATTGCTCAACTTGCATATTTAGCCGTTATTTATTAATACAAACAGAATGGTATGCCTATTTTTTTTTTTATCTACAAAATTAAAGGTTCTTTAGAGGAAGATAATTTAATATATCAGCATTTAAGCCCTGTCAGGCTATTTCAATCAGAATTAAAGCCCATAAAATTTTGCATCATGTAGGGTGTTTAATTAAAATCTTTTGAGCTGTTTTGGAGAAAATCGGGGAAAAGATGTAAAATGAATGGTATAAAGTGGCTCTTCTGGTTAGCTGATTTTTGATGAAAAAGTTGCTGTAACATTTCAGGCGTATAGTCGTCTCAAATATGAATTTTTCAGTTCTGTACACCTTTTCGTTTCCCGGCAGGACGTTACGATACACACACAGATATTTTTTGCAGGACTGGATTGTTTGCAGTTAGGGGCCCTCTAAAACGTGTTTTCCGTCGAAAACTGGAATTGGAAAATTTTCACGATCACAAAACTTTCTCTCAGTATATATTTCATATATAGGTAAGTGAAAGTAAAATATCGTAAAGTTCATTTTAGCTCGAATAGAGAGAGAAATGCTTTATTTATTTGGCAATGCTGCCCAAATACATCGGGTTGCTTATATAACACAGCGTACTTATCAAACCTTTGTACATACTCGTATTTTACATACATTTTCAATTTTTTTTTTTTTTTTCCTATTCTAATACAAATTTATAATATTTACAATTTATTTTTTTTTTTTCTCTTTTAGCCATTTGCATTATTTTATTTTATTTCTCTCTACCACTATATTGTAAATTTAGACTTTTGGTGTGCACATTACATAATCAAAATATAATCATATTCACCATTTAATTGCCAGGTGATCATCCACCAGATGATGGTGGATAATCCCCAGGGAGTCCAAAATCACATTTTCTGCTAACGCCGCTATATCTCCTATATCGAAGAATATATTAAGGAAGGGATGCATTTCCCGTAGATGGCTCTCTTCTCCCTTTCCACTCCACCTGCTTGATCGAGGTCATTAGTCTCATATCGAACGGTAGGGTCCGGATCATTGCAGTAGTTCTGTTCTTCGGGAATGCAACAATGTCAGCGTACCTAACTGACCCGTCCGTATCAATGCAGTAGACCTCGTCAAAACAGGTGAAATCCTTTTCTCTGAGGAGCTTTGTTAGTTCGTTCTTAACCCTGTGGTGTCGACGCGTGATGAGTAGGGAGTTGTTTGGGCAATTTCCCAGCACATATAAAAGAAGTTTTAATTGTGTTTAACTGCACTTCATGTAAAGATATTTGTATCACATCATAAAATATGAGAAAAACAAAAGAAATATGGTATATCGTTCAAATTGGCTAAATATGCCATTTCCTACAATTTAAGATATTAAATTACTACTTTGAGCTGGTGATAAACAATCGTCCTGAAGATGCCCTAAAATTAATACCAAAACGTGGGCACAATAAATTAAATGTACTAACCTGAAGTGTTTAATGACTGCACCCACAACCAACTTTTCCTTATATTCTACAACAGTCAACTATTCTTCCACCATTAAATATTAATGTATGTTTTTTGGGATATTACAACAACTTTTTCATATACATTGGCAAACCATAATTGCCACCTTATAACATGCATTTAACATCTCTTTAAGATTTTCTCAAAAATAGCTAATACTCTATACATTTACATAGAATCCAATGAGCTTTAGTATTGTGTAGGTCTCATTCACATCCAAATTGAGTGACATGGCTTAAATGTTGAATTTTAAAAATTTCTCCATCTAATGTAACTTCAATTTCGCAATTCAAAATAATTAACCACTTCTTGATTCTTAGCATTGATAGATATTAGGTAAATATGAAATATAAAAGAATTTTATGACTAACTAAACATTAGAAATCTTATATTTTTATAACATGTATAACATACTGTGGTAAAGCCAAAGATTTTAGAAAAATGTTTGGCAACAGAAAATTTTAGATTCTGGAGGATTACTATAAGTGCTTGTATATAATCATAAACTGAAGTTATTTCTGTATAGTAATAATTTATATTGTTATTTGTTTATCATATAATGTCCTTTTATGCTACAGAGGGAATCCTAAACCCTGTCTATTCAGGTATAGGATAGGGATCTTTAATGAATACTTGACATCGCACAGGCTCAGTACCACAATTTTACATCCCCATCCAAATTTCAACATTATCAAGGACTTTTTACACCCTTCAAGCAATCCTTGGGCCATCTATGGGGTTTTAACCCATGCCCTTGGGCATAGAAGTTGTTATGCTAGCCACTAAAACATAGATGACCCCTTTCTATTGTTATATTATTCACTCTAAACTAAAGTTTTCCATCAAATCTCAATGTATGATTTTTTCAACTTTATACTTTCACAAAATGTAAATGAAAATAAATGAAAAATGTGTTTTTAATTCCAGTTTTTAATGGAAATACACGTTTTAGGGTCACCTGAGTCCGAAATGACCATGTCTCTCACAAAAACTGTGGGTTTGTCCGTGTGTGGTAACTCCAGCACAAAAACGAAAAGTCCTATGAATTTTAAATTTCATATTTGAGACAACTATTTGCTCGAGATGTTACAGAAACTTCTTCATCAAAATTAGCTGCCTAGAAGAGACACTTTATACCATGCATTTTTCTCCTTTTTAAGTTTTCTACAAAATGGCTCTAAGGATTTAGAATTAACATGCTATATCACTGTAAAATGTAATGGGCTTTAATATCATGCAGATTTCATTCTGATTAAATTTGTCTTCCAGGGCTTAAATTCCTATATATTTAATTTTCTTCCTCTAAAATATCTTTGATTTTGTAGATTCTATAAAAATAACCATCTTGTTATCATTGATGAAAAACAGATAAATGTATAAGTTGAACAAATTCGATATCCAACTAATATAGAAAATTCAAAAATATTATTTAATGCAATTTTTTTGTTTTTGGACACGGACAGTAATATACCGTCAGTACGACAGTAATATACAGTAATTTGTTACGGACAGTTAAAAAAAAAAAATATATTATCTTATACACAAGCTTGTAAAAGCTAATAAATAATGATGAAAAGCCGATCAAACTGACTGATTATTTTAGACACTAACTAATTAACCCTGCAAACGTTGTTTTACCATATAAATTATTTATAGGAAATTTCTAGTGTTTAAAAAAAAAAAAACTAACTTATTGTAAGTGTGTAATGATGTGGTATATGAGTGAAAGAGGCATGGAGTGCAGTAAACGATGAGGGAATATAAAAATAATAAAACACCAAACATAATTTTTTAAATTTATTATAATTTATTCCTTAGAATTATATATATCATTAATTAATAAAGACAGAAATACTAACAAACAATATCAATCTCTTAATGCTATATTGTGAACAATATTTTTTGTTAGCCCATCTTAACTATCACAAACAAACTGGATGGTTTACCTAGTCCAGAGCATACCATGTATAATTGTCCGTGTGAAAAACATGAGTTACACTAAGACAGTAAAATGATAATTGTAAAGGTTACTACTACGCTTGATGGATAAACAATAATAATGGCCGAAAACTGTGGAGGGAGTGAGAGAAAGAGGAGACCGGTTCATCTCTACTCCGTGATCTTTGCTGGCTGAGAAGTGACACCGGTAGACTTCTGGCGGGGATAACTTACCGAGTAATAATTGATCAGTTATCGAGTGGGATGAAAAATTATTAAATTACTAAAATGCCTATTAAAAAATAGGAATTGGTGATAAAATAGTGAAAATTTAGGGTTGTATTTATTTTTTAATGCAACATTCTAAACAAATAAAAAATATTTTTAGGTCTAAAAAATAATGTTAGTGGTGGAAAACCCTTATCACTTAGGGGTATGAAAAATAGATAGTAAATTTAGAGTATCGTTAACAGAAATTTACAAATTAAAATATGTACAAAAGGCTTCAGTTTCGGAAAAAAATTCATCTGTAGAAAAACTTAAATTATGATTATGGAACACGTTATCTTGATGACAATAAAATAAACTTTAATGGGGTTAATTGGATATTCAAAGTTAGATATGAACTTCTTTATCTCAACTATAACAGATTTTATTCAAATAGTAGTGTGATGTGTTTCTTGTGCAGTAAAAAAGAAACAGAAAATACATTTCATTTCCTGGCTGCATGTCCGATTCTGTCTGAAATTAGAAAAAAATGTTTTGGAAAGAATTCTCTAAAAGTTGATGATGTAATAAAATGTCTCAATGGTGATAACTGGTTGTCTGTATACAATTTTTGTAGCATGGCCTTATAGATAAAGGCTTATTAAAGAATTTAATTATAATTAAAAAAAACAAAAAAACTTTCTAATATGTTATATTAATTGATTATTGTTATTTTTTTTACTGTTGTTTTATTTATATGTTAATACAGTTAGAAGTTGAATAGAATCAGTGAGTGACCTGTTTTTGAATATTATATAATTTGTAAAACTTTACAGATCGGCTCCGGACTGACGTTCTAAAAGACCATAGTTCTACAAATGTTTTTTATATTTATAATATTTGTTTTGTTGTTGTAATATGCTTAAAGAAATAAAAAACAGTTATCTATCTATCTATCTAAATAGATAGTAACCGATTCTCAGATCTATTGAATATGCATATAAAATTTCATTCAAGCCGTTTCGGAGGAGTATGGTAACTAACATTGTGACATGAGAATTTTTATATATTAGATATAATAGATTTTTTAGTAAGACATATGTTTTTATAGAAATTCAATTTAATTAATTCTTTGTTAGTTTCACTCATTTTTATCTCTAACTGTATTTGGCAATTCTTTAATCAATTTTAACAATGGAGCTAAGTGAAAGTCATGTGTTGCCCGCACCAGATTTTTATTTATGAACAAGAGAGGTAAGTGTGTTGTGTACATTACATGTTTTTTAACTCATGACTATTTCAAATGAAAAATTCTATCTTTTCCAAAAAGTGTCTATCAGAAAAGATTACCCATTGGAGTGCTGCCAATGGACATTTTTCTTCATGTATTTTATCTGACAACTAAAGTACTTGATGTATTAACTGATACAGTTGTAAATCTCAATAAATAATAAAAAATGAAAAAAAAAAATATTCAAAGAATATTTATTTTAATTTGTGAGTGTTATTTTATTTCATATTTCATTGAAGCTGTTATGGTTAATTCATAGTTTTTTTCATGGTAAAGTTTTGTACAAAACTTGTACATAGTTGTGTGTAACTATGTCACTTTTAGAAATCGGACAAGTAGCATAAATGGTTCTGTAACTTTTTTCTTTTGGAACAAAGTTAAGTCCCTAGGGCCAATGTAATCCAATTTTCCAGTATTCATTAAGTATTAGATCAAACAAATCCTTACTTTTGTTTCTTTTGTTTAAAGTCTCACCATTAGATATTAAAGACAAGCAGACCAAGCTATCCTTAAATTTATACCTCTCTGTTATATCTAACCTATTTTGAAATTCTTTAAAACAATGATATGAGAGATTGAGCTTCAACTAATAAAATCTAGTATCATTTTAGATCAAAAACAATATTTTTATATGTATTCACGAAACCTGCATTTTATAAGATCTGTGTATGTACTGATTTATCATTTTAAATAAATATTAGTTATTGTACATGATTGGTAAGTGAGATGAGACATCCAAAATCATTTTCTACTTTTAAAAAATTTATATCAAGATTATGCAAATAGTATTGGATAAGGAATGTTTGTAACTTCCAATTTTTGTGTAAGAGAAAAAATTCATAAAATTAGTGCTGTTATCTGTGGGCCAGCCAGAGTAACTAACGAAACCATCAGAAAACCGAAAAATTGAACATGAATTTATTCATGTTGAGTTAAATGAGTTTAGTGACTAAGCTCAAAACAAGTTATACACAAAGTGTGTGTATTAATACATACAGCGTAAGTGAGTAGATCGGGAATTGTCCAAGGGAGAGTTTACCCAAGTTAATTTGTTATTAAAGCATTTTGCACTTTTTTACAATTTTCTCAAAAAAAAGCTTTAACAATTTTGGTATTAGAGTGCTGCCGGTGGGTGGCACCTCTTCATGTATTTCATGTTAGATTACTATATCCATCACATTAACTTGTACAGTTGTAAATATCAATAAATATGTTTTAAAAAAACAATTTTGGTTAAACTCACAAAATCTATTTAAAATTTGATGGACTTTAATATCATGTAGATTTGATTCTGATTGAAATAGTCTGACAAGGCTTAAATTCTACTTAAGTACCTTAAATATTGTAGATTGGGAAAGATTAACCATCAATCAATCTTGTCAGTATTGATAAATAATGGCTAAATATACAAATTGAACTAGTTTAATAACTAAGAGAGAAGGAGAGAAGAGCAAAAAATTTGTTTTCAAATACAAGAATAGTAATACAGATGTATAGTATACTGTTGGAAAGCTAAAGATTAAAAAAAAAAAATGTTATCTTATATAAAAAGCTGTCAAATGAAATGCAGAAAGATTAGTTGTAGTTAATAATTTATATTGTTAGATTATTTAATCTCAACACATGTTTCCATTTTGACTCAACACTTTATTTATTTAAAGTTCTGAAGTGAAAGCGCAGCACATGAGCTCACTAGATATCTTAAACTTTTATTTCTCTATATGGCTGCAAATTTGATTTTATCAGTAATGTTTCAATGTATCACTCAGAAGGTAGCAGTTTCCTAGATATAGATATAGCAGAAATGGAAGCAACAGCTTGGTAGCATAAGACTGTGTTCCATGAATGCTAACAGTTGTGTCATGATATTTTCTATCTTGGTATTATTACCATAAATAAATTTTTGGAATGTTTACCCTAGCTAAAGAATTAATTTAGCTTTATTTTAAGTGATAGGAATTAAAATGAAGTATTAATTACTATTAGGTAGGTTTCATGAACAACATTTAAACAGAAAATTTTGTGTTTAAAGGCGAATTTGTTTGATATGGTCTAGTGATTTTATTATTGGGTATGGTTCATTTAAATACTTTAATAACAAATTAACTTGGGTAAACTCTCCCTTGGACAAGTCCTGATCTACTCACTTATGCTGTATAGTCTCACCATTAGATATTAAAGACAAGCAGACCAAGCTATCCTTAAATTTATACCTCTCTGTTATATCTAACCTATTTTGAAATACTTTAAAACAATGATATGAGACATTGAGCTTCAACTAATAAAATTTAGTATCATTTTAGTTCAAAACAGTCCACGTCTAGCAGCCGTAGGGTACAGTTCAGTGGTCTAATCAGTCTCTCCTTTAGTCAGTGATTTTATTTACAGCCATTCTTTTTTCTTTCGAAAAATCTTTTATTTTGTGTTTATCAGTTGTTTGTTACTCAAATTGTTCACCAATCAAACAAATACAAGCAAGAGTGCCCCGGTCGGGGGCCAAGCACGAACTATGGCCGAACAGACAGCCAGCACGTCAACAAAGCGTAAAAGAGGTGAGTTCAACATTGAAACCTCCAATAGTTATGACATACTTTCCGATTTAGATGAAGAAGATACCGAAATCTTAAAAAACATAGTAAGTCACAAACAGAACAAAAGTCAATATCCTCCCATAATAGTAAACTCATCTTACAACAACATCAGTGGTGCTATTAACAATTTAAAATCAAAAGTGAAAGACTTAAATATAAAATATAATATGAATAAAACCACAATATATGTCCATAACAGTGAAGACTTTGAACTCGTAAAAAATTTCTTAAAAGATCTCAATCTCGGCTTTCACACGTTCACTCCAAAAAGTGAAACGAAACCTAAAATTATTTTAAAAGGTATGCCTCCTCAGTTCCCCATTGAAGAAATTTCGACTGACCTACAAAATCAAGGTTTAGCCATTCATAAAATCTACCAAATGGAGAAAAAATCTGCCAGCGGGTCTGTAAAGCTTCCGATACTAATAGTAATTTTAAATAATAAAGAACAGCTAGCCAAATTAAATAACATTCGCTATAGTTGTAACATTGTAATAAAATGGGAAAAATACAGATCTAACAAAACTTTAACTCAATGTTACAAATGTCAAGAATTTAACCACGTGGCACGTAATTGCTTTAAAAAATCCAAAATGTCTGAAATGTGCCGAAGAACATCTTTCAAAGGACTACCCAAACACATTAATCGACGGGTTCAAACCCAAATGCTGTAATTGCTCCGATGAACATTTTTCAAATTCCACGGAATGTACGAAATATCAAAGAAATCTCGAATTACAGTTAAGCAAAAAAAAAAAAAACAGCACTTCGAGCGATTCCACGAAAAACATTTAAACAAACTGACCAAGAATTTCCAGTTCTACCAACCCCGAAATCTCCGTGGCCTCAAAATACATTCTCTCCGAAAACCGCCAACAGCAACTCTAACGAACCGACCATGTCTGATTGTTTTAAAGAGATAAAAAATATATTCAATTTATTTAATGTAAGTAAATTAATTACAAACTTTAAAAAAATTTTATTACAACTAAAAAGCGCCGAAGATGGCATGTCAAAAATCTTTATTCTCGTTGAAGGATTACTTTCTATGTTGGATTAATGGTCATTCCATTGTGCAAAAATATTCGTAATATTTATTTATTCAAATCTCTTATGAGTGTTAGCGATGTAAAATTGTTTATACACAGTGTCTTGCTAAATTCCTATTGTATAAGCTGCTGTATAAACAACTTTAGCCTTAGCTTCAATTTCACAATAATAATTATCAGCGATCTTTATATCCCGTACTCTTTTACAACATACTTTCTCGTATACATTACAATAGGTGCTACAACTCATTCGGAAAATTCTAATGACTAGTGACAATAGTAAAATTAAACTTATGATGTGGAACGCACAAACTATTCGCGGAAACGATGTAGAATTTAAATTATTTTTAAATCATAATCAACCCCATTTAGTCTCTGTTTGTGAAACTCGTCTTTCTGAAACTGATCGTTTCTCTCTTCCGGGATATGTCATTTACAGACGTGACCGTAGTAGAGCTGGAGGGGGGGTCATGCTTTTAGTGCGGTCCGATATTCAGCATCATTTTATACACGTTCCTGACTTAATGTTTACCGAAGCCGTGGCGATCAATACAATTATTAACAATAAATCGACCACTGTAATATCTGTATATATCCCACCAAATAAAATAAATATTCCAGATATTAGTAAACTATTTAATTTAAATAAACAAGTTATCATTTTTGGCGATCTAAACGCGAAACACACACAGTGGAACTGTAACAGAACAAATAAAAACGGTAAATTAATTCTAAATTTTATCGTAAAAAACCATATTCAATTACACAGTCCGTCTGAACCAACCCATATACCGACTCAACGTAATTACAAACCTAGCATCATCGATTTGGCTCTTACAAAAAATATTTACAACTTATCACCTCTTATCGCTTTACCATGTTTAAATTCGGACCACAATCCCGTGATTTTTCGTATACAATCTCCTTTACCAAAAATTTCCAAAATACTCAAATTTTCGCTCAAAGACGCTGACTGGCCAAAGTTCAGGAAAGAGCTAGATTCCCGAATCAATATAAACCCAACCATAAATAATTCGAAAGAAATCGATACCACACTAATCGATTTTTATGAACATATAAAATTATCCATGTCCTTATCCATTCCACAACAATATTACCACCCGTATTATCATAATAATTTACCATATCGACTCAGAGCATTAATATATTTAAAAAATAGATTAAAAAGATCTTTCCAGCGTAACAAAATTCCAAAAACCAAATTAGTCTATAATAAACTAAACAGTTACATTAAAAAACGTCTCCATGACTGGAAAAACGAAAACTGGGCTACGGTTTTGGAATCTTGTCAGCCAGGGGACAATAACATGTGGAAAATTCACAAAAATTTAACTAAGCAGTCCCCGAAAATTCCACCTTTAAAAAATAACGACGGCTACGCATATCTGGACAGGGAAAAAGCTCAGCTATTAGTCAAGCATTTCCAGTCAACTCACTCAATCACCTCTCTCCTTGGTTCAAATCACCACAACCGTAAAATTCTAAAATCCGTCCGCGATTATTTAAAATCACCTTTTATTGTCAATTTCTCTTCCATTTCTCCGAAAGAAGTCGCAAATATCATTAAAGAACTGAAGCCAAAAAAAGCCCCAGGTGATGACAGCATCCCCTCCTTAGTTATTAAAAATCTAAGCCGAAAATCGATTTATTTTTTAACTAAAGTATTTAATTGCACATTGAGATATAGCTACTTCCCTATCATCTGGAAAACTTCCAAAACTATAGTAATAAAAAAACCGAATAAAGACCATAGTAATGTTTCGAACTACAGACCTATAAGTCTACTTAATATACTTTCTAAAATTCTGGAAAAACTAATTCTCAAAAGAATTAACAAGCATATTAGACTAAAGAACCTCCTAATAGATGAACAATTTGGTTTTAGGAATCACCACTGCACTATTGACCAATTAGCACGACTTACTGACTTCATCACAAAAGCCTTTAACGAACGCAAACATACCGGCATGCTCCTTCTAGACCTCGAAAAAGCATTTGATACCATTTGGCACTCCGGGCTCATATACAAATTAATCGCATTCAACTTCCCACCATACCTGATTCACATCATTCACTCCTATTTAACAAATAGACAGTTCTATATTCAAGTTGGGACATCTACTTCCGACACACTCCCCATCTTAGCGGGTCTTCCTCAAGGCTCTTGCCTATCTCCAATCCTATTTAATTTGTTCATTTCTGATTTACCAGCCCATCCATTTGTGACGAGGTCATTATACGCTGATGATACAGCATTGTATACATCATCATATCGCATAGATACAATAGTGAATCGCCTTCAACTATATTTTAAAAAATTTCACAAATATTGCATATAATGGAAATTGAAAATTAATCCCACCAAATCTGAAGCAATTCTTTTCACTAAACGTCGCTCACAAATAAACCACCAAATCAAGATAAATTCAGCTCTCATCCCTTGGTCAAAATCCGTACAGTACCTAGGCATAACATTAGACAAATCTCTTACGTTCACAGATCATATCAATAGAAAAAACTGATAAAGCCAAAAAATTAATATTTAAAATGTTTCCATACTTCAACAGAAAATCCCATTTGAGCTCTCATAACAAATTAATAATATACAAATCAGTTATTCGCCCGTTAATTACATACGCCTCGCCAGTCTGGAGCTCAACCTGCTTGACTAACTACCAAAAACTTGAAAGGATTCAAAATCTATCAATGCGGATAATTAATAATTACCCCCGCTACACTAAAATATCATCCATGCTCCAGGACTTACAGCTTCCAACAATTAAACATTTTGTCCATAATCAAACAGCTTCTTACTTCAGTAAAACACCAGTCTCCAAAAATCCATTAATAAAGGAAATCGGTAACTATAATAAAGCATCTCTAAAACGCTACACTTATAAAAGAACTAAACATGTGTTACTAACTTAAGCTAGTTTATTTTAATTTCTAATTTTATATTATCAACTGTGTTATCTGTTTTTATTAGTAGGTTTTTGTATAATTTTTCCTACAACATTATATAATCACAATTTAATTTTACCACTAATTATAGATTAGATGATTAGATTATAACTACCAAATGAACCAAACATTTGATGATTGTAAGGATGTCTCATCCGTAATCATTTATAAATATTATGTCAATATGTAAAAATGTAAATAAAGTTTATTTTATTTTATTTTTTTTTTAGATCAAAAACAATATTTTTATATGTATTCACGAAACCTGCATTTTACAAGATCTGTGTATGTACTGATTTATCATTTCAAATAAATATTAGTTATTGTACATGATTGGTAAGTGAGATGAGACATCCAAAATCATTTTCTACTTTTAAAAAATTTATATCAAGATTATGCACATAGTATTGGATAACGCAATTTTTGTAACTTCCAATTTTTGTGTAAGAGAAAAAAATCATAAAATTAGTGCTGCTATCTGTGGGCCAGCCAGAGTAACTAACGAAACCATCAGAAAACCGAAAAATTGAACATGAATTTATTCATGTTGAGTTAAATGAGTTTAGTGACTGAGCTCAAAAAAAGTTATACACAAAGTGTGTGTATTAATACATACAGCATAAGTGAGTAGATCGAGACTTGTCCAAGGGAGAGTTTACCCAAGTTAATTTGTTATTACAGTATTTAAATGAACCATACCCAATAATAAAATCACTAGACCATATCAAACAAATTCGCCTTTAAACACAAAATTTTCTGTTTAAATGTTGTTCATGAAACCTACCTAATAGTAATTAATACTTCATTTTAATTCCTATCACTTAAAATAAAGCTAAATTAATTTTTTAGCTAGGGTAAACATTCCAAAATGTATTTATGGTAATAATCCCAAGATAGAAAATATCATGACACAACTGTTAGCATTCATGGAACACAGTCTTATGCTACCAAGCTGTTGCTTCCATTTCTGCTATATATATGTCTAGGAAACTACTACCGTCTAAGTGATACATTGAAACATTACTGATAAAATCAAATTTTCAGCCAGATAGAGAAATAAAAGTTTAAGATATCTAGTGAGCTTGTGTGTTGCCCTTTCACTTCAGAACTTTAAATAAATAAAGAGTTGAGTCAAAATAGAAACATGTGTTGAGATTAAATAATCTAACAATATAAATTATTAACTACAACTAATCTTTCTGCATTTCATTTTACAGCTTTTTATATAAGATAACATTTTTTTTTTTAATCTTTAGCTTTCCAACAGTATACTATACATCTGTATTACTATTCTTGTATTTGAAAACAAATTTTTTGCTCTTCTCTCCTTCTCTCTTAGTTATTAAACTAGTTCAATTTGTATATTTAGCCATTATTTATCAATACTGACAAGATTGATTGATGGTTAATCTTTCCCAATCTACAAAATTTAAGGTACTTAAGTAGAATTTAAGCCTTGTCAGACTATTTCAATCAGAATCAAACCTACATGGTATTAAAGTCCATCAAATTTTAAATGGATTTTGTGAGTTTAATCAAAATTGTTAAAGCTTTTTTTTGGGAAAATTGTAAAAAAGTGCAAAATGCTTTGTATAAAGAAGTGGCTCTTCTGGTTAGCTGATTTTTATGAAAAAGTAGCTGAAACATTAGTATACACTTCTAAAATATGAAATTGTATTTTTTACAACTTATCGTTTTTGACTGAGTCTTACCGCACAAACAGACAGACCTTTTGCTGGACTTGGTCATTTTGACTCAAGGGCCCCTAAAACGTTTATTTCTGGTGAAAATTTGAAGATTTTCACAATCTAAATACTTCTCCTTACTATGTATTTCATATATGGGTTAGTGAAAATTTTAATGAATCGATGCCCAAGGTTTTATAAACTGATTAAAAATTCTTGGTTATAAGGTGCTATGTCAGGCAATATTTAGGACTCCCACTGTCCGATCAGCCACAGTAGCATAGAGTGAGGTTAAATTAATAAACAAACAAAAAATGTTATAATAACTTATTTTGCGATGATTTAGAAAAACAAGCTTATAAGTATATCAAATTCAAATTTAAGCTATAAATACAGTTTTTTATAAAACAATACAATGAAAATGAAAGAATGTTATCTTATTTGGACCATCCACTCTTTTTAATTTAAGTAAGATTACAGGATTCTATTATTACCAATCTGCTCATTGTTTATTATATACTTAATTGTGGGTGCTAGTGATTTTTTTCATAACTTATTAGCATGACATTGAAAAAATAAATACATTTAAGGACCATTTAATGTCATATTTTGATACTTCTGCTGCATCTGTAAACATTTTTCTTGAGGTTTAAAAAAAAAAAAGTACTTGTGATCATAACCAATAAATATGCATTATGTCAGGAAACACTGTTTTTAAATAAACTATTTCATATATATTTAAAGTTTTATATTAAACTTATGTGTGGGGTACTTTCAGTAGCCTATGGCAAAAGCTTGTATGGATCCTTTTATAGATTAGACACAAAGATAATCTGAAGTACATTCTGATGAAATCCTGTCTCAAAATAGACCAGAATGCAAAAATTCTATGAGTTTATCCAAAATTTACAAACAAAATTAGAATAGAAAATAATTTTTATTCTGGGACTGGGTCCCCTAAGAATAACAGAATTGTACAATTTAAATATACAACATGTCTGGCCAACAGACAGAAGGAACATAATTAATTACTTATTACACAGATGGGTTAATTCGAGTGTTTATATCAAACACGAATATCCACACATATATATATAAAAAAAAAAAGTATGATATGATAAAATAAAATAAAAACAGTTCTTAAAAAATATTGGGTTGAACAAAATTTAAAATAAATTAAAATATAACAGCGTTTAAATAAAGAACATATATTACTTTTCTTTCAAAGTGTGATATTAAGAACATAAGAATCATTGTATTTAAGCGTCTTTTTGGGATAATAAAAGGTATTGGAAAAGTTGGGATTTGAATGAGGAGAGAGAAGCAGCATGGCGAATATGAGTAGGTAGAGAATTCCAGAAAATAGAGGAGCGGACCAGGAAGGAACGATCAAAAGTTTTAGTTCTATGGGTAGGAAAGTAAAGGTCGGAATGGCGCGATCTTGTTTCAAGAGTGTGGACTGAAGATTTAAACTGTAGGAGACTGTGAATGTATGGAGGGTGTTGGGATCTAATGATTTGGTAAAGGTATGATCCTAGGAAATATTGTCTGCGGATTCGGGGAAGGAGCGACTTTAACTCGCTGTAAAAATGGGTTACATGAGACCTCTTCGGAGTGCAGAGGACAAATCTTAAAAATATGTTCATGATGCGTTTTAGCCTGTCCTCAAGCATCGTCGGGAGGCCACCATATACTAAGCAGCAATAGTCAAAGTGGGGGAAAATAAGTGCAGATACAAGGAGATTACGGATGGAAGGTGGAAGAAGATGGCGGGAGCGATTGAAGTATTTCAGGGTACTTATTGTTCTTCGGGAAATTTGGGCAATATGGGGTTTCCAGGAAAGGGTTTGGTCAATAGTAATACCCAGGTTTTTGACAGAGGAAGTAAAGGTGATTGGGTGATCATTTAAGGTGAGACTCGGAAATGTGGTATAGGATCTGAGAAGGGAATTGGAACCAATTAGGATGGCCTGAGTTTTCATAGGATTTAGCATTAGTTTATTGAAGGTTGCCCAGGCACAGATTCCATCCAGGTCTTCCTGAATATTAGCAAATGCTACTAGTGAATCGGAAGGAGAGAAGGACAAATAGATCTGGAAATCGTTAGCGTATAGGTGGTGGGAATAGTGATGGATAGAGTTGGGAAGGTCATTGATATAACAATTAAAAAGAAGAGGAGAAATGCTTGACCCCTGGGCCACACCTGCCGAGAGGGCTCGAAAGGAAGATATAGGATGGTTAGGAATAGTGACAGCTTGAGTTCTGTCAGAAAGGAATGATTGAAACCACCTGATAGTGCTGTTGGAAAAGGATAGTGACTTTAGTTTGGAGAAAAGGATGGAGTGATCCAGGGAGTCAAATGCTTTCGAGAAATCCAGAAGTATTTGCACGGTCAGTTTCGTTTCGTCCATAGCAGTGTGTATGTCATTAGTGATTTTGAGGAGAGCGGATTGTGTGGAAAAGCCGGGTCGGAAGCCAGATTGGAAAGGATCAAGGAGTTTAGAATTTTCAAGGAAATTTGATAATTGTGTCTGGACTATTCTTTCTAAAGGCTTGGAGAGGTTCGAGAGGATGGAAATGTGGTGATAGTCTTTAGGGGATGTAGGGTTGGAAGTTTTACTAATAGGATGGACTAATGCTTTTTTCCAAGTAGCGGGAAATACTGAATTTTGGAGGGAAAAGTTGTATATAAATAAAAGTACTGGCAGGATTTCAGGAAGGAATAATTTTAACAGTTTTACAGGAATTCCATCAAATCCTAAGGAGTTGGTATGAGATTTCAGTACAGAGGAAAGAAGGTCAGTTGGTGAAATGTCGGAAAAATAAAAATTATGTGGGTTGAATGATTGGATTGAAGAGAAGTTGGAAGAAGATGGTCAAGAATTGTCAGAGGAGGAAAATGAAAAGTAAGAGTTTAATTCATCGGGTGAGACTTGAAAGGCCAGTGAGGAAGAGGATTTGCAGAGTGACAGTTTGCGGAGGAGCTGCCATTTTGACTTGGAATCGGGAGTAGAGGAGAAGGCTGCATGAAAGTAGTTAGTTTTAGCTTGTCTGATTGTCGCCTGAGTCAGATTGCGGAGTGCCCTGTACGCTTGATAATCATCTGTAAGTCTTGGACGTCTAGTGTGTCTACAGGCTGCCTCACGCCTCTTTTGCAAGCCTTTTATTTCTGGACATATCCAAGGAGCGGGGCGACGACGGAAGGTGCGGGTTTTGAGTGGAGCATGGACGTCGAGGATACTTAGAAGATTAGAGGTGAGAATGTGAACCATTGAATCCATGGACGTACTGTTATAAACTGAATCCCAATTTAAGGCTTCAATATTGCGTGCAATAGTTTCACGGGTAAGGAAATCTAAGTTTCGGAAAGTTAAGGTTTTAGGAAGGAATGCTGATATTTGGAAATTATATGACAATTGGATAAGGTTGTGAGATGATAGGAATGGAACAGGCAGTTGAGAAGCAGAAAGAAGGTTGTGAGCTGAATCGATTATATGGAGGTCCAACCAAGTGTCGGAATGGTGAGTATGGTAAGTAGGAGCATATGGAACGATGAATAGGTTGAGAGAGAAGAAGAGGTTGTCTAGGTAGTGTTTATGGTTGGATTCGGAAAGGAAGTTTGTGTTAAAAACACCACAGATTATGATATTATTGAATAGAGGCATATAGGTGTAAAGGATTGATTCAAAGGATGGGTCAAATGGGACTAAAGGAGGGCGATACACCACTGCATAAAGGAGGGGTTGTGTGTTACAGGATATTTCAACGAAAAGGAATTCAATATGAGAAGGATCAGATTGGGATGAGAGATCTAGGACACGAGATTTAAGGCTGTTGTGGACATAAAGTCCTACACCACCACCAGTCCGGCTAATCCGGTCATGACGGATAAAGGAATAGTCAGGGAGGGAAACAGAAGAGGAAAGAATATAGGGCTTCAGCCATGTTTTGTAGACTGTGATAATGAAATAAAAGTTATGGGAGAAATACTGAAGGAATTCGTCGAAGTGAGAAGGTAGGGACTGGGCGTTAACATGGCAGGAGGTTAAAACATTAGCCATACAGGAAAGGAGGTGAAAAAGCAAATAGAGTATGAGAGGAAGATGCTAAAGACATAATAGAAGGAAAATTGAAAATTAATATAAAGTAGTGGATGATAATAAAAATATACAAAAGAGCCTTTGGAGAAAAATAAAAATATTCTTTTGAAATAAAAAATAAATAAATAAATTTAGAGAAAAGAAAACGATGAAATAAATAAAATGTTCTAGAGTGTAATAACGAAAGCTTAAATGTCATTTTAAGACCTCCAGGTCGTCGGTATTAATTAGTATGCAAGGGTATTTATTCTATAAATATGCTTCAATATATCTTTTAGCATGGTATTGCCCCTATTAAATTTTGGACCACCTAATAGGAAGGCATGGAAAATTCAGGTAAGAATCTCTGTAAAGGACAGAATATATGTATTGGTTGGTGGTTGACTGTCCCAAAAGAGCCTAACTGCGAAAACTAATTGGAAGTATTTTTAATATCAAATAGATACAGTAACCTCTGGATTGGCAACTATGTTTGTATTAATATATTCATTTAATAAGTATATCAATCAGTATATTTATTATAATAATAGTTAATTTTCATTTAAAAAAAAAAAAAAAAGAAAACATAATGCTTGAAAGATTATCACAAGCTTTTCAGCGGAGGCAGCCCAATATCATTTTCAGCTTTCATCACTGGTTAAGGGCTGCTGATCAGCATTCAGCGAGATTTCCTGCTGTAAAGCAAAGTCTATTTGTTCTTTTTCAGAGCTGAATTTCTTCTAAAGTAATGTTAACCTCCTGTAAGGTCAGGACTACTGCTTTGGGCAACGCAGAAGCCTAAATGAATACGTCATCCACAAACATATGAACTCTGCAGTATCTGAGTGTGGTAGTGGTGTCCAAGATACAACATAGGAACAATAATGGTTCTAGAACAGAACACTGGCATACCAGTATAACACTTTAACCATACAAAGGCATCACTTGGAGTCTTAACTTGTTGTAGTCTCTCATTAAGATATGACTTGTGTCAATGCGAAACCGGTTCCCAACGAGATGCATTTAGAATATGGAAGAGCACATTGGTGCTCCCCACTTTCCATACAATTGCCTTAGAGATCCCATCATCTCCTGACACACCGTGCCTGGTCCCACCAACACTCTAAGCATCATCTTTGCAGACCTCTTCGAGGATGAGGTCATCAACATCTTCATAAGTAGGTAAGATGATTTTTGTCCTGTTGTCCTTTGTCCAGAGGTTTTGATTTGAATAGTAATTGAAAATAATTTGAATCTTGCTTAATGTATAATAATAATTATAATAAAATTACTATAACTTTTTACCTCAGAGTGAACTTTTGGCACAGGTAAACTCAGCCATTATACAAATATTTAAACTAAATTAATTTTAATTATTCATTAATAGTTTAAAATATTTAATTCTTGGCCTGTAAAAACTTTCTGTATTATTTTATACAATATTGTTTTTATTAAAATAGATTTATGATTCTTCAATGAATACTTATAGATGTATTTACCATTTTAAGGCTCACCTATTATGCATTTTATGTTTTCATATATTTTTTATTGTTTCCTTAGCAATATTGTTGGCTGATGATCTTTGTGTTAAAAAAAAGAAAGTATATTTTAAATTTATTCATATTTTAATTAATCACTACAATAATCATTATTTTTATATGAAGGTTCTTTATATCCATCTATTTATGAATGTAAATTTACCAGTTTCAACATTCTGTTGTTTTTATGTAGAGCTTCTCTGTAGTTTTATCTTGTTTCTAAATTAGTCATGTTTTTCAGCTTCTAAGAAAAAAAAAATAGTTGATTCTTTTTCATATTAAAGTTGGAGTTCTTAAGTTAATTAAACTTCCTTTAATTTTCCTTTTAAATAAGCAAGTATAGTAAACCATCATTTTACAAAGTTGATCAAAAGTTTTTGTCAAAAGGAGACATGGCATTCTTTTTATGTTTTCCGGTGACTTCTGAAATCCATAACTAATCTAAAGAATTTTTCAGAAGCTTCCAAAGGTTTTAGTTACCAAATTGGAGCATGATTTCAGGCTAACATAGACTAACAAATCCTAGCATGATTTCTAAAATATTTGATATTGACTGATAGACAGAAATATTATATTTCTAAAATATAAAAGTCTGGTGTGCTCAACACAAAATTTACACTTACCTCCGTTGTTATAATCAATTAAATCATTTTCAAATACAGTTAAAGAGGAAAATAAATTTTTAATAATTAATTACTTTTAGTTTTTATAGAAACACGTGTTTTATTTAATAATCTCCTATATTATTATCTATGACAATCGCTTTGTTTTATCGACTTTTTATCACTCTCTGTTAACTTTTACAATTTTTTGTAGAAGATAAAATTTTTTATAAAATATTTAGTTTTTGAACGGTATTATTATACATCTATATTACTGTTTTTATCTACAAAAAACAAAAATTTCTAGACTTAGCTGTATTACAGCAATTCTAATCAGATGAAATGGTAAATTTTATGAAATCTTCAAAATTAAAGGTGCTTCAGAATAAGAAAATTTAAAATGCCAGCATTTAAGCCCTGTCAGACTATTTCAATCCAAAGAAACCTACATGATATTAAAGCCCATTAAATTTTAAATCGATATAGCGAGTTTAATCAAAATCGTTAAGATCCGTTTCTGTGAAAATAGTAAAAAGGTGTGAAATGCATGGTATAAAGAAGCACTTCTGGTTAGCTGCTTTCAGTGAAAAAGGTGCTCTAACATCTCAGGCATGTGGTTGTCTTAAATATAATATTATAGTTTATTTATGGAAGAATTTATTCAGCCCAAAATCAACCTTAATAATATAATAGTTTCGTACAACATTTTGTTTTTGTGCTGGACTTACCATGGTACTGGTCATTTGGGCACAGTGGACCCTAAAACGTGTATTTCTGTTGAAAACTGGAATTAGAAAATTTTCACGATCGCAATACTTTCCCTTACTACCTACTTCATATATAGGTAAGTAAAAGTAAAATTGATCGAGGTATGGATATTGAGCTGTTCAAGTCTTGTTTTTCAAAATGCATTCTTCCCCTTTATGCTGTTGTTTATTCATCTAATGTCACTTTATGCTCCTGTGGCTAATCGTACAATGCTACATTCAGAGTCATAAATTTTGCCTTTCCAGGTTTAATTAGGATAGGGATCTTTAATGAGTACCTGACATCGTACAGCCTTGGAACCACCTTTTAACATCCCCTCCAAAGGATGGCATAACCAAGGGTTTTTCCCCCTTTAAAAAATCCTAAGGACATCTGCATGGTTTGAACTTCCGACTTTGAGCACAGGAGGCTGTTATGCTAGCCACTACATCACTGTACTGATATGCTCTCTTATTATTAGCCGGTCATAGAAGTATTTTTAGTTCACCAACTTCTCCTAGTAAGTTGATCTTCTAAGTATTTGTGTTACTGTTCTAATATTAACCAATTTTTAAGTAATGGTTTTAGCTTCAGAACAAATCTTAGGGACAATCGCTTTGTCTTTTACTCTCGTTTTTTAAAAATAATTAGTAGACCAATAGTGAAGATATTGTTTGTTTGTTTATTTATTTAACGTCCCTTTATGCTGCTGTGGCTAATCGGACGATGTTACAGTGGAAGCCCTAAATTTTATAGTGAAGATATTATTCGTCATGATTGAGCTTTGTTGAAAGAAAAGTAAACTTAATTATTTTGTGGTTTGAGGAAGATTATTGAATTCTGATTATTTTATTGTAAAAAATACTGTTAAAAATTTTCAATATTAGCAACATTTTGTGTATTCCCCCAATCATCTGGGCTATTCATAAATTAAAACTGTTCTATTTTACATTATTCCTTGCTTAAGTTTAAGGGTATCAATATACTACATGTATATAACTTCTAATGTTGTTACATTAATTGAAATTATAGGACTTTATGGTAGGGATAAAGTAAAATAGAACAGTCTAGTTGTCGAATTGATCACCATTGTGTAGTGTATGCATTGCACTTGCCAGTTCGTAGAAAAAATCCTTAAACTGAGAGAAAACTAAATTTTACTATAGACAAAATATCTTCATTCAACCTTAAAAATATCCTGCAGTGGCTCTAATGACCTAAAACAAACAAATGAAAGTTGTTTTAATATCCTTTGAAACATTTTTTAGTTTAATATTCTGGGATAACATGCAAAAAATAATTGTATGTAACGTACGATATTTATTTTTTCTCTAATATAAAAGTAAACTACATAGAAAATTGAGACGTTGATTTCCAAAAGTACTAAAGGACATTTTTTATGAAATTGTTATTTTGACATATTCCTATTCTCATTATTTAGTTTCATTTAAATGTTCTATTTGAATTTATTTAATGAACACTGAAGTAATCTGAAAATGCAATTTAGAAATGGTATTGTTTTCTAAAGGTACTTATTACAAATTTAGTTTCGTTCCTAATTATACTAAAACATTTAATTCCATATGTTTAAAGTAGTGCTTTTTTTCTCATCTGGGCCATCTGTTGTCTTCCACTTCTGGCGTGTTGGATGGTTGCTTTTCTGCTGATACCTTTAGCTTTTTTGTTGGCCCTGTATTCCTTCATTTTTCTGCTGAACTCTACCTTAAGTTCTTCGGACCATTTCTTGGATGCATTGTGCCTAACCTCTGTGATGGACTTGAGGAAAGGTCTTGTTTGAATGGTCAGGCGGTAGCGACTCCTGTTATTGATGATATCTTGCACAATATTAAATTCTTCAAGATCCCTCTCAACTTGTTTGATCCACTGGGATCCAGTGACTACTTTCCCTTGTTGGATACTCTATAGACCTTATGGGACAGCCTGTGGTGGTCCATTCTGTAGAGATGGCCGCAGAAAGCCAAACGTCTCCTTCTTATGGCATCTGTGAGGTTTTTCAGGTGTTGTTAGAGTTCGCAATTTGATTCATACCATCACCTTCCACTGGTAAGATTCTTGGTCCCACAATCCTGGGCAAGAATTTCCTTTCTTGTACTTTGAGTACTCTTATAGGTATCTAATAGTGCTATTAATATAATAAAAAATTTTTAGATTATAATGCGAAAACAATAAAATAAGTTGGTTTAATAATATAGTGATGAGAGATTTTAGTGCTTCCTGTAAATATTCATAGATGGATATAGTACCATTTTCAACTCGTCTCCATTGCCTTGAAACTTCCTTATCCTTAGTGTTATTTAGCAATGGTTGTTAAGTGGACTAATTAATCATAGTAGGGCTCTACAATGTTAAAATTTTGTTCAGAGAAGAAAACTTTGTTTTATTACATTTGGTATTCAAATGTATCAAAACCAAGGGAGGGGTACAGGATTTCATTCTTGAAAATATAAATTATATATAAAATTTTAAATAAAATATGTCTTTGGGTGAAATGTACGTACATAATTATGAGAGTTCAAGGATAATAAAGGACGAGTGACGTGGTTTAGTGGATAGAGTACTAATCTATTGTTCTCTGGGTTCTGGGTTTGGGTCCCGTTTGCGGCAGAATATTATTTATTCTGTTATTTCAGATGAAAAGACAAAGCAGACACAGCCTCTATAAAGTTTGTACCCAAAGATTGGGGAAAAACCTGAATGCTGAATGTGATCCCAGCCTTATCACCTCATTTCACTGCCTTTGACCTAGAAACAAAACGAATCTCTATATGTACTGAGCTCGAGACTCTTCTTGTTGTTGTACAGGTTTTATATAATAGTAAAAACAGAAGATTGGAAGAACAGGTATTGGAACCGGGTGATAATGGAAAGACCGATAAGGTAAATTATTTGCACTGAGAGAGTTTATGGATAAGTTGATTTAGAATCAAGAGCAGAAGATAAGGCTTCATCAAAATTGTTGGACTGGAAACTCAGGCCCTGATGATGGCCCACAATGGGGGTCAAAACGTTGGCAGAAAATAGATGACTGAAACTACTTAATTGTTTCATTCACTGACCGCCAACCGGACTAACTCCTTCTAGTAATTCTCAACGGTCAATTAATTATATCCAATAGAAATTTGTATTCCATTTAGAGGTGAAAATTAATTGTTAAAGAATTAATTACATTGATTTCAATTAAAACATGTGTTTTATTACATAATCAGTTATATTATTATCTGCAACAATCAGTTAGTTTTATCGACTTTTCATCACTCTCCGTAAACTTTTGCAATTTTTTAGTATAAGATAATATTTATTCTAAAATGTTTAGCTATCCAAGGGTATATTTTACATCTATGTTTAAGCTCACTTATTCAAAAAACTACATCAAAATATTTGTTTGTTCTTTTTCCCTTGAATTGGATATCAAAATTGTTCAATTTATTTGTTTGTTCTTTTTTTATCAATGCTATGAAGATGATATGGTTAATTTCTTTGGAATCTAGAAAATTAAAGGTATTTTAGAGGAAGAAAATTTTGAAATTCGGCATTTAAGCTCTGTCAGACTATTTCAATCAGAATGATACCCACTTGAAATTAAAGCCCGTTCAATTTTACATTGTTGTAGAGAGTTAAATCAAAATTGTTAGAGCCATTTTAAAGAAAAGGTGCAAAAATGCATAAGATAAAGGGACTCTTCTGGTTGGCTGATTTTGATGAAAAAGTTGCTGTAACATCTCAGGCATATACGCTCCTAAAATATGAAATTTCTTTTTTATGCAACTTATCCTTTGTGAGTTAGACTTAACACATACGGGCACACTCACACATACCTTTTTGTGGGAATTGGTCATTTGGACTCAGGGGACCCTAAAATGGGTATTTCCGTTGAAAACTGGAATTCAAATATTTTCACAATCGCACTACTTTCCCTTACTATATATTTCATATATAATTTAGTGAAAGTAAAAGTTAATATTAAATCCATATTTACATCAGAAAATCTAATGATTTTATCTATTTTAAATTATCATTCATTAACTGGATTCTTATTCTACATGAATTTAAATGTCTCATATTCATCAATCTTCTTTAAAAAAAAATGTTTTAAACATTAATCCATTTTTTTTATTGACATGCTGAAAAACTTTTTCTGGGCTTCTTTTACCATGTGTTTCTTTAAACATGTATTCTTAGAAGATGGGGAAGAGTTGAACCACTTGATAATAATAATAATAGGCTTAGCGAACCCGAAGGTTCGATGCCGATACCACCAAATTCCGCCTACACAGACTCGTCCAATGCTCACCATTCAAGCCCAAGCTCCCGAGATCAGCCTTAACGCAATCCTCCCATCTCCGCTTCGGTCTACCTTTCGGACGCCTACCAGTCGGATCAGCAAATACCAACTTTCTCGGAATCCGTTCGTCATCGAGCCCAACAACTTTACTCGCCCATTTGAGTCTCCGCGATGCAATCAGCTCAATTATATTCACAGGATGCAAGTTCCGCAATTCCGCGTTATGCAACCTTCTAAACTCCCCAGTGGACTCATCTCTCTTTGGACCAAATATTTTACGCAATACTTTATTTTCGAAAACCTTAAGCCGCTGTTCATCCTTTAAAGTAAGCGGCCACGTTTCACATCCGTAAAGAACCGTTGGAAGAATAATAGTTTTATAAATTCTAATCTTTAAGTTTTTAGATAGAAGCCGCGAACTAAGTAACTTAGCAACTGAATAATAACACGCATTTCCCACCTTTAACCGGGACTTTATTTCTTCCTGGATTTCATTTTTTCTAGTTATAATTGAACCTAAATACTTGAATTTCTCTACGTGTTCAAAAGTATGACCTGATACATCAATATCTCCAAGATCGACACCGTTTCTGCTACTAATCATATACTTCGTTTTATCGGTATTTAATTCGAGTCCTATTTCTTTACCGGTTTTTATTAACACACTTGTATTTAGTTGTATGGTTTCCATGTCTTCACCTAGCAGTACCAGATCATCGGCATACCCCAAAACCGGAATCTTGTCACCCATATTTAAGCCTTTCTCGGTACACATCACCTTTTCTATGACATATTCTAAAGCTATATTAAATAACACAGGTGAAAGGGAGTCACCCTGTTTTAAACCCGATCGCACCTCAAATCTCTCGGAGTAATTATGACCGATTCTAACTTTATGGAATGTTTCCGACAAACACATCTCTACTAGGTTTACTAACTTTCTAGGTATTCCCTGTTCAATCATGATGTTATATAGCTTCTGACGGTCTATTGAATCATAAGCCTTTTTAAAATCGATATAAAGTTGATGGACTACACCGTTGTATTCCAATTTTTCTCTAATATTTGACGTAGGGAAAATATTTGGTCAATAGTCGAGCGATTCCGCCTAAAACCACATTGGTAATCTCCGATAATTTCCTCAGCGTATTCCGTGATTCGACTAGTTAGAATTGACGAGAATATTTTATAGCATACTGGGAGAAGAGAGATCCCACGATAGTTGTTACAATCCGACCTCGGTCCTTTTTGTGAATCGGAATAAGCATTGATTCTTTCCATTCCTCGGGCATTTTTTCAGTTTCCCAGATCTTTTTAACTAAAAAATGTATTTTGGAAACGCCCGCTTCTCCACACGTCTTGATTAATTCACTCGTGATATTATCATTTCCTGCGGCCTTATAACGTTTTAATTTTCCTATCGCCATTTCGACTTCCTCTTTACTCGGTGCGTCTATCCATGGTTCAGCGCTCTGATATTCAGAGAGAGGAGATTGATTATTATTTTCCGTATTTAAGATGCCGTCAAAGTGTTGTTTAAATTTATTTAATATCTCAGAAGGATCCGCAATTATATTGTTATTTGCATCTTTAATCGCATTCAATAGAGGTTCAAATCTTTTACGCGATTTGTTTATACCTTTGTACATCTCTCTTACGTCATTTTCGTTTCTGTGTTTTTCTATTTCTATTATTTTGCCTTTAAGATACTCTCTTTTCTTATTTTTTAAGAGTTTTGAAGTTTCATTCTTTACTAACCGAAAATAAGCCACATTATTATCGCTTGGATTATTTAAGGAATTCAGTTTAGCGGTTTTTCTTTTTTCGCACATATTTTGACAATCCCTGTCGAACCAAGGTTTGTTCTTTTTATTTTCAATTTTTCCAAGACATAAATTACCGACCTCTTTAATATTATCCCTGATCCCTTCCCATAGTTTGTTTACATCTTTGTGTTCCTCGTCTGAAGATTCCAAAGCTTCGAACCGATTTTTTACTTCAATCGCGAATTGTTTTCTAATTTCGAGGTTGTTCAATTTAACTAAATCAAAATTCTCGGGACGAATATAGTTCGGTGTTCTCTTTTTTTGTATTTAGTTTTTGTCGAAGTTTCGCATTCTGCACCCCGATACGATCTCACGTTAATTATGCTACTTTGCCATCTGTTTTGTATTAAAACATGATCGATTTGATTCCGTGTTTGTCCATCCGGCGATGTCCACGTATACTTATGAATATCCTTATGTTTAAATGTAGTACTTTTGATTACTAGGTTTTTCGAAATGGCAAAGTTTATTAGTCGGGTCCCATTATCATTACTATATTCGTGCAAACTTTCTTTACCTATTGTAGGACGATATACTTCTTCCCTTCCAACCTTTGCGTTCGCGTCGCCTAGTATTATCTTAATGTAATTTCGTGGTAACTTATCGTAAACCGACTCTAGTTTATCATAAAATTCGCATTTTACTTCATCATCACTGTCTTCGGTGGGAGAATGAATGTTTATAAACGCGATTTTAAACCACCGCCCTTGAAATATAGCAACCGATATTCTTTCACTAAAGAACTGTACGTCCCGTAAAGCGGAAAGAAATCTATTCCTAATCAGAAATCCGGTACCTAGACAATAATTAACGCTCCCCCCGTACCAAATAGTATACTTTCCTTCTGTTAACGAACCCTCCCCTGGCCAGCGAACCTCTTGTAATGCAACGATATCTAAATGGTACCCCTTAACTTCATTCGCGACCGACTTTAACCCACCTGCCGTATTTAAACTTCTAACATTCCACGTCCCTATTGTTAGATCTCTAATTTTCATCTTGCGCCATGATTCCCCTGAAGCAGTCCCCACCCGGAGACCCGAACGGGGGACTAGTTTACCTCCGGATAATGAGCGTTTTACTTCAGAGGAATCCATGACTTTTGGTGATATTTTGTGAACTAAAATATGTGAGTAGGGCGTTCGAACCTACGTCACACCCTCCAGCAAGCCTGGGGGGCCGCTCTCATTGTTGGTCAGCGAGTCCATCGGACTTAGCCGGGAGGAGCTTCCGAGGAAATTCCACCGACCATCCCCACATCCGCCACCCGTGGGACGCTCCCCATACGCGGTAATGAGATCCGCGCGAGGTGAACCACTTGATATGTATCAAAAATGCTGGAAGATTCAGAAATAAACTAAGTTCAGCTCATTTAAGAATTTTTTTTCTACTTGTTTGTTTATTTAACGTCCCTTTATGCTGCTGTGGCTAATTGGACAATGCTACAGTGTAAGTCCTAAATTTTGCCAATCCAGGTTTAATTAGGATAGAGATTTTTAACAATTTTTTGATATCGCACATGCTCAGGACCAACTTTTAACTTCCCCTCCGAAGGACGGCATAACTAAGGATTTTTTACTCCCATTTAAAAAGCCTAGGGCCACCTGCGGGTTTGAACTTGGGACCTTGGGCATTGGAGGTTGTTACACTAACCACCAGGCTCTTGTATGAAAAGAGACTGAGGAAATAAAATTTAATACCTACGGCATACATTGTCATTCTTAGGTGCAAAAGTAAAATCAAACAAATCTGTTAAACAAATAAACAACGATTCATTTCTCTCTGGTTAGACTGATATGCTTAAATTTCCTTAAGTAAGTTGTAAGAAAATACATTAAACTATATCTAATAAAACCTAACTTAGGGCTTTGTAGAAAACATGTAGTTTAATTAGTTAATCTGTGATCCATAATTGTACTACTTGCAATAAAATAATCATAAAATGGGGTGAATAGGAACACTCTATGGTATCTTGAGCAATATAACAAATTTATTTTTAATCTCAATTTGTTTGAGCCTGATAATTATATATATATTTTTTTGTTACCTTTATATTTTGTTTGGAATTTAAAAATTAAATTAATTTAATAATAGTTTTTTTTTGAATGAGGAAAATATTTTTATTTTTTTTTAGTTTACGTCTTCTAGTGTTTCTATTCAATAGTGTAGTTAGGATTAGTCAGATAAGAGTGCCCCCCTTCCCCTCAAGCCAGTACTGATCACACTAGTAAGCCGAGAGCACGCTTTTGTCGATTGGCGCCTTCAAACAATTTTTTTGATCAGGACTTAGTCTCGTCTTCTTGAAGATCACCATCCTTCCATAGTCGCCTACCCGTCGTAACTGAAGAATTTATGGACAGTTAACTGTCCTTGATAATTTTTTTCTCATATTTGTTAATTTTTTTTTGTACCATTTTTAGAAGTACTAACACACTAATCCAATTTTTAAACTTATTTTTTTACAGTTTGGTTAATCGAGGAATATTTTTATTTTTTTTTTAAATCAAATGATTTTTATTTTACTGTAAAATTTTCTCATTTTTTTTATTAAACTTTTATTTATTTTGTTTCCTTTCAATTTTATCTTTTTATTTAATATTACCAATTTTTTTATTTTAATGTTATGTACTTAAGACCAGCTCTTTTCAAAATGGGATCGAGTCTACGTTAGCCCATCTTTCTTTTATTTTGTTTTAACGTCACTCATCCCAACACAATTTATTGAACAATATATAAAATCTTAGGTCCACATCCCCTCTGTTAAATATTTACTGACTGTGTGTTTTTGAAAACAATAATAAAAATATTATTGTTCCCAATCACCCTGTAGTAGGGATGAATAGGAATGACATTGAAAATTTTGTTGAGTTTCCAGTTACAACATGTGGGGTGAATGAGAACAGTTTAAAATTGTTAATAAATTACTTTTTTTATTAGAAATCTTTTAAAAATAGAAATTAGGCCACTTATATTCTAAAAAAGGTCACTTTATTCAGTTATATTCTAGTAATAGGTCTCTTATATTCTAAAAAAGTTCTAAAGCATCACGCTTCACTAGGAAGAAGAAGAAATGTCAGTAAATGGTGTATGCTCTTAGATCTTGAGGCCCCAAGAATCTGGCAGATTTAGAAGATCCTATTCGCTCATCCAACTTCAATACAACTTCACTATGGCTGAAATAAGCATCCTCTCGGGTTGGGGCAAACCTATAACTTAGCTTGATTCCACTATAGCTGTGTTCCCATTTACCCTACACTCCAGAAAATGTGGATGCCATAATCTAAAAAATCTGTTGTCAAGAAACTGTTGCAAATACTATATTGAGCAAGGAAATTTATGCAAGTATATAGATAACAGTTCATACTTACAGGTCAAGTTTGTGGAAAAGAAAAATTTCATAGAAACTGGTACAATTTTTCACGAGTTGAACTAATTAGTCAAAAGTAGTATCAACAGAACAAAGCCATATAATTGTATTATTTACAGGGTGGCCAGCCAATAACCCCAAAATTAATTCCTATACGGTAAAGTAAGTGGCTTTCAGGCAACTTAAAAATAATATTGAAGTTTAGTTCCTTTTCACACCACTGTTCATTTTCACCCCATTTTATGGTGTACCAAGAGTATTAAAAAAGTCTATGGTAACATACAGAAAATGTTGATTTATATCATATTAATCAATTGTAAGATTAGAACCTATTAAATAACACTGTTGCTGATGCAAATAAAATAATTAGTGTTCAGGCACACTTTAAACTTATTGAAAATTGAATTAAACATTATCTATCTACTAAATTTCATTTATTATGGTGATAAATATAATTTGTAATCAAAATATTTAATAAATAAATAACGATAATAAATAAAATTTAATAGATAGATAATTTTCAGTATTTACAAATTAAATACCAACTACATATTTTACTTTACTTTGCCTCAATTTGTTTTAATATGGTGGGTGATGTATTGAATTAAAAAACAACAACAAAACAATCCAGATTAATCAGGAGCATATTTGGGTTTAATATAGGCAAATAATTAACTATTTTGCATTTCCATTCTTTACCACATTACAATTAGAGACATATTGTTTGATTTATTAATGTTTTTCTTCTTTCTTCGACTTGGTTGCAATTTACACAGTCAATATTTCAAATGCATTTTTTTATTCCAATAGTACATTAGTTCGCAAAGTGCGGCTCCAGAGTGGCATATGGCTCTCTGGATCGTTAAGAGCGGCTCTGGGACAAACATCTACAGAAGGCGCAATAATATTTTCATTTAAAAAAAAAAAAACTTGGTAATAAAAAAAATTTTTTTAAATTCATTTATTGAAATTTACAACTGTATGTTCATACATCAAGTAAATAGGCTACAATGATAATACACGTGAAAAAAAACATGAAGAGAAACTGCCCATTGGCAGCACTCTAGTAGTGAATCTACACAAGAAGGTCTCGCGGCCATCTTCTTTTCAGACGCCTCGGCGGATTGTCAGGAATTAAAGTGGAAGCAAGGATTGAAACTAGTGGATTAGAGTGGGAGTGGAGTTTTTCATGGAAGGAGTCATACCTGGTACAGGCCAATCAGCAACATATGGAACATTAAGGTCTTTGTGGATGATTTTGTTGGTGACAAAGTAAGGAGCGTTAAGGATTTTGCGAAGGATTTTGAATTGTAAGGATTGGATACGGGAAGAGTTTGATGGTTTAGTAGAGCCCCAAAACTCAACTCCGTAAGTCCAGATAGGCCTTATGATTGTCATGTAAATTAGTCTTTTGTAGTAAAGAGAAAGGTTAGAGCGTCTGTCAAGTAAATGTTGAAGTAACCGAAATCGGCGAGCAGTCTCTTGTCTTTTCAGTCTTGTATGCGGATTCCATGTAAGACCTTTGTCAAGCAGGAGGCCTAAATAACGGATCTGTTCAACAGGGACAAGCGGAATATCATTAAAGGACACTGTAGGGCAGGATGTCATAGGTTTACGATGAAGGGTAAAGGTAATCTGGTGGGATTTATTGGAGTTTTTTTCAGATTGAGATTTTAATTCTCCAATTCTGACACCATACCTCAAGGTCTCTGATGTGGGATTGGAGGTTTTGAGAGGCAATACTAGGATCGTTATTAACTGATAGCATGCAAGTGTCATCGGCATAGTTAGAAAGGAATGTGTTAGGATGGGTTGGGATATCAGCTGTATAGACTGTGTAGAGAATGGGTCCTAGGATACTGCCTTGAGGAACATCAGCAGACTAAGTAAAAGTGGATGAATAGGAACTATTGTGGTTGATTTTAAAGGTTCTATCAGAGAGGTAGGACTGGAGGATGAGGAAGTATGTTGGATGGAGGAATTTACGGAGTTTGTACAGCAGTCCCGGGTGCCAGACTCGGTCAAAGGTAATAGAAAAAAATTAAATCTTATTTTGATATATTAAAATTCTACTATAAACCGAGAACATGTATAATTTTTATTTAAGTTAAAAGATAGATAGGTAACTTTACGAGCCTGCTGAAGCATCGCCAAGAAAATAATTCTTCTATTGATAAACAACATTTTAAATATGAGGGAATCATTTCTCAGCAGGTTTCAGGAATTTAAAAACAGAGCATTTTTAGCATTTGTCAAAAATCCTCTTACTGCTACGATAACCGAGTTGAAATTTACTCCTTTTTTGATTAACATAGGTAGCTTTGAAATACAATTGGTGGATTTAAAAAACAAGGAGATGTGTAATGTCTTTGTGTTGAATTGGAAATATTGGAGAAGAAAAAATGTGAAGTTCACATTCATTAGTTCATGATCATTTTCATTGCTTGGAATAGTATTCCTGACTCTTACGATCAGCTGATAAAGCTCACATTTGCTGTTCTTTCCCTTTTCAGTTCTACATATATATATATACAAACAATCTATTTCAAGCATAAACATTATCAAGAGTAAATTGAGAAGTCGTCTTATTGATGAGAACGTAGGATCATGCCTAAAATTAAAAACAACAACCTGACTTACTCAAACTTTCTGAGAAGATGCAAGCTCATGTTCCCATTAATAAATATTTATTAAGTATGAAATTTAGTTTTATTTAGTTTAATACTTATTTAGTGTTATCAAAGTTTATTTAACAAGCAGATTTGGCTCCCAATTTTTTTAAAAAATGTTCACATTTGTCTGTTTGGCTGATAAGTTTGCTGACCACTTCAATAGTATATTGGGTTTAGCATGTTATGAATATGCTAGCATGTTATAAAAATATAATGTTTATGAAGTTTATTGCTTATTCTAAATCTAATTAAATATTAAGATTATTATAATCTTGAAAAATACTTTTATATTTCTAGACTTAGGATGTTTGCTGTTTTATGAAACTGTTAAGGATCATTTACAATGTTTTTTTTTTATTGGAAACCTATTGTTTGCTTTAACGTTCCATATCCTAATTTGATCTTAATTAGTTTCAAGATACATAGTTTAAAAGAAAAAAAAACATGAAATATTCAGCAGTCTGCCTCCATTACTTTAATAGGGCATTTGAAGATAGGTATGAAATATAAAAAGCTAACAGCTAGACACAAAAAGATCTATAGAAATTTGTTTTGCTTTTTCGATTTTAAATGATAAACTTTTTTTTATCTACTTACTAGAAAAAAACAAACCGTTCATTTCATCTGTTTCAAGAGACTTATGTTCCGAATATTAAATAAACAAATTATAAACTGTATTTTCTTGATCAATTATCAGGTTCTTTATAGAAGAAAAATATTATTATCAAAGTATTATAGCCTACATGTATTACAAGTTTTATGATTGTAATTATAATCCACAAATTATCCTTTTTCCCACAGAGCTATGGGAAATGGTTTAGTTTGTTTGGTTTTTCAAAAACTTAGAAACTATTAATCTCCTAAAAGGTTTTAGATTCACTTTTAAAAAATAATGTAATTATTTTAAAATTCTATAGTAAATTATAGAAATGTTACTGAATTCCGAATACTTCTGAAACTGACTGTAGCTACCATACTTTGTATTGAGTTGAAATATGATGAGATAAGAATTTGTTTACTTAATTTATTTGTTATAATGGTTTAAAAGAAAAAAAGTCTATTTTTAGTATTTTATGAAGTTTATTATTAAAACGGTGATACCAAAAACTACGTGTCCTAATTGTAAATATAAATTTATTTTTAAACAAAAGGATGTAAAATTTTATTCAAAATATTTTATTGCAATTCAAGAGGAAAGTTTAGATTTTTAAATTTCTTTATCTTGCTGAATTAATGATTCATCCACATCGGGCAGCATTTTAAGCCATTTTTTTGTACATTCCATTGATAAAAAACTTTAAACTATCGTTTGAACCAATCGAATTACATAAAAATTCACATATGTGGTATCGACATCCTTAGTTTTTTCTTCAGATATGAAAAAAAAACAACAACTCATAAAGGGTCTTGGTTACTACAGAAACCACTTAGTAGGTAGTTGTACCATAATATTCCTAGACCAATGTTTGTACAGGAAAGTGATTTAGCTAGGATCAAATTCAACAAACGCCATTCTCTCTCCTCCAAGCTAAAAGGACCTCCAGACACCAGAGCTGATCGACAACATAGAATAGCATGTATATAGAATATATAATATAGAATAGAATATATTTTATTTGTCTTTGGGGGTATTCCCCTTACAAATAGAGCCTGGCTAGGCTATTCACAATACATTTTGTAAGTTGTGTGTATATATATATATATATATATATATATATATATACATACATATGCTTTTGAAATAATAATACATCTGTTTAAAATTAAAATAATTTAAAAAAAGAATAAATAAAAAAATAATAAATAAAAAATATATATTGATAAGGATAAATTTACAGTTCTTTATTTATTTATTTTTTTCTTCAATACTACAATACTGTATAAACAAAAAGCAAATACATATGATTTTAAAATAATGATGCATCTGTTTGAAAAGATAAAATAAAGAAATACGATAGAGATAAAGATAAAGATAAATTAATTTTTTTTTTTTTCTTCAATATAGTAGTGATAAAAAAAAAAAGAAAGGAAAAAAAATACAATGTTTTTAAAATAATAATACATCTGTTAAAAAAATAAAATAAAAAATAAATTAGTATATTGATAAAGATAAATTAACATTTTTTTTTGGTTTTTTTTCTTTTCCAATATAGTAGAGTTAAAATAAAAAACAAAAATACATATGTTTTCAAAATAATAATACATCTGTTTTAAAAACTAAAACTAAAATAAAATAAAATAAGTAAAAAAAATAACTTTTTAGATATCTTTTAAGACTTTTTAGATTGAAATTTTACATAATATTAATAAAGTTCGTATATATCTATATATACGAATATCTATATATATCTATATATATATATATATATATATATATATATATATATATATATATATATATATATATATATATATACATATATGTATATATCAATCTGTCACAGCTGGTTTTGAGCCTTATGATGGATGGTCTTTTAACCACTCTGAGCTACCCCTTTTTTTTATTATTTTTTTTATCAGGATTTATCTTGGGCCAGGTATTTTCTATTTTTTAGGTTATAGTGTGTGGTGATATTGTGCTTGAATGCTGTACCCAAATAAATGAGTCTTTTTATTAACAACAAATGGAGAAAACTAAAAAAATATTTTTTTTCATGCAATTTTTGGTTTGGAACATAAGAACAGTAATGTACATGTATGATATACCGTTGGAAAGCTAAAGATTTTAGGAAAAATAATTATCTTATAATCAAGCTTTTAGAAGTTAATAGAGAGTGATGAAAAGAAGATAAAACTAACTGATTATTTTAGATATTAATATAATAGATTTTTTAATAAAACACATGTTTCTATATAAATTCAATATAATTAATTATTTAATAGTTTCACATATTTTTATCTCTAACTGTATCTGAAAATTCTTTCATTGATTTTAAAAATGGAGGTAAGTGAAAGTCGTGTGTTGCCCGCACCAGATTTTTTTCCAATATTTTACTCTAAGACTCCAATCTTAAGTCCATTTTTTATATCATGTTATATTATTGTGAATGGACTCGTCCCAGAATAAATAAAGAATAATTATATAATTTTAACAACCGCCTGAAATAGAACCATGCGAGTTACCTCTGAAGGGTTAATATATATTTTTCGAGATATAAGATCCTAACCCAGACTAGCTTTCCGTTGAAATATTAAAGCGTTGAGGTTGGCCTGTGTAGGAGAGCTGTCATGGCTGACGGGTTAATAAGATGGAATTGAGGGCGCTTTTCTGGAATAATACAACATTGATGGCTATTTTTGCCGTAACACACCTTCATTCTGGCCACGCATCCATCTTAAATATTATTGTTATTTATACGAGATATAAATTTATATAGTTTTCAGTTTGTTTCTATAAAATAAAAGAAAAGTTTTTTCAACATCAACTTGTAGAAATTGTTAACATCAATATTTCAGGCTATAGGATTTTCTTCAGATATTAATAAAACCTATAGCTTTCAAACGGTTTATAATATATCTGCATGACTATTTCGTTATATTGCGTAAAAAAAATTTCTTTTCTGAGCTCTACAGTGCTATATAAAATGATAACTGATTTTGGTTTTCGCGAACTCTTTTTAACCAATAGACTGATTTTGATACGGTTTTAACTATCATTTAGAGCATTGTTTTCTGAAGGTTTAAAAGTAAAATACCTACAGTTAATATAATGTTGTAAGCTTATAAACATATAAACCTATATTTTTGGAAAAGAGAGAGGTTATCGCCGCCGTACAAGATCGTGCATGTTATGTATATTCTTCCATTTAGAACGCAAGATTTTAGATTTTAGAAACAATTTTACGTACCGCATTGTAACTATGTTATTAAATAAATGGTAAGTTGTTATTGATTCCTATGAAAACTTAATATGACTTTTAAAATGTAATTTAAATAGTTAATCAGAAATATAAAATAGTAATAGGCCACAGATAAAATCATTCTCCGATCCTATCTCTCAAACCGCTCCTTCCGAGTTCGCTGTGGTGTAGAATTTTCCAACTTCTGTCCCGTTGAGGCCGGTGTTGCTCAAGGCAGCGTCTTGGGACCCGTCCTCTACATCCTTTACACTGCTGATATTCCTACACATCCTGATACCTTTCTGACAACATTTGCAGACGGCACCATCATCCATTTCCAATTCTAAAACAACATCCTTAAACCTACAGTGACACCTTTGCCATATCGAACGCTGATGTAATAACTGGCGTATAAAGGTGAACGAAGACAAATGTAAACACGTAACCTTCACTCTTAGAAGAAAATCCTGTCCGCCAGTTTATTTCTACTCATTACCAAAACCTCCTTCAGATACAGTCCGGTATCTTGGCTCACTTTTAAAAAAAAATATTGACATGGAACCCGCATACAAGCCTTATAAGACAAGAGCTCGGTTCGGACAGTTATATCGACTACTCAACAGAAAATCTGCGCTTACAGTCGACAACAAATTATTAATCTACAAGAAAATACTGAAGCCTATCTGGACCTATGGACTTGAACTGTGGGGGAATGTCAAATTTTCTAACATCAAACGCATTCAATCCAAAGTACTCCGAACAGTAGTTAATGCTCCATATCATGTCACCAACCATACCTTACACTACGACCTAAATATTCCATACATTTTAGACCTTATTCCATCAAAATTCTATAAATTCCATCAGAAACTTATCCATCAATCCCTATTCAGTTCCACACATTCTAGAAGATTAAACGGCAGTGACCCCGAGACCTCGTGTAAACCTGTTCTAGTTCTAGTTGTTTGAGGATTGTACAATACATAGGTATAAGTGACTTCTAGAGTTTGTACATATTTTTATTGATTCTTTATTGGGTATATTTATATATACAAGAATTAATTGAAAGACCTTTTTATATTATAATTTTATTTGAAATGATTCTGGTTTTAGGTCCTTTAACTATCACTCCTTCTTAATTTTCTTTATTTGACGTTTCGATCCTCCGTCTATGTTTATACATAGGATCCTTTTTTTTTAGGCATGCGCGTGAGTATAGCAGTCATATTTCAAGTCGGCTCTCGGATTTCTTGCTTTTACAGTTGGATTTCACTTCAGCACAGTCTTGAAAACATCATCAGACTTCAGGATAACAACAACAGTTATTATTGGAGCAAACAGCGGTAAGTTGTGATATAATTTACAGTGTAAAGTGAATGCTGAGTCACCTCTTCATATCAGCCGATTGCCAATAGCCCGGCAAGGCTGGTCTTGCTTAACTTTTTTTAAGTTATTGTTTTTTTCCCACATCTGGTTATTATTTAATTACTTTCTATACATGAAATGCGATATTATCATCAAGTAATGTCCTCCAAAGCTTCAACTAAAAGATCTAGATCTAGTGGTTCAATTCCGTCACCTACAAAACAAAGACCCCGCCGTGATACTAATAAAAGATTAAATCTACAAGCAACCCCTTCCGGTACTAATTCAGAATCTGAACCACAACCTGGCACATCGTCACAAGGGATGACTGACGAATCGCCGTTTTTCACCCCAAATCCTTTTCAGATTTTACATAATGAAAAAGAAAACATGGAATCTACTCCTATACCTAGTGAACCACGGCCTCCTCCAATATTTGTCAAAAATATTAGAAATTTCCAGTTGTTGTGTGCGCAATTGAACAAAATTACCGAATCTACCAGCTACTACTGTATGAGTAGAATCAATGATACCAAAATATCTCCTACTACTGCCGAGACATATAGAAAAATAGTGAAATACCTAACTGAAACCAAAGCAGATTTCCATACCTATCAGCTACGCCAAGAGAGAGCTTTAAGGGTTGTAATCAGAAACTTACACCCCTCGACACCAGTTGAAGCTATTAAGGAAGAACTAACGGAGATGGGCTATAAAGTGCGGCAAGTCACTAACGTCCTAAAGGATAAAATTCCTCTACCTCTCTTTTTTGTGGATTTGGAACCAGCTGAAGGAGTTGAAAAAATCTATGACCTCAATAGATTGTACTATTCCAGTGTAAGAGTTGAAAAACCTTACACAAAGAGAGAGATAATTCAGTGCCATAATTGTCAAGCATATGGTCATACTAAAAGTTATTGTCATCACATACCTCGATGCGTGAAATGCGGTGAACAGCACAAGTCTGTGGAGTGTACAAAACCAAAATCAACACCAGCTGTATGTGCTCATTGCCTGAAGGACCACCCGGCCAACTATAAAGGATGCCAAATCTATAAGGAGCTGAGGACCAGGTTTCAAAAACCTCAAGTACTGGATGAAACAGCAAGACAAGTAAGAAACAGAAGAGAACCCTCAAAACTTATTGATGCCAATTTATCATTTGCCCACTTACTTGGAGGTGGGAATCAAAGTACTGAAGCCGTGGCCCTGCCGGAACTACAAAATGTACCTCAATCCATTCCACATATACCTCTTTCTCAAAATGTAACCAATCCTAAGAATCCTAATCCACCACAAATCTCTCATATTCCTCCTCCTTCAAACGCCACAGACCTTACCAGTTTGATGACATCCTTTATTTCCGAAATTAAATCCCTTGTTATGCCCCTAATATCACTCCTTACGAATCTCGTAACAAATCTCATTCCTGCCTTAAAAAAACCATAAATGACCTCACCTAATTCCTTATCCATTCTCCTTTGGAATGCGAATGGTGTTAGAACTCACACTGACGAACTTACAGCCGTACTGCAGGACAAAAACATTGATGTTGCACTCATTACTGAAACTAGACTAACCACTAAACAGTACTTTAAAATACCAGGATACACGACATACCGGACAGACCATCCAGACGGCAAAGCCCATGCCGGTACTGCTGTCATAGTCCGCCGATCCCTCACCCATCACTTACACCCAATTTCCGCCCACGATTACCTACAAGCAACTTCCATCGTTATCAAAACCTTTTCCTTTCCGCTCATCATCGCATCAGCATACTGCCCTCCTAAACATCCCATTTCCTCTACCCAATTTGGATCCTTCCTCAACTCCTTGGGTAATCACTTCATTTTGGGTGCAGACTTAAACGCTAAGAACCAACAGTGGGGTTCTAGAACCACCAATTCTCGTGGACGGACATTGCAGTCTGCACTCAACTCCCGACGCTTTCATCTCCTACCTCCCGATTCTCCTACCTACTGGCCAACAGATCCTAACCGTAATCCTGACATCCTCGACTTCTTCATCCACAGCGGATTAGGCTCTCTGAATTTTTCCATAGCTCGCCTTGATGAACTATCCTCTGATCATAGTCCATTGATTCTAAATGTATCCATAACACCTATTCCTAAACCTATCCCACCGTCATTCATTAGGGGCCCTGTGAACTGGAACCTCTTCCGCGAAATTCTCACTAATGATATTGACCTCAGAGTGATTCTCAAAATCCCAAATGACCTTGACGACGCCGTATATTCCTTTACAACCGCTATTCAACAAGCCGCCTGGACTGCCTCCTCTCCCAAACAATCCCAAATAATTCCTTACAAAAGCCATTCACCACAACACCTGACAGACCTCATCAACAGCAAACGTCGAGCTAGAACATTATGGCAACGCACCCGCCACCCAGAAGATCGCCGCTCCTATAATTTTTTTTGTAGAAAATTAAAGCGGGAGTTGGCGATCTTCCGTTCCCAATCCTACAATACCTACCTCTCCTCTCTCTCGACTCGTGACAATTCCCTGTGGAATGTCACGAAGAGAATCCTAAAATCCCACACCATTTCCCATCCTCTCCGGCGCTGTGATGGTTCCTGGGCTGCTTCTGACAAGCATAAGGCCGAGGAATTCGCACAGCACCTTTCCAAAGTTTTTACTCCTCATCCAGAGCTTAATCCAACCCATACTGCAGCAGTTGAAGAGTTCCTCACGTCACCAATACCACTATCCTTACCACCTAAAGCAGTTAATCCCTCTGAGGTCAGATATCTTCTTAAAAAGCTTCCTCTCCGCAAATCTCCTGGATACGATCTCCTTACTCCCCAAATCTTAAGACAACTTCCACCTAAAGCCATTACATTCCTTACATATCTCTATAACTGTATCCTACGCACTACCTATTTTCCTCTCTTATGGAAACATTCAACTATGATCCTTTTCCTAAAACCAGGCAAACCTTCTAACAACACGTCATCTTACAGACCTATCAGCCTACTTCCGATCCTCTCAAAAATTTTTGAAAAGCTCCTACTAAAACGAATCCTAGCCAAATTTCAAAATTTTCCTTCACATCAGTTCGGATTTCGTCCTCAACATTCCACGGTTCAGCAAGGACTCCGAGTTGTAGACCACATTTCCTCCGCCCTTGAGTGCAAGGAGTATTGTTCGGGTGCCTTTCTGGACATAGCTCAAGCTTTTGACCGGGTGTGGCACCCGGGACTGCTCTTTAAGCTCAAAACCCATTTACCTCAATCCTTATACCTAATCCTCCGATCCTATTTATCCAACCGCTCCTTCCGAGTTCGCTGTGGTTCCGAATTTTCCGAACAATATACTGTTGAGGCCGGTGTTCCTCAAGGCAGCGTCTTAGGACCCGTCCTCTACATCCTCTTTACCGCCGATATCCCTACCGACCCCAATACCTTTCTGGCAACATTTGCTGATGACACAGCCATTTTATCATCCAATTCCGATCCTGAAGCAGCATCGCTAAATCTCCAAAAGCACCTTTCCCTTGTCGAAGACTGGTGCAATGCTTGGCGCATTAAGGTTAACGAAAGCAAATGCACTCACGTCACATTCATCCTTCGACGCAAATCCTGTCCAACGGTTAATTTCAATTCTATACCGCTTCCTTCCTCAGACACAGTCCGGTATCTCGGCTTTTTACTAGACAAAAGATTGACGTGGAACCCACATACAAGACTAAAAAGAAAAGAACTCAACCGCAGATTCGGCCAGTTATACAGACTACTAAACAGAAAATCTCATCTTACAGTTGACAACAAATTACTAATATACAAGACAGTACTGAAACCTATATGGACCTACGGACTTGAACTGTGGGGGACAGCTAAACATTCTAACATTAAACGCATCCAATCCTTCCAATCCAAAGTCCTCCGAACAATAGTTAATGCTCCTTATTACGTTACCAACTGTACCCTACACCATGACCTTAATATTCCGTTTGTTTTAGACCTGGTACCATCCAAATTTTCCAAATTTCATCAGAACCTTAGTCATCATCCTAACCCTCTAGCACAATCCCTATCCAGCACCACCCATCCCTACAATCCTCCTCGAAGATTGAAACGGCAGTGGCCACGAGACCTATTGTAAACATTTAAACTGGAGTTCTGACAATGGTCAGATCCTCCACTCATGTACGGTATGTTTGTGGCTACAGCGCCCTAACTCAGCCTCCACTGGCTCAGACCAGTGATGCGGCTGAGATTGAGGTGCTGGGATCTCTTGGATTCCGCTTTTTCCTCCACAAGTGGAGAAAAAAGCGCTTGCTGGGGTCCCTTTAGCAATTGTATATATTGTATATAGTTATGATTGTGTGTAAGATGTTTATTTATTTGCCAACTTTTTATTTATCTCAATAATAGGTTTATGTTTCGATTTGTTTTGTTTTTTATTTATTATTATTATTTTATTGTATATATTTGAATTTATGTTATATTTTATGAAATTTGACCATTATTATTATTTTCTGTATATATAGTATGAATGTGGTCTCTTATCAATATTATTATTGTTCATTTTGTAACAAATTGTAATATATATCAATAAAAAAAAAATAAAAAAAAGAAGGATCCTTTTCAACACAAAGAATTTTATTGAGCAGCGGCACACCACTCAGGTTAACTACAGGGCACTAAACGGAGGGTCGAAACGTAAAATAAAGGAAATTAAGAAGTAGTGATAGTTTAAGAACCTAAAACCCGAATAATTTCAAATAAAATTCTATATATATATATATATATATATATATATATATATATATATATATATATGTATACACACACAACACAAATTGTTTGATGAAAAAATATATATATATTACCTTATGCAACCTAGAGACCCCATGGCGAAAATATGTTTAGCCTCCTCCGAAATTCGCCCTTATTCGGCAGTGGAGAACTGTAAAGAGAAATAGAAAGATCTGTATTCAGAGAGGGAGAACTGTTTACCTGTGTAATCTGAAACTATGCGAGGGGAAGTGGACGGTGAGGATTGGCAAAAAGGGACGCCCGGAGTCAGGCCACGTCCGTGGGACGGTTAGGTCCCGTGTTGAACCCTCCTTGGGACGTCCCATTAGGGATAGGAATACGATATATAGCTCTACCCGTCCCCACTTCCTTTTGTCATTACCAGCAGGGCCCTCTCCGGTAGTCCTAAGGGCAATCTGCTTGTAATAGTGGGGAAAATAGGACGGAGGGCAAAGTTTAGCCACCATAATTATAATACGGTTAACTTTTCGTATTAATTAAGGCTGCTATGGTTGATTTTATTTGAAACTGCTTCGCACGTGTGAAATTATACTGAGGTGTCATTTATCTTTAAAAATACCTTTCTGACCGATTTAGCGTGTATCGCTTTAGGATATTTAATTTATCGTAACGAAAAGTACAATTAGCAAGAAAACATGTTTATTTTATCACGTCTATTCATTATTATATTTAATAATAGTGGATATAATTAGTTGACCGTTGAGAATTTTTGGAAGGAATTAGTCCGTGTGGTCAGTAAATGAAACAACTAAATAGTTTCAACTATTTATCGCTTGCCAACGTTTCGACCCCCATTGTGGATCATCGTCAGGGCTACCTTCCTATAATTTATTTCCTATCAAACAGTACCTAGTATTTATTGCTTGCCAACCTTACGCCCTGATGATGGTTCGAAACGTTGGCAAGCATTAAATAGCTTAAACTATTTAGTTGTTTCATTTACTGACCGCCACTCGGACTAATTACTTCCAATATCATATGTGTGGCGGTCGTGAATAAGTGGTTTAAGTCAAAATCTTTCATTTTACATGTGAGCGACTTTAAGTTTTACGTAATACCACAATAGAGTTATTAATTACAGCTTTCTTTCCAAATGAAATTTTATCCACCTAGAAACTTTTTTAACCAATTTAACACGACGTAGTCCTCAATGTACCTCCTGTGGGGTTATCCTCACAGTACCACACATACTGTTGGATTGCTTTTTCTTCGAAGCCGAGCGAAGAGGGATTGGTATGGAGATTGATATTGGGACAATTTTACAAAATACCCAGGAGTCAGCCACCAAACTGATGAATTATCTAAAAGACACATCAATATTTTACAAAATTAAAAAAAAAAAAAAAGTTCCTGTTTTTGTTTTTTAATATTTTATATATATATATATATATATATATATATATATATATATATATTTATTTATTTATTTATTTTATTCTTTATTATATGTTACTTTATATAATTGTATTTAACTTAAAATATTGTATCTGTATTATTAGTATTATGTATGTTTTAGTGTATTATGTATTTTATTTTATTATGTATTTTGTGATTAGTAGGGTTAGGGTTAGGGTATTGGAGTAGGTGCTCAACCTCTTGGTTATTAGCACCGAATAAATTTGTAGTAACAGATTTGTTTTACTCTTTTTTCTTCTTTTTATTTATTTATTTTTCCTTATATTTTTGTTATTTATTTTATTTATTTTTTTTTTATTGTTTATTATTTTTTTTTTATTTATTATTCTTTTGTTGACACATTCTGAATTAGTGAATTTATTCCAATTTTTTCTTTATTTATTTATTGTTTTTATATTTTTTTTTATTACTACTATTATTTTTTTCGTTTGTTTTCTTTCTTTCTTTATTTTTTTTTCTTATAGTTCCGGGAGCAGAGAACATTCTTTGACGAACCTAATCAGTGAACTAACTGTTTCACTAGAGTCTTTCAAGCTCTCACTCAACGATCTAGCTAGGTTAAGTTTATCCATTTGTACATGAAATTTGGGGCAGTTCTCAATTATGTGTTTTATTGAGAGAGGCACTCTACACTAGTCACACATTGGTACGGGCTGCCTGAGGATGAGATGGAGATGTGTGAGTCTGCTATGTCCTATGCGAAGTCTCGCCAAAGCAGTTTCCTCGCGGCGATTACTTCGCAATGATGTATTCCATGGATCAGGCGATTGCTTGATATTTCTTAATTTATTGGTGTTGTCAAGTTCCGACCACATCTGTTCCCATGCCTGATATATTTTGACCTTAAGGTAATTTTTTACGTCTTCCTTGATGTAAATTGGGTGGATTTGGACGTTTGACAATGCAGCTTCTTTCGCAGCCCGATCCGCTTCCTCATTGCCATTAATGCCTACGTGGGATGGAATCCACAAGAACACAAGTTCTTTTTTCAGTATTTTTAAATCTCCCACATATTTTCTGATCTTATTAATTAGTGGGTTATCAATGCAAATATTATGAAGGCTCTTAAGGGCGGATAGGGAATCGGTGCATATAACGAACTTTGACTCATCACGTGACCTAATGAATTCAAGTGCATTTAATATTGCTACAACTTCCGCAGTATATACGCTACTTAGGTTTGGCAGTTTGAATTTAAGGATACTTACGGGTGTAACAATGGACAGCCCAACTTGATCATTTATTTTGGACCCGTCTGTGAATATTTTTGTGTAGTCTGAATGATCACATATAATTTCATTGTATTTTTCTCTTATTACATAGTGCGGTGTGTCAGTTTTGTTATACTTTGTCAGAGTTAAGTTTGTTCTTGGTACTGTTTGGTCCCATGGTGCTTCTATTGTTTCTGTTGTCTTATTGAGATGCATGTGAAGAAGTTCTTCGACGTAAGCCCTCGATCTTATTCCTAATGGTGCTGGTTTGGTCGGATTATTCTGATAAACTATTTTGTACTTGGCTTGGTATATATATTTGTAGGCAGGGTTATTGGGTTGTGTGGCCAGTGATGAGATATAATTGCATGCTAATTGCAGACGCCTGAACTTAAGTGGTGGAATTCCTGATTCTGCACACAGGCTAAGCACTGGACTTGTCCTGAAGGCACCAATAGCAATCCGGAGGCCTGTGTGGTGGATTGTGTCCAGTTGTGTTAAAATTCTTGATTTTGCTGACCCGTACACAGGACTGGCATGATCAAGTTTGGATTCGACGATACATTGGTATATATGAAGTAATCTAGTTCGGTCAGATCCCCAACTTGTTCCTGCAAGGACTTTCAACACATTAAGTCGCTTCAGGCATTGTTCCTTTATGTTTTTTATATGTGAGCCCCATGTCAGCTTGGAGTCGAGGATGAGTCCTAAGAATTTGCACTCATTGTGGAAGGATAGAGCCTGGTCATATAGCTTGATTTCAGGTGGAGGGCTTGGGTGTCTTCGCTTTGAGAATAGCATGCACTTAGTTTTATTTGGTGAGAACCTGAGACCTGATTGTTGTGACCAGGTTTGGAGTTGATTTAGTATGGATTGGACAAATGCTTTATCTCTTGTGGAACCAGAGTAATTTATTAGGATCCCTAGATCATCTACAAAGAGGAAGGCTTTTAAGGATCTGTTGGTGAGAGCTTTATGGATATTACTAATTGCTATCATAAACAATGTTCCACTTAAGACACTGCCCTGGGGAATACCATTTTCAATAAGTCTTTTGGATGATAGTTTGTCTGCAACTCTAACTTGGATGTACCTTGACAGGAGAAAGTTTTGAATAAATAAAGGAAGTGCACCTACCATGCCCCACTCATTTAGTTGTTTCAAGACTAGAGGGCGCCAAATCGTGTCGAAAGCTTTTTCGATATCGAAAAATATTCCCAGGCACTCTTTCTTGTTTATGAAAGAGTTTAGCACTTCTGCTTCAAGAGCTACCAGATGATCTAGTGTTGATCTTCCTTTTCGTTGTCCACACTGAATACTAGGTAGGCAATTATTGCTGTCAAGGAACCATAAGATGCGCTTGTTTACTATTTTCTCCAAGACTTTACAGACACAACTTGTTAGAGAGACAGGTCTATACGCATTTATATCTAGTCTGTTTTTGTCGGGTTTTAGAATTGGCACTATGATAGCGGTTCGCCAGTTTTCTGGGAAGTATCCTTTTGTCCATATTGTATTAAAGATATGTAGTAGATGCTTGATGTCAGATTTAGATAATTGTTTAAGCATTTCATTGTGGATGTCATCAGGCCCGACCGCAGACTTTTTGAGAGAGCTGAGGGCACTTTCTAATTCCTGTATTGTGATAGGGGAGTTATATGGGATATTGCTGTTTTCACTGTTAATTACATAATCTATTGGTACGTAGTTGTTGATAGTTTCCTGAAATTCTGGACTATAGTTGGAGAAAGATGACGTGTTTGCGTAGTAGTTGACGAATGCTTCTGCTAGTGTCCTTGGGTCATACGTAATTTTACCATTAAGCTCAAGTACAGGTTGATCGTTACTATATTTTCCTCTTATACTATTAATCTTCCTCCAAACTGTGCGTATAGGTGTATTTCTATTAATTTCTTTAGTAAACTCGGACCATGATTGCTGTTTTTTCCTTTTGATCAAATAACGTGATTGTGATCTTATTTTCTTAAATGCAATTAAATTTTCTGTTGTTGGATATCTTCGAAATTTATTTAAAGCTTTGTTTCTTTGTTTTATGATTTCTTTGCATTCTTTGTCAAACCAGGGAGGCTGGATTTTGGATGATGGATTAGGTGATGATTTGGGAATTGATTCAGTTGAGGCCTCAATTATTCTCTTAGTGAGAGTTTCAACTATGTCATTTATATTGTCATCATCAGGATTGCTTATTTCTAGGTTTATGATATTTCTAAATTTTTCCCAATTCGCTTTGTCGATTTTCCAATTTTTTAATCTATTCCCTATTGTTTGTGGTCCTATGATGCTAATTTGAATTGGGTAATGATCTGAATTGTGGAGATCGTTAACAACGTTCCATCTGAAGAGGCCATATAGGATTGGGGAGCACAGAGCTATGTCTATGGCACTAAGTGATCTGGTTCTTGGACATAGGTGCGTCTTTTCTCCATTATTAAGGAGCAAGAGATCAAAGCTATCTTGTATTCGCTTGATAATATTGCCTCTATAGTTATTTTCTGAGTTGCCCCAGCTTTGGTGAGCTGCATTCATGTCTCCTAAAATAATAAATGGTTGCGGTAGGCTATTGATAAGTTGGTTGAGAGCAACTTCATTTATTGGTTCTGTGGGTGGAAGGTACAAGTTACAAATGTTTATGGGTACATTGAAATGTACTCTAGTGACTATTGCTTGGATGGAGGTTTGTACTAAGATTTCACTGGATACGTATTTTTTATGAATGGCTGTGAGAACTCCTCCACATGCACGGGTTTGTGGTTCTTTGTCTTTCCTATAAATGCTATAATTTTTATAGTTGAATTTAGATGTTGGTCTGAGATGAGTTTCCTGAAGACATATCACTGCAGGCTGTAGATCGCTGACAAGAATTTTTAGTTCTTCATGTTGTGGTTTTATACCGTTTAGATTCCACTGTAAAATATTAGTGTGATGATTCATTTTTGATTATGATGAAGGTAGGCCTGTTTCTGTTTAATCTTACACTAGGGATACATAGATTTCGAATCATTATATTCATTTATTTGTGGTATATTTTGATTTCTTTTTTGGCTTTTCTGCTTTTTTATTTTTTAATTTAATGTCCTTGTCTAACATTTCCAAAGAGGGTTCATTAGGTTGTGAGGGTTGTTCATTTTGGGATAGGGATAAGATGGGAGGTGGGAGAGAGTTGGAGGAAGAGGGACCTGGGTTTTGGATAAGAGGGATGGTGTCGGAATGAGAGTGGGGATGGGTGCTAACAACTCGAGTTGAACCTGGTGTTTGTACCTCGATAGAAGAACTTAAGTTGAGTGGGGTTTCTTTTAATGTGCTTGCATTTTTATCTATCGGTAAATCTACTTGTATCATTATGTCCTTGGTTTCCTTTTTATTATTTCGATTTTTGGGTTGAGTTACAGCTTGGGAAAAGGTTTTGGTTAGTCTTAGGGGCAAGTTTTCAAGGTATTGCTTTTTTGCTAAATTATATGATAATTTTTTAGTCACCTGTAGTTCTTTAATGTCCCTCTCCTCTTTATATTTCGGGCAAATTCTGTCGAGGCTGTTATGTTCACCATGGCAATTGACACACGTCGGCACAATGGAGTTACAATTACCTTCATGTTTAGGAAGTGCACAATGTGAGCATATCGGGGTTTTCCCGCATTTATTTTTATGATGTCCGAAAACAAGACAGGAAAAACAGCGAAGGGGTGAAGGGATATAAGGTTTTAATTTCACTCTTTCGTATGCAATTTTTATATCGTCAGGGAGAGTTACTCGGTGAAAGGTCAGTATGTAGGAGTTTGTCTTTATTTCAACGCCGTCTCGTTTTATACAAATTCTTTGAACGTTTGTTACAAATTGATCCTTTAATTCTGCTAATATTTCTTGTTCTGAAACACAATAAAGGTCGGGGCAGTATATTACCCCTTTGGAATAATTTAGGTTACTGTGTGGTTCCACTTTAATATTAATTTCTCCATTTAATGAAGTGCATGATGATAGTTTTAGTGCTTGTTCTTTGTTTTTTACTACAACAAATAAGGTTCCGTTCTTTAATTTTTTAACGTTATCTATATCACCTGCAATATTCATGATACACTTTTGGATAAGGAATGGCGAAACAGTTAAAAAACTTCCTTCATCAATTCTAGAAATAATTAAATATTTGTTAAATTGTTCTATTTCTTGATTTTCCTTATCTATATAGGCCCTTGGACGTCTAGGTTGGGGGTATTCCCGTATGTCTGGGGGAGAATGGGCCATCGCTTAGGTCTTAAGATATGTTGAGCACAAGGATTTTTTCACGTAGTGATTAGTGAAAGAGGAAAGACAATTATTAAGTAATTTTAAAGGAGAAAATATATACAAAGATAAATCCCGGTAACTCAGGAGCGACAAGTTGAAAATAGAATGTGGAAGAAATACACAAAATAGATATAGTAAAAGTTACTGAATATGAATTAAATAAAAAGAATCATAAAGAATTTATGAAAAATCATAAGAAATTAAACTGACAATGTAAGAAGAATGTTATTAATAACTAATATATAAGCATAATTAACCAAATATGAAGTAAAAGATAATCAAATAAGAAATAATGTATTAATAAAAGAATAAATAAAACAAAAGATTTTTTTTTTTTTTATATAAATAATCCACAAGGGCTTATCTGGTGCTGGGTAGCATCCGCTGCCGGCGCGGCTTCTCAGAAGAGTATTGTCACACTATCAAAGATGCCGAAAACTTCAAAGAACGCACACCGCGATGTGAACACCTCGAAGGTTGACAGAAGACCTTGTGATTAGTATATTTGTATGTATTATATTTGTATTGTATGTATTGTTTCGTATATTATGTATAATGTTTGTATTGTATTTTATTATTTATCATATAAGTATTATATGTATGCATTATTATTAGTATATATGTATGTATTATTAGTATTATTACTATTATTATATTGTATCTGTATGATTAGTTTAGGGCTAAAATAACCTTTATGGTTGAAAAGCCTTTATGTTACAAAATAAATAAATAACACGACGTAGGAGAAGGTCTGAGGGAGCGTGAAGTTAACTCATTTTCGATATAACTCGAGTTATCTAGTTTTTCACGACCGCCACAGATATTTAATCATCGACAGAACTGAAAAACATGAATCACAATGTTTATATCTTTGTTATTTTAAAGTCAAGCATAGATAACAGAAAATTGATATGAAGAAAGCACAACTTCTATATATTTATGTATTCAAAACTAAAGAAATAAAAACGGTACCTATTTTATTCGGTTTATTACAATTTTATATTTCTAATTACTATTTAAATTATATTTTAAAAGTTAAATTAAGTTGTCGCAAGAATCTCATTTCGTTTTTTAGGGAAATATCCGTTTTCATGAAATAATTAATAAAAGTATTAGTTTATAAATTTATAACTACTTACCATTTATGTTTAAAACATGGTTACAATGCAGTTCGTAATATTCTTTCTACAATCTTGCGTATTTAATGGAAGAATATACATAACTTCCACGATCTTGTACGGCGGTGATAACGTCCCTCTTTCCCAAAAATATAGGTTCATAAGTTTATGAGCTTACAAGTTTGTATTAACTTGTTATTTTTTTTTTATTGCGTATTAACTTTTCTAAATCCTTGCTCTTTACCACGGTATATTATACCTCTGTATTACTATTTACATTTCAGAAATAATTTGTAAGTTAAAAGAAGTTGTAAGAAAAAGTTAAATTGCAATCTATTTTACTTTTAAACCTTCAGAAAAGAATGCTCAAAATTATAGTAAAAATCGTTTTATAATCCGTCTTGTGGTTTAAAAAGGGTTCACAGAAACCAAAATTGCATTATCATTTTATATACGAGACATGTTTTTTTAAATTAAAAAAAGAAGTGCTAAGATAACGCAATAATTTTATTTTTACATAAAAGCCTGTTCCCTAGAAGTGCCAAAAAAAAGTGGTTTAAGCCTTTGGGATGTCAGGTACTCGTTAAAGATCCTTATTCTGATTAAACCTGTGTAGTCGAAATTTAGGACTCATACTGTAGCATCATCAGATTAGCCATAGTAGCATAAAGTGAAGTTAAATAATTAAACAAACAAATTAAGTTTTAATAGAAACATGTGCTTTATTAAATAATCTACGAGACATGTTTTTTAAGTAAGTATCGTTTTGGAATTAAAAAAAAACGTGAAAATATATCGCAATACTTTTATTTTTATATGAAAGCCTGTACCTTAATCTACTTTTCTACATAATTTCCATGAATTTTGAGGCACTTGCGTTATGCCAAGGCACCAGTTTTTGAATACCCTCCTCAAAAAATTCTGCCGCCTGACTTGTTAAACAATTGAAGACGCCGACCGCCCAGGTGTTTCATCAAGTGTAGCAAATGGTAGTCGCTGGGCGCCAGATCAGGGCTGTATGGAGGATGATCTAGAATTGCCCATTTAAATGATTTGATGAGATCTTTGGTCCGATTAGCCACATGTGGACGGGCATTGTCATGCAGCAAAACGATACCCTTACTCAACTTACCACGTCTTTTTTTCTGGATTGCACGACGCAGATTTTTCAATGTCTCACAATAAGACGCTGCATTGATTGTCTCATTACGAGGCAGAAACTCCACTAGCAATATGGACGCCCACTCCGTTCTTCACCATGCACATTTGTGCGGCCATCTTTAAATGCTCTCATCCATTTCCTTACCATTCCATCACTCATAATGTTTTGCCCGTAACTTCAACGATCTCACGATGAATATCGATCGGTTTTACGCCTTTAGCACTAAGAAATCGTATAACAGCCCGTACTTCACAATCAGCGGGACTCACGATCGTCGGAAGCATCTTAAACACTCATTGAAAATACATGGAAATTATGTAGAAAAGTAGATTAAGGTACAGGCTTTTATGTAAAAATAAAATTATTGCGATATATTTGCACATCTTTTTTTAATTCCAAAACGGTACTTACTTAAAAAACATGCCTCGTATATAGAGAAGAAGATGAAGGTTTGATTTTTGGGATGCCATGGGTTGTTATCGATTATAATTTTAATCTAGTTTAATATAATTAAGTTAAAGATTTAATAATTAGGAAGCACGTAATCTCGGACAATCACATAACAATATACTGGGACCGTTCTATCATAACTGACTACCAGATAGTAAAAAAATAAGCTAGAATAGAAGTCCCTTCAGAATTATACAAAATACGATAAATGTGGGATTTCTTGCCTGAGAGTAATTATTTAAAAAAAAATCTGAACAATTAAATGTAAAAAAAAAATTAACAAAAAAAAAATGAATAATATAATAAATCAAGACATAACTACACAAAGTAATGATTGTAAAAGTATAAAGGATATTGTTGCTCTTTTCCCCTTCAGTTGATTATCAAATCCTTTCAACTTGTACATTTAACAGTATATTATCAATGCTAACAAGATGAAATAGTTTATTTTTTTAATAAAATATAGAAAATATTTTAGATGAATAAAATTTCTACATTTAAGCTCTTTCAGACTGTTTTAATTAGAATCAGACGTATACGATATAAAAGCCAATTAAATTTTACATATCTATAGGGAGTTTAATCAAAATCGTTTTGAAAACGGTAAAAAGGTACAAAATGTATGTTGTGCTGTAGCGCTTCTGGAAGTTTAATTTTTATGTATAAGTTGCTTAAATTCTCAGGCATATACGGTTCTAATTTCTGGAATTTCAGTTCTATACTACTTATTGTTTTTGAGATTGACTCACTACCAGCTCGCACACATACTGATTCGCGGAAATTGGTGATTAGGATTCAAGGACCATGAAATGTATATTTCCGATGAACTCTCAAATCCAAAAACTTTAATGACCCTTGTAATTTCCCATACTATATATAGGTTGGGAAAGGAATAAGGAAGATTATTATAAAAGCATAATTTAGTTCGTTTTGAGCGATATGACGTCCTACATGCCCGAGAGTTATCATTATATTTTTTTTTCAGAATTGAAGCGGCTCAACATGAGTGCTGGCTTTCGCAAAATTAATAATCCAGTTCCTGGAAAGATCTCGCTGAATTTGGAACCTTAAAATAAGCTTCACCATTCTGAATTTAATGAGCTATTTTTAAGTTAAATATAACCCCATGAAGTATATAAAATGAACTTGAATAAAATACCTGTATAGATACATCCCCACGTGGCTTTTGATATCACACAAAGTTGTAAGATATCACTTCTGGCTGCATGTATAAATACAGACTACTTCAACCGCTCAAACCCAATCCCCCTGAGATCAGGCTTAACACAATCCTCCCATCGACGTTTCGGCCTACCCCTCAGACGCCTACCAGTTGGTTCATTCCATACTAACTTTTTCGGAATTCGTTTTTCGCGATGCCATCAACTCAATCATACCGACATGGTATAAGCTCCGGAATTCCGCGTTGTGCAACCGAAAATGATCTTGGTTATTTTGATAAATCAGGACATTTGTTTGAACACGTTGAGTATATCAAGTACTCTCAATCAGGTACTGCTTTTATTGCTAGACAATAACAATAAAAAAAGAAATCTAGGAGAAAATAAAGAAGCGGATAAAGGTGGAAAATGCTTATTATTCAGCTCCGAAATTACTTAGCTCGCGAGTTCTATCAAGAGACTTCAAGTTTAAAATTTATAAAACTGTTATTCTTTCGAAGTTTCTATACGGATGTGAAACGTGGTGTCTTATATTGAAGAGTTAAATAATTAATATAAATAAATCAACAGTAAACAATAATTTAAAGTTGTTTGTAAACTTCATGATGACTCAGAGTCTTTGATTTTGCTTGATTGCTCAAGCGCTATTTATCTGCTATTTCTTGAATTGAAAATAATGAACCAAAAGCATTCATAAAAGACTTATTTACTATTTTTACTTTCACTTACCTATATTTATTTATGTCTCCCTGCAATACGGGGGTCGCTAGCCATCACTGAGATGCTACCAGTAGTAATCTTGAACTTTTTTTTTCTTCTTCTTTTATTATCATCTCAGTTTATCACCCTGGCCTCTCCTCTATGACCATCTCTTCAGCTTCTGCTTTTTCTTTCGGAGGTGGTCTTCCTCGATCCCGTCCAGTTAAAAGCTGCCGGACCAACTAAAGTTTTCCACCCCTGAATAAATGATAGAAAATGTTCATAATTCTGTTCAGACACCAGCTGAGGGAAATCGCTCTTCGATAGGATTCAGAGCCCACATTACCTCAATAGTATGGCCCTTAGTGCCTCAAACGCGAAACAGTCCACAATGATGTGCTCAGCAGTCTCCGCGACTCCACAACTGGGGCACAGGGGATCTACGTCTTTTCCGAAACTGTGTAACTTACTTCGGAAAGCCCCGTGCCCAGTGAGGAATTGCGAGACCCAGTAATCCGGAACAATTCATTTATCTTTCAATCGTGCCCGGACCGTGTGCAAGAATTTCTTTAAGATAGCACCTTTTGAGGTTGTCTCCCACCGGCGTTCCCACTCATCAATGGTATCTTCCCGGATTGCACGCTTCTATTCCCTTGGGTCCTACGCAATCCTCATTTGGATATTCCCCGGAAGACCTGCTAAGCCGTGCCTCTTAGGTAGGCATCTTTAAATGAATCGTCACGCCGGAGGAGGTCGAGAGGTACTCCCTCCTGCAAGAATTTGAACCGCCTCATGGGATACAGTACGGTAAGCCTTTGTTACTCGTAGCAAAGACGTTCGCTGAATGGTCGCCAACCTGCGCTTCTGCCGTTGTGTGATGTTCTTAACCAGGCGGAAGACGCGTATCTCAGAATACCCAGCACCATGCCGTAATAAATGGTCATTGTTGCTGGGTATCTAAGGTCCCAGAAAGCGCCCCCTAGTCTACTCAGACCGTTGAAAGCTAAGGCAACCCTATTGCCTAATAGTATATATACAACCCTATGAAATATATAATAGGGGAAAGTATTGCGATCGTGAAAAGTTTCGAATTCTAGGTTTCAACGGAAATACACGTTTAGGGTCCCCTGAGTCCAAATAACGAAGTCTCGCAAAATAGTCTGTGTGCTAAGTCGTTCGAAACTGAAATTTCATATTTAGGACAACTATACGCCCGAGAGGTTACAGCAACTTTTTCACTAAAATTTGCTGACCGGAAGTCCTACTTTATCCCATGCACTAAGTAGCACGTTTCTACGATTTTCTCAAAAACGCCTCAAACGATTTTTATTAAACTCGCTATATTGATGTAAAATTTAATGGGCTTTAATATCATGTTGGTTTCATTCTGATTGAAATAGTCTGATGGGGCTTAAATGCAGATATTTTAAATTTTCTTCCTCTAAAGTACCTTTTTTTTTTTTTTTTTTAAAACATAATTTATTGAAATTTACAACTGTATTCAAAAAAATACATCAAGTAAATATGATATTAGAAAAATGACATAGAAGAGACTTGTAGAAGAACTACCCAATGGTAGCACTCCTGAAAGTACCTTTAATTTTGTATATTCTATAAAAATAACCATATCATCTTATTAACATTGATAAAAGGCAGGTAAATATTTAAGTTAAATAAAATTCGATACCCAAATTGAGAAGAAAACTAATTAAACTTTGTTAATGTAATTGTTTCATCGTTTGGCCACTGGATGGGGCTGTCATCGCCGGACGCTACAGTACGTTCATTATGACTGAAATAGTCTGACAGGGCTTAAATGGCGATATTTCAAAATTTCTTCCTATAAAGTACCTTTAGTTTAGTAGTTTGTATGAAATTCACCATATCATCTGATTATTAAATCTAAAAAACAGGTAAATATATAAGTTGACCGAATTTGATAACCAACTTAAGGAGATAACTGCATAAATATTTTTTTAGTGCAATTTTTTGTTTTTTAACTTAAGAACAGTAATATACATGTATAATATACCGTTGAAATGCAAAAGATTTTAGAAAAAAATTATCTTATACATACTATTGTAAAATTTAACGAAGAGTGATGAAAAGACGATAAAACAAACTGGTCGTCGTAGGTAATAACATAATAGGTTATTTAATAAAACACGTATTTCTTTTAAAATCCAATGTTAATAATTCTTTGATAATTTATTTTCGATTCTAAATTTGTTTTATAATTCTCAAATTGGTATCAGTAACGAAGGTAAGTGAAAGTCGTGTGTTGCGCGCACCAGATTTTTCTTTATATTTTAATCTTTATCTATGATAATAATTAAAAATATCATATATGATCAAATATAATTTTTTTTTTTCATCGCTGTTTACTGATTTTAAAACTTTTAATTAAAACCTATTTTATCCATCTTCAAAAATAATTGAGTTATGGATGTATTAATAAGTAAACTCTTTATTTTATTTTATTTTTTCTCCCTCGGTTTTTGTGATTAATCGCGGTCTACTAATTCTAAAATTCTAAAGATTTGTTCTCTATCTTCAAAAATAATTTTTTTTTATGACACGGTGTTCCGGATCCTAAAACATTCTGTTTATTTAAAGCCTATATAGTGAGGCCCAAGTTAACATGTTTGCCCTCCCTTCTATATCGAGTAGCTATACCGCCGAAGTAACTGCCATCCTCCAGTCATCTTCACCAGCAATCTTCCTCTCAAGTAATCATATGCAACGATTCCCTCTCCACTCACTCCTCTATCCGTAACATATATTCCTCTGACTACCTCATCCAAAGAATTCATACCACACTTGCATCCTTTTCCTCCCGGGTCAACATTGTTTTCTTCTGGGTTCCAGGACATTGTGGGATCTTGGGGAACGATCGGGCTGATTTAGCGGCACGTCATGCGGTTTCCGAGGGTCTTGAACTTCAAGGTGTGAGCCTGCCTGACCTTGTCACTTCAATTCGATCGAGCATATTGGGTTGCTGGCAGCGGAAGTGGGCGGCCCTCGGGAACAACAAGCTTCGCCTTATTCGGCCCCGTGTTGGCCCTTGGGGGTCCTCCTGCCGGCCGTCTCGACGCGAAGAGGTTGTGCTCGCGCGACTTCGTATAGGACACTCTCGGTTGACCCACGGTTATCTCATGGACCGTGGACATCCGCCTCTCTGTCGATCATGTCAGGTTCCTCTCTCAATACTCCACATCCTCACAGAATGCCGACAATATACCGCTTCACGTATTCTTTTCAACCTCCCCACCGATCTGTCGCTTCTTCTCTCTGATTCCTCTCCTCATATAACTAACATCATTCGCTTCCTAAAGTCACACCATCTTTACTCTCAGATCTAAACTATACTCTCACTCTACTCCTATAATCATGTAACCTGTGTCTAATGGTGTAAAGGCGAACATTACCCTGGTAGTTGTCGCCACGAGAAAAAAAAAAAAAAAAAAAAAAAAAAAAAAAAAAAAAAAAAAAAAAACCTATATAGATGTTAACTTTCATTTATTTATTTTTTATTTAATCGTTTTAATTGTATTTAATACTAATTCTTATGCAGTAATGCTGTATTTATGGGTGAAATTCCTGGGTGAAAAAATTGTTTTTATTTTCTTTTTATAATTAATCGCGGTTTCTTGATTAGAAAACACTATAAAAATGTTTGTACCTTTTATAATAACAGAGTAATTGAATTAAATAATTGTAATCGGTCGCCATTTAAAAACTAATTGGCTGATATTAAAGTTTAGGTATTAGGACCATTGTTGGATACCCTGTTATTATTGTGCCAAATTATGAAAAAAAAATGCCTATTGGCCATTAGTTCCATAGAAAAGCCGTGGACGGTGTACAGACGGATTTTTTATTATTCTTTATTCGGGTTTGGCGTATACAAAACGTAAGTCTTCATATTTCCAGAGGAAGGTAATTTATTTATTTTTTTTTTTTAGTTGATTTATTATCGAATAAATAAACCAAAGCATTAAAAAAAAAAATTGTTCCCTTTCTCTTCAGAGTTGGAGTGCCCGTCGAAATGAGATTTCCATACGGGTTTTCTTTCTTGACTTACTGACGTTACAATTTATGTGACTTTCACTAGTACATCAACAATGATTTAATGTTTAATGGATTCTATTTTTAGGAAACTCCGCAAACTCTGGTTGCAACAACTTCCCAGGAGTGCCGTCTTAGTATAACAATTGTGCATAATTCAGTTTGTCAACAACTTCCCTCAACAAGGGGGTTTAAGGGTTGGGGATTCGGTCCTTAGGTGGTTATAGGGAAATACACTGCTGTATCCACCTTTGAGATCGTTAAGGAAAATAAAATAATTAGTAATTGGAATAATTACGTAATCTGCGATCATATTGCAGGCAGTATGATAATCTTAATTTTTTTTTTTTTTTTTTCAAAGCCAGAATTGTTAGAGAAATCAAATATTTTGGTTAATTTTCAATAATGAATCTTTGTAATCGACGAAAGAAGTACCTCCACTACCTTCCTCCCCTCCCTAAAAATTTATGGGCTTACGTTCAAAGATGCATTGAGCTCGAATAACTTATATGAAAAAAAAAGTCTTTTACTCTTCCGCTTCTTTTTCCAAAACTACTGACCATTTTTTTTCAAAATCGGGCACAAAACACCAGGGAATCCGATTATGATATTAACACAAGGTCGTTGATATCAGCCGATTAGTTATAAATTAACGGGTGATTAATACTTATTTAATTCAATGTTTCTGTTATTTCTGAAGATAGATAAAAATTGATAAAAGAAACCCTCGATTAATTATAAAAACTAAAAAAAAAAAAAAAAAAAAAAAAAAAAAAAAAAAAAAAAAAAAAAAAAAAAAAAAAAAAATATAAAACATTTACCTATATAAACGCATATAACTCAGTTATTTTAAACTTCCAAATTTATGTAAAATCAACATAAAATAAAATATTGAGTGTCATCTGTGGAGTGATGGCAGATTGCCCGCGGATTTTTTAAATTGAGTAAAAAAATTCTTGATTTGGTCCTTCGGAGGAGACGTAAAATGGTGGTCCCGATCCTGTGTGATGTCACTTAATCGTTTAAGATCCCTATTCTAATAAAAGCTGGTGAGGCAAAATTTAAAAGCCCCACTTTAGTATCATTACCGATTAGCCATAGTATCATAAAGTGACTTTAAATGAATAAACAATCAAATAATTTTCTTCACTAAGTTTCCAGAAGTTATTTGTTGAAGTATGAGATAGTTTTGGTTAGCCAAAAAAAAAAAAAAAAAAAAAAAAAAGAGGCTGTATTGGGCTGAGTTTTAATTGTTTAAGCTATAACCAGAATACACACTTTAATAGTTTTTTATGTTTCCTAGTGCACCAGTTTGGTTAGGCCAAGTATAGTTCACTTAATCCTAATATAGACAGAGATAAAATAAAAAATGGCCATGCAAATATATTACCAACTAAGCTCAAGCGAGAACGACAGGGTTTTATACAAATGGAATGCAATAAATCGACCACAAATCTGGGAGAGAGACCATGGATGTTTTAACGGGAGTAAAAATTTTGCCGTCATACGCATGGGACGTAATATGGAGGTCTCGAGGCTTTGAGATGTCAGGTACTCTTGAAATATTCCTATCCTAATTAAACCAGGACAGGACAAATTTAGGGCTCCCGCAGTAGCATCCTCCGATTAAATAAATATACAAAGCTTATTTGTTTAACGTTGCAGTCCACAGCTATTCAACTTAGAAACAAATCAAACATGTTTGCACGCGACCATAACTAGTTGGTGAAATAAAAATACTCGGGAAATCATATTGAAAATAACTTGATAGTGAAATTACGACAAAATATGCAGGAACTTTGTCTAAAAGTTTTTCGAGTGGTTTGAAGTTTCGTTATGAGAGAATTCCTCCTCTGAAAAAAAACGAAAAAAAAAATCAGTCTCTTATAAAAGTGTAATATTCCGCTATCTAGAGGGAGGAAAATAAAAATAAATAAGTCTGACCTCGCATTGTGTTTGACAAGGGAAGAAGAGAGTGGGGCAGATTATTAGTAAAAATTGTGACAGAGGAGAAGAAGTGGGTACCGCGAGCTGATTGGTCGGATAACAAGCCGGCTGTAAGTTAATGAAATCTGGAAGCTCTAACAAGCGTCATCAATATTAATGTGGCCTTTTTCATTGTGAGTCGCCTCAAAGGCGTTGCACCCCGCCGCTGGGCCTTTGTGTTGCAAATCCTCGGCCATCTCGCCTTTTGCGAATCAGCTCGCCGGCCCGTGAAAATATGCTTTATTTCGAATTTGCATTCATTAAACCCTCTCGGAGGGATTCTTTGAAAACACACCACCTCAAACTTCAAGAGGGCTAAACTATTTTCCAGGGTGGGTTCCCCCTCCTTAATCTCGTTCCTAGCGCCCCTTGTTGGAACTGCACAAAGTACCGGCTCCAATTACCGGGTAATATAGTTGTCTGATACAGTTAGTGGGTGTTTGAAGCTATTGTATTCCAGTCGATATGAAGGGTTGAAATGCATGGGTAACAGGCCTTTTCCTACTAAGTTTATCATATTCATCATTTTTTTTTTATGGTACTATTCTATCATATGGACCACATCGAATTAACTTTTCCAAATTCGTTCAAATAATAAACGAACAACCCACTTGATTCAATAACGTCATACCAAGACCAAAATATATTTATTTAATAAACTATAAATAAACTACATTTATTTAATTTTACAATAAATATCAATTAGTGGGAGTGGATAGAGCAATAGGCTACTGTTTTCCGGCTTAGTCAGAATTATTTATCATTTTATTTCAGCCGTAGAGTGACCCTGAGGTATGGAGACCATCCTGGGGCACACTCAGTCTCTATAAAGTGGGTACCCGAAATTGAGGAAACAAAATTGGTGATTGAGTCCTAATCACTTCCTTGCAAGGCCGTTGGCCGTATGTATGAATCCCTATGAGTACTTAAACTGAGGTCATTTATGGGTTGTAGAGGTACAGGGTATTTATTTTTTGTTTATATCATTTAGTATTGTTATTTTATTTCTTATTACCTATACCTCTCGTTTATAGACTAAACAGGGTTTTCTTGGGCCAGGGGAGGAGGTTTCAGATTAATGCCAGAGTCAAATGCCTCTCACTCTCCTCCCACCAGGCACAAAGACGCTAATGATTTTATTTGTAATTATTTTTCTTCTATTAGTTTGTTTATCAGATTGCCGGTATTGTTTGCGTACGTTAACCAGTTTTTTCATTTAATATATTTATAAATACTGTAAATTTTGATTTTGATTTTTTACTGTCACTTACTATATATAGTCAGGGAAAGTATTGTGATCGTGAAAATTTTCGAATTCCAGTTTTCAACGGAAATACACGTTTTAGAGTCCCCTGAGTCCAAATAAACAAGTCCCGCAAAAAGGTGTGTGTGGTAACTCCCGGACAGAAGCGAAAAGTCCTATAAAACAAAAAATTTCATATTTAAGACAAATATACGCCCGAGAGGTTACAAAATCTTTTACAACAAAATGAGCTTACCAGAAGAGCCAGTTTATACCATGTATTTTGCACCTTTTTTCGATTTTATCGAAAACGGTTCCGACGATTTTGATTAAACTTGCTATATCAATGTAAAATTTAATAGGCTTTAACATCAAGTAGGTTTCATTCTGATTAAAATCGTCTGTCAGGGCTTAAATGCCGATATTTTAAATTTTATTTTCTAAAGTACCTTTAATTTTATAGATTCTATAAAAATAACCATATTATCTTGTTAGCATTGATCAATAACAGCTAAATATGTAAGTTGTACATATTTGAGAAACAACTATAGGAGAAATTGTTAATGCAATTTTTTGTTTTTGAACATAGGAACAGTAATATACTCGAACATGTATGATATACCGTTTGAAAGCTAAAGCTTTTAGAAAAAATGTCATCTTATACACAACCATTTAAAAGTTAATAGAGAATGATGAAAAGAAGATACAATTAACTGATTATTTTAGATTTTAGAAATTCCATTTAATGTATTCTCTAATTGTGTCACTCATTTTTATCTCTTACTGTACTTGAAAATTCTTTAATCGATTTCAAAAATGGAGGTAAGTGAAAGTCGTGTGTTGCCCGCACCAGATTTTTTTACTTCACATTAATTCCGCTAAATATGATGCTAATAAGTATCGTTTCCTTCCCTTTCTTTTCTATTACCCCAGTTTTCTCTTTCCCAAAGGCTGTGCAATCCTATTAGTATTTACAAGACTTTCAAGATCAACAGTATGAAAATTGGCATTAATTGTTTGATGTATATAACCTCTACAGTAAAATTTTGTGACCTTTCCAATAATCGGGCACAATAATACTGCCAGTGTTTATTATTCTATAAATAATTCAAATTAGAGTTTCTGCATATTATGTGAGAAACAAGCTCCAGGAAGCACGACTCTGTTTCCAACAAAGCCGTCAAACAAACACCCATTGCTTGAGCAATAATCTCCGGAAATTAAATTAAAAAGACAACGTTCGTCTATTTCGACTTAGTGACCCTCAACACCAATCTTTCCTGCAGGCTTTTGGACGCCTGTTTTGGAACAAATCCGTGAACCTGAAGAAAATTCAATGCACTATGGTAGCGGCGTGGTCTGGTGGATAGAGCACTAGTGTGCTGTTCTAGGTTCGATAAATACAGAAATTGTCTCCTTTTAGTAATCAGAAAAGCAGTTTGACCGTGTTCTAGCCATTGTTCAAGAATATTTTGCTAGTAAATCCACTTTTCATCTCAAATGGCAATCATCCGGTAAAACTGGGTTTTTCATAAAATTTGTAAGCTCTTATCTGATTGGTAAGGAGTAAGTTCCTGAGGGATCAGTCTACTGCTCTTTTTCACCTTCCTCGTTGTGATTAGATATCTAATAACTGTGTCTTTCGACACTCTACACTTCTTGGCAAGTCCAGCAGTACTTGTAAACTGATTAGATACAACAGCTTCCTGCAGAACCTTATCAATATCCATTAATGGTCGCCTGGAGCACTTCTAGTATCTCCACTGCTAATGTTTTCAAACCAACGCGACTGTGAGATATTTTGTCCTGCAACGCCATTAAATTACGAGAAGTTCGAAGGACACTGTGATGTTTTACTTTAAAACAAATAACTTAACTAACAGTTTTTTTAACGAGGTCGAATGGGATTAATGCTTATGGAATGTTCTGAAGGGATTATTGAATATTAGAAAGTATTAAATAGGATTTTTTTTTCTTTTTTTTTTTGTTCACTCCAATAGAATTGTTGTTGGGTTGAGAGTGGGAGATAAATGCTGAAATAAAAGCCCCCTCAGCACCGAGACTCGAACTTGTAATTATTTCCCCAGGATTATGGTCATGTAATGGCAAGGCAACGTGCGCTAACCAACTCAGCCACCCCGCCCTTTATTAAATAGGATTAAATTATTTAAAGTCTTTTGAAATCTTGAAGTTGAAAATTAGCCTTTTTTATTTTATTTTTTTCCTTTTTGTTTTATATACCCCATAAAATGTCTTATAAATCCCTAAAGTGGTATCATCGACAAGTACGGATAAATAAATAAATCATTTTAAGGATGGAGTAATTATTATTTTTTGTTAGCATTCATTATCACTTCATGTTTCTGAGGAATTTGATCCAATTCTGGGTTAGCAAGGCATGGTATACGCTCTAGCTATATTGTTTGCAGATAGTTCTATTAGCAACTGATCAGAGGCTAAGTTTATTCAAAGCGGGAGTTGTTCACGGCGTATGAATATAATCTTGGCCGGTATATGGGAAATACTTTAGAGTTTGTATTAGTGGGTTGGCTGCTTATCTCAATAGCTCACAGGAGTTAGACACGAAGAGCAAGTGGCAAGGGACTAGGAGGAGATAGCAACTTCTCCCACCTCCCACCTCCCACCTCCCTGTCTTTCCACCTCCCTACCTCCCCGCTTTGCTATTGCTTGTTCCCACTTCCACGTGTACACAAATGAACCAGAGCGAAGCACACACTATCAACTCACTAGAGATCATCATTCTCTTAGATGCAAACTTCATTATTTAGTGAAATCCTTATTGACGTGGATATGGCTTTTGTTTCGAGGCCTGTAGTATTTATTGTATAATTATTTTTTTTTTTTTTTCAAACTCAAAAAAAATAACACGTTCGAAAAGCTATGGCTCTGTCGGTGTTGTTTTGATCTAAACATAATGGAAGTTCCAATGACAGAAATTCAATGAAGAATAATTATTTTAGATGAGGAAGATGGTTGGGGGTGCGGTCATAAAATAGAAACACACATTTAAAACAAGTGCTATTTTAATTGTGTGCCCAAGTTTCGGCCTACATCAGAGCTAAAAGAAACAAGATAACAACCAATGTAATTATAGACTTAATAATGCGTTAGGTATAGAATAATAATATGGTGACAGTAATATAATATGGGAACATAAATAAAATTAAATGTAAAAATCTGGTGCGGGCAACACACGACTTTCACTTACCTCCATTTTTAAAATCAATGAAAGAATTTTCAAAAACAGTTAGAGATAAAAATACGTGAAACTATTAAGGAATTGATTAAATTGAATTTATATAGAAACATGTGTTTTATTAAAAAATCTATTATATTATTATCTAAAATAATAAGTTAGTTTTATGTTCATTTCAACACTCTCTATTAACTTTTAAAAGCTTGCGTTTGAGATAATATTTTTTCTAAAATCTTTGGCTTTCCAATGGTATATCATACATGTATATTACTGCTCTTATGTTCATAAACGAAAAATTGCATTAAAAAAATATTTATTCAATTTATATATTTACCTGTTTTTCATCAGCGTTAACAAGATAGTCTAGTTATTATTATTGAATCTACAAAATTAAAGGTACTTTAGGGGAAGAAAATATTAAAGCCCATTAAATTTTACATCGATATAGCGAGTTTAATCAAAATCGTCGGAACCGTTTTCGAGAAAATCGAAAAAAGGTGCAAAATGCATGTTATAAAGTGTCTCTTCTGGTAAGCTCATTTTGATGAAAAAAGTTTTTTCACGTCTCGGGCGTATAGTTGTCTTAAATATGAAATTTCAGTTTCATAGGACTTACGGTTTCCGCCCGGGAGTTACAACACACACACAGACCTTTTTGCGGGACTTGGTTTTTTGGACTCAGGGGACCCTAAAACGTGTATTTCCGTATCGCAACGTGTATCGCAACACTTCCCCTTACTATATATAGTAGGTGAAAGTAAAATGATAATAAGATTACAGTTATAAAGTATGGAAATAAACAAAATTAAGATGATAGTTATAAAGTATGGATGACAGTTATAAAAATAATTAATAAGATGATATAACTATCATCTTAATTTTGTTTATGTTCCCATTTTATATTACTGTCACCATATTATTATCCTATACCTAACGCATTATCAAGTCTATAATTACATTGATTGTTATCTTGTTTTTTTTAGCCCTGGTGAAGGCCCACAATGTAGGCCGAAACGTCGGCACATAATTAAAATAGCACTTGTTTTAAATGTGCGTTTCTATTTTATGACCGCACCCCCAACCATCTTCCTCATCTAATTTCTCAACGGTCAACAAAAAACTCCATCAATATTTATATAAATCAATATCTGTTGCCTTGGGTCTACCGTTCAGGAGCTAAATTGGCTTGAATGAAAAAAACAAATAAAAGCTGTGAATTATTACTTAACGGTTTATTATTTCTAAATAACAATATTAGGGTATAACTGTTTATATAGCTGTCGATATTAAGTAATATGAAAAGCACTAATTCAAAGCATCATATCATAACACTACCAGTGATTTCAACGTAGGTTAATAACTTTAACTTTAACTTGAATAGCGTTAAATATAACGCCCTAAAAGGACTAATTTGCTATTTCAAAGTAATAAATTTTCATAACTAATATTCTGATTATTATTTATTTCAAAAATCATCTTTTCTCTTTGAGTTTTGTATGCCGGGCACACCAATAATATGTGTTTTAGGGTCTCCCTATCACCACATTTGTCACATTGTGGAGATTCTGATACGCCTATGAAGGTAATTGTTGTAGATCCCGTGATTTGTCCTTAATCCTATATATGTTTTAACCATGTTTTTACTAAAATTTGTTTCCGTGAACCAAGGTTTTGGAATAATTTTAATTTTAAAACAGTCCATTGAAATAGTCTGATTGAAATAGTCTGACAGGGGTAAGATGCCGATATTTTAAAGTGTCTTCCTTTAAAGTATGTGTAATTTTGTAGATTTAAAAAAACAAAAAAAAACAGGCACAGGATCTCGTTAGTATTGATAAATAACAGCTAAATATGCAAGTTAAACGAATATGATAAACAAATAAAGGAGGCAAGTTCAGAGAAAGCTGTGTTGGTCCATAACCAGCAATCTCTGGTCGAAAATGTGACGAAACAGGCGGATGGGTGAAGTATAGAACTGAGATAAAGAATTAATGTACAGACACGATTTGTAAAATATTTGTCGCTAGGAGGTACCATTTAGGAGCTATCGGGTTGTTTCACATGAAATGTCCGTTTTTATAGATTCTGAAATACATTAAGAATTTTGCAGGTCTCTGTTGTTTTCTTCCGAATGTTTACATATTTAAAGTAAACAATTACTAATATTCTACATTTGTGTTATAAACATTAGCTTCCCAATCAATTACCCACTTTTTAGTATACTTCCAAACATGAACACGGAAACACGCGATTTTCGAGTAATATTTTTGTACGGGTTAAAACTCGGTCATTCAGCAGCTGAGGCCGCTAGAAATACTTGCAAGGCGTCTGGGAAAGGGGGTGTTAATGAACGGACCATTCGCCGTTGGTTTTCTAAATTTTCTTGCTAAGACTTGGAAAACTTGCCCCGAGGAAGACCTCCGTCCGTAAAGGATTCTCAGCACAACTAAATGCAAGTGCATCTACTGTTTCCAGACATTTAAAGTGTATTGGGAAAGTAAAAAAGCGCGATACATGGGTTACTCATGATCTCACTGAGCGGCAGCAAGACCCTATGTTTCAAAACATACCGTGAAAAAATTGAAAGAACTGGGCTACGAAGTTCTTCCGCACCCACCATATTCTCTCGACTTGTCCTCAACAAATTACCACCTGTTCAGAAATTTAGACAACTTCGTCAAACGAAAACTTTTTGAAAATATGATCAAGTGAAAAGTGCGTTTTCAAATTTTGTTTCACTAAAAGCTCAGAGTTTTTGAGTTTGGGGATAAAAAAGTTGGTGTCACTTTGGGAAAAATGTGTAGAAAAAGAAGGTAAATACTTCGAATAAAATTTTCTTGTTTTCATATCGTATTTTCAATAAATATCCTTTACCTTGAAAACTGAAATTTCATGTGACACAACCCAATATATTAGTTTAAACAAAAAAGTCACGCTTGACCTACGTTTTTTAAGTGTTGGTGCTTTTATGAATATTTCTTTGTCATAGAAAGTTGTATTGGTGTTGGTATGGTCGAAAATTCAATGAGACAGGCGGATGGATAAAGAATATAAGGGAGATATTTGTTGCTAAAAAAATTGGTAATAGGTTCTTCGTTTCTTTCTAAAAGGGTCGAAAATCGGCACGACGACTACTAAAAACTCTTCACGGCTTGAATATGTTGTGCAGCGAAAAAAAAAAAAGATCCAATATCCAAAAGTTGGCCAAGCTCGACTTTTATATTTAAACAAATATACTTCCTAAACGAATTTTAAAAAACATAAAATATTTTTCATTAAATTCCTTAAATTAATACCGTAATTAAAATCTACAATAAGTTTCAATGGAAACGTTTATTGGATATTAAATAACATAACAATAGATGGTACACCAACAGAGAACTTGTTTGTTGAGCCTAGCGCAACAATGAAGAGTGGTTCGGAACTGAAATTTAACATTGTACGTAGGCATAGATGTTACAGCTTTTCAACAAAGTTTATAAAAGGGCTGCCTTTATCGTATGGGTTTTCGCAATTTGCTTGAAAACGGCTGTAACATTATTAATCAAACTTATCAGTGTATTATTAAACTGTACTTCTACAAGCCATGAAGGGTCTCTGTTTCAGTACATATAGAGATTCGTACTGTTTCATGGGCAACGGCCATGCAAGGAGTTATTATAGGAATTTGGCAAATAGCAACAGGCACGTACTGTATGTACAGAGCGAACTGAGTTTTATGATTTACATTGGAAATGATTCATTATTTATTTTTACTTTCACTTACTATATATAGTAAGGGAAAGTATTGTGATAGTGAAAATTTTTGAATTCCAGTTTTCAACGGAAATAGACATTTTAGGGTCCCCTGAGTCCAAATAACCAAGTCTCGCAAAAAGGTCTGTGTGTGTGTGTGGTAACTCCCGGGCGGAAACGGTAAGTCCTATGAAACTGAAATTTCATTTTAAGACAAATATACACCCGAGACGTTAAAAAACCTTTTTCATCAAAATGAGCAAACCAGAAGAGCCACTATATACTACACATTTTGCACCTTTTTTCGATTTTCTCGAGAACGTTTCCCACGATTTTGATTAAACTCGCTATATCGATGTAAAATTTAATAGGCTTAAACTTCATGTAGATTTCATTCTGATTAAAATGGTCTGACAGGGATTAAATGCCGATATTTTAAATTTTGTTCCCTAAAAGTTCCTTTAATTTCTCAAATTTTATAAAAATAAATATATTATCTTATTACCACCGATGAAAAACACATAAATATATATGTTGAACAAATTAGATATTTAACTAAAGGAGACAACTGAAAATTTAGATTTAAAATTTTAGATAATAACATAATAGATTTTTTAATAAAACACATGTTTCTATGGAAATTCCATATAATTAATTCTTTGATGGTTTCACTATTTTTTATCTCTTAATGTACTTGAAAATTCTTTAATCGATTTTAAAAACGGAGATAAGTGAAAGTCGTGTGATGCCCGCACCAGATTTTTACTTTTGCTCTTCTTGACACTACAGTTGTTATTATTATATATATTTTTAATTTATTTATTTTGTATTTGTTTTTTTTATTCTTTTCTCAATATCGAATTTTCCTTTTTTTTAAATTCTCTTAATTTGTTAACTTGATTTTCTTTACATACTGTTTGTATAAAATATTTTATGTAATTTAATTTATATTATGTAATAAAATACGCGTTGTATCGCAAGATTGTACAAGTAGAAATAAATGCACCCATCGCAGAGTTACTGTAATGAGGAAAACCGTAGTTCATGCAAGGGGATGATTAGGCCTATATCAGAATAGGTTTTTTTTTTCCCAAATTTTAGTTACCAACTTTATAGAGGCTGGGTGTGCACCAGGACGGTCTCCATATCCCAGGATCGCTCCATGGCTAAAATAACAGAATAAATAATCCTACCCCAGCCGGGATTCGAACTTGGGACCCGGTGAACAGTAGCCTAATGCTTTATCCACTTGGCCACGCCGCTTCCTAGTGTATAATTGATCTTGATTATGAGATAGGTTTCGCACTCATTGAGATTCTTTAAAATGTTTAAATGGCGAATTTCAAATCTCATTCTTCACATCGAAATTATCAGTCATCACTAATCGTAACTACTGATAGTTCCTCCATCGTAAGATGCGGATTAGGCAAAATATGTCTTACAACTTAAAATAATATTGAAGTGCTACCGCTAGGAAGTTTTTTCATAAACAATTTTCATGCCATAAATGTAATTTAGTCCTTTTATGTATATTATTTATATTAAGTACGGTTTCAAATATCAATAAAATAATTGCTGGAAGGAATTAGTCCGGATGGCGGTCATTAAATGAAACAGCTAAATATTTTCAACTATTTATTGTTAACGTTTCAACCCCCCCCCCTTTATGGGTCATCATCAGGGCTAAAAAGATACAAAAGAAATACAATTTCAATGACATTACATACAATATTACATAACCTATGCATAATGCTAGAGAACGTCGGTATTAAAATATAACAGAAGAACTATGTATGTAAAAAAAAAAAATAATAATTAAAATACAAATGACTATGAAATGAAAGTATTATACAGAAAAAAAAAAAAGTTTACTAAACAAAATTTACACAGATATCAATAATTTACATGAAATATGAAATATAAAAATATGAAGTAGAGTGGAGATACGTACCGCATGGTGGGAGAATGGAAACTAGGTACTGTTTGGTAGATGGGGGTAGGTAGGATGGAAAATACGTAGGAAAAGGTAGAATGGAAAATACGTACTGATTTATGGACAGGGTCTGACAACAATGACTAAAATTCTTAATACTACCATACAAAGAATCAATGAAATTTAACATATGATAATAATAATAAAATAATGATACAGGATAAAATTTATTTTTTATTATAATTCTATTCATGAAATATCACCTATATAATAATAAGAACAGTAATGAAAGATGTATATATAGAAAAACTGACTGTACCTCCCAACTAAATTATCCCTAATTCTGTTTAAGGTATCCAATGATAACAGGGTGGAAAAAATAAAAATTATAATGGAACATTGTAAAATACACTAATTGACAAATCTTACAGGTTGATAAAAAAGTTAAATAAACATAAATAAGTTGGTATAAATTGAATAGTGAAGACCTTTAAATACATAAACAAAACAAAATAAATACATATATAGAATTATATGGATACCTAAAATAGATAAAAATAAAAAACAAAAAAAAACAATTATAATAAAAAGAACAAGAACAATATATATTAGTGGGATAGACAGATAATATAATATGTAATTTTTTTCTCATCATTGTCGTCATTGTTCTTTTGTTCTAATATTTGTTCGTTAATTATCAGGCCGATTTGCAAAAGAAATTCTTGGATATTTTTTTAAAACACTTTATTTATTCCAGTATCGCGACGTTTCAGTCGCGCACGAGAACACCTAAAAGGCGGCTGAAAACTGTTAAGTTTTTTTTGAAAAATGACATTTAAAAAAAATTATGACGACGCTGGTGAAAAGCGGTAAAATTAAAAGATCATTGAGATGGATATGCATGAAGCTTGAAAATGGCCCTTGAGGCTGAAACGTCGCGATACTGGAATAAATAAAGTGTTTTAAAAAAATATCCAAGAATTTCTTTTGCAAATCGGCCTGATAATTAACGAACAAATAATATGTAATGTCATTGAAATTGTATTTCTTTTGTATATTTTTAGCCCTGATAATGACCCACAAAGGGGAGTCGAAACGTTGGCAAACAATAAATAGTTGAAACTATTTAGCTGTTTCATTTAATGACCGCCACCTGGACTAATTCCTTCCATTAATTCTCAACGGTCAACTAATTCCATCCACAATCAATAAAATAAATATAAATAATTACAAAAATGTTACAATAAAGCTCACGAAAAACGCTACGTAGAAACAGTGGAAAGAACTCTATTTAGACCGGGCCTCTAACTTCCTTTACAGAATTCCAATAAAGGTCGAGCCTCGGCCTGGCTATAAAGGCGATTGGAACCATTTATTTTTGCGGCTGTTTGCTGACAGGTATGGATTCACAGGTAGCAGATATTGGAGCGACGGCAATCACGCAGCGAGGGGGGCTCCCAGAGCAGAATCCACAATGATTTAATCTGGAGGAGTGTGATCCAACGGAGCGTGGCTGTGCGGATCAAATGGCGGGTGAGGGATCGCCTCCTTAGCAATTTGCTCGGCCCCTGTTCGCTCGTGCGTCCTCTCCAAAGAACAAGTTAAATTACTCCATTCTCTTCCCACGACCCTCTCGAAAACGTTTTAAAAGAGTTATCCTCCGAGTAATCCACCAATTAGACGAGGGGGCTGTATAAGCCCGCGGATACAGGGCGAATTTAAATCGGCCCACGGCCGGGGTTAGTTCTGGCTTAAGTCTCCCGGCTTCTCTCTAATTCATGAAAACGCGTCACTGAAACGGAAAATCCCGCTCCGGCACATTTAAATAAAAAATGATGAAAGGATAATTGGATTGTTTTAAATGTTATATTTAAACTTTATTCGTTACCTCCGTAATCATAAATTCAAACCTAAAATCTTTGATATTAGAAAACAGGCCTTAACAATATTTTTATATATACAAACGGCTCCAAAACAATAGATAATACTGGTTCGGCAGTTTATATCCCCAGGTATAAATATTATGAACAACATAAACTACCTCATAATACATCTGTTTGTAACGGCGAGGTACATGCAATCTTAAAAGCTCTTAAATTTATAAATAAAACTGATAGTTTGAGCTCATTATTATCAATTAAAAATATTAGTACCCTCACACAAGACTGAAACGACAAGAAGCTGATCGAAGATATCGATTACTACAACACTTTCTAGACAACCGTTCAAACCTTCCAGTATATTACAAAAGACTCATTTACATCACAATTATCAGACCTATTTTGACATATGGAATCAAGCTTTGGGACTCTACTAAGCCATCTAATTCCTCCCGCATCCAATCCTTACAATCCAAAATCCTGAATGCCCCTTGTATACGCTGGGCTATCCGTGAAAGAATAGTACTTTCAAGTGACAACTCAAAATTGAGGGTGGTTCTATTGAAATAAATAAGTGGACTGTATAGATTTAAAATAAATAAAAAATAATGAAAGCAAACGACGAATCACAATACATTTAATACACTGAAATACATATAAAGATGATAAGAAACAAATTAACCTAATAAATTTATATAAGAAAAATTAACCTAATTATAATTAAACAGCTGTAAGAAAATGTAGGAAACAAAATAAACCTAATTAAAATATTGTAAAAATAGAAGAAACAAACTTAACTTAATTAATGCTTAAAGATATAAAAAAAAAAAATAGTTATCAAATTAAACAGTTTCTTGAATAAGAATTAAGAAATTAAATGTTCCATTAATGGATAAAGATAGGTTATATTCACGTAAAGATGTCCAGTTGAGTGTTGAAGAAAACGACCGCAGGGCGGATTGAACGAAGTCGTCTTGAGTATTGAAGAAAATTACCGCAGGGCGGCTTGGACGAAGTTCTCTTGGGTGTTGAAAATGACCGCAGGGCGGCTCTTCCAAGTTCCAAGGGGAACGATGAGAAGATGAAGAAATTCGTTTCCAAACGTTCAAACGTTGAGAGGAATCTTGGGTACGGCACATCTTCACCGCTCAGACGCTAGCTTAAGACTCGACTGGCACGAGGCAGTCAAAAAACAATTGAAGTACGATCGTCTTCTGTCTTTCTCTTCTACTGCTCTCGTTTAAAAACTTATAATTATATTTAAAATAACATTTTAAAAAGAAATTAAAAAATAAAGATTTAAACAAAAAAACGATCTTATTATAAATATCATAAAAAATATGGATTTATCATTTTTCGATTGAAAAACTATAAAAACCTTATCAGGCCGTAACATATGGCGTGAACACCCCTTATTTTGTCACAAACCAACTCCTCCATAATGACCTTAATATCCCATTTGTTGCAGACATAGCCCATGATAGACACACCTCTTTTCATTCTAAACTCTCTGCCCACACAAACCCACTTACCCGTAATTTATCTTCCTTAGATATCCCTGATAACCCTCCGAGGCAATTGAAAATAAGGTGGCCACGGGACCTACTACCTTAAAGTAGTTAGTGAAGTTAGTTATGGTGGTAGTAAAGTAGTTAGTTATGGGGTTTAATATAGCAGAGGAGGTCTCTCATCCAGCTTCTCTTTAGCCTTCTTCTGACTGCCATTTTAGCTATTGACATGCAGTTAATCAGTCTATTGTTGTGTCCGTTAAGTTTACCGTCAAAACGATAGTAAATTGTTCGTATATGTTGGTCAACTGTTGGTTGTTGTAAGTCCGTATATAGGGTTCTGTTGTTTACGTACTAAGGAGCTTTCGCTATAAGTCTTAAAATTTTTTATTGAAATGATTGCAGTGTCTGTATGTGAGTCTTTTTTGCCGAACCAAAAATCAGTGAAGCGTAAGTCCATATTGGCTTAGGTAGGTATGTGTATGTATTCAGTTTCTGTCTAATTTTTAATTTTGATGATTTAGATAAAAGAGAATGTAGTACTTTCAGTCGGTGGTTTAGAGTCTGTCTTTTCATTTTGACATGTGGGCCCCAAGCCATCCTTCAGTCAGTCCTAGATAATGTACAGAGTTGGTCTGAGGAATTCGGTTATTGTCGATAAAAATTGGTGAGAAAGTCTTTTGTCGTAGTGTGAACGTTACGTGTTTTGATTTGTCGTGATTTAATCAAATTATATGTAATTTTTTTTAAAATAACATTTTAGGCAATGTACTAGAGGAGCACTTCTTAGCAATAAGCGACAAGAAATTAAAATATTTATTTGGATCAAGGTGCATGTATCCCCGAAAATGATGAGATAGACCGTTTAGCAAAAACCACCAATACCCTAGATCTTATTACAGACATCTGACTGCCGTACTCCGACTATTTCCGTTTGATTAAAAAAGATTTATTAAAGAAGAGGCCAGAACATTAAGGAGAGTCCGCACTAGAACGATTTTGTAAATCGAATGTACAACGTATCTTGGACAAGCCGTAGTTTTATGACACGAACCTATCAAACCACATCGTCAAAAATTTTTCCAGACTCAGATCAAACCACGATTCGTGCAATGTGTATCTGCACCATATCGGAGTCTTTACCTCCTATAAGTGTGATAAATATAATAAGAATGAGACTCTTCAGCACATAATCCTGGAATGTCCAGCTTATAAGAACGAGGGAAAGAAACTTCTGGATTTTTTATACACCAACAATAAATTAAAAAGGGATGGGGATTTATTGACATCAAGAAAATCTGATTCATGTCAGACGTGACAACATGTGATTCCATGCGTGTTTAAAGCAACGCGAGCTAATCATCTCGGCCACCCCCCCCCCTCCTCCCTCTCTCTCTCTCTCTCTCAAAACTCTTCATTGAATTTCCAAATGCTTCTTCTCTGTCTTCGTCAAGATTGTCTGTATTATCCGTGCCACACTGGACTAATCAAGGATGTTCTCCCAAAAAGCAAATATGCTGGTTCGAACTTTGTCGAAGTCCACTACACAATCTTCGACTACTCTCGACCATGCACGTTTGTCACCGCTATTATCATACAACGGGTCCTGTTAACCAAAACTGGTTCAGTCGGACAAAATGGTTAAGGCCGTTAGATTGTGGACAATGAATAGAGGTGAATATCAACTTTATACTCCTGCTATCCAAGTGTCGAGGTTGGGTTGTTATAATAGACAAGAAAGAGTATCAGAAGGCCTCGACAATTGCGTATTCATGCAAGGAAGAGAGGTAGAAGCACGCCAGTAGTGTGGGCTAGGAGAGGATTCACCCTGCGTGGTAGTAGCACGACAGTAGCGTGGATAAGGAGAGAATTCGCCCTGCGTGGTAGTAGCGTGGATAAGTAGGATATCGCCCTGCGGGGTAGTAGCCCGACAGTAGCGAGGATCAGGAGAGTCTCGCCCTGCGGGGTAGTAGCCCGAAAGTAGCGAGCATAAGAAGGAGTCAAGGTAGAAGAAGGAAGTGAAATAAAGATAGTCCACATTATGATACATAGGTAGAGTAAATCTGACCCAGGGAGATACCCGCTTGGGTGATCTGAAGAGCTGAGCTGAGCCAGCTCTTGGGGATGTCAGTCATCCATGTCGATAATTGACAGTGAGAGCTTTGCTAGCAGACTAGGGTCTTGGCTCTAGGTCATATTACCTTGAGTGCTTTACTTATTCTCATAAAACAGTTATATCGGTATAAATAGTTACAGTGACATTAATTATTAACAATATACAATATTATTGGATATAGCGTCTTCTTATATTTGCCCGTTAAGGTATGTGGACGCCGCTGGTGCTATCTGTGAGCAAGCGTGTGTTGCCCCCATTGTGGGTTATCGTCAGGGCTAAAAAGATACAAAAGAAATACATTTACAATAAGATTAAATACAATGTTTTATAAACTATTGAGCCAGAGGATGTCAATATTTAGAACAAAAAACAAAAAAAAGAAATAGATGTGTAACAAATCGATTAATTAAATTACAATTGCTGTAGTTTAATAATGAGAGGGCTAAACAGAACTTGTAACGACTATAGATAATGTGCAAAGATATCAATATCTAGAAAAAATGAAATATGGAGTAGAGTGGAGATTCGTACTGTATTGTATTCGAATGGAAACTAGGTACAATTTGGTAGAGTGGAATGTAGAAAGGTAGATAGGAAAGTGCGTACGAAAGGTAGGTGGAATGGAAAATTTAGATGGGATCTGACAACAATTGTAATACTAACATAACATATAATAGTAATAATATAATAATGATACTAGAAGAATAAAATTAAACAAGATTCGTAAAGTAGAAATCTATATAATAGTAAGAACAGTGATGGATGACGTATGTGGAGTAAAACTGACTGCACTTTATTTATTTACTGACTGTTATTTATTAGTTTTATAGTATAAATAATATATGGATAAATATTGTTATATTTGTACTAGAGTGAAAATATCTACAAGAGCGTGAAGTCTGTTGAGGTTTATTACTCACTCACACAGGATGAGCAGGGCAGAGCAACATTCCTTTTCCTTGCACATGGAAGAATCCCAGTATCAATTATTACATATTTTCCAGATTCCTTCCAGTATATTGACATCATCGCCACACCATCCCTCTTCCCTACTCCCCCTCTTGTCCTTAATATCTTGTTCAAGATTAAGAGAGTATCTTCTTGGTTATTGGTTGTATCGATTTGTCAACTATATCTTCCAGTTTCCTATCGTATTTATCACAAAATACATTATTTTTTTTTTTACAACAACAATTTTTATTGAGAAAAATTAGAATCTGTCCCAATTTGGACATCAATAGTAGTGCTGAAAGATCTCATACATACTACATTTATACAATATTTACACAACATAAAATTACAATAAAATATATACACAATAATGAATCAATACAATAAAGTCAAGAATTCACTTATACCTATATACACATACACACACTCATACATACATCACATTGAGTGGAGAATCTAGCCAGTGCTAGAACTGCAATATATTTACAAAAGGTCGCGGGACCACTACCGTTTCAACCTTCTAGGTGGGTTGTATGGATGAGTGGAGCTGGATAGGGATTGAGCTAAAGGATTAGGATGATGAATGAGGTTCTGGTGGAATTTGGAAAATTTGGATGGAATTAGGTCTGAAATAAATGGAACATTAAGGTCGCGGTGCAAGGTATAGTTGGAGACATAATAAGGAGCATTTACTATTGTACGGAGTACTTTGGATTGAAAGGATTGAATGCGTTTGATGTTAGAACGTTTAGCTGTCTCCCACAGTTCAAGTCCGTAGGTCCAGATGAGCTTCAGTATTGTCTTGTAGATTAATGATTTGTTGTCAACTGTAAGTTCAGATTTTCTGTTAAGTAGTCGGTATAACTGTCCGAATCGTCGGTTGAGTTCTTGTCTTTTAAGTCTTGTATGTGGGTTCCAAGTCAGTCTTTTGTCTAACAGTAAGCCAAGATACCGGACTGTATCTGAGAGAGGAATTGGTAGTGAGTTGAAATAAACTGGCGGACAGGATTTAACCTAACCTAAGAGTAAAGGTTATGTGTTTACATTCGGCTTCGTTCACCTTTACACGCCAGTTATTACACCAGCGTTCGATAAGGAAAAGGTGTCTCTGAAGGTTTAAGGATGCTGTTTCAGGATTGGAACTGGATGATAGGATGGCGGTGTCGTCTGCAAAAGTTGCCAGAAAGGTACCAGGATTTGTAGGAATAGCAGCAGTGTAAAGGATGTAGAGGACGGGTCCCAAGACCCTGCCTCAACGGGATAAAGGTTGGAAAATTCTACACCACAGCGAACTCGGAAGGAACGGTTTGAGAGATAGGATCGGAGAATGAGCTTTAGGAGGTAGGGAAAGTGGAATTGGTGACATAAGAAAGTCTTGCACTGTTGCGGTGTGATTGATGTGGGATTCCGGGTGAGGAGTTAATACTTTGGAGAGGTGACATTATTAATCTCGATAGGTGTTTAATTGCTTCAATTATATTGTGCATTTAATAATATAATGCAGCAGAAGAAAAAAAAAAAAAAAAAAAAAACCTGTAACCCTACAATCCATAAAGGGCTCAGTCAGTACATATAGAAATTCGTACCGATTCTAAGCCAAAGGCCGTGCAATGAGGTGATTAGGTCTTGATCACGCTCAGACGCCAGGTTTTACCCCAATTTTGGGTATCCACTTTAAAGAGTCTAGGTCTGCCGCAGGAGGGTCCCCATACCCTAGGGTCGCCTAGTCCTCTCCCCTCCTTAAGCTCATTAATTTTCAATTGGTTGAATTGGTCAAACCGAACACCTATATTAGTTTAAATCCCAGGTCACGCTGAAATACTTAGTAATTGTCACGCAGATCATGTGGCAAAAGCGGCGTCACTGAATCTCCCGTCCGATTGCATAATAATTCTTTTCTTATTTTTAATTTATTTATTTAAAGAGATTTACAACTGTAATGATTCAATACAACTAGTAGATGGGATTAATATATGGTTAAAACACATGACAATCCTGTGAAGAAACTATCTTCTGGTAGCACTCCAATGTCTATTTTATAGTAGGGGTTCTGTTGGCCATCTTCTTTTATGTCGCCTTGGTGGATGATTAGGAATAGATATGGAGAAGTAACGGATAAGCGGGTTTTTTGAATGAAAAGAAGTATATCTATATCTGGTATTCAACTATTGGGATATTTAGGTCTTTATGGATGATTTTACTCGTGACAAAGTTTGGAGCACTTAGGATTTTTCAAAGGATTTTGGATTGTGAGAATTGGATACTAGAAAAATTTGATGGTTTAGTCGACCACCATAGCTCAATGTCCGAAGGTTCAAATAGGCCTAATAATGATTGTATAAATGAGTTTTTGTAGTAAATTTGAAGTGATATTAATGTTAATAACGTTTTTTAAAAATATATATGACACATAAATTAAAAAGTAACTTCTATAAAATATTTAAATCATACCTCTGTTATAAAAATATAATATTACAAATAAATTTAAGCAAAAATTTCGGACAATTTATGTACCTTCCTTAGCCTTATTGTCTGTAATCAAATTTAAATTACTGTATGAACCACTTATATCAGACAAAAATTCACCATATATTATTGGTATCGACACTCCTCGTCATACAAAATTATAAAAAATGATATTTAATTTATAAATAACAGATTTAACTAATCGAGAAACACTATTTATACTTGATACTCAGCTTGCTTGTTAGGACTTTTTTTTTAATGACTGCAATTAAGCACTAACAGAGAACCTAATGATCATCTTAAAAATTCGACATCATGCTAATTTTTCTCCGAATATAAATTGACAAAGAATGTAGATAGCTTGCCTCTCTCAACTCTTTTATTACGTAAAAAATATATATTTCTTTTTACGTAAAGCTAGCACCAAAGGATAAGTAGATAAGAATTACTGGAAGAATTTTTTCCATAGCCGATCAGAGGCCAGTATTTGGTCACGGGACCTATGACGTCATCACAGCGGGAGATTTAAATCTCGAATCTTAAAACCTATAGTGAAATACGACTCTACCTTAATCACTCTGTTTCGTGTCATCAATCTAACATAAACTACCCGGCCACGCCTCTTTTTGGTTTCGTAACCACTGTTACTGTTGTTTAAGATTATTAAGTCTTTATAGAGCATTAGTTTAAGCGGCCACCATTTTGTTTTTGTGATATTTCGATTTACATAGAAGCTGTATTGTATATTGAATTACAGCGGTTTGAGGGTATTAAGTCTTTATAGAGCATGAGTCTAACCGGCTGCAAGTTAGTTTTCATGACGTCACAATTCACATAGAGGCTGAGTCAACCCTGTCGCTATGTTGTTTTTTAACGGTTTGAGGGTATTAAGGCTTTGTAGTAGTAGAGTCTATCCAGTCGCTATATTGTTTTTCAACGGTTTGAGGGTATGATGTCTTTAAAGTATGTGGTTGATGGTCCGAAGCAGGGTGGTTAAGGAAGGGTCTAAATTCAAATCTTCCGTCATGATTCAGTCATAGATCACGTAATCACTAAAAAATAAGTGTCCCAGCTCCCACAATTTATTTCTACTAGCATGTAATTTATTTCCATGTAAATACCAATACGTTTCGGTCTCATAACACAGAATTTTACAGATATACTCTGGAAGAACCTTCTTATCACAAGATAATACCAAAAACCTTTCACATTATGTGCGGTAGTTAAAGTCTTGCAGAAAAGAAATTTGTTGATTTGCAGCTGCAATTTTAATTAATTTATTATAGGTGGAATAGTCAGGAATCAGTCATTTAGAGGTTCGGGTACGGGAAATCATTCGTTTTTCATCGTCAGGAATCAAAAGAGTGTCCTGATGGATGAATTCAAGGTCGGTTATAAGAGATGGTATTAGTTTTTTTGAATTGGTAAAAGGGATATTGAAATTTGGACCTAAGCTGAGAATATTATTGACATGTTGAGGGAGTTTAACGGAGGAGATGTTGTGAACCCAATCAGGATCCCCGGAAGGATATATCTTATTCGCGTTAAAGTTTTAATTAAAAGTTGTTTAAATTTATTTGCTAATATACTTTTTTTCTTTGATTTATGAGATATATAGATATTATTAATGCAAGAGTTTAGTGAGGAAATATCGTCAGTAGAGAGAATGGAATAAAAGGAGTTAAATAAATAATTAATTTTCTTTTTTACTGCTTGAATGAGGAAAATCGTTTCTTTGATATGTAGGTTAAGGAGTGATTTTTTAAGACGGAATTGGATGCTTTCAAGTTTTGAGAGAAATTTTTTGTTAACATTAAAGTTGTTAAAATTGTTGGAAATGAAGGGGGGGAATAAAGAATGAGTGCGGCATTTTAGAAGGAATATGAGCGACTCCTCTTTGTTGGCTAATTGTTTATAAAGATGGGAAATACGGTTAAGAAGAGGTTTTTTATCAGGATATTTTGATTTTAGAATTACAAAAGAGTTTACCTCAGTTCTAATGTTATTTTCTGATGTCGCTGCGATTGTTGCTGGAGATGAAGTAACAGTAAGTGATGAATCGGCGTCCGGATGTTGTGAAGGTGACACTGGTGATGAACATGTAGTGGTAGGTTTATAAGATGAAGAGTACATATCTCAGATGTGATGGTTTCTGAAGTTTGCGATGACTGATTCCTGACTATTCCACCTATAATAGTTTCTACAGTCGACTATACACCCTCAATTTAATTAATTTAATCTTCAATTTTGAAAAATAACGCATACATTTTCAAGGAGTGCCTGTAACCTATTGATTATTGTATCGATCAATATGAAGATGTATAAATAGGCGTGTCATCGGCGTATAAGGATCGTTATAATGATGGGTGTGAAGGGAGATCTGAAATGTACAGATTTAATAGGATCGGGGAAAGGCAAAAGCCCTGAGAAAGTCCAGCGGTTAATTTCTAGATTGAAGACTTGGTATTGTTAATGGTGATGATGAATGATCTATTATTGAGATAGGATTCAAGGAGGTAGATAATGATGTAAAAAAATTTGTATAAAAATTAATTTGTGTATAAGATCCTTTTGTGCATAATATTGAATCACTGTATATTAAAAAAGTTTTTGTTTAATGGAAAACTTATTTGGTGATTAAAATATAAAACGTGATTGAGCTCATTTTATAGCTTTAAAAAACTAAAAAGGGGGAAAATGAAACTTTTTAAAGAAGGGCCTAAAGAAGACTTGAAATCACTCCGCTATGCAGGCAGTTTGGATTTGACTTTTCCCGCTCTTTCCTCCCTAAAGAGAAGGATAAAGAAAACCGCCGAAGATTTGGAGAAATTTACAAAATAAACAAGAAGAAGCGATCAATGGAGCCGAATTTCTAGGCCCCAAAGGAAGTCCCTCTCAAATCAAACTCTGGAGCCCTTTCTTCCGGTTAGAATCAGAGCGAGCCGGTTTGAAAAGTGATTTGAATAGAATTCTAGCCTCAGTTGGTGTTTGCCGAGGGGAGGTCCTTCCAATAAAATGTAAATACGGATGCCCTTTAGTTGAGAAACAGTTAGTTTCTTGGGGGCCTCCACTACTGCCCAACGCCTCTCTACCATACTTTTTTTTCTATTTTGTCTAGCCTAGACCCATGTAACTGTTTCTTATATTAAACCTCTCATGAGCCAAACAACTTCAACAAATACCTCCCATATTCAAACCTTAATACCCCGCCAAGAGACCTTCTGGTTTAAAATATTTATTTGAATACTACCTGTAGTCGGATACTGCAACAACCTGTTTAATCGCATTTCTTTATTAGCATGTTTTACTGGTCGAGTTAGGGATCACCTGTGGCTGGGTTGCTAGCATAACTGCCTTCTAAGCCAAAGGTCACGGGTTCAAACCCGCAGGTGATCCTATGATTTTTTAATGGGGGTAAAATATCCTTAGTTATGGCGTCCTTCGGAGGGGAGGTAAAAAAGGTGATCCCGAGGCTGTGCGATGTCATGTGCTCGTTAAAGATCTTTATCCTAATTAAACTTGGATAGGCAAAATTTATAACTCCCACAGTAGCATCGCCCGATTAGCCATAGTAGCATAAAGTGACGTTAAATGAACAAACAAACAAACAACTGGTTATGTTATGTAATACAGTTGTAAATTTCAATAAATAATATTTTTTTAGTTTCACTTGCCAATGTATGAAATATATAGTAAGGGAAAGTATTCCGATCGTGAAAATTTTCGAACTCCAGTTTTCACTTTCATATTTTAGGGTCCTACGAGTCCAAATAACCGAGTCTCGCAAAAAGGTCTGGTAGTCCGTGAAAAATAAATGTGTACGAAATTGAAATTTCATATTTTAACAATGATGTTATGTTACAGCAACTTTTTCATCAAAACCGGCGTCCTAGGAGAGACACTTTATATCATGCATTTTCCCTATTTCCTCCAAAACGGCTCGAAAGATTTTTATTAAACTCGCTATACCGATGTACAATTTAATGGGTTTTAATATGATATATGATTTATTCTGATTGAAATAGTAGGATAGCGCTTATATGCCGATAATTTAAATTTTGTTTTGCCAAAGTACCCTCAATATTGTACATTCGAAAAAATAAAACACATCATCTTATTTTATTCGCGTTGATAAAATAACGGCTAAATATACAAGTTGAAGTAATTCGATAATCAACTAAAGGAGAAATAAGCAAAAATATTTTTTTTAATTAATTTAAATTTTCAGAACTATTCAAACAATATATAAAAAAAAAAAAAAAAAAACATGTACCACTACAACCCATGAAGGGTCTTGGGCTCAGTACATATAGAGATTCGTACTGTTTCTAGGCCAACGACAGTGCAATGAGGTGATTAGGCCTTAATCACGCTCAGCCGCCAGGTTTTTCCCCAATTAATTTGGGTACCCACTTTATAGAGGCTGGGTCTGCCCCAGGAGGGTCTCCATACCCTAGGGTCGCCCCCCGACTGAATTAACAGAATAAATAATATTTCTGCCACAGCCGGGATTCGAACCCAGGACCTGGAGCACAGCAGGCTAGTGCTCTATCCACTAGACCACGCCGCTCCCTTCAAACAATATATAAATATCAAAAATCTCTTATTATTCTTATTATTACTAAAATAAATTCCTGTTCATATATACTCTTAAAATATCAATAATCAGTTTTGTAAAACTCATCATTTTTAAGCATTCCTCACACAGATTTTTTTGAGGAACTTGATCATTTGGACCCAGAGGACCCTAAAATGTGTATTTCCTGTAAAAACTCGAATTCGAAAATTTTCACGATCTTAAAATAATACTTACCCTTACTGTATATTATATGTACAGGTAAGAGAAAATAAATAAATATATATATATATATATATATATATATATATATATATATATATAAATATAGTATCATTCGATATTCGCCTTGCATACCTTAAAGTTTTAGAGTTTTAAGTTAAAAATTCATATTAGCGGTACCAAAGTGTAGGTTAACTTTACAAGAGATGTTAGACTAGGTTATATATTTTATGGACACTCAACATCTAAGGTCATTAGGGTCCTGATTTAAAAATTTTACTGGAGATACTTTTTTGATTGATTACAAATTTCAATAAAAACGTGAACTGTAAAAATATACATGAATTATACTTGATTTTTTTAATTATAATAGAGTAAAGTGTTACATTTTACTTGCTTTGAGGAAAACTCAGAAAAAGAAGAGCTGAATAAAATTTGTTCCGATCCAATCGATTTTTATTAAATAAAGCCTCCGAGGTCTAGGAGACACGTGTCGACCTTCTAAGAATTCTATTTTTTTTTTGTAATTGTCTTTTTTCTTGTCGAAATGTGACGGAGACTGAATCCAATCAGATCCTTCAACGAACTGGGAGAACCATTTTTAACCCAGATAAGACCAAAGATGTATATAAAGATTGCAACTAATAATAGTTGATAATTTATTTTCTTTAATGTTGGTAAATTCATTGATTTATACATTCGTTTATTATGAATTGATGAAAATGAATCTTTGATAATTAAAAGAGCTCTGGTATATTTTTAATTATTATTATGTAACTAAATGAAGGCAGTTAGTAGTTTGTAGCATTTTTTTTTTGTTTTATGGTTGCAAGAAAAGCTGATGACACATATGTGTTTGAGTTTTTATATTTATAATTTTGTTTGGAATTTAAAATTAAGTTAAATTAAAAATAGTTTTATTTAAATAAGGAAAATATTTGTTTGTTGTCGGTTTACGTATGTATTGTAGTACTATTGAATAGTGTAGGGATTAACCAGATAAAAGTGCCCCCACTGCACTCAACTGTTCGAACCAGTAAGCTGCAAGTACTTAATTATCGACTAGTGCCTTCTATCAATTTCTCGATGAGGACATCGTTTCGTTGCCTTTCCGAAGATCGCCGTCTTGCGGAAACTGCGTTATAGTCTGGACCAAAGTTGAAGAATCCAGTTTTTAACGGAAATACACGTTTTAGGATCCCCTGAGTCCAATGTCCAAGTCCCACAAGAAGGTCAGTGTGTGTGTCCCGTGTGAGGTAAGTCTAGCGCAAAAACGAAAAGTCGTATAAAACTGAAATTTCATATTTAGCACTATTCGCTCGAGATGTTACTGTAACATTTTTATCAAAACGAGCTGACCAGAAGAACCACTTTATACTATGCTGTTTGGACATTTTAAGGATTTCTCAAAAAATGGCTCTAACGATTTTGATTAAACTCCCTATATCGATGTGAAATTCCATGGGCTTAAATAACATGTAGGTTTCATTCTGATTGAAACACTATGACAGGGCTTAAATTCCGATATTTGAAAGTTTCTTCCTCTAAAGTGCCTTTAATTTTTTAGATACTAAAAAAATAAACATATTATCCTGTTAGCATTGATAAATAACAACTAAAGGAGAAAACTGAAAAATATTTTTTTAATATAATTTTTTTGTTTTTGAACATAAGAACATCATATATGTATGATATACCGTTGAAAAGCTAAAGATTTTAGAAAAAATATCTCATACACAAACTTTTAAAAGTTTATAAAGAGTGATGAAAAGCCGATAAAACTAATGCAGATTACATAACTATATTCTGGCCATTTATCAATTTGTTTTTATAACTATTATCAGGCCTGTTTGGACTTAAGGCATTGAGCTACGGGGATCTAATAAAACCATCAAATTCCTTTCGCATCCAATCCTTGCAATCCAAAATCCTTCGAAAAATCCTCAATGCTCCTTACTTTGTTACCAATAAAATCATCCATATAAACCTAAATATCCCATTTTTTGAAGACCTGGTCCATTGTAGATATACCTCTTTTCATTCCAAACTCCCTGCCCACTCAAACCCGCTTATCGGCGATCTCTCCTAAACATCTATTCCTGATAATCCACCGATGCGCTTAAAAGAAAATAGCCAAGAGACCTGCTACCATAAATTAGAAATTGGTGTGCTACCAATGGGTAATTTCTTCTTAGGACTATCATGTGTTCTAACCATATATCAATCCTATTTACTGGTTGTATTGATTTAATACAGTTGTAAATTTCTTTAAATAAAAAAATTGAATTTGTTTTTGTTAGGGAAATAAAATGAAAACTTAACTGGGAAAAACAAAACCTTGATTAGACCTATCTTTCATCGCGGACAGACAATGCTTACCCAGGATGGAGTGGGAAGGTAACATGTGTTGAGGAGGGAGCCTACGTGTCTCCACTAAATCACCCTGCGTCAGCACCACGCTCCTGCGTATCTTTTGTTTTACCTACCAACAACGTTCAGTCTTTCACTGCTGCCTAAATATCGGATTGTGTGTGACCTGCCAGGTATATAATAAATAAATAATTTATTTTCATACACCAAAAATTCCAGGAGGATTGAAAAGTAGCATACAAAATTAATGAGTATATGGAGTCACCTGCGGTAAGTAGCAGGCCAGATGGTTCTAGGACTTATTGATAGGGGACATAAGGCCGTCCTTCGGAGGGGACGTAATCCTGTGCGATGTCAGTTTCTCGTAAAAGGTATTATTTAAAGCTAACTAGGCAAAAGTAAGGACTCCTACTGTACCATCGTCGGAAACGCCAAAGCAGCACAAAATGACGTTAAATAAACAATTTATGAGGATCTACATAAGATATAATATCTAACGCGCGCACCACATGACCGCTGTTATTATAATTAATTCAAGAACTTTTAAATAAAGTTAGAGATAAACATACTCTATAATATATCATCGAAAATCGAAGAGTGGAATCTTGGGAAATCATATCGCTCGGCTAAGTGTCTCCTAGACCATTATGATAATAACAACAAAAACAAGATATAGAAAAAAAATTAATTGAGAGTCGTTTGAGAAATATATTAAATAATTTATTATTTACAAAAGTTAGTTAGTTTTATCCGCTTTTTTTATCACTCACTATTTACCTTTTAACTTTACTTATAACCTTTAACCTGTGCCACTACAACCCATGAAGGGTCTTGGGCTCAATACATATAGAGATTCGTACTGTTTCTAGGCCAACGGCCGTGCAATGAGGTTATTCGGCTGAGATCACGCTCAGCCGCCAGGTTTTCCCCATTTTTGGGTACCCACTTTATAGAGGCTGGGTATGCCCCGGGAGGGGATACCCTCTCTCCATACCCTAGGGTCGCCCCCCCTCCCTCTCCCGGCTAAAGTAACAGAATAAATAATATTCTGTCATAACCAGGATTCGAACCCAGGACCCGGAGCACCGTAGACTAGCACTCTATCCACTAGCCCACGTCGCTACTTAATTTATAAGATAATATTTTTTCTACATTCTTTAGTCGTATATCTTTCCGAGGTAATAAAGTTGAAGGTACTTTAGAGGACGAAAATTTAAATATCGCCATTTAAGTCCTGACACGCTATTTCAATCAGAATGAAATCTACATCATATTAAAGCCCATTAAATTTTACAATCTTATAGCGAGCTTAATCAAATTCGTTAGAGCCATTTTTGGGAAAATCGTAAAAAAGATCAAAATGTATGGTGTAAAGTGGGCACTTCCGACAAGCTGATTTTGCTCTAAAAAGGTGCATATAACATCTCAGATGTATACTTGCCTGGAACTTCAGTTTCGTACTTTTCGTTTGCGTGCTAGACTTACCACACGAACACAAACACACACACACGCGCACCTACCATCACATACAGACCTTTGTTCGCGACTTGTTTATATGTTCTCAGGGGACCCTAATTCGTGGATTTCCGGTGAAAACACGAATTAAAAAATTTTAACGATCGCAATACTTATATCGATATGTCTTATGGATATTTCATATATCGGTAAGTGAAAGTAATAAAAACATCAAAAAATAAAAAATAAAATAAAATATGGATATTTTTAAGCATTTTTTTTTTTAAGAATAAATAATTATAAAACAAGTACACTATCTAGATTTTAAAAAGAATTATATAAATAACAATAAAATGAATTTATTTCAATTGAAAAAAATTAATGTGATTTTTCCAAACGAAAATCTTTATGATTGATGTAGAAAAAACCCTCATTGAAAGTATAAAAATCCAAACTAGTTAAGAAGAAGAAGAAGAAGAAAAATAAATTTTATTCTGGGACTTCTGTCCCCTAAGAATAACAAAAAAGTACAAAAGTGAGTTTTATGTCTGGCTTAAAAATAAAAACATTACAAAAAACAAACTTAAGGTTATACTTATATTATTTATAAAAATAGTAAATACTGTTGCTTGAAGGACATATGACTACTACTTGCATTATTTATAGTGTAGTAAATACAAAGACAATAGAACATTCATGTATGACTATATAATACTGAAAACATGTGCATACAGAGATAATATAATTAAACCTCACACTAATATCGTAAAATCGTAGAAAGAAAATGTTTTTGTTAACTTAAAATATGACTATTATTCTTAATTTTTTATACAATTATTCGTAAGACTGATTACTGAGGAGATGATGGAATAATTTGTTTTTAAATGAGGCTAAGGAAGATGCTTTGCGTATAGAGGCACGTATGGAATTCCAAAGAGAGGTGGCACGCAAACTAAAAGATTTTTTCATTGTGGATGTAATTAGTTGACCGTTGAGAATTACTGGAAGGAATTAGTCCGGGTGGCGGTCATTAAATGAAACAACTAAATAGTTTCAACTATTTAGTTGTTTCATTTAATGACCGCCACCCGGACTAATTCCTTCCAGTAAAAGATTTTTTAATGAATGATGTTCGATGAGAGGGCAAATGGAGGTTAGTGGGTTGGGATCTTTGTTGATAATAAATTCTTACATAGAGTAGTCCTTAAGATTTGCTGAATATAAAGGACTGAATGGTATTGAATATATGACCCTTTTAAATTAATGAGGAATCTGAATTGAGAAAAAGATTTATTCATTTTTATTTGATCTTTATATTTGTAATCCACATTTTCTATACGCTTTTGATAACCAGGGACAGAATTCATTTTACCGCAGTGGTTTCTCTCTCCGGTTAATTTGAAACATTAATTTTCAATCTAACTTTGTGAAAGTATAATGAAATTCGTTTGATGAAAGTTGTATTAAATTTGTTTTATGAAAACTGACAGTTTGACACACTTTGTGTGCCGGTTGTAAATAGGTTTCAACGAAACAGTGATAAGCTTACAGAAGGTAGTGTTCAGTTCCAATTAATTTATAATTACACATTTCGTGTCCCGGGACAATATAAGAGAAAATTCGAATGCATGATTTCATCGAAGTGCATTTAAACTCAGAAATAAAACAAAATATTTCAAATGTACTACCTCAAAGGGAGAAATTGTTATATATTGAATGATTTATAGTATTCTGAATAAAAAATAAATAAATAAAGGAATACAGTTTTCTATTTTATATTTTTATAGTATAATGTCTGAATTGGAGAATTAAATGATATTCCGCTTGTCCCGGTTGAACAGATCCGCTTGAAAAACATCTTACACGGAATCCGCATACAAAACTGAAACAAGAATCTGCTCGACGTTTTCGGCTAGTGCCTTCTATCAATTTCTCGATGAGGACATTGTTTCGTTGCCTTTCCGAAGATCGCCGTCTTGCGGAAACTGCGTTATAGTCTGGACCAAAGTTGAAGAATCCAGTTTTCAACGGAAATACACGTTTTAGGGTCCTCTGAGTCCAATGACCAAGTCCCACAAGAAGGTCAGTTTGTGTGTCCCGTGTGAGGTAAGTCTTGCGCAAAAACGAAAAGTCGTATAAAACTGAAATTTCATATTTAGCACTATACGCTCGAGATGTTACTATAACATTTTTATCAAAATTAGCTGACCAGAAGAACCACTTTATAATACTATGCTGTTTGGACATTTTAAGGATTTCCCAAAAAATGGCTCTAATTATTTTGATTAAACTCCCTATATCGATGTGAAATTCCATGGGCTTAAATAACATTTAGGTTTCATTCTGATTGAAATACTATGACAGGGCTTAAATTCCGATATTTGAAAGTTTCTTCCTCTAAAGTGCCTTTAATTTTTTAGATACTAAAAAAATAAACATCTTAACCTGTTAGCATTGATAAATAACAGCTATATGAAAAATAAAATAAAGGAGAAAACTTAAAAAATATTTTTTAATACAATTTTTTTGTTTTTGAACATGAGAACAGTAATATACATGTATGATATACCGTTGAAAAGCTAAAGATTTTAGAAAAAATATCTTATACACAAACTTTTAAAAGTTTATAAAGAGTGATGAAAAGCCGATAATACTAATGCAGATTACATAAGCGTACTGCAGATTACATAACTATATTTCGGCCATAATGTCTGAATTCAAATGTACTACCTTAAAGAGAGAAATTGTTATATTTTGAATAAAAAATAAATAAATAAAGGAATACAGTTTTCTATTTTTATAGTATAATGTCTGAATTGGTGAATTAAAATAAAATGCAACAAATCCCATCAAATTACTTTCACCCTCCGTCGTAAACCTATGACATCCTGCCCTACAGAGTCTTTTAATGATATTCCGCTTGTCCCGCTTGAACAGATCCGCTTTTTAGGGCTTCCGCTTGACAAACATCTTACACGGAATCCGCATACAAAACTGAAACAACATGAAACTGCTCGACGTTTTCGGCTACTCCAACACTGACTATACAGACGCTCTAACCTTTCACTTGACTACAAAAGACTCATCTACATGATGATCATAAGGCCTATCTGGATTTTTCACAATTTGTTCCGTTTCTCGAAAGTTCCGGCTTTTAGAATTAGGTTTGAATTTTATATTTATGAGAATCATTAATTTGCGTTCTAAGACTCCTGCGGACTACGACGACTAACATATTGCTTTTGCTACCGAATCACATTGTATTTGTCTCTCAGATGATATACTTTGTGTTCGTATTGCGTGCTAGCAAGCTAATTAAACAAATAAATATTACAAATCTGCTACTTATCATATAAAATTAAAGTAAGTAATTTATTTATATATTTCATAAATTTTCTTCAACTTAGCTTAAAATACTCGTAGTCTTCATACTTTGTTTTGATGACAGAAAGTATATCACCGACCTTAACCTTAAAAGAAATTTTAGAAAGAAATATACGGGATAAAATTTTGCAAATATTTTAAGTCAATGAAACTAATTTCGTTATAAACAATAATAAAATATGTTCATGTAAATTATGTTTAGGGCAAATTAAATCGGCGAAATTTTGCGATGTGAAACAAAAATTTGTACTGTATGTGTTCATAACATTATAGTAATTTTTTAAATTCTAATAGACATATAATATTGTAGTTTAAATAACAACAGTTAGATAATCACAAATTAATATAAAATTTGAATTTATCTTTAAGAATCAAAAAATACAATTATACGTTTTTTTCTACAGTAAATCAAGTGTGGACATCAGAAAAATCAAAATTAGGTGTTGAACTTAAAAAGTCATTTTATGTGTCAAATATAATTTGACAAATTCTTGTGAAGAATTTCACAATATTTTAAAAAATGATAATAATCTACTGAAAGAAATTCACTCAAATAAAAAATATGTCAAGGAATAAAATATCATACATATTTTTATATGTATAAATTGTACTTATGTTAAAAAAAATATATTTCGATCTTATTTTTATTCTGTATAAAAAAGTTGTTGATTCCTGATCCTTTAGTGTTTTCCTGCTTTGCCCATCTAAAAATCTGATCATCATAGATTTGGGGCTCTATTAAACCGTCAAACACTTCCTGTATCCAATCCTTACAATCCAAAATCCTTCGCACAATCCTTAACGCTCCTTACTTTTTCACAAATAAAATCATCCACAAAGACCTTATTGCACCATACGTAGCTGATTGGGCCCGTACCAGGTATCATTCCTTCCATAAAAAACTCCACTCCCACTCTGATCCATTAGTTTCAATTCTTGCTTCCTTTTCAATTCCTGATAATCTACCGAGTCGTCTGAAAAGAAGATGACATGGAGACCTTATTGTTTAGACTCACTACAAAAGAGTGCTGGCAATGGGCAGTTTCTCATCCTGTTTTTCATACATCTTATCATTAATCAGCATCTTTACTTGTTATATTATAATATACAGTTGTAAATTTCCGTAAAAATATTTTATATGCAACAAATGATTTATTTTCCAAAATTAATAATTAAATAAAAATATAAATGTTTTCATGACACAGTCTAAATTTTTAAAATATTAATAACAAAAACTAAAGTTTATAGGTTTTTGTCATTCTATGCATCCAAAATAACTCGCCAAACAATAGTAACCTAAAAGCAATTCCGTCGCCTCCATCGTCTCCTACCATTCAATACTCTTAAACTCCTTATTTTCTACCTTGACTTTCCGCACTTGACGGTTGTGTGGTGTACAGCGGACTTTCAGATTAGCTTGAAGCAAAGCTCAAGCGTATTATGAACTGTGCAATACGATTTGTATTCGGGATCACCAGAGAAACGCATATAACTCAGTATTATATTTTAAGATTTGTCCTCTGCACTCTGAAGAGGTCTCATGTAACCCATTTTTACGGCGAGTTAAAGTGTCTCCTTCCCCGAATCCGCAGACAATATTTCCTAGGATCATACCTTTACCAAATCATTAGATCCCAACACCCTCCATACATTCACAGTCTCCTACAGTTTAAATCTTCAGTCCACACTCTTGAAACAAGATCGCGCCATTCCGAACTTTACTTTCCTACCCATAGAACTAAAACTTTTGATCGTTTCTTCCTGGTCCGCTCTTCTATTTTCTGGAATTCTCTACCAACTCATATTCGCCATGCTGCTTCTCTCTCCTCATTCAAATCCCAACTTTTCCAATACCTTTTATTATCCCAAAAAAGACGCTTAAATACAGTGATTCTTATGTTTCTAATATCACACTTTGAAAGAAAAGTAATATATGTTCTTTATTTAAACGCTGTTATATTTTAATTTAGTTCAACCCAATATTTTTCAAGAACTGTTTTTATTTTATTTTATCATATCATATTTTATATATATATATATATATATATATATATATATATATATATATATATATATATGTGTGTGTGTGTGGATATTCGTATGTGACATGAACACTCGAATTAACCCATCTGTGTAATAATTAATTAATTATGTTCCTTCTGTCTGTTGGCCAGAGATGTTGTATATTTAAATTGTACAATTCTGTTATTCTTAGGGGACCCAGTCCCAGAATAAAAATTATTTTCTATTCTATTACGCCGAGTTAAGGTGGCTTTATCCTCTTTACAAATGCCAGTATTTCGTAGCTTACTTCCTCTATCAGGATATCAGAACATAGCGTCCCTGTTTAATCTTACAACCCCTTCAATTTAAATCATAAATTCAGTCCCGTTCTGCCAGATCCCGCCTTTCTGACCTCTACCCTCCTCCTCACCGTCCTGCGCCTTTGACAAGTCCTCTCTAGCTAAAGAAACTTTTCTTTGGAATTATATCCTTCCTGAGATCCGTTACGGAAGAACTGCTTCCTCCTTCGAATCACTCCTTTTTGACCACCTTCTCCTTACCCGACAGACTAAAATCGCAAACTGCAGATGCTAGAAAATACCAATTTTGTTGTGTTTATTTTATTTCAATTATCACAAATGAAGTCGCTATTTCTGTGTATTCATTTCACTCTAAGAGTCTGATATGTATAAATGTACATTTTTTATAAACCACATTGTTCCGGTCATGAAATATGTATTTTTATTTAATTCTTAAGAGACTTTAGTCCTAGGATAATGAAGATGTTTTTCATTTCATTTCCTTGTATATTTTAAGGGACAGATATTAAGAAAATTGGCATAGGTTTTTTTATATTTAGTATTCACACCCTCGTAGCAGCTACCGATGGGTCCTTCGGAGTAGAGCCATGAAAAACACTTTAAAAAGAGAATCCGCTTCAAGTGCTCTTCAGATTTTTACAAGAGTCGGTCGACTTTTAAATGGAAACATTTTTAGGAAATATATAAAAACATTTCTGTTTATTTTTCTGATAAAATAAATAAAAATCTCTTATGCAATTATTTTTAGCTTGGTTTTGTATAATCCTTTTCAACTCATGAATAAAAGGATTCTTCATCATGTTTGTTATTAAATAAAAATATTCTCCTTTCACGTAATCCAAGTGAATTTACTTTATAATCATATTATATTTCAGGGAAAACATTTTAACAGGAAATCATCTCATTACCAATTAATTTCCCGTATTTATGTACTTTTTTTTTTGTCCTTACATAATTAAATGACAGGGATTTTTCGTATTTAATTTTAAAGAAGATTTTGTTTAGTTTTTTCCTTATGTAGTTTCATAATTGTATTTATCATGTATTATAATCACATATAATCAGCATATAAAAGGATCGGCGTGGTCTAGTGGATAGAGACTAGTCACTGTTCTCCGGGTCCTGGGTTCGAATCGCGGCTATGACAGAATAAAATTTATTCTGTTATTACAGCCGTGAAGTGATCCTGAGGTACGGAGGCTCTCCTGGGGCACACGCAGCCTTTATAAAAAGGATACCCCAAAATGAAGAAAACTAACTAGAGACTACCAGCCCTTGTGTCAAAAATGTCTGAAAATTAAAGTATAGGTTATACTTATTATTATAATCGTGACTAAATATGTATAAAGGATCCTGGGAGCAGTTAAAAGGCGACAAGAGCTAAAAACATAATATATAATTAAAATAACCATAAAAACATAAAATTATGTAATTTGATTTTTATTATTTTATTGAAATCGAAAAAGGTTGAATTTGACTTGGAAAGATTGAATTTGACTTGGAAAAGGTTGAATTTGACTTGAAAAGGGTTGAATTTGACTTGGAAATGATGTATATTGCATTTCTTTTCTTTCAAACTCCATTTTGCATTTTTTGTTTTTTAATTTATTGAATTCGTTTGTATTAAATTATTAATTCTGTAGTACAGGTTTACACCATCGCCTTAAAATCTATTTCACATATTGAAATGATTATTAGGTCATATCTAGAGCCCGCAAGCGAGTCTTGGCTTCCTCCACTAGCAATCGCCAAGCCCTATCTTGTGCTGCTGCCATCCACTGAATCCGATGGTCCTTAAATCAGCTGCAATACAGTCCTACCACACCTTTCGCCGACCAAACTGCTGCTCCATCTGTATATTCTTTGTATTGAATTATCAAGCATCCGTGTGAGGTGTCCTGCTCACCTTAGCCTCTCTGCCTTGATAATTGCAACTATGTCAGGCTATACAGATCACTACATTTCTGCGCTTTCTCCATTGTCCATCCTCACAGGTGGGCCCATAGATTTTTCTAAGGATTTTCCTTTCAAAAGTTAGGACGTCTCTCTTATTTACCTTTGTAGTGGTCCATGTCTCAGAACCATATGTCAGAACATTGCGGATGAGGGTTTTGTCGAGAATTAACTTTGTGCGTTGTGAGAAAAGTTTGCTTGGTATGATTGTACATCTTTTAACATTTTGACTCGTTTAATTGATTATTTTGAATCTTTTAGAGCTATTTTTTTAAAACGTTGTATCTTATTGTCAACAAAAGCTTGTTGGTGAGCTAAGCAATCCTCCCTCGTTTATATGCTGTATAGTTAGAGGTAGTTGACATATTTCGAATTTTTTGTGATTAATTATTTATATTATTTATATATCGATTTTAAAAAGACTTATGATTCAATAGACCGCCAGAAGCTATATAACATCATGATTGAACTGGGAATACCTAGAAAGTTAGTAAACCTAGTTGAGATGTGTTTGTCGAAAACATTCCAAAAAGTTAGAATCGGTCATAATTACTCCGAGAGATTTGAGGTGCGATCGGGTTTGAAACAGGGTGACTCCCTTGCACCTGTTTTATTTTATATAGCTTTAGAATATGTCATAGAAAAGGTGTTGTGTACCGAGAAAGGCTTTAATATGGGTGACAAGATTCCGATTTTGGGGTATGCCGATGATTTGGTACTGCTAGGTGAAGACACGGAAACCATACAACTAAATACAAGTGTTTTGATAAAAACCGATAAAGAAATAGGACTCGAATTAAATACCGATAAGACGAAATATATGATTAGTAGCAGAAACGGTGGCGATCTTGGTGGCGATATATCAGGGCATACTTTTGAACTCGTACAGAAAATAAGTACTTAGGTTCAATGATAACTTGTATACTGTGAATATTATTGAGTTTATAGGATAGCGGAGACTCAAATGGGCGCGTAAAGAGGCTGGTCTTGGCGAGGAACGGATTCCAAGAAAGTTGGTATTCGCTGAACCGACTGGTAGGCGTCCGAATGGCAGGCCGAAGCGTCGATGGGAGGATTGCGTTAAGGCTGATCTCAGGGGCTTGGGCTTGAACGGTGAACATTGGACGAGTCTGTGTAGGCAGACTTTGGTGGTATCGGCATCGAACCCTCGGGTTCAGAAAGCCTATTATTATTATATTATTTATTATATATATGCTAAGTTGGTACGACCATCATAATTCTCCTCAATCCACTTCTTTGTTTCGGTTTCCGCTGATGGGATTTATCTACTTTTTTGTTGTCTTTTTGACGCCTCTTAGTTTGGTTGTCCTCCCAGACTCCCAGATTTGCAGGACTCCAACTTATAGATACACTTGTAAATTGTAAGCAATTTAAATAAAAAGCAAAATGGTCTTCGCCGATCCCGTAACATAACGATACACTAATATTCCTAAAATAAATATATTTTTTTTTTTCCCTGTACCAGATTTTGTCGCTGAATATTTTCCTCATTCCACGACGATATTCCGTTATTGTTTCTGTTGCTTTCCATTATTCTCTCCGAAGCAGGCGGACCTGGCTTCCTTTTTTCAGACCCCCTTAAGGTGATGGCTGCTTGGGATTCACCCCTCGCACTCTTTATATCCCCAATTGTTTCTCATCTCAGTTCCGTCGTGACTAAATTGCTTTATTAGCGGAGAAGAATCTTGGCATTTTCGCTCGAACGACCTCTCAAAGAACCCAATCGGGTATGCTTGAAGTCAAAATAGTTTAAGAAATATTTTTTCTCAACGTTTAAAACTCGATATATATCTTATTACTTTCACTTACTATATATAGTAAGGGGAAGTATTGCGATCGTGAAAATTTTCGAATTCCAGTTTTCAACGGAAATACACGTTTTAGGGTCCCCTGAGTCCAAATAACCAAGTCCCGCAAAAAAGTCTGTGTGTGTGTGTGTGTGGTAACTCCCGGGCGGAAACGGTAAGTCCTATGAAACTGAAATTTCATATTTAAGACAATTATACGCCCGAGACGTGACAAAACTTTTTTCATCAAAATGAGCTTACCAGAAGAGCCACTTTATGCCATGAATTTTACACCTTTTTTCGATTTTCTCAAAAACGGTTCCGACGATTTTTATTAAACTCGCTATATCGATGTAAAATTTAATGCGCTTTAATATCATTTAGGTTTCATTTGGATAAAAATGGTTTGACAGGACTTAAATGCCGATATTTTAAATTTTCTTCCTCTAAAGTACCTTTAATTTTGCTGATTCTAAAAAAATAACTTTATTATCTTGTTAACGATGATAAAAAACAGGTAAATATATACATTTTTTTTTTAAACATATTTATTGATATTTACAACTGTATTAAATAAAAATACATCTAGTAAATGTGATGGTGATATGTAAAACTGTCATGAAATACATGTAGAGACACTACCCAGTGGCAGCACTCTAAAAACACTCTAAACTAGAAGGTCCCGTGGCCATCTTCTTTTCAGACGCCTCAGAGGATTATCAGGGATTGAAGAGGAAGCAAGGATTGAAACTAATGGATTGTAGTGGGAATGGAGCTTTTCATGGAAGTACCTGGTTCGGGCTAAGTCAGCAACATATGGAATATTAAGGTCTTTATGAATGAGTGTGTTTGTGACAAAATAAGGAGCATTGAGGATTTTCCGAAGGATTTTGGATTGTAAGGATTGGATACGAGAGGAATTCGATGGTTTAGTAGAGCCCCATAGCTCTACTCCGTAAGTCCATATCGGTCTTATGTATTATTATTAATTTATTTATTTATGTATTATCATTATTATTATTATTGAAAACATATGTATTTTATTATTATTTTATCTCTACTATATTGAAAAAAAAGCTGTTAATTTATCCTTATCAATATATTTATTTATTTAATTTTTTTAAACAGATGTATTATTATTTTAAAACCATAAGTATTTTATTTTTTTTTATTGTTATTTTTTTTTTTTTTTTAAACAAATGTATTATTATTTCAAAAACATATGTATCTTTTTTTTTTTTTATCTCAACTATATTAGAAGAAAAAAAAGCTGTTGATTTATTTTTATTTAAATATGTATATAACTTAAAAAAAAAAAAAAAAGTATTGTGAATAGCCAAGTCAGGCTCTATTTGTAGGGGGAATACCCCAAAGACATAATCTATTTTATTCTAGTTCTAAATATAAAACTTGATTTCAAAAGGGAAGGTATTTGAAAGTGGTAATGCCCGCACTTTATTTTTTTTACTTAGTATTCAATACCTGAATACCTTTTTATAGATGATTTTATGTTTATACAGAATGTGTGGATAAAAAAATACATTGTTGTTTCTCTTTGAGGGAACGGAAAAGCGAGTATGTGACGACGTATAGAATATGAAATACAAAACAGTTGTGGAACTGACAGGCGAAACAATACGGAACGCCTAGCCTTTGACCGTGGAGATATAGGTACAATACTTAGCAGCCACAGCTATTGTGTTACCTAGCTACTGATTTCGCTCACATTGAGATAAACGTGCATGCTGCCGCATTGTTGATTCTTTTGTCTTTTCATTGTTTTTATTTTAGTTTAGAATCAGTAATATAATTTACTCCTTTTTAACATTTCAACATCTTATTCCGTTTCATTTTTTTTTTTTTTTTTTTACCGACAGAATAGCCTAAAATTAATAGTATATGACCGATAATATAATCTTTTCAATCCCCATTTCATGATAAATAAGTGTAGCAACTTTATGGACTAGTAATAAAAATGAAAAAATCAGAATTAATCGTTTATATGTATGTGTCGCCGTTTTCAACTACTCCAACACTTACCAGATAGACGCTCTAACCTTTCACTTACAAAAGACTCATTTACGAGGCATGTTTTTTAAGTAAGTACCGATAAAAGATATCGCAATAATTTTATTTTTACATGAAAGCCTGTACCTAAATTTAGTTTTCTACATAATTTCCATGAATTTTGAGGCACTTGCCATAACGCAGAATACCCTCCTCAAAAAATTCTGCCTCCTGACTTGTTAACCACTGCATCACATAATTTTTGACTTCGTTATTGTCTTGGGACCGATTTTGACCCAGGTGTTTCTTCAAGTGCAGGAACAAAGGGTAGTCGCTGGGCGCCAGATCAGGGGTGTATGGAGGGTGATCTAGAGTTTCCCATTTAAATGATTTGATGAGATCTTTGGTCCGATTAGCCACATGTGGACGGGAATTGTCATGCATCAAAACGATACCCTTACTCAACTTGCCACGTCTTTTATTCTGGATTGCACGACGCAGATTTTTCAATGTCTCACAATAAGACGCTGCATTGATTGTCTCATTACGAGGCAGAAACTCCACTATCAATACGGACGTCCACTCCGTTCTTCATCATGCACATTTGTGCGGCCATCTTTAAATGTTCTCACCCATTTCCTTACCATTCCATCACTCATAATGTTTTGTATGTAAACTTCAACGATCTCACGATAAATGATCGATCTGTTTTACGCCTTTAGCACTAAGAAATCGTATAACAGCCCGTACTTCACAATCAGTGGAACTCACGATTGTCGTAGGCATCTTAAACACTCAGTAAACAACGTATATAATGAAGAAAATTCATGGAAATTATGTAGAAAAGTAGATTGAGGTACAGGCTTTCGTGTAAAAATAAAATTATTGCGATATCATAAAGACCTCGATGTTCCATATGTAGCTAATTTGGCCCGTACCAGGTATCAATCCATCCATGACAAACTCCATTGCCACTCTAATCCACTAATTTCAATGCTTGCTTCCCCTTCAATTCCTGATAATCCACCGAGGCGCCTGAAGAGAAAATGGCCTCGAAACCTTCTTGTTTAGATTGACTACTAGAATGCTGCCAATGGGCAGTTTCTCTTCATGTTTTTCATGTGCACTATCTTCTATCAGCATATTTACTTATGTATAATATTATACAGTGGTAAATATCAATAAAATATATATAAAAAATAAATAAAAATATACATGTGTAAAATCTGGCGTGGGCAAAACAGTAATTATTATTTTTTTTTTTTAAACATTAGTTTCAACCGAGGTTCATTAACTTTAAGTGGTATTTTGCTAGCTCAAAATAGTTGAGAAAAAATAAATTTCGAAAATATTGCTTTTTTAAGATTTAATGATTTCTTATTTCCTAAAAGGAAAATCCGCTGGGCAAAATCACCAACTTAGGTGGACAAAAGTCAAGTCAAAAGTTTGGAATTTTCCAGTGATTCACATGGCAAGACCCTTAATACTAACATTTCCCGACATACCGTCTTTAAAAATAAATAGTAAATGAGTGAATCATCCCTGCTCGCACAAGTGCCTATTAACCGGCAATGGGATTATCTTTATTCGATGGCCATTTATTACGTTCAAGTTTTATGTAACACAAAGTCTTTTTGCTTTTATTTAGCAATAGACATTGCTGAGACATGTAACACATTATATTTCCTCACTCGTTATTGAATATACATTGCAATCTACCTGTAGAGTTAATTTAGCGATTTGTAAATGTATGCCCCTATTCAATAACGAAAAACTATATAACCCCAAAATTACCCCAAGGATTTTTGTTGGTAGGATTTGTTTCATCAATCCTTCTAGTCTTTAAATATTACAAAGAATTTTTTGTTTTGGGTGATACATAATTTTTTCAGACACAACACTTCGAATCAAAAGTTTTACAATCTATAATTTGAAGAATTTCCTAAATAATATAAAATACATATATTAGCAGTTTTACGCAACTCCGAGCCATAATTAGTTTTTTGTTTTATTTTTCCCGTATTGTGGGACTCCAAACGTAAAATGTCGGGAAGTTTTAGTTTTTAGCAAATAAATTTGATGTTTGACCACTCTGCGCTCGCAAAAAAATTAACTTCTTCTTCTTCTACTGGCACAACAGACGCATGTCCTTGGCCTGCTCAACCAGCCCTTCCCACTGTGCTCTATCTTCTGCCATTGTTATCGTTATTCCTAGCTTTCGGAGGTCACCGCTTACATTGTCCCACCATCTGGTCTTGGGTCTTCCTCTCGGGCGCACTCCATCAGGGTCATGCATATATAATCTTTTGCCTGCTCTTGAATCTTCCATCCTGAGAACATGGCCTGGCCATTTAAGACGCTGGATCTTTACGAACATGGACACTGCTAATTCCTGATATAGCCGATATACTTCCTTGTTTGTCCTAATCCTCCATCTTCCTGACTCTTGGACTGGTCCGAAGATCCGTCTAAGAACATTGTCTTGTTAAACGTCCATGTCTCACATCCATATGTTGTCACTGGTCTAACAAGCGTCTTGTATAGCCTAATTTTAGTGGTCCTGCTCAGCAATCTACTTTTGAATAGCTTGATAAGAGCAAAATATGCTTTATTCCCAGCCGCCAATCTTGCTCTTATCTCCTCATCCTCATCAGCATCTTCATTGATACGGGCCCCGAGGTAGCTAAAACTGTTAACCACTTCCAGCGTGTAATCCCTGATGACACATGTACGTTGAGAGTGCATTGGCTTCTTCCTTCTGCATGCCATTACCTTGGTTTTACTCTCATTAACTCTAAGACCCACACGCCTTGCTTCTATATCAAGCTTTGTGAACTCGCCTCTCACACTAGCTAGGGATCTTCCAATGATCACCACATCATCTGCGTATGGCATTACCTGGGTCATCCTGGTGTAGATGGTTTCTCCTGGGTCCAGCTCAGCTCGCTTCACAATAGCGTGGAGAACAATTAACTAGTTTTTATAATTTTTTTCCTTAATCTGGGACCCAAAAAGTTAAATATGGACAAGTTTCAGAATTTTGTCCATCTACATCGGTCATATTTTCCACTGTGCGACGGTCGAGAAAATTTTCATTGGCGATGGTGCCTGAGGGGAAAGCACCATCCCCAAGTTGTTTGAATGGTTCAGAACTTCAACCGTTCAAGAAATTCAAGCATTGGTCTCAGACCTCAATCTACGACACGTGAAAACGCAGAATATAATTTATTAAAAATATTTAAAAGAATCTGATTCTTTTATACAATTCACCAAACTTATTTTACAACCTAAAGGCTATTTTTAGCAGATCCTTTTTTGCTTCCTCTGAAAGCATTTTCTTGAAACGATACTCCCCAGCTGAAGAGATAACCGAGCTCTACACTCCTCCAATTGCAGAAGTATATCCTTGGATGCTGAATGTAAAGAGGGGGGAAGGAGAAGAGTCTAAGGAGCTGAATCCTTGGATTCTGAGGCTAAAGGGAAGGACCAAGAAGTGGAAAGGACTGTTGGCTGTAGCTAGGATTTATTGGCACGCCTTCCGGGCCCCGCTCCCGAGATTAAATTAATTTGAAATAAGACCCCGCCTTGAGAGGAAGCACCTTTGTCCCCTGGTTTTATTTCCTCTATAAAACTCTTGTTTATACCAGATTTATTTCCAGTAGTAAAAATCCAGTGACAGATATCTAGGTATTACCCCTTTCCTCCTTTCCACTCTAGTTCTAGTGCTTTCGGTTTTGTCTTCATAATGGTCAGATGAATTATTATTCCTTCTAAGAGGCAGATACCAGGTGGGAAAAAACTCCTTAGACAAAAAAATACCAAATGTAGCTTTTGCATAAATATTATCATTGATATTGATATGAAATAAAAATACTATAAATATAAAAACTCAAATTAATAATATATTCCACAGTACGAAAAAAAAAATGTAGGATTATTGTAATTATAAAATCTGGTACACGGAACACAAAATCATGTGTTAAAATCAATTTAAGAACTTTTAAATAAAGATATGAAAAAAACACTGCAAATTATTACCAAATGCTTTATTATTCCAAACAACTATATTAGGATATAACTGTTTCTATAACTCTTTATAGGCAATTAACTAATATAAAAAGCAATAACAATTCAAAGGAAAATGGCCTATAATGCCTGTCACCACTGCTAATTGATATATATATATATATACATATATATTTTTTTTTTTTTTTCGATTAAAAAGATTCATTATTGAAAAAAATAAACCGAAATGCTAATGAATTAATTTCATTCAGTTTCAATAGAAACATATGTTTTATTATTATTACTATTTTTTTAAAATTTATTATTTTTTTTTTTATCTTCAAATTTTTTCATTCACACCTGTCAATAATTGAGACGTTGATTTCCAAAAGGTACTATATCCATTCTAGGAAATTTTACAGGAAGCGCGAAAATTTCTCATTACTATATTATTAAACTAGCTAATTTAGGTCGTTTTGCCTTAAAATTTAGAATTATTTTTTAACTATAATAATAACATCATATTAAAGTTATGAAATGAATTTTTTTAGAATGATTTGGAACGAAAACAAATGCGTAATTAGTACTTTTAGAAAATGACCGCATTTCTAAATCGCGTTTTTTTAAGGCCTTGAGAATTCATTAGATAATATCAAATAGAATATTTAGATAAAAATAAATGATGAGAATACAAATATGTAAAAAAATCAATTTCGTAAAAAATGTCCTTTAGTACCTTTTGGAAATCAATGTCTCAATTTATGACAATCAGCGAATGTGATGATGAGGGAATGATAGATGGCGTGGTAGGCATGATGGAGAGAAGATGCCCAGCGGCACCTCTTCCTAGCGTGCTTCCTATTACGGATTTAGTTTAGAAGGTCCCTCATCCAACTTCTTTTCAGTCTCCTGCGATTATTGTCCGGCATGTTACTTGTGGCCATGCTTCGTATTAGATTGTTAATATGTCCGTGTAAGTTGTTGTAAAAACGTTTGTAGAGGATCCGAATCTGTTCGTTGACTGTTGGCATTTGAAGGTCTGTATGTAAAGTAGTGTTGCTGGCGTACCATGGTGAGTTTGTAATAGTTTTGAAAGTTTTGGATTGAAAACTTTGAATTTTGCGTATGTGTGTGTTTTTGGCAGTCCCGTATATCTATGAGGCGTAACTCCAAATGGGCTTCAGTAGGTATGAGTAACTGTTCAGTTTATTTTTAAGTTTTAATTTTGAACGTCTTGAGAGTAGTGAGTATAAAAGTTTTAGTCTTTTGTTTAGCGTTATCTGTTTGTTCTTGATGTGTGGGCCCCATGTCATTCTTCTGTCGAATGTCAAGCCCAGATATTTTATTGTGTCTGTCTGTGGAATTTGGATGTTGTCAAGATATACTGGTTGTTGCAAGTGTTATGTCGAAGAGTATAAGTAATATGTTGGGATTTGTCCTAGTTTATTCGAATTTTCCAAATTTTGCACCAGTCATGGAATTTTGTAAGGTGGTGTTGTAATGGTCTGTGAGGCGTGCGTAAGATTGGGATGTTTTGTTATGATTGATGTATCGTCAGCGTATGTCGCTGTTAGAGTTTCGGAGGTGGTTGGCATGTCGTGTGTGTATATTATGTAAAGTAGTGGTGCGAGAACCGACCCTTGAGGTACTCCTGCAAAGACTTGTCTAATTGAAGAGATTTCCGTGCCATGACAGACAGAGAAAAATCTATCGCTAAGAAAAGACTGAAGGATAAGAAAGTATGTTGGAGGGAGTATAGTCTTTAGTTTTAAGAGAAGCCCCTGATGCCAAAACCCGATCAAATGCTTGAGCGACATCCAGAAATACTCCTGTTGCATACGATTTCTGCTCTAGTGATGCAATCTGCTGATGCAATGTAGTCAGTCACTCTATGTAGTTGGTGTGTGCGGAATCCAAATTGATGGTCGGGTATTGTGTTATTGTCCGCAAGTGTCTCAAAAAGTCATATGTAGAATAGTTTCTCAAAAAATTTTGAACAAATAGGGAACAGGCTAATAGGTCTATATGCGAAAGGAGTGTCTGTATTTTTGTTCGGATTGTGGATCATAGTTTTGTACGAGTATTTCCATTGTAATTTTCTGGAGGACTTGAGCATTTATCAACTCATTGCCAGGGGCTTTTTTCTTGGGTAACTGTCTGATTTGCTGTGCAACTTGTTTTGGAGTGATGCAAGGAGGAGGTAGTGCTAGTTGTAGTGGAATATCTAAAGTGAGTACGTTTCTGTCATGTTCTGGGTTAATGAAGTCAGTATGTGGTGTAAATACAGATGAAAGAAAATTTGCAAAAACCTCAGATTTTACACTGTCTGACGCAGCCCAGTAACCATCTCATTAAGGAGTGGTGCTGACACAACGTGATGTTTTACAAGTTTTTTGGTTTGCCTCCACGAATTCCCATCGTCAGTGGAGAGGTTTGTAATGTAATTGTCGTAATTTGTGCATTTGAAAATTTGAATCTGTCGTTTAAGTTCATTGTTCAGTCTGTTGAAAGTTTGTCTATCAGATAGGAAACGATTAGTTTGCCATAATTTACGAGCTCTTCTCTTAGCCCTGATCAAATCTCTTATGTACTGAGGATAATTTCTTCATCTTGGTACGTATGACGACCATACTGCAAGCTGAATGCTATTTGTGAACTGATCAACAGCTTTCTCGACGTCTTCTTCAGTTTTCAGAGATATTGGTATCGAATGAGCAGAATTTAAACGATTGCTATAATCGTCCCAATCAATGATTCCTTCTAGAAGGGACGGTCGTTTTACGGCTGTGCAAGACTCGTCCAACAGTACTAAATTGAGAAGAGAATGATCAGAGCAAAGATCGGAGCTCGTAGTTTAAGTATGAGGTACAGTCCTAAGTGCTTTAGTAACGAAAAAATCTAGCAGGTCGGGTGTTTTCTCTCCCCAGGTTAGGCAGTAAGTTGGTGTGTTAGGTGAGATAGTGTCTAATGAGAGTTCATCGATGGCAGACTTCAGGTTTCTTCCTCTAGGAGTACACAGTCGGGATCCCCGGTACTAAATGGCTAATCGGTCGATGCTATAGTGGGAGTCCTAAATTTTGCCTATCCAGGTTTTTATTAGTATAGGGATCTTTAACGAGTACTTGACATCGCACAGGGTCGGGACCACCAATTAACGTCTCCTCCGAAGAACGGCATAACTAAGGATTTTTTACTCCCCACCAAAAATCCTGGGGCTACCTGCAGATATGTTTTATTAAATAATCTATTTTATTATTATCTACAAAACTAAATTAGTTTTATCGACTTTTCATCGCTGTCCATTAACATTTGCTATTTTATGTATAACATACTATTATATCTAAATAACCATTCAAACATTGGGAGTTTAGAAGGTTGCACAACGCGGAATTGCGGAGTTTGTACCCTGTGAATATAATTGAGTTGATAGCATCGCGGAGACTCAAATGGGCGCGTAAAGTTGTTTTGCTTAGTGAGGAACGGATTCCGAGTATAAGAAGTTGGTATTCGCTGAACCGACTGGTAGGCGTCCGAAAGGTAGGCCGAAGCGTCGATGGGAGGATTGCATTAAGGCTGATCTCGGGGGCTTGGGCTTGACCGGTGAACATTGGACGAGTCTGTGCAGGCGAAGTTTGGTGGTATCGGCATCGAACCTTCGGGTTCGGTAAGCCTATTATTATTATTATTATTATTATAACCATTCAAACGGTATGCCTAATTAACAAAAAAAATTTCCTATTTATTAAACATACAAATTGTTTGTATCATTTTCCCCCTTTGTAAGGTTTCTGATTTTGATGAATATAAAAAAAACAAATATTTAAAAAAAAAAAAAATGAAAATCGGAGCTATTTCTGAAGACTTTGTAAGATTGCCTGTTTTATGGGTTCATTGACGCTACTAATAGAACAATAAGCAATAAGCTATTTACAGAAAATTGGCTTGAAAAGTCTTGGGAACTGAGTAGATTTTTCAAGCCAATTTTAGGTAGCACTTCAATGTTTATTTGATCAGCAGGTCTCGAGGCCACCGTCTTTTAAATGCGTCGGAGGATTATCGGGAATATATGTCGATGAGAGGATACGGACAAGTGGGTTTTTATGTGCGGCTATTTTGGAATGAAAGGAGCTCTATCTTTTGTGGCAATTTCAGTGTTCATCGCGTTGGCTTGATCTCGAAAATCTTTTTGGTTTTTCTCTATCTTCAATAATAACCGATTTTCGGTGGAATTACATCTATTATAATTTGTTACTTGAAAATACATATGGAATTTTTTTAATTATTTATTTTTTCGCGCTTTACTGATTTTAAAACTCTATACATATTTTTCTCCATCTCCAAAAATAACAGAATTATGGCCGTATGTATGGGTGAAAATTCAATTTTTTATTTTTTCTATTTTTTTTTAATTATTCGCGTTTGTTGCGTTGTAAAACAATAACGAATTTTTTCTCTATCTTCAATAATAATCTAGTTGCAACCATTATATTTTTGAATTTTTATAATATTATAGTCTTCCGAACGAGTTCGCGGAAGCCAAAATCGAGTTATCATATTATGTATATAGATATGAAAATCAAACATGTTTAGTGGCATGGTCTAGACGATTTCTAATGGACTGACTCATAGCAAATAAATATGTAGCAATACATCATAATGAAAATGAAGGAACTAGAACTCAAAGATAAAAAGATGGCACCCGGGATTGCTTTACAAGGTCCGCCAATTCCTTCCCCCTACATACTTCCTCATCCTCCAGTCCTACCTCTCTGATAGAACCTTGAAAATCAATCATAATAATTCATATTCATCCATTTTTAGTCAGTCTGCTGGTAGTATCCTAGTATCCTCCAGGTAGTATCCTAGGACCCATTCTTCACACAGTTTATACAGCTAATATCCCAACCCATCCTAACACATTCTTTTCTACCTATGCTGATGACACTTGTGTGTTATCAGTCAATACTGATCCAACTATTGCCTCTCAAACTCTCCAATCCCACCTCAGAGACCTTGAAGTATGGTGTCAGAGCTGAAGAATTAAAATAAATTCCAACAAATCCAACCAAATTACCTTTACTCTTCGTCGTAAACCTATGACTTCCTGCCCTACTGTCTCCTTCAATAATACTCATCTTGTCCCGGTTGAACAGATCCGAAATCTAGGACTGCACCTTGACAAACGCCTGACTTGGAACCCTCATACAAGACTAAAACGACAAGAAGCTGCACGACGTTTTCGACTACTTCAACACTTACTAGACAAACGTTCTAGTCTTCCACTTAAGTACAAAAGACTCATCTACTTTACTACCATAAGACCGATATGGACTTACGGAGTTGAGCTCTGGGGCTCTACTAAACCATCGAATTCTTCTCGTATCCAATCCCTTCAGTCCAAAATCTTCAATTCTCCTTACTTTGTTACCAACAAACTCATCCATAAAGACCTTAATGTCCCATATGTTGCTGATTTTATATTTCATTCAAATTTACTTGTTGTATTACTTGTTATACAGTTGTAAATTCCAATAAATAAATTTTAAAAAAAAAAGCTACAAAGAAAAAGAATTCTGAACTTCAAGCCGTTTCCAATTTTTTTTTTTTTTTCATTAAGATTCTTATGGCGATTAAAATTAATTCAAAGTTTCAGAGCCTATAGAAATAACATAAGCAATAATGAACAATGGAAGTTAATAACAAAAGTTTTAAATGCAAATAACTTTACTGTTATTTAAATGCAAATACTTGGACTGTCTGAAAACTTTGTCTCCAAATGATGAAGGAAAGACAATGGTGTGGAAGAAAAAAAATAAATGAAGTCCATTGCTTTGTAGTTTCAAGCATAACCTAATAAGAAGAGGACGGAGGTGACGTTTTGACTCTATTATCAACTAGTTTGTTGTATTTTAATTACATTTTCTACTTTTTCTTTTATTTTATTTTAATATTAAATGCAAATGACATTAATATTCCTGAGGTTTTTAAAATCCCTCCTTTGTTTATTTTCGGTTCGTACAAAAAAAAAAATCTAGTGAGTGAACACACCCGACTATTCCATACCTTCGTAGTTAAAATGAATTTAAGAACTTTTAAATACATTCAGAGATTGTTAAGGTGCCGTGAGGATAGCAAACTTGCAACCTTGGACGACCTTTCCCTAAATTACCAACGCTGGAAAATTTTGGTTGTATTTAAAAAAAATCTGGTGCGGGCAACACACGACTTTCACTTACCTCCGTTTTTAGAATCTATTAAAGAATTAAGACATATAAATAAGTAAAACCATTAAAGATTTAATTAAAAGCTGAGATTCCTTTTAACATGTGTTTTATTAAAAGATCTGTAATATTATTATCTAAAATAATCACTTAGTTTTATCGGCTTTTCATCACTCTCTAATAACTTTTAAAAGCTTGTGTATGAGATAATATTTTTTTCTAAAATCTTTAGCTTTCCAATGGTATATTATACTTGTATATTACTGTTCTTAAGTTAAAAATAAAAAAAATGCATTAAACAAATATTTTTTCTGTTTTCTCCTTTAGTTGTATTTCGAATTCGTCTAACATGCATATTTAGCTGTTACTTATCAATGGTAACAAGATAATGTGGTTATTTTTATAGAATCTACAAAATTAAAGGTACTTTAGATTAAGAAAATTTAAAATATCGGCAGTTAAGCCCTGTCAGACCATTTTAATCAGGATGAAAACTACATGATATTCAATCATGTTTTCATCGATATAGCGAGTTTAATCAAAATCGTCGGAACCGTTTTCGAGATAATTGAAAAAAGGTGCAAAATGCATGGCATCGAGTGGCTGTTTTGGTCAGCTGATTTTGATGAAAACGTCTTTGTAATATCTCGGGCGTATAGTTGTCTTAAATATGAAATTTCAGTTTTAGCGCGGGAATTACCAAACAGACCTTTTTGCGGGACTTGGTCATTGTACTCAGGGGACCCTCAAACGTGTATTTCCGTTGAAAACTGGGATAAGAAAATTTTTACAATCCCAATACTTTCTCTTATTATTGGGTTGTGTCACATGAAATGTCCGTCATCAAGGTAAAGGATTTTTACTAAAAAAACAAGATAATTGCATTCGAAGTATTTACCTTCTTTTTCTACACATTTTTCCCAACGTGACACCAACTTTTTTTATCCCCGAACTGAAAACTCTGAGCTTTGAAGTGAAACAAAATCTGAAAACGCACTTTTTACTTGATCACCATTTTCAAAAAGTTTTCTTGACCAAGTTGTCTAAATTCCTGAACTGGTGGTAATCTGGAAAATGTATGAAAAGGGATAAAATGTCTAGAAACGGTAGATTCACTTGCATTTAGTTGTGCTGAGAGTCCTTTAACTGTTTGGTAGGGGTTTCCTTCTACTGTATGTTCGAGGACATCGTTGTCTATTACGGACGGAGGTCTTCCTCGGGGCAAGTTTTCCAAGTCGGTATCCCCGGCTGAAAACTTGGCAAACCAACGGCGAATGGTCCGTTCATTAACACTCCCTTCCCCAAACGCCTTGCAAATATTTCTAGCGGCCTCAGCTGCTGAATGGCCGAGTTTAAACTCGTACAAAAATATTACTCGAAAATCGAGTGTTTAAAGAGAATTAGTAACTGTTTACTTAAAATATGTAAACATTCGGAAGAAAACAACAGAGACCTGCAAAATCCTTTGTGTATTTCAGAAACTATAAAAACGGACATTTCATGTGAAACAACCCAATGTATATTTTATAGGTAAGTGAAAGTAAGAAAGAAAAAAAAAATTACTCTCTGAACTTGCAGTTTGTATCGTCTTAAAAAGGTACTTCGGATTGATATTAATATTGAGAAATTAAGATTCATGTTTGGGGATCTAGAATAATTAAGACGAGTCTAAATTATCCGCCGGGACTGGCTGACTAATGATATCGACCTCTAAGATGGGCCCTTGAACTAGAAGTGGAGGGAGCTCTAAGTGCCAAGTTTTGTGGTCCATCAAGTGTGATTGCCAACTTGAGGCAAACTCCCTTGTTTATATATTCCTAATTATCATTTCCTTTTCGAGTCTTGTTCAACTTTAAAACAATTCCGAAAGCCGTCTTTGTCTACTACTCCCCTTTGTGATTGTATTCAACCTTTTGTTGAAATATTACCGGGAAAGCCTCGTTAATTTTAATCTTAATTCCAGCGAGAAAAATGAAACGAAGAAAACTTTATTCGTTAGTAAGATTGAGGTTTCTTCTTATTTAGGACCTTCGTAATTCGGTAATTTTTTTATTCTGGATATTTTTTTATTGTCTGAAATAAATAAATATATATATATTTACGATTAACAGTAATCATACAGTAAACAATATCTGCACATATATATGGGATGTCTCATTAATGTCCAGTCATATTGTGTGAACCTGTACTGGAACTCGAGAAACTGGAGAAAGGCGCAACACACGACTTTCACTTGCCTCCGTTATTTATATCAATTTAAAATTTTTTAAACAATTTTAAAAACGAAAATGAATTGTTAAAACATTATTTACATTTGATTTTAAAAGAAACATGCGTTTTATTAAATTGTAGATTATATTATTATCTACGACAATCAGTTTGTTTTATCGGCTTTTCATCACTCTCTGTTAACTTTTACAATAGTGTATATAAAATAATATTTTTTTTAAAATCTTCAGCATTCCAACGGTATATTATCTATACTAATATTATAAAGCTGAAGAGTTTGTTTGTTTGTTTGAACGCTCAGAAACTACTGGTTCGAATTGAAAAATTATTTTTGTGTTGGATAGTCAATTTATCGAGGAAGGCTATATAACATCACGCTGCGACCAATAGGAGTGAAGAACCAGAGGAAAATCTGGGAAAAAACGGGGAAAATTTGGGAGAAAAAAAAACCTCGCATCTCAATGATTCCAAATGATTTACCTTTTATTTTTAAATAATTCAATTTCCCGTTAATTTATATTTTTCCGTAATAATTAATCACAGAGGTAAACATTTAAACACGTAGGAATAGATTTATGTCAAGATCAGGTTGCGGAGAAAATCAGTATGTTCTTCTGCCACAAGAAAATAAAACTAAAAATGTCATTTACGCGGAAGAACTTTTAAATATAAAAGAATATATAAAACTTCTTAATAGCAATCATAATAACAGAAATTGATGCAGACGAAATCGCTTTAGAATATGTCAAAGAAAAGGTGACATGTACTAAGAAGGTTTAAATTTGGGTGATAAAATTCCGGTTCTGGGAAACTCCGATGATTTGGTACTGCTAGTACATGTATATTACTGTTATTGTTTGTTTGTTTGTTTATTTATTTAACGTCACTTTATGCTACTATGCTAATCGGACGATGCTACAGTGGGAGTCCTAAATTTTGCCTATCCAGGTTTTTTTAGGATAGGGATCTTTAACGAGTACCTGACATCGCACAGGCTCGGGACCACCTTTTAACGTCCCCTCCGAAGGACGGCGTAACTAAGGATTTCTTACTCCCATTAAAAAATCCTAGGACCACTTGCGGATTTGAACCCGTGACCTTTGGCATGGGAGGCTGTTACGCTAGCCACCCAGCTACAAGTGATCCCTATTACTGTTATTAAGTTAAAAAAAAACAAACAAAGAAATTGCATTGAAAAAGTTCTGGTTTAGTTGGATATCGAATTCGTTCAACTTAGATATTTACTTGTTTTTAAGCAATGCTATTCAGAAGATATGGTTAATTTTTTCGAATCTACAAAATTAAAAGTACTTTAGAGGAAGAAATTTTGAAATATCGGCTTTTAAGCCCTGTCAGATTATTTCAATGAGAATGAAACCTACATGATATTAAAGTCCGTTCAATATTATATCGACATAGCGAGTATAATAAAAATCGTTAAAGCAGTTTTTAAGAAAATCGTAAAAAGGTGCGAAATGCATGGTATAAAGTGGCTTTTCTGGTTTGTTGATTTTGATGAAAAAGTGTTTGTAACATCCTGTTGCTGTTGAGAGAGGCTGTTGCGCGAGCACCGATGCTCTGCATACATGCATGCGCGCCGTTGCGCTGCTCACATGCACCGAAATGACAAAAATTTTAGAAAAAAAAAATTATCTGATACACAAAGTTGTAAAAGTTAATATAAAGTGACTAATGGGGAATAATCTTATTGCTGATTGATGTTTCCAACGAAAATGAATACAAGTTTTATTAAAATCAACTTAGAATATTTTTCAAATTGAATCATATTTGATAGTTTTTAAATTTATTTTAACATTCTAGGTAAGTGAAAGTCGTGTGTTGCCCGCACTAGATTTTTTTTTATTCTAAATGTATTTAAAGATTCTTAAATTGATTTCAACAACGGAGGTAAGTGAAAGTGTGTTTTAAGAATATAATTATGCTGACTTAGAACTGGATTAAAATAAAATTAGATGTTAATTACATTATCTTAGTTCCTTAAACATTTCTCAATTATTCTAGCTAGCTATACTTATTTTTAAAATGTTTTAATTCTCTACTTAAAAGCTGGTGAAACTAAGTGAATGTTGTAGATAGTAATATCTTTTTGTTGGATTATTTAATCTGAAACACATGTTTCAGCTAAACTAAATGTAACACTTTAAACCTTCTTTTTTTTTTTCTCTTTATATCTTTATTTACACCTGTCAGAAGATGCCTGACAATCAGCAAATCTGTTGGACAAAAGTAAGATCAGACATGATAGGCATGGGGAAGCCTTCTTTTAGCCTTCTTCTGACCTGCTTCAGCTACTGACATGTCGTTAATCAGTCTATTGTCGTGTCAGTTAAGTTTAATGTGAAAACGAGAATAGGGTGTTCGTATATGTTGGTCAACTGTTGATTGCTGGAACTCCGTATGTAGGGTTCTGTTGTTTACGTACCAAGGAGCTGTTGTTATGAGTCTTAAAATTTTGGATTGAAATGATTGCAGTTTTTGTATGTGAGTCTTTTTTGCTAAACCAAACCTTTTTTTAATTTTGTTTAAAAATTGATTTTAATAGCAAATATATATGAAAGTAGTATGCTGCGCTTTACCAGATTTTATAGAAATGAAAACTTTTCGATTTGGAAATATTGTACCTGCTAACAACATTATCTTAGTTATTCAAAACGTTTTCTTCTATTCTGCTATTCTTTAGTTTCACTATATCATGAGAAAATGCCAAATGCTTCAGTTTTTATCGTTAGGCTCCATTTTTTCGGGCTTTTTAAATTGAAAACATCTGAATAAATGTCTATTTTTTCTGGTTTTATGGACTTGTTACAGCTGCTACTACGAAAAATAACCTGTCCGAAATCTTTAGAAAGATTGATTTGACGCTTTTTTTTTTTCCTTTTATAACCATTAAAATAATTGCGGCGTTGGCCAGAAAAAAACGTTTCCAGATAATTAGGTGTCAGAACTGTAATACGGTACAAGATTCTGACACATTTCTCAGACCATTTTCCTTAATGTAATGTCGGCCGAGCCCGAAAAAGCCGGTGGTTATGTTAACTCTCCCTTGGGTAATTGTATTCTTTAAGTAACACTCATTATACGAATTGTTGTTTAAATTAGAGATGAAACATTTATATATATATATATATATATATATATATATATATATATATATATATATATATTTTAGGTTTTTTTTTTGGTTTTTTTTATTAAAATTTTATAGATGTACTGTAGCCTAGTAGATACAACACTAGATTGCTGTTACTGTTCTGTATGGAGCATCCAACCTCTATAAAGTGGGTATTCGAAATAACGGTAAAACCTCTCAATCCAATCACCACAATACAAGATTTTTGTTGCTCTATATTAACTAAAACTAATATGTAATAAATATTGCTATGTTTTCAACCGGCTGCTTTTCTAAGGCAGCGGTACCTTCAAAAACAGTATTAATTAACATAATTAATGTATTCATATACGAGCACTGTGCTACCTGCTATGACCTATGGTTGCGAAACATGGGTAATAGATAAGAAGACCAGCCACAAGCTGAGAATAACGGTTAGAGGTATGGAGCGATACCTTCTCGGAGTATCGAGACGAGATAGGAAAACAAATTAGTGGCTAGATCAAGGACCGATCTCCCAGATATTATGGAAAAAGTCCATCTAAGGAAGTGGACCTGGACCGGACATGTTATCCGGAGAAATATTACAACATGGATCAGGCAGCTTATGGAGTGGTACCCAAGGGAGTTAACAAGGAAGCGTGGACGTCCACCGACAGACTGGGACCAGGAGATGAAGAAGAGTTGCGGAGGTGCAACCTGGAAAAAGGATGGGGCAGGTTCATTATTTAGTGTGGTTGCAAGAATAAGCCTATTAAAACTTTCAAACAATCGAACTAAAAAAAAACCTCAAGTTAAGGTTGATTTTGTACATATTTATTTGAATTAAACAAAATAGGAAGTTTTGTATATATATTTTTTTGTTATATTTTATGTACAAATAAAGGTTATTATTATTATTATTATTATTATTATTATATACGATACTTTTAGACAATTAGAATTCTTTCGTTTACCAAACCCAATAGGTGGCATGCAGAGTAAGTTTAACCTAGACAAGTTTCAATAAATGACATTATAATTTAAATTAACCTAAACATATACAATCTATTTACACAATGCCTGAGAATACTTAAGGGCATTATAGTTAACCTTACCATACAATATTACAACCAAAGAAAATACCTTTGAAACACTCAGCCTTTAGCAATACTTTTTTTAGCATAATTAATTAATTTTTCATATATTTACTGAGATCAAAATAAAATGTTTCAGTGATCTTACCTTTTACCAACAATATCAGAAGTAGACATAAAATTATCTTTGGTAATTATTTCTAACAGAACATTACAACACTTGCATTTAAAAAAGTTGAATTTCATTTCAAAGGCTTTTTCAGAAACAGGATCGATAGCAGGCATCCGTATGGCATATAGAACCTAAAATAAAAAAAATAAACATAAATTTAAGAGAGTAAGGTAAAAATAAACAAAATTAATAGATGATGATTAAAAAAAGTATACTTCTAGGGAAAAATTTATTTTTTTAGCAAATCGTGCTGGTTGAGTTTTAGTAAATTGAATAATTATTATTTTTTTTTAGCTTAACCACTCCTCTTAACCTCGTAACCTATTTTGCAAATTTCTTTCCAGTGACATTGACACACTGCCTAAACCTAGAAAGACGAACCCAAGGAATTTGCCAAACACTCCAGTACAAGATTCCACTGGTACTGATTCCTCCAGTACTGATTCCACCTGGCGAAGGTGGAATCAGTCTTAGGCGCCCCTTCTAGGCTTCATCCTCCAGCTGCTCTATGACCCCCGACGGACCTATCTTCTTCTTGTAGATGGAACTGGACTTCTTAAGGATAGAATCCGACTCTCTCTTGTTGGACTTCTACTCTCGCGTCTGGAAAAAGACTCCTCTTCGAATCTTCTCTCTAATCCTCGGCGGGGCTGATATGGGAAGTGCCTAGGTACAGCCTTTCTGATCTTATTTTTATCTTTTGACTGCACTTAATATTCTTGTCGGCTGCCGCATGTGCAGTCCCGCAAGCTGTGCGTGTGTGGTGACTCCAGCGCATAAACTAAAAGTCCTATGAAACTGAAATTTCATATTTAAACCAACTATAAGCCTGAGATGTTACAGAAACGTTTTCATCAAAACCAGCTAACAAGACGAGCCAATGCCGATGTTTTCAATTTTCTTCCTCTAGCCTACCTTTAATTTTGTAGATTCTATAAAAATAACCATATCGCCTTGTTACCATTGATAATAAAAACAGGTAAATATATAAGTTAAACGAATTCGATATGCAAATAAAGGAGAAAACTGAAACAAAAAATTGCTTAATGCATTTTTTTAAATTGAACATAAGAACAGTAATATACTGTTGGAAAGCTAACGATTTTAGAAAAAAAAGTATTATCTAATACACAAGCTTGTAAAAGTTAATAAAGAATGGTGAAAAGCCGATAAAACTAACTGATTATTTTAGATAATAATATAATAGATTTTTTTAATAAAACACATGTTTTATAGAAATTACATTTAATTAATTCTTTAATAGTTTCACTTATTACTTTCACTTACTATATATAGTAAGGGGAAGTATTGCGATCGTGAAAATTTTCGAATTCAAGTTTTCAACGGAAATACCCATTTTAGGGTCCCCGGAGTCCAAATAACCAAGTCCCGCAAAAAGGTCTATGTGCGTGTGGTAACTCCCGGGCGGAAACGGTAAGTCCTGTGAAACTGAAATTTCATATTTAAGACAAATATGCGACCGCGACGTTACAAAACCTTTTTCATTTATATGAGCTTACCAGAAGATCCACTTTAAACCATGCATTTTACACCTTCCTTCGATTTTCTCAAAAATGGTTCCGACGATTTTTGATTAAACTCGCTATATCGATGTAACTAGCATCTTTCCATCTCCAAAGACACCTCTCCTTGATTGAACATTGCTGCGACAATTGGCGCATCAAAGTCAATCAATCCAAAAGTAAGCACGTCACCTTCACCCTCCGACGTAAATCCTGTCCACAAGTTCATTTCAACTCAATACCACTTCCCTGTTCCGACACAGTCTGGTATTTGGGTTTCCTACTAGACAAAAGACTGACCTGGAACCCACATACTCGACTTAAAAGACAAGAGCTCAACAGAAGACACGGACAATTATATAGACTACTGAACAGAACATCACCACTTTCCACTGGAAACAAATTATTGATTTACAAGACAATTCTCAAACCAATGTGGACCTACGGAATTGAACTATGGGGAACTACTAAATTTTCGAACATCCAACGTATCCAATCCTTTCAGTCCAAAGTCCTTAGAACAATAGTCAATGCTCCCTATTATGTTACAAACAAGACCTTACACCATGACCTCAAGATCCCTTATGTCCTTGATCTGATCCCATCCAAATTCTCAACTTTCAACCAGAAACTTACTCACCTTCCTAATCCCCTGGCACAATCCCTATCAAGTACCAACCATCCTTACAACCCTCCTCGTAGGTTGAGGCGGCAGTGGCCGAGAGATCTCTTATAGATACGCAACTGGAGTGCTGGCAATGGCCAACTTCTCCACTCATGCCTGAGAGTGTGTGGCTCTAGCGCCCTCACTCAGTCTCCACTGACTAGATTGGTGACGCGGCTGACTGAGAGGCGCTGGGATCTCCTGACATTGTGCCTCAGCATCCATTTCTGGATGCAGAGGTTCGATTCGGAGTTCCCAGGGGCAGTATGTAAATATTGTATATAGGTATGAATGTGGCCAAGATTATAATTATTTTCTTTTATTTCATTTTATTTATTTATTTATTTTTTCATTTGTTATTGTGGTATTTTATTTTTTGTTTGTTTTACTTTGTACATATGGAATGAATGACTTCTTTTATCTCTAATACTTATTGCCCAAGATACTGGCAGATTGTATTACTTCTCAATAAAGCAATATTTTCTAAAAAAAAAAAAAAAATATCGATGTAGCATTTAATGGGCTTTAATACCATGTAGTTTTCATTCTGATTAAAATGGTCTGACAGGGCTTTAATGCCGATATTTTACATTTTTTTTCTTGTAAAGTACCTTTAATTTTGTAGATTTTGTAAAAATAAATATATTATCTTGTTACCACCGATGAAAAACACATAAATATGTAAGTTGAACGAATTCAATATCTAACTAAAGGAGAAATCTGAAAAAATATTTTTTTAATGCAATTGTTTTATTTTGAACATAGCAACAGTAATATACTTAATGTAAAAGTTAATAAAGAGTGATGAAAAGCTGATAAATATGATTATTTTAGATAATAATATAATGGATTTTTTAATAAAACACATGTTTCTATATAAATTCAATTTAATCATTTCTTTAAGGGTTTCACGTATTTTAATTTCTAACTGTATTAGAAAATCCTTTCATTGATTTTTAAAATGGAGGTAAGTGAAAGTCGTGTGTTGCCCGCACCAGATTTTTTAAATTATTCTTATAAATTAAGATATTGTTAACTAAACGTCTATCTATGGATTATTTTTAGTTTAATTAATTTATTATTATAGGAAATATAAAATGCATTGTCATATTTTTTTCGCCTTTGAATACGTGGTGGTAAGAATACAATATCTCTAGCTTGGATACTTGAAATGTCTGGGATACCTACCTCAGTTACACTTTTATGAAAGCTGAGGTCAAACCTCAAGTCCAAATATTGATCTTTCTTCGAAATCTGCTCCCTTGGGCTGAACGAAATATTTCTATTACAACTTACATCCCTCAGGAATGTTTTCTAAAGGAATTTTTCTAAATTACCTGAAATAAAAAATTTCTATGTCCTTATTAGACTTATGATTATGGAAAATAATGAAATTATTGCTTTGAAGAATAATTTAACTAAAAAATAGAAACTCTTCTCAAAAGATTTTTTTTTTTTTTTTCAATATTGGTATTTTGTATTAGATAGCCGATGAGCAATAAATTTTTTTTCTAGCCCGTTTTGTGGAAATTTCGCTTATAAGTTTTTTTTTTAATGTACATTTTATTGGTTATACAGGAATTGGCGTGGTCTAGTGGATAGGGCACTAGGCTACTGTCCTTCGGGTCCAGGGTTCGAATCCCGGCTGTGGCAGAATATTATTTAGGTCGGTGAGGAGGAGAGGGAGGGTGCTAGGTAGGGTTTATACAAAAACCGACATTTTAGAAAACCGATTTTCAAATAGTAATTTTCCCATAAAACCAGTTTTAACAAGTTTCGAATTTTTATAAAATATTTTTTTTTTTAATATTCTGTGATTCGAACAAAACATTTTAAAAGAAGATTTAGAGTGATTAAAAGCTGTTTTTGACTAGAATTATTTATTGTTAGTAAAATTTTTTTATTCAGTTTAGTAGAACAAAGAAATAATAGTTGACAAGGATTAAATAACTTTAAAAACAATTATTCGTTGTTAATGCATAATTTTCACTATAAGGATGTAAATATTTTCATAATGCTGAAGTTTATAATACGAGTTATTCAGCAAAGGGTTCGAATAAATAAAAACAATAAATTGCCATATTTTTATCATAACCATATTATTTTTTTTAAAACAATGTTATTAGATACAGATGGATATTTATTAAAAACAATTAGAAAATATATTTAAATATCTTCTATTTCCTTCACTACTAGTCCAGTTATCTATAGTCATAGAAAAAATATTGCCCTTTATTCTTCATACAATTGAATTCAGTTATAGTTTCATAAAACTTATAAATAAGATATATAACTCTAGAATTATTTTGTGGTAAGCAATAATTTCGTTGTTGCTATGACTCTAGTGAGAACTATTAGTACTACAAAGATGTAAAAAATATAAATAAAAATTTATATTTTTATAATATTAAAATACGTTTCCTACTTCCATTTTGTATAATATCATTTATATCAAAGATCGATTAATGGAACTGAACACTGAATTTATGAACTGTGCATAAAGAAACCAGAAGACAAACTGATATAAAATCTAAATTAATTCATCCAATAGACAAAACACACCGTTTCTTGTAATCATATCCGCTTATACTAATATTTGCCGCCATACAGTGTTTATTACAAAGAAATAGAAAACGAGTGAATTATAATGGACATTGCTGAGACAGGTAAGACATTATGTTTCCAAAGTAGTTATTGAATATACATTGCAATCTATCTGTAGAGTTAATTTATCAAATTGTAAATGAACGCCCCTATTCAATAATTTGATGTTTGACCACTGAGCGCTCTCCAATCGTGTCAAAAAATTAATTATTTTTAAGAAATGTTCTTATATTTTTTTTTTATATTTTCGTCTGTAATCTGAAACCCCAAAGGAATGGACAGGTTTTAGAATTTTGTCTACCCAATTCGGTCATATTTTCCATTGTAGGGCGTTGGTCTAGAAACAATGCGAATCTCTGTATTTACTAATCCCAAGACACTTTATGAGTTGTAGGGCCATATGCTTTTACTTTGGTTATACTCTTGTTGTTTTTTTCAGCCTTTAATAAGGCCTAACATTTAGGCTGAAACTTCGGTAAATATCTTTAATTTTGTTCATTTGAAGTGATTGCCCAATCAATATTCTTATTATTAGTTAGGAATATATATATTAATTAATATTAATTGTAAAACTACTTGAATTTCGAATAGTTAACCCTCGGTATATTTTGATTTGACAGTTGCTAACATTGAGATTGAAAAGGTGAGACATGTTTTTTTTTTCTATCACTTCCTATGTTATTGTTGTTATACATATTTTTTTTCAGTGGCGCGACAGGCCGTGCAGGCCCTGGGCCTCGCGGTGTAATCTCCTTGGAGTTTAAACTCGCGTTTCACGATGTAATTTATAGAGTAGGGTCATCACTCCCTACGCCTAACTTTGTGAGTGGCCACCATTTGGCTGACGGGTCTCACATACCCGGGGAGAGGCTGCGAGTGAATCTCCATTATATTCCATCTTATAAAAGTGGATTCCATCTGTGATTCGAACTCGCAACCTGTAGCATGAGAGAATAGCGCGCTAGCCACTCAGCCACGGGCTCCCCATTGTTGTTATATACTTATTAGTATTCTATAAATATTGTATTAGTTAATAAGTGATTATATTTTAGATTGTTTAATTTTTATATTCTGTAAGTAGATTTTAGTGAGCGGCATGGTCTAGTAAATAGAGCACTAGGCTACTGTTTTCCGGGTCCTGGGTTCGAATGCCAGCTGAATATCATTTTTTCTGTTAATTCAGTGGGGGGCGACCGTAGGTTATGGAGACCCTACTAGGGCAGACCCAGTCTCTATAAAGTGGGCACCTAAAAAATTGGGATACGCCTAGTGGCTGACAGTGATCTTGGCCCAATCGCCTCATTGCCGAGCCGTTGGCCATGAAACAACACGAATCACTATATGTACTGAGCTCAAGATCCTTCATGGGATGCAGTAGTACAGGTTTTTATTTATTTATTTTTTTGGAAATAAATATTTAATCTTCAGATGTCAGTCAATTATATTCATATTGAATTTAACAACCTTAACCATTGATACATTAACTAATTGCTTTATTAATGTAGTTCTTACATTTTTTGACTTTCACTCACCTATAAAAAACAAATTGGACCAAACAGACGCTTAGGAATTCTGATATTTAAATTTTAGATACGAAACTTATTTAAATTATTAAAATGTTAGTCATTTTTTCTAATATTATATTTTTTTGTTGTATCTTAATATTAGAGATGAAATAACTCAAGCCATTGCAGATAATAATTAATTATGTTTCTTTTGTCCTATGACCAGGCATATATATTGGGTTGTTTCACATGAAATGTCCTTTTTTACAGTTTCTGAAATACATAAAGGATTTTGCAGGTCTATGTTGTTTTCTTCCGAATGTTTACATATTTAAAGTAAACAGTTACTAATCCTCTACCTTTGTATTATAAACATTAGCTTCCCAATCAATTACCAACTTTTTAGTATACCTCCAAATATGAACATGGAAAAACGCGATTTTCACGAAGGGAATGTTAATGAACGGACCATACGAAGTTGGTTTGCTAAGTTTTCAGCTGGGGATACCGACTTGGAAAACTTGCCCCGAGGAAGACCTCCGTCCGTAATAGACAACGATGTCCTTAAACATACAGTAGAAGGAAACCCCTACCAAACAGTTAAAGGACTCTCAGCACAACTAAATGCAAGTGCATCTACCGTTTCCAGACATTTAAAGTGTATTGGGAAGGTAAAAAGGCTTAAATACATGAGTACCTCATGATCTCACTGAGCGGCAGCAAGACCCCATGTTTCTAAACATACCGTGGAAAAATTGAAAGAACTGGGCTACGAAGTTCTTCCGCACCCACCATATTCTCCCGACTTTTCTCCAACAGCTTACCACCTGTTCAGAAATTTAGACACTTCGTCAAAGGAAAACTTTTTGAAAATGATGATCAAGTGAAAAGTGCGTTTTTAGATTTTGTTTCACTTCAAAGCTCAGAGTTTTTCAGTTCGGGGATAAAAAAGTTGGTGTCACGTTGGGAAAAATGTGTAGAAAAAGAAAGCAAATCCTTCGAATAAAATTATATTGTTTTCATATAGTTTTTTAATAAAAATCCTTTACCTTGAAAATGGACATTTCATGTGACACAACCCAATTATACATAACTGTTATTCTTAAGAGAACCAATCCCAGAATATATTCTAATATATTTTTTTTTAAATATAAATAAAAGTAGAATCATTCTCTATTCCTAATTTTCTTTTACATATTCGAGCAACAACATATTCATAACAGTTGAAGTTTCGAAGATCAATGCTTCATTTTAGAAATTGATACAAACGTCCTTTATCGTCATTAATAAAAGTTGTCTTTTTTATTATATAAAAGATCTTTCTTTTCAATATTACATATTATACAATTATGAATGAATGAATAAATGCTTTATTTACATAATATACAAAATAGTAATAACATCTCTATATATATACATTTTTTGAAATCAAAGCTCTCAAGGCAAGTTAAGCCGTCTGTCGAGTTGCCCCTTTTTTTTCAGTTTTGATAATAATAATTTTGATTTTTAGTAACCTTATGATCTATTTTTAATGATTATAAAAATTAATTAATTAAAATGCTGGACCAAAAAAAATTCTGTAATTGAATGATTTATTTAAGTTTGCTGCAAGTTTAACCCAATCTAGCCCTACCTTTTAATTTATCTATTACCTCTTCTGGAGTTAGCTTATATTTCCTCATGTTTTTCATCCTGAACTCCCTTAAGACAGGACAAGTAGCCAAAAAGTGGTAGGTATCCTCTGGTTACCTCATCTTTATATCTGATACCTTATAATCATTAAGGTTGCACATAGCACAGGCAGGTACCCTATCCCTCCTCCATGGCTGACAATTAATCAGAGATTTATTGTAGAGACTAAGCTTGTTGAGGTGGATGTAGGAAATAGCTATTTCAGGATCAAGTTTTGCACAAAACATGTGAAATTGGCTATTGCTTGCTGGGGATATCATTTCTCCTCGGATTTTTGTTTCCATTTTATTAATGAGGTAGTCCCGATTAATTTTTTAATGGTTTCTTTATTAATATCTATTTGCAGTTGGTTACCTATTTTTATTATTTGCATATACCATGATATCTTTTTTTCTATTATAACTTGTGCTAAGAAATTCGTTAATCTATTATTACATTAGCAATTATTTCCTAACTATATAGCACCGTTGGACTAAAACATTCTGATCAACAGTTGAAGGATCTTAAAAAATTATAACAGTGGAAAATGTGTTAATTGAAAACTTTAACCTGTTTTGGGTGTTCCTGTATTTCGGGTCACAGTTTTTTTAATATTTTATTTTATCTTTTCCCGAATACAGAATAAAAGCGGAATGGGAAGGCTCTTAATTGGATTTCACATAAAGGGTTAAATCTTATATTTGTTTTGACATGACAAAGGATTCGAATAATTAAATTATCTCATTGTTTTTGTAAAAGGTGTGTCGTTCAAAGAAAAGCCGAAAAAAAATATAATATGCTGTTTCCTCTGTGACAGTAAAGGAGAAACGGTTGTTCGCGTCCCGAATCGTCCTCCACTGAAATTAATGTTATCTCTCCCTAAAAGTTTAACTGAGAAACATCTTAAAATTTAAATACACATAAGATGCTGTATTTTTTTCTGTCGAGGATACTGTAAAAACGTAGAGACTTTATTAGTAAAATAATAGAGCTAGTAGCTTAGGAGAAAAGCCATACTGGTTAGGATCAATGATTCATTTAAAAAAAAAAAAAAATCATAATTATTTTTAAAAAAATCTAGTGCGGGCTGTTTTCACACACACGACATTCACTTACCTATGTTTTTAAAATCGGTTAAAGAATTTTCGAATACAGTTACAGATATAAATGAGGGAAACTATTAAAGAATTAATTCAATTTAATGTTTTATGGAACCATGTGCTTTAATAAAAATCTGGTGCGGGCAACACACGACTTTCACTTACCTCCATTTTAAAAATCAATCAAAGAATTTTCAAAAAAAGTTAGAAATAAAAATGAGTGAAATTATAAAAGAATTAATTAAATTAAATTTCTGTAGAAACATGTGTTTCATTAAAAAATCTATTATATTAATATCTAAAATAATCAGATTTATCGGCTTTTCATCAGTCTTTATTAACTTTTACAATTTTGTTCATTAGATAATATTTATTCTAAAAGCTTTAGCTTTCCAACGGTATATCATACAAGTATATTACTGCTCTTATGTTCAAAAACGAAAAATAGCATTAACAAAATATTTTTTCAGTTTTCTCCTTTAGTTGGGTATTGAATTTATTAAATTTATATATTTACCTGTTTTTCATCAGCGTTAACAAGATAATATAGTTATTTTTATTGAATATACAAAATTAAAGGTACTTTAGGGGAAGAAAATTTAAAATATCGGCATTTAAGCCCTCTCAGACCATTTTATCCAAATAAAACCTACATGATATTAAAGCCCATTAAATGTTACATCGATAAAGCGAGTTTAATCAAAATCGTCGGAACCGTTTTCGAGAAAATCGAAAAAAGGTGCAAAATGCAAGGTATAAAGTGCCTCTTCTGGTAAGCTCATTTGGTTGAAAAAAGTTTTGTCACGTCTCGGGCGTATAGTTGTCTTAAATATGAAATTTCAGTTTCATAGGATTTACCGTTTCCGCCCGGGAGTTACCACACACACACACACACACACACACACACACACACACACACACACACACACACACACACACACACACACACAGACCTTTTTGCGGGACTTGGTTATTTGGACTCAGGGGACCCTAAAACGTTTATTTCCGTTGAAAACTGGAATTCGAAAATTTTCACGATCGCAATACGTCCCCTTACTATATATAGTAAGTGAAAATAAAAAATCTATTATGTTATTATCTGGTTATGTTATTATCTAAAATAATCTGGTGCGCGCAACACATGACTTTCACATACCTCCGTTTTTATAACAATTAAGCAATTTCGAAACAAAAATAAATTGTAAAGAAATCATTTTCATTGGATTTAAATAGAAACATGATTTGTTTTATATTATATTATTATCTACAACTATCAGTTTGTTTTATCGGCTTTTCATCACTCTCCCTTAACTTCTTGCATAGTATGTATAAAATAATATTTTTTCTAAAGTCTTTAGCATTCCAACGGTATATTGTACATATATATCACTGTTCTTAAGTTCAAAAACAAAAAAGTGCATTAGTAAAACATTGTTGCAATCGTCTCGTTTAGTTAGATATCGAATTCATTCAACTTATATATTTACCTGTTTTCTATCGTTGATAACAGGATTATATTGGTTTTTTTTTTTTAATTTCTACAAAATCAAAGATACTTTAGAGGAAGAAAATTTGAAAGACTGTTTCAATCATAATGAAACCAACACATATTAAAGTCCATCAAATTTTACATTGATATTTAGAGTTTAATCAAATTCGTTTTAGCCGTTTTTGAGAAAATCTTAAAAAGGTGCAAAATGCATGGTATAAAGTAGATCTTCCGATCAGCTGATTTAGTCAGCAGTTTGTCTTAAATATGAAATTCTGTTTTATTGAACTTTTCGTTTTCGCCCGGGAGTTACGTCACACACATAGACCTTTTTGTGGAATTTGGTCATTTGGACTCAGGGGATTTCAAAAAGTTTCACGATCGCAATACGTTTCCTTACTATATATTCCATATCTAAGTAAATGAAAATAAAATGGATAACTTGGTAAAGGAAAGATGCCAGAAAGTACTTAACGGTAGTAGAAAGGGTAAAGCCACTTTAACTCTTCCTAAAATAAGGTGACAGAGGTGTCCCTGGATATCCCAAAGATGAAACTTATGAAGCAGTTGAGCATTCGTTTTAGTTTGCCTCGAGATCCCCATAGACACCAACACACACAGTACAGCTGTTAATTGAAGTGGAGGACCGTATTACAAATAAATTGTTAAAGATAACACGAGATAGTAAATGCTAGGAACTATATTAAAAATAACATTTCAGGAAATCTAATTCTTATTATAACCTTTCTCAGGTACATTAAAAAACTTGATTTCTTCTCTCATCTTCATTTCTCGAAATTAATTAATTAAATTGCATAAACATTTAAATTTTATTTGTAAATTGTAACTTATGAAGCGGCCGTTTCGTTTCAAAGAGGTCTTTTGAAATTATTTCATTTTACCTTAGAGAATGAACTTAATAAAGAAGATAAAAGTTATAATAAGACTTCAGGGAAAATTAGCATAAAAAGCTCGTTGACGAAACTCGAATTAATTTACCAAAATAAGCATTTAATTTGGTTTTATCATATATTCCGGCTCATTAAAACGTTGAAGGTAAATTTAAAAAAGAATGATCAGATCATACAGAAATAATATAATAATAATAATAGGCTTAGCGAACCCGAAGGTTCGATGCCGATACCACCATATTCTGCCTACACAGACTCGTCCAATGTTCACCTTTCAAGCCCAAGCTCCCGAGATCAGCCTTAACGCAATCCTCCCATCTCCACTTCGGCCTACCTTTCGGACGCCTACCAGTCGGATCAGCAAATACCAACTTTCTCGGAATCCGCTCGTCATCGAACCCAACAACTTTACTCGCCCATTTGAGTCTCCGCGATGCAATCAGCTCAATTATATTCACAGGATACAAGTTCCGCAATACCGAATTGTGCAACCTTCTAAGTTCCCCAGTGGCCTCCTCTCTCTTCGGACCAAATATTTTACGCAATACCTTATTTTCGAAAACCTTAAGCCGTTGTTCATCCTTCAAAGTAAGCGGCCACGTTTCACATCCGTAAAGAACCGTTGGAAGAATAATAGTTTTATAAATTCTAACCTTTACGTTTTTAGATAGAAGCCCCGAACTAAGTAACTTAGCAACTGAATAATTACACGCATTTCCCACCTTTAACCGGGACTTTATTTCTTCCTGGATTTAATTTTTTCTAGTTATAATTGAACCTAAATACTTGAATTTCTCTACGTGTTCAAAAGTATGACCTGATACATCAATATCACCAAGATCGACACCGTTTCTGCTACTAATCATATATTTCGTCTTATCGGTATTTAATTCGAGTCCTATTTCTTTACCGGTTTTTATTAACACACTTGTATTTAGTTGAATGGTTTTCGTGTCTTCACCTAGCAGTACCAGATCATCGGCATACTCCAAAACCGGAATCTTGTCACCCATATTTAAGCCTTTCTCGGTACACATCACCTTTTCTATGACATATTCTAAAGTTATATTAAATAACACAGGTGAAAGGGAGTCACCCTGTTTCAATCCCGATCGCACCTCAAATCTCTCGGAGTAATTATGACCGATTCTAACTTTATGGAATGTTTCCGACAAACACATCTCTACTAGGTTTACTAACTTTCTAGGTAACATAAATAATATATATGTTTAAATTGAAATTACTGAATGTTAGATATAATTAGTTGACCCTTGAGAATTGCGAATAGGAATTAGTCCTGGTGATGGTCAGTAAATGAAACAATTATATAGTCTTAACAATTCAATTGTTTCTTCTACTGAACGCTCCTCGGACTAAATTATTCTTGAAATTACTGAACTATACCGTATATAATCATTGCAATAACTCAGATTGTTTATAATTATTATTAGTTTTAAGTTAACTGAATATTATTTTCTGTAAAATACTTATCCTCGTGTTTACCTTCAAGATGAGAGAATATGATGATGTGTACATAATTTCACTTTAAGTTTGTAAATTCGAAAAAATGAACTTTATCATCTTCTAACCATTGATAAAAAATCTGGAGCGGGCAACACACGACTTTCACTTACCTCCGTTATTAGAATAGATTAAAAAAAATTTCAAACACACTAAGAGATAAAAATGAGTGAAACCATTAAAGAATTAGTTAAATGGAATTTCTATAGAAACATGTGCTTTATTAAAAAATCTTTATATTATTATCTGAAATAATCAGTTAGTTTTATCGGCTTTTCATTACTCACTATTAATTTTTAAAAGCTTGTGTATGAGATGATATTTTTTCTAAAATCTTTAGCTTTCCAACGGTACATTATACATCTATATTACTGTTCTTATGTTAAAAAGCGAAAAATTGCATTAAAAAAATATTTTATAGTTTTCTCCTTTACTTAGACATTGAATTCGTTCAATTGGTATATTTACCTGTTTTTTATGGTCGACAACAAGATTATATTGTTATTTTTTTAATATCTACAAATTAAAGGTACTTTAGAGAAGAAATTTTAAAATATCAGCATTTAAGCCCTGTCAGACTATTTTAATCAGAATGAAACCTACATGATACTAAAGCCTATTGAATTTTACATCGATATAGCGAGTTTAAACAAAATTGTCAGGACCGTTTTTGAGAAAATCATAAAAAGGTGCAAAATGCATAGTATAAAGTGGCTTTTCTGGTAAGCTGATTTTGATGAAAAATATTTTGTAACATCACGGACGTATAGTTGTCTTAAATATGAATTTAATTAATTCTCTGACCTTTTTGCTTATGTTGCTTTCCATTGCTAAAAAATAAGGACAGGAGGATATGTTTATATTACAAGAAGACTACGATCCTAAACACACAGCCAGTAAAACGGAGGAATCGTTAATCGTTAAATTGTCTCCGTACATTGTACAATAACGATTCCTCCGTTTTACTGGCTGTGTGTTTTAGAACGTTGTCTTCCTGTAATATAAGCATATCCTCCTGTCCTTATTTTTTAGCAATGGAAAGCAAATTATGTCGCAACATGTCTACATACCTTTCAGCATTCATTATAATTTTAACGAAGCATAACGTTCCAACACCATTCGATGCCATGCAGCCCCTAATCATTACATTGCCACCGCCTTGTTTTACTGTGGCCTAACGTTTCTTGTTTAAACTCTGTAATCGGTTTTCCTCACACAAACTACCATCCAACTGAACCAAAAATGTTGTATTTGCTATCATCAGAATATAAAACGTTTTTCCAAAACTCCATTGGTTGATTTATAGATAATTTTGCATTTTACAGACGACGATGTAATGGTTTGGGTCTGCATGGCATCGAATTGTGTTGAAACGTTATTCTTCTTTAAAATTATAATGAATGCTGAAAGGTAAAAAATGTGTTTAAAGATGTGTTATTAGAGGAATGGGAAAAATAGAACCTGAGGTCAGGGAAAATCTTGTTTCTACGATGCAAAAAAGATTGCAAGCTATAATTGATACCAAAGGAATGATAACAAATTATTAATGAATTTTATTTACTTGAATAGGATATTTTTATTAATTATAAATGGGTGTGCCAATACTTTTTTGACTTACATTTTTACAATTTATTTTCCTCATTCATTTCTACCTTTATTATTTCATTTATTTTGGATATATCAATGGTTTTTAATGTCTATTCTAAAAAAATTAAAATTTATTACTTTTTAATGTCTATTCTAAAAAAAATAAAATTTATTACTCACTAATAAGTTACATACTTTAAGAATTAAATGGAAAAAAACACGGAGTGCCAATACTGTTTTGATCCACTCTCTCTCTCTCTCTCTCTATATATATATATATATATATATATATATAGAATAGAATAGAATAGAAAAAAAAATTTATTCTGGGACTAGGTCCCCTAAGAATAATAGTTATGTACAATAGAAAAATATAATATGTCTGGCCAACAGACAAAATAAACATGAGTACTTATTAATTACAACGATTATTTACAAATACAATTATTAACAATGAGGAGAAAAGCTATACATAAAAAAACAAACAAATTACTTCAAAAAAAAAATAAAAATAAAAATAAAAGATAAAAAAAAAAAATATATATACATATATAATATCTTCTAAATATTGTCTTCTGAGAAAATAAAATCTAATTTAAACAAAATCAGATTAAAATTTGGGCAGTAAACAAAAATCGTCTTTTATTCAATGTAGACTTCTAGATGAAATTGACATATCATATTTGCTGATCGTCTATTTGGGATGACAGTAGGTAAAGGAAAAGTTGGGATTTGAATGAGGATAAAGAAGTGGCATGGCGGATATGGTTCGGTAGAGAATTCCAGAGTGCAGAAGAGCGAACAATAAAGGAACGATCAAAAGTTTTGGTTCTGTGGGTAGGAGCATAAAGGTCAGAATGTCGGGATCTAGTTTCGAGTAAGTGGACTGAGGATTTAAATTGAAGGAGACTATGGATGTAGGATGGACGCTGGGAGTTGATAGTTTGATAAAGGTATGATCCAAGGAAATATTGTCTGCGGGTGGAGGGAAGGAGCCACTTTAACTCACCGTATAAGTGGGTAACATGAGATCTCCTTGAAGTGCCGAAGACAAATCTTAAGAAAATGTTCATAATGCGCTTTAATCTGTCTTCAAGCACAGTCGGGAGGCCGTCATATGCCACACAACAATAGTCAAAGTGGGGGAAAATGAGTGAGGAAACGAGGAGCTTACGAGTGGATAGTGGGAGAAGATGACGGGAGCGATGGAAAAATTTAAGGATACTTATTGTTCTTTGGGAGATTTGGGCAATATGTGGTTTCCAGGAGAGGGATTGGTCGATTGTGATACCTAGGTTTTTTACAGAGGAACTGAAGGTAATTGGGTAATTACTGAGGATTAGACTTGGGAAGTTGGTATTAGATTTGATAAGAGATTTGGAACCTATTACTATTGCTTGCGTCTTCATAGTATTTAGCTTAAGTTTATTCAGATTTCCCCAGGTGCTGATTCTATCCAGGTCCTCCTGAATCTTCAGAAATGCTGCTAATGTCTCAGAGGGGGAGAAGGATAGGTAGATCTGGAAATCATCAGCGTACAAATGGTGGGAGCAATGATGGATAGAGTTGGGAAGGTCATTGATGTAGGAATTAAAAAGGAGAGGAGATATACTTGAACCCTGGGCCACACCTGCCGAAAGGGTAAGAAAGGAAGATAGAGGTTGATTAGGAATATTGACGGCTTGGGTTCTATCAGAAAGAAATGAGTGAAACCAACGGATAGTGCTGTTGGAAAAGGATAGGGATTGAAGTTTGGAGTAAAGGATGGAGTGGTCCATGGAGTCGAAAGCTTTTGAAAAGTCTAGAAGTATTAGTACGGTCAGTTTCTTTTCATCCATAGCAGTATGTATGTCGCTGGTTATTTTGAGGAGAGCAGATTGTGTGGAAAAACCAGGCCGGAAACCGGATTGGAGAGGATCAAGAAGTTTAGACTTTTCAAGGTAATTAGATAATTGGGATTGGACTATTCTTTCTAAAGGCTTGGATAGGTTAGATAGGATGGAAATTGGGCGGTAGTCTTTAGGGGATATAGGATTTGAGGTTTTATTAATAGGATGGATTATTGCTTTTTTCCAAGTAATAACGAAACCTAAAAGTTGTAAATAAAAAAATGCACAAGGGAACGATGTTGACTGGTTGCCGTCTCTGGCCAGACTGATATATATACATATATAGTTGAATTTTTTTTTTTTTATGTAATTCGACTTTATCATTGTTCGTTGCACATACTGTGTGAATGTGGTCTCATATCACCACTCATCGCTATAGTTCATCTTCTAAAAAATTGTATTAATAAACTTCCCGACATCCTTCCAGTTCTTCTCTTTATATATAATTTTTCACTTCAAAATTCCGTATTTCCAACTACTTGGAAAAAAGCGATAGTTCGTCCTATAAATAAAACCTCTAACCCTATATCTCCTAAAGACTATCGCCCAATTTCCATCCTTTCTAACCTTTCCAAACCTTTAGAAAGAATAGTCCAGTCACAACTATCAAACTTCCTCGAAAAGTCCAAACGTCTTGATCCTCTCCAATCCGGTTTTCGACCCGGTTTTTCCACACAATCCGCACTCCTTAAAATTACTAGTGACATACATACTGCCATAGACGAAAAGAAACTTACAGTACTAATACTTCTGGACTTCTCAAAAGCTTTTGACTCACTTGATCACTCTATCCTTTTTTCCAAACTACAGTCTTTATCCTTTTCCAAAAGCACTATTCATTGGTTCAAATTATTTCTCTCAAGTAGAACTCAAGCTGTTACCATTCCTAACCATCCTCTATCTTCCTTCCTTGCCCTTTCGGCGGTGTGGCCCAGGGTTCAAGCATATCTTCTCTCCTTTTCAATTCCTATATTAATGACCTTCCCAATGCCATCCATCACTGCTCCCACCACTTATACGCTGATGATTTCCAGATCTACCTATCCTTTCCTCCCTCCGAGTCTCTAATAGCATTTGCCAATATTCAGAAAGACCTGGATAGAATCTGTGCCTGGGCAACTTTGAATAAACTAAGTCTAAATGCTACAAAAACTCAGGCGATTGTTATAGGTTCCAATCCCCTCCTCAGATCCCATACTACTTTTCCGAGTTTTACCCTAAATGATCACCCAATTACCTTCACTTCCTCTGTCAAAAACCTAGGTATTACCATCGACCAAACCCTTTCCTGGAAACCCATATTGCCCAAATCTCCCGAAGAACAATAAGTACCCTCAAATATTTCCATCGCTCCCGTCATCTTCTTCCACTGTCTACCCGTAAGCTCCTTGTATCCTCATTTATTTTCCCCCACTTTGACTATTGCTGTATGGTATATGGTGGCCTCTCGGCTGTGCTCGAGGACAGGCTAAAGCGAATTATGAACATATTTTTAAGATTTGTCCTCGGCACACCGAAGAGGTCTCATGTGACCCATTTATACAATGAGTTGAAGTGGCTCTTTCCTTCTATCCGAAGACAATATTTCCTAGGATCATATCTTTACCAAATAATCAACTCCCAGCTACCTCCATATATCTACAGACTTCTGCAATTTAAATCGTCAGTCCACTCCCTCCAAACAAGATCGCGCCATTCCGACCTTTATATTCCTACCCATAGAACAACAACTTTTGATCATTCCTTTATTGTCCGCTCCTCTACTCTCTGAAATTCCTTACCTACTCATATCCGCCATGCTTCTTCCCTAACATCATTCAAGTCTCCAGCTATTCCAGTACCTACTGTCATCCCAAACAGACGCTCAATAAGATATTTCAAATAAAAAAGAAAATCTGTTATTTATTGTTTATATTTTTATAAGGATCAATAATGAATCAAGTTCAATGTTTAGTTTTGTTTAATGCACCAGAAGTTATTATTTATTTATTTTACTCTTTTGTTTTATTATATCTTTTCTTTTCTTTATGTATCATTGTGAATTAGAAATAATCTTAATCCTTTGGTCTTGAAGCCAGACACATTAATTGTACATATGAATTGTTCTTAAGGGACTTTGTCTCAGAATAAATATCTTTTTCTATTCTATTCTCTTCTATTCTAATATATCTCAATAAATTTCTACAAAAAATAAAATAATAAAAGTCTTAGGAACTAATGTCAAATTTTCGAATCAATAAACACCAAGATAGCTAGAGCTTGTCTAACGTGTTACATTTTGAGGGTAAAAAAAAAACGTTACACAATAATAATTGTAATGTCAATATATAAATATATTTATATATTATGTAAAAATATATATACCAGGTAAACACATAAACTTCTATAGTACATTATAGACGTTTATCCGATCGAAACTGAAAGTTATCCAGGAATAATTTTAGATAATTGAATGCACCATGATTAAAATAAGAACATCATGTTAATTACTTCCATGAATTCGCTAACGAAACAATAAAATGAATATGCCAGAAGTTGGAGCAAACAAAGGAAACTTAACACTTAATTTTAAACGCCTACTTGATGAGTTGAAGGGGACTTATTAGAAAGAGGCCATGTGAAAGACCTAATGTATTTGCCAACAATAGAGATCTGTTTAACTAAGATACGAGCATGTTCCCTGCTAAGAACTTTAGCAAGAATCTTTAATCAATGTTGCATAATTTAAAGCCAGAAGATAAGATCCGGGAAACTTGAAAGTTCCTCACCCTCCACCATCCGGGAATACATTCCCTGTACATCATCACATTGCTTAGAATAACAACTTACATACTTCATAACTAGAATTATTGCATATCTAAGCAACAACAAACCTATTAATATATTAGATTCAAAATAATATTTGTATATATTTTATTTACAAAATAATATAACAGAAAATTATTTTATTCTGGGACATAGACCATTAAGAATAACATTAATGCAAATAAAGATAGCATATCTGGCCATAATACATCAAATATATTGAATCCTATAATCAAACTGAATTCTAAAATCACAATGAAAACCATAACGCATAGATTCAATCCAATAGAAAACTGCACCATTTCCAATAAGAAAGAAGCATCATTCACTTTTCACCATTTCTTCACATCATGCCCAGCCTACTCCTCCTACCGCTCAACCATCATACCAGCCATAGCCCAGTTAACACCTTTAAACTTCAGACTATTTCTCAAAAATATAACCTCTGAAAATACTAAAAAACTGTACCTTTACACCAGAGTAAGTCTTAATTTAAGAAGTTTGGTGATAGATCAATGACTTCAAAATTGCATCTTTATTTATTTATTATGATTTTGTTATTTTTTTTAAAGCCATAAAAAATGGATATATATTTTTTGCTAATTATAATTATTTATGTTATTTTGTTCTTCATTCTGGATATATTTATTTTTTATTATACGTATATGACTATGTACATGTATTTTTTATTTTATTTTTTTGTTTATTACCCCGAAAAGTAGAAAATTGTTTATAAAAATATGATTTATGTACACACTCCTATTGTATGGGGACTTCCCCGATTGCAAAAAAAGTATATTCTAACATCAAACGCATTCAATCCTTTCAATCCAAAGTCCTCCAAACAGTAGTTAATGCTCCTTATTATGTCTCCAACCATACCTTACCCCACCAGCTAAGTATTCCATTTATTTTAGACCTTATTCCATCGAAATTATCCAAATTCAATCAGAACCTTATTCATCACCACCCTTCCCAGGACCCTTACCTATCCAGCTTTAACACCCTTACCAGAAGGTTGAAAAGGCAGTGGCCTCGAGACCTCTTGTAAACATGTATACTGGAGTTCTAGCATTGGCTAGATTCTCAACTCACGTGCTGTGTGTTTGTGAATTGTATATAGGTATGAGTGACTTTTGTTCATATTCTAATTGATTGTATATATGCATATTATATTATTATTTTATAAATTTATTGTTTTGTGTATATAGCGTGAATGATGTACTTTATCACTATTATGAATGTCCTTATTAGGACAGATTGTAATGTTACTCAATAAAAATTGTTTTTGGAAAACGAAATAAATAAATAAATAAATATATATATATATATATGAATTATTTACAAACTTGATTATTTATATAGAACAAGTAGTTAAAGAAAATGTAAAACATAAAATATAATAACATAAAAAAATAATAAATAAAACAGATTGAGAAATTGAAAACAGCAAATTTTGAACTAAAGAAATAAAGATTTTCTTTTTATGATAGAGTTCTTATGATCATAAATCAATTTAAAAATGAAAAAGTGTCTGGAAAATGAGATATTTGAATGTGGATAAGGAAGAAGCACGACGCATATTAGAAGGAATGGAATTCCAAAATGCAGTGGAATGGGACAGAAAAGATTGATAGAAGGCTTTAGTTCTGTTTGATGCAATGTGTGTGTCATATATATTATGATATGTCATATTTAAGACAACTATACTCGAGATCTTACAGCAGCTTTTTAATCAAAATCGGCTATCCAGAACAGCCAATTTATATCATGGGTTTTGGACCTTTTTACGATTTTCTTCAGAACTGGTCTAACGATTTTGATTAATTTCGCTATATCGATGTGAAATTCAATAGGATTAAATAACATGTAGGTTTCATTCTGATTGAAATTGTCTGACAGGGCTTAAATGCCGATATTCCTACTTTTAATTTTATAGATTTAAAATAATTATTCATATCGTCAGATTAGTATTGCTAAAAAACATTTAAATATATAAGTTGAACGAATTCGGTATCCAACAAAACGAGAAAGCTGCGAAAATATTTTTTTAATGCAATGTTTTGTATTTGAACTTTTGAACTGTAATATACATATATAATATACCGTTGGAATGCTGAAAATTTTAGAAAAAATATTATCTTATACATACTGTTGTAAAAGTTAACAGACAGTGATGAAAAGCCGATTAAACAAACTTATTGTCGTAGATAATACTATAATAAGCTATTATACATGTTTATATAACACATGTTTTTATTAAGATCCGATTTAAATAATTCTTTAAAAATATATTTCCGTTTATAAATATGTTTAAACATTTTCGAATTGATATAAATAATGGAGGTAAGTGAATGTCGTGTGTTACGCGCACCAAATTTTTTTTTATGTACGACAATCTGTTTTTTTTATCGGCTTTTCATATTCACCGTAAAATTTTACAATAGTATGTACAAGATTATATTTTTTTCTAAAATATCTAGCATTGCAACGGTATATTATACATCTATATTACTATTCTTGTGTTCGAAAACAAAAATTTGCATTGAAAAAAGATTTTTGCAGTTTTCTCCTTTAGTTGTTTGTCAAATTCGCTCAACTTGCATATTTATCTGTTAATTATCAATGCTAACAAGATAATATAGTTATTCTTATAGAATCTACAGAATTAAAGGTACTTTAAGGAGAAATTATACATATCCTATCGTTAGCGTTGATAAAAAACGGATAAATATATAAGTTCAAAAAAGAAAGGAAAAATATTTGTTTATGCAATTTTTGAGTTTCGTGCCATAAAAAAGTAATAGAGATGTATAATATATCGTTGGAAAGCGAAACATTTTTGTAAAAATCTTATCTTATAAGCAAAATAGTAGAACTTAATGGAGAGTGATGAAAATCCGATAAAACTAAGTAATTGTCGTAGATATTAATAGAATAGATTATTTAATAAAACAAATGTTTCTATTTAAACTAAGTCAATGTAATTATTTCTTTACAACTTATTTTCATCTCTAAATGTTTTTAAAAATTCTTAAATTCATTATCATTATCACAATTACATCAGAAGTAATTGAAAGTCGTGTGTTCTGCGCACCAGATTTTATAAATATCTGTGTTCGATAAAATAAAACAATATATAGTTAGATAAAAGTAGTCGATCGTATTCAAGTTGTTGAAACATATTGTTAAAAAATAAATTACGTTTCAGTGAAAATATTTTTATTCTTTACAGTTATCCCATACTGTTTGAACTGAATAAAAGGTACATATCCCGATATCGCACATTCTGCAGATTGTGAGGAGGTAGTGTGTATTCGGTCCCTACGCGTAGCCCCACTACCTGAACGGGCCCACTGAATATATATTAGCGATAAACATAGGCCTTAGAATATTTTTTCCTCTCTTTTGGGTATATTGGATCTTATGGGGATATACATTTTATTAGATGTGTAACCCATTTGAAAGAGAAAGCTTTTCCGACGGGATTGCTTAGATTCCGGAGCAACTCCAAATATAGTATTAGAATGAAAATATACTACATGTAAAACACATTTAAATGCAATTTACTTAAATACTGGTGCGGGCAACACACGACTTAGCTCGTGGGGTAAGGTATGGTTGGAGACATAATAAGGAGCATTAACTATTGTCCGGAGGACTTTGGATGGAAAAGATTGAATGCGTTTCATGTTAGAATATACTTTTATTGCAATCGGGGAAGTCCCCATTCAATAGGAGTGTGTACGTAAATCATATTTTTATTAACAATTTTCTACTTTTTGGTGTAACAAATAAAAAAAATATATTAATAATAAATATATGTACATAGTCATACACGAGTACAATAAAAAATAAATTTATCCAAAATAAAATAAATAATTATAATTAGCAAAAAATATATATCCATTTCTTATAGCTTAAACAAAATAACAAAATCATAATAAATAAATGAAGATGCAATTTTTAAGTCATTGATCTATCACCAAACTTCTTTAATTAAAACTTACTCTGGTGTAAGAGTACAGTTTTTTAGTATTTTCAGAGGTTATATTTTTGAGAAATAGTCTGAAGTTTAAAGGTGTTAACTGGGCTATGGCTGGTATGATGGTTGAGCGGTAGGAGGAGTAGGCTGGGCATGATGTGAAGAAATGGTGAAAAGTGAATGATGCTTCTTTCTTATTGGAAATGGTGCAGTTTTCTATTGGATTGAATCTATGCGTTATGGTTTTCATTGTGATTTTAGAATTCAGTTTGATGTTAGGATTCAATATATTTGATGTATTATGGCCAGATATGCTATCTTTATTTGCATTAATGTTATTCTTAATGGTCTATGTCCCAGAATAAAATAATTTTCATCACTATTATCAGACCTATTTGGGCATATGGAATCGAGCTTGGGAGCTCTACGAAACCATCTGATTCCAGTCCATACAATCCAAAATACTTCGCAAAATCCTGAATGCCTCTTATTTTGTTACAAATCAAATCCTTCATAATGACCTTAACATCCCATTGGTTGCAGACAAAAAATCAAATTAAGAACTCAATCAAAAAAATCAATTTAAGAACTATTTAACAATTTAGTGTTGAAAATATTTTAAAGAATTAAATTCAGTATCGTTGGAAACATATGTTTTAGATTAGGTAAGATAAAATAAAATTGTAACTTACAATAATCACTTATTTGCATTCCTTATTTGTTACTTTATATTAACTTCCACAACTTTTTCTATAGCGATGTTAATTTTCTCAAAAATCTTTAGGTTTTCAATAGTATATAGTATATCTTTATTACTATCCTTATGTTCCCTTTAGAAAAAAATTTGCTCTTTTCTCCTTTTATTGGTTACCGAATTCGTTCATCTTGATTATCAATGCTACTAGAATAATGTGGTTAATTTATCGGAATATATAAAAAAAAAATAACTTTAGAGTAAGAAGATAAAACAAAACAAAACGGAATTTAATCCATGTCGTCAATAACCCGTGATAGATACTCCTCTTTTCATTCTAAGCTCCCTGCCCATACAAACCCCTTGTCCGTAATTTATCTTCCTTAGATATCCCTGATAACCCTCCAAGGCGACTGAAAAGAAGGTGGCCTCGGGACCTACTGAGTTAAAATAGTTAGGGAAGTGCTACAAATGGGTAGTTCTTTCTCAAGACATTTTCATGACTTTTTTTTTTTTCATTCCTCATATTTACTTATTGTGTTCTTTAATGCAGTTGTAAATGACTATAAATAAAAAAAAATAATAATATAACTGCATTTAATTGTTAATCAGTAATAAGTTTATTCTCTATTCGTCACTTTATATTACCTTTTACAACATTGTGTATTAAATAATATTTTTTCTAAAATCTTTCTCTTTCCAACGGGATATTATATATGTATATTACTTTTCTTATTATAAAAATAAAAACAAAAAAAAAATTAAAAAAAATAGTTTTGCTCTTTTATCTGTTAGTTAGTCATCAAATTCGTCTAGCTTATATTTTTAGCCATTCTTCATAAATGTCACTAAGATGATATGGTTATTATTTTGGAATTCACAAAATTGAAGGTAGTTTATGGAAAATTTATAGTATCGGCATTTAAGCTCTGTAAGACTATTTCAATCTTCTGTAATAAAATCTACATGATATTAAAGCCCATTCAATTTTACATCAATACGGGGAGCTTAATATTATTTATTTATTTGTAACATAAAGGCTTTTCAACCATAGAGGTTATTTTAGCCCTAAACTAATAATGCAGATACAATATAATGAAAGTAATAATACATACATATATACTAATAATGCATACATATATACTAATAATAATACATACATGATAAATAATAAAATACAATACAAACATTATACATAATATACGAAATAATACATACAATACGAAAATAATACATACAAATATACTAATCCCAAAATACATATTACATAATAAAATAAAATACATAATACACTAAAACATACATAATACTAATAATACAGATATAATATTTTAAGTTAAATACAAACAATTATATAAGATAACTACATATAAGAAAAGAATAAATTAAAAAAAAATAAAAATAAATAAATAAAAAAAAAATAAAAATAAATAAAAAAATAAATAAATAAAATAAAAATAAAACAGGAACTTTTTTTTTTTTTAATTTTGGAAAATATTGATGTGTCTTTTAGATAATTCATCAGTTTGGTGGCTGACTCCTGCGTATTTTGTAATATTGTCCCGATATCATTCTCCATACCAATCCCTCTTCGGCTCGGGGAGCTTAATAAAAATCGTTACGAGACGTTTTTAAAATGGCTCTTCCGGTAAGCCGATTTAGATGAAAAAGTTGCTGTAACATCTCGGGCGTTTATTGGTCTTAAATCATAAATACGACTTTTTGTTTTCGCGCTTGACTTACTACACACACACCACCCACACACGGACACATAGACACACAGACCTTTTTCCGGGACTTAGGGGACCCTAAGTCGTGTATTTCCGCTGAAAACTAGACTTTGCAAATTTTCACGATCGGAATACTTTCCCTTACTATATATTTCATACATAGGTAGGCGAAAGTAAAATGTAGAAATGCATTTAAACGATTTCGAACGCTAAATATACCTTAATGATAACTAAGGTACTGTTACTCCAATTCAGGTCGTATATTTTTTAAGTTATTTGAAAACCAATTTATAAAAGGTTTTAGAAGTAAATCTTTTTCTCTCATCCCCTCACAGGATGAATATTTCCAAACTCATCCTTATTGAACATCTATACAGAAAGGGGAACTTCAATAAAAAAATTTCAGGTTCACAATACACTTGCGTGTTATCGGTTAATAACGATCCTACAATAGCCTCTCAAACTCTCCAATCCTACATCAGAGACCTTGAGGTATGGTGTCAGAATTGGAGAATTAAAATCAATTCCAATAAATCCCAACAAATTACCTTTACCCTTTGTCGAAAACCTATGACATCCTGCCCTACAGTGTCCTTTAATGATATTCCGCTCGTCCCGGTTGAACAGATCCGATATTTAGGACTCCTGCTTGACAAACGACTTACATGGAATCCGCATACAAGACTGAAGAGACAAGAAAATGCACGAAGATTTCGGCTACTCCAACACTTACTAGACAGACGCTCTAACCTTTCACTTAACATGACCATCACAAGGCCTATCTGGACCTAAGGAGTAGAGCTTTGGGGCTCTAATAAACCATCAAACTCTTCCCGTATCCAATCCTTACAATCCAAAATCCTTCGCAAAATCCTTAACGCTCCTTACTTTGTCACGAATAAAATCATCCACAATGATCTTAATGTTCCATATGTTGCTGATTTGGCCCGTACCAGGTATCACACCTTCCATGAAAAACTCCACTCCCACTCTAGTCCATTAGTTTTAATCCTAGCTTCCTTTTCCATTCCTGATAATCCTCCGAGGCGCCTGAAAAGGAGATTCTTCTTGTTTAGACTCACTACCAAAGAGTGCTGCCAATGGGCAGTTTCTCTTGATGTTTATTCCATGTGTTATAACATTACAGCATATTTACTTGATGTTTTTTTTTGTACAGTTGTAAATTTCAATAAAAAAAAAAAATAAAAAAAAAAAAATGTTCACAACCAGTCATATTTGAGATATTACGATGCCCATAAAACTAAGTGAAATGGTACTTTATTTTAAAAATTAAAATAAGAAGCAAAGAAATAAATTTTACTTAAACATGATAAGATCTAATTTATATCGGGAATATTTCTGTACAGCTAATTTAATTTATTTAAGCTGAACTTCATTTATGTGATATTTTCCTTTAACTATAATTGTTCTTTGTTTTCGGCTACTTAAACACATACTAGACAAATGGTCATATCTCCCTCTTAACCACAAAAGGCTTATCTACATAACTATTATAAGACGAATCTGTACTAAACCATCAAATTCTTCCTGTATCTAAACCTTACCATCCAAAATCCTCCGTATATCCTTAACTTTCCTTACTTCGTCACGAATAAACTCATCCCTAAAGACCTTAACGTTCCCTATGTTGCAGACTGATCCCGAACCAGATAGAATTCCTTTCATGACAAACTCCATTCCCGCTCTATCCCAATAGTTTCAATCCTTGTTACCTCTTCGATTCCTGATAATCCTCCTAGGCGCCTAAAAAAAAGATGGTCCGTGACCTTCTAGTTTAGAATTCTAGAGTGCTGCCATGTTCTATTCTAATTCTAGTGTCTCTTATTTCATGTCATTTTATTAATTTACATAACATTTGCTTGATGTTTACCTTTTTACAGTTGTAAATATCAATAAATATGTTTAAAAAAAATAGTTAAGTAGCATGTGAAATGGAGTTATATCAATCCATGTTAATTAAAAGATACATGTTTTCAGCAGCCCATTAGTCTAGTCCTAGCTAAAGATTTTTGCACATTTCTTTGACGTATGTTTGTATATTGAAAAAACACTCTTAGCGCAAGACTTCAAATAAATAAAGAGAGGTTCTTACAAGTAATTGGATACCCACATTCGTCTTATAACGATTCCGTGCCCGTACACGCTTGATCGATTATGAGCACAATACTGGACAAGGCTTTAATGGTCTGTGCTTGTGGTTGGCTAACCATCACTCTACGTCGTTGGAACCATTAGTAACCAAACCACCAAGCCCCACAACTAACCCATTCTCAGTCTATAGTTTCCAGTGTATGGTAACACCAATGTCAGGGGGCGTCTGTTTCGCGGTAAATTTACTCTAAATCGTCCAGCGGTAGACTTTCCTTATTTCATTGTCGTCCAATAGACTTTAACGGTTTTATAAAGAGAAAAAACGCTGCAAATGATTACAAATGGATTATTATTTACAAATAACTATATTAGGGCATAACTGTTTATAAAGCTGATTATAGACAGTTATCTAATATGAAAAGAAATAAATAATTCAAAGAAAGATGGCAAAAATAGCCATTTACCAATGCTAACTTCTCAACGCTAGACCTGTGCTATTTCTGAACCGATTTCAATAATTATTTTCCATCGCTTAGGATTGGACATATTTATTTTTGGATATGGATGGCCAAATGGATTTTTTTAATTCATTTTTCGTGTTCTAGGTACCTTGAAACGTAAGCTCTCGAATTTTGAGAGGGGGTAATTTTTTTTTTGGCCAATTTCCAATTTATTGAAAATAATAAATCAAAAGCATTTATACTACACTTATTCACTATTTATTTTTCTTTTCGATTATCAATTAAATAATTCAAATAAAATTTCCTGGTTTATCAACATTGACATATTTATTTTAAAAACGTTTTGTACTTTTATCAATAGTTTTTATTTAACGTTTTACTAGATCATTGCAATCTTCTTGTCGAAAGAATTAAAAAAAAAAAAAAGTATTACTACAACCCATGGAGGATCCTGGGCTTAGTACATACAGAGATTCGTACTGTTTCTAGGCCAACGGTAGTGCAATGAGGGGATTGGGCCTCGATAAGGCTCAGCTACCAGGTTTTTCCCCCAATTTTTCGGGTAACCCACTTTGTAGAGGTTGGGTCTGCCCCAGAAGGGTCTCCATACCTTAAGGTCCCTCCCCGACTAAATTAATAGAATAAATAATATTCTGCCATAGCCGGGATTCGAACGCCGGGCCCGTAGAACACGCTTGACCGTATGAAATATTAAAAAAAAAAAAAAACATTATTCCCATTTTCAAAAATATTATTCAAGGGCTTCTTCTAAATAAAGGCTTAGAAGAAGCCCTTGAAAGATTACTAGTGCATCCAGCGCATATAGCAATCCTCTTTAGAATACCTCCGGGTAACAGAAGGACAAATCTGACAGCTATACATATTATATTTGTATTTGTATTTTGTTCGAAAATAAAACCAGAGGGTAAGAAAAAAAAAAAAAAAAAAAAAAAAAAAAATCCCATTTTCTTGGTTAGAACACACAAAGAAATTTGTTCTCTACCTTCAATAATAATTGAGGTTTCGAATTAAATCAGTTTTTAAAACTAATTGGGTAATATTAATGTATATATGTTAGGATCATCGTTAGATTCCCTAGTATTTTGTTCCAAATTAAAAAAAAATAATAATCCAGTAGTTTTTGAGAGGAGCCGTGGACGACATACGAGGGACGGCGAACAGACGGATTTTTTTTTTTTTTTTTAGGTCGATTACAAACCAAAACTCGTCCTATGCCGAACTATATGTCAAACTCTACTTGATTAATGTGCATTTAGAGTTTCGCAAAAAACACTATCGAAACTCAGTTTAATTAACCTTTTAACATTTTATTGTAAATTTATTTATTATTATTAATATATATATATTTTTTTTTGGGGGGCCCTACAGTTAACAAGATTTGTTGCCTTGACCATAATAAGACAAAGAGGGGTGTTAGAATCATGGAACCACGGTCATTAGTGGCTTTGACGATAAAAAGTGAAGCTTCCGCATGAAGGGAACTGTTATAGAGGTCGATGAAAGAGTGTGGTATTTAGTGCCTCCCGCAATACATGCTCCATTGTTCGCTCAACATAGCTCTAATATAAACCTTTGTCCTTAGCAGAAGATTAATCACAAAACATCAGCGAGATCAATGGTTCTCAATGGTCGGATCCCAGAGTCTGTGGTTTGACAGTAAAGAGGCCCCCACAGTCGATGGGTAGCGCGTTCAGGACCTTCCCTCCAGATGATTCTTTATCTATCCTTCCTTCACCTATCAAACTTCGAAGGGAGAAGTGCTTTTTTCATTCAAAATGCTGTCCAACCACAAAGTATTGGATTGCTTCTTCACCTAGCATACCTATCAATCTATAATAGTTATGCCTATAGTTTTATCCTATTTATATTATATATTTTTAGTATTATTAAATAATTATACTTTTAGGTTTTTTGTTGTGTTTTTTTTTCTCTGCCGCCACAGACCGTGTAGGCGTCCGAAAGATTGGCCGAAACGCCGATGGGGGGATTGCGTTATGGATGATCTCGGGGGTTTGGGCTTGAACGGTGAACATTGGTCGAGTCTGTGTAGGCTGAATTTGGTGGTACCGGAATCGAGCTTTCGGGCTCTTACTGTATTTATTGATTTTGATTTTTTTACTTTCACTTACTTCTATATGAAATATATATAGTAAGGGAAAGTATTGCGATCGTGAAAATTTTTAAATTCCAGGTTTCAACGGAAATTCACTTTTTAAGGCCCTCTGAGTCCAAATAACGAAGCCCCCAAAAAGGTCGTGTGTCTGTGTGGTAAGTCTAGCGCAAAAGCGAAAAGTCTTACGGAACTGAAATTTCATATTTACGACAAGTATATGCCTAAGATGTTACAGCAACTCTTTCTTCAAAATCGGCTAGCCAATTTATAACATGAATTTTGCACCTTTTTAGGATTTTCTCAAAAACGGCTTTAACGATTTTTATTGAACTCCCTATACCTTTTTATTTATTTATTTAACAACAAGTAATATACAAATGCCTTTAGGCATATATTGTAACACTGATGACCATTACGAAAAACCTCCTTCAGGATTCTTATGAATTCGTGAGCGAAAAAACCTACCAGTGAAGGCACTCCTTTGCGTGGAAGATCTGCAAAAAGAAGTAGGTTTCTGCTCCAGAGGCGCTTCAGTCTCCTTGGTGGGTTTTGTGGTAGTGTATCAGTCAGTAATGTTTGTACCAGTAGGTTTGGATGTCCAGCGAGTGAGTCGTGAAAATGTTTGTAATATTTTTTAATGATATCCGTTACGATTGGTATTTGAGGTCTTTGTGTAATGATTTTTTGGTTACGTGAAAGGGACAGTGAGTGATGAATTTAGATTGAAAGATTTGAATTGTCTGCAAGTGTGATTTTTTGCATGAGCCCCACACCTGAGTACCGTACGTCCATATAGGTTTAAGTAACATGTTGTATATAATGATTTTGTTGCTTAGTGATAGTTTGTTTTTATGGTGAAGAAGTCGTCTAAGTATTGATAGTCAATGATTCAGTGTTTTTTTTAATGGTAGTTACGTGTGATTTCCATGTCAGGCGTCTATCCATTGGGAGTCCTAGGAATTTGGTTTCTGTTTGTTTGGGTAACTGAGCATTACAAAGTGTTAGTGGAGGACAATCAGAATGCCTAAGCGTAAATGTTACTTGACTTGATTTCTGTATGTTTATTAACTCCCTATATCGATTTAAAATATAATGGGCTTTAATATCATGTAACTTTCAGTCTGATTGAAATAGTCTGACAGGGCTTAAATGTCGATATTTTAAATTTTCTTCCTCTAAACTACCCTTAATTTTGTACATTCCAAAAGATTAACCATATCATCTTAATGCATTGGTGAAGGACGGCTAAATATACAGGTTGGACAATGTTTGAGTATCGTTGCCTTAAATATGAAATTTCATTGTCGTACGACTTTCCATTTTTCCGCTAGACTTATCGCACACAAACAGACTTTTTTTTGGAACTTGGTTACATGGACTCAGGGGACCCTATAACGTGTATTTACGTCGAAAACAGGAATTCGAAAATTTTCACGACCGCAATACTTTCCCTTACCATATATTTCATATATAGGTCAGTAAAAGTAATATGATAAAATTATAAAAAAATAAAAAATATATATAAATTACATACTTTTTTGATGGTAAACGTTTAAGGTTAGGGGAATGTAATTTCTTGCATGAGGATTGAAGAGGTTTTGCCGTAGGGCTTAGGGCGTTAAGGGCGGGCGAGCCACAAGGGCCTTCTGATATTGAGGAACCTTCTTGACCTAGTTAGTGGGCTTGGGAGGACTGTAGGCATTCTCCAACAGTTATCTCAGGCATGTAATAACCATAACCTAAAGGAATACCTAATTTTAAAACCTTGAAGAGGGTAAATAAAACCATTATCAAAAAAAAAATCTGGTTCGCGCAACACACGACTTTCTCTTACCTCCGTTGTTAAAGTTAATTTAAGAATTTTTAAATACATTTAGAGATAAAAATAAACTATTAAAGAATTAATTAAATTGAATTTCAATAGAAACGTGTGTTTTATTAAATAATCTAATATACTTTTATCTACAACAATCAGTTAGTTTCATCGGCTTCTTATCACTCTTCTTTAACTTTTACGGAGTAGAGCTCTGGGACTCTACTAAACCATCGAATTCTTCTAGTATCCAATCCCTACAATTCAAAACCCTTCGTAAAATCCTCAATGCTCCTTACTTTGTCACGAATAAACTTGTGGCGGATGCTACACACGCTCGCTCACAGATAGCGCTAGCGGCGTCCACATTCCTTACCGACCAAATATAAGAAGACGCGATATCCAATAATATTGTATATTGTTACCAGTTAATGTCATTGTAAATATTTATACCTATATAACTGTTTTATGAGAATAAATAAAGCACTCAAGGTAATTTGACCTAGGCCCAAGACCCTAGTCTGCTCGAAAAGCTCTCACTGTCAATTATCGACATGGATGACTAACATCCCCAAGAGCTGGCTAAAGTCTTCAGATCACCAACTTGGTATCCCCCTAGGTCAGATTAACAGCCTTTGTAACGTAATGTGGTATATCCTTATTTCACTTCCTTCTTCTACCTTGCCTCCTTCTTACCTTCGCTACTGTCGGGCTACTACCCCGCAGGGCGATTTCCTCCTTATCCACGCTACTGTCGTGCTACTACCACGCAGGGCGAGTTCTCTCCCTATCCAAACTACTGGCGTGCTTCTACCACACAGAGTGTAATCCATCCTAACCAGTCCTCTCTGCGAATTCATTCAATGTCATCCCCGTTAAACTCTCTTCCTTGCATGAATACGCAATTGTCGAGGCCTTCTGATACTATTTCTTGTCCATTTCAACTACCATACCTCGACAAAATCATCCATTAAGACCAAACACCACTCCCCAAAAATCCATTAGTAAATAATATCTGTAATTACAATAAATTTTCTCTCAAACACTACACTCATAAAAGAACGAAACGTGTTGTGAAATTAATTTAGTTTATTTTAACTTCTAATTTTTATATTTTCAATCATTTTATGTGTAGTTTTTTGTTGTATGTTTTTTATATAATTTTTCCTACAATAGTAGTAAAATCTCAATTTAATTTTATCATATGTTAGTCATTTAGGCTAATGGACTATAATTACCAAAAAAACACAAAAAAAAATGTTTGCTGATTATAAGGATAACTCATCCGAAATCATTAGTAAACATTTGTCTTACTGGTGTATGGACAAGTTGTTTGACTGAAGGAAGCTGCAAGTCCTGGAGCATAGATGATATTTTATTGTAGCACGGGTAATTATTAATTATCGGCATTAACCGATTTTGAATTATTTCATGTTTTTGGTAATTAGTCAAGTAGGATGAGCTCCAGACTGGCGATCTGTATGCGATTAGCTGGCGGATAACTGATTTATAGATTATTAATTTGTTATGAAGGCTCAAACGGGATTTTCTATTGAAGTAGGGAAACATTTTATAGCATTTCCAAGCCAAATTCAACCTTTTCCAAGTCAAATTCAACCTTTTCCAAGTCAAATTCAACCTTTTCCAAGTCAAATTCAACCTTTTCCAAGTCAAATTCAACCTTTTCCATTTCAAATCCAGCCTTTTTCGATTTCAATAAAATAATAAAAATCAAATTAACGTGATTTTATGTTTTATGTTAATTGTAATTAATGTTGGTTATTTTAATTACACCTTGTGTTTTTAACCCTCGTGGCTTGTTAAATGTTCCCAGGGGCCTTTCTACATATAATTAGTCACAAATATAATAATAAGTATAACCGATACTTTAATTTTAAGACATTTGCGATACAAGGTCTGGTAGTCGGATTAGCGGGATTCGTTTTTATTTAGTTTTATAATCGCGGGCGAAAATATTATCAATAGAGGTTTATTTTAACTTTTTCGTATTTATTGGATAGTAGGCTCAGCAGATGCGTTCCCAAAGGTTCGTTACCGATTATACTCTTAATTTTAATCGCGCTCGCTCAAATATGGGTTTATTATAACTTTTTCGTATTTATTGGATACAAGGCTCAGTAGCTGCGTTCCCAAAGGTTCGTTACCGATTACACTATTAATTTTAATCGCGCTCGCTCAAATATGGTTTTATTATCACTTTTTCGTATTTATTGGATAGTAGGCTCAGCAGATGCGTTCTCAAAGGTTCGTTACCGATTATACTATTAATTTTAATCGCGCTCGCTCAAATATGGGTTTATTATAACTTTTTCGTATTTATTGGATACAAGGCTCAGTAGCTGCGTTCCCAAAGGTTCGTTACCGATTACACTATTAATTTTAATCGCGCTCGCTCAAATATGGTTTTATTATCACTTTTTCGTATTTATTGGATAGTAGGCTCAGCAGATGCGTTCCCAAAGGTTCGTTACCGATTATACTATTAATTTTAATCGCGCTCGCTCAAATATGGGTTTATTATAACTTTTTCGTATTTATTGGATACAAGGCTCAGTAGCTGCGTTCCCAAAGGTTCGTTACCGATTACACTATTAATTTTAATCGCGCTCGCTCAAATATGGGTTTATTATAACTTTTTCGTATTTATTGGATACTAGGCACAGTAGCTGCGTTACGGGGGGTTCTTTCCCGACCAGTCTATTAATTATTCGTGCGCTCACTCAAATATGGGTTTATTATAACTTTTTCGTATTTATTGGATACTAGGCATAGTAGTTGCGTTACGAGGGGTTCTTTCCCGACCAGTCTATTAATTATTCGTGCGCTCACTCAAATATGGGTTTATTATAACTTTTTCGTATTTATTGGATACTAGGCTCAGTAGCTGCGTTTCCAAAGGTTCGTTACCGATTACACTATTAATTGTTATCGCGCTCGCTCAATTATGGGTTTATTATAAATTCGTGTTTCTTTTTTATGCTAAGTTCTGTATTTGTGTTTCGGGAGTTTTTTTAGTGAATGTGTTAATGTATTTTTAGTCAGTTGGTCTAATTTATGTTTATTTCGTGTTTTTTGTAACTTTTCATGTATTGGTTTACCGCTTATCCTTTTTTTCAGGATAGTAAGTTATCTTTTTGGTTAATATTTTGGAGTTTGATAATAATCAGCTAAACAGAACGATTTTATAAGTACATTCTTATTTGATAAACCTCTACTTGAGTAAGCGCAATTAAAATTAATAGTATAATATGTAACGAGTCTTTGGTTACGCTGCGACTGAGCCTAGTATGCAGTAAATACGAACAAGTTAAAATAAACCTCTATTGATAATATTTTCGCCCGCGATTATAAAACTAAAATAAAACGAATCCCGCTAATCCGACTACCAGACCTTGTATCGCAAATGTCTTAAAATTAAAGTATCGGTTATACTTATTATTATATTCGTGACTAATTATATGTAGAAAGGCCCCTGGGAACATTTAACAAGCCACGAGGGTTAAAAACACAAGGTGTAATTAAAATAACCATCAAAACATAAAATCACGTTAATTTGATTTTTATTATTTTATTGAAATCGAAAAAGGTTGAATTTGAAATGGAAAAGGTTGAATTTGACTTGGAAAAGGTTGAATTTGACTTGGAAAAGGTTGAATTTGACTTGGAAAAGGTAGAATTTTACTTGGAAAAGGTTGAATTTGACTTGGAAAAGGTTGAATTTGACTTGGAAAAGGTTGAATTTGACTTGGAAATGCTATATATATTATCTTTTTCCCTTTATCAATTTGTCTATTCATATGGCCTGTGAATGTAGGAGATTTATCTAGGGTTAGGCTTAAGTATTGAACGGAGCTTGACCATCAGATATATAGAATAAATATTTCTATAGAAACAATATGATTCTTTTATCAAGGTTTATTTAAATATTGATTTCAAGAAGAGGGACAAGTAAGTGTTTTGTGCCACGCGCACTTTTTTAAATATTATTTGAAAGTAAAATAAATTCTATTCAAACAGAAAAACATTTACTCCTTCCCCCTTCCAACTAAAAATAAAAAAAAAATAAAAAAAAAAAATAAAATAAAATAAAATTCGTAATCTCCGCTAGAAATCGAGAAAAAAAAATCCTTAGGGTTGGCCACTGGTTATAAAACCTGTTCAAGATTTAAATAAATAATGATACAATTTTTTTTATTTATTCTGGGATAAGCTCATGCAAAAAAAGTGAACAAATTAAATAACACAAGCTAAAATTCTAACAATAATGTACTATAAAAACATAATATAAAAAAAAAAAAATAAACGAACGACTCTTACTTACCTCCGTTATTAAAATCGATTTAAGAACTTTAAAAAATAAGCTGTAATTAAAAAATATTAAAGAATCACCTTGAGTTTAGATGAAAGTATGTAGTTCAGATTATAAAAATAATTATCTACACCAATCGGTTAGAACTAACCTGTTTCAACATTAAGTACATACAGCATTATTTATAAAATATTTAGGATCTGAACGATACAGTATAGATATACATTATTATTCTTATGTACAGAAAAAAAAAATCAGTTGTTGGTTATCAAATTCGTTAATTTTAATTAAATTTTATGTTTTTGAAATCTAAAAAATAAAATTTCTATTCATTATCATCATTTCTATTTACTATCAATTTTTATTTATATATTTATTTAATTTTTGTAGTCCCCTTTTATTTATTTATTTGTTTACCTACTAGATTACTGTTTATTTATCATTTCCTTCGACAGCTCCTTATCGTCATTCGTTCTTACCTAATCGTCATTTATCATCGTCATCCGTTATTACTTAATATCTTTTAATCTTTACCTCGTCCCTATTTCTTACAATTTTATCAAATACTCATAAGTAATAACTCAAGTACTCTCAAGTAATAACTTTTGGCTATTTTTTAACAATCGAATCAGTAAACATAACTTAGCTTCTTGGAATAGTCTTAACGGACATTCTAGTTCTCATATTTTCCGTTCCACGCAATGAGCGTTTTTTAAACTGGGAAACATCACTCCTTTAGGCAGCGTCTTTAGGTCGAGTCAAGTATGTATCTCTTTTCTTATTGATAAGGATCTTTTTTCATCGCCCATTTCTTTCTCCCTCTTTCCATACTCATATCTTTCTCCGTTACATATCCTGACATATAATTATTAGTTTAATATTACATTATTTTAAAATTTAAATTATTTTTTATTCATACTGTTTCTCTTTTGTAATGACAATGTTCTTTTTTTATATATTACCTATACTCTTAACTATGTTTTTAATATATTACCGTCATATATCAACTCAAAATTGTTAATATTTAAAATTTTAATTGTTCACATATTTTTCCTTTATCATTTTTTTCATTTACTTAGTCTCTCTTTATATATTCTCATTACAATATTATCATCTCAATTATGTTTACTTCCATACTTTATAACTATCATCTTAATTTTGTTTATTTCCATACTTTATAACTGTCACCTTATTTCCATACTTTATAATTGTCATCTTATTATGATTTTACATTTAATTTTATTTATGTTCCCATAATTTATTACTGTCATATTATTATTATATACCTAACGCATTATTATGTCTATAATTACATTGGCTGTTATCTTGTTTCTTTTAGCCCTGATGAAGGCCCACATTGTAGGCCGAAACGTCGGCACATAATTAAAATAACACTTATTTTAAATGTGTGTTTTTAATTTATGACCGCACCCCAACCATCTTCCTCATCTAATTTCTCAACGGTCAACAAAACTCCATCATTAAAAAATGAAAGATACTTTAGAGGAAGAAAATTTAAAATACCGGAATTTAAGCCCTGTCAGAATATTTCAATCATAATGAAACCTAAATGATATTAAAAAATATTAAACTCCACACCGATATTGCAAGTTTAATCAAAATCGCTAGAGATATTTTTAAGAAAATCACAAGTCTTAAAAAAAAAACAGTGTATGAGTGTGGTTGACCAATTATATTGAAAAAGTTGCTGTCTTATCTCAGGTATAAACGCTGCTAAAATATTAAATTTTAGTTTTATACAACTATCTTATATCTTTTTGGATCTTTTTTACCATACACACAAAAACATGTCTTATTCGGTAATTGATCATTTAGAATCAAGAGATCTTACGACGTGTATTACCTGTGATATTTCCAATTTTTAAAATTATAATCACAATAACTACAAAATATACACATCTCTATAAAAATGAAATACCAATACTTCTTAATGCTTATAAAATAATATATAAGTGAAATCTGAATAATTCCAAATAATATTTAGTAGTATATAAAATATACAATTACACGATCAAACTGTTTTATTTGTTGATTTTTACTGAAATTATCGAATCTGCTTGGTATTCTTTGGGAATTTTAAGAAAAATGTCTTAATAAAGAAGTTATTTTTGGAACCATGCATTAAAAATAGAAAATTATCCAATATGAGGGCCTCTTATGTCTCCCAAGAGGGCAATTTTCTAAAATTAGAAACCCATCGACCTTAAGGTCAAAAACAGTACCTCCCTTCTATCATTACACGATTCTTAAGGCATTAAAGGATTATATAGGATCACAATGAAAGCCACATCATATTAAACCTCGTTAAATTTGACTTCGATATTTGGCAGGTCGGTGTAAAAACTAACAAGTTTTGCACACAATATTTATTGAACAAATAAGTTGACAAATAAAAAGAACGTATTTAAAAACACAGAACAGGTTATAACCTCCATCATTCTTATTAAACACTTTAACACATGTTTTTTATTATTAAACATTTTTCAAGATCGATTATTTCAGCCTCTATAGATTTGTCCTGCAACAAAGAGAGGGACTTCTGCCACATCACTCCTCCCCAATGAGTCAGTCGCGGAATCCAAGTTGAGGAGAGATAGATCTTATCTGAGGCGTGTGAGTCTCTTCTGCGGCTGGATCATTGTCATTTGCCGATCTCCTTGCGGGTCCGGGCGTTGGTTGGGCAGTGACGGGCGATAGTTCAGGTGTTTCTAGGAGATATCCTGGCTTGAGCCGATCGATCGAGACAGTCTTGGGACCTGAGGGTAGCTCAATGTCGAATGTTTTTTTCTGACGCTTAAGGACGAGGTGAGGACCAGTATACGGCGGGCTGAAAGGCTGTGGAATTCTGTCGTCTCTAAGGAATACATGGCTACAGTTTCGAAGATCCTTGTGTACGAAAATCGACTTCGAACTAGTACGATATGGCGCCGGTCTTAACGTATTCATGTGGTTTCTGAGTTTATTCAGAAATCCATTAGTATCTTCCTCTCCTCTATAAGGCACCAACATCTCTCCCGGAAGGCGGATCGGTTGTCCAAGAGCCATCCCGGCAGAACTGCAATTGTTGTCGTCGCGGTTAGCTGCTCTTAATCCGAGAAGAACCGTGGGTAGAACTTTAGTCCAACGCGAAGAATTAATGAGATAAGCTTGGAGTGCCGTTTTCAGTGTGCGGTGCCACCTTTCTACACAGCCATTTGCCTGGGGATGATACGCGGTCGTTCGGCAACGCCGAGTACCTAAGATAAGCGTCAGTCTTTTAAATAGGTCGCTCTCGAACTGTCTTCCTTGGTCCGTGGTTATACGAGATGGGACTCCAAACCGACTGATTCAGGTTCGGAAAAATGCCTTTGAAATAGTCTCTGCAGAAATATCTTCGACGGGTTCTGCCTCCGGCCATCGGGTGTACCTTTCTACCATTGTTAAACAATATCGTTTTCCCTCCGAGGTTGGGAGGGGGCCAATTATATCCATGTGAATATGATCGAATCTGATGGCCGATCGGGGTCACCACTTTGGCAGGTCGGTGTAAACACTAACAAGTTTTGCACACAATATTTATTGAACAAATAAGTTGACAAATAAAAAGAACGTATTTACAAACACAGAACAGGTTATAACCTCCATCATTCTTATTAAACACTTTAACACATGTTTTTTTTTATTAAACATTTTTCAAGATCGATTATTTCAGCCTCTATAGATTTGTCCTGCAACGAAGAGGGGGGCTCTTCTGCTACAGATATACCGAGTTAAATAAAAATCGTTCGAGAAAATTAGAAAAAGGTGCAAAATACATGTTATAAATTAGCACGCTTGGTCTTCCGATTTTGGTGAAAAGTTTTCTGTAACATCTTAAATTTTAGTTTCGTATGACTTTTTGTTTTTGTGCTAGACTTACCACACACGGAAACAAAATCGTAATACTTTCCCTTACTAATCATCAACATCTTTATAAGATTTGTCTTCAGTATATCTAGAAGGTCACATGTTAGCCACTTATACAGCGAGTTGAAGTGGCTCCTTATCATACCATTAACTCCCATCATCCACCCTATATCCTTAGTCTCCTTCAATTGATATCCACAGTCCACTCTCTTGAAACAAAATCACACCATTCTGACCTTTACGTTCGTACCCACAAAACTATAACTTTTGATCGTTTCTTTATTATCCGCTCTACGAGGCTTTGGAATTCTCCACCAACCCATGTCCGCCCTGCTGCTTCCCTATTCTCGTACAAATACCAACTTTTCCTGTACCTCCTATCATCCCAAACTGACGCTTAACAATTATGATATTGCAATTCCAAGTATTGAATTTTGAATGAAGAAAATATTTCTTCTTCTTTCTTATTTCATTATTTTAAATAATAACTATGTTAATTTTGTCTGTTGACCAGATATATTATATTATTTCATACTTCAATGTACAACCTGTTGTTCTTAAGTGACCTAGTCCCAGAATATTTTTTTAAATTTTTTATTCTATTATATTGTATTCTATATATTTGATATATAGGTAAGTGAAAGTAATAACGTTTATTTTCGATTAAAATAACAACTTTAAGTCCTTCCTAATGAAAATCCTGTGAGTTTCGGTGCTTGGATGGCATAACATATCTTGATCGGCTTCCTCCTAATCTGTTGTCAATCCTGAAATTTCTTTATACTTATTATAACGTAATGATGAGATCAAACTTATTTGCATTTGTTTCACTTCTGATTACGAAGAAAAAAATGGTTGCCAACACTTTTTTTTTTTCTTTTCTGTTTTTCATCTTTTGCTCTCTATCATTTGTAAACCTAACTTCTTTGTGGACATTACATAGTAAACCTTCCGTTATTTCAAGACCATCGGCTTGAAATAAATATAATGTTATGCGCTCAGCTCATTTCAAATAAAAATATGGCCATTACCTCGCGTGAATATTTCACATTTTTAAAAAGCAACACTATAATATTTATAGGCTTTTAATCCCAATTCCTGACTAGATATAAATTGCAGACGAGGCTTTTGGTGCCAGTGGGTGACTAATGGGACACGGTTGGCCTAGTTCTAGGATTAAAGGCTGAAATAGATGCGTCACTATCAACTAGTTCTGACCGTTAATTGCGAATTGATGGATTTTCTCGCCTCTGTTTCCGCTAGCACGACTCTCTTTTGTTTTCGCATTCTCTAGGTTATTTATCACTAGCTATTAAGAAGAAAAATGTCATGTTTAAATGAAATATTTCATGTTTTTCAAGAAATATTTAATTCGTCAAACGATTGCTCTCTCTCTCTCTCTCTCTCTCTCTCTCTCTCTCATATATATATATATATATATATATATATATATATATATATATATATATATATATACACACACACACACACACACACACTCACTCTCCATCAAATGTATTGCAACACCCATGATTCTCAAGATTTACTTTGTTTTGACCTTAATCCACACTTTGTTTATATTTATAGTAATATTATTTAATAAATGAGAGCTATTAGGGATTTGACTTATCATTTTTATAAATTAATTTTATTCACAATGAATCGTTTAAGTCACGATGTTTCGAGGACCATAAAAAGGTAAAGGGAGAGTGGTAATCATTCGAGACGAACAGCGTCAGGGCGTCTTAGGGTTACTAACCCCATATATGACCGCTCCAATAAAATACAAGCACTTTGGAAGCGTAATTCTACTGCCTATTCCACTAAAAACTTGATCGCTGGTGTTCGAGGGTTATTAATCTCGGAGTCAACGGTCATTAGAAGATTGAGAGCGTCAAGCCTTCAAGGGTTCTCTCCCCCTTAATGGGCGTGGACTGTGAAGGAATGGAAAAACAATTTTTATTTTATGATGAGTAGAGAGAGTTTTATATATATATATATATATATATATATATATATATATATATATATATATATATATATATATATATATACTTTCCTCGCCGTGAAAGAGTGAAGGACAGGAGAACGATATAGTCGTTAGAAACTGAGCCATTTGGAGGGGGTTCTATCATGTCCTGGTGTGGCATATCTTGGAAGACGCGCACCAAGTTAATGCCAATCCAAGGAGGGGCTTTGAACGCTTTGAGGTATGTAGAAATGATTTTTCAAGATCATGTAGTGCCTTTTATGCCATTCATAGGCTCTCAATCATTGCTCATGCATGATAATGGTCGTCCTTACAAGGAAAGACGTGTTTCTGAATACCTGAACACCACAAATATTCACATTGATTAGCCAGCAAGACGTCCTGACCTTAAACCAATCGAGCACGTTTGGGATTTTTTCAAAAGAAAGGTTTGGTCAGGAGATTCACCTCCTGCTACCCTTGAAATGCTAAATACAACTGTATTTCAGGAGTGGGACAATATACCCCAAGATATTCTTACAATATATTTTTAAAAGTACGCCATGATTGGGGGAAGCCGTCATTCAAGCTAGAGCGGGCAATACGTCTTATTGATCGTTGTAGAACTGTATTGTTTGGCAGATTTAACAGTAATAAGTCTCTCAGTATTCTTATTCATGGTTCTGGGCATTGAGTAAATAGAATGGATATGTATTAGCTAATTTTAAATTATTATGCCATTTATTAAAACCTGTTGGTTATTTAATCTTTCTAAGCAGCACCTATTGAGGCTGGTAAACTCGACACCACATATTATAGATATATCAATGAATATAGTTCTTGAAGATATCGCTTCTCTAGAAAAGCAGTCAGCAAACAACATAGCAATATACATATACATTTATTGCACTAATCAGTAATTATATATTGTATACGCTGGGCTATCCGTGAAAGAATAGTACTTCCAAGTGACAACTCAAAATTAAGGGTGGTTCTATTGAAATAAATTAGTGGACTGTATAGATTTAAAATAAATAAAAATAATGAAAGCAAACGACGAATCACAATACATTTAATACAATGAAATACATAGAAACAAGAAAAGAAACAAATTAACCTAATAAATTTATATGATAAAAAAATTAACCTAATTATAATTAAACATCTGTAAGAAAATGTAGGAAACAAAATAAACCTAATTAAAATATTGTGAAAATCTAAGAAACAAATTTAACTTAATTAATGCTTAAAGATGTAAAAAAAATAGGTATCAAATTAAACAGTTTCTTGAATAAGAATTAAGAAATTAAATGTTCCATTAATGGATAAAGATAGGTTATATTCACGTAAAGATGTCCAGTTGAGTGTTGAAAAAAACGACCGCAGGGCGGCTTGAACGAAGTCGTCTTGAGTATTGAAGAAAATTACCGCAGGGCGGCTTGGACGAAGTTCTCTTGGGTGTTGAAAATGACCGCAAGGTGGCTCTTCCAAGTTCCAAGGGGAACGAAGAGAATATGAAGAAATTCGTTTCCAAACATTCAAACGTTGAGAGGAATCTTGGGTCTATATACGGCACATCTTCACCGCTCAGACGCTAGACACCTTCACCGCTTAAGACTCGACTGGCCACGAGGCAGTAAAAAAACAAATGAAAACGATCGTCTTCTTTTTCTTTCTCTTCTACTCAAAACTTTTAATTATATTTATAATAACTATTTTTAAAACAGTTAAAAAATAAAGATTAATACAAAAATGATCTATTGATAAATATCAAGAATTTATACAGTTTAAATTATACAGTTTTCCTTTTTTTTTCCATCAGACCATAACATATGGCGTGAACATATATTTTATCCCTTTATTAATAATGGTATTGCTTTAAGCCCCTGGGCCTGGAAAACCTTCACCTTTTTAAGGCATAAATGGCGCAGAAGCTGATACGGAGATAGAATCCTATTTGGCTTACGGATTCCTTGTTGGTCCTATTGACCCACTAGGCCCTTGACAAGGAATTGCTGTTCCACGTCTTCTCTTCCTCGCTGAATATTTCATTCCTTTTACATCTGTCTCCTCTTGTCTTTATATTTGATAACCGAGACGTAATGAATCGAAATTGGTTATTTCCTCATATTTTCCCAAAGACGTACCTTCTCCCCTCGGGAATACAAATAAGGGAAATCCTGAGTTTTCCATCTTTTTTCCCCTCTTTAATACTTTTCTCGTGTATATCATTTTTTCATATATTTTAACCTTGGGGCAAGATGATGTATTCAGTAGTTCATGTATATCTACTTGTCTCCCTTATACTTTTATTTATTGTTTATTATTCATTAATTTATTGATATTTACAACTGTATAGTTTAATACATCTATTAAATAAGCTGATAGATAAAATCCTCATACTTAAAATTTCTTTACAAGAATTTTTTTATTACTATATATAATATTGTAAGAGAAAGTATTGCGATCGTGAGAATATTTGGATTCTTAGGAGTTTTCAAACAGAATACACGCTTTTAATTCTCTTGAGTTTAAAAGAATAAGTCCTGCAAAACGGTCTATGTGTGTATGTGGAAGGCCCAGCTCGAAATATATAAGATGTTTTAAACTGAAATTTCATATTTTATTTATCTATCTATCTGTATCCGTGGCGCTACAACCCAGAGTACAACCGCTTTCGTTCAACCACGCATCTAGGTACTCGAAATCCTCAACCTGCACCAAAACTTTTCCCTTCAATCTCAGGATTCTCATTACTTGCCGTGGTTTCCTACCTACTCTACGCATATTTTGTATCATATAAGTTATTAAAATAATGGACTAACGATTCGATAACCGCGATTAAAATAAATTTCTTAAGATATTCCAAAACAGTAAATGCTTGACCCAGAATCTAAGAACCTACTAGAATCAGCTTAACATTATATTACTAAAACTTACTATCAGTTACTGCACTCAATTTAATGTATCAGTGCAACGCGTAAATGATACTTGTTATAAACTTTGAAAGGCTTCGCGAATATTTTTCGTTGCGGTAATTTAAATAATTTTTCCAACGTCACCTAATGAAACCTCTAGAGATCGTCTTCGTACCACATGTTGGTGACCACTCCTCCATACACACAGTTGTATTGTATTTACATCTTTTCAGCTCTCGTGTGTCGAAATTTTGGTTAAGAAATAAATAGGCAAGACTATTTTACATTCATTGTCTGCCATCCCGAAAAATTATACTTTATATTGTAAGTTCAGCTATTTAATCTTTAACTAATGCAATTTGAAAAAAAAAATTGATCATAAATAAATTTATAAAATTGATTTTATTGCGTTGTGTCATACGAAATGTCCGTTTTCAAGGTAAAGGATTTTTATTAAAAATACGATATGAAAACAAGATAATTTTATTCGAAGTATTTGCCTTCTTTTTCTACACATTTTTCCCAACGTGACACCAACTTTTTTATCCCCGAACTGAAAACTCTGAGCTTTGAAGTGAAAACAAATTTGAAAACGCACTTTTCACTTGATCATCATTTTCAAAAAGTTTTCCTTTGACGAAATTGTCTTTATTCCAGAACAGGTGGTAATCTGTTGGAGACAAGTCGGGAGAATATGGTGGGTGCGTAAGAACTTCGTAGCCCGCCCGCTCTTTCAATCTTTGCACGGTATGTTTTGAAACATGGGGTCTTGCTGCGGCTCAGTGAGAGCATGAGGTAGCTTTTTTACTTTCCCTATACACTTTAAATGTCTGGAAACGGTAGATGCACATGCATTTAGTTGTACTGAGAGTCCTTTAACTGTTTGGTAGGGGTTTCCTTCTACTGTATGTTTGAGGACTTCGTTGCCTATTACGGACGGAGGTCTTCCTCGGGGCAAGTTTTCCAAGTCGGTATATGGAAAATTATATGGCGAATGGTCCGTTCATTAACACTCTCTTCCCCAAACGCCTTGCAAATATTTCTAGCGGCCTCAGCTGCTGAATGGCCGAATTTAAACTCGTACAAAAATATTGCTCGAAAATCGCGTGTTTCCATGTTCATATTTGGAGGTATACTAAAAAGTGGGTAATTGATTGGGAAGCTAATGTTTATAATACAAAGGTAGAGGATTAGTAACTGTTTACTTTAAATATGTATACATTCGGAAGAAAATAACAGAGACCTGCAAAATCCTTTATGTATTTCAGAAATTATAAAAACGGAAATTTCATGTGAAACAACCCAATATATAGGGAGATGAGAGAAAATTGTGTCCAGCAGATTAATTTTGGTGTACTGACATATTGTGTATGATCATAAATATGGCATGTAATTGATATTTTGAGAGGATAAAGTTAATAAGTGACACTGACTTTTCACTTTATTACTGAAAGTAATTTTATTATAGATTTCGTTACATCCGTTTTAAATTTTATTATGTCTTCATTCTATCTTATGACAGTTTCTTTGTTTTATTAGTACTTTTTATGAGCCTGAGTCTCTTTGCCTCGTATATAGGGCTCGTAAAGGAGGTGAAGGCCTGTAACTCATTCTGTCTTTACTCTAGTATTTCATTACTTGTTTCATTCTTTATTATATCGAATCGCTCAAATTATTATTTCACGTTTCTCCATTCTCATTATGCATCCTGTACTTAAGAATAAGCGGGGATAAAACGCTAAAAGATTTCGTTATTATCTTCTTTTGTTCCATAACTTTAATTGTAAGCCTTACAACTTTGTATATATATATATATATATATATATATATTATATTTCGGTTACTACAGTTAATGCTAGTAACTATATTTTTATATAGTTACTAGCAAGTTTTATTAATCAAACTAGTTGGAAATTCGTCAAACTTGTTTATTGCATATCACACTCCATTAAATTTAATTTAATTATAAATTAAACTATATATATTACTAATATTATGTTCAGAAAAAATTACAAAAAAAATATAAAGAAAAAATCTTTGCTCTTTTCTCAGTAAGCTGTTTATCGAATTATTTCATCTCATATATTTACCTGTTTTTTTTTTTTATCAATGCTCACTAGATGATATAGCTAATTTATTCAAACATACAAAATTAAATGTACTTCAGAGCTACAAAATTTAAACTACCGGCATTTAAGCCTTGACAGTCTATTTCAATAAGAATGAAACCTTCATGCTACAAAACCCCACTAAATTTTAAATCGATTTAGCGAGTTCAATTAAAATCTTTACATTCGTTTATGTTAAAATCGTAAAGAGGCGAGATATACATAGTACTTTCGGGTGTCTGATTTTGATGAAAAAGTGAATGTAACTTCAGGGCGTATAGTTGTCTTAAATTTGAAATTTGAGTTTTCATACCTTGTTTAGTCCATTCTTCATTATATTAAATCGCTCAAATTATTATTTTACGTTTCTCCACTCCCTTCATGTTTTAGGTTTAGTTGTAAAATGTCTAACCACGCATCACATTACCTTCGTTTATACCAGTATTTGAAATGAATTATAAATGTAAAAATCTGGGTTGCGAAACACACGACTTTTACTCACCTCCGTTGTTAAAATAAACTTAAAAATTTTTAAATACCTTAGATTTAGTTACTTTAGTTAGAGATGAAATAAGTTCAAAGCATTAATTAAATTGATTTTCTATAGAAACATGTGTTTTATTAAATAATCTATTATATTATTATCTAAAATAATCAGTTAATTGATCAGCTGTTTGGGACCCATGCGAAGCAGACGCACTTCAGGTCAGTCTTACAGTTTCATTAATTTATAAGTGTTTTTCTTGAAAAAATAGACATTATTTTGTGCAGTTTAGACAATTTAAGGGTGCGTGTTCCATCACGAAAGTGAGAATTGGTATTTTAATAAGAAATTGGGCGAATATACGCCTATTATAGGTGCTCAGAGCTTTTGGCTCTGTAGCGATGTCAGCTACCCCCATTAAATCCTCAGTTAACTCTAATGTCATGAAAATAAACAGTAATAGTCAAAAAGAGATGGAAAACCGACAAAAAACCAATAAAGTAACACCTAACCTCAAACCCACAGAAATTAGCTATGCCAAAGCCACCGCATCAGAAAAGTTTTCAAAGCGAGAAAACGCTATAATATTACACACTGTTCCGGGTATAAAACAGAAAGAGTACGTGATCAAAATCGCATCCCTAATCGAACCAAAATTCATCCGATACACATCAAGAATTTCCAATTCCCGGTTTTGCATTCACTTCAGTAACAAAGAGGCAGTAGATAATATCATTAGGAATCATAAATCAATAGTTATTAACGACAAAGAAATTCACATAAAACGGTTAATTAATCCAGCAAAACGAATTATTATTTCTAATGCTTGCCCTTCCATACCTCATGATACTATAGAAAATGAACTGAAAAAACTAGGGTTGAGGTTAGTTTCACCAATGCATTTTCTCAGGGCCGGGTACCAAGACCCACGGTTGGCCCATGTTTTAAGTTTTCGAAGACAAGTCTACATCCCACCTGAGGACCTAACCAAACTCCCATCTTCATTGTTAATTAAACACGATAATGTAGCTTACCGATTTTTTTTAGGTGAAGACATTGTTACCTGTTTTATTTGCAAACAGCCAGGGCATATCTCTACCGATTGCCCAGAGTGTGAGAATGATATAGATATATCTGAGCCCCAAAACAAAGAAAACGAGGCTACATTAATTAATTTCAATCCAGAAATAATTAGTAGCGTCAGTGAAGAAACAAACACCGATCGCTCGCTACTCAATACGCCTAATCATGTTTTACCCAGCACTGATAACATAGTAGAGGCTACGCTAGCCAGTAGCCATGACAACGCTAGCACGTCACCAGTGCCTAAGGCTGCCAGAGGCGGTACAGGGGAGCTGTTGTCTGGTAGTCATGACAACCAGCTTACTAGCGGTGGCGCCTTAGATAACCCTACTCAATCGACTGCTCTCAATAATCCCAATAATTTAATATTACTACCTACCGTGGTATCCGGGGTCAAACGATGCCATTCTAGCTCTACCCCTTCTACTGTATCAACAACCGAATTGAACCTCACCATAGATTCCCAGGAAGACCCTGAAAATATTATCAATTTTGAAGACTACCCATTGATGACCCCAGTTCAACCCGTAGGTAAAAAATTGAAGAAACTAAAAAAAGCTGAAAAAATTAATTCTTCGGTTAACTTTGAAAGTGCTCGACAGGCGATTGAAGGAAATAAAGAAAAGTACCCTATATCATTTGAAGACATGATCAAGTTAATCGACATATACCCCAATACTAAAAACATCAGTGAATTTGTCCAGGAATTTACTACTAATACGGAGGGTCTTAGGGGCATGCTAAAAGATACTAAAGCATTAATAACTGATCGGAGAACAAAACTTAAAATCACAAAACTTCTTAAAAAACAGTGGGAAGCAACAGATTTTATAAGTAACACAGACGATAGTACGGATAATTAATTGGTAACAACGCAGCTGATCTCTTGGAAACATTTTTATTAAATTTTACATTATGGTTAACAATTCCAATTCTTTTATTATACAGTGGAACTGTAATGGGTTTTACAAACACTTTGAATACTTTAAACTACTGTTAAATGAAGAGAAACCGTATTGCTGGGGTTTACAAGAAACTCATTTTTCACAATCACAGGTAGTAAATTTAAAAAATCACGAAATTTACCGGAAAGACAGAACAGATTGTAAATCCGCTTGGGGAGGTGTAGCTATATTAGTTAATAAAGACGTGCATTCAGAACCAGTTAAAATTCATTCCAGTCTAGAAGTTGTAGCCGCAAAAATGTTTAAACCTGAACCGATTACAGTTTGCAATATATATATCCCACCGAATCAAGATTTCACTGCAAATGATCTTCAAGAAATAGTAGATCAACTCCCAAGACCTGTCATCCTTGTTGGAGATTTAAATGGACACAACAAATTATGGGGCTCCTCATTATTTGACTATAGAAATAGGGGAAGTGAAATCGAGAAATTTATTGACTCTAATGATTTTTTGACTCTAGTTAACGACGGTTCTCCAACTCATTTCTGTGGTGATGGCTCTCTTTCTGCCATCGATTTATCATTAATAGATGTCAGACTGCTCCACAAAGTGCATTGGGAAGTAAAGGACATGTTGTACGGAAGCGATCACTTCCCAATCACTATAAAGTTTGATACTAATACTGACTTCAAGACTGACAAAACTCCGAGATGGTCATTCAAAAGAGCCGACTGGGAAAAGTTTTCTACATTAATGGAAAGGGAAATAGAAAACGGAAGCTCGTTGACTGAAGTAGAGGAACAAATATCATTCCTTAATCTCACCATTCTAGATGCAGCAAAGAAGAGTATTCCTCACAAGGTGGCATATAATGATAGGCGCTTAGTTCCTTGGTGGAATGAAGAGTGCCGCATCGCAATAATGAACAAAAAGAAAGCTTTCAACAAATTCAAAAAAACCAAACAACCTGAAGATTTAAACAACTTCAAAAAACTTAGATCGATTGCAAAGAAGGTATTAAGGACAAGCAAAGAAAATTCATGGAAACTCTATGTTAATTCCACTAATAGTAGCAGTTGTCTACAAGAAGTCTGGAAAAAAGTTATTGCCATTCAAGGATCTAAAAAAAGTGAGGCTATTTCTACAATACAAACGGAAAATGAAACTATTACTGATCCATCTAAAATAGTTGAAGCTTTTGGAACACATTTCTCATCTATGTCGAAAACAGGCAACTACACTCCAGATTTCCAGCTATATAAAATCGAACAGGAGAAAAATACTATTCAATTCCACACACAAGATTCAGAAATTTACAATCACCTGTTCAGTTTATCTGAGATGCAAAACTCCTTAAGTACGTGCAAAGATAAATCCACTGCAGGACCCGATCAGATTCCATATTTATTTTTGAAAAAAATGCCCCTAAACGCACAAATATTTTTAGTTTCCATTTATAATAGGATATGGAGCTCAGGACTTTTTCCTAAAACGTGGAAGAACGCTACAGTTATACCCATCAAGAAAAATCACAAAGACATTAGTATCAATAACTATCGACCTATTTCTCTCCTTTCATGTGTTTCGAAACTACTTGAAAAAATGGTCAACAATCGATTGACATATTATTTAGAAAAACGAAACTTTTTTTCAGCTTCGCAGTACGGCTTCAGGAAAAACCGCTCAACCATTGACCAAATAATGAAGTTTGAATACGAAATACAGACCGCCTTTTCTAACAAAGAGCACTTGGTTGCTGTCTCCATTGATATCCAAAAAGCATACGACACTATGTGGAGATACAATGTCCTAAGCACTCTTTCAAAAGAAGGCCTCACGGGGAGATTACTGATATTCATCAATAACTTCCTCAAAGAAAGAAAATTCAAGGTTAAAGTTGGTCCTAATCTTTCTCAAACGTTCCTCCAGGAGAACGGTACGCCGCAAGGATCCCCACTGAGTGTAACTTTATTCCTAATAGCAATAAACAGCATAGCACAGAAAACACCACCTGAAGTAAGATGTTCTTTGTTTGCTGACGATTTTACAATTTATATAAGAAACAAGTCGTTAGAGTATATTGAATGGAAGTTACAAAAAACATTGAAGAACCTTGAAGCATGGTCTAGGACCACAGGTTTTAGCTTTTCAAGCTCCAAAACAATAGCTGTACACTTTTGCAAAAAAACAAAATGTCAAACACACCCGTCACTGACACTTTTAAATCAACCCATTTCCTACGCCAGCACTATCAAGTTCTTAGGCGTCTACTTTGACCAAAAACTAAACTGGTCTCAACACATTCGTCATATAAAATTAAAATGTCAAAAAGGCTTAAATTTACTTAAAGTACTAGCCAACACTCAGTGGGGATCTGACCGGCGAACGTTATTAACGATATACCAAGTCCTTTTCAGACCTATAATTGACTATGGAGCTGTCGGTTATGGTTCAGCTAGCGCTTCGACTTTGAGGTTACTGGATCCAATTCACAATCAAGCTCTTCGCCTCTGTATCGGAGCATTCAGAACAACACCTGTCGGAAGCCTGTACATGGAGAGTAGTGAGCCCTCATTAGAAACAAGAAGATACCTGCTACTGGCATACGTGGGCACTTTGATGTCAAGAAAAAAACTTTTTTCTTCTGAATCCACGGCATATCCAATTGCAAGCGAAGAACCCCACGAATCGTGTAAATGTTTCTACAACAGGTTCAAAAAACTGACAAACGATTTACAAATAGTAATCCCAGAAATCTTTACGATGCCAAATAGCTCAGTACCAAATTGGATGGAAATGGAAAATCAGATCGATTACAGTTTAACTGTATTCCCAAAGCTCACAACACCTCAACATGTATACGACCAGCTGTATAAAGAGCGGGAAGAACAATATTCCGATTACCGCTTTTGGTTCACGGATGCTTCTAAATCGAACTCCGAAGTTGGTTGTGCTGTTCTCATGGGCTCTATTTGTAGCAAAAATGTTTTACCAGAACCAAATAGTGTATACACTGGAGAGCTCTACTCGATCTGGAAAGCCTTGAAAATCATAGTAAAACACGACCACCAACATCACCTGATTGTAACTGATTCTCTAAGTTCTCTAAAGTCAATAGAGAATAGGTACTCAAAAGAAGCCTTGGTTCAAAGAATCCAGATTCTCGAGGAAGAATGCGAAAGTGAAGGAAAAACAATAAAATTTTTGTGGGTCCCATCTCACTTGGGCATAGGAAGCAATGAGGACGCTGATCGAGCGGCTAATAATACAAGGATGGACTCTGGAAGGGAAGTGACACGTGTCAATAAGACAACTGCATCGGACTGGGGAAAATACGTCAAGAAAATGATTTATACTACATGGGCTGCTGAGTGGAGTAAAACTAAAGACAAATTAGGAAAAATTAAAGAGACTCCAGGGATATGGGAAACGTCAGAGAGGAAAAACCGGCGCGAAGAAGTGGTTCTGGCCAGGATAAGAAGCGGGCACACAGCGCTGACACATAGTTACCTACTGAAAGGATTGTACCCACCGACCTGCAGGACTTGTGAGGCACCTCTGACGGTGGAGCACATCGTACTGCACTGCGGGGCCTTCAGCATTGCAAGAACGGAGTGCGGAATTGACACCAGGCTGGAAATAGCACTAGGTAACAGTGAAGTGTGTGTTCAAAAAGTATTTAAGTTTTTAAAAAAATGTAAAGTCTTCAATGTGATTTAAGATATAATGTCCTTCTACCAAACATTCACCATTATTGTCTTGTAAATGAAATCATTTTAAGAAAAAAAAAACAATTATGTATATAGCTAATGACCCTTAATGGGTAGATGCTCTGTATAAATAAATAAATCAGTTAATTTTATCGGCCTTTCATCACTCTCCATAACATTTCACAACTTTGTGAACAAGATAATATTTTTTCTAAAATCTTTAGGTTTTCGACGATATATTATACACACAAATAGCGTAGTGGTTAGCATAACAGCTTTCTATGCCAAAGGTCACGGGTTCAAACCCGCGGGTGGCCCTAGGATTTTTTAACGGGAGTAAAAAATCCTTAGTTATGCCGTCCTTCGGTGTGGACGTTAAAAGGTGGTCCCGAGCCTGTGCGATGTCAGGTACTCGTTAACGGTCCCTATCCTAATAAAACCTGGATAGGCAAAATTTAGGACTCCCACTGATCGTCCGATTGGCCATAGTAGCATAAAAGTGACGTTAAACGAATAAACAAACAAACACACACACACCCCCCATATATATATATATGTAATCTTAGAAAAAACAAACAAAAATTACATTAAAAATACATATGCGCTTTTCTCTTTCAGTTAATTATCAAATTCGTTCAACTTGTATACTAAGCCGTTTTTTTATAAAGTTTAACAACATGGAATTTTAATACTAAAGTATTTACACATTCGGGTCCGAACACTCGGTATCCTGTATAACATTTGCAATATGCTTTTTTAACCATTTCACTTTTAATGTGCGCATTGCACACTGGTCTACTAGTTATAAATATTTGGAAAAGCATATATCTTCGTTCCAGCATCGATACAAAATAACGGAGTATGTTAAAGGTTATAAAAAATAACTCCTTGGCCAGTTCATTTACTAGGTTCATCTGGATTAAAAAAGAAAGTATTAAGAGAGATCAATGAAAAAAAAAAAAAAAAACCTTGGGATGTAGTTGGAGCTTTCATATTGAAATGTAAAATCTTTTTTTCCAGTATGGTTGATTAGGCTTTGTCAAAAGACGTGTGGTTTTAATAAAGCCCCTTTTAACATGAGGCAACGCTAACGAAGTACAAAGGATCTTTCTAATTTAATGTGATTATTTTTTTTAATACTCTTAATCTCTGTGTATTCTTAAAAAAATATTTTTTTTTAAACATTTATATATTAAATTGAGTAATATATATGGTAATAAATGTTATTAAAATTCATGACTGTGGTGTTGTTTTTGAGTTATTAACTTAAACTTACATTTCTTTATTTATTTTTTTTATTTAAAGGCTTTCAAGCACTACTCAAATATACATGTTTTTCCCCTCGACAACTGGATATTTTTTTGTCCACTTGAAGTTTCAATTCAAAACTCTCTTTTTCAATGTTTCCCTGTCCAGATAATACTTCATAATACTTAATACTTTTAGTTCTTCCTTAAATTAATTACAAATTAAATAAAGTATTTAAATCGTAAAAAACGGCTTAAGGTTTTCGAGAATAAGGTACTGCGTAAAATATTTGGTCCGAAGAGAGATGAGGCCACTGGGGAGTTTAGAAGGTTGCCCAACGCGGAATTGCGGAGTTTGTACCCTGTGAATATAATTGAGTTGATAGCATCGCGGAGACTCAAATGGGCGCATAAAGTTGTTAGGCTTAGTGAGGAACGGATTCCGAGAAAGTTGGTATTCGCTGAACCGACTGGTAGGCGTCCGAAAGGTAGGCCGAAGCGTCGATGGGAGGATTGCATCAAGGCTGATCTCGGGGGCTTGGGCTTGACCGGTGAACATTGGACTAGTCTGTGCAGGCGAAGTTTTGTGGTATCGGCATCGAACCTTCGAGTTCGGTAAGCCTATTATTATTATTATTAAATCGTAAAAACCACAACCAGTAACCATCTCTTTCTTGGTCTTACTCTTTTTTGCCTTTCCATAGGTTGATAGAGAAAGATCATCTTTGGACATCGCTCCTCTTTCATTATTTTTGAATCTCCAAATCATTTTAATCTTTTTATATATATTTCGTTGAGAATTTTTTTTCCTTCTTGCACATTCCACCTAATAGTTCGGTTAGGAACATGCTGTAGTCTGGATATGGCACATGAGTGCCTCTTAAAGTCCATCTCCGGTGATATTAGCCTTGTCTTACTTTTTGATAATCACCTATGTTTAACAACAAGTATTGCGATCGGGAAAATTTTTGAATTACAGTTTTCTACGTTTTAGGGTCCTCTGAGTCCAAATAACCAAGTCCCGCAAAAAGGTCTCTGTGTGTGTGATAACTCCCGGGTGGAAACGAAAAGTCCTATGAAACTGAAATTTCATATTTAAGAAAAAAATACGCCCGAGACGTTAAAAAACCTTTTTCGTCAAAATGAGCTTAGCAGAAGAGCTACTATATAACATGCATTTTGCACGTTTTTTTCGATTTTATCGAAAACGGTTCCGACGATTTTGATTAAACTCGCTATATCGGTGTAAAATTTAATGAGCTTTATTATCATGTAGGTTTCACTCTGATTAAAATGGTCTGACATGGCTTAAATACCGATATTTTAAATTGTCTTTCCCTAAAGTACCTTTACTTTTGTTGATTCTAGAAAAATAACTATATTATCTTGTTACTACTGATGAGAAACAGGTTAATATATAAATTGAATGAATTTGATACCCAACTAAAGGAGAAAACAGAAAAAATATTTTTTTAACGCAATTTTTCGTTTTAGAACATAAGAGCAGTAATATACATGTATGATATACCGTTGGAAAGCTAATGATTTTAGAAAAAATATTATTTCATGCACAAGCTTTTGAAAGTTAATAGAGAGTGATAAAAAGCCGATAAAAATAAGCGATTATTTTAGATAATAATACAATCCAATTTTTAATAAAACACATGTTTCTATAGAAATTCTATTTAATTAATTCTTTAATGGTTCCACTGATTTTTATCTCTTAAAATTCTTTAATGGATTTTAAAAACGAAGGTAAGTGAAAGTCGTGTGTTGCCCGCACCAGATATTTTGGTTTGGAAACTCACCTGCTTGCTCCATATTGCAAAATAAATTATGTACCAATTACCCGCCTTCCCCTTTATGCCTCTAATATTTAATCACAACTATTCCTGAAATTTCAAGTGTAATTGTAATCATGGGACCAACCTAATATTTTTAAAAGAAGATGACAAAATAATTGAGCCTAGTCGTACTCAAGAAGATATAAATCAAGTTTACAACTTGATCTTGAAAATAGTTTTCGCCTCTTGTCATATTTTCTCGCTTTTGTCGATTTGTCATCGTTCTCCGTTGGAAACTTTGATCAGTTATTAATGATTTATATCATTTCGCGATTTTTTAAGTTAACTGGGAAAACATATTTGGACACAACTGTTATGGAGGTTTGAATTTAAATAATCAAAATTTATTTGTAAACCATTTGATGTTTATTTTTTGGTACTATATATAGTAAGGAAAAGTATTGCGATCGTGAAAATTTTCGAATTCCAGTTTTCAACGGAAATACACGTTTTAGGTTCCCCTGAAGCCAAATAACCAAGTCCCGCAAAAAGGTCTGTGTGTGTGTGTGTGTGTGTGTGTGTGTGTCTGTGTGTGTGTGTGTGTGTGTGTGTGTGGTAACTCCCGGGCGGAAATGGTAAGTCCTATGAAACTGAAATTTCATATTTAAGACAACTATACACCCGAGACGTGACAAAACTTTTTTCATCAAAATGAGCTTACCAGAAGAGGCACTTTATACCATGCATTTTGCACCTTTTTTCGATTTTCTCAAAAATGGTTCCGACGATTTTGATTAAACTCGCTATATCGATGTAAAATTTAATGGGCTTTAATATCATGTAGGTTTTATTTGGATAAAAATGGTCTGACAGGGCTTAAATACCGATATTTTAAATTTTCTTCCCCTAAAGTACCTTTAATTTTGTAGGTTCAATAATAATAACTAGATTATCTTGTTAACGATGATAAAAAACAGGTAAATATATAAATTGAATAAATTCGATACCCAACTAAAGGAGAAAACAGAATAAATATTTTTTTAATGCAATTTTTCGTTTTTGAACATAAGACCAGTAATATACATGTATGATATACCGTTGGAAAGCTAAAGATTTTAGAAAAAATATCATCTCATACACAAGCTTTTAGAAGTTAATAGAGAGTGATGAGAAGAAGATAAAACTAACTGATTATTTTAGATAATAAAATAAAAGATTTTGTAATAAAACACATGTTTCTATATAAATTAAATTTATTTAATTCTTTAATAGTTTCACGTATTTTTAACTCTAACTCTATTTGAAAATTCTTTCATTGATTTTACAAATTGATGTAAGTGAAAGTCGTGTGTTGCCCGCACCAGATTTTTTAGGTAATTCTCAGGAACGTTATTTAGTCTTTTGTTAAATTATGTTTCTAAATAATCGTTGTTTTATTGACCCACTTAATTTAAACCTTAGTCCATTACCCATCACATCTTTATCCTTGATCTTTTAGTACTGGCGCATAGACTTTGAACTTATTTGAGGCATAGGAAAACAAATAGAAAAATATTAATTAACATACATTTTTAAATTAACAAATTGTTTGAGCTACTGCATTAAAACGAAAACAGAACATTTTTTAAAATATAAAAAAAAAAATGCTGTAATTTAAAATACTGAATTCTTCAATAAGGTTTTATAATGTGTAATCCAATGTTTCTAGGGTTTTCGCCCGTCTTCAAAAAAGAACTAAAACGTAAATTAATTTAATTATAATTATAATAACTTATCAAACCATATGATGAATACATGCATATGAAAATATCATTAGATTTTTTAAAATATATAAATACGAGGCATGTTTACTAAGTAAGTACCGTTTTGGAATTAAAAAAAAGATATGCAAAGGTATGGCAATAATTTTATTTTTACATGAAAGCCTGTACCTTAATCTACTTTTCTACATAATTTCCATACATTTTGAGGCACTTGTCATAACGCGGCACCAGTTTTTGAATACTATCCTCAATAAATTCTGCCACCTGACTTGTTAACCACTGCATGAAAAATCTGCGTCGTGCAATCCAGAACAAAAGAAGTGGCAAGTTGAGTAAGGGTATCGTTTTGCTGCATGGCAATGCCCGTCTACATGTGGCAAATCGAACCAAAGATCTCATCAAATTATTTAAATGGGAAACTCTAGATCACCCTCCATACAGCCCTCATCTGGCGCCCAGCGACTAACATTTGTTCCTACACTTGAAGAAACACCTAGGCGGTCGGCGTCTTCAAGACGATAACGAAGTCAAAACATTTGTGATGCAGTGGTTAACTTTTTGAGAAGGGTATTCAAAAACTGGTGCCGCGTTATGAAAAGTGCCCCAAAATTCATGGAATATGAAGAAAAGTAGATTAAGATACAGGCTTTCATGTAAAAATAAAATTATTGCGATATCTTTGCACGTCTTTTTTTAATTCCAAAACGGTACTTACATAAAAAACATGCCTCGTATATACATTTTTTACTTTCACTTACTATATATAGTAAGGGGAATTATTGCGATCGTGAAAATTTTCGAATTCCAGTTTTCAACGGAAATACACGTTTTAGGGTCCCCGGAGTCCAAATAACCAAGTCCCGCAAAAAGGTCTGTGTGTGTGTGTGTGTGTGTATGTGGTGACTCCCGGGCGGAAACTGTAAGTCCTATGAAACTGAAATTTCATATTTAAGACAACTATACGCCCGAGACGTGACAAAACTTTTTTCATCAAAATGGGCTTACCAGAAGAGGCACTTTATACAATGCATTTTGCACCTTTTTTCGATTTTCTCAAAAACGGTTCCGACGATTTTGATTAAACTCGCTATATCGATGTAAAATTTAATGGACTTTAATATCATGTAGGTTTTATTTAGATAAAGATGGTCTGTCAGGGCTTAAATGTCGATATTTTAAATTTTCTTCCCTTAAAGTACCTTTAATTTTGTAGATTCAATAATAATAACTAGATTATCTTGTTAACGCTGATGAAAAACAGGTAAATATATAAATTGAATAAATTCGATACCCAACTAAAGGAGAAAACAGTAAAATACTTTTTAATGCAATTTTTCGTTTTTGAACATAAGAGCAGTAATATACATGTATGATATACCGTTGGAAAGCTAAAGATTTTAGAAAAAAATATCATCTCATACACAAGCTTTTAGAAGTTAATAGAGAGTGATGAGAAGAAGATAAAACTAATTATTTTAGATAATAATATAATAGATTTTTAATAAAACAAAAATCAGCTGATGCGCTCGATGATAACAGTCATACGTTACATCGTCTCTCAGATTTTTGCTTTTTTCAGTAGGAATTCGCTTGAATTCAGTCTGGAGAACATCACTAGACCTCAGGAATACTACGGCAGTGAATATTGGAGAAATTTCGGTAAGCAAAGTTATAATTTACTTTGTACAATCACGAAAAAGTGAAAGGAGGGTCACTGATCAGCTGATTGCCGCTAGCTCGGCAAGCTCGGGCTTGCTTTTCGTTAACTTATCTTTCTTTTATCTTTAATTCTTATCTCATTATTTATATATTATTATTATTTTCTTAATCAATGAGATATTTTCATCAAGTCATGTCCTCAAAGTCTGCAAGTAAAAGATCTAGATCTGCAGGTTCTAACTCGTCTCCTACAAAACAGAGACCCCGCCGTGAACAAAATAAAAAAATAATTCCACCAGCGACCGCGTCGGCTACCTCATTAGGATCTGAACCACAGCCCAGCACATCATCACAAGGAATAACTGATGAATCCCCGTTTTTTACACCGAATCCATTTGAGATCCTCCAAAATGAAAAAGAAACCATGGAATCTTCTCCTATACCCAGGGAACCACTACCTCCACCAATATTTGTTAAAAATATTAAAAATTTTAAACTGATGTGTGCGCATTTAAACAAAGTAACTGATCCTGATAGTTATTATTGTATAAGTAGAACCAATGATACTAAAATATCTCCGACTACTGCTGAAACCTACAGAAAGATTGTAAAATATCTGACTGAGACCAAAGCTGACTTTCATACTTATCAGCTGCGCCAGGAGAGAGCATTAAGGGTCGTAATCAGAAACCTACATTCCTCAACACCCGTTGAAGCTATCAAAGAAGAACTGACAGAATTAGGATTCCAAGTGAGGCAAGTCACCAACGTTCTAAAAGATAAAAGTCCACTGCCTCTATTCTTCGTGGACTTGGAACCATCAGCAGGAGTCGAAAAAATCTATGACCTCAGTAGACTGTACTATACCCGTGTAAAAGTTGAAAAACCTTACACAAAGAGGGAAATAGTTCAGTGTCATAACTGTCAGGCATATGGTCATACCAAAAGTTATTGCCATCACATACCACGCTGTGTGAAATGCGGTGAACAGCATAAAACCGAAGAATGTACAAGATCAAGATCTACACCCGCTGTATGTGCTCTGTGCCTCAAGGACCACCCGGCTAACTACAAGGGATGTGAAATCTACAAGAAACTCAGAACCAGATACCAAAAACCTCAGGATCCGAATGAAACAGCTGTACCAACCAGAAGCAGAAGAGAACCATCTAAACTTGTAAATTCTAACGTATCATTTGCCCACTTGCTTGGAGGTGGAAACCAGAATCATGAAGTCGAGGCACTGCCGGAACAACTTTTTCCTCAACTTTCTCAATCTATTGTACAACAATCTATCCCTCAAAGTTTACCTAATCTTCAAAAAACTCCTCAACATCAAATTTCTCATATCCCTCCACCATCAAACGTCACAGATCTTACCAGTCTAATGACATCGTTCATCTCCGAAATCAAATCTCTTGTTATGCCGCTTATATCACTCCTTACAAATCTAGTATCAAATCTAATCCCTGCCTTGAAAAATCCTTAAATGAATTCACCTAACTCCTTATCCATTCTCCTTTGGAATGCGAATGGTGTTAGAAATCATACTGACGAACTGACAGCATTGTTGCAAGACAAAACAATCGATGTTGCACTTATAACTGAAACAAGACTAACGACTAAACAGTACTTCAAAATACCGCAATACATCACATACCGTACTGACCACCCAGACGGCAAAGCCCATGCCGGTTCTGCTATCATTGTCCACCAATCCCTCTCTCATCATTTACTCCCACTTCCCACCTATGATTTCCTACAAGCCACAGCCATAGTAATCAAGACTTTTTCCTTTCCGGTAACCCTCACATCTGCATACTGCCCTCCTAAACATTCCATTTCCAATTCCGAATTTGTATCCTTCCTGGATTCCTTAGGAAATCGTTTCATTCTGGGTGCAGACTTAAACGCCAAGCATCAGCAGTGGGGTTCCAGAACCACGAATTCTCGGGGACGAAATTTGCTGTCTGCGCTCAACTCCCGAAATTTTAATATCCTGCCTCCTGACTCCCCTACCTACTGGCCAACCGATCCTAACCGCAATCCTGACATCCTCGACTTCTTTATCCACAGCGGATTAGGCTCCCTCAACTTTTCTGTAACTCGCCTTGATGAACTATCCTCAGACCATAGTCCACTGATCCTAAAAGTATCTCTCACTCCAATTCCAAAACCCATTCCACCATCATTCATCCGAGGCCCTGTCAACTGGAACCTTTTCCGCCAAATCCTGACCGATAATATTGACCTCAGAGTAACCCTCAAAACCCCAGATGACCTAGATAATTCCGTCTATTCCTTTACCACCGCCATCCAACAAGCTGTCTGGACTGCCTCCTCTCCTAAACACCCCAATATAAATCCTCACCAAAATCATTTTCCACAACATATTATAGACCTCATCCATACCAAACGCCGAGCAAGATCACTATGGCAGCGCACACGACACCCAACAGATCGCCGCTCCTATAACTTCTATTGTAGACAATTGAAGAGGGAGTTGGCGACCTTCCGTTCCCAGTCCTTCAATTCCTACCTCTCCTCTCTATCAGCTCGTGATAATTCCCTGTGGAATGTCACGAAAAAGATCCTAAAATACCATCAAGTTTCCCATCCTCTCCGACGTGGTGATGACTCCTGGGCTGCGTCTGATGAAGATAAAGCCGAGGAATTCGCCACACACCTCTCCAAAGTTTTCACTCCTCACCCGGAATCCCACGCCAATCACACCGCAACAGTGCAAGACTTTCTTATGTCACCAATTCCACTTTCCCTACCTCCTAAAGCTATTAATCCCTCTGAGGTCAAATATCTTCTCCAAAAACTTACCCTCCGTAAATCTCCTGGACACGATCTCCTTACTCCCCAGATCCTTCGACAACTTCCGCAGAAAGCTATTATATTCCTTACTTATATTTACAACTGCATCCTACGCACCACCTATTTTCCTCTGTTATGGAAACATTCCACTATCATACTTTTTCTAAAACCAGGCAAACCTTCCAACAACACTTCATCCTACAGGCCTATTAGTCTACTCCCCATCCTCTCAAAAATCTTCGAAAGGCTTCTTCTTAAACGTATCCTACCCATATTAGAATCTCAAAATCTTCCTTCCCATCAGTTTGGATTCCGTCCTCAGCATTCCACAGTTCAACAGGGGCTCCGAGTTGTAGACCATATTTCCTCAGCTCTTGAATGCAAAGAGTATTGTTCTGGTGCGTTTCTGGACATTGCGCAAGCTTTTGACCGGGTATGGCACACTGGATTACTCTTCAAGCTGAAAACCCATTTACCCCAGTCTCTATACCTCATTCTCCGATCCTATCTCTCAAACCGTTCCTTCCGCGTTCGCTGTGGTGTAGAATTTTCTAACCTTTATCCCGTTGAGGCCGGTGTTCCTCAAGGCAGCGTCTTGGGACCCGTCCTCTACATCCTTTACACTGCTGATATTCCTACACATCCTGATACCTTTCTGGCAACTTTTGCAGACGACACCGCCATCCTATCATCCAGTTCCAATCCTGAAACAGCATCCTTAAACCTGCAAAGACACCTTTCTCTTATCGAAGACTGGTGTAATGCTTGGCGCATTAAGGTGAACGAAGCCAAATGCAAACACGTAACCTTCACTCTTCGACGAAATTCCTGTCCGCCAGTTTACTTCAATTCCATTCCAATTCCTCCTTCAGATACAGTCCGGTATCTTGGCTTACTATTAGACAAAAGATTGACTTGGAACCCACATACAAGACTTAAAAGACAAGAACTCAACCGACGATTCGGACAGTTATACCGACTACTCAACAGAAAATCTGAACTTACAGTTGACAACAAATTATTAATCTACAGGACAATACTGAAGCCCATCTGGACCTACGGACTTGAACTGTGGGGGACAGCTAAACGTACTAACATCAAACGCATTCAATCCTTTCAATCCAAAGTCCTCCGTACAATAGTAAATGCTCCTTATTATGTTTCCAACTATACCTTGCACCACGACCTTAATGTTCCTTTTATTTCAGACCTGATTCCATCCAAATTTTCCAAATTCCACCAGAATCTCATTCATCATCCTAATCCTCTAGCTCAATCCCTATCCAGCCCCACCCATCCATACAACCCACCTAGAAGGTTGAAACGGCAGTGGCCTCGTGACCTCTTATAACATGTATATTGGAGTTCTAGCATTGGCTAGATTCTCCACTCACGTGCTGTATGCTTGTGAATTGTATATAGGTATGAGTGACTATTGTATATATTTTTATTGATTTTATTTTGTATATATGTATATTTTATTATTATTATTATATAAATTTATAGTTTTGTATATATCGTGTGAATGTAGTATGAATGTTGTACGTTATCACTATTAAAAATGTCCTGAATTGGACAGATTGTAATATTGCTCAATGAATAAAAAAAAAAAAAAAAAAAAAAAAAAAAAAAATAAAACAAATGTTTCTATATAAATTCAGTTTGATTAATTCCTTAATAGTTTCACGTATTTTTATCTCTAACTGTATTTGAAAATTCGTTCATTGATTTTAAAAATGGAGGTAAGTGAAAGTCGTGTGTTGCCCGCACCAGATTTTTCTCTCTATTCTGCCCTACTGCTGAACATATTGTAACCTTTTAATCGAATCCAAGATAAGTAATGTTCTCAAAATCATAATTTCCTATAGTATGACACCTTGTTGGATGGAACGGCGTGGTCTAGTGGATAGAGTGCTGGTATGCTGTGATCCGGGTCCTAGGTTCGAATCCCGGCTGTGGCAGAATATTATTTATTCTGTCAATTCAGTCGGGGGGCGACCTTAGGGTATGGAGACCCTCCTGGGGCAGACCCAGCTTCTATAAAGTGGGTACCCAAAATAATTGGGGAAAAACCTGGCGGTTGAGCGTGATTAAGGCCTAATCTACTCATTGCTCTGTCGTTGGCCTAGACACTGTGTATTAAGTCCAAGACCCTTCATGGGTTGTAGTGGTACAGGTTTATGAAACATGCTATCCCCCCCAAAAAATCCCTCTTTAAATGAGATTCGTTAAATATACCAGTATCAATAGACTAGCTGCTTTCTGAACTTTGAGTTTGCGATTCATAAATTACTCGCATACTGGTTTTAACAGTTTTATATAAATGAAGATAATTTAATTTACTTTTTTTTCCTTTACCGCTTATGCTGGTCTATGTTCTTGTACCGCTGGGATCGCTCGCCATCTGAGTGCAGTCACCCTGAATAGTTAAGCGGATACTCACCAGGCAGCTCCGCCTGCACTGTATATATATAATTTTATATGTTAATTGTGAATTGTAATATCTTTTATTTATATTTATATAAACATATTATTTATATTTATAATATGTTCATTGTAAAAATATTTGTATTACTAAAGTAATAGAAAGGCTATAATAGGTATATATAAGTGGTTAGAGCTCGGTGTTGGTCGGTGATTGGTCATAAGTCTATATACACCCGGTGGGTCAAAGGCATTGAATCCTCCTCAAGTCTAATCTCTAACCTCTCGTATTATCTTGTTATACGGCTCAGATAATAAATCTTTCTTGGTTAGGCACTAAAATGTGTGTTGTGTTATGCTAATCCTGTTTATCCCGCTCCCCCCTTACAGGATGGTGTGCATGGCTTCTACCCATGTGCACTTATGAGGAGTCCTAACCGCTGAAGTTGAGCTTCTACCTCACGGGACAATCCTACCCGATCAGTCTCCTCTACTAAGCGGCAGGTGCGGGCTCGTTCCTATCTTGAATGTATACCTGGTGCTGCGGCACGTGCTTCTACCACCGCGGGCATCAACCTCCATCATATTCACTCACAGGCATTTTAGAGACCTGTCACTACACCAATAATCAACCTCGACATACTTATACTATTATTTTTCTTATTTAACCATGGGATTTTGTAATTTGTTGTCTTTAAAAATAAAGGAATTATCATATTTTTGATAATGTAGAATACCTTATTGTGGCTTTTAATGGGTAGGAGAAGTTTATAAAATAACAAAAACTGATAAATTTTAATACACTATAACGGACGAAAAGTAATCATAACTAGTAAATAGAACGGATTTAAATTAAAATAAATTTGAAAATAAACGGTCTACTTTGCATGAAAAAGAAAAAAAAAAGGAATTGTTTTTAAAGTCCACACACAAAATGCACACCACAAAATCACAACCATGTAACGCACACTCCTCTACCGAGTTACTCCTCTACTAATGGGTTGTTTAGCTCAGTGTTGCCGGTAATAATTTAATATTAATGTTTCAAGTACATTTAAAATGAAAACAGTGAGTGACCTGAAACAGTAGTGTAACCTCTTTGACAGTTGGATAGGGCAACATTGCAGTGAAGTGCTGTTGCAGTATTTTAGTATGCATTGTTGTTTATGTTTAAATAATTGTTTAACACAAGTTTAAATAAGTTTTAACAATATGTATTTAAATAAATTAACTTAATTAATTCATGTTATGCTTACATTCATGGTCATAGAAATTGTATCACATACACTTTAATTTTTTATGGTGTTAAAATTTATCAAATAAATATTTTTGTTTTAGTCTACTTATTTATACCATAACCTTAGTTAAATAAAAAAACAAAAAAACAAAAACAAATAACGCTTCTTAGTTCTTAACAGGATAACATATGTGATTATGTTGAAGTAGGAATTTTCAGCTTTTTGCTATCAAAAAAATTTAGTGAGGTTAAATGAAGTGCAAGAATCTTCACGGGAAATAGTGGTGACACATATCAACAGTGGTCACAGATATGAAAATTAATATTATTATTCACTTTACAAGAAAATTTAAATATATTATAGGGGAATGTATTTCGATCGTGAAAGTTTTCGAATTCCAGTTTTAAGCGGTAATACACGTTTTAGGGTCCCTTGAGTCCAGATAACCAAGTCCCGCAAAAAGTTCTGTGTGTGGGAAGTCTAGCGCAAAAACGAATTGCCGTCTGAAACTGAAATTTCATATTTAATACAACTATTCGCCCTAGATGATACAACAACTCTTTTATCAAAATCAGATAACCAGAAGAGCCACTTCATACAATGTATTTTGCACCTTTTAACGATTTTCTCCAAAAACGGCTCTAAGGTTTTGGTTAAACTCTAAAAATTTAATTGGCGTTAATACGATGTTGGTTCCATTATGAAATAAATTGTCTGACAGGGCTTAAATGCCGATATTTTAAGTACCTTTAATTTTTTAGATTTTATGAAATTGACATATCATCTGATTAGCATTTCCAAAAAAACAAACAGCTAAATATACAAGTTAGAAGAATTTGATAATCAACTAAAAGAGAACAAAGTAAAAATATAGTAATATATATATGTATAATAAAAATGAAGATTTTAGAAAAATGTTACACACAAAATTTAATGGAGTTGTTATAAGCAATATACAAGTTGCACGAATGCGATAACCAACCGAAGAATAAAAACGTTTGACAATTTTTAGTGTAATTTTTGTTTTTGAACACAAAAACAGTAATATAGAAGGGGTATAATATACCGTTGGAAAGATAAATAATTTAGAAAAAATATTAGCCTGTACTAAAAATCGTGAAAGCAATTGAAGAATGACGAAAAAGACATAAAAATAACTAATTATCGTAGGTAATATTATAATAATATAATAATAATATTTATTTATATTCAATATTTACAAGTACATATAGATACAAATAAGTTTTCTTACATGATTTCAGTTATCCTTTTATCATGATAATAGAGTTTCAATCATCGTTCGATTTACCTAATGATAATAATGCAATGTTTTGCTTAAGACAGTAGGAAAAATAACATGAGAAAAAAAAAAACCTACACAATATAAATTACAATATTAATTTAAAAGTACAGGCATTATTCTTTTGTGCGTGTATCAGTGAAGTTTTGTTGTAATTACCAATTTCGAATTTCAAAGGGTTTTCAGAAGTTGTGATTTTATCAAAATATTTTTTGGTTTCTGTGCAGATAAACTGTTTTAATGTAGGAAGTTCAAAGAGCATTTTTGAAATGTTGGTATTTCGTGGGTAGTTACTGATGATTGGCATACATGTATTTTGTATTGTTTCTAATTTTTTGTTATTGGTTTTACACTTCGAGCTCCAGACAGGCGAGGTATAACATATCTGGGAACGTATTACCCATTTTATATAGTAGTAGTTTGTTCTAAGTGCTTAAACAGGATTTTTTTATTGTAATATGGCAACATTTTGTAAATGCATTGTTTGATATTTTGGGATTTTCTATTAATATGTTCGGTATAGATTAATATCGGTATAGATATCTAATGTTAAGCCTAAGTATTCAACTGATTTAGACCAGGGAATGTGGACTGAGTTTAATAAAAGGTGATGGTTTATGTTCGGTCTGCCGTTAGTAAAGATTATAGCTTCGGATTTGTTGGGGTTTATTTTTAATTTCCAAATATTACAATATTTATTAATTTTTTTGAAGTTGAGCTGTAGCCAGTTAACTATGGTGTCAATGCGATATGATGATGTGTATAAGGCTGTATCATCAGCGTAAAGAGACCTTATTACTTGCGGGTGGCTTGGAAAATCGGTAAAAATATATATATATATATATATAAAAAAAAAAAATATATATATATATATATATATATATATATATATATATATATATATATATATATATGTATATACATTGAATAAAGTTAGCGAAAGGCAGGATCCTTGAGGAAATATAATAGATGTCGAATTCTTTACATGAATGGATAATATGAATTTGGTAAGGAGGGACGTTTTATTTAATTAATTTGTAAATAAGTCCTGTAATCAGTAAGCCTTGCTAATTGGTCTACCGTAGAGATGTGTTTCCTGAAACCGAATTGAATATTATAATAGATTATTTAATAAAACACGTGTTTTTATTAAAACTCTAGGTAACTAATTCTTTAACATATGACTTACCAACAGACCAAAACATCCTAACTGCGACATATGCCGATGACACTGCTATTATTACGAGAAACACAGACCCAATACAGACCAGTTTGACATTACAACACCACTTGGACAATGTACAAAACTGGTGTAAGAAATGGAAATTAAAAATTAACCATGACAAGTCACAACATGTTACATTTACTTTAAGACGCGGAACCTGCCCTCCAGTTTATATAGACAACCACCAGATACCACAAACAAATACAGTAACGTACTTGGGACTAATCTTTGACAAAAGATTGACATGGGGCCCACACGTCAAAACAAAACGCAAAACTTTAAACTTTCGACTCAGATTATTATATTCGATACTACATAAACACTCTAAATTACCAATTAGACAGAAGCTTAACGTATATACTTATTTATTAAAACCTATATGGACTTACGCATGCCAAATTTACGGACCTGCTAAAAAGACACACATTCAAAAAATACAAACCTTTCAATCCAAATTTTTAAGACTGACAACAAACTCACCACCTTTTGTTTCAAACGATACTCTTCATACCGACTTACGCATTCCGACTACAACAAACCACATTCGAATGTCGTACAAAAGATTTTACGACCAACTACATGGACACACTAATAAATTTGTTCAAAATATGGCTACAACTGACATCCCTGACATAACTCGGCGTAGACTGAAAAGGAGTTGGATGAGGGACCTCCTAGCCTAAAATAATAGATTCTGTTTGAATGTCAGGAGGATGCACCACTGGGTGCTGTCTCCCTCATGCCTAACCAGGCCATGTCTCCTTGTTTATAAAATCCCATTTGCTTATTGTAAACATTTTACAGGTGCAACTAAAATCATTAATAACAAAAAAAAAAAAATCTTTAACGATTCATTTTTATCTCTAAATATGTTAGAAAATTCTTAAATTTATTATAACAAGAGAGCTAAGTGAAAGTCGTATGTTAAGCGCACAGGATTTTTTCATTTATTTTAATTATATAATATTATATCTTTGTGTATCCAGTATTTTTTAAAAACATGCATTAACGTACAATTTGGGAGAAAATTGTTTTATTGAATAGTTTAAATGATCTTAAAAAATAATTAAGATCATTTTTCGTTTTATATATAATATCTCCATAGTAACGGTTTAATTATTAATTTTGTTGACTATCGGTATACATTTATGTATCCACCATAGGGTGGAGTCTCTTCGGAGGGTTTAGGATCTACTAAGTGGTCCTCCACAGAACGGATTAAAACGACATAAAAAAAAATAAAAAAACTTCTAAAGTATTTATCATGGAAATGTCGACATAAAATTGCATATTTCATTAACTTACGTCGAAATAAAATTGCATATTTCATTAACTTAAATATTAATAACTTACGTCGAAATAAAATTGCATATTTCATTAACTTAGATATTATTAACGCAAGTAAGTTAATTATATTTAAGTTAATGGAATAAGCAATTTAATTTCGACGTTTGTTGTTTGTTTATTTATTTAACGTCACTTTATGCTACTATGGCTAATCGGACGATGCTACAGTGGGAGTCCTAAATTTTGCCTATCCAGGTTTTATTAGGATAGGGATCTTTAACGAGTACCTGACATCGCACAGGCTCGGGACCACCTTTTAACGTCCCCTCCGAAGGACGGCGTAACTAAGGATTTTTTACTCCCATTAAAAAATCCTAGGACCACCTGCGGATTTGAACCCGTGACCTTTAGCATGGAAGGCTGTTACTCTAGCCATCCAGCTACAAGTGATCCCGACGTTTCATGATAAATTTCGAAGTTTTCATGATAAATACTTTAGATTTTTCTTTTTTTTTTTTTTTTAAATATCGTTTTAATCCGTCTTGCGGAGGACCAATTAGTAGATCCTCGACCCTCCGAAGAGATTCGACCCCGGCTGAGGGGCTGCAGATAAGGCTGAGAGATGGTGGCGTTGCATGCCAGGCCCTGTTGCTCGCCGGCCAATGACAAATCGCTTCTTCCGAACGGTTATCGCCCCTCATTTTCCGCAAATTAAAATTAATGCTCTCTACTAAATCTACCCAGCGCTTCCTTCCCTATCATATTTTTCATTTGTTCTTAAACTGCTCTTTTGCCATTATTTTGATCGTGAGTAAATTCGTTTATTTTACATGTAATTTATAACGTCTTACTGTTACTACGTAACTAATGAAATCTCGAATAAGTTAATGAAATATATTAACACTTCTTAAAAAGTGAAAACAATTTTTTATTTTTATTTTAAATATTTTTATTGAAATTTACAACTGTATTTTGTAATACAACTAGTAAATATGCTGGTAAAGATAAAATACATGAAAAAACATGAAGAGAGACTGCCCATTGGCAGCACTCTAGTAGTCAATCTAAACAAGAAGATCTCGAGGCCACCTTATTTTCAGACGCTTCGGAGGGTTATCAGGGATCGAAGAGGAAGCTAGGGTAGAAGCTAGTGGGTTAGAGTGGGAATGAAGTTTTGCATGGAAAGATTCATACCTGGTTCGGGCCCAAACAGTAACATAGGGAAAATCAAGATCTTTGTGGATGAGCTTATTAGTGACAAAGTAAGGAGCGTTGAGGATTTTACGAAGGATTTCGGATTGTAAGGATTGTATACGAGAGGAATTGGATGGTTTGGTGGAGCCCCATAGCTCAATTCCGTTAGTCCAGATAGGTCTTATGATAGTCATGTAGATAAGTCTTTTGTAGTTAAGTGGAAGATTAGAACGTTTGTCTAGTAAGTGTTAAAGTAGTCTAAAACGTCGCGCAGTTTCTTGTCGTTTCAGTCTTGTATGAGGGTTCCAAGTAAGGCGTTTGTCAAGGTGCAGTCCTAGATATGGGATCTGTTCAACCGGGACAAGAGGAGCATTGTTGAAGGAGACAGTAGGGCAGGATGTCATAGGTTTACGACGAAGGGTAAAGGTTAGTTGATGGGATTTGTTGGAATTTATTTTTATTCTCCAGTTCTGACACCATACTTCTAGGTCTTTGATGTGCGCTTGAAGAGTTTGAGAGGCGATAAATGGATAATTATGAACTGATAACACGCAGGTGTCATCAGCATAGGTAGAAAGGAAAGTGTTGGGATGGGTTGGGATATCAGCTGTAAAGACTGTGTAAAGAATAGGATACTGCCTTGAGGAACACCAGTAGACTGAGTGAAAAGGTATGAGTGGGAACTATTGTGATTTATTTTGAAGGATCTGTTAGAGAGGTAGGATTGAATAATGAGGAAGTAAGCAGGAGGGAGGAATTTACGGAGTTTGTACAACAGTCCTGGGTGCCAGACCCGATCAAAGGCCTGTTCTACGTCGAGAAAGGTTCCCGTGCAGTACTACCCGCGCTCCAAAGCAGAAGAGATAACGTCCACCACACGATGACATTGCTGGATAGTGGAATGGGATGTTCGGAATCCGAACTGATGATCAGGGATGATATGATTAGAGTCGAGGATAGGATATATTCTTTTCAGAAGGAGTTTTTCAAGGATTTTACCCATGATAGGTAAAAGTGAGATTGGACGGTAAGAAGATGGATATTCGAGCGGCTTTTGGGGTTTGGGAGTCATCTTAACAATAGATAGTTTCAAGGGGTCAGGAAAATATATGGTCCGGAGGATAGCGTTATATATGTAGGTAAGAAAAAGGATGGATTTTCGAGGAAGCTGTTTCATTATATGGGAAGTAATTAGATCATGTCCAGGAGCTTTGCGGGAAGGTAATCTGTGAATGATATTGGATATTTCTGAAGGATGATATGCTGTAGGAGGTAGGGTCATTTGGAGAGGAATATCAAGTTCTGTTTCGATACATTCAAGATGGTTGGGATTGAGTATGTCAGGATGAGGATTGTATATTTTAGAGAGGTGCTGAGCGAATATCTGGGATTTTTCTTCGTCGGATCGTGTCCAGGTTTGAGTTTCAGTAAGAAGTGGATGGTTGAAATCTTTAAACCTGAGGAGTTTTTTAGTAGTCGTCCAGAGTGACTTGTCAGTAATAGTGAGAGATTCCGTCAAGTATTGTAAATTTTGAATTTTGTATTTTCTGATTTCTGATTTTAGTTTGTTAGTTTGTTGGGTATCTGGTCCTGTGCCACTTAGATCTTGCTCTGCGTTTATTTCTTAATAAGATCTGAATGTGCTGTGGTAAAAAGTGAAAACAAAGAATTAAATAAATAAAAAAGTGGAACAGGAATAGGTTACAAAAGAAGTATCTTAAGCCAACCATAAAGCGTTCGCAGTTGATGTAGCTCAATTTAATGTAATGATGTAGGAACTCAAAAAAAAAAAAAAAAAAATTAAATTAACAAAAAATGCAGCTTAAATAGTTCTTGGCAACTCCTTCGAAAAAAAAACATAATCAAGATAAACATTATACACGCACATAACAACAAATATAATCTTCAAGAAGAAGAAATAACAATGTGATTCAAAAATCTGGTGCGGGCAATACACCACTTTCACTTACCTCAGTTTTTAAAATAGATTAGAGCATTTTCAAATATAGTTAAAGATAAAATGAGTGAAACTATTAAACAATTAATTAAATTGAATTTCTGTATAAACATGTGTTTTTATTAAAAAAACTATTATATTATTATCTAAAATAATTAGTTAATTGAATCGGCTTTTCATCACTATTTATAAATTTTTATACGCTTGTGTAAAATATAATATTTTTTCTAAAATCTTTAGCTTTCCAACGGTATATTATACAAAATAAAAATAAAAACATTGCATTACTAAAATATTTTTTCAGTTTTCTCCTTTAGTTGGATATTGAATTCGTTCAAATTATATATTTACCTGTTTTGTTTATCAATGGTAACAAGATGATATGGTTATTTTTATAGAATCTGCAAAATTAAAGGTAGTTTAGAGGAAGAAAATTTAAACTATCGGCATTTTATTCCTAGTAGACTATTTCAATCATAATGAAATCAATATTACATTAAAACCAATTACATATCACATCTTTATAATGAGTTTAATCAAAATCATTGAGAATATATCGTTATTGTTATAGGATCTACAAAATCTTTACTTTCGGGGAAGAAAAATTAAAATATCAGCATTAAAGCCCTGTCAGATTATTTCAATCAGAATGATACATGATATCAACGCCATTAGATCCGTTTTTGAGAAAATCGTAAAATGCTGCAAAATGCAAAGTTTAATGTGGCTCTTCTGTTTAATAAGGAAAGTTGATGTAACATTTCGGGTATATAGTTGTCTTAAATATGAAATTTAAGTTTCGTATGACTTTTCGTTTTCGTGTTTACCTTCCAGATCTTTATGCGGCATTTGGTCATTTGGACCCAAGGGACCTTAAAATGTGCATGTTAAAATGTAAGTAAGTGAAAGTAATATAATAATTAAATTAAATTGCAATTACGTATTTTATCAAGAGTTTAAAGAAAGGACGACAGCACTTTCATTATACAAGCTCCTTTCAGAGGAAATAGATTTGTCGGATGGATGTTCTTTTCTCGACAGAGTCCTCCCTAAACACTATTAATCTTCGTTTATAAATGGATCTACATTTGTTGGTATCTCGTTCCATTGCAGAGACACCTAACCCTTCTCCCTTCGTTCCCTCCAACCTCCGGGCGCAATTAAGTCCCGAAACAAACTTTCATAGTAGGGTGGAGGGGGCGGAACGGGGGGGCGGCTGCCACCCAGAAAAGGAACTGCTAGAGAAAAGAATCGCACCAATTAGTCAAACCAGGTTAGGAACTTGTTCAAAATGGAAGGCATAAATTTCGGAAAATAAAACTTAGACATCTTTTATGAGGCTGGTAAGACTTTTTCAGCTGATATAAAGGCAGTTTGGAACTGAGATCTCTTAAGAGTGTCGAAATAAATTGCCTTGCTCTTTTTAACTGTTCTTTCTGTGTCCATTCTTAGGCACTAAATAATTTGGTACTCCTGTGCGAGTTAGAGTTCTTCCTATATTTTCCTTTCCGAAACTCATTCCTTCCTACCTCTTACTGACGGAATACGTATACTCAGAAGCAAGTTATACTCAACAAATAGTCAATGATTGTCTATATTTTTCGGCAAGTTAAGTAAATCAGTAGCATAAATCAAATAAACGCAAGAACAAAATATTGTAGGGTGTCCGTTTTCAAGGTAAAGGATTTTTATTAAAAATACAAGATAATTTTATTCGAAATATTTACCTTCTTTTTCTACACATTTTTCACAACGTGACACCAACTTTTTCATCCCCGAACTGAAGAACTCTGAGCTTTGAAGTGAAACAAAATCTGAAAACGCACTTTTCACTTGATCAACATTTTCAAAAGTTTTCCTTTGACGAAGTTGTATAATTTACTGAACAGGTGGTAATTTGTCGGAGACAAGTCGGGAGAATATGATGGGTGCGGAAGAACTTCGTAGCCCAGTTATTTCAATTTTTGCACGGCATGTTTTGAAACATGGGGTCTTGCAGCCGCTCAGTGGGACCATGAGGTACCCATGTATCGAGCTTTTTTACTTTACCAATACACTTTAGATATCTGGAAACGGTAGATGCACTTGCATTTAGTTGTGCTGAGATTCCTTTAACTGTTTGGTAGGGGTTTCCTTCTACTGTATTTTTGAGGACATCGTTGTCTATTACGGACGGAGGTCTTCCTCGGGGCAAGTTTTCCATTTTGGTATCCTCAACTGAAAACTTAGGGAACCAACGGCGAATGGTCCGTTCATTAACACTATCTTCCCCAAACGCCTTGCAAATATTTCTAGCGGCCTAAATATTGCTAAATGGCCGAGTTTAAACTCGTTGAAAAATAATACTCGAAAATCGCGTGTTTCCATGTTCATATTTGGAGGTATACTAAGAAAGTGGATAATTGATTGGGAAGCTAATGTTTATAATACAAAGGTAGAGGATTAGTAACTGTTTAATTTAAATATGTAAACATTCGGAAGAAAACAACAGAGACCTGCTGTAACATCTCTGTCGTATAGTTGTCTTAAATATGAAATGTCAGTATTGTACGAATTTTCGTTTTCATGCAAGTCCACACACACACACTGACCTTTTTGTGGAACATGGTCATTTGGGTTCAGGGAACCCATAAACGTGTATTTTCGGTGAAAACAGGAAATCAAAAATGTTTACTATCACAATACTTTTCTCTACTATATATTCCATATATACGTTAGTAAAAGTAAAAATAGTAAATCAGTTTTTGAGGTAATCTTCTTTTCAGACGTCTCAGGGGAGTAGAGGGAAATGAAGAAGGTGTAAGGATAGAAGCTAGGGTTTATATGGAGTCTGTAATAAAAGAAAATTCGTACCTATTTCTGTAAGAATCTGCAACATAAGAAACCCCAATGTCATTATAGAGATGAGTTTATTCGTGACTAAGTAGAAGAGTTCTACCAATGATTATAGATTTATATGACTTGGTTACGGGAAGAATTCGATGGTTTAGTAGAGTCTCGAAGCTCAACTCCGTAAGTCCTGATAGGTCTTGTAGATGAGCCTTTCACATTTAAGAAAAAGATTTGAGGGTTTTATATATATATATAACTTATGCGTTGTCCGAAATATGAATTAAAAAAAATAATGAAAGGGGCATAAACAACACGCTTGATGGCTATTCAAACACTGACTTTATTTGGTCTTCTAATCCTCTATATATACATTTATATTGTTTACAAGAGGTGGTTTGGAATTAAGGCTGATAGTCTACCTTATCAGTCCTTAACTCCCCCCCACCAGTTTACGAACAATCCTCGTAAACTATATACAAAACAAAATTTATGGAAATCCTCCATGAGATAAAAGAAAACAATACAAAAACAAAATGACAAAACTCAGAAATAAAATAACACCTGAAAAGAGAATACAAGAGATAAAAAAAAGAACAACACTTCCTGCAAACTGAACACTGCATAAAAAAACTGACTACTTCACAATAACAAAAAAAAAAAACAAACAAAAAATACAAAAAGCTGAGGACACTCCAGCGTCCTAGGATGCCTCCATCGGGGAAGTTTCAATTGTTCTAGATGAACCGTACGCCGCTTCCTGGGTTCGCGCACGCTCTCGATCGTGACCAAATTGTGTTCACGGATCACAACCACTCGGAAAGGGCCCTCATAACGCCGGAGTTCCTTCCCTCTGTTGGTCCCCACACGCCGGTAGACCACCGTACCGATTTTGACAGGTCCCATTAGATCCCGCACTCCAAGATTATGCCGCTCCACCCGGCGACGCTTTTCTCGCTCAATCCGATCGCGAACCGTGACCCACAGCTTCTTAAGCGCGAGACTATTGCTCACAATTCGCCCTTCATCATCCGCCGCACCGCGGCAATTACGCCGGCGACCCTGCAACCCGAAAAGGATTTCGTAAGGGGTAAATTCCGTGACCGAGTGGACGGAATGGTTATACGCGACGATGGCACGCTCCATAGCCACGTCCGGCTCCAACCCCTTCTCTAATTGAAACACCCGCAGGTGGTCACTCAACGTGCTGTGAAGGCGCTCGATACCTCCGCGACTTTGTGGATGACCCGGAGTGTTAAGATGCCACGTGACACCCAAAACCTTCATCTCCTCCCGGACTTTGGCGTTGTCAAATTCGCGACCACTATCCGAAGAAACCTTCTCGGGGACGCCATAAAACTGAAACCAAATCCAAAGGGCCCGCAACACAGCCTCCGCCGTACGCTCCTGAACGGGATACGCCATCGAAACCTTGCTGAACAAATCAAAAACCGTGACCCACTTATAGGTTTTCCACGTAAAGGAATCGATTTGCAGATCAACCAGAGGCGCATCAGCGGTAGGGGTTTCCTCCTGGACGGCCCGAGGTGGATGACGATCATACTTGGCGCGCAGGCACACATCGCAATTCCCAATGGTCTCCTGAATGGTGCGCTTCATCCCCCGCCAATAGTAACGCCGCCGCAACGCACGCAACGTCTCGGTGAGGCCCCGGTGGTACGTCTTCCCCTGATGATAAGCGAGCGTCACCTCCCTCTGCCGTTCCTCATCACGGATGGTCTCGGCGAGCATGGAACAACGGACAAACGACCGGTCAACCCCGATACGCTCCGCCCGCCACAACCGGTGGATCCGTCCCCATACTACGGCGTTGCCGACAAATAGGTGGTGGGTCCTGCCCGGCTTAGACGCGTCCGCCAGCGCCCTACAAATCTGGTCATCCCCGACGGATGGCTGAGACCAGACAGTGACGACCAAACACCCGCCGAAGCGTTGAAAATCAATCTTAAGGAGCCCCGACGTCCTCGTCTTCCAGATAATCTGGTGGCGCTTGTCGTTCACGATGTCGTCTATTTCCTCCATGTCCACAGGACGCCCCTCAGAAGAACGCTCGTCCTCCGACGACGCGGCCTCACCCGAAACTCCAGCCGTGCCAGACTGGGGTTCCTCCCCAGGAGTCCACTCTCTAAGAAACTGCCGAACATCGCGAGAAGACTCGCCCTGTTCCTCCTCTACGGCGTTGACCATGAGCGCACGCGACAGCCAATCCGCGACAACGTTCTCCCTGCCCGGTTTGTAAACAATCTCCATATTGTACTGCCCCAGGAGCTCTTTCCATCGGGTGACCCGTGCGGAAGATTCTTTCAACCTCCCTACCCATTGTAGGGGACGATGGTCTGTATGGACCCGGAACCGCCTCCCGAAGACGTACGGCCGGAAATGGTCAACAGCCCATACAATTCCGAGGAGTTCCCGCTCCAAGGCGCTATAACGAGACTCCGCATCCGTAAGACGCCGACTGGCGTATGCAACAGGTCGTTCCCCCCTGTCACTGTCCTGAGGTATTCACTGGCGTCAGTCGTAATAGTGAACGGCCGTTCGAAGTCCGGAAACGCGAGCACCGGATCACGCTGTAAGTGTTCGATGCACCGGCGCACCTGGTCCGCAATATCTGGGGTCATCACGACTTTACACCCTTTTCGCAGTAAATTATTAAGGGGCACAAGATACGCCGCCATAGCTGGAACAAAACGGCGATAATAATTCAAAGCGCCCATCAACCGCCTGATCCCCTTCACCTCGGTCGGGATGGCCATACGCTGTAAGGCCGCCACCTTCTGAGCATCCGGCTTCACGCCCTCCGCGGAGATCGTATGGCCCAAAAAACTAATTTCCCGCTGACCCAAGATCGACTTCTCAGGAGAAAGACGGAGGCCAAACTCGACTAAAGACATCCCGGAGATGCTGAACGTGGTCCCGTTTCGACCGACTGAAGACCAAGAGGTCATCCATGTAGACCTGGCACACGGACTCGTCCAGACCCCGAAGAAATTCGTCCATCAACCGCTGGAAAGTGATAGGGGCATTCTTAAGGCCAAACGGCATGTGGGTGAACTCATAATGGCCCCTCTCGAAGGTAAACGCGGTCTTGTGTCGATCCCGAGGATGCATTCCGATCTGATGATACCCCGCCTTCAGATCCAAAGTGCTAAAAATTTTTGCACCCCCCAACCGGTCCAAAATATCGTCGAAGCGCGGAAGAGGATATTTTTCGTCAACCGTATTCTCATTTAACTTACGGTAATCGATGACGACCCGATATTTTTCCGTTGTCCAGCCGGGAGCACACTTCTTCTTGACGGCCCATAACGGACTATTATACGGGGACGTGCTGTCCACGATTATACCCTGCCGCCGTAAATCGTCTAGCTCTTCCCGAATATGCCTACGAAGCGCCTGAGGATACCGTCTTTCCTTGACATAAACGACCCGATCCTGCTTAAGCGGAATTTCATGCACGGTCCGACCCGTAACCCCAAGGATATCCCCTTCCTTAAAAAATATATCACTGAATTCTTCCAGGATAGACGTTTTCCAATTATCGACCTGATTCAGCGCCCCAATACGCGCCTCGCCGCCCGCAGCTACGCGAGTACAGGTATACTTTCTACCTCCAATTCTGATAGCCCATTGGCCCCCCAGGTTCCTAATACGCGCGCCGATTTTCCCTAACAGGTCATTACCGATTATCGCCTGATACTCCCTTGGCATCTTACTTACTACATGGACATGAAACTCTCCGCTCCTTTCCCCCCATGTACTTAAGCCCAGCTCGATTTCCCCCTCCACACGACAGGGCCCTCCCAGGGTGATTAAATTACATTGGCATACCTTAACCTGGAGTGCCCTCTCTCCACCCTTCCACTTCTCTAGCGCCTCTCTGCATGCGATGGTGCAGCTTCCGGTGTCGACCAGGCATGCGACTCCCTCCACGCTGATGATAGGCAGACCGCCGCTCTCTCCCCTCGCATGGTAGCTCACCAACGTGCGGTTGCCACTCTGCTGACACCCGCCTCAGATTTCCTCACGGGATGACTGCGCTGCCGTTTCCGGTTGCCTCCACACACTCCTCCTGCTCCTCTGGCCACCTCCTCGAGCGGGAACGTCCGCCTCAGACTCCGTTTCCGTTTCCTCAAACCCTCCGGATGATTCGCTTGCCGATGCTATATGCCTCCTCTGGAACCGTCCCGGTCGGACTCTTTGGGCATTTACTTCCATGGGTTCCGGTTGGTTCGCATCGCGCCGCCGGTACATGTAAGGGCAATGTCTTGCCATATGTCCCTCCACTCCGCACTCAAAGCACCTAGTGCGTGGACATTGGGCCACCAGATGCCCGAGCTTGCCACAACCATGGCACTTGCGGTCCTCCCGCCTCCCGCTGCTTCTCGGTTTTGCTGGCCGTCGATCACCTTGCGGAGGCCTCTCTCTCCTATTCTCCCGAAATTCTCTTCTTTTCCAAACGGGAGTGGTCCTGGGCTGATGGTGCGAGACCCGTGTCCAACCGTGTTCCTCTGTCTCCATCCGAGATTCTTCCTCGCGGGCACTGGCGTCCATCATTTCTTGAGCGCATTCGATGAACGAGCGCTCCCTCTGGAACCCTTCTCTTTTACCGGCTTCCTTCGCCAGCTGCACCTTCAGAATTATCGCTAAGAAATCCATCCTAAAGTGGACCTCCTCAACACTAGCGGTCTCTCGCATTTTCTCTGTGATCCGATTAAATTTCGTGAGAAGTTCTCCCGCATACTGGCCATTAGACTGCCGCGGCTTCTTAGTTTCCCTTATTAGGTGAAACACATCTTCTTCAGGGGCCCATCTTCCCCCTCCGTAGGCCTTTTTAAGTCGCTCTTTCACGACGCTCCAGGGTGTCTCCTCGTCGGCTTGAATATGGTTCAGGATGCTCCTCCTCACCCTGCAAACCACTGCAGCCTTTAACGCCTCAGCATCTTCCCCGTCTAATAGTCTTTCGTACAACTTAGACTGAATCCTCACCATCAAGCGATCGCCCCCTTTTAAAAAGTGGTTGAGCTCACCAATCTCTCCAGTAAATCTGTCAAGGTCGGATGTAGCCTTCCTCAATTCTTGAGCTGTCGCTGTTTGGATCTTCACCCACTCCAGCGTCGTCCTATGAGCCTCCGCCAGTGACACTTCCGGTAGTGGCGGTAACTCAACTGCCGCTGCTGCCGCCTGCTGGGGCACAGCCGGTGGGACATTCAGAACGGCTGGCCTCAAAACTACGTTTTCTGCCATGATATCGGTTTTTCACTGGCAAGAGATTAAATAATAAAATAAAAAAAAATAAAAAAATAAATGAACTCACGTACGCTGAGTAACAGGCAAGTACGAAAAAAAATTATGTTTCGAACTTATCTTAAGGTCCCGGGTTTCGGCACCACTTATGCGTTGTCCGAAATATGAATTAAAAAAAATAAAGAAAGGGGCATAAACAACACGCTTGATGGCTATTCAAACACTGACTTTATTTGGTCTTCTAATCCTCTATATATACATTTATATTGTTTACAAGAGGTGGTTTGGAATTAAGGCTGATAGTCTACCTTATCAGTCCTTAACTTATATATACATATATATATACATATTATATATATATATATATATATATATATATATATATATATATATATAATTGTATGCTTGGAAAAGTGCCCTCCTGGGGCTGGGATTCACAACCTTTGTCCGAGAGATTAGACTCCGCCAAAGGTTGTGAGCTCAAATAGAATATACAATAGTAAAAATCGTCGACCTTTTTATATTATAAATTTTAGTAAAAAAATATATATATATATATAAATATATATATATATATATATATATATATATATATATATATATGTGTGTGTGTGTGTGTATGACTTTAGGTAATACTTTACCAGTGATACTCATACAATAGAATATTTCATATAAAGTTAAGAGGAAATTAATACTTCTTCGAACGAGTTTATCAGGAAATCGTTGAGTTAGTAATAGTTAAATAATTAAAACGTGGACTAAACCATTCTCAATTGAGGACTCATTTTCTTATACTTTATCCAAAGACCTATAACAGCGTTTATCCATTAGAGGAGCTGATAGGAAACGAATGTAGGCATCGAGGTAAAAAAAACCGTTTCCCGCAGCAACAACCTACCTTTTTACGTACATACGAACTTTTTTCAATTACATCATATTTATAACAAATTCTCTATGTACCCGTCCAAAAATATTTTAATTTATTCAAAAAATTACGATAATATCAAAATTATAATATTGCGAATATATAGGATTTGGTAGTAATCATTAATGAAAGTTTATTTTTGCTGTTTTCGGTCTCTTCAATCCTAACTAAAAAAAAACCTCAAATCTTCCTCTTAACTGTGAAAGGCTCATCTACAAGACCGATCAGGACTTACGGAGTTGAGCTTCGAGGCTCTACTAAACCATCGAATTCTTCCCGTATCCAAGCCATATAAATCTATAAACTCTTCTACTTAGTTACGAATAAACTCATCTCTATAATGACATTGAGGTTTCTTGTATTGTATATTTGTACTGAAATAGGAACATTTTCTTTTATGACAGACTCCATATAAACCCTAGCTTCTATCCTTACTCCTTCTTCATTTCACTCCGGAAATACATGTTTATGGGTCCCCTGAACCCAAATGACCAAGTTCCACAAAAAGGTCTGTGTGTGTGTGTTTGGTCTAGCACAAAAACGAAAATTCGTACAATACTGACATTTCATATTTAAGACAACTATACGACCAAGATGTTACAGCAACTTTTTCATCAAAATCAGCTAACCAGAAAAGCCACTATATACTATGCATTTTCAACTTTTTTACGATTTTGATTAAACTCGTTATAGCGATGAAACATTTAATGGTCTTTAATATGATGTAGGTTTCGTTCTGATTGAATAGTCTGGCAAGGCTTAAATGCCGATATTTATTTATTTTTTTCTCTAACGTCCCTTTGATTTTGAAGAGTTCATAAAATTAACTTTATCATCTGGTCAGAAATGTTGAAAAAATAGCTAAATATCGCAGTTGAACGATTTTGATAACTAACTAAAGGAGGAAAAAGCCAAAATATTTTTTAAAGCTATTTTTGTGATTTTGAACAATAAAACAGTAATATAGACAAATAATATACTGTTGGATAGCTAAAGATTTTTAAAAAAATATTGTCCCATACATGAAATATTAAACGTTTATAAAGAGTGATGAAAAGCCGATAAACCTAACTGATTGTTAGAGATGATAATAATCATCCATTGATTATTTAAAAAAAAAAAAAAAAGTGTTTATATTGAAATTCCATTTAATTATTTCTTTAACAACTAATTTTTATCTCCAAATGTATTTAAAAATCCTTAGATTCAGTTTAACAACGAATGTAGGTAAAATTCCTGTGCTGCACGCATCAGATTTTTTGGTTTTATTTAACATAAATCTGTGCGGCATAATCCCATATGGGTCAATATGATTTTTCAAATTTGTTGTTAGCTGGTCTGATCTTTCAAATATAGGTATGTAATTTTTTTTTTTTTCTTTTTACTGGACAATTATTTTTTTTATATCCACTACTATTTTTTTATTTTATTCTAATTAGGGCGAGATCGTAACAAACATTTTAAGCATTTACACATGTCAAAAGAATTACGTTTGCGAATGCTATCAATGGATTTTATTGAAATTGATACAGGACCACTTAGGTGTCCACTCCTAAAATCGCCGCAAATTTAATTAAAACAGAATTATTAGTAGTAGGCGTTATTGCCTTCATATGGCTTTGACTGCCTCGGTTGCAATATACAAATATCAAGACTAATTCAATTAACGATACTAAACCGTTCAAAATCACCCAAGCGAACGCAGCTAAGACTTTATATAATGCAAACTCCATTCTCACTCTAACCCACTTGTTTCAATCCTTTCTTTCCCTTCAACTCCGGATAAAACTCCGAGGCGCCTGAAAAGGAAATGGCCCCGGGACCTTCTAGTTTAGAATATTTTTAGAGTGTTGCCACCTGGGTAGTGCCTCTACATGTATTCATGACAGTTTTATATATTATCATCACATTTACTAGATGTATTTTTATTTTATACAGTTGTAAATTTCAATAAATATGTTTAAATAAAAAAAAAGGTTTCATTCTGATTGACATAGTCAGACAAGCCGATATTTTTAAATTTCTTCCTTTAAAGTACCTTTGAATTTTGTAATTTTTATGAAATTGGCCAAGTCATCTGGAAAGCATTCCTAATAAACAGGTAAATATATAAGTATATATATAAGAAAACAGGTAAATATATATAAGAATTCGATATCCAACTAAAGGAAAAAAGATCAAACATATTTTGCTGTGCAATTTTTTTTTTCAATTTGTTTAAAAATTAAAAATGTATAAATAGATATAAATAGTGGAGGTAAGTTATAGCCGTGTGTAGCGCGCACCAGATTTTTTCTATATGCACTATTTTCTATTTTCTAATATTTTATTTAGTGAATCTAAACTATTTATACTTGAATATGCAAGATTATATCATTCTCTGTCTTCTTTACAAAACTGTTAAGTAAAAGAAGTCGGGAGCTTCTACTTTTGAAATCGGACAATGTAGTATTGAAAGTTTTCATTCGAGTTTTCAACCTCTGTTTTAAAATTACTTAAATTCTAAATATTATTTTTCATTTTGAGTTTATGTTTATTTTATAATCAGGATAAAAGTTTTATTTAGTTTAGGTTATCGTTAAGCCGATGTGCTTTTCAAACTTTTTCTTTCCTCATTGTTCTTTGCTTTGCCGCATTACAGTTTTAATCTAAGGTATTTTATTCTTAAAAAGAAAAAAAAAATATATGCACCTACTTTAATTGTTACTATTATTTTAAAAGGGATTCAAGCTGAACATTTTAATATTTTTTTTAATACTGACATTCTGCCCATAAAATTTATTCTTTAAACTCATTTCTGTACAAGTTAGAACGATAATGGTGTGAATTGTTGTTTGAACTGGGTGTTTGAAGTAGTATTTTTTTTATAGGATGTTTTTATCAAATAATACATAAAATTGTTTAATTATTTCCCAATAACTATATTAAAATACAACTGTTTAAATAACAGTTTATAAGCAATTAAATACTTATAAAATAAATAAATAATTCAAAGGAAAATAGTAGTATAGTACTTTTACTATTCCCTTCCCTTCCTTTCGATTTTTATTAAAATAATTAAAATAAATATTTTTTAATAAATAAATAATAATAGGCTTAGCGAACCCGAAGGTTCGATGCCGATACCACCAAATTCCGCCTACACAGACTCGTCCAATGTTCACCATTCAAGCCCAAGCTCCCGAGATCAGCCTTAACGCAATCCTCCCATCTACGCTTCGGCCTACCTTTCGGACGCCTCAGCAAATACCAACTTTCTCGGAATCCGCTCGTCATCGAGCCCAACAACTTTACCTGCCCATTTGAGTCTCCGCGATGCAATCAGCTCAATTATATTCACAGGATGCAAGTTCCGCAATGCCGCGTTGTGCAACCTTCTAAACTCCGTAGTGGCCTCATCTCTCTTCGGACTAAATATTTTACGCAATACCTTATTTTCGAAAACCTTATGCCGTTGTTCATCCTTCAAAGTAAGCGGCCACGTTTCACATCCGTAAAGAACCGTTGGAAGAATAATAGTTTTATAAATTCTAATCTATACGTTTTTAGATAAAAGCCGCGAACTAAGTAACTTAGCAACTGAATAATAACACGCATTTCCCATCTTTAACCGGGACTTTATTTCTTCCTGGATTTCATTTTTTCTAATTATAATTGAACCTAAATACTTGAATTTCTCTACGTGTTCAAAAGTATGACCTGATACATCAATATAACCAAGATCGACACCGTTTCTGCTACTAATCATATACTTCGTCTTATCGGTATTTAATTCGAGTCCTATTTCTTTACCGGTTTTTATTAACACACTTGTATTTAGTTGTATGGTTTCCGTGTCTTCACCTAGCAGTACCAGATCATCGGCATACCCCAAAACCGGAATCTTGTCACCCGTATTTAAGCCTTTCTCGGTACACATCACCTTTTCTATGACATATTCTAAAGCTATATTAAATAACACAGGTGAAAGGGAGTAACCCTGTTTCAAACCCGATCGCACCTCAAATCTCTCGGAGTAATTATGACCGATTCTAACTTTATGGAATGTTTCCGACAAACACATCTCTACTAGGTTTACTAACTTTCTAGGTATTCCCTGTTCAATCATGATGTTATATAGCTTCTGACGGTCTATTGAATCATAAGCCTTTTTAAAATCGATATAAAGTTGATGGAATACACCGTTGTATTCCAATTTTTTCTCTAATATTTGACATAAGGAAAATATTTGGTCAATAGTCGAGCGATTCCGCCTAAAACCACATTGGTAATCTCCGATAATTTTCTCAGCGTATTCCGTGATTCGACTAGTTAGAATTGACGAGAATATTTTATAGCATACTGGTAGAAGAGAGATCCCACGATAGTTGTTACAATCCGACCTTGGTCCTTTTTTGTGAATCGGAATAAGTATTGATTCCTTCCATTCTTCGGGAATTTTTTCAGTTTCCCAGATCTTTTTAACTAAAAAATGTAATTTGGAAACGCCCGCTTCTCCACACGCCTTGATTAATTCACCCGTGATATTATCATTTCCTGCAGCCTTATAACGTTTTAATTTTCCTATCGCCTTTTCGACTTCCTCTTTACTCGGTGCGTCTATCCATGAAGCGTTTTACCTCAGAAGAATCCATGACTTTTGGTGATATTTTGTGAACTAAAATATGTGAGTAGGGCGTTCGAACCTACGCCACACCCTCCAGCAAGCCTGGGGGACCGCTCTCATTGTTGGTCAGCGAGTCCATCGGACTTAGCCGGGAGGAGCTTCCGAGGAAATTCCACCGACCATCCCCACATCCGCCACCCGTGGGACGCTCCCCATACGCGGTAATGAGATCCGCGCGAGGTATTTTATTCTTAAAAAGAAAAAAAAAACTATGCACCTACTTTAATTGTTACTATTCTTTTAAAAGGGAATCAAGCTGAACATTTGAATATTTTAATATTTTTAATATCTGAACATTAAAATATTTTTTATGCAGGGAAAAATTACTTCTTAAGCACCAATTAGCAAGATGAATGTATCATAAAATAGATAAGTGAAAGTAAAATTATTGCATTTATATTCTGTGAATATAATTTAATTATAATGAAAAAAAATTCTTTATCCTGGGACCAAGTCCCCTTAGAACACAAAAACAATTAAAAATAAAAATCTTATGGTATAGTTACTTTTAAATAAAATATTTCAACAATCCTAGAAATCTATGTTTTTGACCGACTGATTTTCTAAGGCAGCGGTACCTTCAAAAACTAGCTTACTTGATATATTTAATCGATATAAGGACTAATATTACTGAAACCATTGGATTTCTTTTCCAAAGGAATCGTGTTTACCAATCATAATAGGTGGCGTTCAGGAAAAGATTAAAGTAAACAAGTTTCAATAAATTATATTATTATTTAAAAACAACTTACACCTATACAATCTATTTACACTATATCTAAGAATACTGAGGGACATTATAGTTAAACAATATTACAACTAAAGAAAATATCTTTAAAACCCTTGGTCGGCTGGCGAAGACGGAATCATTCCTAGGCGCCCCTTCTATGCTCTTAGATCTCCAGCTGCTCTCTCTGACCTCCAGACGAATCTCTCTTCTTCTTGAGGATAGAGCTAGACACCCCTCTTGCTGGAATAAGACTGACTTTTCAGATCTCTCTCATCCTCGTCACCTCGGGTGGGCTGATATAGGAAGTGCCCCGGTTGGCGGTACAGCCTTTGTGATCTTTTTTTATTCTTTTAACCACCCTTAATATTCTTGTCGGCCGCCGCTGGGGGTCTTGGAAGCTTCCCGAGTTATAGCGGGGGGCCTATTGGAGAATCCAAGAAGGGCAGGTACACGCCCTTTGTTTTTTTGCTGACATAGGCTTATCAATATTTATTTAATTAGTATTACAATTATTTAAAAATTAACTTACTCCCTTCAGTATCCTCAATACATAACAATTTGTATAGTTGTGTACACGTGGAACATACGCCCCTATACATGCACATATTTTTTTTTTTTTTTTTTTTTTGTAGGCGTAACCACTTTGGTTATTTTCGCATTAAATCACTTTTTATAAACGGATTAAGTATTATAGTCTATTGTACAAGTCAGTCTGTCGTAGGAAGTCAAAAAGTTTTGCAGTTGTCTGTATGTTGTCTTGTAAAACGGTTGGTAAGTCAGTGTCAATTGCAATATGTGCTCTGTGAGTATCATAAGCCATACACTCTGTCAAAATGTGTTTAACAGATATTGAGCAACCGCATGTTGGGCAGTCCGTAGGAGGTTCCCGTGCCATGAGATGTCCGTGAGTTAGTCGGGTGTGTCCAATACGCAGGCGCGCCAGGATAACCTCTTCCCTTCGCTTTTGTCGTAGGGACGAATGCCAATGGGAGATGTCCCTTCTTATTTCCCTTAATTTGTTGTCAGCAGTGTCATGCCAAATCTTTCCCCACTTCGACCGAATCCGCTGCTTGATGATAGAATCATAGTCGCCAACAGGAACCCCAGTAAAGGGAATGCCATACACATATTTATACTATAAATAGCTATATTTACAATGGAACGAGAGATTGAGATTCGAGTATATGAAATATATAGTGAGGAAAAGTATTGCGATCGTGAAAATTTTCGAATTCCAATTTTCGACGGAAATACACGTTTTATGCTCCCCGGACTCCTGAAACACTGTATGTGTGTGTGTGTACGTCCAGCACGAGAACAAAAAGGTGTACGAAACTGAAATTTCATATTTAAGACAACTATACGCCTGACATGTTACAATAACTTTTTCATCACAATAGGCTGACCAGAAGGGCCATTTTATACCATGCACTTTGCACCTTTCTACGATTTTCCAAACGACTCTAACGATTTTGATTAAACTCGCTATATAAATGTGAAATTTAATGGGCTTTAATATGATGCAGATTTCATTCTGATTGAAATAGTCTGATAGGGCTTAAATGCATATATTTCTTCCCGTAAACTACCTTTAATATTTCAAAAAATTAACAAATGTTACAAAACAATCTTTAAATCATTGATGAAGGACAGCAAAATATACAAGTTGGACAAATTCGATGACCAACAAAAGGATTAAAGAGTAAAACTATTTTTTAATGTAATTTTTGTTTTTTTGATAATAAGAACAGTAATATAGACGTATAATATACAGCTGAAAAGAGAAATATTTAAAAAAAAATATTATCTGATACAAAAAGTTATAAAAAGTAATATGAAGTGACGGATTCGAAATATTACTTATTAAAAATTTAATATAGTTACATTATTTAACCTAAATCGTATGTTTCAAACAAAAATGAAATCACATTTTATTAAAATCAACTTAAAATATTTTTGAAATAGAAGTATAGGTAATAGTTTTTAAATTAATTTTAACAGTCCCTTGAGATATGGTGTCCTCGAAAATTAAAATCAATTCCAATAAATCCCTACAAATTACCTTTACCCTTCGTCGAAAACCTATGACATCCTGCCCTACAGTGTCCTTTAATGATATCCCGCTTGTCCCGGTTGAACAGATCCGATATTTAGGACTCCTGCTTGACAAACGACTTACATGGAATCCGCATACAAGACTGAAGAGACAAGAAAATGCACGAAGATTTCGGCTACTCCAACACTTACTAGACAGACGCTCTAACCTTTCACTTAACTACAAAAGACTTATTTACATGACCATCATAAGGACTATCTTGACCTACGTAGTTGAGCTTTGGGGCTCTACTAAACCATCATACTCTTTCCCGTATCCGATCCTTACAATAAAAAATCCTTAACGCTCCTTACTTTGTCACGAATAAAATCATCCACAATGACCTTAATGTTTCGTATGTTGCTGATTTGGTCCGTACCAGGTATCACGCGTTCCATGAAAAACTCCACTGCCACTCTAATCCATTAGTTGTTTTTTTTTAAATGAAAAGTAATTTTATTCTGGAACGAGAAGTCCCCTAAGAATAACAAGAAAAGTACTATATACATGATAATTGTCTGGTCGTTTAATACTTCAGTTTAACAATAAAAGATAGATTTTGTGACAAAGAATTGTATCATCTATAGATTTTAAATATTACATTGGGAAGATTGATACTTTAGGAGATGGAGAAATAGTTGGTGTTTGAAAGTGGACAATGATAAGGATTTACGAATATACAGGCATGAAACTCCAAAATAGAGTAGCGCGAATAAAAAAAGATTTTTTGAAGGAGACGGATCTATGTGAAAGTTTATGGGTTGGGATCTAGTGTTTACTGAATGGACAGAGGAACAAGTGGTAAGCATATATTCTTGATAGGAGGTTTTTTAGTTTTGAAAAATCGGAAGAGACAGACACCAAGGAGGTACTGCCTACGGAAAGTGGGATAGAGCCAATTCAACTCGGTATACCTTTTAGAAACATAGGAGCGTCTGGGGATTCTACATGTGAATCTGATAAAACTATTCATAAGCCTTTTAGTTTTCAATTCATTCATTCATTCATTAGTTTCAACACTTGCTTCCTCTTCAATTCCTGATAATCCTCCGATGCGTCTGAAAAGAAGATGGCCTCGAGACCTTCTTGTTTAGACTCACTACCAAAGAGTGCTGCCAATGGGCAGTTTGTCTTCATGTTTATTTCATGTCTTATAACATTTCAGCATATTTACTTGATGTACTTTTTGTACAGTTGTAAATTTCAATAAAAAAAAATCTGGTGCGGGCAACAAACGACTTTCACTTACCTCGATTTTTAAAATCAATGAAAGAATTTTCAAATACAGTTAGAGATAAAAATACGTGAAACTATTAAGGAATTAATCAAATTAAATTTATATAGAAACATGTGTTTTATTAAAAAATCTATTATATTATTATCTAAAATAATCAGTTAGTTTTATCTTCTTCTCATCACTCTCTATTAACTTCTAAAAGCTTGTTAATGAGATGATATTTTTTCTAAAATCTTTAGCTTTCCAACGGTATATCATACATGTATATTACTGCTCTTATTTTCAAAAACGAAAAATTTCATTAAAAATATATTTTTTCTGTTTTCTTCTTTAGTTGGGTATCGAATTTACTCAATTTATACATTTAACTGTTTTTCATCAGCGTTAACAAGATAATCTAGTTATTATTATTGAATCTAAAAAATTAAAGGTACTTTAGAGGAAGAAAATTTAGAATATCGTCGTTTAAGCCCTATCAGGCCATTTTTATCCAAATAAAACCTACATGATATTAAAGCCCATTAAATTTTACAACGATATAGCGAGTTTGATCAAAATCGTCGGAACCGTTTTTGAGAAAATCGAAAAAAGGTGCAAAATGCATGGTATAAAGTGCCTCTTCTGGTTAGCTCATTTTGATGAAAAACGTTTTGTCACGTCTCGGGCGTATAGTTGTCTTAAATATGAAATTTCAGTTTCATAGGACTTACCGTTTTCGCCCGGGAGTTACTACACACACAAACACACAGACCTTTTTGCGGGACTCGGTTATTTGGACTCAGGGGACCCTAAAACTTGTATTTCCGTTGAAAACTGGAATTCGAAAATTTTCACGATCGCAATACTTTCCTTACTATGTAAGTGAAAGTAATATATTTAAAGAAAAATTAACAGCCTTGCTAAGTGAAAATCGTGTGTTGCCCACGCAAGATTTTTTTCTTTTCGTCGATTACAAAGATTCATTAATGAAAATAGTAATCAAAATGAATAGTACCACCACTGAATATAATTATTTTGATTACGCTTATGACCCTTGAGAGTAGAGGAATATAAACAAATCAAAAATAAAATATTATTTTCAACTCTCGTAAATCCATACAAAATGAGTGCATAATACATAGATATAAATAAACTGGGAGGAATTCATCTTGCTAAATGATGAAGTAGGCAATCAATTAAGGAGAAGATTAATATCGGAAGTGAGCCCCTCGGTTACGGAAAGGGTGAGCAGTTAATCTAGCAAGATGGATCTTCCTTCTGCTCCCAGAGATATTGTACCTGTTTAAATGCAAAGTGCAGTCTAGACCTAACTCCTCGGGGGCCGTTCGGCGTGGATTGATGGATTGTCTACTCATCGTCTTACGTGCGGCGTGAGAGTCGCACAGGATTTGTTTGTTAGTGACATAAAAATGGCTGAAAACAAATTTTTACTTTCACTTATCTATATATAAAATATATAGCAAGGGAAAGTATTGCGATAGTAAAAAGTATCGAATTCTAGTGTTCAACGGTAATACACGGTTTAGGGTCCCCTGAGTCCAAATAACCAAGTCCCGCAAAAAGGTCTGTGTGTGTGGTAAAGTCCCGGGCGAAAAAGAAAGTCCTATGAAACTGAAATTTCATATTTAAGACAACTATACGTCCGAGATGTTACAGAATCTTTTTCATCAAAATCAGCTGCCCGGAAGATTTACTTTACACCATGCATTTTGCACCATTTTACGATTTTCTTAAAAAGGCCTCTAACGATTTTAATTAAACACGCTATATCGATGAAAAATTGGACGGGCTTTATATCATGTAGGTTTCATTCGGATAAAAATAGTACGGCGGGGCTTAAATGGCGATATTTTACATTTTATTCCTCTAAAGTACCTTTAATTTGGTTGATTCTATAAAAATAACTATATCGCCTGTTTAGCATTGCTAAATAACAGGTAAATATATAAATTGAACGAATTCGATATCGAACTAAACGAGAAAACTGCAAAAATATTTTTTTTTTTGAAATTTTTTGTTTTTTATTTTCAGAACAGTAATAATATATGTGTATGATAAACCGTTGGAGTGCTAAATGTTAAAAAAAAAAATATTATACATATACATACTATTGTAAAAGTTAACTGATATTGATGAAAAGACGAAACTGATTATCGCAGATAATAATAAATTAGATTATTTTATAAAACACATATTTCTATTAAAATCAAATTTAAATAATTTTTTTAACAATTTATTTTCGTTTATAAATTTCTTTAAAAATTCTTGAATTGATATGAATAATGGAGGTAAGTGAAAGTAGTGTGTTGCGCGCACCAGATTTTCTACTTTCACTTACATATATATAAAATATATAGTAAGGGAAAGTATTGCGATAGTAAAAAATATCGAATTCTAGTTTTCAACGGTAATACACGGTGTAGGGTCCCCTGAGTCCAAATAACCAAGTCCCGCAAAAAGGTCTGTGTGTGTGTGTGTGGTAAAGTCCCAGGCAAAAAAAAAAGTCCTATGAAACTGAAATGTCATATTTAAGACAACTATACGCCCGAGATGTTACAGAATATTTTGCATCAAAATCAGCGGACCGGAAGATCTACTTTACACCATGCATTTTGCTACTTTTTACGATTTTCTCGAAAACGGTTCCGACGATTTTGATTGAACTCGCTATATCGATGTAAAATTTAATGGTCTTTAATATCAAGACGGCTAACTGCTGATATTTGAAATTTTCTTCCTCTGTAGTACTTTTAATTCTGTAGATTCTATAAAAATAACTTTATTATCTAGTTACCACTGTTTAAAAACAGGTAAATATATAAATTGAATGAGTTCGATATCCAACTAAAGGAAAAAACTGAAAAAATATTTGTTTGGTGCATTTTTTTTTAACATAAGAACAGTTATATACATGTATGATATACCGTTTGAAAGCTAAAGATTTTAGAAAAAATATTATCTCATACACAAGCTTTTAAAAGTTAATAGAGAGTGATGAAAAGCCGATAAAACTAACTAATGATTTTAGATAAAAATATTATATATTTTTTAATAAAACACATGTTTCTGTTAATATCAAATTTAAATAATTCTTTAACATTTTATTTTCGTTTATAAATTTGTTTAAAAATTCTTGAATTGATATGAATAAAATAGGTAAGTGAAAGTCGTGTGTTGCTCGCACCAGATTTTTTAATAAAACACAGAAATTCTATTTAATTAATTCTTTAATGGTTTCACTCATTTTTATCTTTAACTTTTTTTGAAAATTCTTTAATCGATTTTTAAAACGTAGGTAAGTGAAAGTCGTGTTTTTTTAAACTGGTTCTTTTCTTAGTCTTGAAGATGGGTTGAAACTTGCCCCGAAACGTTGGCAAAACAATAAATAGTTTTTAGCATTACATTGTTTTCCTTCTTTTTTATTCCTTATCTGACTGCCACCAGGATTAATTTCCTGCTAAACAGTCAATTACTATTATTTGAAATTATATTCGAAACGTATAAATGAATAAACACGTAAGGATCTAGAAACAAATAGTCCTATTTAAGTTAGAAAATTATTGTTTAAATAATATAAAATAAAATAAAGGCCTACCGGAGGAGAAAAATCGGCTTGGGTAAAGGGGAAGGCTAAGTTAGACAATATGCCTCGAGGTCCCATCTGGCTCCTACACGACGGTCATATTGCCACCGCCCCTTCAGATTTAATTCTCACCCCTCAACCCCAACCTCCACCATCCACATCGAGTGAATATGTATCCCTCCTCCAATACCTTCCTGTCGATAATTAAATAAGACTGATCCTGTCGGAAGCAGCCTCTGGATTGTGGTCGGTAGCGATTACATTTCGCCACGGGGAAAATGGTTTCGTGCACGAGGCAAGGGAACAGAAATTTCGTGTTTTCCTCTTCCTTTTATTTTTTTGTTAATATTTTTCTATTATTTGTTGAATATCTTTGCGAGCAACAGATCCAACAGGAAAAGTGAGATAATTTTATTTAAGGAAAATATTTCTTCTATATCAATTTACTTCTCAGTTACGCTCTGTTTATATTTTAAGAATGACGCTATTTGGAGAAACCAATCAATACAATAGAACTTTTATTATACTGATAATTTTAATCTACAAAGAAAAAAATAATTACCTTCTTTCTCTCGCCCAACAAATATCGAGGTCTTACCTCTCAAGGTACGCAGAACACCGATAAAAAGAATGAAAAAAACCGTCCATCCGGCATCCACGGATTTTATTCATTGATAAATAATTGAACGATTTTTACTTTTATATATGAAGTATATAGTAAGGGGAAAGTATATATGTTTTAGGGTCTCTTCTTCTTCTTTAGCTTTCTCCTGGTGCCTTTCAGCGTGGAGATAGTCCTACCCTCCTGGGGACTTCTCCGTCTCTCTCTGTCTCCTGCAAGAGTCTTCATCTCCTGCAATGTCTTGCCTCCCGCTTGCCCCAACTTGGTAATGTAGCCATCGTAGCTAAGCCTAGGCCTTCTTATAGGTCTGGTGCCAACTGGTTTTGCCTCCATAAATTTGCGTGGGTCACAATCCTGGCTCATCCTGAACACTGTCTCTTCTCCAGGGTCTCCTTCATTGCAGGAATGTTTAATTCTTCCCTTATTGTTTCATTCCTGATCCTATCCCTGCGGGTTTTGGAAGCCACTCTGCGCAAGTATTTCATTTCTACCGCTGTTATACGGCTCCATTTGTTGTCCGGGAGTACCCAGCTCTCTGCTCCGTATAGTAGAACAGGCATGTATACGGCCTAAATATGTGGAGCTTGGTATCTTTTTTGACCTCTCTCTTTCCTACTACTGTGTTGCTGATGGAATAGTATATATTATTTGCTTTTCCTATCCTGTCGGATATTTCGGGTTGTATTTTTCAATTTCCGCTTATGTTTTTCCATTCACAGTTCCAAGGTAGAAGAACTCATTTACCACTTCAAGCTCCTCGTCGTTGCACATAATGTGGATTTGTTCGGGCTGTCGTCCCACTTGTAGGATCTTGCTTTTTCTGGCATTAATAATCATACCTTTCCGCTCTAATTCTGCTTCCCATTATATTAGGACTTGTTGGAGCTTAACGTTATAGTCAGTAATAAGGACTATGTCATTGGCATACACCATTACTTGTGCCTGTATGGTCTCATATTCCAATGACCAATCACTACTCTTGCTGTTCTTCTCTTGCAAATCTTTATTAATTCATCTATAAAGATGATGAAAAGTAGATGGCTGAGGCTATCCCCCTGCTTTACTCCTTTTGCCATCGGAAAGCTCTTCGACTCGAGACCGTTAATTCTTACAACGCCCATTGGAGCCTGGCATGTTGCTTTATAGCGAGTAGCAAACCCTCCGGCACGTTCTTACTCTCAGGGCGTTCCATATTTCCTCTCTAGGTACTGAGTCAAACGCAGGTTTAATGTCCATAAAATCAAGGTATAAGGTTTTATTTCGATCCCAGGCTTTCTCTATTCCTTCTTATTGAGATAGTCTGACAGGGCATAAATGCCGATATCTTTTATTTTCATTCTCTAAAGCCCCTTTAATTTTGTAGATTCTATAAAAACAGCCATGTCATCTTTTTGGTATTGATAATAAACGGATAAATTTATATATTGAACGTGTTTGAAACACAATTATAGGAGTGAATAGTAAAAATATTTGTTTATGCCATTTTCGTGATTTTGAACATAAAAACAGTAAGAGAGTAAGCAAAAGATTTTTAAAATAATATCAACTTATACATAGTATTGTAAAAGTTAACGGAGAGTGATGAAAATCTGGTAAAACAAACTAATTGTCGTAGATTATAATATAATAGATTATTTAATAAAACACACATTTCTATTGAAATTATATTTAATTGAATCTTCAAGAATTTATGTTTAGCTTTAAATGTATTTAAAATTTCTTAAATTGATTTTAACAACGGGGGTAAATGAAAGTCGTGTGTTGCGCTCACAAGATTTTTTTTTGGAAACATATTTTAAAAAAAAAACAAGGTTGGTCACGCGTTAGAGAAATTTTTACAAATAACAAAAAACTAGGAACACGGATGGTCCCATGTGAGAGAATCTCTCACACCTACAGACAGGTCATAACGAGACAAGCCCGGTGTTAAAATAGGTAATGAACGTTAAAAGAATAATTAACATTTACGAAATCCGGAGTCTATTAATAAATAATAGTTTTATCTTCCCGACCTTTGGATAATATTGGTGAGAGCTAGGATTCACTGAGGTACTAATAAAGTTATGGGCTGGAGTTATTGTCAGTTATGTGTGAGGAGGAAGGAGGGAAGTTGTCCCGATAAGTTGGGACATTGCGGCCATTCTTGGCCTAACTACAAAAGACGGTTTTGGGCCCGAAAGTTTCAAAACCGCCATAGAAGGGGATATGGCATTAGCTACCTTTGTTAACCCGCAGCCTAACCTCCTCCCCTCAATTCATCACCTTCTACAAGACCACTGTTACATTGTTCCCGGAATTGTTTTGAGGTTTTTAATTGTTTTCAAGTAATTAAATAATCTGGAAGCGGAGAAGTGAGCGAAAATCTATTTAATCTGTTGGTTTATTAATTAAAACAATGAACCTCCTTTCATTTTTTTTTTTCAAGATCGGCTGCGTGAGCCATACATGGGTTTATATAATGGGTTTATATACCCCAAAATACTATTATTGATTGCAATAAGTTTAAGATTGAGGACTTAAATCGAATAAGTCACTGGGCTGTAGTCAATAAGTTAAAACTAAATGCTGACAAAACAAAAGCAATTGTAATAGGATCCGATCACCTCCTGAAAAATATTCCACATATCCCAACCCTGTACCTAAATAGTAATCCTATAAAGTTCCACAACAAGAAAAAATGAAATCCAGGAAGAAATAAAGTCTCGGTTAAAGGTGGGAAATGCGTGTTATTATTCAGTTGCTAAGTTACTTAACTCGCGGCTTCCGTCTAAAAACTTAAAGGTTAGAATTTATAAAACTATTTTTCTTCCGACGGTTCTTTTCGGATGTGAAACGTGGCCGCTTGCTTTGAAGGATGAACAACGGCTTAAGGTTTTCGAAAATCAGGTACTGTGTAAGATATTTGGTCCGAAGAGAGATGAGGCCACTGGGGAGATTACAAGGTTGCACAACGCGGAATTGCGGAACTTTTATCCTTTGAATATAATTGAGTTTATAGCATCGCGGAGACTCAAATTGGCAAGTAATGTTGTTGGGCTCGATGAGTAGCGGATTCCGAGAAAGTTGGTATTCGCTGATCCGACTGGTAGGCGCCCGAAAGGTAGGCCGAAGCGTCGATGGGAGGATTGCGTTAAGGCTGATCTAGGGGGCTTGGGATTTAACGGTGAACATTGGACGAGTTTGTGTAGGCGGAATTTGGTGGTTTCGTCATCGAATCTTCGGGTTCGCAAAGCCTATTATTATTATTATAAAGTTCCACCCGACTGTCAGGAATCTTTCCGAAATCTTTCGCTGTTCCTTTTCAACCTTAAAGCTACTGTATTCCCTCCGTCACCTATTCCCGCATGAAACCCAAAACTCCTCGTTACCTCTCTAATATGTCCTTACTTCGACTATTGTTGTACGATATACGACGGCGTTTCTTGGGAGCTCGAGGTAAAAACAAAACGCTTAATTAAATGCTCTGTTCGATTCATCTTCGGGGTCCCTACATACACCTCCGTGTCTTATTTTTATAGCGAGTTGAAGTGGCTTTACCCTTCCAATCATCGCAAGTATTTTCTCGCATTATTCCTTTACCAATTTATCCAATTCCGCCGCCCATCATACATGTTTTAGCTCCTACAGTTCAAATCCTCTGTCCATCCTCGTTGTACACGCTCTAGGCCTTTGGATTTATCCAGCACGGCCCACCGAACTGCACATTTCGACAGATCCTTTCTCATTCGATCCTCAATCCTATGGAATTCTATCCCTCCTTCCATCCGTCACTTAATGAATATCCAGGCTCAATAGATAAGTAATAAGTTTAAATAAATAAGTTTTTTTTTTTTTTTTAATTTGGTTTTGATTGTTGTTTTCTGCACATTTAAATATGTCTAGTTTATATACGTAATTCTTAATTATATGTATTTAATATACTTCAAGACTCCAAAGCACACTTTGTACATTCTGTATAATTTATTCTAAAGGGACATGTCCCAGGATAATAAAGAATTTATTTATTTATTTAAGTGTGGTAAGTAGTGTTATATGTTGGTCGTCCCATATTTTTTTATTTATATCCTTTTAAAGATATATTTTTTGTGTATATATAATCTAAATATATAAACTATATATACAGAAATAACCCTCTCGGATCGTGTATTCGGAATGATCTAGCATCAAGTGTATTATCCCTTCTCCTTCTTTACTTACGGATGTTAGCTACGCTCCAGTCGTCAAAGAGTTGGTATAACCATCCTTCGCTTTGTGCTGCCGACCGCGATGCCATCTCTATATGGATCTCGGTCAGGGGTCCCTCATCCACTCCCTTATCTTCATTACCTTTATTGCCATTTGTTCACTTCTCTTTGATGGAGTTTTATTGTTATTACTATAACTAAACCTATATATGTATTATGTATTAAGAGAAAGTACAGAGAAAGATTACTATTTAGGTACAGGATTGGGATATGTGGAATATTTTTCAAGAGGTGATGGGATCCTATTACAATTGCTTTTGTTTTGTAATAAGAGAAAGTACTGTAATGGAGAAAATTTCAGGACCTCATGTGTCCAAACGACCAAGTCCCGCAAAGAAGTTCGTTTTCCCTTGCATGTTCTAGCTCAAAAATGAGTTTTCTTAAAAGATTATTAAATAATGATAAAAAAGTTTTACTTTCACTTACCTTGTATACGCTGAGCTATCCGTGGAAGAACAGTACTTTCAAGTCATAAATCAAATTGTAAGGGTGGTTCTATTAAAAAAAATAAAAATAGTGGACTGTATAATGGAAGCAAACAACGAATCACAATACATTTATTAAACTAAAATATTATGTCATTGTAATATTTTAGTGACATAATATTTTAGTGTAATAAATGTATTGTGATTCGTTGTTTGCTTCCATTATTTTAAATCTATACAGTCCACTATTTTTATTTTTATTTTTTTTAATAGAACCACCCTTAAAATTTGAGTTATGACTTGAAAGTACTGTTCTTCCACGGATAGTTCAGCTTGTAAGGGTGGTTCTATTAAAAAAAATAAAAATAGTGGACTGTATAGATTTAAAATAATGGCAGCAAACAACGAATCACTATACATTTATTAAACTAAAATACATATAAACAAGATAAGAAACAAAATTAACCTGATAAATTGGTATAAGAAAAGATAAGAACCAAAATTAACCTACTTAAATCAATTTTACTTTTATAATTTATATTCTTGAAGCGGACTTTATATCATTTTGCATATTCATTACTTTTCTTTTTTTTATCTTTTTTTTTTTTTTCTTTAATTTGTATTTGATTCATTCGTTCTGTTATTAATTTAACTCATTATTCAATTTTAATGAATAATTAAAAATCTATTATCGTTAGGGGTGTCTTGTGTATGAGACTATACCCCAACTTTTTCTACTGTTACCAGTAGTAATAACTATTCTTTTTATATTAAAAAACCATGTATGGCTCACGCAGCCGATCTGGGAATAAAGAAATTAAAAAAATAAAATAACCTATTTCTATATTTAAACAGCTGTAAGAAAATGTAGGAAACAAAACAAACCTAATTTAAATATTGAAGAAAATATGAGAAACCAACTTAACTTGATTAAATACTTAAAGATGTAAAAAATATATGAATCAAAATTAAACAGGTTTAAGAATGAAAATAATAGGAAATTAAATGTTCCAATAATGGATATAGATAGGTCATATTCACGTAAAGATGTCCAGTTGAGTGTTGAAAAAAACGACCGCAGGGCGGCTTGAACGAAGTCCACTTGAGTGTTGAAAATGACCGATAGGCGGCTCTTCCATGTACCAAGGGGAACGATGAGAAGAAGAAGAAATACGTCCCGTTTGCAAACGTTCAAAATTTCTCGAGAGGAGACTTGGGTCTATATACGGCACATCTTCACCGTTCAGACGCTCCATTAAGACTCGACTTGCCAAGAGGCAGTAAAAAAATAATTGAAGTACGATCGTCTTCTGTCTTTCTCTTCTATTTTTCTTCACTTTCGTGGTATAAACGTTTTATTTTATTTAAAATGACTATTTTTAAACCAAATAGGAAATAAAGATTAATACGAAAAATGATCTTATGATAAATATCGTAAATTATAGAATTTTTTATTTTCAATTAAACAGTCATGAAAACCTTATCAGGCCCTAACATATGGCGTGAACATACCTATATAGGATATATATAGTAAGGGAAAGTATTGCGATCGTGAAAATTTTCGAATTCCAGTTTTTTAACTTAAATACACGTTTTAGGGTACCATGAGCCCAAATAACCAAGTCCCGATAAAAGGTGTGTGTGGTAACTCCCGGACGAAAACGAAAAGTCATGTGAAACTAAAATTTCATATTTAAGGCAACTATATGCCCGAGATGTTACAGAAACTTTTTCATCAGATTCAGCTCACCAGAAGAGCCACTTTATACAATGCATTATGCACCAGTATGTACGATTTTTCCATAAAACGGCTCCAACGATTTTGATTAAACTCGCTTTTATGGATGTAAAATTTAATGGGCTTTGATTTTATGCAGGTTTTATTTTGATCGAAATGGTCTGACAGGGCTTAAATGCCGATGTTTAAAAATGTCTTCTACCTTAGTACCTTTTAAGTTCCTTAATTTCGTAAATTTAAGGAAATTGACCATACCATCTAAGGAGCGGCGTGGTCTAGTGGATAGAGCGCTAGTCTACTGTGCTCCGGGTCCTGGGTTCGAATCCTGGTTGTGACGGAATATTATTTATTCTGTTATTTCAGCCGGGGGCGATCCTGGCGTATGGAGACCTTCCTGGGGCAGACCCAGCCTCTGTAAAGTGGGTACCCAAAAATGGGGAAAACCTGGCGGCTGAGCGTGATCTCGGCCGAATCATCTCATTGCACTGCCATTGGCCTAGAAACAGTACGACTTTCTATATGTAGTGAGCCCAAGACTCTTTAGGGTTGTAGTGGCATAGGACCATATCATCTGATTAGCATTGCTAAACATCAGGTAAATATATAAGTTGAACGAATTCGATATCTAACTAAAATACAAAACTGCGTCCTTATTACATCTTCCTATTTACGTTGCAAAGTCAAAACACCACACAACATACAACTAGGAGCAATGTGAGTGGAATGCCAAGACGGTAGCACCGCATTGGCCACTTCCCAGCTCCCTTTGCATTCCTGGCCCGCATTTAATCAGCACAATGAAAAACGAATGGGTCGCCGGCTGAGCATATGATTTATGGAACAAGGTGCTAGGAAAAAAACACGTTTATAGAGAATAAATAGTTGGTTAAGTATGGTTTTATCGATTGCATTACTCAGGTATAAGAAATACATTAGCAAAAAATATAATCAATACACTTCTTAATGGTAAAATAGTATAGAACGAAATCATAAGTGAACCAATTCAGAATGAAAAAGATGATAATTTTTTGTTTGTTATGTTTTTTGTTGTTTTTGTCAACATTTTATTCACAAAAGTAAATAAATTACAATAAGCAAATGTGTTAACTTTAAGGAAAAATGGCGTGGGGAGGCATGAGGGAGACAGCACCCAGTGGTGCATCCTCCTGACATTAAGCACAACTATATTTTCATCTAAGATGACAATTCTGTGACACCAAGGAACAACTCTTTAAACTTATTTTTCACCTAATAATTGGTTCTTCCTTGTAAAGGTATTTAACCTTTATTTCTGGAATATGTGTATGTAATACATACTATATCTAGGCGTTGATGACCTTAGGGTTTTACGCCTTTAAATCAAACAAATACAAAACTGCAAAATATTTTTTTAATGTATTTTTTTGTTTTTGAACTTAGAAACAGTAATGTACATAAATAACATACCGTTGGAATGCTAAAGATTTTACAAAAAGTATTATTTGATACATGCTATTAACCTGTCAACCAAACGGGAACACGTGAGACGAAACGATATCGGCTAGGGGTGGGACATATACGTACGCCCTTGCTACACGTACATATGTTATGCCCTGGAACGGGTAAAACGTATATTTTCGAACAAGTATATAAATTATTCATATATCCATTAAGGGATAAATCTAACTGACTGGGACTTTGATTTCCAAAAGGTACTAAAGCAGATCATATAGTTTTATCGAAATCTTCAATTTGATTTTATCTAATGAACCCTCAAGTCCTTTAAAAAAGCAAATTAGAAATGCAATTATTTTCTAAAGGTAGGTACTAATTACACAATCAGTTATGTTCTAAATTATACTAAAACGTTTTATTTTATAAGTTTAATATGGTGTTATTAATAAAGTAAAAAAAAAAAAAAATCTAAATTTTAATGCGAAAATAATCAAATACGTTGGTTTAATAATATAATAATGAGAGATTTTCCAGCTTTCTGTATAATATACTAGAATGGTAATAGTGCCTTTTGGAACACAACTTCTCAATTATTCTATAATAGCTGTGCACAGCGGCTTTGTACGCAACTACTTCATTTTTTTTAAGCTGCTGCGAATTAAGAATGTTTTTTTTATAATAACTACGTTGGGTAAGATCATACGATAGAAATATACCTGGGATAGAAGTGAGTTCAACTTTTAACTATGTCTATATACGACAAATTGTTTTTATTTATTTATTTGCTATTCCGCATCTACCCTTTCGGGTCATTAGCGGGTCTTGATTCTCTACGTTTATATTGAGTTTAACAGACCAATGTCTCTAAAAAACTCAAAAAGTCTTAGAATTATGTCTTCTAACTTTTAAGTTTGAAGGTATGTTATGTCTTGTTCTGTTGTCAGTGTACAGTGGGCATGATGTTACAATGTGTTTTATGGTCAGTGTTGTGTTACATGTATCACAGAACGGCGGATCCAGGCCTCTCATTAAATATCCGTGTGTAAAGGCTGTATGGCCTATCCTCAGCCTTGCTAGCACTACCTCTTCCTTTCTACTTTTTCTGCATGATGTGGTCCAAGGAGATACATCTTGCTTTATCTCTGTCAGTTTAGTACTGGAAGTGGCCCATTCAGTTTTCCACTTGTTAATAATGGTCTTTCTGCAATGCCTCTTCCACTCTTCTGCTGTGGTTATGTTTACATTTTCAGTCGCAGGTTCATTCAGCCTCGCCCTGTTTGCTTCTCTGTCGGCTACATCATTTCCCACAATACCGGAATGCGACAGGACCCATGCAAGTACAACTATTTTGTTGAAATTTTCTTGCAATCGCCAAATACAATTAGTTATTTCCCTTACTAGGGAATTGTTTGATTTTGTATCAGCGATTGCTTTAAGTGAACTTAATGAGTCCGTCACTATGAGCAAGTAATTGTCATTCATTGTCTTGACTAGCTCCAAGGCTTTATATATTGCAAACAGTTCTCCAGTAAATATGTTGTTCATTCCGGGTAATATGAACCTGAGATTAATTGTATCACTTACCACAGCACATCCAACTTCATCACTTACTTTTGATGCATCGGTATATATTATAGAAAAATTATTATATTTCTCTTTCAATTCCAAAAAATAACTTTTCATAAAGACGCGATCTTCAAAAGATTTCCCTCTTTTTGTATGGGTTGTGTCAATTCGGATAAAATTCGTTTCCCATAGATCGAATAAAAAGTCGTTCAAACTTAAAATATTATTTACGTTTAAGTTTAATTCCAGCAAAAGATCACTAATTCTTCCTTTGATGCCAATTTTATAATTATTTTCATTTGTATCGGATGCGACAAGTTCGTAGTTGGGATGGTTCTTTTTAGATAAAATGGATGCTGCGTAAGAAAGAGTTAGGTAAGCTCTTCGTATGGCAAGACTCGGTTCTCCACTTTCTGCATATAAGCTATCAAGCGGCGAAGATCTGAATGCACCTGTACAGAGCCTTATCGCAGTATTATGAACGGTGTCCAACAGTTTAAGTGTTGATTCCGAAGCAAAACTGTAAACTGCGCTCCCGAAATCTATTTTGTTCCTGATTATCGTTTTATAAATGAAGAACAGAGTTTTTCTATCAGCTCTCCAATTTAAGCCAGATATGATTTTTAAGATGTTCATCAGTTTCAAACATTCTGTTCTCAATATTTGTAAGTGCTTGGTCTACTTCAATTTTCGATCCATCCATAGTCCTAGAAACTTAATATTCTCTACAAAGGGCAAAACATTTCCTTTTAAAACAAGTGTTGGGTTATTGCACCTCCGTTTTTTACAAAAGTGGAGACATTTTGTTTTAGAACTTGAAAAGCTGAAACCTGTATGAGCAGACCAAATTTCTAAATCAGCCAAGATTGGTTGCGACTTCCATTCTATGAATTCGATCGATTTACTTTTAATAAGTATAGTAAAATCATCGGCAAATAGAGTGCATGTTGCTGGTCCTTCTACATGTCTGAATATATCATTGATTGCTATCAAAAATAATGTTACACTCAATACAGATCCCTGGGGAATCCCATTTTCCTGTAAGTATGTGCTTGAAAGCTTTTCACAAATTTTGACCCTAAAAGTTCTTCTATCTAAGAAATTATTGATGTACCTGACTAATCGTCCCCTCATTCCCCACTCTATTAGCTTGTCTATTACGTACCTTCTCCATACCCTATCGTAAGCTTTCTCCAGGTCAAAGAATACCTCAACTAAGTGCTCCTTAGCCAAAAATGCTTCTTGGATAAGAGTTTCGACTTTAATCAAATGATCAATCGCCGAACGGTATTTAACAAAACCACATTGCTCTTTAGCAATGATTTGTTTTTTGGTCAAAACATTTACCAGTCTTTCATTGACCATTTTTTCCATTAATTTGGAGGTACAACAGGTCAGCGAGATGGGTCGAAATTTATCAGGTGTTACGGCATCTTTGGTTTTAGGAATGGGAATAATTATTTCCTTAAAAGATCATACGATAGAAAAATACCTGGGATAGAAGTGAGTTTAACTTTTAACTATGTCTATATACGACAAATTAATGATTATTGTTGATTGCCAGATATTAATTTTATTCAGTTTAATCTACAATAACATACCAGTAGCAAGTAGCCATACTCGTGATCATTTATTACTGACATTTTTGCTTCTAAACATTATGATTCTATACCATCGTAACTTCTATAACATAAATGCGTATTTTTTCCTCTCGGAGGTGTACCCTTCCAACTGAATAAGCTCACATTTTTTTTGTTTTAGGATTCAAAACTTAGTTCTATTATATTTTCAAAACTTAAACCTTTTTCAGCCTATTGATCATTCTAAAAAACCAACAACAATGAAACATATGGATTGGATAGAAACCTACACACGAAACATGGTATTAAACGAAATATACCTAAATATATTTTTTTTTTTTATTAAACTTCTTTATTTGAATCAAAACACAGACATATTACAGTGCAAGTAGAAGTCACTATCCCACTAAAGCGAGCCCGTGTGTGGGAAAGGAGTTCACCTGCGGCAATTCAATAAAAGTACAATAACAAACAGTAACAGTATACAGTATGATACAATACAATACTTAAATAATATAACACAATTTTATAAAGAAACAGTAACACACTATACAGCAAAAAATAAACTATATAATACATAAGGAATATAAATACAATTATAAAGAAACAGTAACACACTACACAGCAAAAACAATAAAATACATAAGGAATATAAAATACAAGTATAAATAAAGTAACACAGTATGAAGCAGTAATTGACAAAGCTTAAAAGCTGTAAGGAATACATATACATATATACAAGATATAAAATTAAGGCATGCAAATATAAAATTGAATTACATAATCCTTAATTTATACAAAAAACAATTATAAGAAACAGTTAAACAGTATACAGAAATAGACTGTAATTGACTAAACCAAAAAGCAATAAGGAATACAAATTCATATATTTAAGATATAAAATTAAGGCAAGTAAATACAATATTAAATTACATGATAAGCAATTTAAAGATACATAACATAGTACACAGTAAGAAATTGACAAAATCAAAAGTCAATAAAGAATACATATACTTGTATACAGGATAATATCAGAATGAGTGGCGCAGATTGGCATTGACGATATGTCTATAGCAATGAGTAATTCGGATTCAACAATTCAGTAATTTTCTCTTCACTGAGGGATTTCGCCCACATTTCTGTGTGTGTCGTCCAGGTATGTTTTGGTCTTGGCACAACTAAGCTAAAGTAATTTTTCAGTCTTGTAGAAAAACGGTGGTCAATCTTCCCGACTAGCTCATCCCGTCTAAAATACAGCTTCTTCATAATTGAGACCATGTATAATTGTTTTTGCAGACATTACATTAAGGTCCGAGAATATATTAATTGATGGGGGTCCCTTATTGATACCCAAAATTACCTTAATAATCTTTAAGTTGTTTAAATTTGTTATAAGTATTTTAGTATCTATGCTGTTACTGATCAAATTAAGACGATTTTGCTCCTAGGTGGTTAGATATATATTTGTCATTCAAATGAGTACTTATAGGTTTTGAAGATGCGTATAGTTTTTGTGTTATTCGAAAACCAATTTTGTTTTACGTTTTAGAAAAATATTTTTTTAATCACTTAGAGGACGAATGTTCCCAAATCCAGCCTTATTGCACATCTAGACGGTAAGACGAACCTCCAGGAGAAGTTTTAACTTCACAACCATAGTCGTTTTTAAGAAACTGCAATGACCAGAAAAACGAATGAAATGGAACTTTCTTTTATAAATATAGATAACAATGTCACATGGTTTCATTAATTAATGTAATATTTTCCAAAAAAACTAAATACAATTAATTAAACTTGTTTAACTCTTTTTGTTTGTTTATTTATTTAACGTCACTTTATGCTACTATGGCTAATCGGACGATGCTACAGTGGGAGTCCTAAATTTTGCCTATCCAGGTTTTATTGGGATAGGAATCTATAACGAGTACCTGACATCGCACAGGCTCGGGACCACCTTTTAACGTCCTCTCCGAAGGACGGCGTAACTAAGGATTTTTTACTCCCAATAAAAAATCCTAGGACCACCTGCGGGTTTGAACCCGTGACCTTTAGCATGGGAGCCTGTTACGCTAGACACCCAGCTACAATTGATCCCCAATTCAACTCTTTTATTTATTTTATAACTGGCAGAAGCTTTTAGAGGATGCTTTGACCCGGTAACGGATTGTTGCGCCAAATATGTATTTTAGTATTCAAATTGAATTTAGCAAAGGTCGTAAGTGAAAACCGTGTTTTGCCTGTACCAATTTTTTTTCTAAATGATCTTTTTCTTAATGATTTACATTGATCTGAGAACTCGAACCCTTATCCGATAAACCCAGAAAATTTACACGTAATTATAAAAATGAAAACATTTCTTTGTATATTTTGAGTGGTTGGTTTGTTTTTATATTATCAGTGATTTGCTTGCATATTATTATTGGTTTATTTGTATATTATCAGTTTTCCTTTAAACACAGTTGTTTCTAAATGTCTTACATCTAAAGCCTATGAAGGTGTGGTATCCTTTGTAGTGATGAGTGTTACAGTACACAGCATACCGTTCCAATCAGAGATTGATTAGCTGGAGCTTAGCGTCCTATCAATTAGGCGGCATTAATGTTATTTGCTATTAGGCTTACTTCTACCAAAGAACCCAAAGCGTTGGCATTCTGCTGTGTTCTCTAATTCTACGAAGCTAGAGTTGAACTAATCTGGCGCGGGCAACACACACGAATTTCACTTACTTCGGTAGTTAAGATAAATTTGAAAACTGAAATAAACTAAGAGTTGAAAAAAGTTTAAAGAATCGTACTCATCTTTGTTGGAAACATATGTTTTAGATTAAATAGTGTAACTATATGAAATTTTACTTTCACTTACTATATAAGTATATTAAGGGAAAGTATTGCGATCGTGAAAATTTTCGAATTCCAGTTTTCAACGGAAATTTATGTTTTAGGGTCCTCTGAGTCCAAATAACCAAGTCCCGCAAAAAGGTCTGTGTGTGTGTGTGTTAACTCCCAGGCGGAAACGGTAAATCCTATGAAACTGAAATTTCATATTTAAGACAACTATACGCCCGAGACGTGACAAAACTTTTTCATCAAAATAAGCTTACCAGAAGGGGCACTTTATACCATGCATTTTCAACCTTTTTTCGATTTTCTCGAACTTGAAAAAAATCGCTATATCGATGTAAAATTTAATGGGCTTTAATATCATGTAGGTTTCATTTTGATTAAGATAGTCTGACAGAGCTTAAATGCCGATATTTTAAATGTTCTTCCTCTAAAGTACCTTTAATTTTGTAGATTCTATAAAAATAACTATATTACCTTGTTACAACTGATGAAAAACAGGTAAATATATAATTTGAATGAAATCGATACCTAACTAAAGAAGAAAAAAGAAAAAAATATTGTTTTAATGCAATTTTTCGTTTTTGAACACAAGAGCAGTAATATACATGTATGATATACCGTTGGAAAGCTAAAGATTTCGGAAAAAAAAATTATCTTATACACAAGGTTTTAAAAGTTAATAGAGAGCATAAAACTAACTGATTATTTTAGATAATAATATAATAGATCTTTTAATAAAACACATGTTTCTATATAAATTCAATTTAATTAATTCTTCAATAGTTTCACGCATTTTTATCTCTAACTGCTTTTGAAAATTCTTTCATTGATTTTAAAAATGGAGGTAAGTGAAAGTCGTATGTTGCCCGCACCAGATTTTTTTTAGTGGAATAATTGAGACGTTTAGTTCCAAAAGGTACATATTCATTCTAGCAAATTTTACAGAAAGCACAGACATTTATCATTACTATATTATTATTAAGAATAATACTTAATGTATCTTAATATTATATTATACATTTATATTACATCTCCTCAAAATTTAAGAGCATACGTTTCAAGATGCGTAGAATGCGAATAACGAATTAAAAAAAAAATCCGTATGTCCGCTATTTGCCGTTCGCCATCCACGGCATTTCTCTGAAACTACTGGACCAATTTTATTTTAAATACCCTAAAAAAATACTAGTACATGCTACGATGATCCTAATACCTTGACGTTGATATCAGCTGGTAATTTTTCAATGGTGGCCGATTAAATTTTATTTAATTCAATAACTCAATTATTTTTTAAGATAAAGAAACAATTGATCTGTGTTTTTTAACCACAAAACCGGAAATAATAATTAAAAAAAGAAGGGAAAATTGACATTTCCCTCATAAATACGCCCTAATAATAACTCAGTTATTATTGAAGATAGAGAAAAATATGTATTGAGTTCTAGAATCAGTAAAGCGCGACAAATTTATTTTAAAATATATATATATATATATATCTTAACACCTAGAAGTTGATATCAGCTGTTTGATTTGTTTTTCAAATGACGGCCGATTAAATGTGATTTAATTCAATAACACAGTTCTTTTTGAAAATAGAAAACAAAAATTATCAATGTTTTCTAACAGAAACCGCTAAAAATAAAAAAAATAAATCTGTTGCGATTTAAAATTTGGCCGATTAAAAGTGATTTAATTCAGTAACTCAGTTGTTTTTGAAGAAAGAGAAAAAATCTGGCGCGGGCAACACACGACTTTCACTTACCTCGATTTTTAAAATCAATGAAAGAATTTTCCAATAAAGTTAGAGATAAAAATACGTGAAACTATTAAGGAATTAGTCAAATTGAATTTATATAGAAACATGTGTTTTATTAAAAAATCTATTATTATCTAAAATAATCAATTACTTTTATCTTCTTATCACTCTCTATCAACTTTTAAAATCTTGTGTATGAGATGATATTGTTTCTAAAATCTTTAGCTTTCCATTGGTATATCATACATGTATATTACTGCTCTTATGTTCAAAAACGAAAAATTGCATTAAAAAACTATCTTTTCTGTTTTCTCCTTTAGTTGGGTACGAATTTATTCAATTTATGTATTTACCTGTTTTTCATCAGCCTTAACAAGATAATCTAGTTATTATTATTGAATCTACAAAATTAAAGGTACTTTAGGGGAAGAAAATTTAAAATATCGGCATTTAAGCCCTGTCAGACCATTTTTATCCAAATAAAACATATATGATATTAAAGCCCATTAAAGTTTACATCGATATAGCGAGTTTAATCAAAATCGTCGGAACCGTTTTCGAGAAAATCGAAAAAAGGTGCAAAATGCATGGTATAAAGTGCCTCTTCTGGTAAGCTCATTTTGATGAAAAAGGTTTTGTCACGTCTCGGGGGTATAGTTGTCTTAAATATGAAATTTAAGTTTCATATTACTTACCGTTTCCGCCCGGGAGTTACCACACACACACACACACAGACCTTTTTGCGGGACAGGGTTATTTGGACTCAGGGGACCCTAAAACGTGTATTTCCGTTGAAAACTGGAATTCAAAAGTTTTCACGATCGCAATACTTCCCCTTACTATATAAAGTAAGTGAAAGTAATTATATTTTACTCATGAAACGCCCATATCTCGGCTTTTTTTTTAAGATAAAGAAAAGTATGTATAGAGTTTAGGAATCATTAAATCGCGATAAAAAAAAAAAAATCGATCTATATATGCAAGTCACGAATTATAATGGATGTAATTCCACCAAAAATTGGTTATTATTGAAGATATATACTTAAATCTTTCGACAAAATGGAAAAAGAATCATTGAAACTGTTAAACAACTAGCTAAGATATAGGGGTTTGAAACCAGCAGTAAGGCTATGATCTTATCCTTTGAATTATTCCTTTTCATATTACTTCGTTGCCTTTCAATAGCAAATAAGGAGTTATTTCCTAATATTGTTATTTGGAAATGATAAACTATTGTGCAATAATTTTCAGGGTATTTATTTTTTTTCCGGTAGGATATCACTTGACTAGATTATTTCTGAATCTGTAATCCTAAATATGCTCTATCTTTATTTCTAGTCCTTCAAAAACTTTCTCTCCTTATTCCTATAAATGAAAAGCAATTGTAATAGGATCCCACCATCTCCAGAAAACTGTTCCACATGTAAATAATTATTTTTTTGTGTAAAAACATATTTTTAAACATATGTTCAATTGTTTTGTTTTAAGAGTTTGTGTTGTACAGTTAAGACCTATTTACTTGTAATTTAATTATTCTTTGTGATATAATAAAATCTGTTAAATCCAACTTACAAATTAAATTTCAACATATAACTTATAGTATGGAGTAAAAATTATATGTCTATATAGTCAAAATGGATTCCGACGAATATCAGTTGGACGGACTTTCTGAAGATCAATTGCTATTGTATACTTTACCAGATGAATATCAAGATTTAAAGGTACATGCAGTATTATCAGTCCAAGGAGCCATCAAAAATGCAGTTTCAGCAATTAGACCAATTGGTGGATACCGAAAGGTAGGTGTTAGATTAGGTCCTAATATAAAAGGGGAATATTTTGACGAGGACGGGAATCCGTGTTTCAAAAATATTCCTCTAGAAGAGCTTAACTCTACTTCAGATGTGAATAGCATATCGAGGAATGATGAAGAAAATTTTTTGATTAAAATAATAAAAGAATTGGAAAGTAAATTAAACCAACCAGATGTTAAGTTTCACGAAGTAGAGAAAAAGTTTATTTTAGATCCATTTGACAAGACACAGAACCCAATTGAATGGTTGGAACTGTACGAGTCTGAATGTAATAGACATAATGTAACAAGTGACTCAAAAATAATAGAAATATTACGTTTTTTTTTTTTTTTTTTGTGGGTGGTTCAAAAGATTGGTATAAAGGAAATTTAAATAAAATTTGTTTGAAAGATTGGTCTCAGTGGAAACATAACTTTTTAAGAATATTTATTGATAAAGGATGGTCTGGAGTTAGGAAGCATACATCTTTAAGTACTTAGGTGGTTTCTTAGTGGATTACGTTTTGGCCAAAGAGAGGTTATGCTTAGAAGTTGAAAGTAATACAGTACAGTGAATCAACACGATTGTGGTTGGGCTACCGTCTGAAGTGCAAGACAGGTTAGATCGGGAATCGATAAACAACATGGAGGATTTGTTCATAGAATTTAGAAAAATCGATTCTTTTAGTTCAATTCAAACAGTTGTAACATCGAATGATATTGGAAATAAGAAATCATATGGTTCTTTTAAAAATCCATGTTTTATGTTAGCGAGTTCGATCCCAGTCCCTGCGGGGCTTTTATAAGGATGTAAATAAATATGGATTCACTCGCAGCCTCTCCCCCGGGTATGTGCGACCCGTCAGCCAAATGTGGCCACTCACAAAATTAGGCGTAGGGAGTGATGACCCTACACTACGAATTTTATCCCAGGAGATCACACCGCGAGACCCAGGACCTGCACGGCCTGTTGCGCCACTGAAAAAAAAAAAAAAAGTGTGATTCTCTAGGATGGCCTAACAGATATTATTATTCGTCTGAATGTAGAAATAAAGTAGCTTATAGAAAAAAAACAAACACATGAATATTAACAAGGATGACCAGGATTTAAACTAGAGAACCCGGGGAAGTTAAATTCATTAATCAAAGTAAATGTACTTGTTAATAATGAAATGAAAACAAAAGCTATTTATGATGGTGGCTCAAACGTCAGTCTGATAAATAAGCGACTTATTAACAGGTCAAACGTAAGTTTAGTGAAAGAAAGGAAAGCTTTTAAAACGATTAATGCATTCAACTTCTGTTCAGCCCGGGCAAACATTTTTTTTTAAAATAGGCAATTTAACAAACGATCTGGACCCATATGTCGTGAAAAGTAACAATTTTTCATATGGTGTATCGTTAGGATTAGATGCCATCACTGAATTCAAGATAAAAATCTAAAAATAAATATTACAAAGAAATACTAAGAACGAATTGATGACATTAGAAGCTATAGAGCAGACATGTGATACAACAGATGATTTATTAATGAAGATTGAAACAGAAAATAAACAAGAAATATGAAATGTTAACATTATTAAAGAAATATTAAGATATTTTTGGAACTTATAAATTCGATGTTGGCAGAATAAAAACTAAAGAAGCAGAAATCAAGTTATTGCGAGAAGAATTTGTCACAATGCGTCCTTATAAATGTTCAATTCCCGATGAAAAATAAATTAAAACTCAAATAACAAGGTTATTTGAAGCGGATTTAATTGAAGAATCAGATTTAGCATTCGCCTCTCCCGTAACCCTAGCATATAAAAAAGAAGATGGTAGAAGGACTAGGATAGGTATTGATTTTAGAAACCTAAATAAATTATTAGTCCCTGAATACTATCCTTTTCTAACTATTAATGATGTTTTAGATAAAATATCTTATTGTAAATATTTTTCCACATTAGATATAAATTCTGCTTTCTGGTGTATTCCCATACGAGAAAAAGGAAAGAGAAAACATCGTTTATCACAAAATTCAGAAAATGTATGTTTAAAGTTCTCCCATTCGGTCTTAAGAATGCTCTAGCAATTTTTCAAAGGATTCTGTCTAATATTATTAGAAGAAACAGTTTAGATGACTTTTTTCTTAATTATATCGACGTTATATTAATATTTTTTAAAACATGGGAAGACCATATGTTTCAAATTAATAAACTACAAGTGTTAAAACATGAAGGTTTAAAACTAAAATTAGAAAAGTGCCGCTTTGCTGCTAGTTCTGTTAAATATCTCCGACATTTCATAAAAAAAAAAAAAAAATATCACCTGCACAAGAAAATTTACTTGCAATAAAAAAATTTAAGAGACCAACTGATAAAACTGGGGTTCGCAGCGTACTTGATTTGATAAATTTTTATCTGAAGTATATTTAAAACAGCGCAGAAAAGTTTGGACCTTTACATTGATTATTACGCAAAAACGTCGAGTTTGATTGGACTGACGAATGTGTGGAACGTTTTACTCTAATAAAGGTCTATTTATGTTCTTCACCGATTTTGGCAATATATAACGTTGGGAGAGAAGTGTTTGTTGAAACAGATGCTAGTTTAAAAGGTATTGGAGCGACTTTAAAACAACCCCAAAATGATTGAAGATTACATCCAGTAGCATATTTTTCAAGAACATTTTCTGAAAAAGAGAAAAAAAATGGAAATTATTCATCTAGAGTTATAAAGCCATTAAGGATGCCATAAAGAATGGCAATAATATTTGATTGGTCGGAATTTTACGGTCTGTAGTGATCACAAACCATTGGAAAACCTTAAGACAAAGTCGAGAACTGATAAATTACTAGTTCACTTTTTGTCCCAGTTCAATTTCAAGATAATTTATAAGAAAGAGAAGGACAATGTTTTATCGGATCTCTTATCAAGGCAGTCAGTTCTAGAATATTTTGAAAACGAAGACGCTATTCAAGTTTCCAATTTAATTGAAACAAGTGAAATAATAGATGGCTAAAGGAAAAACTCAAATGAACTATACTCAGCTAAGGATACTGAAAAACAGCATAACATTATTTTTAAGAGATTGAAAGATATATCAAGAATATTTGTTTTTTAAAGGAGGTATGGGCGAAATGAATACAGCGTAGTACTATTGTGCCAAGTTATTCTTTTATTGTTCTGAAGGCAAAAACGGTTAAATAAAATGATGAATAACGAAATACAATAGAGACAATATCAGGAGCGCACAATAATCGAGATAAAAAAAACAACAGCTGGTGAGAGGTTGCAATGGATTTGCCACTGTAAAATAAAATAATCTTTCTAAAATAGTAAAATACAGAAAATAAAATGAGCTTTAATTAAATATAAAGAGAACTAAAATATAAACATGTTTGAGGCAGTGACGAATCCATTTCACATAACCTCTTTGCTCCCACCAGCTGTGTGTTTATAACCTCACTCCATCACACACATCAGGCCCGTCACAGTTTCAACCAACTTTGGCATTAAACTCATTCAAAGATTGCATAATTATTACAGCCATATTGGTGTTGCTCATCTAAGAGAAAAGATAAGACCATTCTATTATTTCAAGAATATGGATAAATTAATTAGTAAATTTTGTAAAAGCTGCTCAATTTGCTTGGAGGACAGAGCACGACGAAGTAGAATAATTGGTTTAATGTCACAGATAGGGCCAGCTGTTTAACCTTATGAGATGATGGCAATTGATACAGTTGGTGGCTTCACAGGCAACAGTTCTTCCAAAAAATACCTGCTTGGTTGATTATTTTAGTAGATATGCTTGGATTTCTAAAACAACAGGTCAATGCGCTAAGGATTTTATAAAGCTTATTGACCCAATTGCTCGAAAAAATGAAATAAAAATCATCCTTGCTGACCAATATCCTGGATTGAATTCAGAAGAACTGAAAAATTATTTGGATAGGAAAAAAATTAAATTGATATTTACCTCTACAGATTGTCCTCAATCCAATGGGGTAAATGAATGGTTGAATCAAACCTTAGTCAATAGGGTAAGGTACAGAATTAATAGTGGAGACAAACGCGCCTGGTCAAGAGTTGCTGAGGAGTGTCTTGAGGAATACCATAGAACAAGGCATAATTCAACCAAATTTGAGCCGTAATATTCACATATTCGGAAAAATATCAACCATTTGTCCCCTTACTTCTATCGAGTTAAATCCCTTTTAGTCAGAGGAAGCGCGATTAAATTCCAGAAACAGCATTGAGATGAATAAAACCAGGATTGATAAAAACAGAAGAAATTACGAATTTAAAATAGGTGACCAAGTCTATGTAGAGAACGGAAATAAAATGAATAGAAGAAAGCTAGATAGAGTTAGAGTGGGTCCATTCAAGATTTTGAAGAGGATCTCGTCAATATACGAACTTGATTGTAAAAAAAAAAAAGGAAAATGATATCAAAATTATTCCACGCCAACAAGTTGTCACTTTATCCTAGTGAGAAACTGACTGGCAGGGGGGAGGGGAGATGTAAATAATTATTTTAATTATTTGTGTAAAAACATATTTATGAACATATGTTCAATTGTTATGTTTAAAGAGTTTTTGTTGTACTGTTAAGGGTTATTTATTTGTAATTTAATTATTCTTTGTGTTATAATAAGATCTGTTAAAACCAACTTACACATTTATATTACCTCTCCTCAAAATTTAAGAGCTTGCGTTTCAGGATTATTAGGATGCGAATATTAAATTTTAAGAAATCCGTTAGTCCACCGTCCGCCGTATGCCGTTCTCCGTCCGCAGCATTTCTCCGAAACTACTGGACCAATTGTTTTGAAGTTCGCTACAAAAGTACTAGGGCTACTAGGATCTTAACACCTAGACGTTCATATTAGCTGGTTATTTTCAAAATGGCGGCCGATTAAAAGTGATTTAATTCAGTAACTCAGTTGTTTTTGAAGATAGAGAAAAAAATCTGGTGCGGGCAACACACGACTTTCACTTACCTACGTTTTTAAAAAGATTAATGAATTTTCAAATACAGTTAGATTTAAAATTGAGTGAAACCATTAAAGAATTAATTAAATATAATTTCTATAGAAACATGTGTTTTATTAAAAAATCTGTTATATAATTATATAAAATAATCAGTTAGTTTTATGTTCATTTCATCGCTCTCTATAACTTTTAAAAGCTTGTGTTTGTTTATTTATTTATTTAACGTCACTTTATGCTACTATGGCTAATCGGACGATGCTACAGTGGGAGTCCTAAATTTTGCCTATCCAGGTTTTATTAGGATAGGGATCTTTAACGAGTACCTGACATCGCACAGGGTCGGGACCACCTTTTAATGTCCCCTCCGAAGGACGGCGTAACTAAGGATTTTTTACTCCCATTAAAAAATCCTAGGACCACCTGCGGGTTTGGACCCGTGATCTTTGACATGGTAAAAGCTTGTGTATGAGATAATTTTTTTTTTTCTGAAATCTTTAGCTTTCCAATGGTATATCATACATGTATATTACTGCTCTTGTGTTCAAAAACGAAAAATTGCATTAAAACAATATTTTTTTCTGTTTCCTCCTTTAGTTGGGTATCAAATTTATTCAGTTTATATATTTACCTGTTTTTAATCAGCGTTAACAAGATAATATAGTTATTTTTAATGAATCTACAAAATTAAAGACACTTTAGGGGAAGAAAATTTAAAATATCGGCATTTAAGCCCTGTCCTACCATTTTAATCAGAATAAAACCTACATGATATTAAAGCCCATTAAAATTTACATCGATATAGCGAGTTTAATCAAAATCGTCGGAACCGTTTTCGAGAAAATCGCAAAAAGGTGCAAAATGCATGTTATAAAGTGCCTCTTCTGGTATGATCATTTTGATGAAAAAAGTTTTGTCACGTCTCGAGCGTATAGTTGTCTTAGATATGAAATTTCAGTTTCATAGGACTTACCGTTTCCGCCCGGGAGTTACCACACACACACACAGACTTTTTTGTGGGACTTGGTTATTTGGACTCAGGGGACCCCAAAACGAGTATTCCCGTTGAAAACTGGAATTCAAAAATTTTCACTATCGCAATACTTCCCCTTACTATATATAGTAAGTGAAAGTAAAATGTACCAGAGTTTTATAACGAAAAACTACGCGAGTAATTATATAAAAGAGAAAAAAGAAAAGAAAAAATTTAAATTTTAATAATAATAATAACTCAGTTATTTTTGATGATAGAGAAAAGTAATTATAGAGTTTTAGAATCAGAAAAGCGCGAAAAACAAAAAAAAAAAATGAAAGAAATTGAAATTACGCGTAAATATCCGTTGTAACTAAGTTATTTTCGATGACAGAGAAAAAAATCATTAGTGTTTTCAACCAAAAAACCGCGAATAATTATAAAAAAGAGAAAAAAGAAAAGAAAAAGACTTAGATTAAGTCTAAGACTCCTAAGCACATTTTGTAAATGTTGTATATTTTATTCTAAAGGAACATGTCCCAGAATGATAATGAATTGATTTATTATTGTTATTATTATATCCTTATTCTCTTTCTCTGTGAATACTCATCATCGATGCCTTCTGTATTCTCCTAAACATTAATATTTAATGAATATTGGTGCCAAGTTACGGTTTTGTATATTGGTCGTAGAAGGATGTTATGCACTACAGTCACTACATTACAGGACTACCTCACTACCTCTTCCTTTATTTATCAACCTTATCCTAAGGTAATGCTACTCTCTTGTTGTTTAGAAATAGGTCTATCTTTAACCATCAATGATGCCATTTAGTTTTATTTCAACTGTATTTGTAAAAACCATTAGTAATGATTACTTTAATCTCCTTGCATTTATACTTTCGCTTACCTATATATAAAATATATAGTAAGGGAAAGTATTCAGATTGAAAATTATATATTTCAAAGGAAACACACGTTTCACTGGCCCCTGAGTCCAAATTACGAGTTCTCATTCGCACTAAGAAGCTGAAACAGGTTAAATTTCGTAAAAATACAGCTTTATTTATCGGATATACCTGTTATAGACTGGGATTATTACATGCGTGAATTATGTATCTTGAGATACATAACAAGAAGATAGGTATACCAAATTGGATTGTGGGAATTGATGAATGTTTGTTAACAAAACACAAAAATAATTGTGGTCGTATTGTAACAAAAATAATGTGTTGCAAAAACTTTTGGTGCAGATTGGTGCATTAGCAGAATTTCTGCTGCAGTGGCGTTAATGCCTAAATACCAAGTTAGGTTACGCTGGTTAGCATAGCAGCCTCCTACGCCCAAGGTCCCAGGTTCAAACCTGCAGGTAGCCCTAGGATTTTTTAATAGGAGTAAAAAATCCTTAGTTATGCCGTCCTTCGGAGGGGACGTTAAAAGGTGGTCCCGAGCCTGTGCGATGTCAGGTACTCGTTAAAGATCCCTACTCTGATTAAACCTGGATAGGCATAAATTAGGACTCCCACTGCATTATCGTACGATTAGCCAAAGCAGCATAAAGGGACGTTAAATAAACAAACAAACCAACAAAATTAGGTTATTGTAAGAACCTATTCCAAAAAGATAAGATTTTCACATGTTCAGGGCAATACGTTATAACACCCGATTTCTTGATCATTCAAAGTTCGTACATATGCTTATGAATATTGGCTAAGAATCCTCAGAAATATAAGAGAGAAAACGAATAAACGTATTGTTATTAATGATTGCGAAAATTGGAAATTATTAATGTAGAATTTATCTCTACCACTGTTCGATTGACGAAATGCACAGTGCAAAATTTAAAGAATGTTGTTATACAAGTTCGAATCGAGGAGATAATTTCATTGATGGGATATTTAGTAAATCCAAATTTCTTTCAAAATTCGATTGATTGTATTTTGTTTATTCGTATTTTAATGTTCAATATAAAAGCTACAAAATTTTTAATTTAACTTCATTATTGATCATGTTGTGTTAGGGTTCTTTAAATTAAATTATTTGTTCATTTTTGTAAAATAGGTATTATTCCTGCTTAAATATTTTATTTCAGTTTTCAATTTATTATTTGGCGACCCATTTTCCCATACGATCATCTAAATTGTTTTTAGTTTATGGTTTCGAATTGATGAAATAGATGCAGGTTTGAAAATAACTAGTACACGATTACTTAGATTAGCAGTATGGGTGAGTACTTAAATTAGTTTTTTATTGGTTAGAAAAAAAAATAAACAACCTTATGTAGGAGATCTATGAAACAGAACCTGTATTTAATGGATTACGTAATGATAAGGCTGTAAAAAAAACAATATGTCCGAAGTTTTATGGTTAGAATCATATAATGAACCTCATTATATATGAAAATGGTATGAATTCATAAAAATCATTGAGATAATAATGATTTAGTTGAAACTTCATAAAAATATTTATGTGTTTAGTGTCATCATGAGTTTTAAAAATGTTACCCTAAGTCTAATTCTTTAGCTAAGGTTACAAAATCTTTTTATTCAATCTAAAATGGTTTTCATTCTACAAAGTGATCTCGGGAAAATCTCATTTCGTTTCTTTTTACACGACACCGACTTCTTTCAAATTAAGGGTTGGCTGAATATTATCACCGCCAAGTAGCTTTTTTATTATTCTTTCTTAATTCTTTTGAAATTTGAAATATAAAATTCGATTAACTTTTTGCTGTAGTTTTTTTTTTTTTTAAGCTTATTGATAATGTTTCTGCAAGAAATGCTAGAAGGATTAAATATTTACTTGTGCTTAAAACTTTGATTCTTATCAATACAAAAATGATATTATAAAATGAATGAGACATCCCATGCTAAAGGTCACGGGTTCAAACCCGCAGGTGGTCCTAGGATTTTTTAATAGGAGTAAAAAATCCTTAGTTATGCCGTCCTTCGGAGGGAACGTTAAAAGGTGGTCCTGAGCCTGTGCGATGTCAGGTACTCGTTAAAGATCCCTATCTTAAGAAAACCTGGATAGGCAAAATTTTGGACTCCCACTGTAGCATCGTCCGATTAGCCATAGAAGCATGAAGTGACGTTAAATAAATAAACCAAATGAATGAGGCATGAGAAGGTAACGAATAGTAGATAAGAAATTTGTCATATGATTTCTTCCAATCACAAGTTTAGCTGCAAGTCATATGCATACGCATTAAGTGTTTTACGATCCAAAATGTTCATTCTATATATGAGTCCTTATTACCTAATGTACACCATTAGGAAGTTAAAACAAACATATAATGCACGATATTTGCGCAACACCAAAATGAAATTCATGATGTTATGAGTTTGGTTGCTGGTGGTGTAGTTAACATAAAATAGTACTATCACTATCTTAAAAATCTGGTGCGGGCAACACACGACTTTCACTTACCTCCGTTTTTAAAATTGATTAAATTATTTTCAAATACAATAAGAGATCAAAATGAGTGAAACCATTAAAGAATTAGTTAAATGGAATTTCTATAGAAACGTGTGTTTTATTAAAAAATCGATTATATTATTATCTAAAATAATCCGTTAGCTTTATGTTTATTTCATCACTCTCTATTAACTTTTAAAAGCTTGTGTATGAGATAATATTTTTTCTAAAATCTTTAGCTTTCCAAAAACGAAAAATTGCATTAAAAATTATTTTTTCCTTTTTTATCCTTTAGTTGGGTATCGAATTTATATATCTACCTGTTTTTCATCAGCGTTAACAAGATAATATAGTTATTTTTATCGAATCTACAAAATTAAAGGTACTTTATGGAAAGAAAATTTAAAATATCGGCATTTAAGCCCTGTCAGACCATTTTTATCCAAATAAAACCTACATGATATTAAAGCCCATTAAATTTTACATCGATAGAGCGAGTTAAAATCTTTTAATCAAAATCGTCGGAACCGTTTTCGAGAAAATCAAAAAAAGGTGCAAAATGCATGGTATAAAGTGCCTCTTCTGGTAAGCTCATTTTGATGAAAAAAGCTTTGTCACGTCTCGGTCGTATAGTTGTCTTAAATATGAAATTTCAGTTTCATATTATTTACCGTTTCCGCCCGGGAGTTACCACACACCACACACACACACACACACACACACACACACACACACACACACACACACACACACGCACGCACAGACACACACACACAGACCTTTTTGCGGGACAGGGTTATTTGGACTCAGGGGACCCTAAAACGTGTATTTCCGTTGAAAACTGGAATTCGAAAATTTTCACGATCACAATACTTCCCCTAACTATATATAGTAAGTGAAAGTAAAAATGGGCGCAACACACAACTTTTACTTCTCTGGTTGTAAAAAATAATTTATACCTATAAGACCCTTTTCTGTTAGGTGTGATTCTCTTTATTCGAAAATATCAAGAATAATTGATTAAATATATTGTTAATAATGAAAAAAATATCATTGGAATTCAATATGAAAATTTTTTCACGTGTAACGCCCAATGTTTTCTTTCAGAAGTGTCTGCTGTGCCACAAAATCCGAATTATCCTGAAGGGGGTGACTATGGAAACAGAGCCCCAAATCCGAACTACATTGGTTCAGCGAACGATCCCAGAGGGGATTACTTTTCTTCGAATCCTCGCGGGCAAAACTCCGACTACGCTCAACGGCCGTACCAACCGCAGGAACGGGTTTACGTCGCTTCACACGGCGCCTGCAGCCATTGCCAGACACACTGCTGCCCAAGGCCGACTGAATACCAGAATCAGCCAACAGGGAGCCGAGGGGAAAGGTTGGAAAGATACGGCGGCAACGTTCGTAATGATCCACATCCAGCCATCCAAGAACCCGTTCAAGAGGTTCGTTCAAGAACGCATGTCCAAGGTGTATCACAGTATCCTGAAACATCGGCAGAAGTTCCTCTAGTCAATGAACAGGTGGCTACTGAGTCTTCTGTACCCCCGCCTAGTAAAGATGCAGAATGCAGCATACCATATAATCCTCCCGTCGAAGAGGCACACCCTCATAATGCTCCAAATCATCCGGAGATGAATTACAACGATCCCAGCCACTATCGACCTGAGACCGTAGCTCCACCCTCTGCATCTTCCCACATAGAGTCACCTTTCATCAGCGAAGAAAGAAGAAACGAACCGCATGCCTCAACGGTTCCACTACCGCGCGCATCTGAACCCAACGTCGCTAGAAGTGTTCAGCCTACCACTGCTCAGCTTCCCAGCACCGCGCAATCACTGCCTCTCATAGCACCAAGGATTAACGATCAGGATTCCGTCGCATCACTGATGATACCACCGAAACTAAGTTCTCATTTGAATCCTGCTAATCAAAGAGAGAACCCAAAATTCAATCCCGCATCATTGACACACCTCAACTTCAAGGAGAAGCAGCTTGCTATGTCTGCCGTGAAAAAAGCTGCGGCTAATATGAGTTGTGTTAGGATGTTTCAGGTAAATATAGAATATAATAGAATAGAATATACTTGTATTGAAAACGGGGAAGTCCCCATACAATGAGAGTGTGTACATAAATCATATTTTTATAAACAATTTTCTACTTTTTGGAAGAACAAACGAAAGAAAATAATGATATGAGTATTTTTAACCAGAAAACCGCAAATAATTAAGAAAAAAATAAAAGCTCATTTTGATGAAAAAAGGTTTTGTCACGTCTCGGGCGTATAGTTGTCTTAAATATAAAATTTCAGTTTCATAGGACTTACCGTTTCCGCCCGGGAGTAACCACACACACACACAGACCTTTTTGCGGGACTTGGTTATTTGGACTCAAGGGACCCTAAAACGTGTATTTCCGTTGAAAACTGTAATTCGAAAATTTTCACGATCGCAATACTTCTCCTTACTATATATAGTAAGTGAAAGTAAAAATATTGAAGTCACAAATTATAACATATGTAATTCCACCAAAACTCGGTTATTAATGAAGATAGATAAAAATCGAAAAGATTACCAGCTATAAACAGATATATCCTAATATGTTTATTTGGAAATAATAAATCATTGTGTAATAATTCGCAGCGTTTTGTTTTTTCATTGGTATGTATACTGTTTTATTTTTCTTAATCAATTAGGTCATACAAAAATATACACCATAGCTTTCTATTGGGTTGATGCAAAATTAATGCAGGTTTTTAGTAGGTATTGTAAATACGCCATATCTTTACTTTAACCATATATATTTAATCAAAATAATTTCCATCTGAATCAAAGCACTTTTGCCAACGTTCAACAAGCTTTCTTATTCCACCAGAAAAAAAATCCGAATCCCTGGACTCAATGAAATCACGAAAAGAATTTTCAATGTCGTCCTGGTTTTGAAAATTTTTCTCCCTCAAAAAGTTGTCCAGATGCCTGAAAAAGTGGAAGTCTGTAGGAGAGAGGTCAGGTGAATAAGGCGGATGTTGGAGAACTTCGTAGCCCAACTCGTGCAGTCGTCGAAGCGTTGGTTGTGCAACGTGTGGTCTGGCGTTATCGTGGAGCAGAATCGGCCCCTTCCGATTCATCAATGCTGGGCAAAGACGTTGCAATTTTTGAGTTCCGAGTTCCGCCGCCATTTCTCGTGTGGTTTTGGTTGGGTTTTCTTCCACTTTTGACCTCAGCTGGTCGTTGTCCAGAGCAAGATGACGGCCCCGACCTTCCTTGTCTCGAGGTCGAAATCTCCTCTGCGAAACTTCTGGAACCAATGCTGCACCGTGCACTCATTAATAGCCCTCTGACCCCACACTTCATTAATATTACGAGCCGTTTGCGCAGCGCTGCGCCCTAATTTAAATTCGTAAAAATAAATTTGACGAAAATCGCACTTTGACATTTTCGATTCAAGACCTTTGAACACACTGAACAAAACGATTTTACTAAACAAAGTCATGGTGAAAGAGAGGGTATCAGATAAGGTTTGTTTTGGTATAATAATGATCAATGTTAGGATTAGCTTTGTTTACACAATTGGAATTAAGATATTGCAATAGAGGAAACCTGCATTAATTTTGCATCAACCCAATATTAACTATTAAGTTGACATTCAGATCTCTGAACCAGTAAAATATAGATTTGTTGGTAGTAAAAAAAAAATTCATCAATTTGTATAAACTAAGATAACTTCTATTATTTCAGGATAAAGACAGAGAGAACCGTGGTAAAATAGGCAGAAGGGACTTCCAAATAGTCATGGACCGAATCGGTGTACTCAGGGGATTGAGTTCAAGAGAAATTGACGCAGTCTTCAAGGGTTTTTCGACCCAAACCGATACGGAAATAGATTACAAGAGGTTTTCAGAAGCTTGTAAGCACGCTATTGATAACGACTATAGGCTGGCTAGGATGGCATACAAATGATACATTTCTGTCTTGGTACCATATCTAAAAAAAAAATATACCATTATTGAAATAAAAGTTATGTTTTCTGGTAGGATATAAGATGCGTTAAGGACAATTTTAATATATTGTAGCCGGTCTCTATCCGTATATTATTTATTTATTATCTATCCGTTTTAGCTACGACTATATAGTCTAGTAACAGAGTTTGTGTTTTTTTCACAATGTAAAGCGTGTAGACTAAGCCCCATTTTATCAGAAGCATATCATTCGTTTAAACTTAAGGGCCAAAAAGAAAAAATGGTGCTCGGAATATAAAATTTTTAGTTGTTTTCTTTGTTAAAATCATTTTTAAAATTTCTATAAAAACATGTGTTTCATTAAAAAATAAATTATATTATTATCTAAAATAATCAGTTAGTTTTATGTTCATTTCATCACTCTCTATTAACTTTTAAAATCTTGTGAATGGGATGATATTTATTCCAAAATCTTTAGCTTTCCAACAGTATGTCATACATGTATATAATTTTGGTGTTCGTGCTCGTTATTGAAAAAAAAATATTTTATTTATTCAAAAGTTACAAAATATCGATAATAACACTTTAAAAGACAATAATGACAATCGTGATAATAACAATATGGCTATACTAGATCTGACATAGATTACGTACCGTAATTACTGCGAGGACTTGAAGAGAGTGCCCCCTGGGAGAAGGGACAGGGTATATAAAGGTTAATAGGACTGCTGAATAAGATTCAAGGAATATGGTGTGATCTGCAGGTGCACTATGGCCTCATGGTGGCGTGACTCCTCCGTCCTTATGAGAGTGAAGCCCACTGAACTCTAAATTTAAGGATTTGGGACGGTTTGTCTATTCTGTAAATATTGAAACCAAGCTCTGGCTCTGCCATCAAAACATTCAGGTGGTTGAGGATGGGTACTTGGATTATCATTTGAAGGATTAGAACACAGTAATTCCAGTTTACAATACTGACGATAAAGATTATAGCATAAAAGATATAAACATATTACATAAAATATATAAGAAATAAATTGGGATACAGTTATATCATAAGGTTCTAATTCTTCTATTTCTATATTACTTAAGTCTATTTGTTGTAATTCCTCAAAAGTAAAATTTGTTGATACAATAGTTTTATTATTAACAGAATGATAGGAAATAAAAGGAATATTTACATTGTCAACATAAGAAAGTGGTACATTTATATTTACAAATTTCTCTTTTTCATTAAGATTAAGGAGGCTAGTAGATGGTAGATGATACATTTGTGCTTAATCTCTATCATGTCTTTACAGTAATGATGATTATTGAATTTAATACAATTTCCATTGTAAAACGAATTTTTAAATCTAATGATTAGTTGTTCTTTAATCTTTAGAGTAATGACTTTATTATTCCTTGTAACTGGATATGACATAGCATAATAAGTTGTTTTTGGCAATGATTTCAAAGGGATTTTAATAAAATAATAAATTAATCCTGTATCTGATAGGGAACAAAATGTGGAGCTAAGTAACCAGTTTAATTCTACATTTTCTGTGATTGGTTCTCCGAACGGTATGTTTAATTGTTCTAGTTCTCTAGTCGTTAATATGCTTGGATGGGTAATTCCTAATTTACATTGTTCTAAGGAAAATTCTATATCATTTAATTGATTTTCTACTAAATCTAATACGGCTAATAAATCATGATACATTAACTTAGTAAGAGCTAAATCTGTAAAATTATTTATTTTTTCTATACTATCCTTATATTTATTTAAAACAATTATTTCTTTATTAAGTTTAGATAGATGTTAATTCTTTATTTAATCCTAATCTAACATTTTCATTATGCTCTATGTGATACATATTTCTCTCGATTTTATTTAAAATATTATCATACTTTTCTTTGTCATCGGCGTCCATATTGCCGGTGAGCCAACTAATAGCATTGCCTAGTCCGTTAATTAAACCTCTTTTTGATCGGTTATTCCGATTTATATTTACAATATGATTAATTTTTTCTAATATCTTGTTATATTTTTGTTCAATAATATTATGCAAAGTTTTATATTCATTACTAATTGTTAATACGTCAATGCTAATCTTAAGGGTTTGAATTTCTCTTGTTAAATTTGTAAGATTCTTATAATGTAAAAATGTGTACCAATCTTCAATTATAAAAGATGGATTAATTTGTACGATGGATGCTCCTGGTCCGTCAGATAACTCTTGTATTAGCAGGGTCTGTATCTGAACCGTAAGCGCTGCGATCAGAAGATACTTGAAACAATTCGTCGTCGAACTCAAAGTCATCTTGGCTGACTCCTGTAACATTAGACGTTTCTATTTCTTTTATGACATTCTCAATATCTTCATCAGTTATTTCTGGGTTTTTTTTGACTTGTACTAGGTTTATTATTATTATTATTTGATTTCTTTTTCTTAGTGACCTTTTTCGGTCGTTTGACTTGATCAGGGTGGAGTTTTTTCTTTCTACCTTTATTTCTATTTTGAAATCTTTTATCAACATACTTTCCTTTTTCGTATTTAGGATCTATTTTCTTTTTCTGTTGTCTCTTTATATACACATCTTCCGGGATTTCTATGTCTTCTCTATTTTCATTTAACTTGCCTATTTTTCTCTCTTTATTTTGTTCTATACCTTTCTTAGTTATTTCGAAAAGCTGCTTCATTTTCCGATGGTACTCATGAACAAGATATTCTTTTATTTCCGGGGATTCATTATAAGTTTCATTAGTGATACCGAAAGTTATTTCGTTAGGGGTCATTTTAAGATCTTGATTAAGGGAATTATTATATGCTGTCGTTGCTTGCTCTAACTTATCTTCCTCTTTATCATCTTTGTTTTCTATGTTTATAAGTCTTAAAATTTCTAATAACGAAGAGCTTGCTCGATTAAGCAATCCAAGAGAGTTAGGGTGATTGGGGGTAGTATAATGTAATTCAATATTTAAGTAGTTTAGAAAATCTTTAAACAAGTTATTGTCGAATTCTCTTCCGTTGTCACATGATATTTTTTGGGGTTTTGGAAAATATGCTAAATATTTTTTCAATACTTTCATGCTTTCTATGGCATTATAACTCGTTGCGTAATAAGAAAATATTCTTTTGGAAAAAGTATCTACTATTAAATAAATGTAATAATTACTCATGTGTAAGGTATCAATCATTAAATCTGTAAAGGGTTTCTCAGGTGTGGGAGTAATTTTAAATTTTTGTTTTATAGGTCTTCTATCGTATTTGCCTTTTCCACATGTGTCACATTTGTTTATAATTTCTGTGATATGATCTTTCATATTGGGCCAATAAAATTTGGTTTTCAAAACTAAATATGTTTCATTTATACCTCTGTGGCATGTCTTGGCGATATGATAATCAAGGATAAGTAATTTCTGGTCTTCCGTGTTCTTTACATCTGGCAATAGTTTATAATATCTTTTAATTCTATTTGTGGGAAATTTTTCTCTAATGAGTGATGCAACTTTATTAAATAATGCATTATACCAATTATTTTCACTTTCTATAGAATCTGATATGGGTGAGCAGTATATGCCGTAAGTTATATTTGGTCTTAAGATTTCTAAAAGTTTTTCTTCTATTTCAAAATCTTTTTCATGATAAGGCCAAGTAAATTCAATTGTTGTTCTTTGCTTATTATTGAATATTGTTTCGCGTTGAATTTTCGCGTGTCCCTTTTTTATTATTATTTGATTTTTCTCAACATTTACTGGTCTAGATTTATCATCAACTATTAAGATTCTGTTATCGGAGGATTCTGTGGAGTGCTGCGTTGCTAAAGAAGATATATCATCTTGAATTATTTCTTGGTGTTCACCATTATTATTTTCTTCTATGTTTTCATCATTATTAATTCCTTCTAAGTTTTCATTGTTAGCTTCTTCTTGGGTTTCTTCTATTCCCATTTCTTGTAATAAATCTACGATTTCTTGTGAATAGTTATTAGGAGAATTTTCTGTATGAAAAATATCAAATTCTGGTTCTTTTAATTTCCTTTCTTCAATAGGGTAACGGGATAAATGATCGGCGACTTTATTAGCCTTTCCTTCAATGTATTTTATGTCATATTCGAAATCTTCTAACAATAATTTCCATCTAATTAATCTGGCGTTCTGTGTTTTACACGTTCTTAAATATTCTAAAGGTTTGTGATCTGAATATATGAAAAATTTTCTACCGTATAAGTAGGGTCGAAAATGATTGCAAGCCCAAATAATGGCTAAACATTCCTTTTCCGTTGTTGAGTAATTTTGTTCTGCTTTATTAAGTGTTCTGGATGCAAAACATACAGGGAGTTCTTTTCCATCTTTCTTCTGTGCTAATACTGCACCAATGGCGAAATTACTTGCGTCAGTTGTTAAGAAAAAGTCCTGATTGAAATCTGGAATTTGCAAAATGGGGCTACTACATACAAGTTGTTTCAATTTCTCAAAAGCGTTTTCATATAACTCTGGTTTGATTTCTTTTTGATCTTTTCGAAGACATCTCGTTAATGGGGAAGCTATCTTTGCGTAATTTGGTATCATTTTCCTATAGAAACCAGTTAATCCTAAAAAGCTTTTAATTTCTTTTTCATTTTTAGGGAGTTTAAAATCTTTTACTGCTTTTATCTTTTCTGGATTAGGTTCTATGCCGCGTTCGCTGATAATATGTCCGAGGAATAACAATTCTTTCTTGCAAAATTCTGTCTTATCGAGCTGAATCTTTAAGTTATGTTTTTCTAACTTTTTAAGAGTTTCTTCTAAATGTTTCCAATGATCTTTGTAATTTTCAGAAAAAATTATAATATCGTCCATATAGACTAAAACGTTAATAGAATCTGAAAAAATGATATTCATGGCTCTTTGAAACGTTGCTGGGGCATTACTGAGTCCAAATGGCATGCGAAGGAATTCAAAGTGGCCTTGATCTGTAGAAAATGCTGTTTTTGGGATAGAACTTTCTTCGACTTTTATTTGATGGAAGCCTGAGCAAAGGTCCATTGCTGTAAATATCGTCGCTTTTCCTAATTTGCCTAAAAGGTCTTCAATATTAGGAATGGGGAATTTATCCGGGGTTGTTTCTCGATTTAATTTCCTGTAATCAATCACCATTCGTATTTTTCTTTTTCCTGATGCGTCTGGCTTTTTCGGGACAATCCAAACGGGAGAATTGTAAGGGGAATTGCTGGGTCTTATTATTTTGGATTCTAACATCTTTTTAATTTCTTCCTTAATATTTTCTTTGAATTGGTGGGGATATCTGTAATTTTTCGAATATATCGGGTCTTCGGTTTTTGTTTTAATCTTATGCTCCAATAAATCAGTGGCTGAAAGGGGATCATTTTCAGTCTTAAATACTGATGGATATTTCGATAATAATTTAATTAAATTTGATTTTTCTTGAGGAGGTATATGGTCGGTTCTGATTAGTTGGGGGATTTGTTTTATTATTTCATGGTTTCCTTTTTTATTAGAATCTGTTAATTCTACTTCTTCTTTTTGCAAATAGTATAAAGGTAAATATATGGTTTCGTTAACTTTACTGTCGATTATTATATTTTGATCATAGATGCCAGGTTTAATTTTAATCTTATCATCTTCATAGTCAATAAAATATAGATTTTTATTTTGTTCTACTTTTATCTGATTTTCGCCTTCTTTCAAAACTAATTTTAAAACTTCGTCTTCCATAATAAAATCAAACTCTGTATAGCGAGTTTTTATTTTGTTGGTTTCGAAATCGATATTAAATTTCATTTCCCTCATTGTCTCATTTCCTAGTAGTATTTCGTAATTGGGACTGAAATTAAATAGATAAAATTTTATTTTTTCGGGGTTTTTAAGAAAATTATTTCTGCAATAAACTGAAATAGATTCCGTGCCAAGTTCTTCTCCGGTTGCTGTTTTTATTGTAAAATTTTCTTTTTCTCTTTCAACATCTGGTGGTACAATGTCTGGTCTTATATAATTCTTCCAAGATCCGGTATCAATAAGCCATTTACGATTCGCGTGGTCTTTAACATAAGGCAGTTGGCTTTTATTCTCTTCTTTTATGTGTTTTGATTGTCTGGCGGGCCTTTCTCTAAAAAAGAATTATTTGGATCTAATTTTTCTAATTTCTCTCTTAATTCTCTGATTTCTTGGTCTTTCGGGTCTTCTTGCTGAATTTGGAAATTAGGCTGTTTCGGTTTATTCCCGAATGCGCTAACTGTTCTCATGGATACAGTTGGATTTTCATCTTTCTTATTATTATTATAATTTTGATTCCGGTATCGACCTGAACCGTTGAAATACCTTTGTTGTTCTTGACGGGGCCATTGTTGGTAATAATTATTATTATTATTATTCTGCCGGTAGTCTTGTGGAGGTTCTTGTTGTCGATATTGATGCTCTTGTCTTTGATTATGTGGGTTATACGGGTTATTGGGATTTTGCCAATTATTAAATCGTTTGTGATGTTTTTTATCGAACTTTTTCTTATGGTCGAAGCCTCTTTTGTAATCATGTTCTCCGGGTCTTCTCATATTTCCCGAATTTATGAGGTCATCGAAGAGTAGATGGTTCTCATTCTGAATTAAATTTCTCAAATCATCTAATGTTCTTAACTTTTCTGCTTTAGTCATAAGATATGTTCTTATGTGAAGGGGCATGTTAGTGTAAAAAAAATAAAGAATACTTTTCTCTAATGCGCTAATAATTGTTTCTCTATTTGGTGTGTTTTCTATCCGATGTTTAGAAATTATTAAAGTGCGGATCTTATCAATTCTTTGAAGGAAATCAAGAGGGTGTTCCTTATGATGTATTTTGTTATTAAATAATTCATGCGATAATTGTTCAATTGAGCGGCTGTCTCTGAAGGTTCTTTCGAGATAATTTAGTAATTCTTCAACACGACTAAATTCGCACGTTGTATTTATATAATCAGCTTCATCCGTAAGTTTTGCTAAAAGTTTACTTAATAATCTTTGTTCGTTTAGTTCCTTAAACGAGTTGTCCGGTTTACACACGATTTGGTAAACTTGTCTACAAACTGTCACGAATTTTAACAGATTGTGTGGATTTCCATTAAAATTAGGGATATGATCGTAGTCTGCCGATTTAATTTGAAAGCTTGCCATATTTGTAGTTAATATTAAATTATTTAATCGCAGGATTAAAGAATTTAAATAATCATCAGACATAAAATTACAATAGTAAAGGAAATTAACTTACAAAAATTGAGTACGCTGTCAAAATAATCTTCGACGGGGTGTGAAGATCTGTCCTTGAGCTGGATACCTGACGACAGTGAAGTCCGGCCAAGGTTGAGTGCAGATAAGAGACTTTGCCTGCGTTGCGAGATGCTCGGGGTGAGTGAACTCGTCCAGAATCTGAAGATCTCGAAGTTGGTAGTCCTCGGTAGGTAAGCCAAAATCTTGAGTCTTCACAGGTGAGGAATCCTAGGCGGTAGTCCTAATTCTGGATTTGCGGAAAAAGTTCGGATCTGCGGAAACTCGGTTCTTAAAACTGCGATAAAAATATGCAGTCCCTATTTGGGCGCCAATTTTGGTGTTCGTGCTCGTTATTGAAAAAAAAAAATTTTATTTATTCAAAAGTTACAAAATATCGATAATAACACTTTAAAAGACAATAATGACAATCGTGATAATAACAATATGGCTATACTAGATCTGACATAGATTACGTACCGTAATTACTGCGAGGACTTGAAGAGAGTGCCCCCTGGGAGAAGGGACAGGGTATATAAAGGTTAATAGGACTGCTGAATAAGATTCAAGGAATATGGTGTGATCTGCAGGTGCACTATGGCCTTATGGTGGCGTGACTTATTACTGCTCTTATGTTCAAAAACGAAAAATTGCATTAAACAAATATTTTTTCTGTTTTCTCCTTTAGTTGGGTATGGGATTTATTCAATTTATATATTTACCGGTTTTTCATCAGCGTTAACAAGACAATCTAGTTATTATTATTGAATCTACAAAATTAAAGGTACTTTAGGGGAAGACAATTTAAAATATCAGCATTTAAGCCTTGTCAGACCATTTTTATCCAAATAAAACCTACATAATATTAAAGCCCATTAATTTTTACATCGATATAGCAAGTTTAATCAAAATCGTCGGAACCGTTTTCGAGAAAATTGAAAAATGGTGCAAAATGCATGGTATAAAGTGCCTCTTCTGATAGGCTCATTTTGATGAAAAAAGTTTTGTCACGTCTCGGCCGTATAGTTGTCTTAAATATGGAATTTCAGTTTCATAGGACTTACCGTTTCCACCCGGGAGTTACCACACACACACACAGACCTTTTTGCGGGACTTGGTTATTTGGACTCAGGGGACCCTAAAAAGTGTATTTCCGTTGAAAACTGGAATTCGAAAATTTTTACGATCGCAATACTTCCCCTTACTATATATAGTAAGTGAAAGTAATAAAAATTAGTGAAACCCTTAAATAATTAATTAAATTGAATTTATATAGAAACACGTGTTTTATTAAAACATCTATGATATTATTATCTACAACAATCACTTAGTTTTATCGGCTTTTTGTCAGTCTCTATTAACTTTTACAAGCTCTTGTGTATTAGATAATAAAACGTTTTAGTATGATTTAGAACAAAACTGATTGTGTAATTAGTACCTACCTTTAGAAAATAATTGCATTTCTAATTTGCTTTTTTAAAGGACTTGAGGGTTCATTAGATTAAATCAAATTGAAGATTTCGATAAAACTATATGATCTGCTTTATTACCTTTCGGAAATCAAAGTCCCAGTTAGTTAGATTTATCCCTTAATGGATATATGATTAATTTATATACTTGTTGGAAAATATACGTTTTGCCCGTTCCAGGGCATAACATATGTACATGTAGCAAGGGCGTACGTATATGTCCCACCCTTAGCCGATATCGTTTCGTCTCAAGTGTTCCTGTTTGGTTGACAGGTTAATAGTATGTATCAAATAATATTTTTTTTCTAAAATCTTTAGCTTTCCAACGGTATATTACACATGTATATTACTGTTCTTATGTTCAACAACGAATAATTGCATTAACAAATATTTTTTCAGTTCTCAACTTGCATATTTAGCTGTTATTTATCAATGCTAACTAGATAATATGGTTATTTTTATAAAATATACAAAATTAAAATATCGGCATTTAAGCCCTGTCAGACTATTTTTATCAGAATACAACCTACATGATATTAAAGCCCATTAAATTTTACATCGATATAGCGAGTTTAATCAAAATCGTCGGAACCGTTTTCGAGAAAATAAAAAAAAAGGTGCAAAATGCATGGTATATGGCTCTTCTGGTAAGCTCATTTTGATGAAAAATGTTTGTCACGTCTCGGGCGTATATTTGTCTTAAATATGAAATTTCAGTTTCACAGGACTTACCGTTTCTGCCCGGGAGTTACCACACACACACAGACCTTTTTGCGGGACTCTTTTCGATGGGCCTCTTGGACAAATCGAGCCTAGGCTCAATATTTCAGGCGTTCGCAACACACGATTTTCACTTATCTAAAACAATCACTCAGTTTTTTCCGGTCTCCTCGTTGTCTTCACTATAATCATTTTCACTTTATTTATAAATTGTGTAAAAAAAATGTAAAATGTTTATCTATGACGTTAAAGAAACGTTTTGCGTTTCTCTATAATCCAAAGAGTTTAGGAAAGTATTTTAAATGGCCTTGACTAGACTTGTCTATAACGATTAGGATTTCATAAACCATGGTATAATAATTTAAACATATTTTTCAAGAATTAATTTGATTCTTTTCATTCTTCAATTTTAAAATATTAATCTAGAATGATTTAGTTCAGGAAGAAAAAATGAGATACTACCCTTTATCTTGAGCTGACCATTAATAAATTAACTATTCACCTAAAATAATAAAATCAGTTATATATCATTATTAATGTAAATTATAATTATTCCGCAAAATTCAACCTTAGAACATTTAAACCCGTGTGAAAATGGTAGCATAGCGTTAAACGCGGTGGCTCTTTGGATGGTACACAGTTGTGTCGTTAAAGAAACTCAATACTGAAGTTACTTTTATGGTCCAAATACTCTCCTCTCTCTCTGCTACGACTCCCACTAGCAATTCCAAATACAACAGGAATCCATTCCGTTACAATTGTATACAGGAAAAATCTTCTTTGAGAGGCCATACAACTAGAAGATATATCATTGATTCTTATGGTATTAGAGTGTGAGTTGAATCAATTTTTTTCTTATACTTACTAGGTAAAGAAAGTATTGTAACAAGATAAAAAAATCTGGTGTTCGCAACACACGATTTCCACTAACATCCGTTGTTAAAATCAATTTAAGAATATTTAAAAAAAAAAATCTGGTGCGGGCAACACACGACTTTCACTTACCTACGTTTTTAAAAAGATTAATGAATTTTCAAATACAGTTAGATTTAAAATTGAGTGAAACCATTAAAGAATTAATTAAATTGAATTTCTATAGAAAAATGTGTTTTACTAAAAAATCTGTTATATAATTATATAAAATAATCAGTTAGTTTTATCGGCTATTATTACTCTCTATTACCTTTTAAAAGCTTGTGTATAAGATAATATTTTTCTAAAATCTTTAGCTTTCAAACGGTACATAAAACATGTATATTACTGTTCTTATGTTCAAAAACAAAAAAATTGCATTAAACAAATATTTTTTCAGTTTTCTCTTTTAATTGTTTTTCAAATTCGCACGACTAACATATTTAGCTGTTATCTATTAATGCTAACAAGATAATACGGTTATTTTTATAGAATCTACAAAATTAAAGGTACTTTAGAGGAAGAAAATATCGGTATTTAAGCCCTGTCAAACTATTTTAATCAGGATGAAACCTAAACGATGTTAAAGCCTAATAATGATGTAGCGAGTTAAATCAAAATCGTCGGAACCGTTTTTGAGAAAATCGAAAAAAGGTGCAAAATGCATGGTATAAAGTGCCTCTTCTGGTAAGTTCAATTTGATGAAATAGTTTTTGTAACGTCTCGTTAAATAATCTATTATTGGTTAGTCCGGAAAATCCCTAGAGATTCTTAAAATAAAATTTACCTTTTATTTTTCTTTTAAAAATGAATCACTAAGCTAATGCTTATTTATATGTCTTTAATCCTCATGGAATTACCTATATTAACATTCTGAATTCGTCTTTATTAAGGATCAGTAGTGTAGTTTATTGCAAACCAACATGAGCGACGAATCAGTTCATTTTCGGCATATTATGCCGTTCTTTATTAAAAAAGACAAAAAGCATCCCAAACTGCAAGAAAGGTTCGTACCGTGAATGGCAGCGCATCAATTACTCTGTGATGGGCCTGTTGTGTGTGAGGGAGTGAGGTTATAACACACAGCTGGTGGGAGCAAAGAGGTTATGTGAAATGGATTTGTCACTGCCTCAAACATGTTTATATTTTAGTTTTCTTTATATTTAATTGAGGGTCATTTTTATTTATTATTTTATTTTCTGTGTTTTATGATAGTAGAAAGATTATTTTATTTTACAGTGGCAAATCCATTGCAACCTCTCACCAGCTGTGGTTTTTGATCTATCTCGATTAGTGTGTGCTCCTCATATTGCTTTCTTTTTTTATATTCTGTTATTCTTCATTTTATTCAACTGTCTGAACAATAAAAGAACCATTTGAACCCATAGTGCCAGGCTGTAGTCATTTCGCCCTCACCTCCTCTAAAGTGGTGACCCCGACGGTGAGTGTTGAACTATTTTTTTCTTCTCTTTCTCCTTTTTTTTATTTTTCCCTCAATATCTTTATAATGCCGTTTGACTTATTAACGCTGGACTTAGAGGACAAGAAAGTGGAGGTACGAAGTGCCCCTGAGTCATGAAACTCATGCCTCCAGGTACCTTTGCACCCAGCGGAAGGATGGAGCATATCCACGTGGACATCGTTGGGCCTCTGCCACCCTCCAACGGCATGCGTTATTGCCTCACGATGATAGATCGATTCACGCGTTGGCCTGAGGCGTGCCCGCTAGAGGAAATTACAAGCACCAAGGTAGCAGAAGCAATAGTGGGCACGTGGATTTCCCGTTATGGTACGCCTGCAAGGATTACTACCGACCAAGGGCGCCAGTTTGAGTCAGACCTCTTTATTAGCCTCACTCGCGTCCTTGGTATCCAGACGAGCAGGACTACGGCGTACCATCCTCAGTCCAACGGGTGCGTGGAGCGGTGGCATAGGTCCCTTAAGGCATCCCTAAGGGCAACGTTGGGAAATATGGGGTGGACTAAGGTGCTACCCACCGTCCTTTTGGGTCTTCGGTCAGCGGTGAGAGAAGATGTTGGTGCCAGCGCTGCGGAAATGGTCTTCGGCCAACCACTTCGCCTCCCTGGAGAATTTTTTGAACCCTCTGAACGGCGGGAGGACGCGGAGGCGACATTGAAGACGCTGAGGGAGGCGATGAAGATGCTCCGGCCAGCTCCGCACCGCAGCAGTACGGCTCGCACCTTTGTTCACCGCGACCTCAAGGACTGCACCCACGTTTTCCTTAGGGATGACACCGTCCGACGCCCACTGACGCCGCCTTACACCGGCCCTTATCAGGTTCTCTCGAGGGAGGAGAAGACATTCAAGCTGCTGCTACCGACAGGACCGAATACCGTCTCCATGGATCGCCTGAAGGTAGCACATCTTCTCCCGGGACCGGCAGAGGACAGCGGCAACAGGGATCTGCCTACTCCATCGCCCTCTGGTGTGGCCAGCGGCAAGTGCGATCACCCCACTCCTTCTCCCACATCGGCGGACTCCGGACCTTCAAATGACCTCGACTCAGAACAGCAGGACGCACCACCGCCTTATCGCACCCGGTCTGGTCGGGTGGTAAAGTTTAAGGTTCATTTCTGTGCCGATGTCATTGGGGGGGAGTGATGTGATGGGCCTGTTGTGTGTGAGGGAGTGAGGTTATAACACACAGCTGGTGGGAGCAAAGAGGTTATGTGAAATGGATTTGTCACTGCCTCAAACATGTTTATATTTTAGTTTTCTTTATATTTAATTGAGGGTCATTTTTATTTATTATTTTATTTTCTGTGTTTTATGATAGTAGAAAGATTATTTTATTTTACAGTGGCAAATCCATTGCAACCTCTCACCAGCTGTGGTTTTTGATCTATCTCGATTAGTGTGTGCTCCTCATATTGCTTTCTTTTTTTATATTCTGTTATTCTTCATTTTATTCAACTGTCTGAACAATAAAAGAACCATTTGAACCCATAGTGCCAGGCTGTAGTCATTTCGCCCCCACCTCCTCTAAAACTCATAGCACGGTTCAGAAGTGGGTTTTGTGGTTTTGATCAGTAGATTTCAATTCGGAAGACAATCCCCGGGCTAGCCGGAGTTCGTTCGAAACTCTTGACATCGAGGATATTATGGAGATCATCGCAAACAATCCGCGAAATTGCTGCGGAGATAAGAGCCTGCAAATCGACCGTTTTCGATCATCTGTTTGGGTTCCCCGTGACCTCAGTAAAAGGGACCTAATCGAAAGAATTTTGTGCTGAGATTTGCTACTGAAAAAAAAAAAATGTGGAGAATACATTTTGAAACGAGTTGTTACCAGTGACGAAAAATGGATTCTCTACATCAGCATAATTAGAAAAAAATCTTGGGGGTTGCCTGAAACTACGCGGCTTGCAACACCAAAGGCCGGCTTGCATCCAAGAAAGGTGATGCACAGTATTTGGTGGGATTGGAAGGGATCCATACATTTTGAGCTTCTTCCACAAAACCAAACTATAAACACGTACTTTTAATCCGCCCAGTCAAACCGATTGAAGACAGCAATTTAAGAGAAACGACCAGAATTGGCAAATCGGAAAGGAGTGCTATTCCACCTAGACAACGCTAAGCCCCTTCTTCTTCTTTAAGGACTCGACAAAAGTTATTAAGCTTCAGATGGGAGTTTTAACCTCACCCGTCGTACTCTCCTGACATTGCTCTTTCGGATTTCTATGTTTTCTGTTCCCTCGAAAATTTTCTACTAGAGAAATCCTACTCTTCAGAAGATGAAGTCAAAACGGACCTTTTATTGTTCTTCAGGAGTAAGGACAGTGATTTTTGGAAAAAAGGGATAATGATCCTTACAAACCGTTGGGTAAGGGTAATCGCTAACGTTGGTAACTATTTTTTAGATTAAATAAATACATTTTAAGCTGTTAGATAATTTAATTTTAATTTTTGTCCAAATTTCTCTACGAACTTTCCGGGCAACCCAATTTATTCTTATCTATATCAATCAGTTAGTTTTTTTCGGCTTTCCATCACGTTCCAATAACCTTTACAACTACGTGCATTAGATAATATTTATTCTATAATATTTAGCTATCCAACAGTATATTATACATCTACATTACTTTTCTAGTGTTCAAAAACACAAAAATTGCTTACATATCTTTGCACTTTTTTTCTTTAGCTGTTTATCTTTTACTCTAAGGGTACTTGATCCAATAATAAATTTTTTTTTAATTTCATTTCCATTTCAAAATTTTTATAACGTTGATATCAGTAATGTCTTTTGAGTACCTATGGATAAAAGTAAGTAGCCTGTTGCACTTTTTATTGAGATCATCAGTGTGGTTAGAGGTAGTAAATTGTAATTAAATTCGAAGGATTATCCTAGAAATTCAATACCTTAATATATGGTACTTTTATTTCGCTATTTTAGAGCTATCAAATTAACTTTCAAGCTCTAGCTCAAAGTTGAAAGTGATGCTAAAAGTTGGAGAATCGTAAATGACAGAAAGTGGCCCTAGTTAGGACAATGCGGACCGATAGGAGATGGTAAAACCCTGTCAGCCCTAATCACCCTTGTTGCTCTAATCCTCGGCTAACGATAACTGCCCCAGTAATGGAGGGTCTGCTGGTCCAAGGACCCGTCGAAGAAGCATTTCTAATTAGGATAACGTCCCGAAGGAGTCGAGCCTCAGGTAATTAACATTTAGCTCCCGTAGCTACTGCTACATCCCGTGGGATATCCCTTGAGATCTCAACCGCCCGCCTGTCTCTAACACATCTGCGTATGATTAAAACGGCACCCTCTTCCCTTCAACACAAAGTGAATTCACATCCCAACTTCCCAGGCACTTATTAAGATCGCTTTGTACATTGAGAGAGGCCTTGTATACGTTTCTCGGGCTGATAAAACAAGCAAACGTCAAGTGTTAGATCATATAAACCTAACTGCTTTCAATTAGAGAACAAATAGTTTATAGGCTTATAGCAAACAAACCACGATCTCTATTCTATTCATGCTTTTTTTCTTCCACCTACAGTAAGTGTCAAAGGAATTCGGAATTAGTATTTCTTTTAATTTTTTTTCTCAACTATGAATTTATATAATTCTTTTTCACCCATAAATCTTCAAAAGAGACTTCCATAAAGGACAATCTCTGACCATATAACCGAAAAAAATATTGATTTTAGTAATATCCGAGTAATAATGTAAAATTAAAGATCATCCAGCACTAAAAGTATTCGGAAATCGTAATATTCTCACTAATTTTATGTTTCAAACACTTCTTCTCCCTTAATGTAACACATATCTAGGTTGGAAAGAATTCTTTCCAATTCCAAGAATTCCAAGAATTCTATAAGAAGAAAAAAAAAAAAAAAAAAAAAAAAAAAAGATTACCTTTGTTTAAAATATGAGAGCTTACGTTTCGAGATATGTAGAATATGAATAACGAATAGAAAAAAATCCGTTTGTCCACCGTCCGCCGGCCGCGGCATTTCTCCGAAACTACTGGGCTAACTTTTTGGAAATTCGCTATCGAAATACTAGTCTCTGCAACGATGATCCTAACACCTAGACGTTGATTTCAGGGAGTTAGTTTTAAAATTACGGCCGATTATACGTGATTTAATGCAATAACTCAGTTATTTTTTAAGATAGAGAAAAAATGTATTAGCGCTTTTTAACCTAAAAAACGTGAATAATTATATAAAAGAGAAAAAAAAAAAGAAATTTTACTCATGAATACGCTCACAACTCGGTTACTTTTGACGATAGAGAAAAGTATATATCTAGTTTTAGAATCAGTAGAGCGCGATAAAAAAAAAAAAAAAAAAAAAAAAAAAAAAAAAAAAAAAATGAAATCTGGCCTATACATACGCTTGTAAATTAGTGTTTTTCGACAAAAAAAACCTTGGATAATTTAAAAAAAAAAGTGAAGAAAAAAATTGAAATTTCACCCATAAATAAGCCCATAACTCAGTTATTTTTGAAGATAGAGATATATATGTATAGAGTTCTAGAATCAGTAATGTTCCGAAAATTTATTTAAATAAACAAAAAAAAAAACGATATATTCAAATCACAAATTATGATAAATGTAATTCCATCAAAATTCGGTTATTATTGAAGATAGAGACTAAAAGTTTTGACAAAATGAAAAAAGAATCATTTAAATTGCTGAGATATAGCGTATTGAAACCATCAGTTGTGATATGATATTATCATTTGAATTATTGCTTTTCATATTACTTAATTGCCTGTAAACAGATATATAAACAGTTGTGCCCTATTATTGTTATTTGGAAATAATGAACCATTGTGAAATAATTTTCAGCGTTTTTTTCTTCCAACTACAGTGAGTGTCAAATGTATTCGGAATTCGTAAAAAAATCTAAAATTTGTAAAAAAGTGTTCAAATGTCTTTTACCACCCAAATGAAAGTTTATGCAATTCTTGATGATTCACTTTATAACGATTATATTCATAGGATGAGTCGTTCCCATGATAGTAACCATAATTATGTTAAAAAAGTCTAAAAAAAAAAAAAATCCACCCGTTTCAAATTGACAGACGTGTATTTTTTGCTTTATATGATGAATGCTTTGGATAAAACATACTAAAAATGTTTGTTAAATGGGTTTCCTTTTTCGTTGGTGGCTCACGGACTATTAAGACTATTTATGTTATTGACTTGCATTGAGTATTTCTCTAAGGAAACATGGAGAAATGATTAGAGATTTAGTAGAGAGGAGGCGGAGTGCACAATAGCCCCGCGGTGGGCAGGTCAACCGCAGCTCCCGGCTAACAAATGTTGGTCATTGGCCACGTTCCGCTGCGGTCGGGGCCCGGCACCCCATAGGTCCCCCTTCAAGCCCCACCAGTCGGCCTCAGCGATAACTATCCCCGCCAGATGGCACAGTCACTTCCTCAGATTGAGTATCTCCAATAATCGAAGCTTTCCTGTAGTCCACTGTAACAGGACGCTCTAGTAGCTCTACTGTAGTGGCTAATGTATTAGCAACTTCAATTTTAGTGACCATAGTTAGCGCTATTAGTCAGACTGTTATTTGAAGAAAATCGTTATCAACAATTAATGGCAGTACCACCAAAAACAAGTGAATACCTCTCTCCCTCTTCTATCTAAATATATAATTCCTTCCTACTCCTGAAGAGAAAAAAACTGACTCACGTTTTTGTGATTATGCACGATTGATGTAAAACTTAATTACAGTAATATCAACTCAATTAAGATAATGGTTAAGTTAAAAGTAAATAAATCCAGGCAGAATTTTTAAAAAACGCTACAAAATATTACATAATGGTTTATCATATACAAATTAATTTTTAATATTTATTGTTAGTCTTCAATGTGCTCCCAAGAAAAGAAATGTAGAATGCACTTGTCGTGGTATGGTTATTATTCTGAATAGATAGGGTCTCAGAAGGAAGAGAGTTAGATGAAGGTTGATGCCCGTCGTGGTAGAAGCATAAGGTGTGGGGTTACTCTACCAGGTAGGGGTGAACCAGCACCTACCAATTAGCAGAGGGGACTTATAGGATACCTTTTAGGTGCACATGGGTAGAAGAAATGTACCCTATCCTATGAGGGGGATAGGAAGGATGAAGAAAAGAAGATGGAAGAAGGACGAGAAATAAAGATAGACTACATTACATGCAAAGGCAGAGATACTCTGACCTAGGGGGATACAGGGATAAAGGGTTGTTACCCCACAATGTTAATAATTGATGGTGAGAGTTTCTCTACCAGACCAGTGTCTTTGCCCTAGGTCAATATACCGCGTATGGTTAACTTATTCTCTTGAAACACTAACATGAACAATAATTTTTCCATGGTATTATTAAGTTAAGATATAACATATTATTAAACGGCACGTCTTCACATATTCGTCCGGTGACCCAAGTAGCTGCCGCTATTGGTACCTGTGAGCGAGCGCATGAAGCATCCGCTACACACTAATAGCTAAGAATGTACCTGGAGACTAGCTAGCGTCCATAGTGTCGACCTACCAAGGAACCATGACAATGGTAAAGATGAATGGTTATGGAATCAGAACCTCTTTCATTTGAGAGAGGAGTTAGACAGAGAGATAGCTTAAGCCCCCTTCTATTTATAAATTTAATAGACGAAGTCCATCAAGTGTGCAAGTGCCGAACTGCATGGATAACAATTAGGAAATGGAATACAAGAACAGTCCTAGTATAAAGCCTTTTATATGCGAATGACACAGTCCTAATTGCAGACTCTAAGACCAATCTACAACAAGCTCTGGTTGAATGGGAAGGAGTGTAGTTCAGAAGAGTGTAACAGATTAACATGCTCAAAAGTAAATTGCTGGTAATTGCGAAGGAGGAGCAAGAAGATGTACAACTGATCTGCTACGGCGTGACACTTGATATAGTGAAAGAATAGAAGGGACCCTAATTAGTAGCTCGGGCAAGATAGACGCAAAAATATTTAACAGAATATGTAAGGCGAACAAAGTGTATTACCAGATTACTAATATCATCAAAGTAGACAAGAAGAAAAAAGTGCATATATATATATATATATATATATATATATATATATATATATATATATATAAGTGTGTCATCCTAAACTATTACCTACCTAAACTCACCTATGGCGGTAGAAAGGTATTCTCGTCGCACAACGGTAGCAGAAATGACGTTTCATTGCAGATCTGTTGTGAGAACTAGAAGGGATCGCATTAGTAATGAAAGTATTAAAGAGAAACTTGAAGTTACAGAACTTAAAACCACTCTAGAAACACGGTAACTCCAGGAGTTTGGACATGTCAGCGTATGAACGAGTACATGAATCTTATAAAGGTATCGGCAATTCGATCCACAGGAAGGTGGCCACGTGGCCCCACTAGAATTACATACCGAGAATTAGAGGTACCATGGCAATCCTGGCTAATCGCTCTCCTACGCTGAAAGGCACTACAGGGTGAAGCAAAAGAAAAAGAATTGTAAGTAGTTACTCTGGATTGAGGCTTCTCGACGCTAGCTAATGACATAAGAGGAAGATAATAAAGAAGAAATATTTAATAAGATATATTACGATTTGTATCGACATGAACAATAGTATTGATGATATAGGACCACATACATACAAATGTTTACAAAATTCCAATGATAAAGTCAATTTACATAAAAATATAAAACAATATTCAAGTAAAAGTAAACAATTACATATAATAACAAAAATAAATAACTTATAATTGAAATTAGTACAAAGTTAAGAAATAAATAAACATCTTACACACAATGATACGTATATACAATCTCCTGAAGGAACTCTGAACCGGGCCTTTCCTCCTACATGTTGAAGGAAAAGCAGAATCCAAGAGATCCCAACGCCTCTCTCAGCTGTGTCACTGGTGTGAGCCAATGGAAGCTGAGTAAGGGTGGTTTCTAATAAGGCTATAACAGTTTATATAGCTTTTAACCTATATAAAATATCTAATCAGAAAAACGATAAAATAATCAATGGAAAATGACCAATCCCTAATTTCAAAACACTATATCTCTACTATTTATAGACCGATTTCAATAATTTTTATTCTGTTTTATAGAGTTTTAATTATCGATAATAATAAATGCCCCGGATACCCTAGTATTTGATGCTAAATTTAGTCAAGTAGTTTCGGAGAAAACCTGCGGACGGCGGTATTTATATATTTTTATATATTATATATTATTAACCAGAAATAGAAACGATTTCCTGAACTATTACATTTAGTTTTTAATTATTTTGTATTGCTAAAAATTGTAATGACTGTTTATATACACACCATGTATGGCTCACGCAGCCGATCTGAAAATAAAGAAATACAGAAATTAAAATTATTTTGTGCTTTTTTTTTGTTTGTTTATTTTTTTAACGTCACTTTATGCTACTATGGCTAGTCGGACGATGCTACAGTGGGAGTCCTAAATTTTGCCTATCCAGGTTTTATTAGGATAGGGATCTTTAACGAGTACCTGGCATTGCACAGGCTCGGGACCACCTTTTAACGTCCCCTCCGAAGGACGGCGTAACTAAGGATTTTTTACTCCCATTAAAAATCCTAGGACCATCTGCGGGTTTGAACCCGTGACCTTTAGCATGGGAGGCTGTTACGCTAACCACCCAGCTACAAGTGATCCCACTTTTTTTTCCCAAATTCATTCAGTGAGATGATACCTGTAATATGAAAACTCATTAATTATCAAGTGGTAATGAACGAATAACTGCATATTCTTTAGCATTGCCAATGCCTGATATAGAAAAAAAATATTTTTTCAAGTTTTGTTTTATTATTTTTCTGTTATAATATATGTTTTTATTGATTTTTGCTGATTTAATCTCATCATTCCTGAGAGTAATTAGTCATGGAAATGAATAATAGAATTAAAATCTGTTCTGAAATTCCTAAACACTGTTTTAGGGGCTTTAGGAATATACTCACCCCCCCACTCATTCCACTCCAGCTATATTTGGAAGCTTCGATCTGTTCCCTTTGTATCAAATGGGTTCGCATTTCGTATAAGTGGTTGTTTTCTAGACGAATTATACCATAGAGGTGGAGTTAAACTTTAGTCAATATATACTGGAATGTTTAAGCGCGTACTGAGAACTGTATAAAACTGGGTGATGAAATTCCGGTTCTAGTGTAAGCCGATGATTTAGTATTGCTGGGTGCAAACGCAGAAGCTATACAGCAAAATGCGTATTAAGGTCCAAACGTTTCGGGCCTGAGATAAAAGGTAGGTGAAAGAAACAAAACTGGTCCTACTGTTGGTTTATTATTTCCAATAATGAATATTTGTAATCGAACAAAAAAAAATTACCTCCCCCATTACCCTCAAAATTTGTGTGCTTACGTTTCAAAATGCGTAGAATTCAAATAGCGAATACAAAAAAAATCCAGGATGTTTCTAACACCTAGACGTTGATATCAGCTAGTTATTACTTTCGCTTGCTATATATAGTAAGGGAAAGTATTGCGATCGTGAAAATTCCACGAGTTCTAGTTTACAACGGAAATACGCGTTTAAGGGTCCCCTGAGTCCAAATAACCAAGTCCCACAAAAAAGTCTGGTGTGTGTATGTGATAACTCCCGGGCGGAAACCAAAAGTTCTATATAACTGAAATTTCATATTTAAGACAAATATACGCCCGAGACGTTACAAAACCTTTTTCATCAAAATGAGCTTAGTAGAAGAGCCACTTTATACCATGCATTTTGTACCTTTTTTTTTATTTTCTCAAAAACGGTTACGACGATTATGATTAAACTCGCTATATCGATGTTAAATTAAATGTGCTTTAATATCATGTAGTCTTAATTCTGATTAAAATGGTCTGGCAGGGCTTTAATGCCGATATTTTAACTTGTCTTTCTCTAAAGTACCTTTAATTTTGTTGATTCTATAAAAATAACTATATTATCTTGTTACCACTGATGAAAAACAGGTAAATATATAAATTGAATGAATTCGATACCCAACTAAAAGAGAAAACAGAAAAAATATTTTTTTAATGCAATTTTTTGTATTTGAACATAAGAGCAGTAATATACATGTATGATATACCGTTGGAAAGCTAAAGATTTTAGAAAAAATATTATCTTATACTCAAGCTTTTAAAAGTTAATAGAGAGTAATGAAAAGCCGATAAAACTAACTGATTATTTTAGATAATAATATAATAGATTTTTTAATAAAACACATGTTTCTATATAAATTCAATTTAATTAATTCTTTAATAGTTTCACGTATTTCTATGGCTAACTGTATTTAAAAATTCTTTCATTGATTTTAAAAATGGAGGTAAGAGAAAGTCGTGTTTTGCCCGCACCAGATTTTTTTTTTTAAATGGCGGCCGATTAAAGTGATTTAATTCAATAAATCAGTTATTTTTGAAGATAGATACAAAATGTATTAGCGTTTATTAACAAAAAAAAAAACAAAAAAAAAACCCCGCATATAATTATAAAAAGAGAAAAAATTAAAAATTGTATCCATAAATACGCTCATAACTCAATTATTTTTGAAGATAGAGAAAAACGTGTCTAGAGTTTTAGAAACATTAAAGCACGATAAAGAAGAAAACCATAAAGAAAAAAAGGAAACAAATCGAAATCTTGCCCATATATACGCCCATAACACAGTTATTTTTGAACATAGAGAAAAAATTTATTGGTGTTTTTTAGCTAAAAAACCGCAAATAATAATACAAATTAGAAAAAAAAATTGAAATTTTATCCATAAATACGGCTATAACCCAGTTATTTTTTAAGATAGAGAAAAAAGTGTAAAGAGTTTTAGAATCAGTATAGTGCAATAATAATAAAAATTTTAATTGATGTAATTTCACAAAAAAACGGTTATTATTGAAGATGGAGAAAAATCGAAAATACCTCAGAGGTCAAGACAACGCGATGAACAAAGAGAACAAAAAAAAAATCTTATATGGTCAAGCTACAACTTATAAGAGATGCAACTCTCTTATATCTCGGTTATTATTGATGGTAGAGAAAAATGTAAGGAACCAGGAATTTTTTAAAAACTTATATGAGGGCTTAGGTTTCAAGATGCGTAGAACCCGAATAAAAAATAAAAAAAATTCTGCTTATTAATAAATAAATTAAAACTAAGTTTTTTTAAAGAATTTCAAGAGCCAAAAAAAGTTAAGGGAATAGCGTTTAGAAATTAGAAGTGGTGCTATGCTATTTTCCTTTGAATTATTTTTCGCTTTTCATATTACTTAATTGCCTATCTACAACTTTATAAACAGTTATACCGCTATATTGTTATTTTGAAATAATAAACCATTGTGTAATACTTTGTTCCGTTTTTTTAATTATAATATAAAGCAATAAAAGATATTTTACTACATATTCTTTTCATATTATACTTCTAACGGGTAAAAACTATATTCTAGAAATAATATGAAACTTATAGGGCCATTTGGTCTATAGAAACGAGAATGGTGGTCTGTAAGGGCACATTAATTCCATTTTAATCCAAAATCCTCTAAAGCAATAGCGATGGGAATTTAGATTTTCCAATAAAACCTTAATCTCGGTTTATCATACCCTGTAATTTCAGAGTTTCTGTTTTATGTAATCTCGATTGACGATAATGGTCTCATTTATGTATTCTAAAATGGTTCTGTATTATCTTTTGTCTCTGAAAGGTTACCATCTGATTCCGTACTAATAGGTTTTCATTATCAAATATTAAATGATGATTAATTATTAGAATTATCAATACGTGAATTTTGATTGTAAATATATTTTGTAATTGGTTCCTAAAATTTCATAATATGAACATGATAAAATCCTAATAAACTTTTAATTCGATTCATCTTTTATAGTTTAGCATACTTACTTCCACTAACCTAAATATTAAATATATTGTCAGGGAAAGTATTGCGATCGTGGAAATTTTTGAATTCCTGATTTCACCTCTAATACAGTTTTTAGAGTTTTCTGAGTCCATATAAGTCCCGCAAAAAGATTTGTGTGTTTGGTAAGTTCAGTACAAAAAAAACTCCTTTAGGCAACGCCTTCACGTCGAGTCAACCCTGATGAAGGCCCACATTGTAGGCCGAAACGTCGGCACATAATTAAAATAACACTTATTTTAAATGTGTGTTTTTAATTTATGACCGCACCCCCAACCATCTTCCTCATCTAATTTCTCAACGGTCAACAAAACTCCATCATTAAAAAAAAAACATGGTGTGAGAAACTGAAATTTCATATTTGAGACAACTGTACGCCCGAGATGTTACAGCAAATTTTTAATAAAAATCGTTGTATTCAACTCAAAAATTAATGGTATTTAATATCATGTAGATTTAATTCTGATCCACGAATAGTCTGATTCATCTTCGGTGTCTCTCGGTACACCTCCATATTCCAATTTTATAGTGAGTTGAAATGGCTTTACCCTTCCAATTGTTACAAGTATTTCCTTGCGTCATTCCTTTACCATCATACGTCTTTGACCTCCTACGATTCAAATCCTCTGTTAATCCCCGTTTTACATGCTCCATGCCTTCGGATCTATACAGTACGGCGCGCCGAACTGCACATTTCGACAGATCCTTTCTCATTTCTTCTGTCACTCCAACTCCCTTTCTACCTTCAAATCAAGCCAGCTCAAAGTTGTCTATCTGTTCGCAACAAGCCTAAAAGATGTTATTATGTATTTTTTGAAAAGTATACACTAGTTAGAAACCACTACAGTATTTAATCATGAATATCCAAGGCTCAATAGAATTGTAAATAAGCTTTTTTATTTAATGTTTGTTGTTTTTTTTCTCATTTAAATATGTCCATTTTATATTGGTAATTATTAACTTGTTTATATGTATTTAATTTACTCTAAGATTCCAAAGCACATCTTGTACTTTCTGTATATTTTATTCTAAAGGTACATGTCCCAGGATAATAAAGAATTTACTTATTTAATATTATTATATATACATACATTATTACAGTATTAATTATGAGTAATATACTCTAAATAATAGGTTTATGATACCCTGTTAGCCCTTATAAATAAGAAAACGTAATACACATCACGCTGTAACCGCTGACAATGAGAATACATAATGTCACGTCAAGTTTCTCTGATTTATAATGTAAAGCCTCGTTTTCTGGGCCAGCTCAAAGTTTCGTTTCTATGTTCGCTACAACCCTAAAATATGTTATTAGGTCCTTTTTGAAAAGTATACACTGGTTAGAAAAAAATCTAGTAAGGGCAACAGGCTTTCACTTACCTCCATTTTTAAAATCAATGAAAGAATTTTCAAATACAGTCAGAGATAAAAATCAGTGAAACTATTAAAGAATTAATTAAATTAAATTTCTATAGAAATAGGTGTTTCATCAAAAAATCGTTTATATTATTATGTAAAACAATCACTTATTTTTTTCGACGTTTTATCACTCTCTATTAACTTTTACAAGCTCTTGTGCATTAGATAATATTTTTTTCTAAAATCTTTTGCTTTCCGACGGTATATTAATGTTATGTTCAAAAACGAAAAATTGCATTAAAAATATATTTTTTCATATGATCATATCAATTGGAACAATCTCTTCTTGTTTTTGTTCATATGCATTTATTTACATTACATGTCAACAACCAATCTTTATAACGTTTCGAGGCTTCACATGCCTCATCTTCAGATATTTAATGTTATCTAAAATATAATTGTACAAATATTTCAACCAATTATATACATGTTAACAATATATTATCTATAAATTAGAAATAATTTATATTTATGAACTATTTACATTATGTATAAAATTTTAACTTGGGTAGAAGTAGAGTTGTGATTGTTTGAAAACATTGAATGGAGCAGGAAAGGCATTAGATAACGACCAGTTGAGTACACATGATAGTTTCAAGTACACAGGATAAATTGATATATGTGATGATGAAAAATTAAGATTTGATAATGTGAATGAAATATATTGTTTAATGACCTATATTGAGTAAAAATATGGAAATGGATGTAAGTATATATAAAATTTTATACATAATGTAAATAGTTTAAAATATAAATTATTTCTAATTTATAGATAATATATTGTTAACATGTATATAATTGGTTGAAATATTTGTACAATTATATTTTAGATAACATTAAATATCTGAAGATGAGGCATGTGAAGCCTCGAAACGTTATAAAGATTGGTTGTTGACATGTATGAATAAATAAATACATATGAACAAAAACAAGAAGAGATTGTTCCAATTGATATGATCATATTCTAATATACTCTTCTATAATAGTGATTGATATAAAATATTTTTTCAGTTTTTTCCTTTTGTAGCTTTTCAAATTTGCTCAACTTGCATATTTAGCTGTTATTTATCAATGCTAACTAGATGATATGGTTATTTTTAAAAAATATACAGAATTAAAGGTACTTTAGTAGAAGGAACATTTAAAATATCGGCATTTAAGCCCTGTCAGACTATTTTTATCAGAATAAAACCTACATGATACCACGCGAGTTACCACACAGACACAGACACACATAGACTTTTTTGCGGGACTTGGTTATTTGGACTTAGGGTACCCTAAAACGTTTATTTCCGTTGAAAACTGGAATTTGAAAATTTTCACGATCGCAATACTTTCTCTTACTATATATAGTAAGTGAAAATAAAAATATATAGGTGAGTTAATCTAAAAATGTTCAAATCATAGTAATTCGACAAGTAATGGAGAAATTCTAATTAAAGAATTGGTGGGTCAGGGACCTTCATTCCCTCATTATTGACTTCAATGAAGAATGAGTATCTCAGAATTGATTAAATCTCGCGCAGACTAGTCTAACTGATAACTTAATGAATGAATCAAAAACTAAAATCAGGATAAAATTAACACAGTCATCGTATTATGAAACGGGCTCTGCTACAGCTTTGGATTTAACTATGTACAAAGGTGTCAATGGAAGCCAGGAGGGTAATGGACAGATTGTAGAGGGTTCGCACATTTGTTGATGATATATCTAACTGATATGATGATGGTACAGGGGAACAGGTGAAAATTTAGGACAGGATTCGTGGAAGCAAGTGTAGCTCCGAGCCATATCGTCAGCTAGTATAGATAACCGAATAGATTGCAATCATATCGTGACAGCATTACCTCGACAAAACACTCTAAAATAATTAATTAATAAACATAAATTAAAAAAAAAATCTTGTGTGGCAATATACGACTTTCACTTACCTCGACTGTTTAAATAAATTTAAAAAATGTTAACTATACTTCAATTTAAAAAATCTGGTGCGGACATCACACGACATTCACTTACCTCCGTTTTTATAATCGATTAAAGAATTTAAAGAATTTTCAAATATAGTAAGAGATAAAAATGAGTGAAACCATTAAAGAATTAGTCATCATCATCATTATCATTCCTCCTTCTACCGCTCATCGGTGTGAGGGTCCTGCTTATAGAGTCTGGTCCAGTTGTCTCTCACCTGCGCTAACTCTGCTCTCCTGTTCCAATTTATTCCGCGTTTTCTGCATACCTCCTTTACACTATCCTCCCAGGAGATGCGAGGCCTCTGGGTCTCTTTCCTTCCGTGCGGGTCTCGTAGGTCTTCCTGGCACGTCTGTCTGGATCCATCCTAAGAAGATGTCCAAACCATCTCAGTTTTTACTCCTCCAGTATGGTCTCTGCCAGTTTGACATCGAGATTAGCCCGTATGGCGGCGTTCCTTATTCTATCTCTTCTTGTTTTCCTCTCTATTTTTCGTAGATACCTCATTTCCATCTCTTGTATCTGACTCCTGTGTTTTGTGGTGAGGGTCCACGATTCTGAGGAGTACGATAAAATAGGGAGGAAGGTCGATTTATAGACTGCTAGCTTGGTCCGCTTTGTCACTTCTCTTCTCCCTAGGAAACCTCGTCTGACCATACAGAACATCTTGCCTGCTGCTCCAATTCTTTGGGCCACTTCCTCGTCTATGTAGCCACTCTCATTGAGATGAGCTCCCAGATATTTAAAACTGTCAACCTGCTCTAATCTCTCTCCTCCAACCCTTATTACTCTCATTATCCTTCGGGGTTTCTTTCCAATACGCATGCATTTCGTCTTCTCCGGATTGATTCATTCATTCATACTTATTGCGGATAATTCTTCTTGGAGGACATTTATGTTGTGTTGGAGGTCTCGATCGTTGGCAGCTAGCAAGACGATGTCGGCAGCGAAGGCCATCAGGGAATATCTGGTAGGGTGCAAGTTCCTGTGCCCTAGCTGGAATTTCCTCATTATAGGCTTGGTTCTCCTTAGTGCCAAGTCCAGAACCATGATGAAGAGCAAAGGACTCAGGCTACAGCCCTGTCGGATACCCAGTGTAGTCTCAAATTCTTTTGAAATGTGATTTCTGGTCCTAATCACATTCCTCATCGTTTTATAGAGACTCATCACTGCCAAGGTTGTTCCACGGTCTACACCTCGCTCAGACAGTGTCCTCTCTATATCTTCCTTTCTCACTCTATCAAAAGCCTTCTGGAGATCAACGAAACAGACGGAGAGCTCTTTGTCCTTCTCAACAGTCTTTTCTGTTATTTAAAGAATTAGTTAAATGGAACTTCTTTATAAACATGTGTTTTATTAAAAAATCCATTATATTATTATCAAAATAATCAGTTAGTTTTATCGTTTTTTTTACCTATACTTTTTACAAGCTTGTGCATAAGATAATATTTTTTTCTAAAATCTTTAGCTTTCCAACGGTATATTATACGTCTATATTACTGTTCTAATGTTCAAAAACTAAAAATTGCATCAAAAAAATATGTTTTTAGGTTTCTCCTTTAGTTATTTATCTAATTGGTAACAAGTTAATATAGTTATTTTTATAGAATCTACAGAATTGAAGGTACTTTAGATGAAGAAAATTTAAAATATCTGCATTTAAGCCTCATCAGACTATTTTTATCAGAATGAAACCTACTTGATATTAAATACAATTAAATTTTACATCGATAATGCGAGTTTAATCAAAATCGTCGGAACCGTTTTTGAGAAAATCATAAATAAGTGGAATATGCATGGTATAAACTGGCTCTTCTGATTAGGCGATTTTGATGAAAAAGTTTTTGTAACATCTTGGGCGTATAGTTGTCTTAAATGTGAAATTCCAGTTTCATAGGACTTTTCGTTTCTGCCCGGGAGTTACCACACACACACACACACACACAGACGCAGACACACACAGACTTTTTTGCGGGAATTGGTTATTTGGAATCAGGGAACCCTAAAACGTGTATTTCTGTTGAAAACTGGAGTTCAAAAATTTTCATGATCGCAATACTTTCCCTTACTATATGTAGTAAGTGAAAGTAAAAATATTTTAAGTTGATTTTAATAAAACTTCTATTCATATTCGTTGGAAACTAACTATTTAGATTAAATAATAATACTTTTTTTTTTTTATTTATTTATTGAAATTTACAACTGTAATTTATATTACAACAAGTAAATATGCTAAAAGAAAAATCACATGAGACAGACTTGTTGAGGAGCAACCCAATGGAAGCACTCCAGTAACTATTTTAAACAAGAAGGTCTCGAGGCCATCTTCTTTTCAGACGCCTCGGGGGATTATCAGGAATCGAAGAGGAAGCAAGGGTTGAAACTAGTGGGTTGGAGTGGGAATGGAGTTTGTCATAGAAGGATTGATATCTAATTCGGGCCAAATCAGCAACATATGGAACATTTAGGTCTTTATGGATGATTTTATTTGTGACAAAGTAAGGAGCGTTGAGGATTTTACGAAGAATTTTAGATTGTAAGGATTGGATACGGGAAGAATTCGATGGTTTAGTAGAGCCCCAAAGCTCAACTCCGTATGTCCATATAGGCCTTATGATGGTCATGTAGATGAGCCTTTTGTAGTTAAGTGGAAGGTTTGAGCGTCTGTCTAGTAAGTGTTGAAGTAATCGAAAGCGGCGAGCAGTTTCTTGTCGTTTCAGTCTTGTGTGTGGATTCCATGTGAGACGTTTGTCAAGGAGCAGTCCTAGGTAGCGGATCTGTTCAACAATCAATCAGGGACAAACAAACAATCAGGGACAAGTGGAATATTATTAAAGGATACTGTGGGACAGGATGTCATTGGCTTACGACGAAGGGTAAAGGTTATTTGATGGAATTTGTTGGAATTTATTTTAATTCCCCAATTCTGACACCATATCTCAAGGTCTCTGATGTGGGATTGAAGGGTTTGAGAGGCAACAGTTGGATCGTTATTGACTGATAACACACAAGTGTCATCAGCATAAGTGGAAAGGAAAGTGTTAGGATTGGTTGGGATATCAGCTGTATATACTGTGTAGAGAATGGGTCCTAGGATACTGCCTTGGGGGACACCAGCGGACGGAGTAAAAAGAGATGAGTAGAACCCATTGTGATTTATTTTGAAGGATCTGTCAGTGAGGTAGGACTGGATGATAAGGAAGTATGTTGGAGAGAGGAATTTTCGGAGTTTGTACAGCAATCCTGGATGCCAGACTCTATCAAATGCTTGCTCTACGTCGAGAAAGGCTCCCGTGCAGTACAATCCGCGCTCCAAAGCAGAGGAGACTACGTCCACCACACGATGGCACTGCTGGATTGTTGAATGGGATGTTCGGAAGCCAAACTGATGATTGGGGATAATATTATTGGAATCAAGGATAGGATATATACGTTTCAGAAGGAGTTTTTCAAGGATTTTTCCCATGATACATAAAAGAGAGATGGGGCGGTAAGAGGACGGATATTCATGCGGCTTTTTGGGTTTATGGATCATTTTGACTATTGATGATTTCCAGGGGTTGGGAAAATATGTTGTGCGGAGTACAGCATTATAAATATAGGTAAAAATAGGATGGCTTTTCGAGGAAGAAGTTTTAAAATTTGGGATGTGATTAGATCGGGCCCAGGAGCTTTGCGGGAAGGGAGACAGTGAATAATACTGGAAATTTCTGAGGGATGAAAAGCTTTAGGTGGAAGGGACATTTGGAGAGGAATAGTTAGTTCTGCTTCAATACATTCAAGATGAACGGGATTAAGGATATCAGGGTGAGGAATAAAAGTTTTAAGAAGGTGTTGACCAAAAATCTGGGCTTTTTCCTCGTCGGTTCTTGTCCATCTTTGGGATTCGGTAAGGAGTGGATAGTTGCAGTCTTTGAACTTGAGCAGCTTCTTAGTGGTCGTCCATAGTGATTTGTCAGTAGTGGTGAGATTTTCTGTAAAATTAATTAAATTTTGAATTTTGAACTTTTTAATTTCTGATTTTAATTTGTTAGTAAGTTTCGTATAATAGGTTTTGTCGGATGGGTATCTAGTCCTATGCCACCTTACCCTTGCACGACGTTTTTCCCTTAATAAGATGCAAAGGTGAGGTGGCAAGTTAGTCTGCTGTGAGTCGATAGTTGTCCTGTTTGAGGCGTTATCTTTTATACTAGTCTGTATCAATGTTGTAAGTTTTTCGATGGCTCTGTCAATGTCATTTGTTGTCTCCAGAGGAATTTTCAAGTCTAATTTATTTTCCAAATCATATCGAAATCTGTCCCAGTCGATTCGTCCTGTAATCAATGTAGAGGGAGAGGGTCTTGGAGCAAAGTTTGAATGTAATAAAAGCAAAACTGGACTATGATCTGATGAAAGGTCGTCTAAGGACTTGATGATTGCTTGGGAAGGGGAAATCTGAGAGGTAACAAATATATCTAGGATATCAGGATGTTTTTTCAGAGATGTAGGCCAATAAGTGGGGTTCGTGGGAGAAAGAATAGAGTAAGAGTTGGAGTTTGAGACATGAGAGAGGATATTACCACGGGAGTTGGAGGATCGACAACCCCATCGTTGGTGTTTAGCATTGTAGTCACCTCCAGCAATAAAGCGCGGTCCGAAGGAACGGAATAAGGATTCAAGATGGTGGTATGAAAGGACATTGCCAGGACGACAGTATACAGCTGAGAATGTTAAATGGTAAGGACGGGTTGTAATGATTACTGAGGTGGATTGAATGGCGTCAGTTGGAGTAGAAGGAATAAGGGAATGGGGTAAAGATTTATGAACAAGAATGCAAGAGCCGGCATGTGAAGTATTGTCTGGATGGTCCGATCTGCAAGTTATGTAGTCACGTACGTAGAAATGTGATCTCTGAGTAAAGTGAGTTTCAGTCAGAAGTGCAATATCTATGTGATTGTCATGTAGAAAGATGTCAAGTTCGTCACGGTGGTTCAGTAGGCCATTAACATTCCACAAAACGATAGCTAGGGGCTTTAAACTCATCGTGGGATATTAAGAGGAATTTCAGACAGGAATCTTGTGAGGAGGTTGATCAGTGGTCGAATGGTCTCTTGAATTTCGAAAAGGAAGGATGATAGAATGGATGTGATGTCGACAGGATGTTGGTTGGAAAAAGAGTAAGGGTCAGGAGGCTGAGGTGGGTAGCTGATGTGGTTATAATTGGTTGCTGGGGGATGGATACGCTGTGGTGTACGAGGAGTTGATTCGGTTTTTGAAGGCTGGGTTGGGTTTGACCGGATAGGTAGTGTGGAACTTGGGGGTGGATGCGGAGGTGGTAATTTGACCCGCAACGGAAAATGATGGGAAGGAATTGACTGAGGTTTAGACTGGAGAGATCTGGCCTGAGGCTTGGATTGGGAGGTCTGTTGCTTGATTTGAGAGGTCTGAGGCTTAGGTTGGGAGACCCGAGGCGCCTGAGGTTGTTGTTTTCTCGTTGTTTCTGATTGGGGATTAAGGTCCTGTGGTGGTCCTGTTGACGTGGATGGTTGCTGGGTGGTGGCTTGAGTTGGTATTTTATCCAATTCAGGAAAAATAGCCGAAGATTGAAACTCAGGAGGCTGGATGTAACTCTTTTCCGGGCGTTTAACTGCTATATGTAGAGTACGGTTTCTGAACTGACTTTTGTTGACGGAGCATCCTCTGTAGCTCGCCGGGTGTCCTTCTCCACAGAGAGCGCATTCTGCTGGCTCATCTCTAGGTCTGCTACATTCGTTAGAGGCGTGTGGGCCGGCACATTTGACGCACCTGGCCTGGTGGTGACAGTAAATCTTTGTATGCCCCAAATTTTGACATTTGGTGCATTGAACAATGATATTTTTTTGTCTTGGCTCCTCAAATTTAACAGTTGAGTAAACTAGCCGGTTGATATTAAAAATGTCTGAATTATTTGTCGATGGCTCTAAATCCACGAAAAATAACGGTAAAGGGTATTTATCCGTAGGGTGTAATACACATGACACATTTCTTACAATGTGACCGATTTCTTCTAATTCTTCTTTTATAACATTTGTAGGGGTTGTTGAATGGAGACCCCGTAAGACTGCTCTGTAGGATTTTTCCTGTTTCAACTGGTAACAGTGAAAATCATATTTTTTTAATGTGAGGTGGCTGATCAATGTTTTATAGGTTTCTTTGGAAGTGGTGTTTATTTTTACGTCACCGACTCGAGAGAAACATCGAAAATTAGTTGGTCCTATTAAATTCGCTATTTCTTTGCTAAATTGTAAGAAATTTTCTATTTTCGATACGTAAACGGGTGGTGGCTCGGGATCGGTAAAACCTTGTGGCGCCTGAATCGGATTTGGTTTATTTAGCGTGGTAGTTGGGTTATTGCTTGCTGAGGTACCTGGTTTCGATATGTCTGATGTAATGGCTGCAGTAGATTGGCTGCGAGTGTAGGTTGAGATTTATTTTGAGGTGGCATTTTAGTTTTTGACGATTTGTTTTTTTTCTTGTTCGGTGAATTGCTGGCTGAATTCGGGGCAGAATGGCGATTTCTTTTTTTTAGAGTGCGTCGTTTTAAATATTGGGAGTCGGTTTCGCTTATTTCCGAAAATTGTGTCTCTTCCTCAGTCTCGTCATTTGAGGTTTGCTCTAAATCCATATTTAATAATTACAAAAATTAGAGTCAGTAATAAAATAATATCAATTTGAGAAAAAAAAAAAAAAAAAAAAAGAAATAAAAAAAAGAAAAAATATATATGACCTATATATTAAAAAAAAAATTAATTAATCCTTAAAAATTAAATTATTTACATAAATATATACAATAAAATAAAAAGAACATTTTAGGAAGAAAAAAAAAATTATAAAAGGAAAAAAGAGAAAAAAAAAAAAAGAAATTCTATAGTCTCTATACGTACTGAGGACGGCTGGAAGCAGGTAGGTTGCCAGGCTGGCCGTGAAGTTGGTGATAAGAGCCAGAGGATTAAGTGCCTCGTGGCAGCCTTAACTCAGTACCACCTCGTAATTGAGCTAGTTATAAATTAAAACACACTCACCTAAGTGTTCGACATCGTTATCATGTCCAAATGTTCTTAATATCACCTTTTACAAAGACTGAAAACTGTTCATAACGATTCACAATAAATATAGAATTACAATGATAGAGCGATATGAATTCAGTATTTCACTGTCGGCCATGACACTCCAACTGAAAAAAATAAATAATAATACTAAATTGTTAATCAGTAATAAGTGTATTCCTTATTCGTCACTTTATATTACTATTTACAACTTTTGATATCAGATGATATTTTTTTCTAATGTCGTTCTCTTTCAAACGGTATATTATCCGTCTATATTACTGTTCTTGTCTCTGAAAATACATTTAAAATATGCTTGCTCACTTCTCCTTTATGAAATCCGTTCAACTTGTATATTTATCCGTTTTTTATCAATGCTTCGATAATGATAAGGCGAATATTTTTCGAAACGATAAAATTAACGATAATTTAGAGAAAGAAAATTTAATATATCTGCATTTAAGCCCTGTCTGGGTATTTAAATCAGAACAAAACCTGATTGATATTAAAGCCTATTCAATTTTACATCTGTACATCGGTTTTAATCAAAATCGTGAGACCCGTTTTTGAGATATCAGTAAAAAAATGGCGAAATGCATGGTTTTTTAGTGCCTCCTTTGTTCCACCGATTTTAATTACGAAGTTTCTGCTTCGTCTTCGTCTTCATCTCGAGCCATATAAATAAATGTAATAAATATGAAAGTTAAATACGACTTTTCGTTGTCGTGCTAAACTTACCTCAAACACAAAGACTTTTTTGCGCCACTTAGTCAGGGTACACCAAAGTGTATTTCCGTTGAAAACTGGAATTAGAAAATTTTTACGATCGCAATATTTTCCCTTATAATATATTTTATATATAAGTATGCGAAAGTAAAAATTTGTTCCCCATAAAAACTACTTTTTTTCTAAAACGTAAAATAAAAACTACGTTTCGATCCTTAATCCTTTTGTTAGTCATCAAATTCGTACAGCTTGTATATTTCGCCGTCCTTCATCAATGTCATTAAATATTAAAAACTATACGTACTCGCTGGCACAATGTTTTTTTTTCTCTTACTTCTACTACATACAACTCAATCGTTAAAAAAATAGGTGATTACGACAAGAACACACTAAAACGTAACATACATGAACCTACAAAAGACATACTTCTGCATCAATATTGAAATGTAAAAAAAAAAAAATTATTACTTTAATATATTAACATATAAACAAAATATTGTTATTCTATATTGTTTAGTTTTTTAATATCATTTGTTTTGTTTTTAATTTTATTGTTTTGTTTTTTACATTGATTGTTTGGATTTTTACTTTATTTTATTTTTACTTTCACTTACTATATATAGTAAGGGGAAGTATTGGGATCGTGAAAATTTTCGAATTCCAGTTTTCAACGGAAATACACGTTTTAGGGTCCCCTGAGTCCAAATAACCAAGTCCCGCAAAACGGTCTGTGTGTGTGTGTGGGTGTGTGTGGTAGCTCCCGGGCAGAAACGGTAAATCCTATGAAACTGAAATTTCATATTTAAGACGACTATACGCCCGAGACGGGACAAAACTTTTTTCATCAAAATGAGCCTACCAGAAGAGGCCCTTTATACCATGCATTTTGCACCTTTTTTCGATTTTCTCAAAAACGGTTCCGACGATTTTGATTAAACTCGCTATATCGATGTAAAATTTAATGGGCTTTAATTTCATGTAGGTTTTATTTAGATAAAAATGGTCTGACAGGGCTTAAAGGCCGATATTTTAAATTTTCTTCCCCTAAAGTACCTTTAATTTTGTAGATTCAATAATAATAACTAGATTATCTTGTTAACGCTGATGAAAAACTGGTAAATGTATAAATTGAATAAACTCGATACCCAACTGAAGGAGAAAACAGAAAAAATATTTTTTTAATGCAATTTTTCGTTTTTGAACATAAGAGCAGTAATATACATGTATGATATACCGTTGGAAAGCTAAAGATTTTAGAATAAATATTACCTTATACTCAAGCTTTTAAAAGTTAATAGAGAGCGATGAAAAGAAGATAAAACTAAGTGATTATATTAGATAATAATATAATAGATCTTTTAATAAAACACATGTATCTATATAAATTCAATTTAATTAATTATTTAATAGTTTCACGTATTTCTATCTCTAACTGTATTTGAAAATTCTTTCATTGATTTTAAAAATAGAGGTAAGTGAAAGTCGTGTGATGCCCGCACCAGATTTTTTTTATTGTGTAGGTTATTGTTTTCAGATTTTGGTTTATTATTTTCAATAATCAACCTTTGTAATCGAACAAAAAAAAAAAAAAATATATAATAACCTCAGCTCAAAATATGTGGGTTTACGTTTCAAGATGCGTAGAATCCGAATAACGAATTTAAAAAAAATCCGTTTGTCCGCCGACAGGGTCATTTCTCCGAAACTACTGGACAATTTTTTTGAAATTCGCCATAAAATACTAGTCCATTCAACGATGATCCTAACACCTAGACGTTGATATAAGCTGGTTAGTTTTAAAATGGCGGCTGATTAAAACGATTTTATTCAATAACTCTGTTATTTTTTAAGATAGAAAAAAAATATTGATGTTATATAAAAGAGAAAAAGAAAAGAAAAAAAATTGATATTTTTCACATTAAACTTATTTTTCACTCTCATAACTCGTTTTTTTGGCGATAGAGAAAAGTATGTATAGAATTTTAGAATCAGTAAAGCGCGATAAAAGAAAAAAAAAAGATAAATTAAAAAAAAAATAAATCTCGCCTATATATACGCTTGTAACTACATTATTTTCGAAGATAGAAAAAAATTCATTATTGTTTTTTAACCAAAAAAACTGGGAATAATTATATAAAAGAAAAAAAAAAAAATTGAAATATCGCTTATATAGATTCATAACTACGTTATTTTCGTAGATAAAAAAAGTTTTTTAATAATTATATAAAAGAGAAAAAAAAAAATTGATATTTTTCACATAAATACACTTATAACTCAGTTATTTTTTAAGATAGAGAAAAGTGAAATCAGTGGTAGTGTTATGATATAATGCTTCGAATTAGTTCTTTTCATATTACTTAATTGCCTATAAACAGCCTTATAAACAGTCATTCTCCAATATTGTTATCTGGAAATAATAAACCATTGTGTAATAATTTGCAGTATTTTTCTTAGGCTACAATAAACATTAACCCCTACTGTAAATATTACGTAAAAGTAACATTTAATTGGTGCATCTAGATATATATTCCTTCCAAGAACAGTGAGTTTGAAACAGGTCGAAACCTTTAAATATCTATGAAGCAACCAATATACAGTAGATTTTTACTTTCACTTACTATATATAGTAACGGAAAGTATTGCGATCGTGAAAATTTTCGAATTCCAGTTTTTAACGGAAATACACATTTGAGGTTCCCCTGGGTCCAAATAACCAAGCCCCGGAAAAAGGTCTGTGTGTGTGTGTGTGTGTGTGGTAACTCCCGGCCGGAAGCGGTGAGTCTTATAAAACTGAAATTTCATATTTAAGACAAATGTACGCCCGATACGTTACAAAACCTTTTTCATCAAAATGAGCTTACCAGAAGTGCCACTTTATACCATGCAATTTGCTCCTATTTTCGATTTTCTTAAAAACAGTTCCGACGATTTTGATTAAACTCGCTATATCGATGTAAAATTAAATAGGCTTAAACGTCATGTAGGTTTTATTCTGATTAAAATGGCCTGACAGGGCTTAAATGCCGATATTTTAAATTTTCTACCTCTAAAGCACCTTTAATTTTGTAGATTCAATAAAAATAACTTTATTATCTTGTTAAAGCAGTTGAAAACCAGGTAAATATATAAATTAAATAAATTCGATACCCAACTAAAGGAGAAAACAGAAAAAATATTTTTTTAATGCAATTTTTTTGTTTTTGAACATGAGAGCAGTAATATACATGTATGATATACCGTTGGAAAGCTAAAGATTTTAGAAAAAAATATTATCTCATACACAAGCTTTTAAAAATTAATAGAGAGTAATGAAAAGCCGATAAAACTAACTGATTATTTTAGATAATAATATAATATATTTTTTAATGAAACACATTTTCTTTCACTAAAGTACCTTTAATTTTGTAGATTCTATAAAAATAACCAAATTACCTTGCTACCACTGATAAAAAACAGGTAAATATATAATTTGAACGAATTCGATATCTAATGAAAGGGGAAAACTGAAAAAAAATATCTGTGCAATGCAATTTTTTTATGTTAAACATAGCAACAGTAATATACACGTATAATATGCCGTTGGAAAGATAAAGATTATTGAAAAAATATTATCTAATGTAAAAACTTGTTAAAGTTAATAGAGAATGATGAAGAGCTGATAAAACTAAGTTATTATTTTAGATAATAATATAATAGATTTTTTAATCAAACACATGTTTCTATAGAATTCTCTTAACTAATTATTTAATGGTTTCACTCATTTTTATCTCTTACTGTATTGAAAATTCTTTAATCGATTTAAAAACGGAGGTAAGTGAAAGTCGTGTGTTGCCCGCAACAGATTTTTTTATCAGTTCTCCTGTATGTGAAAACTTCATTAGAAATCTAACTGTTTATGCAGCAGAGACCTTCTCCATTAGTAAATGTAAACAAGCTAGATCATATTATAAAAAAGTAATTAGAAATTTGCTATTCTTGTAAACAGCGATGTAAGTTCTTTTAGTTACATCGTATTTACTTTAATAAATAAAGCTTCTACTTTACCTTATTTTTGAATCGTGATATAAAAAGTGAAATAATCGATTATTTTTAAGCTATATTATAATATCACGCATTATTCCCAAATTAATTTTAATGGGATCAGTTGTTATGTAGTGGCTATCATCACAGTCTCCTAAGCCCAAGGTCGCGGGTTCAAACTTACAGGTGATCCTAGGATTTGTTTAATTTAAATGAAAAATTCTTGGTGTGTGAAAAATTGTGGTCTTTCGGAAAGGAAGTAAGAAGAAAGTGGCCCCGGTCCTGTGTCATGCCAAGTACTCTTTTATGACCTATATCATAATAAAACTGGATAGCCGAAACTTAGGACTCTCACTGTAGCATCGTCTAACTAGCCACATTAGCATTAGTGACGTTAATAAATACGCAAACGTTCTAAAAAAACTTAATTTATAAAGCCTTTTTTCCAACAGCACTTATAAAACACTGTTACTAGTCTTACAGCGGAAACTTTTTTTTTTTTTAACCTCGCAAAGTATTTCTCTGTTTCCTTATAACTTCAAAGTGATTTTTTGATTGGTTTTATTGTTTATTCGTTTAACGTTATTTTATGCTACATGGCTAATCGGACGATGCTACAGGGAGTCCTAAATTTTGCTATCCAGGTTTTAAATTAGATAGGGATCTTACGAGTACCTGACATCGCCTGGCTCGACCAACTTTTAACGTCCCAACGAAGGACGGCGTAACAGGATTTGTTTTGAGTTTAACCGAAATCGTGCGAAAGGTTTACCAGTAATTGTTTTTCTTTACTTAAAGATCCTTATCACAATTAACCTTGTATAGGCGAAATTTAGAACTCCCACTGTAGCCACACTAGCTTAAATTAATTTTTACTAATTTATTAATTTACCACATTAGCTTAAATTAAGTAACGTTAAATAAACAAAGAAACAAAAAATAGTTTCTCGAATACAAGTTTTCAACGGAAATACAAGTCTTAGAGTTCTATGAGTCTATATAACCAAGCCCCGCAAAAAGGTCTGTAAATGTGTTTTGTGTAAGTCCAGCACGAAAACCAACAGGAGGATACATATTTTAAATATTATTATCAGGGTGTCTAGCGACAGGGAAAACCAGGAAAAGTCAGGGATTTTAAAAACATATGAAAAAGTCAGGATATTCCTACTTTGGTCAGGGAAAATGGTCCCTAGATAACTTCGTTTCTTTTTCACTCAGACAAAAGTTCCAATATGCCTTCTTGTTGTGATATTGCAATATCATAAAGCGAGTTTTAAACCATCGTTTTGGGGTAAACTCTTTCTCCTAATTCATGGAAGAGATTCAAACATTAAAGAAGAGCTCTTAAAGTTTATATAGATTTATTGATTGTAAATAAATTTGTAGCCAGATTTGTAAATATTGATTATTACTAACAACAATATCTAAGTTCGTCATAATTCATTGGTAAGTCAACTTAAACAACTACGATTTTAGGTGTATCGGGTAGATATAGTTGAATCTTATCGTAAAGTAATTAGTAATTTTTAATCTAGTATACCATATTAATTATAATTACTCTTTGTTTTGTAGATTTTCACCGAGGTTTGGCCAGGTAAAAGACTTCTTACAATAGGGGTACTCACTACGTTTGCTATATCATGCTATTTGTGTTATTTTGCTAAACCCGCCGAGTTTCTACAGTTATTCCTGTATAGAAATTGATAGTTTAGCCCAATAGCATGCTATAGCAAACAGTAGTTGATACCCTAAATATGGAAAAGTCAGGAATCTCTTGATCTGATTGCTAAACACCTGTAAAAGGAAACTTTTTGATGTATTCCTGTTTATAATTTTATATTAAGGACAACTATAAGCCTGAGATGTTACAGCAACTTTTTCACTAAAATCAGTTGACCGAAAGTGGTACTTTATACCATGCATTTTGAGCCTTGTTACAATTTACTCACTAACGGCTCAAACAGTTTTAATTAAAATCTCGATATCAATGTAAAATTTAATGAGCTTTAACGTGATGTAGGTTTTATTCTGATAAAATAGTCTGACAAGGCTAAATTGCCGATCTTTTTATTTCTTCCTCTAAACTACCTTTTGTTTTCTACATTCCAAAATATTAACCATCTCATCTGTATGAAATTGATAAAGGACGACTAAATATACAAGTTTGGCGAATTTGATGACGATATAACGAAAGGATAAAAGAGCATGATTATTTTTTAATGTAATTTTAGCTTATACACGAAGTTGTAAAAGCTAGTATAAAATGACGAATAGGGAATAAATTTATTACTGATTAGGAAATTAATATAATTTTTTTTTTCTCTGGCGCGACAGGCTATGTAGGCCTTTGGCCGCGTGGTGTATTCTCCTGGGAGAATACACTCACGATTCACGATGAATCTTTACAGGGTAGGTCATCACTCCTTACGCCTATTTTTGTGAGTTGCCACCATTTGGCTGACGGGTCTCACATAAACGGGGGAGAGGCTGTGAGTGAATCCCCATTTAATTTTATCCTTAGAAAAGCCCCGCTGGGACTGGGATTCGAACTCAGAACCTCTAGCATGAGATACTAGCGCGCTAGCCACTCAGCCACGGGCTCCCCTTATAAAGTAATATAAATATATTATTTAAACTAAATCATATGTTTTCAACGCAAATGAATATACGTTTTATTAAAATTAACTTAAAATATTTTTAAAATTGAAGTATAGTTAATAGGTTTCAAATTGATTCTAACAGTAAAGGTAATTGAAAGGCGTTTGTTGCCGCATGATTCGTTTTTTTTTTTTTTTCTAAAGAATTTAATTCATTATTGGTATAATTAGATTCCCCGATTAACAAAAAAATCGAATGCTTTAAAATAATTAATTTCTATTTAATTATTTTTATAAGCGTATTTTTACGAAAATGTAAAAGTATAAAAAAATAAACGCTAATCAAACCTGATTACCTCCAGTGTAAAACGGAAACTATTTTATTCACAAGCCCTTTAACCTTCGTCCTACAAGAAAATACATCCGAGCAGGGCCGACTTATAAGGGCTCATCTGACTACAGGAGGAGAAAAACGAAAAAAAAAAAAAAAAAATGAAGAAGACAAAAAAAATAGAGGAAGGGGAAGAAAGAGGCGAAGAGAGATGACGCCATGAATAAGGAATCGTAGGAGGTGGTGATATCGAGTAGGGAACTCATTTAGCCACTGTCTTCGGCCCTTATCTTCCCTCCTCACGCTCTGATAATGCCCTTAAGTGCCTGAGTGTGCCCGGGAGGAGCTCTTAATGCCTCTCTCCCAAGGTACACCGCTTAGCGGAAATTCTTCTTGCCAGGGTTCGGCATCAATCTGTAAGAGCTTTTAGGCCTACGGGGCGTGGGTGGCTGCCAAGTTTCGGAAACAAAAGACTCAAAGCTAGTAAAGATTTTACTCAAAACTGTTAATACGGAGTTAATATTTACAAAATTTACAAGAAAGATGATTGATTGGTCCTGTGTATTAAATTATGTAAACAATTATTAATAACTAAATAAAAATGATGTAAACTATTACAAAATGGTTCACTTTTACCAAATATTTATATTAGGGAAAAGCAGTTTATACTCGTATGGTTATTTACAGGTGATTTACTAATATGAAAAGTGATTAAACATTGAAAGGAAAATGGCTAGTCACCACTGCTAATTTCAAAACCACATATCTTTGATATTTCTTAACTGATTTTAAAGTTCAAAATATGAATTTTTTAAAAATTTTATTCGGGTTATACGTTTCTTAAAACGTAAGACCTCTAATTTCAAAGGGTAGAGAGGGATATTTATTTTGGTCGATTGATATATAGTAAAATACTCAAAGCTCCTTACTTTGTCACTAATAAACTCATCTATAAATAAGAAATGTAGAACCCAAATAAATAAATTAAAAAATTTTAATTCCAAAAATTAAATCCCTTACAAAACAATAAAAAAAAAAAAAAAACCTCTGTAAATGATTACACAGTGGTTTAATTTTTCCAAATAGCTATATTAGGGTTGCTACAGTGTTTTATAGCTATTTATAGTCAAATAGCTACTATGAAAATCAATAAATAATTCAAAGAAAAATAGCATAAAATGACCTTTCGCTACTGCTAATTTCGAAACGCTATATCCCTGCTATTTTTAAACTGATTCCAATGACTTTTTTTTTTAGTTTTGTACGAAATTTAATTCTCTATTGAGCTAACAACAGTGTTACTCTATATTTTGCTTTTTATTTATTAACTAATGCTGTCAAAAATAATTTTATTCGTTTTTTTGGTGAGTAATTTTAAACGTAAGACCTTACATTTTGAGGAGAAAGGAGTATTTTATGTATCTATTTTTTGTGGATTATGAAGGTTCATTATTTAAAATAACAAACTAAAAGTATAAATACTAGACTTCTTTACTTTTTGCTCATCTTTTCTTTTAATTTACATTAAAATAATTCAAATAAATTCATGCATATATGTTATGGCTAGACCATTATTTTTTCTTTGTTTTCTTCCTTGTTCATTACCGTTGCTTGATCTCGAGTTATTTTTTTTTCTCTATCTCCAATAATAACTGAGTTTTGCTCAGAATATATTTTATAATTTGTGACTTGAACATCTGTGTATGTAGATCATAAACTTGTATGGTATGAAGAATCCTGAAACATAAAACAAGAAATTTGGATAGAGGAAATTAATATTTTTTATTTTTTTTGCTCGATTATTGAAGGCAATAGACCAAAATCTGATAAGCTTTTACCTATATTACATTTACTTGTGAAATGCTTAAAACAAATTTTAAAAAAATAGTGCTTACGAAGTTGAACTGTGGGACTCGAATTCTTGTATAATTCAAAGTCCTAAATAAAATTCTTAACGATCCTTACATAGTCATAAATATACTCTTCCATAAAGACCTAAAGGTATGTTATTAATTTGGCCCGAACTAGGTATTACTCAACATGGCAAACTACATTCACTCTCTAAACCACTATTTTCAACCCTTGCTTAATGGAAGAGACATTCCTGATAATTCTTTTATGCCTCTGAAAAAAATATGGTCTCGAGACCTTCTGATACTACCAATGAGCAGTTTATCTTTACGTGTTTTAATATTTATTTTATCTTATAGAATATTTACTTGTTGTATTATCGAATATAGTCAATAAATAATAATTTAAAAAACAAAACAATAAACTTTAGGACGTACCTATTATAAAAAGTTGTAAAATATAATGGATGGTACCTTAAAGGCTTAAGTAATTTATGTAGATAACGATAAATATTGTTTTATTATTATCTAAAAAAAAAATTTATCCCATTGAGGCCGGTGTTCCTCAAGGCAGCGTCTTGGGACCCGTCCTCTACATCCATTACGCTGCTGATATTCCAAATCATCCTGATGATGATCATCCTGAAACCTTTCTGGCAACATTTGCAGATGACACCGCCATCCTATCATCCAATTCCGATCCTGAAATATCATCCTTGATCCTGCAAAGACACCTTTGTCTTATCGAAGACTGGTGTAATGCTTGGCGTATTAAGGTTAATGAAAGCAAATGCACCCACGTCACCTTCACCCTTCGACGCAAATCCTGTCCAATGGTTCATTTCAATTTCATACCGCTTCCTTCCTCAGACACAGTCCGGTATCTTGGCTTGCTACTAGACAAAAGATTGACGTGGAACCCACATACAAGACTTAAACGAAAAGAACTCAACAGACGATTCGGACAGTTATATAGACTACTAAACTGAAAATCTAAGCTTACAGTTGACAACAAATTATTACTATACAAGACAATACTGAAGCCAATCTGGACCTACGGACTTGAACTGTGGGGGACAGTTAAACGTTCTAACATCAAACGCATTCAATCCTTTCAATCCAAAGTCCTCCGAACAATAGTAAATGATCCTTATTATGTCTCCAACTATACCTTACACCACGACCTTAATATTCCATTTATTTCAGACCTGATTCTATCTAAATTTTCCAAATTCCACCTGAACCTCATTCATCATCCTAATCCTCTAGCACAATCCCTATCCAGCTCCACTCATCCATACAACCCTCCTAGAAGGTTGAAACGGCAGTGGCCCCGGGACATATTGTAAACATCTATTCTGGAGTTCTGACACTAGTCAGATTCTCTTCTCATGTGCGGTGTGATTGTGGCTGTGGCGCCCTCACTTAGGTTCCGCTGGCTCTCACCAGTGATGCGGCTGAGAGGGAGGCGCTGGGATCCTTTGGACTCTGCTTGTCCTTCCACGAGTGGGGTGACAAGCCCCGTCCGGGGTTCCCGAGCTGATTGTAAATATTGTACATAGGTATGAATGCGACATGTTTTGTTTATTTATTTGTTAACTTCATTTATTTGTATTTATTTTGTCTATAAATTTTGTTATTGTATACGTTTATTTATTTTGATTTTATTTTATGTAATTTGACTTTCCTTTTGTTTATATTGTAAATATTGTATGAATGAGATCCTGTAGCACTATTATTATTGTCTATTATGACAAATTGTCATATATACGAATAAAAAAAAAATATAAAAAAAAAAAAAAAAGATTCCTCTTCAAGCTGAACCCATTTACCCCAGTCTATACTCTTATGCCTCATTCTCTGATCCTATCTCTCAAACCGTTCCTTTCCAGTTCACTGTGGTATAGAATTTTCCAACCTTTATCCCGTTGAGGCCGGTGTTCCTCAAGGCAGATTCTTGGGACCCGACCTCTACATTCTTTAGATTGCTGATATTCCGAATCATCCTGATACCTTTCTGACAACATTAGCAGACGACACCGCCGTCTTATCATCCAGTCCCAATCCTGTAACAGCATCCTTAAATCTGCAAAGACACCTTTGCCTAATCGAATACTGGTATAATAACTGGTATATAAAGGCTAACGAACCCAAATGTAAACTTCATGTTTAGACGAAAATTCCGTTCTCCCAGTTTATTTCAACTCAATGCCGATTCCTCTTTCTGATACAGTCCGGTATCTTGGCTTACTACTTGGCAAAATAATGACATGGAACCCACATATAAGACTTAAAAGACAAGAAATAAACAAAAAAAAAAAAAAAACCTCAAATATTGCTGATATATGATTATATATATATATATATATATATATATATATATATATATATATATATATATAATATATATATATATATATTTTTTTTTTTTTTTTTTTTTTAAATGTGTAGTATAATATGTTAAGCTACAGTTATTTATTTATTTTACGCTCTGTTTAGTTCCTGAACGATATATGGTTAATCGTTTGAAGCTGGAAAAGAATTAAATCGCTGGAAAATACCAGTTGTGTTAGCTGGAAATAAGGTCTTTTTGTGAGATATTTTGTTTCCCTTATATTCTTGAAGGAGCTGTCACTTCCATGCTTGCTGGATATTCCTGGATCTGCCACCTGAGATTTAAAGACACAGCGTGCTTATCTTAGCTTCTGAAGGCGGAAGAAAAACATTTACAAATGTTTAAATTAATCTTTTTGTTTTTCGTTAGGGGACCCTTTAAAAATTTTAAATATATCATTATTCAACCCTGAAATGTTAAATAACCGATATAAATCGTACTTGAATTCGGATACTTAGCTCAGTCGGGAAAAATAAAATTTATGCATGAGAATTAAAAAGCTATTAAACCAACGATTTTTATGCAATGTTTTGATTTACAGATTTATGATGCCATATCCCACAAAAAGATGTGTGTAAGGAAAAAATCTCAAATTAATTTAAGTAAATAGAGCTATTTATACGATTTCGCCCCTTTTTACGATTTTCCTTAAAACGGATCTGATTAAACTCTCTGAGTATTAATCCTCATGAAAAATTTAATGGGCTTTAATATCATGTAGGTTTCATTCTGATTGAAAAGCCGAGGACTCGTTTATTAAAATTAAATGCCGATATTTTAAATACTTAAAAGTTCCTTTAATTTAGTAATTGCCCATTTCAATATTTGGTATTTAAAATACAAATTAAATATATAAAAATCTTCATAGATCTTACAATGTATAGTCTGAGCATAGTGGCTAGCATAATTGCCTTGTATGTCCCAAGTCATGGGTTAAAACCCATAGGTGGCTAGGATTATTTTAATGGCAGTAAACATTCCTTAATTTTTACTCTACTGCTTACTTTTTACTTCTTAGTCCTTAGTTCCTTAGAAGTGACGGGAAAAGGTGGTTTAAGCCTGCGGGATGTCAGGTACTCGTTAAAGATCCTTATTCTGATTAAACTGTACAATCGAAATTTAGGACTCCCACTGTAGCATGTCAGATTAGCCACAGTAGCATAAAGTGACGTTAAATAATTAAACAAACAAATTAAGTTTCCCAATGGAAACGTGTGCTTTATTAAATAATCTACGATGCATGTTTTAAGTAAGTATCGTTTGGAATTAAAAAGATGTCAAGATATCCAATAATTCTATTTTTATGAAAGTGACTATTAATTACTTGTCTACATTTTATGAATTCTGAGACATTTCATAAGCGCACAGTTTTTGATACTTCTCAAAAAATCGCCGCCTACTTGTTGACCACTGCATTAAAATGTTTTGACTCGTTATCGTCTTGAAGACCGAACGCCCAGTGTTTCTCAAGTGCAGAAACAATGTAGTGCTGGCGCAGATAGGCTGTATGAGTATCTAGAGTTTCTCTTTAAATGATTTGATGAGATCTTTGTCGATTACGCATGGACTGCATGTATGCAGCAAACGATACCTTACTTAACTTTCAGTTTTTTGGATTGCACGACGCAGATTTTATTACAATAAGACGCTAATTGGTTGTCTCATACGAGGCAGAAACTCCACTAACATATTCTTTCTGTCCAAAGTGTGCACATGATTCGACAGAATGTTTGCTAAACTCACTCTTTGTGATGATGAAATGTCGATTCCATGGATTGTGTTTTGATTCTGTGATAACGTAGACCACTGTTTCGTCACAGTAACAATTTGGTCAAAATCTCACTTCATTGCGGTACACTCAAGGAATCATGAACTACATATATAAGCCAAATAAAGTTTTAACCGTATATAGCGAGTTTGAAAAAAAGTGCAAATGCACAGAATAAACTGGCTCTTCTGGTTAGCTGATTTTGTTGAAAACGTTTAGTAACATCTTAAGCGTAAAGTTGTTTTAAATATGAAATTTCAGTTTCATATGACTTTTCGTTTTGGGATAGGTTACCACTCCCACAAAATTTCGATTTCCGGTGAAATCTAGAATTATAAAATTATTATGATCGCAAAAACGTTTTCTTAACATATATTTCGATATATAGGTAAGTGAAAACACAAAACAAAAAATAAAATGATTTTAAGGTCGTGTGTTGAAAGCAACAATTTTTTACTTTTTTTACTTACCCAAATATAAATAATATGTAAGGGAAAGTATTGCAATCGCGAAAGTTTTCGAATTCAACGGAAATACACGTTTTAGGGATCCATGAGTCCCAAATAAGCCAAGTCGCGCAATAAGGTCCTGTGTGTCTGTATGTCTGAAAAAACACACACCACCACTACAGGCTATTTGGGCTCAGGGGACCTAAAAACATGCATTTCCGTTGAAACTGGAATTAGAAGATATTATTTAACTAGATCGATGTGAAATTCATTGGCCTTTAATTGATTGAAGAAATATAATGTTATTAGGCCTAAATGGCGTATTTTTGTTATTTTCTTTCCATAAATGTACCTTTAATTTTGTAGATTTAAAAAAAAAAAAAAAATAGGCACGCAATCATATTAGCATTGATAAATAATGCAATTTGATAGACAACCTAAAGGACAAAGTGCAAAATATTTTTTATGCAGTTTTCTGTTTTTGAACACCAGATTAGTAATGCAAAAGTATAATACACCGTTGCATTACTTAAGATTAAAATAAAAATTGATACTTATACATGGAATCAAACTATAAGATGTAATAAGGATTAATAATGATGAAAGCCGATAAACTAACTGATTGTTGTAGATAATATTTAATAAAGCACATATTTTAATTAACTCAATGTAATTAAATCATTAAAATTTTTTTTTAATCCTAAATGTTTTTAAAAATTATTAAATTGATTTACAGCGAAGGTAAGTGAAAGTCGTGTATTACGCGCACCAGATATTTTTCTTTCTGTGTATGATTTTACGACAAAGTTTAATGATCTTGTTAAATGTACAAATACTGGCGCCCGAACCATGTGTATATTCCCATTCCAAGAAAAGATTATAGCGCGATTCTTTGCTTTCGGAATCATAAGCCCTGGGAAAGAGACTTGGGGACAGAACAAACTTGACCGTACAAACAGACTCTGGGCTTATACATGTTTAACCTCCGACCTAACATGCTTAGTGGTGCCCGCGCACCCCTAACGTTTGGGCCGGACCTCGGCGGCAAAACAAGCGAGGACAAACCTCATTAGCCTGCCGAGGAATCACCCGGAGTATAACTCGGTATAAAGTCTTCCCTGAGCCCGTCAACTCGACAAATTTAATGGATAAACAGTAAATACAGGGCCTGGGAAGAGACCTAACTGACTTACCTTCAAAGTGGAACTGCAAACAAGTTTACTTTATACACTCCCACCCTCATTTCCACCCCCCGTGCTTCTATTCTCCATCTCTCGTCTCCTTCCTTATGCCTTTTATAACTAGTTCTTTAAGCGTAAACGTCACTTATCCTTTACGTTTACCTTCATACATGGAATAAATATGTACACTGTGGCGGATCAAACAAGAAAAGGATGAGACGAAACAAATTTCTTCTCACAAAATGACCACCGAGAAAAAATAAAGAGATGTCTTATTTAGAGTAGAATAGAATAGAATAGAAGAGAATTTATTTGCTTAAGATTTACATTCTTGTAAACATCAATTCAAATTATAAATCTCTTTAATTGCCAACATGAGTCTAGTTAATAATAAATGTCCATTTATTCGGCTCTTGAGAAAAACGTAAAAATAATAATTGTAAACTATTTAAATAATACATTTTATCATTTAATTGATACAAAATAGAAAAACGACACTGAAATAAAACATAAAAAAACAATTAACAACTTATAAAACAAACTGAAAACATTCGCCGTACAATGAAAAATAATAAACAGTTAACCTTAGATAACTGGACACTTAATTGGTGTGTGGACCTTCACAGTTCAAATTATCCAGGGTATTACATGCTGACTTAGTGAACCAGAAAATGTTGTTCAGTTTTTCAATATTGTCTATTTGAAGAATTTTTTGGTCATCACTGGATCCTGATAAAAATGGTTGTAAATATCTTTCTCTGTCTTTCATGAGCTTTTCACAGTAGAGAAGGGCATGAAACTGGCTGTTCAAGATAAACTGACCACAGAAAGTGCAGGTTTCTGGTGCTTTGAAGATGAACATTTTGGTTTTTCCATAAAGTGTGGTACGTTCTGGGCTCGAAATTCTTAACTGGCTCAATGATCTTATTTTTTTGATGTTGGCTGTATATGTCAGATAGGTCTCTGGGCTTTATAATAACTATATGGCAGATAGTTCTATATATGGGGTTATGGTTAGAATTGAGAAATCGGTGGATGTCTATTGAAAGATTATGATTGTTTATCTTTTCCATTATTGCATCTCTGCACTTTGATAATCCATTCGGGCACAATACACTGAATTCTTCTTCACAGCCATATTGAGCAGCCATCGATCTAACTTGTGAGACCCAGTTAAATTTTATATCAGGGTTCCTTGCATGCAGCGAAATCAGTCTGTTGAAACAAAGTCTTGGCAGCCTCTCCTCCGGCATCTTATTTAGAGTACTGACATATATTATAAAAATCAGTTGCCTGCTGATTTTAATTACCTCAATTAAATAATTTTTAAACACAGAGATGAAAATATATTTAATTTTTAAACATATTTATTGATATCTAGAACTGATTTACGAAAAATACTTCAAGTAAATATGATGGAAACATAGAAAAATGCCATGAATAACATGTAGAGACATTGTCCAGTGGCAGCACTCTAAACATATTCTAAACTAGAAGGTCTCGTGGTCTTCTTTTCAGATTCCTTTGAGGATTGTCAGGGATCGAAGAGGGAGCAAGGATTGAAACTAATGGATTTCAGTGGGAATGGAGTTAGCCATGGAAGGAATGGTACCTGATTTGGACTAAATCAGCAACATACAGAATATTAAGGTCTTTATGAATGAGTTTGTTTGTGACAAAATAAGGAGCGTTGAGGATTTTCCGAAGGATTTTGGATTGTAAGGATTGGATATGAGAAGAATTCCATGGCATAGTAGAGCCCCATAGCTCTACTCCATAAGTCTATATAAGTCTTATGATGGTAATATCGATGAGCCATTTGTAGTAAAGTAGAAGGTTTGAGCGTTTGTCCAGTAAGTGGTGAACTAGTCGGTAACGTCGGGTAGTTTCTTGTCGTTTTAGTCTTGTATGAGGATTCCAAGGGAGACGTGGATGTAGTCCTAGGTTTCGGATCTGTTCTACAGGTATGAGTGGGGTCTTATTAAGGATACTGAAGGGCAGGAAGTTACAGGTTTACGACGAGCGGAAAAGGTTACTTTGTGGGATTTGTTGGAATTAATTTTTACCTTCCAATTCTAACACCATACTTCTAGGTCTCGGATGTGGAATTGATGAGTGTGAGAGGCAGTAATTGGATTATCTACTGATAGCACACTCGTGTCATCAGTATAGGTAGAAAGGAAAGTGTTAGTACATAAGCATGGGATATATCAGCTGTATAGTTCTGTGAAAATATTTTAAAATATTTTTTGATATTATCGATCAAGAAATCGGAGAAACTCTACATTGAAGTCATTATGGAGCTTTATAGGAACGGAAAAGCATTCGTGGCGTTGGATAGGGAAGGCGAATACTTTGAGGTTGAACGAGGAGTGAAACAAGGGTGCCCTCTATCTCCGATTCTATTTAATTGTGTTTTAAATAAACTATTTAGAGAATTAAATTGGGAAAGCCTGGGAATATCCGTCAATGGGAAAATGCTCAACAACTTAAGATTTGCGGACGATATATGTCTAATATCTCCGGACATAAACGGCCTAAGGCGGATGATAGAGGAAATAGTAGGCATTAGCAAAAAATATGGACTTAATATAAATACAGCAAAAACTAAAATTATGACAAATTCAATAAAAATACCAGTTTATGCTAACAATAGTGAGATAGAATATGTAGAGGAGTACATTTACTTAGGGCAGACAATATCATTTAGAGAAAATATCAATAAGGAAATAGAAAGAAGAGTTAAGCTCGGGTGGTGCAAATATTGGTCTCTCCAAAAGATCTTCAAAAGCAATCTATCACTAGATCTTAAAACCAAAGTTCTGACCACATGTGTAAATCCCACGGTTCTCTACGGGGCTCAAACCTGGGCACTTACAAGAAAACTCGACCGGAGGCTGAATACCATGCAAATGCAGCTTCTAAGAAGTTTAATGTTTATTCAGAAAAGGGAGAGAATAAAAAACGAAAATATTCTTCAGAAAGTGAACGTTAAAAGTCTAAGGGTTGAGGCACATCGATTAAAATGGAGCTGGGCTGGACACTTGGCCAGGCTGAAAGACGAAAGATGGACCAGAGCTTGCACGGAGTGGATCCCGAGAGAGGACAGCAGGCATAGGGGGCGACCACATCGCAGGTGGAGGGACGAATTGACGCAGACTGTTGGCGAAAACTGGTGGCTGGTTGCGAGGGACAAATCCTGGTGGATAAACGTTTTAAAAAATATTTAATTTGTGTTTGATTTTGGTGTATTTTTCAAGGAATCTGTTTTGTTTTGTTTTTTGGAGTTTTGTATTTTATAATTATTTGTATTTGTATTTCTTTGGATTATTTGCTTTTCTTTCAATAATTTATTATTTCAAACTATAGCCAACTTCTATAAATTCCTCCCTATGGGAGAGGCTTTTGTCAATATGATGCCAATAAAGCTATTATTATTATTATTATTATTATTATCGATCAAGTGAACAATCGATTAGCTGCATGATGATAACAAAAATAATATTTTCTTAGTTTATGACATAATTTTCAGTTATTGAAAATTATTACCCGATCATGCATATTACCGATTATACATTTCTATGGAAATAAAGAAAATCTAAAATTAGGATTTCGATTAATTGATATTTTGATGCTAGAAATAGTATTTGGTACATATGTTCTTTGAGGTTATACTGTGTACATGCAGGTTAGAATTTTTTAGATAACGAAAGTTGAAATTCCGGTCATAATAATTTAAAATTGAAATTTGGAAATTATAAAATGTTCTTACCTCCGGACCCACCTTTGCCGGGTTACGATCCGGTAAGTCTACTGCATTCTTGCGATTCGTATATGCACTAAGCAATGTAGTATATTTACAATAAATACCATTTATGACTCATTATAACTTAATTGTGATAACATATCATTAAGTAAATGAAATTTGCATATATCATTGTAGGGCATTATGTAGGGATAAATGTGTGTAAGATCGAAATAAAAATGTTTGTTTATGCACAGTAAATCTAATTTTCTATGAAATAGCACTAAGAGCAAACAAAAAAATATTAGTATTTATTTATTGATTAGTTGGGAGAAAAGGATATTTTTTATTCGTTATTTGGGTTCTGCGCATCTTGAAACGTGAGGCCTTAAATTCTGAGTGGGAGATTGTTGTTTTTGGTTTGGTCGATTACAAAAGTTAATTATGGAAAATAATAAACCACAAGAATTTATACTAGTTACTATTTCCTTTTCTTTTATTTAGATTTTCATTCAAGTAATTTAAATGTAATCCCTGACTCTAGAACACCTTACATTTTTTTTTTTCATTCATCAATAATAACAGATATCAGGAAATCACATCTCTTATAAGTTGTTATTTAAGCATGTAAGATTATCGTTTTTTTTTTCTCTTTGTCCATCGCGGTGTCTTGATGTCAATCTTTTTTCTAATTATCTCTATCTTTAATTATCTTTAATCTTCTTCATTATGATGTAACGGTTGCACTGTCAATCACAACACGGAGGTTACACGACGGATTTTCAGTTCCCTTAGTGTTGCCAGGTGGAAAGTAATTTAATTATTAATATTAATTTTTTACCTGCAACACTGAGGTAACCAAACAATTACCTGCATTGTGTGCATCGTGTGTACCGTGTTTTGTTTGTGGTAAGATTGTTAAAAATATAGTGTGTGGACTTAAAAAACATTTTTTTTTAATTTAATTTATTATCAAGAAGAAGTTTATTTTTTATTTCTTATTTTTCATCATTTTAATTGTGTTTCTAATCGTTTATCATTTAATTAAAGTAACTTTTATTTTATAACTTTATTTATTTTATTATTATCCAACATCCATCAAAATGATTTGTGACTTAGATATATAGATCAACTTTTATTTATTTATTTTTTATCGCCCTTATTATTATCTCTATACCATACATATTTGTCTCCATGTTTAAAAATTAGTGAGTTATGGATGTATTTATGGGAATATTTCAATTGTGTCCTTTCTTTTTTATCTTTTTTATAATTATTCACGGTTTATTGGTTAAAAAACTGTTATAAATTTTTTTCTCTATCTTCGAAAATAACTGAGTTATTTATTTACGAGAATATATGAGTAATGGCGATTTATGAGTTATGGAATATAACTGAATTATTTATAGGTAAACATTTTATGAACACTTACTATACCTTGCTCTCACGAATTATACTCGGCCCTTGAATTATCGCGACAATAGTTTACAGGTTTTAGACGCTAGTAAGTATTTTTCACGTACAGCTTTATCTAAAAGTTCCTAAATTCATTTTAAAAACGGAGAATTTTTTTTTTTTTTTTTTTTTTTTTTTTTGTCGGTTTTCGAGTTTAGAATTTTACCACTATTTATAGTTTTTCTAGACATAAAATCAAAACTACATTTTATAAAACAATCTGTTTAAATGAATAAATAAATGATTTTCTCAGTGTGTAGCGCGGCGCTTGAATTACTGCGACAATAGTTTACAGGTTTTAGACACTATTAAGTATTTTTCACGTACAGCTTTGAACCCATAATTAAATCACTTTAAGAAACAATTACAATTTTATTTCTTAAAATCATTCGTACAGAAAATTAACACCTACACATATTCGAAATAAACACAATCCAAAAATATATTCCACATATACCGTCCTCTACTTCCTCTTTCCTGGAAAATTTTAATAAATCTTTTTAGAGGTTTAACGGAATTCATTGGCTGAGTGTTTGACTCATTCAGTTAAAAGCTCTAGTTCATCGTTGGAAGCATTTCTTAATTACCATGCAGCTTTATACAATTTTTTGTCGATTTTCGAGATTAGAATTTTACCACTATTTATAGAGTTTCTAGACATAAAATTAAATCTACATTTTATAAAATAATCTGTTCACTGACGATTAAAAATCTGGTACGGCAACACATGACATTCACTAACATCCGCTATTTACATCAATTTATGAATTTTTAAACAAATTTAGTAATGAAATTGTTAAAGTATTATTTGCATTGGATTTTAAAAGAAACATGTGTTTTTTTTAAATAATCAAGTATCATATTATCTATTACAATTAGTTTGTTTTATCGGCTTTTCCTCACTCTGCGTTAACTTTTTCAATAGTATGTATAACATAATATTTTTTTTGTTGAAATATTTAGCATTCCAACGGTATATTATACAAGTATATTACTGTTCTTAAATTCAAAAACATATTTATACTTATATATTTACCGTTATTTTAGATTTGCTAATCAGATGTTATGGAAAATTTCATAAATACTACAAAATTAAAGGTACTTTAGAGAAAGAAATTTAATTATATTAAATCCCGTCCAATTTTACATCGATATAGCGAGTTTAATCAAAATCGATAGAGCAGTTTTTGAGAAAATCGTAAATACAAGCGAAATGCATGGTATAAAGTGGTTTCTTCTGGTATTCTGATTTTGGTAAAAAAGTTGCTGTAACATAACATGTGTAAAACACATGGTAGTCCTGTGAAGAAAATACTAATGGGTAGCACTCCAATGTCTAATTTATGGTGGGAGGTCTCTCGACCATCTTCTTTTAACGCGCCTCGGTGGATCGTCGGGAATAGGTATGGAGGAGAGGTCATGAATTGGCGGGTGTGAGTGGACAGGGAGTTTGGAATAAAAGAGGTATATCCATATCGGGTCAAGTATTCAACAAATGGGATATTTAGGTTTTTATGGATGATTTTGTTGGTAACGATGTAAGGAGCATTGAGGATTCTTCGAAGGATTTTGGATTGCAAGGATTGGATGCGAGAGGAATTCGATGGTTTCGGACCCCATAGCTCAATGCCGTAGGTCAAAATAGGCCTGATAATAGTTATATAAATGAGTTTTTAGTACTAAATAGAAAGTTTTGCGTGTATGTCGAGTAAGCGTTGTAGTAATCTGTATCTACAAGCAGTTTCCTGTCCATTCAATCTAGTACGAGAATTTCATGTTAGGCGTTTGTGGAGGTGGAGTCCTGAGTACTGGATCTGTTCAACAGGAGTAAGTAGGATATTGTTAAAGGATACGGTGGGGCAGGAGGTTTACGATATAGAGTGAAGGTAATTTGATGGGATTTGTTAGGATTTATTTTAACTCTCCAGTTTTTACACCATTCTTCAATGGCTGATGGTTTTGTAGGATTTGGAATACAGCAACAGGATCATTATTCATAGATAACACACATGTGTCATCGGTGTAGGCAGTAAATATAGTGCTTGGATGAATGGGAATAGCAGCTGTATACACCGTGTAGAGGATCGGACCCAGGATATACCTTGAGGTATACCGGCTTACTGAGTGAATACGGATGGGTAGTAGTGATGATGGTTAACTTAGTAAAATTTAAAATATAGTAATATTAAAAAGTTAAGTTAAAGTTATTCCCTAGGAAAAATTGATATTATTTTTACGTCCATAAGTCGAGTGTAAGTTGGCGAGGGGTGTCATTTAGAGGAGGTTTGACTGTATTTTCGTTTTTAAAACTAAAATATAATATTGATAATTAATAAAAAAATTTAATATATAATTTAATCATTCATTATTTTAGTGCGCAGGAACTATACAAAGCGTGGAAAGGACTTTGGCGAAAATCAAAGCAGCTTCTTTGAGGGTTGGATTCAATTTGTGGCACATATTCAAGCCTTTGGATCCTCATGCGACAAACTTTATGTCAGGCAAGTCTTCTTCATTTAAACTTCTATTTAAATTTCTAGGAGATATATGTTTCCTCATAGTTAATGTGTAAGATTAGGATATTAATGGTTAGTTGTATCAATGCAGTGAGTTTAATAAATAATGTTTCATTGTAACTGATCTGATCTGACCCATCTACTATACATAAACAGCAGTAGCCCAACGAATCTACCAAGTTAGTAGCGAATATACGTCTTTTTGAGTGCTGCCATTTAGCGAGCATTTAGTCTATCGACGGCCCTCCAGTGGGCCTGTGGAATTTCTTCAAGCTAAGATTTGAAGCCGTCCGGTGTAGACAGGAGAAAAAAAATACAGTCCGCCCACTTAATTAATTTCAAATAACACCCATTTAATTACTTAAAATTTAATTTGTGTTTTAACACAATCAGGCGTTTATGACCCGATTAGTTAACGCTTCAAAACTCCAAAACAGCGTGATCTGGATTAACAAAAGGCTGTTATAATATGCTATGTTTTTGCCCGGTTGCTTTTCTAAGGCAGAGGTAGCTTCAAAAACTAGCTTACTTGCTATATTTAGTCAATATATAAACTATATTTAATGATACCCTGGATCTCCTTTCCAAAGGTATCGTGTTTACCAATCCAATAGATGGCATGCAGGGTAAGATTAAAGTAAACAAGATTCAATTAATACATTACTATAATTATTAATTTACACATATCATTATATTCACATATTGCCTAAAACTCTGATTTAGAATACTGAGGGACATTTTCTCTTCTACCTTTGCCATACAATATTACAAATAACAATATACCTTTGAAACGCTTAAAAGGCTGGCGGGGTGGATATCAGTCTTAGGTCCCCTTTCTTGGCATCATCCTCCAGCTGCTCTCAGAACCCCGACGGCCACCTCCTCTTCTTGTAGATGGAACCCGACTCACTCTTCTTGAGGATAGAACTTGACTAACTCCTCGGTTCTTTTCTCTCATTCTTGTCATCTCGGGTGGGCCGAGATGGGAAGTACCGGTTGGCGGTATAGCCTTTGTGCTATTATTCTTATCTTGTGACATGGTTAACGGTTAAGGTCCAGGTTCTTAGAAAATAAAATTATTAACGATCTTCTACTTTATTTCCTTTGTGGCATACAAGCATACGGCAAAACATATTCTTCGTAACACCAACGCTGGGTATATTTAAATATATATATGACGAGAAAAAAAATTAAATAAAAATATCCTTATACTGCTCCCTGCTAACTCGGTACTTCCATACATGGATACGTTACGAGACTTTCTACCGGAATGGCCTAAGATCGCGGAATTCCGGTACCTCCACGGTACTTATCCTAGGCGGCGACACTGTACTTTCCATATGTAGGCTCAAGTTTAAAACACCGGGCGGACGAAACCGAGCGGGAAAATTAAAACTTGTTACACACTCCCCTCCAGCGGGTAAGTCCGTCAGGTGGTTTGGAATAACTTAAGCTTCGATGGATGCCATAAACCTACGAACTTTCCATTCTGATCCCTTAACTTACACGACCCGCCACCCGTAACTGAGACAACTGTATAAGGGCCTTCATACTTGGGGTTAAGTTTAGCTGCGAGTTTATCTGCTGCTGAAGATAACTGAAAAGTCATTTTTAAAACCTAATCTCCCGGATGGAAACGATCTTTCCGGCGTCTCAAATTATAACGACTACTCTGATTTATGCTTGCTTTCAGAGAATTTTCCTCAGCGACATGATGAACTTCAGGCAATTTGGCCACTTTTGCCGCCCAACGAGTCTGTTCTTCTTCGCGAGCTGCTAGAATATCTCCCTCGAGAACTTGGTGTAAAGGCCTTAGCTCTCTACCGAAATTTAAGAAAGCAGGGCTGAACTTGGTCGAGTCCTGAACTGCGGAATTCAATGCAAATTGGATCTCTCCTAACTTCTCGTCCCAGCGTTGGTGTTTTTTCCCAAGATACGTGACGATAAGTTGCTTTATATTACGGTTAGACCGTTCTGTGGGATTTGCCTGTGAGTGATAAAGAGGAGTAGTCTCCCTCTTGGTTCCGAACTCCTTAGCTACTTCATCAACAAGATTACTCACAAAGTTCTTTGCATTGTCGGAAATTAATTTCCTAGGTGCACCATACCTATATAATATTCGGGACTTTAATTTCGACACTATAACCGAAGAGGTAGCTTTCCTAATGGGACACAATTCCACCCATCGGCTAAATAAATCGACGAAAACTAGGAGATAAACGTTGCCTTTAGTGCTTCTAGGATAGGGACCCATAATGTCGACAGAAACGATTTCCCACGGCTGCTTGTTATAGCGAGGGTACATCAATCCACGAGGTGGTGTATTTCTGGGTTTTACCTTTTGACACAACTCACACTGTCTCACATATTGGCTTATATCCGAATAAAGACCCGGCCAATAATATAGTCTGCTAACCCGCGCGAACGTCTTATCAATCCCTAAGTGGCCAGACTGAGGAAGATCATGATTATCATATATTATAGATCTCCGCAGGTGTCTTGGAACAACCACTTTCCACTCCTCACTGGGGTCCTCCAACTCTCCTTTCAAAGAGTTCTTCCGATGATACAGTAACTGCCCGTCCTTTATCAACCAGCCAGGGTGAAATTCTGGGAACTTTTGGGCTCTGTAAAATTTCTGATCGTACCATTCATCAGACGATATAGGGGTTCCCGAAGACGAAATATCATTGGAAGAGGAGCCATGATCGATACCTGTAGATAAAACAGTTATTGCGGCAATTCTGGATAATGCATCGGCCACTGTATTCAGTTTGCCCTTACGGTATTCCACTTTGTAATTATACGGTTGTAACCGAAGAGCCCATCTAGCCAAACGACCCGAAGGGTTCTTCAAATTTAGAAGCCACTTAAGACTGGCATGGTCCGTAATAACGGTAAAGGAATATCCCTCCAAGTAATGCCGATTCTTTTCGATACCAAACAGGACTGCCAGGCATTCCTTTTCGGTGACGGTATAATTTCTTTCAGCTGGACTGAGGGTACGTGAGCAAAAAGCGATAACCCATTCTTCGCCATCTTGTATCTGTGTTAAGACAGCTCCAAGACCTGTATCACTGGCATCGGTCTGTAGTTGAAAAGGCTGCTCGAAATCGGGCCTTGCTAATATTGGTGCTTCAGTCAGTGCTGACTTGAGAGCATTGAAAGAGGCTTCTTGCTCTCCTGACCATATCCATTTAGCTTTGCGTTTGAGCAAGGATGTAAGGGGAGAGACAACCGCGGAAAAATCTTTTATAAAACGGCGATACCACCCTGCCATTCCAAGGAACCTTCTAAGTTGCCCAACATTGGTGGGTGGAGGGATCGAAGTAATGGAACTTACTTTGTCTGGATCAACGCTCAGGCCTTCGCTATTAACTAAATACCCTAAGTATCTAACTTCTTTACAACCAAATTTGCATTTATCGGGATTAATACGCAACCCTGAAGCTTTAAGTCGACGAAACACTTTCTGAAGCATGTCTAAATGCAATTTAAAAGTTGGCGTGCAAACCAAAATATCGTCTAGGAAAACTACAACGTACGGGTATAGTTCGGGTCCAAATATGGCATCGGCTAACCTCTGAAAGGTAGCAGGTGAATTGGTTAGCCCAAAAGGCATAACTTTAAACCTAAATAACCCTCTGCCCGGAACTGTAAACGCTGTAATCTCTTTACTAGATTCGTCAGCTAGTGGTACTTGCAGAAATGCCTGCTTAAGGTCAATTTTGGACAGATATCTCGCTTGTCTAAGTCCGTCTAAAAGAGAAGTCATATTTGGCATGGGATATGAATCTTTACAAGTAACTTCGTTTACCTTGCGAAAATCGATACAGAACCGGTAACCCGATCCCTTGCGAACCATGACTACCGGAGATGACCATGGAGATTGGCAAGGCTCAACTAAGCCTTCTTCTAACATCCGATCAAGTTCCTGGTACATTGCCTCAAGAACTTTAGGCGAGTAGTGGTAGGAGCGTTGCTTAATAGGTTGAGCACCCATAACATCTATCTTATGTCTTATACGGGTTGTTAATCCCGGAGAATCTTGGAGAGTTAGCAAACCTTCACTAACTATCTTATCCAGATCTAACTTTTCTGAGGAACTGAGTGAATTAATACCACAAATTGATGTTTCCCTTCCCTCTATTGGAACATCCTGACGGAACGAAAACTTATGGCTAGGATCGTCTTGAAACCACCAGGTTGCTTCACGAAAATTCATGCACATATTAGAATTAACTATAAAATCTAATCCAAACAAAAACATAAATGGAAGTGATGTTAAAGCATACAGTATTATGTTGTACGACCTACCTCCAACTGTAATTGGAATAGAGAATATTTTATCCACAATACTGGTACTTCCATTAGCGACACAAATATTAAACTCGGGAATTTCCTCAACGACATAACCCAGTTGAAGGAGAATTTTGATCCCTTCTGGTCCAACGAATGAGGTGGTTGAACCAGGGTCAAATAGGGCCAAGTAATTCAACTCTCTTCGGCACTGTTTTCCTATTTGGAAAACCATGTAAAGCTGTTTAGGGAACGATACGGGATAAAGAGGTACGGTAAAATTTTCTAAAGAATTCGAGGCGACATTTGAGGAAACGAGATCAGATTTAGCGGTACAAAAAGGTATACGATACGGAACGGTATTTAGTGGGTCAGCTAAAACTGTAGGAATAGGAATGACCCTCACTTCCGATTCCCTCGCCCATTTCCCGGAGTACATTTAGGGCAGGCGTGAATGGAAACTCCTGGGTTACCACAACGATAGCAGAACAACTTACGAGGTAGCGAACATCTGGAATATACATGTGGTCCACCACAATTCCAGCAATTTAATTTCTTAGCTGTTAGAGCTGGCTGTAAGTCTTTTGAGATGTTTTTATTGTCAACGATTGATTCAGAACTATTTCTGGATCGTACTTTGGTCGATGGGGATAACCTTTCCATACAACCAACTGACTCGGTTTTCATTCGTTCGAATTCGGGATTACACTTTGATTTGTCGGCAGAAGCGTCAGAATCTGTTGGCACCGAGGAACCCGAAGGTAAAATACTATATATTCCCGAGGATTCTTTCTTATACTGCCTATTTGTAGTGGGATTCGTAAATCGGGATTTCTCTTTTCCATTCGGTTTTTCCGCTCGGCCTTCTTGAGCCATCATCTCGGAGATTCTAGATCGTTCCGTGACGAAATTTATTAAGTCCCTATAAGAGGGAATCTCAGTCGACTTTATCCGCTCTTCGAACGATCTTCTGGTCCCTGGGTCTAAATTGGTGAGGGCTAAATGAAGTTTAATGAAGTCCCCCATATCTTCGATGCCTAAAGCCGATAGGGCGGAAAAATTATTTTCATGTTCGGATAAAAATCTTTGCAAATTATTTGCGGACGAATTGTTTAGAGGGGTGAAATCCAACACTCTTTTAATGTAAAATCGGGCTAGCCGTCTTTTATTTTGATAACGAGCAACTACCGCATCATAGGCTAGGGAATAATTACTTTCCTCTAATGCGAACCCCGAGATAAGGGACAAAGCTTCCCCGCGTAAACTACTTCTTAGATAATGGAATTTTCTTATGGTCGATAAAGATTTCTCTCTATGAACCATAGAATCAAAAAGAGAATAGAACTCATTCCAGTCTTCCAATTTCCCCGAGAATATCGGTAAATCAATTCTTGGTAGCTCCTGAGGAACAGAGTAAGTAGGGGTAGAAAAAACATCAGGTTTCTTTTCCGTGGGAGTACACGTTTTAATTAATTTATAATAATTCGCTTTAGTGGTGTCGACTAAATCGAAAAATGAATTTTGTACAGCTGAGGTTTCGACCTTGTCCTTAGTACCCGTCACGGTTGAGTTGTATTCACGGATTTTGGACTGGATCTTTTCAAAACGCGACTCGTAATTGACCAGCCTATCATAAACTGGTTTAAAATCAACTACTGTATCAACACTCAAGGAGTTTGATTTAGTAAAAATGTTCTGAACTGCAGCAAATATATCCTCCCGTTCCGATATCAAGACGTCGGGATTACCCATTATGGCAAAGCAAACAAAACGTAAAAAAATTTAAAAAACAGAAATAAACTAGCACTCTGGAAACCGATAATAGAATCAGGAGAAAATTTTCCTTTAAGATAAAATAAAATAAATTCCTACTTTAAGGCAATTAAAATAAAACTGTAAAAAAAAAGATTAAACAAAATATAATTTAAATTAAATTAAACTCGGTAAGCGTCCTTTACAAATTCAAGGTACAAGTTGAATAACAGGAAAACAAAGTCTTAAAACTTATATGAACCTATCAAAACAAAAGTTTAAGAAATAAATTAATGAGACAAATAACAATTATTCTCAAACTCTAATTAATCTAAATTTTGATTAATAAGATACTTTATAAAAAACAAAAAATTATTTTGTACAAAAAATTATTTTCTCTGTTATCTAAAGTTATTTACAAAAAAAATAAAATATTGTTATTATAATAATAATTCTTATCAACCACAAAATTCATAATTATTAAATCTTAATTAAATACAAGTAAATAAAATCCTAATTTGAAACCTTTTAATTTGAGATTTTAATTAAAATAAAACAGTCTAAATTTACTAAAAACAGTTTAATAAACGTTACTTTTAAATAAAAAATTTTAATCAATATAGAAATATTTTGTATTAAATAACACAAGAAACTTTTACGGAAGATATATTACCATTAAAAAATTAAATGTTTTTCTTCCTAATTAGAACTATATAGAAATATTTTGTCGATACAATAAAGTTTTACGGAATATATTACAATTTTTAAAATAAAAATAAAAATAAAATGTTTTCCTTCGATACGATAATCATAAAAGTCTTAACTTTGTTGATGCAATTGACTATACCTAATACCATGCTTGCGAATTACTGCAATGCAAATAGTGTCACTTAATTCTTCCAATGTATTATTCATTTCCTTTTAACAAAAAAATAACCATTAAAGTCAGCACTTAACTTAAAAAAATGTCCTTGTCCCTGTTCGGGCGCCATATATTTGTGACATGGTTAACGGTTAAGGTCCAGGTTCTTAGAAAATAAAATTATTAACGATCTTCTACTTTATTTCCTTTGTGGCATACAAGCATACGGCAAAACATATTCTTCGTAACACCAACGCTGGGTATATTTAAATATATATATGACGAGAAAAAAAATTAAATAAAAATATCCTTATACTGCTCCCTGCTAACTCGGTACTTCCATACATGGATACGTTACGAGACTTTCTACCGGAATGGCCTAAGATCGCGGAATTCCGGTACCTCCACGGTACTTATCCTAGGCGGCGACACTGTACTTTCCATATGTAGGCTCAAGTTTAAAACACCGGGCGGACGAAACCGAGCGGGAAAATTAAAACTTGTTACAATCTTTTCACCAATCTTAATATTCTTGTTGGCCGCCGCTGTGGGGAAACTACCAGAGGTTTCTGGTACCGCTGGGGGGCCCATACCGATGGGAAATCTAGGAGGCTAGGTAAACAACTTTTGATGTTTTGCCGACAAAGGTTAATCAATATTTATTTAATTAATGCCATAATTATACAATCCTAACTTCCCTCAGTATCCTCAATACATTGCAAATAAGCATATTGCATCATATATTTAAAATTTCATGGAGATACAGGTAGAAGTTCTTTTTTAGTTTCATAAATAAAAAGTATACTTAAATATCATAAAATATATATTTTCAGTTGGAAAGATTACTTTTCTAGCCTGGGTATTGAAAGGAAGTCGCTCTTTTGAAGATGGTTTTGTTTGGATGTAGAAAGTTAGATTACCATAATTTTGAACTCAATTATAAATTAAAATCGCGCGTTGCATAGCTATCACAGTTGACCAAAAACTTAAAACCAAATAATTACGAGTTCGCCTCTCAGTGTTGGGGGCTTTTATCTCGGCATTTATCCCCAGCTCTCACCTCTTGGCACAAGAAAGCCCTGTATAGCCTTCAAAGGCGAGGTAGGGGTGAACAGAAAAAAAAAAAACACTTATAATGTTTTCCCTATCTTCGTAAATAACTGAGTTTTTAAATTAAATCACTTCTATTTGGCCGCCATTTCAAAAATGACCAGCTGATATCAACGTCTAGTAGTAAGGATCATTGTTGCATTTCCTATCATTTTATAGGCGAATAAAAAAAATATGGGTCAGTAGTTTTAAAGAAATTCTGCGGGTGCCGTACAGCGGATAGCGGAAGACGGACAAACGGATTTTTTAAAATTCTTTATTCGAGTTAAAGAATTACACTGAATTTAGAGAAAAAATCTGGTGCGCGCAACACACGACTTTCACATACCACCCTTGCTAAAATCAATTTAAGAATTTTTAAATACCGTTAGAGATGAAATTAGTATAAAGAATTAATTAAATTGATTTTTGACAGAAACATCTGTTTTATTAAATAATCTATTATGATATTATCTAAAACAATCAGTTAATAATATCCGCTTTTCACACCATCTCCATTACATTTTACAACTTTTTTCATAAAATAATAATTTTTTTCTAAAATTTTTAGCTTTCCGACGGTATATTATACATATATAATACGGTACTTATCTAAGAAAACAAAAATTACATTAAAAAATATTTTGTCTCTTTTCTCTTTCAGCTTATATAGATATAGTTTAGATACTTTAAAAGAAGACAATTTAAAATATCGGCATTTTGGCACATAAACTGCCAGACTATTTCAATTAGAATAAAACCTACATTATATTAAAGCCCATAAAATTTTACATCGATATATAGAGTTTAATCTATATCGTTAGTGCCGTTTTTGAGAGAATCGTAAAAAGGTGCAAAATGCATTGCATAAAGTGGCTCTTCTGGTAAGCTGATTTTGGTGAAAAAAATTTTGTAACATCACGGGCGTATTGTTGTCTTAAATATGAAATTTCATAGGACTTACCGTTTCCGCCAAGGAGTTACCACACACACAGACTTTTTTGCGGGACTTGGTTATTTGGACTCACGGGACCCTAAAATGTGGATTTCCGTTGAAAACTGGAATTCAAAAATTTTCACGATCGCAATACTTTTCCTTACTATATATAGTAAGTGAATGTAAAAATGTAAACTGTTACAATAATTTACACGCCAATAAAACTATATTGCTAAGAACTGTCTCAAGTAAAAAAGAAGGCTGACAAGCTAAGACGAGTGCTGAGAAATATTTTCCTTACACCTGAATTACTTTTGACAAAAGTAGTTTTAGCAAGGGAAGGATTAAAGTAAGTTATACGAGGAGGATCCCAAATGCGTCCCCCTGATTTTGAAGATATTTTGTTTAGGTAATACTCTTCATTAAAACATTATTCTCCCTAAGATATTAGGGACCAACCTTCCCAGGCAAACCGAAAAAAAAGAAAAAAAAAACTGCAATAAAATTGACTATTTCAGTCAGAATTAAACCTACACGAAATTAAAACCCACTAAATTTTACATCGTCTACTATAAAATCATAAAATGGTGCAAAATAATTTAGATGACAGAACAGCGTTTGCTGCGTCATCTAGTCAATTTATATTCCATTCTATGATATGATCAAAGTAGCAAAATGTATCAGATGTGAGTTTGAGTGGGTTCATCATTCACTAATTTTATATACACCAACCTACATATGAAATATATAGTAAGTTCCTTTTCGAGTCCCTTGAGTGTAAATGACCGAGTCTCGCAGAAAGGTCTGTGAGTGGAAAGTCTAGAGTATGTGTTTGTTAAGTGCATTAACATTACATGGCATCCATATATATTGCTTTCTTTAAAAATGCACTAATTCATATTTTTCTTTCACTTTCAGAGGCCAAATTCTTGTCGATCCTGCTTGGTCCTATGAAGTCAGTTATTGGCCTGGATCCGTTTGAAATCGGCGAACTTACAAATTACTATAAAATTTCTGACGGCCGAATCGCTTACACGAGGCTATGCCAAGAAGTCCACGAAAAGCGTGAGTTGACATTTAGTTTATTATTTTAAGATTTATGTTATATTTATTTAATTGGACTAGTTAGAAATATAATTGATGGAACCATTTCATCGCCACTGGGGAGTTTAGAAGGTTGCACAACGAGGAATAGCGGAGCTTGCACCCTGTGAGTATAATTGAGTAGTTAGCATCGCGGAGACTCAAATGGGCGAGTAAAGTTGTTAGGCTCGATGAGGAACAGATTCCGAGAAAGTTGGTATTCGCTAATCCGGACTGGTAATCGTCTGAAAGGTAGACCGAACCGTCGATGGAGGGATTGCGTTAAAGGCTCATCTCGGGGGCTTTGGCTTGAACGGTGAACATTGGACGTGTCTGTGCAGGCGGAGTTTGATGGTATCGGCATCGAACCTTCGGGTTCGGTAAGCCTATTATTATTATGGATCAATCCAGTTGAAATTATTAGTAATTTTTTTCGATTAACATTTTAATTTTTATGATTTTTTTACCATCTCCTTTCTATAATTTCTTGAATTTGAAACAAGAAAAAATCTGACTATTACTTTTTGTTTGACTGAACGCTTTGCTGTTGAAATTCGTTTTGGGGAAACCTTTTAAATAGAAATTTTAATGATATCCAATAAAAAAACAAACAAATAATCATATAATAAGTGTGGACTTTATATATTTTCTTCTCAAAACATAATACCTAAATCGTGAAGAAAGTGGAAAATTAAGTAAAAAAACAAGGCTTTTAGCGAGTCAAAAGTATATAAAGAAAATAAACAACAACAGCCCATGAAGGATTTCGTTTAAATACTTATAGAGATTCGTACTGTTTCACAGCCGACGACCGTGCAAGGAGGTGATTAGACCCAAATCATCAGGTTTATTCCCATATTTTGGGTATCCATTTTGTAGAGCCTGGGTGTTGCACATGATGTTCTCTATACTCTACGGTCGCCCCACGGCTGGAAAACAATAAATAAATAATTCTGCCTCAGCCGGGATTCGAACCAGGGACCCGGGGAACAATGTCGTGAGCTTCAGTATGTAGAGCTTCAGCTATCGAAAAGGCCACGCCGATCCATTTCCAAACATGACAATTATCCACTGTTTGCGATATTTAGAGGGAAATATCGCTGAAGAGACAGAGTGAATAATTATGAAATTCATATAAATCACAAATTTATATCATGAGTTGAAGTGATGAGAATGTGGTGACTGAGACTTTGAAGGTTCCCGAGTTATAAACTTTTCATCACTTTCGCAAAATGTTTTCTTTAAAAATTATTAACTCTAGTAATTTAGCTAATTTTCGAACGAAACATACTAGAATGGAGATAAAAGTATTATCTACGTTTTTGATCCTTAAAAATTGTACAAAACTCAAATTTACCCCAAAATTTGCACCAAACGAAAACTGAGTAGTTATGTAGTTTAGCAATATTTACGTGTATTTTGGAATATCTCAAAGGATACTCAGTAAACAAATTAAACTCATACATATTATTTAGAAGCTATAATTGTAATATTTGCTAAATTTAGTGACTGATACATAACTGATTGTGGTGTTATTAATTTAGTTTGGCTTCAAGTTAATATGAGGGCAACTCTTACAAGGAAGTTGTTTTAATTGCATTATAATTCTAAAACCAACTGATTTTCAGCCTCTAAATTTTGTTATTAGATCATTTCATTATTTCCTTAAATTTAATTTTCCATTTATCATAAAAAACAAAATTATAACTACTTTACAGCTTTAGTTTGTCACTAAGTTTGCTATAAATACTATTACCTTTGCGTACTTTTTTTTTTTTAATCATTTCTTGAAATTTACAACTGTATTAGTTAATACATCAAGTAAATTAGCTAGATACATACATAAATACATGAAAAATACATGAGGAGTAAATGCCTATTGGCACTACTCACTGGGTAATCTAAACTAGAAGGTCTCGAGGCCATCTCCTTATCAGACGCCTCAGAGGATTGTCAGGAATGGAAGAGGTAGCAAGGATTGAAACTAGTGGGTTAGAATGGGAGTGCAGTTTTTCATGGAAGGATTGATACCTGGTCCGGGCCAGCGAATATAGTCAACCGGGACAAGCGGAATATTATTAAAGGACACTGTATGGCAGGATGACATAGGTTTACGACGAAGGGTAAAGGTGATTTGGTGGGATTTGTTGGAATTGATTTTGATTCTCCAATTCTGACACCATACCCCATAGGTCTCAGATGTGGGATTGAAGAGTTTAAGAGGCGAAAAATGGATCATTATGAACTCATAACACGCAGGTGTCATCAGCATAGGTAGAAAGGGAAGTTTTAGGATGGGTTGGGATATCAGCTGTATAGACTGTGTAAAGGATGGGTCCTAGGATACTACCTTGAGGGACTTAAACGTCCATAAAAAAAAAAAAAAGATTTTTTGGAGCATAGAAATTCAAAATAACTGCACAACACTTTAAAACGTTAAGATTTAATTATATGTAGTGTACATAAGACCCCGTTTGATAATGAATCATTTATGTACAACTGAGACAGTTGCAAATAAGCCCCAAAGGATATATTACAGCCCTGACGTTGTGTATAGTTAGGCCTTGGCTGCCCGGCAAGTCCCGTGAGGTCAGTAACTACTAAATGTTTAGTAGGCCGTCCCAGAAGCATCTTAGTACATAGTTAACTCTGACCGCACAACATTCACAATGTGTTTCACAACATTACTATTTTCGATCACTTTTCTTTTTTTTTTTGAAAAAATCAAAATATTTAAAACTATAATATCGCGAAAAATGCTTCGTTTTTAGTATAGTAATTTATTTAACTAATCCTTCAATAGAATATGCAAACATTATTAGCAAAGAAAACATGATTTCATAAACACAGAGCGGAGTAAATTAAAATAATAAAAATCGATACGAATTTATTTTACAACCCGTTATAAGTTTTATTCATGATATCTTCAATATTATTTATTTACCCCAAATACAATAACGAAAATCTATAGAAAATTCAGGGACTCGTATTAACCTTTGAAAGGTGAGGTGAAATTTATAGTCAAAATTAGTGAGGTGGAGTCTCTCAGATTCAAGACCACATTTTGTTTTTTTTAATCCTGAAACATCTAGAATTGTTTATTCTTGTAAAATACGTTAATTCAAACTGTTAAGAATTAAAATAGTCTTATGTTTATATCTCTCCATTTGTAATTTTATTTGTTTTATTTTGTGATTTATTATGTGAAAGCGTGACACTCATTTGTTTTATTCTATTTGAATCAGCTGTTAAGTGGCCGCTGGGCAGAGTGCATGCTGGGATTGTGAGAGAGAGTTAATGGAGTCACTCGCGAGTGTAGACGATGTTTAATTAAGTTGGTTGTCGCTGAATATCGCATATTTTTCGTATAATCGCACCTCGCACATCATCCTAGAAGATTGTCTCAGCATTGTCGCATGGAGTAGGAGAAAGAAAGGAACATCACAGACGGGAGAGGGAAGGAAGTCATCACGGATAGAGAGGATCACCGCTTGCACGCTATAAACAGTATTTTGTTTTATTTTAATTAATATAAGCTTGTTTATGTTCTCTGTTTTATCATTTCATTCATTTACCCTCAACAAAATTACACGGATTGACAGAAAATTCGGCGACTCATAACAACGAACGGGTTGAGGCTGCGAGCAAACGCGTTAGTCGCCCCTCTATTTTCTATAGACACCATACGTAAGGATGCTTATAAAATTTAATAAATGCCTGATATTATTAAACACATTTTATTAATACTTTTTTTCTTTTTTTAATATTATATTCTAAGCTGTGAAACTATTTGTAAAACAATATATAAACAAGTCCTTATCTTAAAGTTTATATATTTCAAAAATAGGAAATAAAAAAAAATTAAACTTTTAAATTGTAAAGAAAGTATGCACAGCTAAAATTAGGCATAGTTATTGCAATGGGCAACGGAACATTCCCCACAAATATGTTGTTCACATTTAATACTAACTATAGATGATTTCCTATTCTTGTTTCTTGGACAAACATAACATCTCGTTTTCTTCGGAGAGGTCTCCTAACTATCTGTGTTAGATTCTTTTGGTTTTCCTCCCTTAATAATGATTGAGATTTAAACCGAAGCTCACGCGGAAGTCTGAGATTTCTTCGACGAGATGTCTCGTCATGTGATTTATTTAACAAGGATGGATGATCCCAACTAATTGATAAAAAAAAAAAAAAAATAAAAAAAGATGCGTAACATAACACAATCATGATACATTTCTTTCAACAAATTGAAAAACACACTTTCAATAAATCCGAACACTAATGCTGAGGTGGACCCCTATAGGAACCCAATAGCACTGGCCTAAAGCAATACCGGATAAAAACTGACTAAAAAAGGATGATATATTACAATCATGTCAGACAGGAAATGTCAGGTTTTCACAAGCCGATCGGATCGGGGACAATAGGATTCATCCACCTCCAAATATGAACATGGAAACACGCGATTTTCGAGTAATATTTTTGTACAATTGAGGCCGCTAGAAATATTTGCAAGGCGTTTGGGGAATTGAGTGTTAATGAACGGACCATTTGCCGTTGGTTTGCTAAGTTTCTCAGCTGGGATATCTCCGTCCGTAATAGACAACGAAGTCCTCAAACAAACAGTTAAAGGACTCTCAGTACAACTAAATGCAAGTGCATCTACCGTTTCCAGACATTTAAAGTGTATTGGGAAAGTAAAAAAGCTCGATACATGGGTACTCTGATCTCACTGAGCGGCATGTTTCAAATTACCGTGCAAATGAAGAACAGGCTACGAAGTTCTTCCGCACCCACCATATTTCCGACTTGTCTCCAACAGATTACCACCTGTTCAGGAATTTAGACAACTTCGTCAAAGGATAACTTTTTGAAAATGATGATCAAGTGAGAAGTGAGTTTTCAAATTTTGTTTAACTTCAAAGCTCAGAGTTTTTCAGTTCGGGGATAAAAAAGTTGGTGTCAAATTGGGAAAAATGTGCAGAAAAAGAAGGTAAATACTTGGAATAAAATTATCTTGTTTTCATATCGTATTTTTAATAAAAATCCTTTACCTTGAAAAAGGACATTTCATGTGACACAACCCAGTAATACCGAGTTGCCTAATGTACAGTCAATTAATTATAAATATGTGTTATAAACAGTTGATAATATTTTCCAGTAAGTCCACCCGGGCAGAGCGATGAACAACGAAAATGGGAAATGCTGAATTCAAACAAACTATCCCCCAGGAGGATCAAGATGTCACGGATTTATTGGCCAAAATTTCTGTTACTGTCACACCAAGAAAACTCATTCTCAGACCTTTCTTTCAAGATTTCGAATTAGTAAGTACTGGTGACTCGTCCTTGCTTCGCACGGGTGCAATTTAAATGTGTTGTCATTTAAGTTTAAAACCTTCAGTTTGATTAATTAAAATTTTATTACTTTGGGATTATGAGTTAGAACTTCGCAATAAAATAGTATGTTTATTATATAACGTCTATTAATTCTTATATTTAATCATCGACAGAAATTAGAAACATAAATTGGTCAAAAAATAAAAATTGGTTTAGTTCATTTGTTAGTTATGTTTAACTGTTCCTATTTTATTCGTGTTAATTACAATTTTAAATTTCATTAGAACTTTTACTAAATACACTTAAATGTATTAAAGTTAATTTAGTTTACATGTGATTCTCATTTAGTTTACAGTGGAACTACATTTTTTTGTGAAATAATCAAAAAGTAGAAATAATTGTAGCCAGTATTAGTTAATAACAACTCTTTCTTTATTTTAGTGACTTATGTGCAATTTGGTACACTTTTTTTCGAAAATCTTGACTACTGTATGAAGTATACAATCTGTACGATCATCATGAATCACCATGACCTCCTAATCCACAGCATTACAAATAACATTTGTGAACAAATTTTTGCGCTTATAACATCTTTCTATTAAGTCTCCTGACTTATTTTATTGCATATAAACCCTTTATAAAATCTTTCGCTTTCCAACGGTATATTATGAGTCTATGATACTATTTATATTTCAGAAAATATTTTTTTATGAATTGGTGGTTGAAAAGATAATTGATTTTTATTGTTTAAAGAAAAGCTAAAATGCAATGGATTTTATCTATAATAAGAATAAAAATGTCCTAAATGGTAGTGAAAAAATCTGGTGCGGGCAACACACGACTTTCACTTACCTCCATTTTTAAAATCAATAAAAGAATTTTCAAAAACAGTTAGAGATAAAAATACGTAAAACTATTAAGGAATTAATTAAATTGAATTAATATAGAAACACGTGTTTTATTAAAAAACCTGTTATATTATTATCTGAAATAATCAGACCCTGAAACGTGTATTTCAGTTGAAAACTGGAATTCGAAAATTTTCACAATCGCAATTCTTCCCCTTACTGTATATGGTAAGTGAAAGTAATAAATTAAATTGAATTTCTATAGAAACATGTGTTTTATTAAAAAAATCTATTATATTATTATCTGAAATAATCAGTTAGTTTTATGTTCATTTCATCACTCTCTATTAACTTTTAAAAGGTTGTGTATGAGATAATATTTTTTGTAAAATCTTTAGCTTTCCAACGGTATATCATACATGTACATCACTGCTCTTATGTTCAAAAACGAAAAATTGCATTAAAAAAATATTTTTTCTGTTTTCTCCTTTAGTTGGGTATCGAATTTATTCAATTTATATATTTACCTGTTTTTCATCAGCGTTAACAAGATAATATAGTTATTATTATTGAATCTACAAAAGTAAAGGTACTTTAGAAGAAGAAAATTTAAAATATCAGGCATTTAAGCCCTTTCAGACCATTTTAATCAGAATAAAACCTACATGATATTAAAGCCCATTAAATGTTACATAGATATAGCGAGTTTAATCAAAATCGTCGGAACCGTTTTCGAGAAAATCGAAAAAAGGTGCAAAATGCATGGTATAAAGTGCCTCTTCTGGTAAGCTCATTTTGATGAAAAAAGTTTTGTCACGTCTCAGGCGTATATTTGTCTTAAATATGAAATTTCAGTTTCATAGGTCTAACCGTTTCGACCCGCGAGTTACCACACACACACACACACACACACACACACACACACACCCCACACACACACACACACACACACACACACACGCACAAACACACACACACACACACACACACATTGTGTGATTGCCGGAGACTTCAATGCCTGGGCATTAGAATGGGGTAGCAAGTCGACCAATCGACGAGGTGAAGTCTTATTAGAAGCTTTTGCCCAGATGGACGACCTAGTACTGGTTAATACAGGGACGGAGCCTACATTTGTGAAGGGAAGCAGGTCTTCCATTATAGACTTAACATTTGTAAGTGACTGCCTACACCCTACTATTGGCTGGCAGGTCTGTGACTTATACACCCACAGCGACCACCAGGCCATATTGATCACGCTGGCAACCGGGAAAGAATGACAATAAGGCAGGATAATGGTACTGTAAGATGGAAAAGTAGGACATTTGACAGAGAATCATTCAAAATTATGATGGAGAGCCCGCGTGGGCTGTCAGGCAGCGCGGAGGATAAGGCTCACCAGCTAGTAGATCTGATCCACACAGCTTGTGACGCGTCTATGGTGCGCAGCAACGCATGCATGGGTCGACATCCGTCTACTGGTGGAACGACCATATCGCTGACTGTCGGACACGGTGTCACGCATCGAGAAGAAGGTACGAGCGTGCAAGAGGTAGCCCTCAGTTCCGAATTTTACAAGAGGAATTCAAAACTGCGAGGCGCGAACTACGGCGTGCAATCAAGTTGAGCAAGAGGAAATGCTGGAAGGAACTCTGCGAAGAGGTGGACGAGGATCCATGGGAAGGCCATATAGGACCGTCATGAAGAAATTGAAGAGCAGCTCTACGAGATCACCAACGTGTCCTGTGGCTGTGCAGAAAATCGTTGCTTCTCTTTTTCCTGAACAAGAAGAGCTTGAGGATTCAGGGCAGGTGCAGCCATTTGACGCACCATCCGTAACTGCTGAGGAGCTGAAGGATGTCTGCTTAAGCCTTCATACTGGTAAAGCCCCAGGTTTGGATGGCATCCCGAACGTGGCACTAAAGGTGGCAATGGAGACCAAGCCGGAACTTTTTCAGGACGTCTTCAGTTCCTGTTTAAGTGAGGGATCCTTTCCGCGACCATGGAAAAGGCAGCGCCTTGTACTGGTTCCAAAAGGCATAGGAAACCCCTCAGAACCCTCAGCATATAGACCGATATGTCTGCTGGACACAACCGGCAAGGTCTTAGTGAAAATAATCGCCAGCAGAATACAAGAGATCACCGAAGGAGTAGAGGGCCTATCAAACAATCAATTTGGCTTCAGAAAAGCGAGATCCACGCTGGACGCAATTACCCTGGTGATTGAAACTTCCCAGAAAGCTATTGCGGGGAAGAGGTGGAGAAGAGGTGCGAAATGTTATTGTGCCGTCGTCACATTAGATGTGAGAAACGCGTTTAACACGGCAAGATGGAACTGCATTCTTAGAGCTTTGCAGAAAATGGGCGTTCCCATGTACCTCAGGAGCATTATCAGAAATTATTTCGCAGACAGGATCCTAATATGCTCAACAGAGGACGGCCCAAAGACGTTCAGGGTGAATGTTGGAGTACCCCAGGGATCAGTACTGGGGCCTCTATTGTGGAATATCCTGTATGATGGAGTTCTTAGGCTTAACCTGCCAGAAGGTGCCAAGATCATAGGTTTTGCTGATGATCTCGCAGTCGTAATCGAGGCGAAATATAAAGACGAAGTAGCCTTGAAGGCAAATCAGAGTATCTCTCTGATCCGTGATTGGCTGACATCGGTGGGGCTCCAACTGGCAGAAAGGAAAACAGAGGCCCTTCTTATAAGTAGCCGTAAAAGGAGAGAAGAAATAATCCTGAGAGTGGGCAGGCAAGAGATACGGTCCCAGCCCTCACTGAGATATCTTGGGCTTATACTTGATGAAAGGCTAAAATTCAAGGAGCATATTCAGAAAGTATGCATCAAAGCAGCAGGAGTGACCACAGCTCTAGCCCGATTGATGCCCAACGTAGGCGGACCTAGAAGTAGTCGGAGACTATTAATGGCGAGCGTCGTCTCATCCACTCTTTTACACGCAGCCCCAATATGGAATAATGCCCTGGACACACTTTCTTACAGGAGACCCATTGTGTCAGATTATCGCCGAAGCGCTCTGAGGGTGATAAGTGCATTTCGCACAGTATCCTAGGAAGCTGCATGTGTGGTGGCCAGGATGCCACCAATTGAACTGCTGTCGGAGGAAAGGCAACGTACGTATAAAAGTGTTGTCCACATTCGTAGAACCGAAGAGAGGAAGCAGACAGCCCAAAAGTGGCAGCGACGTTGGGATTTGGAAGCGAGCGGAAGGTGGACCCATAGGCTGGTACCTTGCATCCAACCCTGGATGGATAGAAGCCACGGGAAAGTGGACTACTACCTAACCCAAATGCTCACTGGACATGGCTGCTTCAGATCCTACCAATTACGGTTTAAGTTGGACAATACAGCAGAATGTCCAAGATGCCCAACAATAGATGAAACAGTAGAACACGTATTCTTCTGCTGTCCTCGCTTTCAAGTAGAGAGGGAAGAATTTCAAGAAATATGCAGATCAGAAGCTACACCTGACAACATCGTCACCTCATGCTACTTTCTCAGGAGAACTGGATGGCGGGCCAACGTCTGGCTGCGGATGTCATCAAGAAATTGAGAATGAAAGAGAAGGAGAGGCGTGCCTAGAAATATAGGGTAAGGCGCCTAACAACGGGGCGGCACACAGCCACTCTCCTCCACGAAGTAATGCCTAACGGTGGTCCCGTGGAGGGTGAGAAACAGGTGTTGGGAGGTTGGTTTTAGTGGGTAGAAATCCCACGCACGGATAGGTACGGGCCTATCCACGTCTTTTGGAGATTTCCACCTACCCTCGTAAAAAAAAAAAAAAAAAAAAAAAAAAAAAAAAAAAAAAAAACACATAATACAGACCTTTTTGCGGGACTTGGTTATTTGGACTCAGGGGATCCTAAAACGTGTATTTCCGTTGAAAACTGGAATTCGAAAATTTTCACGATCGCAATACTTCCTCTTACTATATATAGTAAGTAAAAGTAAAAAAGGAGTTAGCGAAAACCAAAATCCCGTTTTTTATTATATATATTAAATAAATGCATATCTTATTATATTGCTACAATCCATAAATAGCTTAAACTGAATAAACTGCAGGCGAATGTAGGTTTTATTCTGATTAAAATGGTCTAAAAGGGCTTAAATGCCGATATTTTTAAATTTTCTTCTTCTAAAGTACCTTTACTTTTGTAGATTCAATAAAAATAACTATATTATCTTGTTAACGCTGATGAAAAACAAGTAAATATATAAATTGAATAAATTCGATACCCAACTAAAGGAGAAAACAGAAAAAATAATTATTTAATGCAATTTTTCGTTTTTGAACTTAAGAGCAGTAATATACATGTATGATATACCGTTAGAAAGCTAAAGATTTTAGGAAAAATATTATCTCATACACAAGCTTTAAAAATGAGTGATGAAAAGAAGAAAAACTAACTGATTATTTTAGATAATAATATAATAATTTTTTTAATAAAACCTATGTTTCTATAAAAATTCAATTTAATTAATTCTTCAATAGTTTCACGTTTTTTTAATCTCTAACCGTATTTGAAAATTATTTCATTGATTTTAAAAATGGAGGTAAGTGAAAGTCGTGTGTTGCTAGCACCAGATTTTTTAAATAATTTTAATAGCGTTCGCTTAAATCTTAGTATTATTGTTAATAATATTAATAGAGTTGATAATTGTAAATATTTTGGCATATATTTTGATTATAGAAATTAGATTTTCCTCAATAACCGTTGAGAATCACACTAATGGTCATATGAACTGTTTAATTCTTTTTGAGGTTTAATTTCGGCTCCTACCATATGATTAGATAATTTATGATAATTCTTATATATTTCATACATAGGTAAATGAGAGTGATATATAATGGTAATATATAAATCCATTCTGATAAATGACGGAAAAACCCCGCTTTTTATATTGTGCAATAAACCCTCGCTTTAACGAACTCCAAGGGACCAAAAATTTTTCTGTTCGTTATAAAAGAATTTGTTATATCCAAAAAATATATTGTATGTATATTATATGTCTTGGTAGAAATTCAGGTGGTTAAAAAGAAATATTTTCAAAACAGCATTTGCTTTCAGGCACATGTTTATTTAGAAACTACATAAGCAGTTAAAACTATGCACTATGTATATATATCTATCTTATTTCACATTTTACATAATACTTTAAGATTAACATATACCATCATTCAAAATACAAAACTTAAGAAGGAACTTACAATACCAAAATCACAGGAATTCATATAAAGTTGAAATGATAAAAAAAAATTATTTGTTTTGCACATCCCGATGAAGAAGCAACGGAGGAATCGATTGTATCTTTATTAGCGATAATCGTTGATAGAGGAGATTTTGATATCCCGTATTTTTCCGCAATTTTCTATTTCGTCTCTATTTTTTTATCCACTTCTTGTAAAAATCGCCAACCTTGTATTTAAATCAATGGATTTTCTGTTGACCTCGTGGGAAACTCGAATTAAAGCAAGTAATAAAAGCAATAAAAACAGAAAAACTAGCTGAAATACTCGAAACCAGAAGCTGTCATAGACTGTGAATCACAGAATTGTTTGTTTATTTATTTAACGTCACTTTATGCTACTATGGCTAATCGGACGATGCTACATTGGGAGTCCTAAATTTTGCCTACACAGGTTTTATTAGGATAGGGATCTTTAACGAGTACCTGACATCGCACAGGCTCAGGACCACCTTTTAACGTCCCCTCCGAAGGACGGCGTAACTAAGGATTTTTTACCCCCATTAAAAAATCCTAGGACCACCTGCGGGTTTGAACCCGTGACCTTTAGCATGGGAGGCTGTTACGCTAGCCACCTAGCTACAAGTGATCCGGAATCACAGAATTAAGCTGAATAGAGGGAAGAGGTAAGGATTTGGACAGAAAGGCGCCGCTCTTTACTGGGAATTAAGACGTTTCGTTATTTTTTTCTTCTTTATTTTTCGTAATAACCGAACAAATTCAATTCTAAGATCCACAAAAGTAGTTCGTTAATTCGTTATAAGAGAATTTTCCGTTATAAACTAGGAGAAAGCATAGTTTTCTATTCATTTTTCAAGGGACCGCAACGATAGTTCGTTAAAAAGAGGGTTTACTGTATTACTATCAGGAAGCACAGCAATCTTTAATAGAAATGTTTCTCACATAATTCGATATAACGTAATTATAATAGTATTTCGGGAGTTATGTGGCATTGGAAATTCCTAAAAAGTAATTAGTTGGCATTAATTAGTCCGGAATAAAAATCTAGACAGAGGTAATGGAATGAAGTTAGCCATGTTATGTTGCAAAATAGGGTGGGATCTAAATATTCAGGAGTGGTAATAAGCGAATACTGCCCGCCCAGGTTCATGTTGCTAATGGAATACAAAATTTCATCGGCTATGATAACTAGCCACTCCGACCCCAGTTAATCCTTTCACGATAAAACCACTTTGCTCTTGCTATTTGCCTCCTCTTGGGGCGGTTCGGGTGTTGGGAGCTATCGTGTTGATTCCACAGAACACAGCTTATGCAATTTTTGTTTTTTATGCTTATCTTTATGTTAATAATCCTCTCTAACTTAATGATTTCGTTTAGGAGTTTAAAGAAATAACTAGGAAGTATTTATAATAAGAATCAAATATTGAGTTGTTTCACATGAAATGGGAAACGGAAACATTTCATAAAGTTAGAATCGGTCATAATTACTCCGAGAGATTTAAGGTGCGATCGGGTTTGAAACAGGGTGACTCCCTTTCACCTGTTTTGTTTAATATAGCCTTAGAATATGTTATAGAAAAGGTGATGAGTACCGAGAAAGGCTTACATATGGGTGACAAGATTCCGGTTTTGGGGTATGCCGATGATTTGGTACTACTAGGTGAAGACACAGAAACTATACAACTAAATACAAGTGTGTTAATAAAAACCGGTAAACAAATAGGTCTCGAATTAAATACCGATAAGACGAAATATATGATTAGTTGCAGAAATGGTGGCGATCTTGATGATATTAATATTTCAGGTCATACTTTTGAACAGGTAGAGAAATTCAAGTATTTAGGTTCAATGATAACAAGAAAAAATGAAATCCAGGAAGAAATAAAGTCCCGGTTAAAGGTGGGAAATGCGTGTTATTATTCGGTTGGTAAATTGCTTAGCTCGCGGCTTCTGTCTAAAAACTTATAGGTTAGAACTTATAAAACTATTATCTTCCAACGGTTCTTTACGGATGCGAAACGTGGCCGCTTACTTTGAAGGATGAACAACGGCTTAAGGTTTTCGAGAATAAGGTGCTGCGTAAAATATTTGGTCCGAGGAGAGATGAGGCCACTGGGGAGTTTAGAAGGTTGCACAACGCGGAATTGCGGAGTTTGTGCCCTGTGAATATAATTGAGTTGATAGCGTCGCGGAGACTCAAATGGGCGCGTAGGGTTGTTGGGCTTAGTGAGGAACGGATTCCGAGAAAGTTGGTGTTCGCTGAACCGACTGGTAGGCGTCCAAAAGGTAGGCCGAAGCGTCGATGGGAGGATTGCATTAAGGCTGATCTCGGGGGTTTGGGCTTGACCGGTGAACATTGGACGAGTCTGTGCAGGCGAAGTTTGGTGGTATCGGCATCGAATCGTGGTATTATTCACATGAAATGTCCGTTTTTATAGTTTCTGAAATACATAAAGGATTTTGCAGGTCTCTGTTGTTTTCTTCCGAATGTTTACATATTTAAAGTAAACAGTTACTAATCCTCTACCTTTGTATTATAAACATTAGATTCCCAATCAATTACCCACTTTTTAGTATACCTCCAAGTATGAACATGGAAACACGCGATTTTCGAGTAATATTTTTGTACGAGTTTAAACTCGGCCATTCAGCAGCTGAGGCCACTAGAAATATTTGCAAGGCGTTTGGGGAAGGGAGTGTTAAATAATGGACCATTCGCCGTTGGTTTGCTAAGTTCTCAGCTGGTGATACCGACTTGGAAAACTCGAAAACTGGAAAGACCTCCGTCCGTAATAGACGACGATGTCTTCAAACATACAGTATTGGGAAAATAAAAAAGCTCGATACATGGGTACCTCATGATCTCACTGAGCGGCATGTTTCAAAACATACCGTGCAACAATTGAAAGAACAGGGCTACGAAGTTCTTCTGCACCCACCATATTCTCCCGACTTGTCTCCAACAGATTACCACCTGTTCAGAAATTTACACAACTTCGTTGAAGGAAAACTTTTTGAAAATGATGATATAGAGAAAAGTGGGTTTTTAGATTTTGTTTCACTTCAAAGCTCAGAGTTTTCAGTTCGGAGATAAAAAAGTTGGTGTCACGTTGGGAAAAATGTGTAGAAAAAGAAGGTTAACACTTCGAATAAAATTATCTTGTTTACATATCGTATTTTTAATAAAAACCCTTTACCTTGAAAACGGACATTTCATGTGACACAACCCAATACAAACCGAAAGCAGTTTTCAAGGCCATTGTCTATTTAGGCGCCTCGGGAGTACCCGAAGAAGCAGAAGTTACTTACTAGTGGGTTCGTGTGGACTGCTAGTTTAAGATTAAAGGAAATATATCTATTTTTAAAAAAGTCTAGAAGTAATGGGATATTCGTTTTCATACAACTGTATTATCAAAAAAATACATCAACTGATTGTGAAATTTGAGATAAAGGCATGGTATAGGCGTGAGAAAAACTACTTAGTATAGTTTATTTAAAGCAGTAGGGCAAGAGGCCATCGTCTTTTCAGCTGCCTTGGAGAATGATCTGGAATAGAGAAAGATGAAAGGTTGTGGACAAGTGGGTTTGGGTTGACTGGTAATTTGGAAGAAAGGAAGTATATCGAATTCGGGCAAAGTCTGAAAATAATTTGATATTCAGGACTTTATGGGTTACTTTATTGGTGACAAATGGGGGGTATTTAGGGTAATTTGGAGGATTTTGGATTGCAAGGATTGGATGCGAGTGGAATTGATGGCTTCGTGGATCCCCATAGTTCAATTCCACATGTCCAAATAGGCCTAAGTGTGGTAAGTTTTTTGTAGTAGGTGAGAAGTTTTGAACGTTTGTCAAGTAAATGTTGTAATAAACGATATTTGTGAGCTGTTTCTTGTCGTTTCATTCTAGTGTGGGGAACCCAACTAAGGCATTTGTCAAGATGGAGTCATCGGTACCGAATCTGTTTAACTGGAATATTACTAAAGGCTATAGTTGGGCAGGTAGTCCTACGTTTGTGACGAAGGGTAAAGGTAACTTGATGTATACAGAAAATATCTTCAGCTAGTGGGATATTCAGGTCTACGAATGATTTTAATAATAGCAAAATTAGGAACATTGGGGATTCGTTGAAGGGGTTGGAAGCATTGGGTGCGGGTTTGGTGGTTTATTGGATATCTAAATGCCATGGTAAAATATACATAATAATTATTATGTAATTGAGGTAGAATGAAATTAAATATATACTTTCTTTAATGATATGAAATTCTCAAACGTATTTTAAATTCATTGAATGGTTTTTTAATTTGAAATGAATTGCTGGATATGGATATGGACTTTACGAAATATACGAAATATCGATTTCGTAACATATTTTCATTCGAATATTTAGGAAATAAGGGAATCAATATCTCTTCTTACGCTTCATTTTAAATAAAATACATTTCTCTCTTTGCATAATAATGCAGTTTATTTTTTCTTATTTCCAGGTCAAAAAAGATTCCGGTTTAGTCAGCAAGGACTCTTTTGTCCGTGTGATAAAATTTATGGGAGTACCATTGAAGCCTGACGAAATATCCTTGTTGATAAGAAAATACCGTAACGACGCTGACACCGTGAAGTACGAAGCATTCCTAAAAGAGTTGAACAAGGTATCGCAGTTCCTGGCGGATAACCAATACGTCGACCCTTACGGTGTAAGTGATGGTCTTATTAAGGATGTTTGTTGTCTGGACATTCGACTTCGGTAATTTCCACGTTCCTCAGGCTCTTCGGGACGACTGCTTCGGCGAGATGCCTCACCTCCCGGACATGGACATGAAGCCTGTGCCGGAGGGAGAGCAGTACGGCATAATCCAACTCTGCTCGGACAATTGGCCTGGAGGATCGATCAATGCGGCGGAGACGTCGGTCGCCTTCAACAAAGTCAGGGATCAGGTTCAAAACGAGAGGCTAAGGGTTGATGACTTCTTTATGGTGAGTCGTTCACTTTTCTCTTAAAACTGAAAAATATATTTCTCTATAAAAATAAAATAAAAAATCTACGTCTGGAAACAAGGTCTTGGATTCAGAACTCACAGAGATTCGTACTCTTTCACCTCCAACAGCCATGTTCGGATTAGGCCTCCGTCGCGTTATCCCCCACTTTTGGGTAACCACTTTATAGATACTGGGTGTGTTGCTATTCTTATGCTAAAATAATGGAATTCTTCCATCGCTCAAAATTATAAGAATAGATAATTCTTTCTCTCTTGGGGTTTGAACCTAGGACTCGGAGAACATTAGACTAGTGCTCTATCCATTTAATCCTTATCTTTTGAAGCATAAATGATAGTTTCAAAGTCATTTTAGCTCCATCGTTCTGACTCCTATTTAAGTGGTGTAAGAAACCAAATTGTTAAAAATAAAACCTCCAAAGCCAAAAATTAAAATATATAAATTTAAAAAATAAAAACTCTGTAAATTATAACAATGGCTTCCTATTTCCAAATAAAAATATTAGGGTATAACTGTTTATATAGCAGTTTATAGCTACTGATAATTTTAATTTTTCGGTTTATCGCGCTTTACTCGTTCTAAAACTTCATGCATATTTTTTATATCTTAAAAATAAGTGAGTTTTCTTTACTACTACTAAAACTATATACATGTATTTCTTCATTTTCAAAAATAACTAGTTTATGGGCGTGTTAATGGCTAAAATTTCACTTTTTTTTTTCTTTTTCATATTTATTTTTATAAAAAACTCTATCTTCAGAAATAACCGAATTATTGAAATAAACCACATTCAAATGGCCGCCATTTTAAAAATAATCAGCTGATATCAACGTTTAGGTGGTAGGGTCATCGTTGTAAGCCCCATTATTTTTGAGGCGACTATCAAAATAATTGGTTCAGTAGTTACCAAGAAATACCATAGACGGCGGTCAAACGGATTTTTTTTTTTATTCGTTATTCGGGTTCTACGTATCATGAAACAAAAGTTCTGATATTTTGAGGAGGAATATTTTTTTTTCGATTACAAAGGTTCATTATTGAACATAATAACCCAAAATGAATTTTATTTTAACCTTCCTAAATTTATTGTAAAATTCAACTATCAACGTTTCGGCTCCCTTTGAAAAATCCTACACTAAAAGATTTTGTACTCTTTACGAGTCAATAAGACAAGGGTACTTAAAATATCTGATATATTTCATCTTTTTATGGTTGTTCTGGTTTTTTATTTTTCTCTTTTACATAATCTTTATGTCCTAAAAATAGAAGGAAGAGGGAACGGCGTGGTCTAGGGGATAGGGCATTAATCTTCTGTTCTACGAGTCCTGGGTTCGAGTCTCAGGGTGTGGCAGAATATTGTTTATTCTGTTGTTTCGGTCGGAGGAGGGGAAGGGAGCTTTAGAGTATGGAGACCTTCCTGGGACAGACCCAGACTCTAAAAAGTGGGTACCCGAAGTAATGGAGAAAAAACACGACGGCTGAGTGTGATCTCGGTCTAATCACCCCATTGTGCTTCCGTTGGCTTAGGAACATTACGAATCTCTATACAAACTGAGCCCAAGACACTTCATGGGTTGTAGAGGTACCCATTTTTTATTTATTTATTTTTTATATCAGAAATGTATTTCTACTCTTGTACTCTCTAAATATGGATATGATTTATTGATTAATAACGGAATGTTCGTATTTCTGTACTCAGTCCTACGATAAACTGGACACTGGTAGAGTAGCAGCAGAAGTATTGAGGTCCGCCATAGATTGGATCTGTGTGAGCGAGACTTGTTTCAACGACCTGTACCTCACACCGAGGGAGGTGGAGCTTCTTATCAAAGTATACGCAGACCCAACCACTCACGATAAAATTCTTTGGAAAGTTTTCAAAACCGATGTGGAGAGAGGTAAGTTTCTGTTATATATATTACTTACTATGAAAATACAAAGTATTTTCAAGTATTTAGGTTCAATGATAACAAGAAAAAATGAATCCAGGAAGAAATAAAGTCCTGGTTAAAGGTGGGAAATGCGTGTTATTATTCAGTTGCTAAATTACTTAGCTCACGGCTTCTGTCTAAAAACTTAAAGGTTAGAATTTATAAAACTATTATTCTTCCAACGGTTCTTTACGGATGCGAAACGTGGCCGCTTACTTAGAAGGATGAACAACGGCTTAAGGTTTTCGAGAATAAGGTACTGCGTAAAATATTTGGTCCAAAGAGAGATGAGGCCACTGAGGAGTTTAGAAGGTTGCACAACCCGGAATTGCGGAGTTTGTACCCTGTGAATATAATTGAGTTGATAGCATCGCGGAGACTCAAATGGGCGCGTAAAGTTGTTGGGCTTAGTGAGGAACGGATTCCGAGAAAGTTGGTATTCGCTGAACCGACTGGTAGGCATCCGAAAGGTAGGCCGAAGGGTCGATGGGAGGATTGCATTAAGGCTGATCTCGGGGGCTTGGGCTTGACCGGTGAACATTGGACGAGTCTGTGCAGGCGAAGTTTGGTGGTATCGGCATCGAACCTTCGGGTTCGGTAAGCCTATTATTATTATTATTATTATGAAATACAATTTATGTATATATTTATCAAAACTATTTACACAAAAAAACATCAACTTGCAACTTTCAAGTAACAGTTGAATACTTATTATTTATTAAAATAAATTTATTAGTTTATTATTTAAGATAATGAACCTTGATATCGACTAGGAAAAATAAATAATGACCCCTCTGAAATTTTTGGGTCTTAATAATACAAAAAAAAAAAAAAAAACAATAAATAAAAAACAATTCATAATATTTATATGGTTGATATTATGTTTCTTAAACTTTATTATTATTAAAAAATAAAGAGAAAATCTGGTGCACACGACACACGACTTTCACTCATATCTGTAGTTTAAATCCATTTTTACTTTCACTTACTTATACGCGAGTTCAAATAACCAAATCCCGCTAAATGGCCTTGGTCTGTGTGTGTGTGTGTGTGTGTGTGTGTGTGTGTGTGGTGTGTGTCTCTGTGTGTCCGTGTATTTGTGGTGAGTCCAGTACGAAAACGAATTGATGTACGAAAATGAAATTTCATATTTGGCAAAACTATAATTACGAGATGTTACAGCAACTTTTTCATTAAAATCGGCTAACCAGAAAAGCCACTTTATACCATGAATTTTGCACTTATTACGATTTTCTCAAAAACGGCTGCAACGGATTCTTTTTTTATTTCGATTAAACTCGCTATATTGATGTAATGTTTAACGGGATTTAATATTATGTAGGTTTCATTCTGATTGAAATAGTCTGACAGGCTTAAATACCGATATTTTTAATTTTCTTCCTCTGAAGTATCTTTAATTTTGTAGATTTCAAAAAATTAACCCTATCGTCTGATTAGCTTTGTTAGAAAAAAAAAACAGGTAAATACATAAGTTGAACGAATTCGAGATCCAACAAAACGAGAAAGCTGCAAAAATATTTTATAAATGCAATTTTTAGTTTTTGAACTTAATAACAGTAATATACATGTATAATATACCGTTGAAATGCTAAATATTTAAAAAAAAAATATTATCCTAATGTTTGCCTATCCAGGTTTTATTAGGATAGGGATCTTTAACGAGTATCTAACATCGCACAGGCTTGGAACCACCTTTTAACGTCCCCTCCGAAGGACGGCATATATTAGGATTTTTTACTCCCATTAAAAAATCCTAGGACCACCTACGGGTTTCTAATCATTCTTGAACACCAACCAAACCATTTAATTTTCATATTTTTAGTTGTTTTTTTTTTTTACACTTTCACCATTGTATAGATGCTATATATTTTTTTTGGTTTTAGGAGTGGAACCGGATGAAATTGCAACTTGGCCCCACCGTGGTGTTGTAAGACACAGCGCTAACCCCTTCCAGGTCCTCTACCGACCTCCGACACCACCCGATGACCTGAGATGTCTCACCCTCAACGATGTCCTAGCCCACGTCAAAGAGTGCATGGAGACGTTCGGATCCTCCAGGAAGCTGTTGACTTCTTTCGCCAAGCGCGATGTGTAAGTGAATAACTCTTATCAGGAGCTAGGTCTAAAACCTGTGATATTTGTCCCTTTCAGTGTTATCTAGCGCCTCTTTTGGTAACCATGTGCTCCAAGCTTGGGAGTTTAAAGCTGTGCTACACAGCGATAGAACATAAAGGTTAAAAATTCGTGAGATTCGGTGATAGTGAAATATTAAACACTTAATCATACTTTCAACGTATTATAATAAATTACCGCATTTATATAAAACTTCATAATTTATTTTGGGTTATTATTTTCAATAATGAACTTTTGTTATCGACCAAAAAAACTCCCACCCTCAAAATTTGAGGACTGTCTCAAGATGCGTAAAATCCAAATAACAAAAAAAAAAAAAAAAAAATCCGTTTGTCCGCAGTACGCCGTCCGCGGACTTTCTCTGACACTACTGGACCAATAAAAAAAAAAATAAAAAAATACTAGTCTATGCAACAGTGATCCTAACACCTAGACCTTGATATCAGCTGGTTATTTATAAAATAGCAGCCTATTAAAAGTTATTTAATTCAATAACCGAGTTATTTTTAAGATAGTGATAAAATTTATTAGTGTTTTTTTTCAATCATAAAAACATGAATAATTATAAAAAAGAGAAAGAAGAAAGAAAAAAATTGAAATATTACGCGTAAATACGTCCATAACTCATTTATTTTTGAAGATAGATACAAATGTGCATGGGGTTTTAAAATCAGTAAAGCTCGATAAAAAAAAAAAAAAAAAAATTGAAATCTTGCCTATATATACGCCCATAAATCAGTTGAATTATTAATTTAGTTTCATATTACATAATTGCCTATCAACAGCTATTATTAAAATGTTATAATAAATAAAGGTTAATTTTCAAAAATAGATTTTCTATATTGAAAACATGTTTTTATGATGTGCATATTACACTTGTTTCTTTTGCTAAAATTATCATTTATTTTATTTATTTTTATTAATATTTAATGAAATTACATTTTTTTTTAAAATAATATTTGATGTTAATTTTCGAATCTATTTTTTTTTAACATCAAATATTATTTTAAAAAAATGTAATTTCATTAAATATTTAAAAAAAAAAAAAAAAAATAACTGATAATTTTATCAAAAGAAACAAGTGTAATATGCACATCATAAAAACATGTTTTCAATATAGAAAATCTATTTTTGAAAATTAACCTTTATTTATTATAACATTTTAATAATAGCTGTTGATAGGCAATTAAGTAATATGAAACTAAATTAATAATTCAACAGAAAATGGCATATCGCCACAGCTAATTTCTAAAAGCTATATCTCTTCTAGTTCTTGACCAATTTCAATGATTTTTTTTCTTTTTTGTCAAAAATAATATTTGATGTTAATCTTCGAATCTATTTTTTTTTTTTAATGTGGTTTTAGGCGGAATCGCTCGACTCTTGATCAAATATTTTCCTTACGTCAAATATTAGAGAAGAAGCTGGAATACAACGGTGTATTCCATCAACTTTATATAGATTTTAAAAAGGCTTATGATTCCATAGACCGTCAGAAGCTATATAACATCATGATTGAACAGGGGATACCTAAAAAGTTAGTAAACCTAGTAGAGATGTGTTTGTCGGAAACATTTCATAAAGTTAGAATCGGTCATAATTACTCTGAGAGATTTGAGGTGCGATCGGGTATGAAACAGGGTGACTCCCTTTCACCTGTTTTGTTTAATATAGCCTTAGAATATGTTATAGAAAAGGTGATGTGTACCGAGAAAGGCATAAATATGGGTGACAAGATTCCGGTTTTTGGGGTATGCCGATGATTTGGTACTACTAGGTGAAGACACGGAAACTATACAACTAAATACAAGTGTGTTAATAAATACCGGTAAACAAATAGGACTCGAATTAAATACCGATAAGACGAAATATATGATTAGTTGCAGAAATGGTGGCGATCTTGATGATATTAATATTTCAGGTCATACTTTTGAACACGTAGAGAAATTCAAGTATTTAGGTTCAATGGCTGTAGTCAATAAAATAAAACTAAATGCTGACAAAACAAAAGCAATTGTAATAGGATCCTATCACCTCCTGAAAAATATTCCACATATCCCAACCCTGTACCTAAATAGTAATCCTATAAAGTTCCACAACAAGAAAAAATGAAATCCAGGAAGAAATTAAGTCCCGGTTAAAGGTGGGAAATGTGTGTTATTATTCAGTTGCTAAATTACTTAGCGGTTGATGACCACCCGTAGTTGAACGCCTATAAAAAACACCAATAAATTACTTAGCTCGCGGCTTCTGTCTAAAAACTTAAAGGTTAGAATTTATAAAACTATTATTCCTCCAACGGTTCTTTACGGATGCGAAACGTGGCCACTTACTTAGAAGGATGAGCAACGGCTTAAGGTTTTCGAGAATAAGGTACTGCGTAAAATATTTGGTCCGAAGAGAGATGAGGCCACTGGGGAGTTTAGAAGGTTGCACAACGCGGAATTGCGTAGTTTGTACCCTGTGAATATAATTGAGTTGATAGCATCGCGGAGACTCAAATGGGCGCGTAAAGTTGTTGGGCTTAGTGAGGAACGGATTCCGAGAAAGTTGGTATTCGCTGAACCGACTGGTAGGCGTCCGAAAGGTTGGCCGAAGCGTCGATGGGAGGATTGCATTAAGGCTGATCTCGGGGACTGGTGAACATTGGACGAGTCTGTGCCCAGTTGCTTAAGTTTGGTGGTATCGGCATCGAACCTTCGGGTTCGGTAAGCCTATTATTATTATTATTATCATTTTTTTTTTAACATGGCCATTCCCTCTACCGCTACTTCCTTGAACTCTCACAACACCTCGCACTCACAAATTATCACCTACATTTTCTCTCACTTAGCGGCTTTTATTTAAGAAGGAGGCATACTTAGATCACAGGTTTTAGAGGCTACTTATTTGAATCATATTTCGAACAGTACTTCCTTGGGTCATTTTTCTAATGAAAAAAAAAATGTAGAATCACCTCAAGTTTGTTGAAGAAAAGTGTTCACATCTAATGATCTCAAAATTACAGAAATAGAACAGCATATTTAACTGTGGAACAATTTGAATGGATATTCTTGGAGTGCGGAATTTTTCTGGCGCCTAAAGAAAAAGAAATTCTTCGAGAAAGATACCAAGATCAAATGGGAGTTAATTGGAGGTTCTTCGCCGAAGATCTGACCAAGTTTCGTCAGCAGCTGGCTGTAAGTAAATTAATATATTAATGAATTAATTTTTATAGTGCTCAAAATAGACAGATGAACAATATTAGTTAATGAACGCATTATATGCGATATTGGTATGTAACATTAAGTTGTTTGGAGATTGTAGTCCAATATGAGTAGATAATTTGAAGGTTTGTTTGTCCTGAAGATGGAGTAATTGTTCTTAACCTTTCACATATTTTATGTCGTATTAAAAAAAAAAAAAAAAAAAAAAAAAAAAAAAAAAAAAAAAAAAAAAAAAATATATATATATATATATATATATATATATATATATATATATAATGTTGTCTATACGGGTCCTGAGTTTAGTCAATAAATAAGCTATTTCTTTTCTTTTTTTTTAGGCTAGGTTTATAGAATTTATCGTTCTGATATTCGTGCCCTAACAGTGGGAAGAAAACAAAACAGAATATTAAAATTTGTATACAATGATTAATAAATTGTTAGAGAGATTGAAAATATTTTCGAATATAAAACATTCAATATTATATTTGATATAATTCAATATGAATATAAAACATTTGAAATATAAAATAATAATATATAAAGTGGAAAACATTAACTCGGCATTTTTTTTAATTTTTATTTTATATAATCTAAATCGGTCAAACAGTAATTTGTATGCATAAATGACACCCCATCAAATTGCGTCGGAGCGAAGCTGGGGAAACTCGCTAGTTATTATTAATATGATTAAAAAATAAGATGAGTTTACTTTAAAATTATTTATCTTACTTAATTGTTCTCAAATTGTTATTATTTTTCTTTTGATTCTATTAGTTGTTATCTTGTATTCTTAGCCCTAATGAAGGACCACAGCTTATGCCGAAACGTCGGCACTCAAAACAAAACAGTACTGTTCAGTAGCTACCAAAAAAAAGTTTGAAAATGCACACCTAGATGACCAACAGGTTAAAGAATATTAATGAAAAAGTTTAAGTAAAAAGATAAGTTACGCAAATTAAAAAAAAAGAATTAAATAAAGAAAAATATAACTATAAATGAATAAATAAGGTTAGATAGAAATCTTAACCCAACTAACATCCATACATGTGATTATGAATAATCTCCAGACAGCCCAAATTATATTCTCGGCCATCATGGACAGTCCACTATATTACCAACACCAAGTTCTTCTAAAAGGCTCCTTGTTCTACTAGGGATAGTCCCGAGATCCGAACCAAAGGCCACTCGCGGTGAACTAGATAAAACAAATCTTCTCAACAATAACTCGATCTTTTTCATAGTGCCTTATCTTGAAAAATTCTATTAATTAGGCTTAATACAATTTAAATTTAAATAAAACAGTTAGAAAAAAATTCAGGTTGATCTTCAACAAAAAGAAATGGACGAGAGACGAAAAGCTGTAGAGGAAGAGAAAAGGCAGAGAGTGGCATCGATGGAGGGGAATATCATCGAGATCCTCGCAAAAATAAAATGTATTGTAAGTGGCATATTAAAACAAAAATAATAATACATAAATTAAATACATTGATCATGAAGTAAAAATGGTTGACTATGAGCCTACGTTTCGGCCTAAATTTCAGGCCTTCTTCTGGGCGATTGAAGAAGTGAGTACCTAACAATGAACCACAACCATTGTTGGGTTCTCTCTTTTTCAATCGCTATGTAGAAAGCCTGAAATTTAGGCCGAAACATAGGCACTATTAAATTAGGTTTCGGCTTAATATTGTGTTAATTTGACTGAACTCTCAACTAACTTCTCCAGTAAATAAATGGATGTTTGCTTATAAATTATTATTATTTTGAATCCATATTTGAATGTTTCAGATAGTCTGCAAGAGAGTATGGATGAAAGATTATCTAAAGGTGTTTGATAAACACAATCGCGAGGTTATAACCAGATCCGAATTCCAAAGAGGTTTGGACCAGTGTGGGCTCAAGCTGTCCAATAGAGAAATCGAAATTCTTCTGGACGTGTAAGTAAATTTATTTTATTTATTCATTTACTTTAAACTTCCTTAACATTTCCTTTCCGTATAAAAGGAAATCCTCTCAAAAAGGAATGATAATAATCAAAAGCTTTGCCAACACGAAATTGATAACGCTACTGCTACTTGCTGGTAACTCCACTGGACTAGTGTAATGAAAGAAAAAATCTGGTGCAGACAGCAAAACTTACCTCGGTTTCTAAAACCAATTTAATAACTAAAAAACGGAGTTCATAAATGTTTAAAGAAATATATAAATTTCTTTGGAAACACCTGTTTTAGATCAAATAATATACTAATATATTTTTCTAATATTACAAAAATCAGTCAGTTTTATCATTATCCATTGAATTTCATATCTTTATAAATAAAATAATATTTTTCTTAAAATCTTTAGCTTTCTAACGGTATATTATACATCTATATTACTGATCTTATGTTCAAAAACAAATAATTGAATTAAAAAAAAAAACTTTTTAAGTTTTCTCCCCCATTCTCTACACAGTCTATACAGCTGATATCCCAACCCATCCTAACACATTCCTTTCTATCTATGCCGATGACACTTGCGTGCTATCAGTTAATAACGATCCTAGTATTGCCTCTCAAAACCTCCAATCCCACATCAGAGACCTTGAGGTATGGTGTCAGAATTGGAGAATTAAAATCAACTCCAATAAATCCCACCAGATTACTTTTACCCTTCGTCGTAAACCTATGACATCCTGCCCTACAGTGTCCTTTAATTATATTCCGCTTGTCCCTGTTGAACAGATCCGTTATTTAGGCCTCCTGCTTGACAAACGTCTTACATGGAATCCGCATACAAGACTGAAAAGACAAGAGACTGCTCGCCGATTTCGGTTACTTCAACATTTACTTGACAGACGCTCTAACCTTTCTCTTTACTACAAAAGACTAATTTACATGACAATCATAAGGCCTATCTGGACTTACGGAGTTGAGCTTTGGGGCTCTACTAAACCATCAAACTCTTTCCGTATCCAATCCTTACAATCAAAAATCCTTCTCAAAATCCTTAACGCTCCTTACTTTGTCACCAACAAAATCATCCACAAAGACCTTAATGTTCCATATGTTGCTGATTTGGCCTGTACCAGGTATCACTCCTTCCATGAAAAACTCCACTCCCACTCTAATCCACTAGTTTCAATCCTTGCTTCCACTTTAATCCCTGACAATCCGCCGAGGCGTCTGAAAAGAAGATGGCCTCGAGACCTTCTTGTGTAGATTCACTACTAGAGTGCTGCCAATGGGCAGTTTCTCTTCATGTTTTTTTTCATGTGTATTATCATTGTTGCCGATTTACTTGATGTATGAACATAGAGTTGTAAATTTCAATAAATGATTTAAAAAAAAAAAAAAAAAGTTTTCTCCTTTAATTATTTTTCAAATTCGCTCAACATACATATATAGCTGTTTTCTATCAATGCTAACAAGAAAATATGGTTATTTTTATAGAATATATAAAATGAAAGGTACTTTAGAAGAAGAACATTTAAAATATCGGCATTTAAGCCCTGTCACACTATTTTAATCAGAATGAAACCTACATTATATTAAATTCCATTAAAGTGTAAATCAATATAGCGAGCTCAATATTAAAGCCTATTAAATTTAACATTGATATAGCGAGTTTAATCAAAATTTTCGAAACCGTTTTTGAGAATATAGTACTATATATAGTAAGTGAAAGTAAAAAAACAAAACAACAGTTCATATTTTATTCGGTTTATTACTATTTTACATTTATATTTTATTTGAAAAGTTAAATTAAGTTTCTATTGGAATCCTATTTAGTTTATAGTGAAACATCTATTTTCAAGAAATAGTATTCAATTTGAAAAAATTGATAACTTTGTAAGTTTATAGATTTATAATAACTTACCATTTATGTTAAAAACTCAGTTACAATGCGGTACATAATATTTTTTCTAAAATATTGCGTACTAAATGGAAGAATACCACTTGCACGATCCTGTGCAGATATAAGCAATATATACATATACAACATACATATACAGATACATATACATATACAAGCATGAAGATGACCGATGGCACAAATTTGGGACGATAGCCAGGTAAGCCAACTGAAGCATATAAAACAAACAGTGAAACCCTATTCCACATCTAGCCGTAGCAGCCGGAGGGAGGAGGTCGCGTTGACCCGGCTAAGGATAGGACACTTGCGGCTGACGCACTCTTATCTTTTTGCTAGGCAGCCGGTGCCCCGATGCCAGCACTGTGATGGAACCCTTACCATTCGGCATATTTTTCAAGAATGCCCTTATTATTCATCACACCTGAATAAAATTGGACTAAGCCCGAATATTTCAGCGGTGCTGGGTGATAGAGAGGAAACCATTGAATTAGTTTTTGATTTTCTTAAAGAGCAGTCATTATTATCGAAATTATAAAGACCATTTCTAGTCAGTTAGCATTACTAGTATTAGCTTTTTAAACTATTGTTTACATAAAAATATTTTTTCTTTCTTTATTTTTTTTATTTATTTATTTTTTTTATTATTTTTTTTTCTTTCTTTCTTTCAATCACTCATTACCTAATAGTTCTTTCTTATAAAGTTTGAATATGCATATAGTGTCTAGGCGTTGATGACCTTAGGGTTTTACGCCTTAAAACCAAAACAAACAAACAAACAACGATCCTGAACATTTAACTATAACCTTCTTCTTTACTAATAAAATATTTTCATACGTTAATGGGCTTACAACTACTTTATATTAACTTGTACGATTTATTTTATTGCATATTAACTGTTTTTTTTTAATCTTACGCATTCCAACGGTATATTATACGTCTATTTTACTGCTTATATTTCAGGAATAATTTTTTTAAGACCTGGTTACAAAAACTTTTTTTTTTAAATAAATGAGTTGATTTAATAAAATATCAAATAATTATTTAATAAAATATAATATAAATAATAACATCTGTTAAAACTCAATGTAAATAATTCTTTAAGAAGTTATTTTCGTTTCTAAATGTGTTTAAATATTCTTAAATCGGTATAAATAACGGTCGTAGTATTAGATATTTTTGATAGATTAAATTTAATTTTCAAACCTTTGGTACCTTAAAAAAAAAAAGTCCCGTTGAATAAACTTATCTCCCAGAGTCACGGAGCTTTTGTTTACAAAGTGAATACGTGACAATACTGCTTCACACTGCATCAATATCAATGGATGAGCTCTTTGTAACTATCTTCATTCTTTCAAGTAAAAAACATGACAACTTATAATTTTTGTTTCTTCAATGTTTTATTATAAATTAACACATATATCTATACTAATATTATAAAGCTGAAGAGTTTGTTTGTTTGTTTGTTTGAACGCGCTAATTTCAGAAACTACTGGTTCTAATTGAAAAATTCTTTTTGTGTTGGATAGTCCGTTTATCGAGGAAGGTTATAGGCTATAAAACATCACGCTGCGACCAATAGGACCGAAAAATCAGTGGAAAATCTGGGAAAAAACGGGGAAAATTTGGGAGAAAAAAAAACCTCGCTTCCCAATGGTTTACCTTCTATTTTTAAATTATTAAATTTCCCGTTAATTTATATTTTTCCATTTAAACACGTAGGAATAGATTTACGTCGAGATCGGGTTGCGGATAAAATCAGTATGTTCTTCTGCCACAAGAATATAAAACTAAAAATGTCATTTACGCGGAAGTACTTTAAAATATATTCTTTTAAAAACTTCTTAATAACAGAAATGGATGCAGACGAAATCGCTTTAAAATATATCAAAGAAAAAGTGACATGTACTAAGAAGGTTTAAATTTGGTTGATAAAATTCCGGTTCTGGGATACGCCGATGATTTGGTACTGCTAAAGGAATACATGGAAACTAAACAACTAAATACAAGTCCGTTAATAAAAACCGGTAAAGAAATAGGACTCGAAATAAATACCAAAAAGACAAAATATATGGTTTGTAGCAGGGACGGTGGCGATCATAGTGATATTGATATATCAGGGTATACTTTTGAACACGTAGAGAAATTTAAGTATTTAGGTTCAATGATAACGAAAAAAAAAATCCAGGAGGAAATAAAGTCCTGGTTAAACGCGGGAAATGCGTGTTATAATTCAGTTGCGAAATTACTTAGCTTCTGTCTAAAAACTTAACGGTTTAAATTTATAAAACTGTTATTCTTCCGACGGTGAAACGTGGCCGCTTACTTTGAAGGACGGACGACGGCTAAAGGTTTTAGAAAATAAGGTACTAAAATATTTGGTCCGAAGAGAGATGTGGCTACTGGGGAGTATAGGTTACACAACGCGGAAATATTTATATCAATCTATATTATTATCTATATTGTTAAGTCATGTTTTATTTCAAGAGTCATTTTCAACTTTGATCGTTATTACCTTGAAGCATATACATTTATAAATTTAAATAAATTAAAAAAAATTACTATTTCTTTTGATTTATTCGAGTATAATAATCAGAACTATTATTTTAAGCATATTTAGGACTTTTATTAGCTGTATGTCTATATTTATAAAAGAATGTACCACTCAATTTTCTGGTATCTAAAAAATTACTATGGTTGTGAGGCTAAAATTTTTCCTGGAGGTTCGTCTTACCGCCTAGATGTGCAATAAGGCAGGATTTGAAAATCTTCGCCCGAAAAGTGGTTGAACAACCTGAACGTTAAATTGTCTTAATCTGATATGTATCAGCAAAGGTACAAATATTTTATAACAAATATATTTAAGCATATTACTGTTGTTATCTGTTCGTTTAACGTCACTTTGATACTACTATAGATAATCGTATGATGACTAATTTTCTCCTCTCCAAGTTTAGTTAGGGTAGAGATCTTCAACGAGTTCATGGAATCGCAAAGGCTTGGGACCACCATTTTACGCCCCCTTCGAAGGAGGGCATAACTAAGGTTGTTTTTTACTCTCATTAACAAATCTTAAGGGCACCTGGCTGGTCACTACATACAGGTGACCGACCCTTTTAAGCATATTGCGTTTCATATCTATTTCGAGTGTAGGTTCCTACGAAAATATATTCAATTGTAATTTATTTTTTAAAAATGCTTTGTGACGATTATTTTTACATATTAAGTGATTATGGGTATAACCACTTCTACTGGTTTGCTATTGTAAATTTGACAGGAAGAAGTCAAGATCGGGCTTTAAATTATTACAAAGAGTAGCTGATAGTTGATATTTATTATAGCCAATCTCACTATAAACGCACATAAATTAATACGAAATGCAATATTCGCGAGCAAAGCTGCGTGACACAGCTAGTATCTTATATATATATATATATATATATATATATATATATATATATATATATATATATATATATATATAAAAATCTCGTGTCACAATATTTGTTCGGGATAAACTCTGAAATTACTGAACCGACTTTGATCAAACTGCGTTAGTATCTGTTATTTGGTCCAACTTACACGATAGGATAGTTTTTATTACTATTGAAAAATATGTTTTTCTAAAATGTGAAACAAAATTTGTTTTACTGTGGCAACACTGGCCCCAGTAAGTAACCTTCCCATATATTCACATATGTGATTATTAATTCATATATAAGTGTTTATTGATTGTGTTTCTATGCGTTATTATTTATAAAATATACATTCACACAATAGTTTCCAGTTATAATAAAATACATATTAGTTGGCGACGAGGATGGGATAAAATATACATTCACTCTATAGGTTCCAGTTATAATAAAATACATATTACTCTACGTTTCCAGAAAAATTATAAATACTCATTTAAATGCATGATTCAATTTCAATTCAAATTGATTCAAGCTTGGTTGCAAAGAAGTTATGATGATATACAACGGTTATGTTTAAAGGATAAAACGATGTTATTGAATAATTTGGATGTGGCTACTTGGTACTGGTACGTAATTGTAACATTGAGTAAATAAAATTGATATCTTACATGAAATAATAATCTTTTATTTATCATAAACAGAGTAGCTTATTTCTATTCACCTGTATTTATTTTATATAACCTCATTCAACATAGTTACTATCAACATCTTTCGTAATTTGTTGCAATTTTAATTTAAATTATTTTATTTATTAAATTGAATTCACCAAACCGCAAGTAAAGATAAAGAAGTGTAGTTTTTGTTTTATTTTTTCAATTTGTCTCGATATAAGAAACAAGATATTTACAGTTTTGTTAGATTAATTATAGTAATAGGTTAAGTTGTTTTTAAATCACTTTCCTCATCAACCATAATTCTAACTTTAATCAATTAAGTTGCCATTAAATTCTGTTAAATGTACAATAGCGTTCCAATAGAAGTAGGCACCCTATATACCCAAAATTACTTACTATATTTTAGCTGTAACGTAATCGGGTATATAGTCACATTTGATTGATATACATTGATCTAACGAGTGGGAATATTTTCACTTGAAAACAACTTTGATAAATATGATTGTAAAAAATATAATTTTTATATTTCTTGAAAATTCATACGTCTTATAACAATGGAGTAGTTGTTGACCGTTTTGAATGAATTGGAAGGAAGTTGGTTGAGGGTGCAGCCACCAAGAAAACACACCAGAAAGAATTATTTATTTAAAAGAAATTTACAACTGTATTACAATAAAATACATTAAGTAAATGTGCTAATAGATCAAGTGGGCGTGATACAGGCATGTGAAGAAAGTACCCAGTGGTAGCACTTCAAAGTTAATTCAGCTAAGTAGGTCTCGAGGCCATCGTCTTTTCAGCCGCCTAGCTTTTACTAGCTTGTGTAGAAGATAATATTTTTTCTAAAATCTTTAGCTTCCAAACGGTATATCATACATGTATATTAATGTTCTTATGTTCAATAACAAAAAATTGCATTAAAAAAGTATTTTTTTAGTTTTCTATTTTAGTTTGGTATCGCTGCCCAACAGTATCCTTCAATAACACTCCTCTTGTCCCAGTTGAACAGATCCGATACCTAGGACTGCACCTGGACAAACGTCTCACTTGGAACCCTCATACAAGACTGAAAAGACAAAAAACTGCTCGACGTTTTCGACTACTTCAACACTTACTGGACAAACGCTCAAACCTTCCACTTAAGTACAAAAGACTCATCTACATGACTATCATAAGACCAATATGGACTTACGGAGTAGAGATTTGGGGCTCTACTAAACCATCAAATTCATCTCGTCTCCAATCCTTACAATCCAAAATCCTTCGAAAAATCCTCAATGCTCCTTATTTTGTCACAAATAAACTCATCCATAAAGACCTTAATATTCCCTTTGTTGCTGACTTGGCCCGAACCAGGTACCACTCCTTTCATGACAAACTCCATTCCCACTCTAACCCACTAGTTTCAATCCTTGCTTCCTCTACAATCCCTGATAATCCTCCGAGACGTCTGAAAAGAAGATGGCCCCGAGACCTTCTTGTTTAACATAGTCTTTGGGGAGCTGCCAATGGGTAGTATCCCTACATATGAATCATGTCAACTTATCTTGTATCACATTTACTAAATGTATTTTATTATACAGTTGTAAATACCAATAAATATATTTAAAAAAAAAAGTTTGGTATCGAATTCGTTCAAGTTATATAGGTACGTGTTTAGATGAAGAAAGGTACTTTAGATGAAGAAAATTTAAATGATCGGCATTTAAGGACTGGCAGACCATTTTTATCCAAATAAACCTAAATAATATTAAAGCCCATTAAATTTTACATCGATGTAGCGAGTTTGATCTGAATCGTCGGAATCGTTTTTGAGAAAAAAAAGGTGCAAAATACATGGTATAAAGTGGCTCTTCTGGTAAGCTAATTTTGATGAAAAAAGGTTTTGTAACGTCTCGGGCGTATATTTGTCTTAAATATTAAATTTCAGTTTCATAAGACTTAACGTTTCGGCCAGGGAGTTGCAACACACACAGGACTTGGTTAGTTGGACAGGAGACCCTAAAACGTGTATTTCTGCTGAAAACTGGAATTCGAAAATTTTCATATATAGGTAAAAAATTAAAAAAAATCTTAAAAGCCGATTCCTATTTTAATCCTTATTGAAGCTGTCCTATGAATGTCACAAACATACGAGAGTTTGGCAGAACATTTGTACACACATACAGACCTATTTGCGGGACTTGGTTATTTGGACTCAGGGGACCCTAAAATGTGTATTTCCGTTAAAAACTGGAATTCGTAAATTTCACGATCGCAATACTTTGACTTACTATATATAGTAAGTGAAAGTAAAATATGTTGTTATATAACTTAATTTAAAACATGTGTTTCTAACGAAATTAATATATTTCTTTAATCCTTTTTTAACTCTATATATTAGTTATTAAATGGGTTTTAAAAAGAAATGCCTGCAATTTTTTGTGAGCTGACTAGAGTCACCAGCAAAATAGCCGTAGTGTTATCAGTTTCCTAGCATTAATTTGGCAAAGCTTATAATTATTATCATCCTTTTTATATGTCACTGCAGATGTAATTATTGATGGGAACGGAAGGTGAATACAGATGTATCTGTGATTGTAATAATTTATGCAACTGTTGCATGTGGTTAATGCAGGCCTAGCCGCCAGCTCTCTGGGTTCCCACTCTAATACATAATTCTAAGCACAGTCTGGTCTAAGTGTGCCTGGGCTACCTCCGGTTTGTGTTTGTTCAATATAATAAATTTCCTATTCGCCAGTAAAATTTGATTTTAATAATAAATATATTAAATTATAGTGCGAATATCACCCAGTATTTCCTTCCTTTCTAATAGGTAACAAAATACATACGTACAATTTATATCTAATATACACAATTCTCATGTCACTATATTAGTTAGCATACTCCTCTATAATGGCTTAACCGAGTTTTATGAAATTTTATTTGCATACTCAATAGCTAAGTATACCCCCATCAATATCAGTATACCGCCAGAGGTCTACCGGAGTCACTTCTCAGCCAGCAAATAGCAAAGAGTAGGGGTAGAGCCGAAGCCGGTTTCCTGCTTCTCTTGGACAATAAGCCTTCTCTCTCTCCCTCCACAGTTTTCAAACATTATTATTGTTTAGGCTTCACGAGTAGTACTAACACTTACAATTCTCATTTTAAACTTATGGTTTTCACACGGACAATAAAACGTGGTAGCTCTCGAGTGTAATATATACATATATATATATATATATATATATATATATATATATATATATATATATATATATAATTTTAAGGAATAATAATAATAATAATAGGCTTACCGAACCCGAAGGTTCGATGCCGATACCACCAAACTTCGCCAGCACAGACTCGTCCAATGTTTGCCGGTCAAGCCCAAGCCCCCGACATCAGCTTTAATGCAAACCTCCCATCGACGCTTCGGCCTACCTTTCGGACGCCTACCAGTCGGATCAGCGAATACCAACTTTCTCGGAATCCGCTACTCATCGAGCCCAACAATTTTACTCGCCCATTTGAGTCTCCGCGATGCTATCAACTCAATTATATTTACAGAGTACAAACTCCGCAATTCCGCGTTGTGCGACCTTCTAAACTCCCCAGTGGCCTCATCTCTCTTCGGACCAAATATTATACGCAGTACCTTATTTTCGAAAACCTTAAAAGTAAGCGGCCACGTTTACATCCGTAAAGAACCGTCGGAAGAATAATAGTTTAATAAATTCTAACCTTTAAGTCTTTAGACAGAAGCCGCGAGCTAAGTAATTTAGCAACTGAATAATAACACGCATTTCCCACCTTTAACCGGGACTTTATTTCTTCCTGGATTTCATTTTTTTTGTTATCATTGAACCTAAATACTTGAATTTCTCCACGTGTTAAAAAGTGTCCTGATATTTTAATATCATTGAGATCGCAACCATTTCTGCTACTAATCATATGTTTCGTCATATTGGTATTTATTTCGTGTTCTATTTCTTTACCTGTTTTTATTAATACACTAGTATTTAGTTGTATGGTTTCCGTGTCTTCACCTAGCAATACCAAATCATCGGCATACCCCAAAACCGGAATCTTATCACCCATATTTAAACCTTTCTCGGTACACGTCACTTTTTCTATGACATATTTTAAAGCTTTATTAAATAAAATAGGTTAAATGGAGTCACCCTGTTTCAAACCTGATCGCACCTTAAATTTCTCGGAGTAATTAAATTTTAAGAAATAAACTATAATAAAAAAAAAAAAAAATAATGTTTGGTGTTTGGTTTATTCTATATTGCCTCATCGTGCACAGCTGCCTCTTTCACTCATATACCACATCCTAACACACTTACAATAAGTTGGTTATTTTTATCTGCACCAGAAGGGTCAGCTAGTATATATATATATATATATATATATATATATATATATACTAGCTAAATATAAGCTAAATAACTATATATATCATATTTAAGTTAACTCGTTACAGGTTCTGCCAGCCAACAGACCCTGACATGATCGAGTACAACCGGTTCTGCAGGACGGTGGACGAGGATTCCCTCCCGCCCTGCCTCAAGAGGCCTAACTTAGAGGACGTCATCCAGAAGAGCGAGATGATAGAGAGCAAGGTGATGCCGACCCATCAGTGGGCCAACTTCAAGAAGAGGAACACGCTCGCCAAAGCCATGGACAAACTTTCCAAATATGTCGGCCTCTCCAGCACGGACTTATTCAAGGTATTGATTTACTGTTAGCTCATTTCAAGACATTTCTGCCAAACTCTTGTATGTTTGTGACATTCATAGGACAACTTCAATTAGGATTAAAAAAGGAATCAGCTTTAAAGAATTTTTTTTCATTTCTCTTACCTATAGATGAAAATTTTCTAATTCCAGTTTTCAGCGGAAGTACACGTTTTAGGGTCCCCTGAGTCGAAATGATAAAGTCCCACAAAACGATCTGTCACGGTGTCCGTGTGTGGTAACTCCCGGACGTAAACGAAAAGTCCTATGAAATTAAAATACCATATTTAGGACTATTATACGCCCTAGATGTTACGAAAACTATTTCACCGAAATCAGCTAACCAGAAGATCCACCTTATATATTATGCATTTTGCGCCTTTTTACGATTTTTTCAAAAACAGCTTTAACGATTTTGATTAAAATAGCTATATCGATGTAAAATTTAATGGGATTTAATATCATTTAGGTTTCATTCTGATTGAAATAGTCTGACAGAGCTTAAATGCCGATATTTTAAATTTTTTTTCTATAAAGTACCTTTTATTTTGTAGATTCCATAAAAATAACCATATCATCATGTTACTACTGATGAAAAACACGTAACTATATAAGTTGAACGAATTCGATATCCAACTATAATAGAAAACTGAAAAAAAATATTTGTTTAATGCAATTTTTTTGTTTTTGAACATAAGAACAGTAGTACAGATTTATAAGATACCGTTGGAAAGCTAAATATTTTAGGACAAATGTTATATTATACAAAATCTTAAATAATATAATAGATTTTTTAATAAAGCACATGTTTATATAGAAATTTAATTTATTTAATTCTTTAATGGTTTCACTAGTTTTTATCTCTGACTGTATTTCAAAATTCTTTAATAAATTTTTAAAACGGAGGTAAGTGAAAGTCGTCTGTTGCCCGCACCAGATTTTTTAGATAAAATGTTAAGGTAAGGATCATAAAGCACAGAAGCTATATACTCCGTTAGATACATTAATAAATCCTGGGATTGTAATTTTGTTATTTTATCGGATTTTATGAGTGCATTATTATCACTGAATGATACTATCAACAAAAAGATCAGTAGAATACAAATATAAATAATACAAATCCACTAAATAGTGATCAAAGATAAAAAAACATATATTCTTTAAGTGGTTTAAGGGTCTACGAGGGAATCCCAGATAACGAGGTGGTGGGTGTACTGACTAAATATGAACATACATAAGTATATAGTAAGAAAAAGTTTTCCGATCGTGAAAATTTTCGAATACCAGTTTTCGACTGATCCGGTTTCGAAATACACGTTTTAGGGTCTCCTGAGGCCAAATGACCTAATCCCAAAAAATGTGTGTGTGTGTGTGTTTGTATGTTAAGTCTAGCGCAAAAACGATGAGTCGTGCGGAACTGAAATTTCATATTTATTACAACTAGATGCCAGAGATGTTACTGAAACTTTTTCATCTAAATCAGATAACCATAAGAACCAATTTATACTATGAATTTTGGTCTTTTTACTATTTTATTATAAACGGCTCTAACGTTTTTTTTTGTTCATTACAAAAGTTCATTATTAAAAATTATAAACCAAACACTTAGGAACGATTTTCATCAAAATATATTATTTAATATGATTATTCTTCATTATTCAAGTTAACTTGTTTACATCTCTTATGTCTCATTGGCTAGATACTTACTTATACTTATACAGGCGTTCCAACTAGGGTTGCCTTTTCAAGTCAGTGTTGAGCTCCAGAGGTCACGGTCAAGTCAATCCTCCTCCTGAAGACCCCGGCCCGCCATCTCCTCTTCCACTCCGCATACCACTACTCTAGGTCGACCTTGGTTCCGCCTTCCCGGTGGCTGCCAATCCAAAACTGGTTTGGCCATCGTTCGGTAGACATTCGTTTTACATGGCCGTACCATCTTAGCCTTCGCAGTCCTATCCGCTGGTTTACGGACCCAGGAGCCTCCATCCTGTCCCTAACAACCTCATTTCTCATTCGGTCCATCCTTGTGAAACGTAGACATCTTCTTAAAAAGTCCATCTCCACAGCTTGGACTTTCGAGTAGAGCTTTCTAGACATTGTCCACGTTTCCGAAGCGTAAGTAAGGATGGGTTCTACGATGGCATAGAAGATCTTTCTCTTGTTTTCTTTTAAAAGAAGGTCATTCCATAGAACAGGATGGAGCATCCGCGTGTTTACGGGCTTGTTCTACCTTTCTCCTTACTTCGATTTCGGAGGATCCAGAGGCACGAACCCAGATATTTAAATACATCCACCTTTGTACATGTCTCATTATCAACTTCGCAGATCACTGTCGTCCATAGCGCTGATGGCCATGTATTTCGTCTTACTTAAATTAATTTTAAGACCCATAGAAGCATAGCAGTCCCCTAATGAGCACATTATCATCTCAAGGTAGACCTTTTCTCACGAGCGAATACAACTTGATCGTCAGCGAAAAAGAGCGACACTAGCTGTTCATCGTCTATGAAAGGACCCACATCACCACACTGACGAAACCATTCCTTGACCGACACATGGAGATAAATCTTGAAAAGGGTTGGCGCCATGCTACAGCCCTGTTTCGACCCTTAGTACCTGTGAATGGCTCTGATACTCGGTTTCCAAGCCTCTCCCGATAAATGTCGTCTTGGTATAGGTGTCTTACTGCATTAACTAAGGCATCATTGATACCTGCTTCTCTCAGTGCTGCCCACATTCTATTTCTCGGACGCTGTCGTAGGCCTGCTCCAGATCAACGAAAGCTATGTGGAGTTCCTGATTCATCTCCCGTGACTTCTCGATGAGCTGCCGAAGGATAAAGATGTTGTCATTGCAAGAGCGCCCCGCTGTGAATCCAGTCTGTTCCTCAGGGGTAAGGAATTCTCCTTCCAATTTGTCTCGGAGCAGCCTACCAATCACTCTGCTCACCGCGCTCTGTACACAGATACCTCTGTAGTTCTGGCAGAACTTCCTGTCGCCTATCTTGAAAATGGGCGATATAAATCCAGTTCGGAGGTCCTCAGGTATTCTGTCTCCTCCTAGTACCAGGTTAATAATTTCCAGGAGAATGCTCATGATTTTTTTCTATGGTTAGATATATTTTATTTTATTTAGATATAATATTTTTTTTTTCTTTCATCTTTAATAAATAGCGGCCAGGATCTATTAGATCACCTTATCATATCCAAGAATATGATAGGTTACTGAAAGAAGAATTTTGTGATTTTTTGAGCTCAGTACTTTTACAGTATTTTTAGACCAACGTTCCGAGCAAGGAACTGACGCCCGAAATCACGCTTAGCTCACACACTTTTGTGTACCCACTTTATACGTGATGGGTGTGTCCAAGGAGGGACTCTCTATCCCAGGGTCACACCATTGCTGTAATAACATAATAATGACTATTTTTTCTCGAACTCGGGGTCCAATAGTAGTCTAGTGCTATAAGCGATACTCAATTAATATAATTATTGTATTTTAACTTGTCATAATCACAAACTAATAGTATATAATCACACTCCTTCCGTCTAATATTTATTGCACTCGCGTGTGTGGTAAAAGAAAAAAAAAATCTGGTGAATGTAAGACACGAGTTTCACTTACCTCTGTTATTTATATCAATTTACGAATGTTAAGCAAATTTAGAAACGAAAATAAATTGTTAAATAATTTAATAAATTTAATTTCAATAGAAAACCGGGGTTTTATTAAATAATCTATTATATTATCATCTACGACAATCTGTTTGTTTTATCCGCTTTTCATTATTATCTATTAACCTTTAAAATTCTGTGAATTAGATAATATTTTTCTAAAATCTTCAGCTATCCAACGGTATACTATACATCTATATTCCTATTATTGTGTTCAAAAACAAAAAAAAAATGCATACAAAAATAGGTTCACACTGTTCTTCTAGTTGTTTATCAAATTCGATCAACTTGCATATTTAGCCGTTACATATGATTGCTAAGAAGATGGTGTGCCTAATGTTTTAAAATATCCAAAATTAAAGGTACTTATGATGAAGAAGGGAGCGGCGTGGTCTAGTGGATAGAGCACTACTCTGCTGTGCTCCGGGTCCTTGGTTCGAATCCCGGCTGTGGCAGAAATATTATTTATTCTGTTAATTCAGTCGGGGGGCGACCCTAGGGTATGGAGACCCTCCTGGGGCAGACCCAGCCTCTATAAAGTGGGTACCCAAATTAATTGGGGAAAAACCTGGCGGCTGAGCGTGATTAAGGCCTAATCACCTCATTGCACTGCCGTTGGCCTAGAAACAGTACGAATCTCTATATGTACTGAGCCCAAGACCCTTCATGGGTTGTAGTGGTACAGGTTTTTTTTTTTTTTTTTTTTTTATGATGAAGAAAATATCGGCATTTAAACCCTGCCAGGATATTTCAATCACAAGGAAACTTTCATAATATCAAAGCCCATTAAATATTACATCGTAATAGCGAGTTTGATCAAAATCGTATGAGCCGATTTTGAGAAAATCCATTATCCATTAAAATGTATGGTATAAAGTGGCTCTTCTGATTCGCTGATTGTTATAAAAAAGTTTCTGTAACATCTCAGGCGTATAGTTGACTTAAATATGAAATTTTAGTTTCATAAGACTTTTCTTTTTTGCTCTGGAGCTACCACAAACACACACATAGAACTTTTTGCGGGACTTGGTCATTTTGACTCCGGGGACTCTAAAACGTGTATTTCCGTCGAAAACTGTAATTTGAAAATTTTCACGATCGCAATACTTTCCCGTACTACTTATATATTTCATAACATACCTAAGTGAAAATAATTAATTAGTTTAGATAATTATGATTTTTATATTCGTAAGAAAAAAACTCTTAAAAGTAAATTAATTATAACAGGAATTTATCCCAAACTTAGTAAACACTTTAATGAAAGGATCTTGTGAAAAATAAAAATAAAATAAAAAAAATAAAAATAAATAAAAAAATAAATATTACTATAAATAAAATCTTAAGCTAAATAAAAACCTTTGCAATTAGTAATTTTAAATTTTTAAAAACAATAACCTTTAACATAATTTAATAAGCTATTCATATTATTTTTTTCTACCCCTGTAATTTTCATAATGAAATATTTTATGTTCGTCCCACACGACTTTATTAATTTTTTATTTATTTTTTTTTGGGGGGAGGAGAAGAATAAGGTATTTTTATATTTAATAAAAAGATATTTCTAACTTTTTCAGAACTTAACACGGAAAAAAATAATACAACTTGTAAAAAAAAATCTGGTGCGGGCAACACACGACTTTCACTTACCTTCATTATTAAAATCAATGAAAGAATTTTCAAATACAGTTGGAGATAAAAATACGGAAACTATTAAATAATTAATTAAATTGAATTTATATAGAAACATGTTTTATTAAAAAAATCTTTTATATTATTATCTAAAATAATCAGTTAGTTTTATCTTCTTTTTATCACTCTCTATTAACTTTTAAAAGCTTGAGTATAAGATGACATCTTTTCTAAAATCTTTAGCTTTCCATCGGTATATCATATTACTGATCTTATGTTCAAAAATAAAAAAATTGCATTAAAGAAATATGTTTTCAGTTTTCTCCTTTAGTTGTTTTTCAAATTCGCACAACTTACATATTTAGCTGTTACTAATCAATGCTAACAAGGTAATATGGTTATTTTTATAGAATCTACATAATTAAAGGTACTTTAGAGGAAGAAAATTTAAAAAAATCGGCATTTAAGCCCTGTCACACCACTTTTTATTCCGAATGAAACCTAAATGATATCAAAGTTCATTAAATATTACATCGATATAGCGAGTTCAATCAAAATAGTCGGAACCGTTTTCGAGAAAATCGAAAAAAGGTTCGAAATGCATAGTATAAAGTGGCTCTTCTGGTAAGCTCATTTTGATGAAAAAGGTTTTTTATCGCCTGGGGCGTATATTTGTCTTAAATATGAAATTTCAGTTTCATAGGACTTACCGTTTCCGCCCGGGAGTTACCACACACACACCACACACTCACACACACACACACACACACACACACACACACACACACACACACATACGCACCCAGACCTTTTTGCGGGACTTGGTTATTTGGACTCATGGGACCCTAAAATTTAGCATTTCCGTTGAAAACTGGAATTCGAAAATTTTCACGATCGCAATACTTTCCCTTACTTAAGATCTTATAAGATATTATATTTTTTAAAAGTCTGAAGTTTTATGATTTAATGTTTATCTCGTATTTTTTAGGAAGTATAGTTTACTTAATAATAATTATTTAATTGTTTGTTTCTCAAGAGCTTGGATAAAGAAAATACGGGTACCGTTTCGAGATCTAACGTCCAGAAAGCGCTGTTTTCCCTAAACTGCTTACACCTCATCTCGAACAAACGAACTGGACACCATCATCCACTGCTTCGGCATCAAGAAGGGCTACTTCCTCGAACTTGATTACAAGGCCTTCCTTAATGCTTTGGACATCGTCATCAAGACCAAAGCCGCCGCGAAGAATCTCTAAGAACGCAATTCAGGATTCTTCAGATAAATACAATTTGTATTCTCATATATGGACGAATTCATTACGACCAAAGGTTATATACCATATATTATCCTTATAATTCCAACCACTATTTTATTTAGTCCTGAAAATCATCAAAGTTCATACTTACCGCCATGAACTCATGTAGTACTTCTATCTATTTCTTCTCCAACGACTCTTCTTCCTTCCAATTTAAAAGGGATCTTTTCCTTACCGAATTACTCAAAAAAAAAACGCATTTCCTTACACATATAAGCAGGAGTTTCAAAAACTTCAAGATAGACTCAGTGTAGCTGATTACGTATATACTGATAGCTCTAAGAGTTCTTTAGGTGTGGGAACATCGGTCGTGTGTGACGGCAGACAACATATATTTTCCATTTCTCCACTCTGTAGCAACTATACCGCGGAACTAGTTGGAATTTATAAAAGTTTAAATGTTATTCACCCTACTAAAACAACCAGGATTATTTGCACAGACTCCTTATCGGCTCTGCTAACCTTGAAACACCCTTTCTCCACCGACTCTCTTATTCAAAATATTCTTTTATCCTTGCAGTCCACAATAGTTGCTAAAAATTCAGTTTTTTTCATCTAGGTACCGAGCCACTGCGGTATAGTGGGCAATGAACTCGCAGATCGTGCAGCCAAAGAAGCAATAACAGATGGCATTCCGTTTATTGGGATGCCTGTTGGTGACTATGTTTCTGTTATCAACATCGGATTCGGTCGAGGTGGGGAAAATTTGGCACGACACTACAGAAAACAAGTTAAAGGAAATAAGAAGGGACATCTCCCATTGGCATTCGTCCCTATGACAAAAACGAAGGGAAGATATTATCCTGGCGCGCCTCCTTATTGGACACACCCACTAACTCACGGACATCTCATGGCACGGGAACCTCTTACTGATTGCCCAACATGCGGTTGCCCGGTTACTGTTAAACACGTTTTGACAGAGTGTAGGGTTTATGATACTCAATGAGCACATATTGCAATTGACACTGACATACCAACCGTTTTACAAGACAACATACAGACAACTGCAAAACTTTTTGACTTTCTACAACAGACAGACTTATACAATAAATTATAATATTTAATCCATGATTTAAGGCGAAAATGGACCAAGTGGTTGAAAGTCAATGAAAAAAAAAAAAAAAAAAAAAAAAAGGAAGCAATCTTTCCGACCATTGGTCTTCTTAAATGCCCGTGCCAACTCAGATTTCTTGTCGCAATGGAGTAAAGAATGTTCAGTTACTCTGCGATGTTTTACTTGATTACGTTTGTTTATTTATTCAACGTCACTTTACGCAGCTGTGTTGGACGATGCTGCAGTGGGATTCCTAAATTGTATATAAAGGGTTTAATACTGTGTGTAATTTACAAAAGTCGGAAAATCTATATCATCTTTTGATAGAATGCCCAATGTATAAAGACCTTAGGAAGCACTATATATATATATATATATATATAATATATATTATATATAAGTATATATATTATATATATAATATATATATATTATATATTAATGAACAATAATTCAATTTTAGGAAATCTACTAACAATTGATAATGCATATAAACTAAATGACATTTTTTACTATACAGTGGGTAGTTTAAAAATTATATAATTTATAATAAATGAATAAAGTTCATGATATAGATTTTCCGGTTAATGCCTCATTAAATGTTTATTAAAATGTGAAGTGAGATTACTGTGTTTATTTTTTTTTCTTTTACTTGTAATATTGATTAGCATTGTTTAGAATAATTTACACAATATTATAAATTTGAAACATTTATATTTTCACTAAGGATAACTTTAAAAACCCTCATCCAGATATCCTACATCCAACCCACATTGAAAATGTTGAGGCAGAACTAGCTATCCCCCTCCAATGTCCCTTCCTTCTAAAGCCTTTCATTCATCAGAAGTCATAAACATAATTAAAAACTTACCCTCCAAAAAAACTCCAGGCCATGATCTTGTCACACCTCACATCGTAAAACAACTTCCTCGAAAAGCCGTCGTTTTCCTTACCTATATATACAATGTCACTCTCAGATCCCACGTATTTTCCTATTTCTTGGAAACTTTCAATAATATAAATGATACAAAAACCCAATAAGCCTCCTGAACATCCGTTTTCCTATCTTCCAATCACTCTTTTGCCCATTATGGGCAAAATCCTGAAAAACTCCTCCTAACACGCTTTTATCCTATCCTAGAAAAGAATCACGTTATCCCTGACCACCAGTTTGGATTTCGAACATCCCATACTACAATACAGGAATGTCACCGCGTAGTGGATGTAGTGTCCTCTACATTAGAGCGCGGAATGTACTGCACTGGAGCCTTTCTTGATGTAGAACAAGCATTTGATCGTGTCTGGCACCAGGGACTGCTTTACGAACTCCGTCAATTCCTCACCCCTAAATATTTCCTATTAATGTGTTCCTACCTGACTGGCAGAACTTTTAAGGTTAACCATAACTTTCCTACTCATCCATATTTTCCCAATCTGCTGGAGTGCCTCAAGGTAGTAATCTTAGGTCCAATCCTCTACTCCCTTTATACAACTGACATTCCACTCCATCCTCATACTGTCCTCAATACTTATGCTGACGACACGTGTGTCTGATCTGTCCATAATGATCGATCTACTGCATCCCGAACCCTTCAGTCCCACATCACAGTCATTGAAGAATGGTGTCAAAATTGGAGGATTAAAATAAACCCTAACAAATCCCACCAAATCACCTTTACCCTCCGTCGCAAACCGATGAGTTCCTGCCCCCCAGTATCCTTTAATAACATTACCCTTACTCCTGTTGAGCAAATCCGATATATAGGTCTCCATCTTGACCTATTTGGCCGTATGGAATCGAGCTTTGGGGCTCTACGAAACCATCTAATTCCTCCCGCATCCAGTCCTTACAATCCAAAATCCTTCGAAAAATCCTGAATGCTCCTTATTTTGTTACAAATCAACTCATTCATAATGACCTTAACATCCCATTTGTTGCAGACATAGCCCGTGATAGATACTCCTCTTTTCATTCTAAACTCCCTGCCCATACAAATTCACTTGTCCGTAATTTATCTTCCTTAGATATCCCAGATAATCCTCCAAGGCGACTGAAATGAAGGTGCCCTCGGGACCTACTGAGTTAAAATAGTTAGTGAAGTGCTACCACTGGGTAGTTCTTTCTCAAGACATTTTCATAATATTTTTTTTTTCATTCCTCATATTTACTTATTGTGTTCTTTAATACAGTTGTAAATTACAATAAATAAATAAAAAATTCCTCAATTGTTCTTTTCTTTTATTGTATGTGTATTTTTTTTGTTTTGTTTTCCATTTTTGTATTTGATTTTAAAAAATACGCTTTATTTGTTTATTGTATATTCACAATGCCTGTAAATAATCTCCAGTTGTTTTTTATTTTTGTATTTATAACATATGAATCGTACTGACCAACTCCTTTTGTATAGGGATTACCCCGAAAACAAATAAATATTATTATTATTATTATATAAAAGGTTTATTTAGGATAGGGATCTTTAACGATTACCTGACATCGCAAAGTCTCTGGACTACCTTTTAACGTTCCCTCAGAAGGGCGGATTTTTTAACTAAGGTTTTTTTCCTTACATTGTCAAGTATTGTTATTATTATTTTATTTTATTTAAATTAAAAATCTTACAATTATGAACATTTGCCTAAAGCAGTTGTACCTAGAAGGATGGAAAAGGTTGATTTGATTCTCTATATAACTTCTACTTACCTTAGAAATGATTTAGTTTCTGTGGCAGTATTACGCCAGGTTTAAGTAGCTCTATCTTTAAACTATTGTCAGTATTTCCCAGCTTCCTTCGTGTTGTCAGAAGGTTACATACGGACAGTAAACTAAAGACAGGAACGTACGTTGGAACACAGACCCAAGATTACAGATCATGCACTAACAAGATTGTTCTGAAAGGGAGAGTGGGAATGAATCTTAAATTATTATTGGTACAAACATGTTATAGTTGTTGGATTTTATCTTTAATTATCTAATAAAAATAACTATCCTAAGGCCATCTGTGAAAATCCGAATGTTCAAGATTGCAATACTTTCCCTTACTATATATTTCATATATATAAGTAAATAATATATTGGGTTTCACTGAAGCAGAGATTCAATGACATCGGATTCCAATTTAATCCTAGCAAAAGCAAATTGATCCCTTTCACAAGAAAAAGAAAATTCCAAATAACTGACTATAATGTCACAATAAGTAGTCACCAACTTATTGCTCAAGAAGAAGTAAAATTCCTGGGTGTTACATTAGACAGGAAAATGGATTTCAAATCTCATTTGACCAACATTAAAAACCAAGCATATAAAAACGTTAATATATTGAAAATTTTGGCCGGAGTTCATTGGGGCTCTCATCCCTTAAATATGATATTATTATATAAATCTATCATACGACCTGTCTTGGATTACTGCTGTGTGATCTATAATGAAACAAAATCGCCTATGATTAACAGCTTAAATACTGTCCAAAATTGCGCAATCAGAATATGCTTGGGGGCTTTCAGAACAACACCAACGAATGCTCTGTTAGCTGAAGCTGGAGAGATGCCATTAACCTTGAGAAGAACGTGGCTTACGAAGAAATATATTTTAAAGAGCATTTCTGATAATCAACATCCCCTAAGTAATGCATCAGTAACAAGAAACATTTATCCTCCAGTTATAAATCAGTTAATATCTGAAATGCAGCCTATGCTACAAGCAGTATATTCTCGAAAAGGTTCCCTAGACCTCAATACACCTTTACCGTGCAGAATGCTACAATTTGAAAGCAATTGCAAGCTAACTGCGAATCAAGGTTGTAAATCGTCTTACGATCCTAATATATGAAACTTTATTTCCAATGTACATATGGAATGAATGATTTCTTATATCATTAATATTCATTGCCCCAGAAGGTGGCAGATTGTATTATCTCGTAATAAATAATAATAATATAATATATTGAAACAATTAGCTCTCAGTATGATAGATAGCCATTATTCCGACTACGTGAAGATATATACTGACGCCTCAAAAACCTGCAATCAAACAGCGTTAGCCATAGTGGATCCAGGTAAAGAACATACAATTTCATTCTCCATACCTAATAAATTTAGTATTTTCAGTGCTGAACTCCTTGCAATTTTGAAAGCCATAGATTATTGTCGTAATACATATTCAAGTACTAACGTAGTTATAATGACAGACTCCGCCTCCTCTTGTAAGCTACTAAAAACAATCAATAGCAGAAAAATTACTTCATATTTAATATTTGAAATAATCAACTCCATAATCTCCGACAACAACCACTACATATTTCAATGGATTCCAAGCCACGTAGGATTATCTGGAAACGAGGCTGCTGACAGAGCTGCTGGGACAACGCAACCATTGAAAGAGAACGCCAAGGTACCCGTGAAGGATCTCCTAAGACACTTAAGGAAAGAAGAAATAAGAGAATGGCAAGATAGGTATGACTGGGAGTCACAATCAAAAGGGAGAGACTTTTATAAGGTACAACCTACTGTGAGTCTTGTTCCATGGTTTGCTAGGCATCTGCAACTTACAAGAGCGAGTATCGTACGAATTGTAAGACTGAGGACTAACCACGGGTGTACTTACAAGTATCTTGCTCTTATGAAAATAAAAAAAGATGGAAAATGTGAAGTCTGCGGACAGCCAGAAGACCCGCGACACTTAGTTCTCAGGTGCAGAAAATACAAAAGAGAACAGGACGTTAAACAAGAGGAAGAAGCTGAATTTTTAAACAACTTGGACAAAGTGAATATAAAAAGGATAGAACTGTTCTTTAAAAAAAATACAAATTGTAAAATTTAATTTTAATCAATGCTGCCAATAACTCTGTACTTCTACATGCATCTCTTTTAAATTGTTCACTGACCAAATAGGATTTGTTATCAAGTCTTGAGGGTCATTTGTAATATAAATAAATAAATAAATAAATATATTGGGTTGTTTCACATGAAATGTCCGTTTTTATAGTTTCTGAAATACATAAAGTATTTAGCAGGTCTCTGTTGTTTTCTTCCGAATGTTTATATATTTAAAGTAAACAGTTACTAATCCTCTTCCTTTGTATTATAAACATTAGCTTCCCAATCAATTACCCACTTTTTAGTATACCTCCAAATATGAACATGGAAACACGCGATTTTCGAGTAATATTTTTGAACGAGTTTAAACTCGGCCATTCATTAGCTGAGGCCGCTAGAAATATTTGCAAGGCGATCGGGGAAGGGAGTGTTAATGAACGGACCATTCGTCGTTGGCCTAAGTTTTCAGCAGGGGATACCGACTTGGAAAACTTTCCCCGAGGATGATCTCCGTCCGTAATAAACAACGATGTCCTCAAACATACAGTAGAAGGAAACCCCTACCAAATTCTTAAAGGACTCTCAGCACAACTAAATGCAAATGAAAGCTCGATACATGGGTACCTCATGATCTCACAGAGCGGCATGTTTCAAAACATACCGTGCAAATATTAAAAGAACTGGGCTACGAAGTTCTTCCGCACCCACCATATTCTCCCGACTTGTCTCCAACAGATTACCACCTGCTCAGGAATTTAGACAACTTCGTCAAAGGAAAACTATTTGAAAATGATGATCAAGTGAAAAGTGCGTATTTAGATTTTGTTTCACTTCAAAGCTCAGAGTTTTTCAGTTCGGGAATAAAAAGGTTGGTGTCACGTTGGGAAAAATGTGTAGAAAAAGAAGGTAAATACTTCGAATAAAATTATCTTGTTTTCATATCGTATTTTTAATAGAAATCCTTTACCTTGAAAACGGACATTTCATGTGACACAACCCAATATATATATATATATATATAAATAGATCAATAGTTATCTTCTATGAGGCTGGTGAAGAATAGTAATTTAGCATGTACCTAGACTCAGTCGATCTCTGTTTCCTCTCCACCTGGGAAAGAGAGCCCTAGTACTATAATAATAGTCCCATTTTAATTAAATTAAATTCTGTTTTTACGAAAATAGCTCTGTTGCAGCTCAGATCCAAGCTGAGTACAAAGGCTATGGGCTGGCCTTAGACCACAACAAAGAGGCTTATCTTCAAGGAAGCCATCTCTATAATGAATCAGCTTAAGGAAAGTAGCAAAAATGTTAAAATTAAAAGGGAAAATCCGTAACGGTAACGTTTTAGTAAAGAACAACGATTCCTCTATTCGGGTAATATAGTTTAGAGTTAAATTTAAATAAATCTGGTGGGAGTAATACACGACTTGCACTTACCCCCGTTGATAAATTGAATTTAAGAATTTTCAAATACAGTAGAGATGAAAAGAGGTGAAACTATTAAGGAAGTAATTACATTGAATTTTTATAGAAACATCTGTTTTATCTAATAATCTCTATATATATATGGTAACGGCGTCGTCTAGTGGATAGAGCGCTAGTCTACTGTGCTCCGGGTCCTGGGTTCGAATCTCGGTTATGACAGAATATTATTTATTCTGTTATTTCTGCCAGGGAGCGACTCTAGGGCATGGAGACCCTCCTGAGGCAGACCGAGCCTCTAACAGACTCTCCGTTGGCCTAGAAACAATACGACTCTCTATATGTACTGAGCCTAAGACCCTTCATGGGTTGTAGAGGTACAGATTTTATATATATATATATATATATATATATATATATATATATATATATAAATCTCATGCCCCGATATTCGCGATAAACTCTGAAATTACTGAACCGACTTTGATCAAAATTCGTAAGTATCTGTTATTTGGTCCAACATAAAAGATAGGATAGTTTTATCTATTATTATTACTAAATATATTTTTAAACAAACTTTGTTTATCTGTGGCAACAATGGTTCCCAGTAACCTTCCCATATATTTACATATGTGATTATTAATTCAAATATGTGTGTTTATAGTATCTTTGCTTTCTTATTTATAAAATATACATTAACTCCATAGTTAATTAGTTGGCGACAGGGTGGGAAAAATTATTCATATAATGAAATACATTTAAGTTATATTACTATAAGTTTCCAGAAAAATTATAAGTACTGATTTGAATGACAATCATATTTGTAACCATCAGGAAGCAAAATTATTCTAATTAAATTAATTAGCAATGATATTATTCCAATTTATAAGAAATATGTTTAGGGATATTTAGCATCGTATCCATGTTTTGTGTGAAGGTTACCGTAGCCTTATGCTCAATTATTATTTGTTAAAAAATCTGGTGCGCGCAACTCGCGTTTTTCACTTACCTCCGTTGTTAAAATCAATTTAAGAATTATTAAATACATTTTATGATACAAAGAAATTGTTAAAGAATAAATAATTTTAAATTTTAAAAGAAACATGTGTTTTATTAAATAATCTATTATCCATTCCATTATCTTTTACAACTACGTACATTAGATAATATTACTTCTAAAATCTTTAGCTATCCAACGGTATATTATACATCTATATTACTATTCTTGGGTTCAAAAACACATAAATTGAATAAAAAAATATTTTTGAACTTTTTTTCCTTGAGATATATACCAAATTCGCTGAACTTGCATTTTTAGCTGTTATTTATTCAACAAGATGATGTGTCTAATTTTTCTACAAAATTAAAGGTACTTCGAGGAAAAAAAATTAGAATATCAGTATTTAAGCCCTGTCAGTTTAGCCCTAATAATTTATTTGTATTTTTAAATGCATTTAAAAATTCTTAAATTGATTTAACAACGGAGGTTGGTGAAAGTCGTGTGTTGCGCGCACCAGATTTTTTTTCTTTCATATATCGTTTGAAGTTGTTTTTTCATAATTTTCAATTCTGTGTGAATGCAATATGAATGTAATGAAAAGATTAATGGTGAGAGAAGTTTTATCTTTTTTTTTTTTTTAGGGTTTCTTGTTATTGGAGTACAGCTGTATTTGTGTTGATACACCCCCTTTTTAAATATTGTTCTGAAGTAAGATTTTCCGCGTTTATCATGGCAAGGAATTTCTAATATAACTTTTTTTTTGTTTAATCTATTTTTATTGAAATTTACAACTGTACAAAAAATACATCAAATAAATATGATGAAATATTATAACACATGAGATAAACATGAAGAGAAACTGCCCATTGGCAGCACTGGTAGTGAGTCCAAACACTAAGGTCTCGAGGCCATCTTCTTTTCAGACGCCTTGGAAGATTATCAGGAATTGAAGAGGAAGCAAGGATTGAAACTAATGGATTAGAGTGAGAGTGGAGTTTTTCATGGAAGATGTGATATCTGGTACGGGCCGAATCAGCAACATATGAAACATTAAGGTCATTGTGAATGATTTTATTCGTGACAAAGTAAGGAGCGTTAAGGATTTTGGATTGTAAGGATTAGATACGGGAAGAGTTTGATGGTTTAGTAGAGCCCCAAAGCTCAACTCCGTAGGTCCAGATAGGCCTTATGATGGACATGTAAATGAGTCTTTTGTAGTAAAGTGAAAGGTTAGAACGTCGGTCTAGCAAGTGTTGGAGTAACCGAAATCGTCGTGCAGTTTCTTGTCTTTTCAGTCTGGTGTGCGGATTCCATGTAAGTCGTTTGTCAAGCAGGAGTCCTAAATCTGTTCAACCGAGACAAGCGAAATATTATTAAAGGTCACCGTAGAGCAGGATGTCATAGATATAACATTAGATTTGAATTCATATTTGACTTTGCTTTTGTATTATGTGAATAGTTGGATAAAGTAATTAAATTAATTTTTTCAACGTTTCAAGAAGTCATTGTTCTCACTTTGCACTTTGCACTTTGCGAAAATACTTTTTAAAACACTTAATATTGAAAAAATAATAGTGATTTACTTAATGGAATTCGCTGCCCATCTCTATTCGTAAAGCCACCTCTCTTTCTTCCTTTAAACATCAACTCTTCCACTATCTACTTGCATCTAAATCTTCCGTTCCAATGTAAATTATAGGTATATATGGTATGGATTTGCAATGATCTTTTATATGGATAAATATTTTTTCTTTTATAGATAGATATATATATATATATATATATATATATATATATATATATATATATATATATATACATTCTTTAACCAACCAGACCATAAGGAATTATTTTTGTTCATTGTTCGTTAATCAAAGGGGACTTGATCCCAGAATCATTTCATTTTTATTTATTTTCAAAAAAATTTTAATGTAAAATTAGGATCAGTATTATTTTTGTCAATATTGAGTGTTTTAGAAAGTATTCTCGCAAAGTGCAAAGTGAGAACAATAACTTCTCGAAACGTTGCATAAATAAAATTGTTAATTTGCTGACTGAAACCTAAGAACAGTAGAAAACTTTAATTAGCAATTGTCGAGAACTAATTGAACAATATATATATATATATATATATATATATATATATATATATATATATATATATATATGTATGTGTGTATGTGTGTGTGTGTGTGTGTGTGTGTGCAATAAAGATAAGAAGGCTGAAAGTAAAGAATACAAGAGAACTGAAATCTGAGATCAGTTGTAAATATTCCAAAAAAGGTGTTTAGAAAGTGAAAGCATAGTACACACACAGATGCATTCATTTCTTGAAGGAACAACTTTCGTGTGAGGCAAGGTCAGGCTGTTATGTAATCGGCCCGTACTGTCCAATCAGATTCCTCCTAGGTATCAGTCCTCAGTCCTTCCTTTAGACTGATCAGTCCTAACTCTAGTCCTCTTTAGTGCAGTTGTGTCAACACAATGGGGAACGACGGCACACAAAGTGGTGCTGAAGGTAAGGTCATGTTTATAAATAGTAACTTGTTTCAACATCTCAGTATCACGTGGAGAGTTTATGTAACATTATATCTTCATCGTATCTTTGTCATGTTTTGAAAAAACTAAGCATCACGTATCATATTTCTACTTTATCTCCATATGATTCGTTCTTTATAACTAATAATTACTTTCACTTATGTACATATGAGAAAAAAAAAATCTGGTTCGCGGAACACTACTTTGATTTACCTCCCATCTTGAAATAAAAAAATTTGGTGCGCGCAACACACGACTTTCACTTACCTCTGTTGTTAAAATCAATCTTAGAAGTTTCAAATACATTTTGAGATTAAAATAAATTTTTAAAGAAATAATAAAATTATGTTTGAATAGAAACATGTGTTTTATCAAATAATAAATTATATTATTATCTACGACAATTAGTTTGTTTTATTATCTTTTCATCACCCTCCGTTAACTTTTAGAATTTTGTGTATATGATAGTATTTTTCTAAAATCTTGAGCTTTCCAAGGGTATATTATAAATCTATATTTCTGTTTAAATATACAAAAAATCTGGTGCGGGCAACACAAGACTTTCACTTACCTCCATTTTTAAAATCAATGAAAGAATTTTCAAATACAGTAAGAGATAAAAATACGTGAAATTATTAAGGAATTAATCAAATTGAATTTATATAGAAACATGTGTTTTATTAAAAAATCAATTATATTATTATCTTAAATAATCAGTAAGTTTTATCTTCTTTTCATCACACTCCAATAACTTTTAAAAGCTTGTGTATGAGATGATATTTTTTCTAAAATCTTTAGCTTTCCAACGGTATATCATACATGTATATTACTGCTCTTATGTTCAAAAACGAAAAATTGCATTAAAAAATATTTTTTCTGTTTTCTCCTTTAGTTGGGTATCGAATTTATTCAATTTATATATTTACCTGTTTTTCATCAGCGTTAACTAGATAATCTAGTTATTATTATTGAATCTACAAAATTAAAAGTACTTTAGGGGAAGACAATTTAAAATATCTAAATATACCTACATGATATTAAAGCCCATTAAATTTTACATCGATATAGCGAGTTTAATCAAAATCGTCGGAACCGTTTTTGAGAAAAACGAAAAAAGGTGCAAAATGCATGGTATAAAGTGCCTCTTCTGGTAGGCTCATTTTGATGAAAAAAGTTTTGTCACGTCTCGGGCGTATAGTTGTCTTAAATATGAAATTTCAGTTTCATAGGACCTACCGTTTCCGCTCGGGAGTTACCACACACACACACACACACACACACACACACACACACACACACACACACACACACACACACACACACACACACACACACACACAGACACACACACACAGACCTGTACTGCAATTGCACATAAAATGGGTGACAAAGCAGAGGTCACGTGCAAGAGAGACTTTGCTGCTTTAGAATTAAAAGACCTTGATGAACTAACTGATGCCGAAGAAGTGCATGAAGCCCTTCGAAATCAAATAGAAGGTGCCGAAAACATTGATATTTCTGTGGTGAAGTCACTTCGCAAGGCTTACGGTGGCACACAGACAGCTGTGATAGTTTTGCCTAGGGAACTTGCGAGAAAAGCTTTAGAAAAAGGAAGCATCCGAGTTGGTTGGGTTAGCAGTCGGGTAAGAGAAAAAATTTCTCCTCAAAGATGTTTTCGTTGCTTCGATTATGGTCACTTGGCGAAATATTGCAAGGGAACCGACAGAACAAAGCTCTGCTTGCGATGTGGCGAAATGGGACATCCAGCAAAAGATTGTAACGGTGAATCGAACTGTCTGCTATGCCCTGAGGGAGCAAACCGCAGGCATCCAACGGGTTGCTTTAAATGCCCTATTTACCAACGAGCGGTTGAAGCAGTTATTAAACGCCGATGAGGTTTTTACAGCTGAACCTTAATCATTGTGAAGCTGCACAGGACCTCTTGTGGCAAACTATCAGTGAGAAGGACATCGATATCGCTATACTATGCGAGCAGTACAGAGACGTCGATGGTCCCTGGATGAAGGACCTTAGTAGCCGAGCAGCTATATGGGTCAGTAAGAACCACTTCATACAGGAAGTCCAACCGATTCGAAGAAGAGGATTCATATGGATCAGGGTAAAAGACATTTATATTTGTAGTGTCTACGCATCACCTAGTGCACCACAAGATGAATTTGAGGCTCTACTTGATGGTATTGAGCATGAACTGCGTGGTCGACAACCTCTTATAATCGCTGGTGATTTCAACGCATGGGCTACTGCATGGGGTAGCAAATATACAAATAGGAGAGGCGAATGTCTTCTCGACACGTTTGCTACTCTTGATGTTGTTCTCCTAAATACCGGCTCTACTCCGACGTTCTCTAGGAATGGTACTTCCTCGATAATTGATTTGACTTGTGTAAGTGCTAACCTTGCCTGTCAGGACTGCTGTTGGCACGTTAGTGATCATTATACCCATAGTGACCATCAGGCCATCTGCTTTCAAGTCAGTGTTCCAGATGGAAAACTGAAAAAAATAAAAACGCTGCCAGCAGTAGGTTGGAACCATCGATCCTTCGACAAAGATTCCTTTGACATCATGATGAAAGAAAGAATCGAATTACCAGAAACAGTAGAAGAAAGTGTAACACGGTTGATGAAGTTTATTACTGATGCTTGTGATGCATCAATGGCCAGATCTTCCAGGAGAAAACGACACATGACAGTATATTGGTGGACCGATCAGATTGCTGTTCTCCGGCGAGTCTGTTTTCGTACCAGAAGATTAGCCCAGCGAGCGAGAGGTTGCTTACAATATGAGGCACGGAATCAGGAACATAAGCAAGCTAAGAGGGACTTAGTTAAGGCAATAAAAGAAAGTAAGCGTAACTGCTGGAAGAGGCTGTGTGATGAGGTAGAGGAAGACACGTGGGGAAGGCCATACAAAGTGGTTATGGCCAAACTGAAAAGTTCGAAATTGCCGCCTCCGAGCTGTCCAGAATTGCTAGGAAAAATAGTGGCAGTGCTATTTCCAAGACGTTCAGAAGTACCCATTGGTATTATAGCAATGCCGGATCTAGAACCAGTGCCGGAAATCACGATGGAAGAGCTAGACTTAGCATGCAGGAAAATTGCGGATTCCAAAGCTCCGGGCCCGGATAATATCCCCAATATTGCCTTGAAAATGGCTATCATGTCAAGGCGACAAATCTTCTTAGATGTGTACAATGCCTGTCTCAGTGAAGGTATCTTTCCAACACAGTGGAAGAAGCAACGTCTTGTGCTCCTGCCAAAAGGAAAGGGATCTCCGGAAGATCCTGCTTCTTATCGACCAATATGTCTCCTGGACACTGCTGGCAAGGTACTGGAGAGGATCATTTATGGCAGGTTAATTGACTTTAGTGAAGGAGTCAGAGGATTATCTGATGACCAGTATGGTTTTCGGAAGGGCAGATCGACAATAGATGCCATCGGTTTTGCTATCAAAACTGCTCAGGAAGCCACTGCGGGAAAGAGATGGAGAAGAGGTAGTAAGAAGTACTGCGCCATTATAACATTGGACGTTAAAAATGCCTTTAATTCAGCTCGGTGGGATTGTATCTTAAACGGATTGAAAAATATGCAAGTCCCATATTACCTCATGAAGATTATTGAGAGTTATTTTACCGACAGAATTTTAAGGTATGATACGAAAGCAGGATTAAAAAGCTACAAAGTCACAGGTGGCGTTCCTCAGGGTTCGGTTCTAGGACCACTTCTGTGGAATATAATGTATGACGGTGTGCTCAGGTTACCCCTGCCAGAAGAAACTACTACGCTTGGTTTTGCTGACGATCTGGCAATCATAGTTCGGGGGAAACTCTTGGAGGAGATATCTTATAATGGGAACAAGGCTATCTTTATGATTCGTCAATGGCTCTCAGCGGCAGGCCTTCAGCTTGCTGATCATAAAACTGAGGCAGTATTGATAACCAGTAGGAAAGTGAAGGAGACAGTCAGTTTCACCGTCGGGGAGTTCGATATCCTATCCAAGCCATCAATTAGATATCTCGGAGTGCATATTGACGCTAGAATTCGATTTGATGAACACCTGCTTAAAGTTAGTAATAGAGCAGCGAATGTGGTAAATGAATTGGCCAGAATCATGCCAAATATTGGTGGACCAAGGGGAAACCAGAGGAAGCTTCTGGCCAATGTAGCCAGTTCCACGCTTCTGTACGCAGCACCGATCTGGGCAGAATCCTGTCAAGTGCAATCATACGTCCGGAAAGCTATTAGTGTGCATCGGAGAAGTGCCCTGCGTGTCGCTCGAGCTTTTCGAACTGTGTCCTACGACGCTGTATGCGTCATCGCAGACATGCCTCCGATTGATCTTTTGGCAGATGAACGTAGAAGGATCTACCGAAGAAAACAAGAAGAGAAGGATGCTCACTGGGCTTCTTTAGCAAAACAAGAGAGAGTTCATACACTTGATATATGGCAGAGACGCTGGAACGCTTCATCTTGTGGAAGATGGACCTACCGCCTCATTCCCGACATATCGACATGGTTATCCCGGAAACATGGAGATGTAGATTACTATCTCACTCAGCTGCTTACTGGGCATGGTTGCTTCAGAGCGTACTTAGCCCGTTTCAAAATAGAGGAAAGTTCATTGTCCCCATTTTGTGATCCCATAGAAGAAACAGTGGAACATGCATTCTTCTCTTGTTCGGGATTCGTTCGAGAAAGATCGGAGATAGACGCTAAATTTAGTACAAAAGCATCACCCGAAAATTTAGTCTCCTTGATGATGGCTAGTCAGGAGAGTTGGAGCGCTGCAGCTGATTATGCAGCACAAATCTGCAGAAAACTCAGAGTACAGGAGCAAGAAAGGAGAGGCGGTGCATCGGCCTAGCCTAAATCAGATGTCCAGTAAAGTAGCTGGCATTTAGCCCTTCTGCCCCCCCATGAAGTAATGCTTGACAGCGGTTCCGTGGGGTGGTAAAGACGAATTGGGAGGTGGTTTTTTTTAGTGAGTAGGAATCTCACACTGTTGTGTAGCCTGACAGTTGCACTTCGTCTGATGAAAGATTTTTCCCCTACCCGAAAAAAAAAAAAAAAAAAAAAAAAAAAAAAAAAAACACACACAGACCTTTTTGCGGGACTTGGTTATTTGGACACAGGGGACCCTAAAACGTGTATTTCCGTTGAAAACTGGAATTCGAAAATTTTCACGATCGCAATACTTTCCCTTACTATATATAGTAAGTTAAAGTAAAAAAAAAAAACTTTAAAGATTTAAATTGAGTTTGGATTGAAAAATTTGTTTTATATTTAATTATCTAACAATAAAAAATATTATCTAAAACAATGACCCACTTTTATCCGCTTTTTGTTACTTTTCATTTTATAATATCAAATAATTATAACATATTTTTTTAAAATATGAAATTTCTGTTATATATGAACTATCTTTTTACAGCCATTCTTACTACATACACCCACTGAGAATAGGTTGCTGGATTTACTTATTTGGACTCAGGGGACCCTAAATTGTGGATTTCCGGTAAAAATTCGAATTATAAAATTTTCACAATTACTATCATTTCCCTTACTATATATTTCATGTATTAAGAATTAGAAGTCCAGAGTGTTTTGATTCGATAGGGCAATATTAGAGAGATTTTTAAACATAAATATAAATGTCGGCATTGAACTATGGAATTTTATTAGGATTCGAAATCATAATTTCTTTTCGATAAGATTTGTTTTTATTTCACTGATAAGGTCAATAGCATCGAATAAGATTAGATTATTTAGCTCTCTGAGAGTTTTTTTGTTTCGACCGGATCATACGTTCATTCAACTGAATGATAAGGAAATAAAATGCCCGTAGCTTCGATTTACTTATAGCTAGATATCAAGAATTGGTTCCATTTTTAAGAAAAAATGCAACATTAGGGATTAAAAAAAAAAAAAAAAAAAAAAATCAAAATTAAGTCTTACGACTCACAGTAGCGATCAAGAGGCCAAAATTGTATAACACTAGATTAAATTAAGGTAAATATTTTTTTTTCCATTAATCAGTATGGGTCAATCTATTCGAAATCGTCCAGACCATACCGCTCAAAATGTTTGATTTTTGTGATTTTTTGATCGGTTATTTTCTATCATTTCGTAAATATAAAACCATAAATATATTTTTATTCTAGCCAATACTTCTAGTGTTGCAGCCGTTTAAGTCAGCTTCACGAGCAAAACATGTGATGGAAATTCTTTCTAATTCCTGTAAGTTTTTAGGTATCAAATCAAAACAAAAATTCTCAATAAGATAAAGAGATGCTTTGTATTTTTTGTTCCTATGACTCATTCTCTAAATACTGAAGAAAGTTGTCAAACAATTCTTGAAAATGAATAAAACACGAGACTTTTAGCGAGATCAAAGTGTTTAAAAGAAAAGAGACTCATGTTTGACTATTTTTTCCTTTATAGCTTAGTCATAGTTACTTCCTGTAAAAATTTAGATCTTGAGAACATCGTTCTTTTTTGTATATGAATTTTCAAAATTGGCAAAAATACATTTTCGCGAAGTTTACACGGAAATATCTCAAATGAAACTGAGTTAAAAATTATGAAACTAATACAGATTACCTATCTATACAATGTGTTTAAGTGATATAAATTTGGTCTTTGAGACTAGCTTGGTTACGGAGTTATAAAATTCTCTTAACTGTTAAAATGACGTTTTCTTTCAAAAAATATTAACTCTGGTAATTTTGAATTTTTAAGAACCAAACAAAACTTAAAATGATGATGAGATTTTTTTTTAATATAATTTTGGTCCTTACAACACACTACCTAAGTAGCCGAAAAAGGGTTTAAGAAAATCTGGAACAATTAAATCAACTGAAACCTTTGGCGCGCATACAAGGTAGGTTAGAAATGATTTTCATGCTTAATTATTTTTCCTTATATAGCCTTATCATTGCACAATATGTTTTACAAATTTTGATCGTGTAATGCTATATCATTTTTTTATTTTAAATTTTCAAATAAGGCAAAATTTTCCAACTTAGTAATATTTATAGCAAAATATCTCAAAAGGCACTGAGTGAAAAATGATGAAACTCATACAGATTATACCTCTATATAATAAGTACAATAGAATAAAATTTAGTGGCTGAGACCCAGTTTGTTGATGAAATATAATACATAAAATATTACTTGCCTTCTAAGAGTGTCCCTCATCTTATTAAACAAACCAAATTTTTTACACTAGAACCAGTAAAGTCTCAGCTACTAAATTTTATTTTTATGTTTTATTGTTTTATTATTATTTTATTGAATTTTGCAACTGTATAAAAATAACAAGTACGTGGAAAAGCTTGTGAAGAAACAACGTAGCGGTAAAACTTCGATGTTTTTTTACGTAAGCAGATCCCGTGGCCTTCTTCAATCGCCCCGGAGGGTTGTCAGGAACATGTGAGGTTGATAGGTTGCGGACAAAAGGGCTTATGAGGGTTGGAATTTTGGAACTGAAAGTATTATATCTAGCACGAGAAAAATCTACAACAAATGGGATATTAAGTTGGTTATGGATGATTTTATTTGTGACGAAATAAGGAGCATTAAGGATTTTGGATTGTAAGGATTGGGTGCAGTTTTATTTATAAAATATTAAACCATTATTAATTATTGAAATTTTTAAATGTTATAAATATCAGTTATTTAAAAAAAAGTAACAAAATTAGCATGCATGCCAGTGAACGCATGGAATAATATAATATAAGGAATGAGGAATAGGAAAGGAAAGTACAGACAAAAAAAAAACAAAAAAAAAAAAAACAGAAATAAAAATAATTTGTTGCGTGATCCTAAGTGGCCAATTGGCACGTATAAAAAATAAAATAAATAGCTTAAAAAATTTCTTAATGTGTTGGAGGTTAAATAGAACTTAAATACTATGATGCAAAATGATCAATTAAATACCGATTTATTGGTGTTATTTTGATATAATGATTTAAAGCCCTATTTTTGAACCTAAAATATGCTTCAATTATTTTTCTTTTTTCAGTTTTAAAAGCTTAAAAAACTTATAAAATCAATTTTAGAATTAAAATAAACTCGAATCATTCCCATATAATAACTTTTACCCCTAGTTGTAAGACGTTTTCGGCTATTCGACAACAAGAGACTAATCTTTTTTTTTTTTTTTCTCCTTTCTAATGGAAACAGATTCTGCGTTATAATATTCCTTAAGACAAGTGATACACAAATATTCCATTAGATTTTGATTAGTTTTCCGGAACAATTCGAAATAAACTGTAAAAGAGTAAGAACAAAAGAAAAAAAGTACAGTAAGAGATAGAAATGAGTAAAACCATTAAAGAATTAATTAATGGAATTTCTATAGAAACATGTGTTTTATTAAAAAATATATTATATTATTATCTAAAATAATCATTTATTTTTATCGGCTTTCCATCACTCTCTACTTACTTTTAAAAGCTTGTGTATGAGATAATATTTTTTCTAAAATTCCAAGCCTTCCAACGGTATATCATACATGTATATTACTGTTCTTATGTTGAAAAACAAAAAAATTGCATACAATTATATTTTTTCTGTTTTCTCATTTAGTTGGGTATCGAATTCATTCAATTTATATATTTACCTGTTTTTCATCAGTGGTAACAAGATAATATAGTTATTTTTATAGAATCTACAAAATTAAAGGTACTTTAAAAAAAGACAATTTAAAATATCGGCATTTAAACCCTGTCAGACCATTTTAATCAGAATGAAACCTAAATGATATTAAAGCCCATTAAATTTTACATCGATATTGCGAGTTTAATCAAAATCGTCGGAACCGTTTTTGAGAAAATCGAAAAAAAAGTGCAAAATGCATGGTATAAAGTGCCTCTTCTGGTATGCTCATTTTGATGAAAAAAGTTTTGTCACGTCTCGGGCGTATAGTTGTCTTAAATATGAAATTTCAGTTTCATAGGACTTACCGTTTCCGCCCGGGAGTTACCACACACACACACACACACACACACACACACACACACACACACACACACACACACACACACACACACACACACACACACACACACACACACATACACACACACACACAGACCTTTTTGCGGGACTTGGTTATTTGGACTCAGGGGACCCTGAATTGTGTATTTCCGTTGAAAACTGGAATTCGAAAATTTTCACGATCGCAATACTTCCCCTTACTATATATAGTAAGTGAAAGTAAAAAGTAACAAAATTAGCTTGCAATTCGGTGAATGCTTGGAATAATATAATATAGGGTATGAGGACTAGGAGAGGAAAGTACAGAAAAAAAAAAAAAAAACAAATAAAAATAATTTGTTGCGTGGTCCTAAGTGGTCAATTGGCACGTAAAAAAAAAAAAAAAAATAATTAGCTCAAAAATTTTAATTTGAAATTTCTTAATGTGTTGCAGGTTAAATAGAACTTAAATACTATGATGCAAAATGATCAATTAAATACCGATTTATTGGTGTTATTTTGATATAATGATTTAAAGCCCTATTTTTGAACCTAAAATATGCTTAAATTTTTTTTCTTTGTTCAGTTTTTAAAGAATAAAAAAACTCATAAAATCAATTTCAGAATTAAAATCAACTTCAACCATTCCCATATTATAACCTTTTACCCTTAGTTGTACGACGTTTTCGGCTATTCTACAATAAGAGACTAGTCGTTTTTTTTTTCTCTCCTTTCTAATGGAAACAGATTCTGCGTGATGGTTATAATATTCCTTAAGACGAGAGATACACATATATTCCATTAGGTTTTGATTAGTTTTCCGGAACAATTCGAAATAAACTGTAAAAGAGTAAGAACAAAAGAAAAAAAGTACAGTAAGAGATAGAAATGAGTAAAACCATTAAAGAATTAATTAATGGAATTTCTATAGAAACATGTGTTTTATTAAAAAATATATTATATTATTATGTAAAATAATCATTTACTTTTATCGGCTTTCCATCACTCTCTACTTACTTTTAAAAGCTTGTGTATGAGATAATATTTTTTCTAAAATTCCAAGCCTTCCAACGGTATATCATACATGTATATTACTGTTCTTATGTTGAAAAACAAAAAATTGCATACAATTATATTTTTTCTGTTTTCTCATTTAGTTGGGTATCGAATTCATTCAATTTATATATTTACCTGTTTTTCATCAGTGGTAACAAGATAATATAGTTATTTGTATAGAATATACAAAATTAAAGGTACTTTAGAGAAAGACAATTTAAAATATCGGCATTTAAGCCACGTCAGACCATTTTAAACAGAATGAAACCTACGTGATATTAATGCGCATTAAATTTTAATCAAAATCGTCGAAACCGTTTTCGAGAAAAGATGCAAAATGCATGGTATAAAGTAGTTCTTCTGGTGACCTTATTTTGATGAAAAACAATTCGAAATAAACTGTAAAAAAGTAAGAACAAAAAAAAAAGAAAAAAAAAGGGATATTTAATATCTAGTATAATTTACTTCTTTGAATTAATGTTTTTTTATTTCGTTGTGTCTTTTAGCAAAGGGTGTATACCTCTCAATCTATAAATTTTTTACTTTCCATATAGAAAATGTAACACGTTCTAGCTCTGTTATTTTCTGATAAAAAATTTAATTGAGAATATTCTTATTACATAACATTTGTCGATAGTACCTACAGTTTAGAAACTATATTGGTTTTGTTTGTTTATTTAAGGTCACTTTATGCTACTATGGCTAATCGGATGATGCTACAGTGGGAGTCCTAAATTTTGCCTATCCAGGCTTTATTAGAATAGGGATTATTAGATTAACGAGTACCTGACATCGCACAGGCTTGGGACCTCTTTTTAACGTCCCCTCCGAAGGACGGCATAACTAAGGATTTTTTACTCCCATTAAAAAATCCTAGGACCACTATATTGGTTTTAATAAAAAAAATTAATAATGTACCTACTTAGATGAAATAAAATAAAATTTGTTAGTATTATTTCCTTATTTACCTTATATACTTTAGCAATTAGACCGTCCGTCAACCTAATTATCCTCTGAATTAGAAAAGCAGTAGATATTAGACGGACTAGTTCAAGAACTATTGTTTTTCCCAATCAAGAAGTTTTGTTTTTTATTTCTCTAATAGAAATGGAAAAGTAAATATGAAAACTTTATGGACGATGCTTATTTAAACGCATGTTTTTTTTAATTTTTTTTTATTGTGGCAACTAATAATGAGTATTTATTTAATACATGTGATCATATTTTATTTTCAATTACGTTTGTTGATTTATTGTGTATATTTCTTTATTTTTTATAATGAATATGTTTTCAATTTTAGGTAGCAATAAATCTCCAAAACTTCTGATCAAAGGAGGAAAAGTTGTGAATGCCGATAAGACGGAAAATGTTGATATTCTCGTTGAAAACGGCGTCATCGCCGACATCGGGTATGATCTGGCAGCTCCCCAAGGAACTGCTGTTCTCCTGGCCGACGGCATGTACGTCATACCTGGAGGAATAGATCCCCACACGCACCTCGAGTTCGAGTTTATGGGCACCAGGTCCGTCGACGACTTTTACAGAGGCACAAGAGCTGCTATCGCCGGTGGGACTACCATGGTCATCGACTTCGCTATAGCCCATCCCGGCCGCTCCTTGTTGGAGGTTTACGACAAGTACAGATCGATGGCGGATCCCAAAGTCTGCTGTGATTACGGCCTCCATATCGGAATCACTTGGTGGTCGAAGACGGTTAGTAAGGAGATGGAACTCCTCTGTGCTCAGCATGGAGTCAACTCTTTCAAACTCTTCATGGCATACAAAAACATGTTCATGGTAGATGACAGTGAGCTCTACGAAGCATTTGCACGGTGTAAAGAACTCGGAGCTGTGGCGATGGTTCACGCTGAGAACGGACATGTAATTGAGAAGAATGTGCAAAGATTGAAAGAATCAGGCGTGACCGGGCCTGAAGGCCACGAGTTATCGCGACCAGAAGAAGTGGAAGCAGAGGCAGTGAATAGAGCAGCTATGATAGCGTCTCAGACTGGAAGTCCACTTTATGTCGTTCACGTGATGAGCGAATCAGCTGCTAAGGTTATAGAGGAGAGGAGGAAGGGAGGGCAGACGACGCTCTACGGTGAGGCTCTGGCGGCCGGGCTGGGAACGGTAGCTCCCGACGGGAACTGCTCCTTCGAAGTCGCGGCCGCACACATCATGAGCCCGCCTCTAAGGAAGACCAGGTCCACACCTCTCGCTCTAATGAAGGCGCTAGCCGCAGGGACCTTGCAGACTACAGGAACCGATAACTGCACCTTCAACAAGAATCAGAAAGAAATGGGCAAAGACGACTTTACCAAGATCCCCAACGGATTAAACGGACTAGAAGATAGGATGTCGGTTATCTGGGACAAAGGGGTCAACACTGAACTAATCAGTCCTGAGAAGTTTGTTGAAATAACGAGCACAAACGCAGCCAAGATATTTAACCTCTACCCGAAGAAAGGATGCATCGAGGTCGGATCTGATGCCGACATTGTCATCTGGAATCCAAAAAAATCCAAAAAGATATCAGCTGCTACGCATAATCATGCATGCGACTTCAACATCTTCGAAGGAATGGTGGTTCGAGGTGTGCCGGAGGTAGTTATTGTCAAAGGTAAGGTGTGCTACCAGAACGGAAGGCTGATGGACATGAAAGGCCACGGCTCCTTCGTCCCCTGCCAGGTGTTCTCCCCTCACGTGTACGGCCGCCGCGAGGGCAAGTACCGCCCGGAAGGTGGCGACTTCGACAACTTCAAGGATACCCAATACTGCGCTAACACCCTCAACTTCCCAGAGAGGCAGCTCCTCTCCTCCGCGCTGCAGAAGGCTGCTCCCACCACTCAAAGAGGATGCTTGAAATTGTTCAGGGTGAGTTAATTTCTTTATGTAACTCAAGTCATTTATAGATCTATAAATGGATTATTTTTCTCATATTTATAAAAAAAAAGTACCATTTCGCACAGTTTTCTGGTCATCACATAACCTCAAAAATGACTATGATTGTAAATCTGAAACTTTTCCTGAAAGAATTTGCAAAACTTCCTCTATAATTTAAAAAAAAAAATATGACTAAAACATTTTACGAAATCGGTTTTCAAATAATTCAGAAGTACCCATTTCCTAAAGGTACAATTATTTTTTAAGCAAGCTTTATATCAATATGTACTCATTTGAAAGATAATCTAATTTATCACTGCAAAAAAGAAAAATAATCATAACCTGAGTTAGGAAAGATAAATAAATTTATAGCACATATATTTAAGCATGTTGGTATTTGGATCTATATTTCGTTTGTTTCCGATGGAATCAATTGTTATTAGGAGGAGGAAATTCCAATTTGGTTCTGCTGCTTAACTTCGCTGAGTTGCTAAGAGTACGCAGCATACCGGATCAATCTTGAAGACAATTTCAAAGAAAAGAGATATAGTGAGATTCCACCAAATAGAAGTACATAGACTTTACTGATTTCGAAATTGCTTATGGACATATATAAATCCAGACCCGCTTCAATATACGCGGTGATGCAGGATTCCCAGTGAGTCCAAGATTATGGTCTCCGCTATATTTTACAACTGATTTTTTCCGAGTCCATAATTCTCCAAAAATGATCTAGTGGCCACTGATATGGTTCCAAACCATAGTCCCACGAGTGTAAATTCACTCTCGCCGAACTCTTCAAGAAAATATTTCTTCAGGAATGGAATACATTTCATATAAATGTTTTCATTCTCCTCTTGAATCCTTTTGCCTTGTTTCTGGCCATTTGTTTCATATCTGATAGTGGGATCTACTATCAGTGCTTCATTTTTTGTGGGACTAAATGATATCCACAAATCTTGTTGACCCATCTGTATTTTGTAATTTGTATTAAAAATTATCTCAGGGGCTCTCGAGATTCTCATCGCCTAGGGTATATCTTGGCTTGAGCCGGACTTGGTTTCAGAGGATTTCGAAAACAAGCTTTACTTCTAATATCTGGCTTACTGTTTTGCAGGAGATGGATCCTAAGGGCACGGGAAGAGTTGGCCCTACCGAGTTCTTCAAGGTCCTTCAGAGGATCGACGTACTCCAACACCTTTCTTCCAGAGAGGCGGACATCCTCCTCAAAGCCTACAGTAAGGACCCGTCTTCTCCTAACGAGATCGGATACGATCAGTTCGTACAGGCCTGCGCCCAGCACTCCTCCACTAGCTGTCCCGAGGAATATACTTAATTTTTAAAGATTATTTTAATTTTAATAAGAGTTACTATGAATAAATTACGAGTTTACCTATTGTTGTAAAATATAAGCGCCAACAATATATCTTTATGTGATGAACTTATATAGTTTGTAAAAAAAAAATATATATATATATATAATAATAAATAATTTTTTTTAAAACATATTTATTGATATTTACTGCTGTATTATTATATAGCATTTCCAAGCAAATTGTAACCTTTTCCAAGTCAAATTTTTACTTTTTCCAAAGCAATTGTAACCCTTTTCTTCACTTATAACCTTTAAAATTACGTTTTACTTATTTATTTGTTGAAAAATAATTAGTTTGCTTAACATTATGACATTTTTTAATAATTTTACATTACATTAAAAGTAAATTCGAGTTACAATGCATAGGAGCGATAATAAATAAAACTATAAAAACGTAATTATAGGAACCGAAACATAAAAAGTAAATTTTAGTTAATTAAGAGGTAGCGATTGAAAACACCGTAGGAAAACGTAATTACAATACCCGAAAACACATTAATTATTTCCAAAAACTACCCCTCACCTCTAAAAAATCATGATCAATAACTATCTTAAAACTATATTGATGATAATTAATTTTTTTAAATATTAGCTCGTAAAAAACAGAACTTGATATCAAATACCTAAAAAAAAATAACGATAGGATATGATAAAATTATTAAAAATGTCAATTTTAATTAAACTAATTATTTTTAAATAAACAAAACGGAATATTCAAAGCTATAAGTGAAGAAAGGGTTACAATTGCTTTGGAAAAGGTAACATTTGAAATGGAAAAGGTGAGATTTGAAATGGAAATGGTTACATTTCTTTTGGAAAGGGTTACATTACCTTTGGAAAGGGTTACATTTTAAATGGAATGGGCTACACTTTAAATAGAAAAAGTTACGTTTGACTTGGTAAAAGTTACATTTGACTTTGAAAAAGTAACAATTGACTTGGAAATGCTATATACAACAAGTAAATGTGATGTACATAGTAAACTGACATAAAAGACATATAGAGACGCTACCTATTGGCAGCACTCTAAAAATATTCTAAACTAGAAGATCTCGAGGCCATCTTCTTTTCAGAGGCCTTGGAGAAATATTAGTATTCTATCATGCTAGGATAGAAATTAGTGGATTGGAAATTGAGTTTTTCATGGAATGATTGATACCTGGTTCGGGCTAATTCAGTAACATATGGAACATTAAGTTCTTTATCGATGAGCTTATTCCTGACAAAGTAAGGAGAGTTACGTATTTTACTGTGACTGGCCTGATGTGTGTTTGGATTGTAAGGGTTGGATACGAGAAGAATTCGATGGTTCAGTAGAGGAGCCCAATAGCTCTATGCCGTAAGTCCATATCGGTCTTATGATGGTCATATAACTAGTCTTTTGTAATTAAGTGGAAGGTTGGAGCGTTTGTCCAGTAAGTGTTGAAGTAGTCGAAAACGTCGGGCAGTTTCTTGTCGTTTCAGTCTTGTAGGGGGATTAAAAGTTAGACGTTTGTCAAGATGGAGTCCTAGGTATCGAATCAACTGGAACAGGCGGGGTATTGTTAAAGAACACAGTAGAACAGGATGTCATAGGTTTACGACAAAGGGTAAAGGTTATTTGTTGGAATTTATTTTAATTCTCTTATTCTTACACCATACCTCAAGGTCTCGGATGTGGCATTGAAGAGATTGAGAGGCAATAGAATCGTTATTGACTGATAACACACAGGTGTCATCAGCGAAGGAAGAAAGGAAGGTGTTGGGTAAAATGTTAACATAAGATTTATCCTACACAATTAATAAAATGTAAAAGAAATGCATCTAGTAATTACAAAAGCTGATTTAGTTTACTATTTTATTATTTTGATTTTTTTTTTTTCATTATAATCACCTATAAGAACCATTATCAGTTTATTTTATAGGAGAACCAATGACCTCGTTTAGATAAATCAAATTATCATTAGTAGGAGTACTTTTAATTAATTTCAGGGTATCCACCATTAGCTCTAAATAAGAATCAAACTCTGATCTGCACTCATCGCTCACTTAAATCTGACACAAAACCCTAGTTTGGGACTCCGATGTGATGTTCTGGGCATTAATATTACTTCGTAATGGCAAAATAAGTTCTAACTCAGAACTAATATCATTAAAATTAATTTTATATTTTATAATAAAAACTAAAAGTTTATGCTTTATTTAGTAGTAAATCATTAATCTTTTTTCAGGTATTCGATATTTAATTATTAGTTGTTCTAACGTGTTTTTTATTAAAATAATGTCGATTTATTCAGATTACAAAATAATTTAACTTCCAAAAACAACCACTTTCAGATTTTATGTTTTATTTTTTTTTTTTTATCAATAATTAATCTTTGTAATAAATCAAAGTGTAACCCCCACTCTATGCATTTCCATTTTCACCGTGTATTACTTTGATTCACATTAAACAATGATAATTGATTGCAAAAGTACTTATATTTAACTATGGTATGAATTAAATTGATATTTCGTACACCTAACTATATATGAAATTATAGTAAGGGAAAGCATTAGGATTGTGAAATTTTTCAAATTCGAGTTTTTACAAAAAATATGCGTTTTATGGTCTCTTGAGTCCAAATTCCCAACTTCAGTAAAAAGGTGAGTGTGTGTGGCAAGTCTAGCGCAAAAACTAAAAGCCGTACGAAACTGAAATTTCAGATTTAAGACAACGGTACGCCCGACATGTTACAGCAATTTTTTTTATCGAAATCAGCGAACGAGATGAGCCACTTTATACCATGTATTTCGCATCTTTTTGAGATTTTCTTAAAACAGCTATAACGATTTTGATTAAACTTGCTATATGGATTTAAAATTTAATAGATTTTAATATGATGTAGGCTTCATTCCCATTTAAATAGTTTGACAGGACTTAAATGCCGATGTATTAAATTTACTCCCTGTAAAGTACCTTTAATTTTGTAGATTTAAAAAAAAAAAAAAGGCACATCATCTTATTAACATTGACTAGTAACGGATAAACGTGTTAGTTGAGCGAATTATATTGACAACTAAAGGAGAAAAGTGCAAACAATTTTTTTTTTTTTTTTAACACAAGAATAGTAATATAAATATATAATGTACCGTTGGATAGCTTAAGATTTTAGAAGAAATTATACCTGATACACGGAATTGTAAACATTAATGGAGAGTGGTGAAAAGACTATACATCTAATTGATTGTTGTTGATAAAAATATAATTAATTATTTAATGAAACACATGCTTCTTTCGAAATTCAATTTAAATAATCCTAACAATTTATTTTTAAATTTAAATGTACAAAAATCTTCTTAAATTAATTTTAAGAAATCTGGTGCGGGCAACACGCGACTTTCACTTTCCTACGTTTTTAAAACCAATTAAAGAATTTCCAAGTACAGTAAGAGATAGAAATGAGTAAAACCATTAAAGAATTAATTAATGGAATTTCTATAGAAACATGTGTTTTATTAAAAAATATATTATATTATTATCTAAAATAATCATTTACTTTTATCGGCTTTCTATCACTCTCTACATACTTTTAAAAGCTTCTGTATGAGATAATATTTTTTCTAAAATTCCAAGCCTTCCAACAGTAACATGTATATTACTGTTGCTATGTTTAAAATCAAAATATTTGCATTAAAAAATATAATAGGTATGAGTGACTATTGTATATATTTTTATTGATTTTATTTTGTATATATGTATATTTTATTATTATTATTATATAAATTTATAGTTTTGTATATATCGTGTGAATGTAGTATGAATGTTGTACGTTATCACTATTAAAAATGTCCTGAATTGGACAGATTGTAATATTGCTCAATGAATAAAAAAAAAAAAAAAAAAAAAAAAAAAAAAAAAATATGTTTTCAGCTTTCTCCTTTATTTGTTTTTTAAATTCACACAATTAGCTGTTCTTTATCAATTTTAACATGATAATTTGGTTATTTTTATAGAATCTTCAAAATTAAAGGTACTTTAGGGAAAAGAATTTAAAATATCGGCATTTAAGCCATGTCAGAGCATTTTAATCAGAATGAAACCTAAATCATATGAAAGGCCATTAAATTTTACATCGATATAGCGAGTTCAATCAAAATCGTCGGAACCGTTTTCAAGAAAATCTAAAAAAGGTGCAAAATGCATGGTATTAAGTGGCTCTTCTGGTAAGCTCATTTTGATGAAAAAGGTTTTGTAACGTATCGAGCGTATATTTGTCTTAAATATGGAATTTCAGTTTCATAGGACTTTCCGTTTCCGCCCGGGAGTTACCACACACACACACAGACCTTTTTGCGGGACTTGGTTATTTATACCCAGGGGACCCTAAAAACGTGTATTTCCGTTGAAAACTGGAAATCGAAAATTTTCAGGATCGCAATACTTTCCCTTACTATATATAATAAGTGAAAGTAAAATGAGGTAAGTGAAAGTCGAGTGTTGCGCACACCAGATTTTTGGTTTTTATTTTAATGTACAGCAATTAGTAACATTGTATTGTATAATTGTTTTTTGTTTTTTTTTATAGCCTTAAGCTGATTTTTAATTAAGCATGTCAATTAATAAATAAGCATGTATAAATAGCGGAAAATAAGAGAGGGAGGAATTAAAATATAAAAGAAAATAAGTGAATCTACCAAGGTTAAAGAAAAAGTAAAAAAACATCAAGAAACTAGTTTGTAACCTTGGGGACATTCCTAACTATAACACTATGTCTATTATATCATCAGAAGTCCTGAAATCCTGAAATCTTGTAGAGCAAACACAACTTTCAGTCATCTCCGAGGTTAATATAAATTTCAGAACTTTTAAATAAATTAGGAGTTGACAAAAAGAATGGGCACATTTGTTTTAGATTAAATAATTTAACAACACAAAATTTTAATTAAAAAAAAAATACTTATTTTATCCGCTTTCCATTATTTTTATGAACATTATAGAAAATTATTTTTTATTGTATATAATCAGATGAAACGCTTTATACTATGCCTATTTACGATTTTCTAAAAAACGGCTAAGACTGTTTAGATTACACTCGCTACATGGATGTAAAAGTTAATGGGTTTCAATACGATGCAGGTTTTATTCTGTTCGAAATAGTCTGACATGGCTAAAATGTCGATATTTTAAATTTACTTCCTCTAAACTACCTTTAATTTTGTAGATTACAAAAAATTAGGCACGACACTTGGTTAACATTGATACAAAACATACTGTGCAAAAATTGAAAGAACTGGGCTACGAAGTTCTTCTGCTCCCACCATATTCTCCTGACTTGTCTCCAACAGATTACCACCTTTTCAGGAATTTAGACAACTTCGTCAAAGGAAATTTTTTTGAAAATGATGATCAGGTGAAAAGTGCGTTTTCAGATTTTGTTTCACTTCAAAGCTCAGTTTTTCAGTTCGGGGATAAAATAGTTGGTGTCACGTTGGGAAAAATGTGTAGAAAAAGAAGGTTAATACTTTGAATAAAATTATCTTGTTTTCATATCGTATTTTTAATAAAAATCCTTTATCTTGAAAACGGACATTTCATGTGCCACAACCCAACACATACATTTCATGTAAATATGCATTTATTGTTTTGTGTTTTATACATAATGGAAAGTAATTAACGATTTATTTAAATATAAATAAAGACTCTTATTATTATCATAAGCTTAGGTTTAACAATATAAGTCATCCAGTATGTGAACATACATGAATTGTATTGCACTTCACCGGGACCCTTTCATTCGCTCCATATGACTACGAATCCCCACTCGACCCAATGACCACCCTCTCTTCGGACTCTTCTTCGAGCAGATGAATACCAGACAATGTATTAAAAGCCGACATGGGGTGCTCCACCCCCGGACAAAGCCATTCAGTCCCAGAGGGGCTGAATCAGTTGTCGGAGCTAATAGTGTTTTTTGTGGAAGCCGGAGTTGGCGACAATAGCCTCTACAGTTTTAGGCTTAATTATCCCACCGCTTTCGCCCGGAAAAGACCCTCCTTCACTTCTGTTCCTAATTTCAAACAAATCCTTTTCTATTGAGGGTGTATAGTCGACTGTAGAAAGTATTATAGGTGGAATAGTCAGGAATCAGTCATTTTTGAAAAGTTTTTAATTTTGCCGAAACGTTGGCAAAAATAAAAACTTTTCAAAAATGACTGATTCCTGACTATTCCACCTATAATAAAATCCTTTTCTGTTATTTAACTACGTTGGAATACATATTTTGTACTCAGGCAACACAGCAGGCTGTCAAAACAATTCGACTGCAGATATTTATGTCTAAACTAGCGACCTGCCCTTGCTTCAAACTAGTGAAATATGAATGTGATGCCTTTTACATTATGAAAAACTATGACTGATGACCGGCCATGACAAATCTTTTTGAATTTAATTTAAAAAAAAAATCTCGATATAATATAATAAAGTTATATTGAGAAATTAACTCAGATAGGAATTGTGATATCAATAATTTTAAATTATTTGAGGATGCTAACAAACAAGACTTATATTTATGATAGACATCATCACATTTTGATGAATATGTCTAATAAATGGCATAATTATCACAATAATGAGTTTGTATTTGAAGTATAAATTTTTAAATCATTCTACTGACAATATTTGTTTTTTAAATAGTATGTAAGTACTATAGTAACTTTAGTATATATTATTCAAAATTAATTTTGATTTTGGAAAAAGGGTGGCAGAAAACAAATAGTCTTTAATTTCAGCAAATCGTAATCAATGGCCGACTGTTTTAGTAGGCATTAAAATTTTACTTGTTACCTAAACTACTAAACACTGAAGGAATTAGTCCGGGTGGCGGTCATTAAATGAAACAACTGAATAGTTTCAACTATTTTATTGTTTGCCAACGTTTCGACCCCCATTGTGGGTCATCATCAGGGCTAAAAAGATACAAAAAGGATACATTTAAAATAAGATTACAAATACTATTTAAAAAAAAAAAAAAAAAAAATTAACAATTTCACTAGAGAATGTCAATATTATAACATAAAAGAAAATAGATGTGTAAAGAAATCAATTAATTAAATTACAATGATAAAGGTATACTAATGAGAGCTATACAGACCAGATAATGACTAAAGATAATGTACAAATATATAAGAAAAAATTACATGAAATAAAAACCATTAACAAAATGGAGTACAGTGGAGATACGTACCGTCTGGTAGGTGAGTGGAAACTAGGTTCAATTTGGTTATAAGGAATATAGGCAGGTAGATAGGAAAGTACGTACAAAAGGTTGGGTAAACTGGAAAATACGTACCATATTTCTAGACGGGATCTGACAACAATGAGTAAAATTGTAATATTAACATAAAAGGAAGTGTTCAGATTAAACCTACAATATTAATAACATCATAACGGTATTAGAAGATGTTTTAACAAGATTGTTGAAGTAAAAACAATATAATACAATAGTAAGAATAATAATGTATAAACTATATATAGTAAAAACTGACTACCTCCCAACCAACGTTTTAATAATTATTGTACATGTATTAAGACATTAAAATTAACCAAGTGAAAATATTATGACAAAAAATAATAATAAGTAACAATCATTGACAGATCATATAGTGGATACAAAATAGTAAAATAATTACAAATAGGAATAAATTGAATTGTAAAACCATTAAGAATTTATTAAGTGCAGAAACAAATGAAATAGATACATATATAAAATAAATGTATACATAAATAAGTAAAAAATAAACCAATAAATAAACAAAAGGTATACAGTGGGATGGACATGGGAAGCTGTATTACTTAAGAGAGTTTAATATATGGCTATAGGTGGAGGAGATGCACTGTTTATCAGTTTTATGATTGACAGGATTAGATTGGAGATGGATGTGGACGGATTCAGCGATGAGTCTTTTTTTATGGTTGGGAACAGAATCTAAAATGGAACAATCTTGAAAGTTAAATGAATGATTAAAAGTTATGGAGTGTTCGGAGAGTTTTGAGGCTAGAAGGTTTCGAGAGGATATGGAGGATTTATGTTGAGATATGCGGGTTTTTAAGTAGTTTTTTGTTTCACCCACATAGGACACGTCGCAATCTAAACAAGGTATTTTATACACAATATTTGAGCGGTAGAGAGGATTTATCGGGTCTTTAGTATTAGTGAAAAGGTGGGAAAGTTTGTTCTGGGTCTTTAATCCTAGCTTTAGGGAGGGTAAGGAAGATTTAAAGGATTTTTTAATATTTTCAGACAGGTGTGGAATATACGGTAGGGATCTATATTGTTGAAATATTGTGGGTGAATTTTGGTCTTTTATTGTAGGGGGAGTAATGGTCGTTTTTACGTTGTTGTATGAGTTTATGAGTTTTTTAATGATATTAAGTGGGAAGCTGTTTAGGGTAAGGATCTTTTTAATGCGCTGAATATTGGTAGGATGGTACTGTGGATCAGACAAGGAGAGGCAACGGTGGACGAGATTTTGGCCAACATTAATTTTTTGATGGTATGGGTGCTGGGAGAAGAAATTGAGGAGTCTACCGGAATAGGTGGATTTTGTGTACCAATCAGTGGAAATAGAACCGTCCGTATTTCTTATTATCAGTAAGTCTAGAAAGGGAATTGTTGAGTTGTTTTCTTTTTCTACTGTAAAACGGAGGCGTGGATCGTAGGAATTAAAGGATTTAAGGATATCTGGGATTTTTTCAGGGTTTATTATTAGGAGGAGGTCGTCAACATATTTCTTAATGAAAAAGATATCGTTTTTATAAATTTTGGTTATGAAATCCAGGAGGTCATTGAGAACAATATTAGAGAGATCCGGAGCTAGGCAGTTTCCCATTGCTAGTCCAGAGACCTGATTGTAAAATTTTCCCTTAAAAGTGAGGTATCCTGTTTTGCAGCAAAGTTCCAGTGATTGTAAGTAAGTAGAAAGATTTAGCGTGGTGTGAGGTTCGATAATGGTCCAGTGTTTTTTAACTAAATGGAGAACTTTGTCAATGGGAATATTAGTGAATAAGCTTTCGGCGTCAAAAGATGTTAAAATGTAGTTAGGGGGGATTTGAAGTGATAATAATTGTTGTCGGAGGTAAAGAGAGTTTGTAATGTCGTAGGAGTTTGTACGGCTGAGTATTTTTAGTGACGGTAGAAGAAATTTACTGAGTTTGGAGGAAGGTGCATTGATGTTTGAAATAATGGGACGGAGTGGATTACCTGGTTTGTGAATTTTCGGAAGGCCATACAGACGTGGGGGTAAGGAATTATAAGAGATTAGGTTTCTGTATGTAGATAGATTAATGAATTTATTATCGAAGAGATTTTTGATATGTTGGTTAAATTTTATCATGAGAGGACGGGTTGGGTCACGGGTAGAGGGTGTATATGTTGATAGGTCTGATAGAAGTGAATTTATTTAATCTATCTACATACAGAAACCTAATCTCTTATAATTCCTTACCCCCACGTCTGTATGGCCTTCCGAAAATTAAATAGTTGAAACTATTCAGTTGTTTCATTTAATGACCGCCACCCGGACTAATTCCTTCAGTAATTCTCAACGGTCAACTAATTATATCCACAATGATAAACTACTAAACATTAATGTTTTGCTCCATCCCTAATCTTAACAAAACTTTTATTTTATAAACTTCCTATTATGACTACAATTATACTTGAATAACTCGCTAACAGTTCATCTTGGACCGAAAAGTAAAAATCAACCGGATTTTGTCGAGCCATCCGGATCCGGATTTATAAAATTTGGGACCGGATCCGGCCGGATTGAAAATGACGCCGGATTGCAATCCCTAAGCGTGAACAATATTTTTTGTCAGCCCATCTTCAGCTGACAAAAGCGAACTGGATAGTCAACCCACTCGAGAGAATGCCACGTATGATTGTCCGTGTGAAAAACATGAGTCACACTGAGATAGTAAAATGATAATTGTAAAGGTTACTACTACGCTTGATGCATAAACAATAATAATGGCCGAAAACTGTGGAGGTATTGAGAGAAAGAGTAGACCGGCTTCGGTCCTATCCCAACTCCGTGCTTTATACTGGCTGAAAAGTGACACCGCAAAACCACTGCCATGGATAACTTAACAAGAGATAACTGATCAGTTATCGAGGGGAATGAAAAATTATTAAATTACTAAAATGACTATTAAAAAACATGTGTTGGTGACAGAACGGTAAAAATTTAGCGTTTTGTGTATTTTTTAATGCTACATTATAAAATAATAATGTCAGGGGTTGTCAACCCTTATCCTTTAGGGGTATGAAAAATAGATAATAGCCGATTCCCGGACCTATAGAGTATGCGTATAAAATTTCATTAACATCAATCAAGCCGTTTCGGAGGAGTATGGTAACTAACTTTTTGACACGATAATTTTATATATTAGATTGATAATTCATATTAAAAACATTATAAAATCCCATTTTACCAAGGTCGGTTGCTATGATAAACAATTTATTATAAGAAAAAAACAAAACAGTGTTATTTCTATATTAAATAAGCTCTTACATATTTTTTGATGGGCCGGCCTAAATTTCCTTTTAATATAACTTTTGAGTTATTGGAGCAGTTTTAGAATTGAGGAATTTCCATAATGCTATGCCTCACAGGACATTTTGAGAAGTCCTAAGTGACTGGCATGATGTTATTTAGGGTTTCCCAGAACAGCCTAACATTTTGAAAGGTTAAATAAGAATTTATCCTTTTACGGAATTTAGGGCGCTGCAGGGTTAATAATTATGTATTAAAATAACTTACAAGTAAAAAATAAATAATTATTCAATTAATTAAAATAAAAAAACAATAAAAATACTCCCTGCATTTCAATAAAAACTTAATTTTTAGTGTTTTTAATAATAATGAGTTTTAATGTTGGTTGGTTGGTTGTTATATTTTATTGGCACAAAACATCTCGGTCATCAGTACCAGACACTCATTTTTAGAAACTAATTTTTTTTTTTTTTTTTTTTTTTTTTTTTTTATTGAGAAATATTACAATCTGTTTCAGAATGAACAATAGTAATAGAGATATAGGACCACATTCATACAAATATATACAGAAAATAACGATAAAGTCAAATTACATAAAATAGAAAAAAACATTTATATGTACAATAAAATATAACAAAATAAAAAAAACAAACAAAAAAAAAAACAAAACAACAACAACCTATAATTGAAATAAATACAAAGTTGGCAAATAAATAAAAATCATACAAACAAACATAACTATATACAATATTTACAACTGCTAAGGGGACCCCAGACTGGGCTTTTCCCTCCACTTGTGGAGGAAAAAAGCGGAATCCAAGAGATCCCAGCGCCTCTCTCTCAGCCGCATCACTGGTCTTAGCCAGTAGAGGCTGAGTTAGGGCGCAATAGCCACAAACATACAGTACGTGAGTGGAGAATCTGACCAGTGTCAGAACTCCAGTATAAATGTTATAGAACGTCGCGGGGCCACTGCCGTTTCAATCTTCGTGGAGGATTGTAGGGGTGGGTGGAGCTGGAGAGGGATTGAGCTAAAGGATTAGGATGATGAAGGAGGTTCTGATGGAAATTAGAAAATTTGGATGGTACCAGATCTAAAATGAATGGAATATTGAGGTCGTGGTGTAAGGTACAGTTGGAAACATAATAGGGAGCATTAACTATTGTTCGTAGGACTTTGGATTGGAAGGATTGGATGCGTTTGATGTTAGAGTATTTAGCTGTCCCCCACAGTTCAAGTCCGTAGGTCCATATAGGTTTCAGTACTGTCTTGTATATTAGTAATTTGTTGTCAACTGTAAGATGAGATTTTCTGTTTAATAGTCTGTATAACTGGCCGAATCTGCGGTTGAGTTCTTTTCTTTTAAGTCTTGTATGTGGGTTCCACGTTAGTCTTTTGTCTAGTAAAAAGCCCAGATACCGGACTGTGTCTGAGGAAGGAAGCGGTATGGAATTGAGTTTAACTGTTGGGCAGGATTTGCGTCGAAGGGTGAAGGTGACGTGTGTGCATTTTCTTTCGTTCACCTTAATACGCCAAGCATTACACCAGTCTTCGACAAGGGAAAGGTGCCTTTGGAGATTTAGCGATGCTGCTTCAGGATCGGAATCGGATGATAAAATGGCTGTGTAATCAGCAAATGTTGCCAGAAAGGTATCGGGATCGGTAGGGATATCGGCGGTATAGAGGATGTAGAGGACGGGTCCTAAGACGCTGCCTTGAGGAACACCGGCCTCAACAGTATAATGTTTGGAAAACTCTAAACCACAGCGAACTCGGAAGGAGCGGTTTGATAAATAGGACCGGAGGACTAGGTATAAGGATTGGGGTAAATGGGTTTTGAGCTTAAAGAGCAATCCCGGGTGCCACACCCGGTCAAAAGCTTGCGCTATGTCCAGAAAGGCACCCGAACAATACTCCTTGCACTCAAGGGCGGAGGAAATGTGGTCTACAACTCGGAGTCCTTGCTGAACCGTGGAATGTTGAGGACGGAATCCAAACTGGTGTGAAGGAAAATTGTGAAATTTGGCTAGGATTCGTTTTAATAGGAGTTTTTCGAAGATTTTGGAGAGGATCGGAAGAAGGCTAATAGGTCTGTAGGATGACGTACAGTTGGAGGGTTTACCTGGTTTTAGGAAAAGGATGATAGTCGAGTGTTTCCACAACAGAGGGAAATAGGTAGTGCGTAGGATACAGTTATAGATATATGTAAGGAATGTAATGGCTTTAGGTGGAAGTTGTCTTAGAATTTGAGGAGTAAGGAGATCGTATCCAGGGGATTTACGGAAAGGAAGCTTTTTAAGAAGATATTTGACCTCAGAGGGATTGATTGCTTTAGGTGGTAAGGAAATTGGTATCGGTGACGTAAGGAACTCTTCAACTATTGCGGTATGGGTTGGATTGAGATCAGAATGAGGAGTGAATACCTTGGAAAGGTGTAGTGCAAATTCCTGGGCCCTATCTTTGTCAGAAGCAGCCCAGGAATTATCACTACGCCGGAGAGGATGGGATATCAGGGGAGATTTTAGGATTCTCTTCGTGACATTCCACAAGGAATTGTCACGAGTCGAGAGAGAGGAGAGGTAGGAATTGTAGGATTGAGAACGGAAGATCGCCAACTCCCGCTTTAATTGTCTACAATAAAAGTTATAGGAGTGGCGATCTGCTGGGTGGCGGGTGCGTTGCCACAATGTTCTGGCTCGGCGTTTGGTGTGGATTAGGTCTAGGAGGTGTTGTGGTAAATGGTTTTTGTAAGGATTTATTTGGGAGTGCTTGGGAACGGAGGCAGTCCAGGCGGCTTGTTGAATCGAGGTTGTAAAGGAATAGACGGCATCGTCAAGGTCAGTTTGGGTTTTGAGAGTCACTCGGAGGTCAATATCATTGGTAAGGATTTCGCGGAAGAGGTTCCAGTTGATAGGGCCTCTGATGAATGACGGTGGGACAGGTTTAGGCATAGGTGTTAAGGATACATTTAGGATCAGTGGACTATGGTCAGAGGATAGTTCATCAAGGCGAGTTACGGAATAGTTCAGGGAGCCTAATCCGCTGTGGATGAAGAAGTCGAGGATGTCTGGATTACGGTTAGGATCTGTTGGCCAGTAGGTAGGGGAACTGGGAGGTAGGAGATTATGGCGTCGGGAGTTGAGTGCAGCCTGCAATGTCCGTCCACGAGTATTTGTGGTCCTGGAACCCCATTGTTGGTGCTTGGCGTTTAGGTCTGCACCCAGAATAAAGTGATTCCCCAATGAGTTGAGGAAGGATCCAAATTTGGTAATGGAAATAGAATGTTTAGGAGGGCAGTATGCTGATGCGATGACGAGCGGAAAGGAAAAGGTCTTGATTATAACTGAGGTGGCTTGTAGGAAGTCGTGGGCGGGAAGTGGGTGTAAGTGATGGGAGAGGGATCGGTGGACAATGACTGCAGTACCGGCATGGGCTTTGCCGTCTGGATGGTCTGTCCGGTATGTCGTGTATTCAGGTATTTTGAAGTACTGTTTAGTGGTTAGTCTAGTTTCAGTAATGAGTGCAACATCAACGTTTTTGTCTTGCAGTAAGGCTGTAAGTTCGTCAGTGTGAGTTCTAACACCATTCGCATTCCAAAGGAGAATGGATAAGGAATTAGGTGAGGTCATTTATGGTTTTTGTAAGGCAGGAATGAGATTTGATACAAGGTTCGTAAGGAGTGATATTAGAGGCATAACAAGGGATTTGATTTCGGAGATAAAGGATGTCATCAAACTGGTAAGGTCTGTGGCGTTTGAAGGAGGAGGAATATGAGAGATTTGTGGTGGATTAGGATTTTTAGGATTGGTTATATTTTGAGGAAGAGGTATTTGTGGAATGGACTGAGGATATTTAGGTACATTTTGCAGTTCCGGCAGGGCCTCGGCTTCACTACATTGGTTCCCACCTCCAAGTAAGTGGGCAAATGATACATTGGCATCGATTATTTTTGAGGGTTCTCTTCTAGTTCTTGTCTGTCTTGCTGTTTCATCCAGTACTTGGGGTGTTTGATACCTGGTCCTTAGTTCCTTATAGATTTGGCATCCTTTGTAGTTGGCCGGGTGGTCCTTGAGGCAATGAGCACATACAGCGGGTGTTGACTTTGGTTTTGTACATTCCACAGACTTGTGCTGTTCACCGCATTTCACGCAGCGTGGTATGTGATAACAGTAACTTTTGGTATGACCATACGCCTGACAATTGTGACACTGAACAATTTCTCTCTTGGTGTAAGGTTTTTCGACTTTTACACTTGTATAGTACAGTCTTTTTAGATCGTAAATTTTTTCTACCCCTGACAATGGTTCCAGGTCAACAAAGAATAGAGGAAGTTGAACTCTATCTTTTATGACATTAGTGACTTGGCGCACTTTGTAACCCATCTCTATAAGTTCTTCTTTGATAGCTTCAACTGGTGTAGAAGAATGTAGATTTCTGATTACAACTCTAAGAGATCTCTCTTGGCGTAGCTGGTAAGTATGGAAATCCGCTTTAGTATCAGTTAGATATTTCACTATTTTTCTATACGTCTCGGCGGTGGTCGGTGATATTTTGGTGTCATTGATTCTACTCATACAGTAGTAGCTGGTGGAGTCGGTAATTTTATTCAATTGAGCACACAACAACTGAAATTTTTAATATTTTTGACAAATATCGGTGGAGGCCGTGGTTCACTGGGTGTAGGAGCAGATTCCATGTTTTCTTTTTCATTATGTAGAATTTGAAAAGGATTTGGAGTGAAAAACGGAGATTCATCAGTCATCCCTTGTGACGATGTGCCAGGTTGTGGTTCAGATTCGGTATTAGTACCTGAAGGGGTTCCTTGCTGATTTAATTTTTTATTAGTATCACGGCGGGGTCTTTGTTTTATGGGAGACGTGATTGAACCACTAGATCTAGATCTTTTAGTTGATGCTTTGGAGGACATCACTTGGTGAAAATATCGCATTTCATAATAATGAGATAATAACTAGAAGTGGGAAATAAAACAATAACTAAAGAAAAGAAAAAGCAATCCCGGCCTTGCCGAGCTACTGGCAATCAGCTGATGTGAAGAGGTTACCCAGCATTCACTTTACACTGTAAATTGTAACAAAACTTACTGTTCTTTGCTCCAATATTTACTGCTGCTGTTATCTTGAAGTCTGGTGAGGTTTTCAAGATTGTACTGAAGTGAATTCCAACTGAAAAAGCAAGAAATCCAAGAGACGATTTGAATGATGACTGCTATACTCATGCGTTGAGTTATTGGAGCAGTTTTAGAATTGAGGAATTTCCATAATGCTATGCCTCACAGGACATTTTGAGAAGTCCTAAGTGACTGGCATGATGTTATTTAGGGTTTCCCAGAACAGCCTAACATTTTGAAAGGTTAAATAAGAATTTATCCTTTTACGGAATTTAGGGCGCTGCAGGGTTAATAATTATGTATTAAAATAACTTACAAGTAAAAAATAAATAATTATTCAATTAATTAAAATAAAAAAACAATAAAAATACTCCCTGCATTTCAATAAAAACTTAATTTTTAGTGTTTTTAATAATAATGAGTTTTAATGTTGGTTGGTTGGTTGTTATATTTTATTGGCACAAAACATCTCGGTCATCAGTACCAGACACTCATTTTTAGAAACTAATTAAAGGTTAAAAAATGAACAGTAGTTTTACTAAAAAATCAAATAACAACAAATAGTTGAAAACAATTAACTATAAGAATAATCACTAGTAAGAACAAATGTAACAGTATTAGCAAAAGATAAACATATATCAGGTTAAATTAAAAAAAAAAAAAAAAAAAAAAAAAAAAAAAATATATATATATATATATATATATATATATATATATATACATATATACATATATATTTATATGTATGTATATAAAAGTTAAAAATTAATTAATTAATTTAGAAAATAAAATAAAATAATGATAATTTTAAAAATAATAATAATAATAGTAAAATACAATTTTCAAATCTTCTTGTAAAAGTCCATTTCCGTAAGAAAGCACATCAATTCGTCAGTTCTATTTATATCGTTCCCCAAAGCAACCGCCACATTGAGTGGTATTCCCCTGTGTTTTTATTTGTGGATTCCCCTTGAGTTTTAATGTGAATTTAGAATTAAATAATGAAAACTTTTTTTTCCCCGTTTGTATATATCCGATTTACTATTTTTCTGTGACCTTGAACGCTAGAGAATTATATTAAAAAATGTTGTAAACAAGTTGTTTTAATCAATGAAATTAAGAAACTTACTAGTAAAATATTATTTTCTTCTTTATCGACCATTTTGTATGACAACTAAATGTGAAAAAATAAGTACATTTATTATCTAACTCTATTACTGATACAAATATGTGACAAGATCCCAATGAGCCACAAATAGTGATGTAAAAATTAGAAGTAGATGAATTCGTGATTAATAAAACTAACGAGGGGGTAACAAGAGTGGGGGGAAAGGGAGATTTGGGGAAAAGGTGGTGCCACTCCAGGCAAGTCCTTGCCGCTTCTATTATATTCTATGTTCTTTTGCAAAAACCAAGAATCGCGGTATCAATTTACATGTTTAGAGATGAATTCTGAACTTTTAGAAGGAAGTGCAATTTTCGAACGCGCTCTTGAAGAACTTGCCATGACAACTGATTGGAATATGCGCTGAAATATTTTGTTAGGAACCGTTAAATAATATTGTGCTGACCTATTTAATTTTTTGCCTACCATCACATTTCAAAGTTAATACATCTTAAATTTTCGATCATTAAATTAAAGATGGATATTATGAATCATAGAATAATAATAAAAAAAAAAAAATTGGACGATAAAAATATTCGTGAAGAACCATTGAAGAGACCTGGGCCCTGACAAAAGCGCCCTGAGCGGCCCATCAGTTTTGATTTGAGTCAAATTAAAGTCCCCCCGTAAGTCCCTATTAAGTTGAGTACACTTATCAGGAAAAGAGGGGAAGTGGAGTGGTTAGCACCTCGGGCTCGGGGGCTCTGGAAACCGTAACCGTTAACGTCTCCGTCGGACGGGATCTTTTATAGAGCCGTTCCCGGTCGTTATTGCCCTAGGCCGGAGAGTTCATTTGAATGTATCGATTCCTTGTTAGAGTTCTCGAAGAGCGAGGTTGCTAAGTGGCGTAGCCTGCTTCTGTTTTCCTTCAACTCCACTACATTATGTCGAAAATCAATGCTCGGCTCTCCATTGGAGCCTTGGCTTATTGGGCCGTAACAATAACCTCGTCCTGTGTTATGTACTTCGCTCTCAACTTCCTATAAACTTTCATAATCCTTCGTTTTGGGTAAGAAATTTTAATTTTTATCAATATCATTTAACAAAAAACAAACTCAAGTATTCGTCAATTTTAGCGATTAATATATTATAAATATAATAGTAGACTCACCCCTGCTTCGCACAAGTGCGATTTATGTTTAAGAAGGCTATGACCGATTTAGAGTTTAGTTGGAAAATATATTTTATTACGTCCATTCATTATTATATTTAATTATCGGCATAAATGGAAAACATAAATCAAAATTGATACATTATATTTAAAAAATCTGGTGCGGGCAACACACGATTTTCACTTACCTTCATTTTTAAAAACAATGAAAGAATTTTCAAATACAGTTAGAGGTAAAAATACGTGAAACTATTAAAGAATTAATTAAATTGAATTTCTATAGAAACATGTGTTTTATTAAAAAATCTATTATATTATTATCTAAAATAACCAGTTAGTTTTATCGGCTTTTCATCACTCTCTATTAACATTTAAAAACTTTTGTATGAGATAATATTTTTTCTAAAATCTTTAGCTTTCCAACGGTATATCATACATGTATATTACTGTTCTTATGTTCAAAAACGAAAAATTGCATTACAAAATTTTTTTTTCTGTTTTTTCATTTAGTTGGGTACCGAATTCATTCAATTTATACATTTCCCTGTATTTCATCAGTTGCTACAAGATATAGTTATTTTTACAGAATCAACAAAATTAAAAGTACTTAAGAGAAATAAAATTTAAGATATCGGCATTTAAGCTCTGTCTGACCATTTTAATCAGAATAAAACCTACATGATATTAAAGCTCATTAAATTCTACATTAATATAGCGAGTTTAATCAAAATCGTCGGAACAGTTTTTGAGAAAATCGAAAAAAGGTGCTAAATGCATATTATAAAGGTTATGTAACGTCTCGGGGGTATATTTGTTTTAAATATGAAATTTCAGTTTCATAGGACTTACCGTTTTCGCCCGGGAGATACCAAACACACACACACACACAGACCTTTTTGCGGGACTTGGTTATTTGGACTCAAGGGATCCTAAAATGTGTATATCCGTTGAAAACTGGAATTCGAAAATTTTCACGATCGCAATACTTCTCCGTACTATATATAGTTAGTGAAAGTAAAAAAAACAAAACTATTTAAATTACATTTAAAAAGTCAAATTAAGTTTTCATAGGAATCCCATTTAGTGAAACATCTGTTTGCATGAAATAATATTAAATTTAAATCAATAATAACAATCTTAGCTTATAGATTTACTAGCTTTACCCCACGGCTTTGCTCGCGATTATTTTATTTTGTGTTGGTTGGAGTTTATCTTATATGCGTGCGAAGCAAGGGCTAGTTGCTAGTTTAATATAAAATTTTAAATATGGGTTATAACATAGTTCAGCAAGATACATTGCGGAGTATTTTAAAAGGATAACATATCCCCCCCTCCAAAAAACAAAACAAAATGCGTTTACAAAGTATAAAATGTGACCAGTATTGGATTTAAAATATAAAATTTTGGTATCCAGGACTGCTCTACAAACTCCGCGAATCCCTCTCCCTGACATATTTTTGATAATCCGCTCCTATCTTACATACAGAACCTTTAAAGTTAATCACAATCTCTCCTTTTCTCCAGTATTCAATCAGTCTGCCGGTGTACCTCAAGGTAGTATCCTTGGCCCAATTATCTACACGGTGTATACCGCAGATATCCCTATCCATCCAAGCACTGTCCTCTCTACTTACGCTGATGAAACATGCGTGCTATCCGTGAATAATGATCCTATTGTCGCTTCCCAATTCCTATAGAGCCATGTATCCGCCATTGCAGAATAGTATCACAATTGGAGAATAAAAATAAATCCCACCATTGTATCCTTTAACCATACCCCAGTCATCACTGTAGAGCAAATACGATACCTTGGACATCATTTTGACAAACGTCTTACATGGAACCCTCATACAAGACTTAAACGACAAGTAACTGCTCGTAGATATCATCTATTAAAACACTTACTTGACAAACGATCAAAACTTCCTCTTTACTTCAAAAAACTCATTTACGCAACCATTATTAGACCTATCTGGACTTATGGCATAGAGCTAAAGGGATCCACTAGACCATCGAATTCCTCCCTATCCAATCCTTGCAATCAAAAATCCTTCGACAAATTCTCGACGGTCATTACTTTAGTTCCAACAAACTCATCCATAGACACCTGAATATCCCAAAAGTTACAGAAATAGCCCCAAAAAAATACACCTCCTTTCATTTCAAAATTACCCACCCTTACAAACCCGCAAGTCCGTATCCTCTCCTCGGCATCTATTCCCGATAATCCTCCGAGGCGTCTGAAAAGACCTCGAGATCTGCTGACCAAATAAACACTGAAGTGCTACCACTGGGTAGATTCTTCTCAAGTCTTTTACAAGCAAATTTTCTGTAAAAAGCTCATTAACTTGTACTGTGTACAGTTCTAAATTTTAGTAAAATAATAAAAAAAAAAAAAAAAAAATAATATATATATATATATATATATATATATATATAATAATATATAACATATCAATTTAGTATCTTAACCTTGTTTTTTTAACATACCATATACTGCTTCTTTAAACTAATAAATATTGTTTATAATTAAACACTAATAACAAAATTTTGTAGACTTTATAATTCTTTCTGATTCATATGAATTTCAAATTATTATAAACTATATACTCAGTATAAATAAGATTTGATTTTCTTGAGCCTCACAAGAAAAAAAAATCCCAGCTATTTCAATTCGAAACTCCATTCCTTGAAAATGAGGTGGGACTTAAGTTCTAAGGTGCTTTGCTATTGAGATAAGATCATAGGGCTTATTCATTGGTATGCATAGCCTTCCGAGGAGAGGGGGGTAAGACTAGCTTTTTAGTTTGCAACATTTAACTTTGAGATTCCGTTTTAAATAAAATAAATACACAACGGTCTTTATTTTATCCTGGTATACATAATTTACTTATACAAATTTATATAAACAAACAATTGTAATGGTTTGGTTTAGAACTGTAGAAGAACAAAGGAGGGATGCCTATTGTTATATTGTTGTAACTTGTTTTAAGCTCAAAACGTTTGGTATTGTACAAGAGAATAACATTTTTTTTACAAATCTTTTTAAAATGGCTGATGTTTAAATATTTGTAAACTTATATTTTATATTGCATTTTCATAAGGATGTAATATAGTATAGAAAAATAATTCTATCAGCTGTTGTGTTTTCTTCAGCGCATTCTCTTTGAAAACACAGAAATTTAAATTTTAATAACATTTAGACAGAATGCTAAAACATTTTGTAAATTTTTAATTATATTTTATGTTGTATTGAAAGGAGATAAAGGTGTAAACAGAGAAAACTATTCCCTAACGGAACGGATAAAACAGGAGGATCGTTGTAACAACATAAATAAAAAATCTGGTGCGGGCAACACACGACTTTCACTTACCTTCATTTTTAAAATCAATGAAAGAATTTCAAATACAGTTAGAGATAAAAATGCGTGAATTAAGGAATTAATCAAATTAAATTTCTATAGAAACATGTGTTTCATTAAAAAATATATTATATTGTTATCCAAAATAATCAGTTAGTTTTATGTTCATTTCATCACTCTCTATTAACTTTTAAAAGCTTGTGTATGAGATGATATTTTTTCTAAAATCTTTAGCTTTCCTACGGTATATCATACATGTATATTACTGCTCTTATGTTCAAATACGAAAAATTGCATTAAAAAAATATTTTTTCTGTTTTTTCCTTTAGTTGGGTATCGAATTTATTCAAGTTATATATTTACCGGTTTTTCATCAGCGTTAACAAGATAATCTAGTTATTATTTTTGAATCTACAAAATTAAAGGTACTTTAGGGAAAGACAATTTAAAATATCGGTATTTAAGCCCTGTCAGACCATTTTTATCCAAATAAAACCCACATGATATTAAAGCCCATTAAATTTTACATCGATATAGCGAGTTTAATTAAAATCGTCGGAACCGTTTTCGAGAAAATCAAAAAAAGGTACAAAATGCATGGTATAAAGTGCCTCTTCTGGTAAGCTTTTTTTGATGAAAAAAGTTTTGTCACTTCTCGGGTGTATAGAGTTGTCTTAAATATGAAATTTCAGTTTCATAGGACCTACCGTTTCCGCCCGGGAGTTACCACACACACAGACCTTTTTGCGGGACTTGGTTATTTGGACTCAGGAGACCCTAAAACGTGTATTTCCGTTGAAAACTTTAATTCGAAAATTTTCACGATCGCAATACTTCCCCTTACTATATATAGTAAGTGAAAGTAAAAAATGAGCTTGATTTTATCATTCCAAAATATTGTTATAAAATTAGCGATCAACGTTTTGGGGCTCTCCACTATCATCAAAATCTTCTAAAACATTTTATACAATTCAAAACAGATATATTTGCACATAGAATTAACCATATGTGAAAATCTCTATATATTGCATTGCGATCTTGTAAATTTTTTAATTCAAGTTTTCAACGAAAATAGACGTTTTAGAGCCAAACGAGTTCAAAGAACCGCAAAAAGTTTTTTGTGTATCTAATAAATCTAACTCGGAAAAGATAAGTGTAAATATTATGTCCTTAAAACATCCTCCCTCGAACGTCCTTGTAATGTTTCTTTAAAACTAAAAAAAAAAAAATCCATAATCACGTGTTCCAATGATCGTATTTAATGGTGTAATTAATTTTGAATCATAATAAGTAATTGTCAAAAAAGAGAGGTTAAAGAAAGGCTTATTATAATCTTTAAATATAAGCGTATTAACCAAGAGCGGTCTACTTATCCGAGTTTGAATTCCCGAAATAATAAAACGGCTGACACTATTCTATAAGTGGCTAGCATACATAACAGCATTCTATGGCTACGGTCGCATGTTCAAATCTGCAGGTGTCACTACAACTTTTTAATTGGGAGTAAAATGGTAAGCCTTCCTTTGGAGGGGAAGTAAAAAGGCAGTCCCGAGCCTATGCAATGACAGGTACTCGTTAAAGATCCTTATTCTAATCAAACCTGGACAAGCAATATTTAGGACTTCCACTGTTGCACCATCTGATTAGTCCATGAAAAAAATAACGAACAATAATTGTAAATGACATAATTTAAGTGTTTTAGAAAATTATGTCAGCATACAGAGAAGCTACATCCTTACTAACCTTCAATTAGTAAAACTTAAAAAGAACTGAAAATTTTATAATGATTTTTCAAAAACATTGCAGATGTTTGGGCTCTAAAAAATTTTCAATTTCATTAGCTTCCTGCTTCTCACATTCCTTCAATCCTTAGCCGAACTATTTATCAACCCTACAGTATTCATCAAGTTTCACACATTAAAGTAAAAATAAAAATGAAAAAGATAGGGTTATTACAATTTTATTTTATTTTTACTTTCCCTTACATATGTATTAAATATATAGTAAGGGAAAGTATTAAAATCGTAAAATTTTTCGAATTCCAGTTTTCAACGGAAATACACGTTTTAGGGTCCCCAGAGTCAAAACAACCAAGTCCCGCAAAAAGTCTATGTGTGTGTCCGTGTGTTTATGGTAAGTCCAGCACGAAGACAAAGTGGTGCACGAAAATGAAATTTCATATTTAGGACAACTATACGCCGGAGATGTTACATACCATTTTTCATCAAAATCAGCCAACCAGGAGAGCCACTTTATACTACGATTCGTACCTTTTTACGATTTTCTCATAAACGGGCCAAACGATTTTTATTAAACTCGCTATATTGATGTAAAATTTAATGGACTTTAATATGATGTAGGTTTCGTTCTGATTAAAATAGTCTGACATGGCTTAAAAGCCGATGTTTTAAATTTTCTTCCTCTAAAGTACCATTAATTTTGTATTTTCTATAAAAATAACCATATCATCTTATTACCATTGATAATAAACAGGTAAATATATAAATTGAACGAATTCGATATCCAACTATAGGAGAAAACTGAAAAAAATATTTTTTTAATGAAATTGTTTCACCGCTTGGCCACTGGATGGCGCTGTCATCGCCTGACGCTCCAAGTAGTTCTAACACGGAGTGATGAAAAGCCGAAAAAAACTTACTGAATTTCGTAGGTAATATTGTAACATATTATTTAATAAAACAAATTTTTCTGTAAAAACCAAATGTAAATAGTTCTTTAACAATTTCTTTTTCTTTCTAAAATTGTTTAAAAATTCTTAAATTGATAATGATAACAGAGCTAAGTGAAAGGCGTGTGTCGCGCGCACCAGATTTTTTTATTATTAATATTGGGATAAAATATCCCTAGTGGTTGAAGAGCCTTTATGTTACTAATTAAATACTTTTGTAGTCATTTTACTGCGTTGTTTATTTTCATTTTAAGACTTTGTGTTTTGTTTCAATGCTACTTCCGATCCAGATGTAAAACAACATTATGCAGAATTCTGATATATTTTGATTATTATTTAAATGACAATCGCTCACCCTCCTCCGACAGTTGTTTGTTAAACGGGACAACCCCGCCTCCCCGGATTGAGGACGATCCAAGCTGGGGCAAGACGTCTTGTATCCTCCCCTCCCCCCCCCGGTCTGGATCCCTGTCTTCTCCTTAATTAGGGATTTAAATTAGATTCATGTTATTCAAGATGGCGACTAGAGAGATTAGAATAGCGATGATATGGCTGATTGTTGCCACTGTCACACAGCGCGCATATTAATCTTGCAACTCCTCAATGACTGTTTCCTGCATTTATCAAGCTTCTCTGATTAGAAAATCATTCGAGGCAGCTGTGGACCTGTCCGCGATTTCTCGCTCTATGCGAACAGTATCGATATTCAAACCACACAATGTTCAAGACCGTCTGAGGTAGCCAAGTCATGATAAAACCACGAGAACAATACTATACAAATTACTAATGTTAATAACGTGTACAAATACAAACTAAACAAGTGAGAAATCCCGAATTCTAGATCATGAATAAGAAATAAATAAATTCATTATTATTCTGGGGCATGTCCCTTTAGAATAACATATACAGAATGTATAAAATGTGCGTTGGACTCTTAGAGTAAATTAAATATATATAAACAACATTTCAATTACTGTAATAAAATAGTCATATGTAGATGAGAAGAAAAAATAAATATATAAAGCTATATATATTATATATATATATATATATATATATATATATATATATATATATATATATATATGTGTGTAAATATAAGACACTATTTTATCTGAAATTGCATGATTATAAGAACAATAAATTCTCGAAACGTTGCATAAATAAAATTGTTTATTTTTTTACTGAAACCTAAGAACAGTATAAAACTTTATATAATATATATATATATATATATATATATATATATATATATATATCTTCTTCTTCCAGTGGCGCGACAGGCCGTGTAGGCCCTGAGCCTCGCGGTGAAAACTCCTGCGAATTTACACTCACGTTTCACGATGCAATTTTTTAATGTAGGGTCATCACTCCCTAGGACTAATTTTGTGAGTGACCAACCTTTGGCTGACGGGTCGCACATACCCGGGGGAGAGGTTGTTAGTGAATCCACATTTTTTTAAATCCTTACAAAAGCCCCGCCGGGACTTGGATTCGAACTCAAAACCTGTAGCATGAGAGACTAGCGCGCTAGCCACTCAGTCACGGGCTCCCCTATATATATATATATATATATATATATATATATATATATATATATATATATATATATATATATATATATATAAAGCTAAATTGTACTAGAAACAGTTTTTATTTATTTATTTTTTTAATTTATTTATTTATTTTTAATTTATTCCTTACAATTATATATATAATAATTTTAATAATAATAATTTTTATTTTTTGTCTTTAGGTAATTCACATACAAATAGAGCTGGCTGGCACAGCCTAAATAATAAATTCATCACCAGCAAATATACATTATTAATTACAAATCGAATAGATATTTAAAACAGAAACAACAAAACACATATACAGCAATAATCATTAATGTGCTGCTATTTTTTTTATTACTTCTCTCCAACATATACATAAATAACATAAATTAAATATAAGATTATCAATAAATAATGTAATAATAATAGTACTATAGCGAATACTTAATCCCTACAAAATACTAATAAGTCTCGAAACCTTTAAGAGTGATTAACATTCTGAGAAGAAAGATGTTGAAATCTTATTTTAAGATTCTCTTTGACAAAAATAAATAATGATTTCAGGTCTATTACGTGGGGTTCCGCAAGAATTTCATAAAAGCCGTCAATACTCACATAATTTAATACGGGCATGAAACGGGTTCTATTTTCATGGTTTTACTAGGAGCAGTTCATACTTATATATGTCTTCATTGAGGTAGAGTGACCTAGGATAATGGCTAGGATAACAACCTTCTATGCTTAAGTTTGCAGGTTCAAAACTGGAAGTTGGCCCTAGAAATTTTGAATAGGAATAATAAAACCTCAGTTATGCCTTCCCACGGAGGGTACATAAAAGATAGCTTCGAGCCTGTGTGATGTCAAGAACTATTTAAAAATCCCTATCCTCATTAAACCAGGGTAGGTAAAATTTATTACTCCCACTGTAGTATCTTTCGATTAGCCACAGCACCATAAAGTGGCGTTAAATTAAAAACAAACAAACTTAATGAGGGGTATTCGTAGCTTTTTCATCTTTTAAATTATTGTCATTTTATTAAAAATTGTCCAAGCTATAACTTTCTCTCAAATTTTAATTGTATTCTTTTAAAAATAATAAAGCAAGACAAATTTTACCGAATTAGCTGACTGTAGATATGCAAGCTTTGCGTATAACGGATCATAAACAGTTCTTGTTTATAAAAACGAAGATTGGATTCGACAAACATATATTTTAAAACAAAAGGACCCAAAGCAATCTCAACTTCCGAGAATCGTTAACGAGGAGAGGAGAAGGCGGCGTTAGGTGTCACCCTTTGAGATAAATAATACACCCTTCCAATCCCGATAAAAATAAACAAAGGATATAATAAAAATAAAGACGACATATAGGATATTGGAGGGGATGGTTGGGCGGGCATTGAGATTCAGATGAGGCTCGGGCCTAAGCAAACTGAGCCCTGCCCGAAGTAGCCAACTCTAAAGGCCTTATTAGGGCCCTTGTGGAAAACTACTTGCTTCCAACTTTTCCTAAGGCCCCTTTCAACGCTGTTTTCCCACCCTCGAATCTCCTCCTCGTCGTTAATTCCTTTATTTAACGTCCCCTTCATTACTACGGCTAATTCCTCTACACCAAAAAAAAAAAAAATCTGGTGCGGGCAACACACGACTTTCACTTACCTCCGTTTTTAAAATCGATTAAAGAATTTTCAAATACAGTTAGAGATCAATATGAGTGCAACCATTAAAGAATTAGTAAAATTGAATTTCTATAGAAACATGTGTTTTATTAAAAATTCGACTATATTATTATCTAAAACAGTCACTTAATTTTATCGGCTTTTTTATCACTCTCTATTAACTTTTCAAAGTTTGTGTATGTGATTATATTTTTTCTAAAATCTTTAGCTTTCCAGCAGTATATCATACATGTATATTACTGCTCTTATGTTCAAAAACGAAAAATTGCATTAAAAAAATATTTTTTCTGTTTTATCCTTTAGTTGGGTATCGAATTTATTCAATTTATATATTTACCTGTTTTTTATCAGCGTTAACAAGATAATATAGTTATTTTTATTGAATCTACAAAATTAAAGGTACTTTAGAGGAAGAAAATTTAAAATAATATTAAGCCCTGTCAGACCATTTTAATCAGAATAAAACCTACATGATATTAAAGCTCATCGATATAGCGAGTTTAATCAAAAAGTGCAAAATGCATGGTATTGGGTTGATGCGAAATTAATGCAGGTTTCCTCTATTGCAATATCTTAATTCCAATTGTGTAAACAAAGCTAATCCTAACATTGATCATTATTATACCAAAACAAACCTTATCTAATACCCTCTCTTTCACCATGAATTTGTTTAGTAAAATCGTTTTGTTCAGTGTGTTCAAAGGTCTTGAATCGAAAATGTCAAAGTGCGATTTTCGTCAAATTTATTTTTACGAATTTAAATTAGGGCGCAGCGCTGCGCAAACGGCTCGTAATATTAATGAAGTGTGGGGTCAGGGGGCTATTAATGAGTGCACGGTGCAGCGTTGGTTCCAGAAGTTTCGCAGAGGAGATTTCGACCTCGAAGACAAGGAAGGTCGGGGCCGTCATCTTGCTCTGGACAACGACCAGCTGAGGTCAAAGCTTTCTCAATCGAGGTGAGACTATAACTGCTGACAAGTACTGTCAAGAAATTGACAGCATAAATCAAAAATTGCAACGTCTTTGCCCAGCATTGATGAATCGGAAGGGGCCGATCCTGCTCCACGATAACGCCAGACCACACGTTGCACAACCAACGCTTCGACGACTGCACGAGTTGGGCTACGAAGTTCTCCAACATCCGCCTTATTCGCCTGACCTCTCTCCTACAGACTTCCACTTTTTCAGGCATCTGGACAACTTTTTGAGGGAGAAAAATTTTCAAAACCAGGACGACATTGAAAATTCTTTTCGTGATTTCATTGAGTCCAGGGATTCGGATTTTTTTTCTGGTGGAATAAGAAAGCTTGTTGAACGTTGGCAAAAGTGCATTGATTCAGATGGAAATTATTTTGATTAAATATATATGGTTAAAGTAAAGATATGGCGTATTTACAATAACTACTTTTTTTTTTTTTTTTTTTTTTTTTTTTTTTTTATTCGTATATATTACAATTTGTCATAATAGACAATAATAATAGTGCTACAGGATCTCATTCATACAATATTTACAATATAAACAAAAGGAAAGTCAAATTACATAAAATAAAATAAAAATAAATAAACGTATACAATAACAAAATTTATAGACAAAATAAATACAAATAAATGAAGTTAACAAATAAATAAACAAAACATGTCACATTCATACCTATGTACAATATTTACAATCAGCTCGGGAACCCCAGACGGGGCTTGTCCCCCCACTTGTGGAAGGACAAGCAGAGTCAAAAGGATCCCAGCGCCTCCCTCTCAGCCGCATCACTGGTGAGAGCCAGCGGAAGCTAAGTGAGGGCGCCACAGCCACAATCACACCGCACATGAGAGGAGAATCTGACCAGTGTCAGAACTCCAGAATAGATGTTTACAATATGTCTCGGGGCCACTGCCGTTTCAACCTTCTAGGAGGGTTGTATGGATGAGTGGAGCTGGATAGGGATTGTGCTAGAGGATTAGGATGATGAATGAGGTTCTGGTGGAATTTGGAAAATTTAGATGGAATCAGGTCTGAAATAAATGGAACATTAAGGTCGTGGTGTAAGGTATAATTGGAGACATAATAAGGAGCATTTACTATTGTTCGGAGGACTTTGGATTGAAAGGATTGAATGCGTTTGATGTTAGAACGTTTGGCTGTCCCCCATAGTTCAAGTCCGTAGGTCCACATTGGTTTCAGTATTGTCTTGTAAAGTAATAATTTGTTGTCAACTGTAAGCTTAGATTTTCTGTTTAGTAGTCTGTATAACTGTCCGAATCGTCTGTTGAGTTCTTTTCGTTTAAGTCTTGTATGTGGGTTCCAGGTCAATCTTTTGTCTAGTAGTAAGCCAAGATACCGGACTGTGTCTGAGGAAGGAAGCGGTATGGAATTGAAATGAACCATTGGACAGGATTTGCGTCGAAGGGTGAAGGTGACGTGGGTGCATTTGCTTTCATTAACCTTAATACGCCAAGCATTACACCAGTCCTCGATAAGACAAAGGTGTCTTTGCAGGATTAAGGATGCTATTTCAGGATCGGAATTGGATGATAGGATGGCGGTGTCATCTGCAAATGTTGCCAGAAAGGTGTCAGGATGAATAGGAATATCAGCAGTGTAAAGGGTGTAGAGGACGGGTCCCAAGACGCTGCCTTGAGGAACACCGGCCTCAATGGGATAAAAGTTAGAAAATTCTACACCACAGCGAACTCGGAAGGAGCGGTTTGAGAGATAGGATCGTAGAATGAGGTATAGAGACTGGGATAAATGCGTTTTAAGCTTGAAGAGTAATCCGGTGTGCCATACCCGGTCAAAAGCTTGCGCTATGTCCAGAAACGCACCAGAACAATACTCTTTGCATTCAAGGGCTGAGGAAATATGGTCTACAACTCGGAGTCCTTGTTGAACAGTAGAATGATGAGCACGGAAACCAAACTGATGGGAAGGAAGATTTTGTGATTCAAATATAGGCAGGATTCGTTTTAGAAGGAGTTTTTCAAAGACTTTTGAGAGGATGGGGAGTAGACTAATAGGTCTGTAGGATGAAGTGTTACTGGAAGGTTTACCTGGTTTTAGGAATAGAAAGATTGTGGAATGTTTCCATAAGAGAGGAAAATAGGTGGTGCGAAGGATGCAGTTGTAGATGTATGTAAGAAAAATAATGGCTTTCTGGGGAAGTTGTCGCAGGATCTGGGGGTTAAGGAGATCGTGTCCAGGAGATTTACGAAGGGTCAGTTTTTGAAGAAGATATTTCACCTCAGATGGATTAATAGCTTTAGGAGGTAGGGAAAGAGGTATTGGTGAGGAAAGGAATTCTTCAACTGTTGTGGTATGATTTCTGTTGGATTCCGGGTGAGGAGTGAATACTTTGGAGAGGTGTGTGGCGAATTCCTCGGCTTTATCTTCATCAGACGCAGCCCAGGAGTCATCACCACGCCGGAGAGGATGGGAAACTTTGTGGTATTTTAGGATCTTTTTGGTCACATTCCACAGGGAATTATCTCGAGCTGATAGAGAGGAGAGGTAGGAATTAAAGGACTGAGAACGGAAGGTCGCCAACTCCCGCTTTAATTGCCTACAATAAAAGTTATAGGAGCGGCGATCTGTTGGGTGTCGGGTTCTTTGCCATAATGATCTGGCTCGGCGTTTTGCATGGATGAGGTCAGCTAGGTGTTGAGGTAAATGGTTTTGTTGAGGAGTTCTATTGGAGTGCTTAGGAGAGGAGGCAGTCCAGACAGCTTGCTGAATGGCGGTAGTAAAGGAGTAGACGGAATCATCAAGGTCATCCGGTGTTTTGAGGGTCACACTGAGGTCAATATTATCGGTAAGGATTTGGCGGAAGAGGTTCCAGTTGACAGGGCCTCGGATAAATGAAGGTGGAATGGGTTTCGGAATAGGAGTTAGGGATACTTTAAGGATCAGTGGACTATGGTCAGAGGATAGTTCATCAAGGCGAGTTACGGAATAGTTGAGGGAGCCTAATCCGCTGTGAATGAAGAAGTCAAGGATGTCAGGATTACGGTTGGGATCGGTTGGCACAATAACTACTAAAAACCTGCATTAATTTTGCATCAACCCAATATAAAGTGCCTCTTCTGGTAAGCTCATTTTGATGAAAAAAGTTTTATCACGTCTCGGTCGTATAGTTGTCTTAAATATGAAATTTAAGTTTCATACGATTTACCGTTTCCGCCCGGGAGTTACCACACACACACACCGACCTTTTTGCGGGACTTGGTTATTTGGACTCAGGGAACCCTAATACGTTTATTTCCGTTGAAAACTGGAATTCCAAAATTTTCACGATCGCAATACTTCCCCTTACTATATATAGTAAGTGAAACTAAAAAATTATGCAAAAAATCGGAAATATTTTATTAATATCAACTAAATTTTACAATAATTCTAGAAATAAATCTGGTGAGCTCAACACACGTCTTTCACTTACCTCCGTTGTTAAAATCGATTGAAGAATTTTTAATTACACCTAGACATAAAAATAAATTGTTAAAGAATTAATTAAATTAAGTTTCAATAGAAGCATGTGTTTTAATAAATAATCTATTATATATTTATCAACAAAAATCAGTTAGTTTTATCGGCTTTTCGTCACTCTTCATAACCTTTTACAATTCTGTGTATCAGATAATATTGTATCTTAAATCTTTAGCTATCCAACGGTATAGTCTATAATTTTATTTTAAAATTAAAAAAAAAAATCTATGTTTGCACTTTTCTCCTTTAGTTTTTTATCAAATTCACTCAACTTGCATATTTAGTCATTATTTATCAATTCTATTCGGACGATGTGCCTGATTTTTTTAAATCTACAAAATTCAAAATACTTTAGAAAAAGGAACTTTAAAATCTCGGCACTTAAGACTCTTTAAAATTCTCGTGTCAAACTATTTCAATCAGAATGAAACCTAATTCATATTAAAGGCCATTAAATTTTACATCGATATAGCGAGTTTACTCAAAACCGTTAGAGCCGTTTTTGAGAAAATCGTAAAAAGGTCTAAAGTGCGTGGTATAAAGTGGCTGTTCTAGTAAGCTGATTTTCATAAAAAAGTTGCTGTAACATCTCAGGCGTTTAGTTATTTTAAATATACAGTTTCAGTTTTTTAGGACATTTAGTTTTCGTCTGGGAGTTACCAGACACACACACACACACACAGACCTTTTTTCCTTGGTGATTTGGACTCAGGAGACCCTAAAACGTGTAAAAGGAATTCGGAAAGGAAATTTTCACGATCGCAATACTTTCCCTTACTATTTATTCCATATTTAGGTAAGTGAAAGTAATAATGCATGCAACACATTACGTGCACTTACCTTCGTTGTTAAAATCAATTTAAGAACTATTAAATGGAGTTAAAATTAAAATCCATGCAAGTTAAAGTAAAAAGGTTTTATGAATTAAAATTCAGGTTCGTTAGGAACATATGTTTTAGACCAGTGGGTCGGGAAGATTCCATATGAAATATATATTAAGAGAAATTATGGCAGCACTGTTTCTACTACCTCGCCATAAGTTAAAAGCATGTCTGTCTGCTCTGCAAAAGTGAATAAATTTATGTTGTCTCCCATAACAATCATAAATTGAACTGTGTCATAGCATTACACAGAACTAGACAAATGATGACAAAGTGCATCATCGCAGTACTAAAAAACGTAGAAATATACAAACAGATGAGCAACTAATGTCATTGCTTATCTATCATTTAGTTATCAGGTAATTAAAACTTGTTTAGTATTAAACACGTTGAACTTTGTACAGTCTTAATGTAGTTAATAAGTAATTAACTTCAACATTTGATATCCGATTTTTTTTTTATTTTAAACAGTTTGAGATATATGTTAATATGAACTTTTTTGTTTATTTTTTGTTAGTGAACACATACTTAAAATAGTGCCGTGTAATTACGAAACACCCTGTATATATGTATATGTATATATATATATATGTGTGTGTGTGTGTGTGTGTGTGTGTGTGCGTGTGTGTATATATTTGTATGTATATTAATTTTTTTTATTTATCCTCATAATTCTATCTATTTATAAGTATTCTGGCCAGTTTTGATATCTTTATTTGTAACATCAATATTATTCTTAAGGGTCTATCTCCAAGAACAAAATTATTATTTATTTTAAAATGGTGGCAACCAGAAGAATCTATAATACGTCTAAGATTTACACGACACGTGGTTTAGATTTGTGAATTTAATTAGGATTGGGATGTTGTAGGTACAGATCAGGCAAGATAGTCCAGTGTACAGTAGGATAGAAATTTGTACTGTAAAGGGAGAGAGACGGTGTGGGAGAGAAAGAACAATCAAGGCCTGAATATGTTCCAATGTTTGAACAGAGAAAATTCGGTTCTCCTGTAGGTATTGAGTATAATTAAACTGATCGACCTTTGAAATTTTCTTTTGTTTTACCTCGTATATTGATATTGTTGGAACCACATAAAGGTTTTTTTAAAACTTTTTTTATTGATATTTACAACTTTATTAACAAAATACATCATGTAAATGTGATAATTATATATTTCAATGACATGGTAAAATATAGAGAAGCTCCCAATTGGAAGCACCCCAAAAATTTTCTAAATTGGAAGGTCTCGGGGCCGTCTCCTTTTCAGATGCATTGGAGGATTATCAGGAATTGAAACTAGTGGATCAGAGGGATAATGGAATTTGTCATGAAAGGATTGATACCTGGTCCGGGCAAAATCAGTAACATAGGGAACATCAAGGTCTTTATGGATGAGTTTATTTGTGAAAAAGTAAGGAGCGTTGAAGATTTTACGAAGGATTTAGAAGTATTAGGAGTGGATTCGGGAAGAATTTGATGGTTTTGTAGAGCCCCATAGCTCTACTCCATAAGTCTATATAGGTCTTATGATGGTAATATCGATGAGCCATTTGTAGTAAAGTAGCAGGTTTGAGCGTTTGTCCAGTATGTGGTGAAGTAGTCGGAAACGTCGGGTAGTTTCTTGTCGTTTTAGTCTTGTATGAGGATTCCATGTAAGGCGTTTGTCGAGATGGAGTCCTGGTATCGGATCTGTTCCACAGGAACTAGTTGAGTGTTATTAAAGGATACTGTAGGGCAGGAAGTCATAGGTTTACGACAGAGGATAAAAGTCATTTGATGGGATTTGTTGGAATTAATTTTATTTTCCTGTTGTGACACTATTCTCTTTGGGCTTTGATGTGGGCTTGAAGGGTATGTGAGGCAATAAATGGATCTTTATGAACTGATAACACGCAGGTGTCATCAGCAAAGGTAGAAAAGAAATTTTTAGGTTGGGTTGGGATGCCAGCTGTATATACTATGTAAATAATGGGTCCCAGGATACTGTCTTGAGGAACACCAGCAGTCTGTGTAAAATGGGATGAATAGGAATTATTAAACTGAAATTTTACGAATAAGAGCCTTTATTATTAAATGTTGATCTCAATTGTGCATTTTCTCTCTCTCTCTCTCTCTCTCTCTCTCTATATATATATATATATATATATATATATATATATATATATATATATATTTATTTATTTATTTGTATTTATCATGCGATTCGTGGTTTCCGCGAACTCCTGAACCACTAAATAAATTGTTAAATTCATTGGGAAGTTGTTATAAATTCATAAACTCATTGTTATTAATAATTTCATTTTCTGGAAACCTCTTTTGATTTATTGAACAATTAATGTCTATGATACTTAATGATGAATAAATATAATAATAAAAATGTAATAAAATTAATTCAATATTTTCCTTTAAACTATTTTAGGAAAATTTTCGTCATGATGAATTTCTAATCCTACACCGATAACCAGTTAACCGTTCAAACAGTACTTTTTAAACATAAACTACTCTACATTAAAATTGTATCCCACGGAACAGGGATATATTCAAATTACTGGCGTTTTTCTTTCCTTATTATGAAACCTTGATAGTTGTATAACTATTTTTCATGTTTACTGATGCTTTTTTAATTTTTCATGTTTGCTGCAAGAAAGAAGTTTGTATGTTTCTCATTTTTGTTATAATATACCCTGTTAATTTCGATATCAAAAGTAATGACAGAAGCACGTGTATTTTTAAAAGAAAATATTTGTTTTCCTTTTTTTTAAACTTTCACGGTGTGTGTGTGTGGGGGGTGGGGGGTAAATCTAGCACCAAAACAAAAAGTCGTACGAAACTGAAATTTTATATTTTATAAAACTATAATAAGCCTGAGGTGTTAGAGAAATCTTTTTAATTAAAATTTGCAAACCAGAAGAACCATATTTTGCAACTTTTTTCGATTTTCTCAAAAACTGCTCGAACGATTATGATTAAATTAACGTAGAATGTATAGAGCTTTAATATCATATAGGTTTAATTCTGATTAAAATTGTCTGACAGAGCTTAAATGCCCTATAATTTAAATTTCCTCCCTATAAAGTACCTATAATTTTGTACAATCAAAAAAATGAATCGTATTATCTTATCATCATTCGTAATGAAGGGTTGAATATACAAGTTGAAAAAATTTTATAACCAACCATAAGAGAAAAACGCAAGAAAATATTTTCTATGCGATTCTTGTGTTTTTATACCTAAGGACATTTATATATATATATATATATATATATATATATATATATATATATATATACTCCGTTGGAAAAAAAAAAAAAAAATAGAAAAAATATTATATTATACACCGAATAGTGAAAGTTAACGAAATATAATTTGTTGTGTTTTTGATCGGCTGCTTTTCTAAGGCAGTGGTACATTCAAACATAGTATTAATTCATATATTTATAGACTAGTATTACTGAAACCATTGGATTTCCTTTCCAAAGGTATCGTGTTTACCGATCCCAGTAGGTGGAATGCAGGGTAAGATTAATTTAGACATGTTTTAATAACTGACCTTATTATTTGAATTAAAATAAACATATAATATTTATTTACAAAATGTCTGAGAATACTGAGGGACATTATAGTTAAACTTGCCATACAATATTACAACTAAAGAAAATACCTTTAAAACATTTAGTCGGCTGGCGAAGACGGAATGATTCTTAGGCGCCCCTTCTTGGCTCTTAGACCTCCAGCTGCTCTTTCTGACCCCCAGACGGACCTCTCTTCTTCTTCAGGATGGAATTCGACCCTCAGACTGACTCCCTCTTGAGGATAGAACCCGACTGCCTCTTCAAATATTCTTTCTTATCCTCGTCACCCTGGGCGGGGCTGATATGGGAAGTCCAGCCTAGTAGCTGGGGTCTAGAAAGTACCAGGTATACCGGGGGGCAGCCCACAGACAGCCCAAGCCCACGGACAATCCAAGGAGGTTTGGGAAATACCATTTGACTTTTGCCGACAAAGCTTATTATTATTTATTTAATTAATACAATAATTATCCAATCATTACTCCCCTCAGTATCCTCAATACATTATTAATTTAATTAATATTAAACTTAATTAATTAATCTTTAACCCTTTTTCTTTCACTTACCTATATATTTCATCCCTAACATTATTTGATTATTAATATTATTGTTTAATTGATTTTAGCAATGGAGGTAAATGAATGTCGTAAGTTGCGCTCACGAGATTTTTTTAGGTTACATTTATATATATATATATATATATATATATATATATATATATATATATATATCTTTTGAATTTGAACATTCAATAAAGCACCCACTACCTTCCATTCATCATCCAATTACTTTATTTCCTAAGTCTTTTAACACCTTTTTTTTCCATCTTAGTCGACGTTTCGGGGTTGTTTCCCCATTTTCAAGACTGAAACTATTTTTTATACTTTCATTATTGAATAAAATTACATTGTTTAAATATTTTTCTTTGAAAAATGAAGCTTAGCAATTTGTCATAACTATTTTAAACTAACTAACTTTAATTACCTTATTCCTTGCTACAACATTTTTCATTCTTCATTACATCTTATATCACACTGCTACTTGTCTATTGCTCACTGTTTCCATTATATTTCTATTTTAAACCTTTGTACCTTTTTAGTATTCCGGTGTAATCCTTATTGCTTTTTATTTATTTTTATTTTTACCTCTATTAATTATTTGTCCTAATTATGGTTCTTGGGCTATTGTTTTATTTATTTTTAAAATTGGATCTTATTTATGATATCTGTATAATGAGTTCCTAAGTTTTTTGTATCTGTTTTATAATTTATTGTCCTGCTATTATTTTTGGTTATATGGATTGCTTCTAGTAGTTTTTTATTCTTTTTAATTGTAATTTACAATTGTACAAAAAATACATCAAGTAAATATGCTGTAATGTTATAACACATGAAATGAACATGAAGAGAAACAGCCCATTGGCAGCACTCTTTGGTAGTGAGTCTAAACAAGAAGGTCTCGAGGCCTCTTCTTTTCAGACGCCTCGGAGGATTATCAGGAATGGAAGAGGAAGCAAGAAATGAAACTAATGGATTAGAGTGGGAGTGGAGTTTTTCATTGAAGGTGTGATACCTGGTACTTGCCAAATCAGCAACATATGGAACATTAAGATCATTGTGGATGATTTTATTCGTGACAAAGTAAGGAGCGTTAAAGAGTTTGCGAAGGATTTTGGATTGTGAGGATTGGATCCGGGAAGAGTTTGATGGTTTAGTAGAGCCCCAAAGCTCTACTCCGCAGGTCCAGACAGGCCTTATGATGGTCATGTAAATGAGTCTTTTGTAGTTAAGTAAAAGGTTAGAGCGTCTGTCTAGTAAGTGTTGGAGTAGCCGAAAACGTCGCGCAGTTTCTTGTCTCTTCAGTCTTGTATGATTCCATACAACCGGGACAAGCGGAATATCATTAAAGGACACTGTAGGGCAGGATGTCATAGGTATTCGACGAAGGGTAAAGAGAATTTGTTGGGATTTATTGGAATTGATTTTAATTCTCCGATTCTAACACCATACCTTAAGGTCTCTGATGTGGGATTGGAGAGTTTGAAAGCCAATTGTAGGATCGTTATTAACCGATAACACGCAAGTGTTATCGGCATAGGTAGAAAGGAATGTGTTAGGATGGGTTGGGATATCAGCTGTATATACTGTGTAAAGAATGGGTCCTAGGATACTGCCTTGAGGAATTCCAGCAGACTGGGTGAAGAGAAATGAATAGGAACTATTGTGGTGTTTTTAGAAGGATCTTTCAGAGAGGTAGGACTGGATTATTTGGAAGTAGGAGGAAGGAATTTACGGAGTTTGTACAACAGTTCCGGGTGCCAGACTCGGTCAAAGGCCTATTCAACGTCGAGAAAGGCTTCAGTGCAGTACAATCCGCGCTCCAATGCAGAAGAGACAACATGCACCACACGGTGGCATTGCTGGATGGTGGAGTGGGAAGTTAGAAATTCCGAACTGGTGGTCTGGGATTATGTGATATGATTCTAGGATAGGGTATAGTCGTTTAAGGAGGAGCCGTTCTAGGATTTTACCCATGATGGGTAGAAGAGATATAGGACTGTAGGAAGAAGGGAGCTCCAGTGCCAGGTTACATATAAATTTATAAAAATATTTTAATACAATTAAAAAGAAATCTCAGCATAACTTTAATTGGTAGTTTTGTATTAATACCAAAAACCAACTGTATTTGTATGAGGAATTAATCCAAAGATAAATAAATAAATAGATAATTACTAATACATTTTTTTGGTTATGAGTTATATATCTGAAAAGTTTAAAAGATGTTTAAATGTTTCATATATGTACATTTGCGTACATAATGCCCACACACTAATGAATATGAGGCCGATACAACTAGATCATTCGATTAGGACAGAACAGCTGTCGAGGGAGGAGGTTGAAATTGCTACACAACATAGAGGGCATTTTCATTTCAATCATATTCTGAATTTCAATCCGAGGGAATTTAAGTTCTATCATGGCCTCTCATATTGGGGTCGACCCGGTTGGATTACATGGAAATGGCTCATGGCCCAGATTGAATCCACAATTTTCCTTCTCTATATTACTTCCCCATAACATTTTTTTTTTTTTATATATATATATATCCCCAAACTGCGTTCACACGTGTTAACATTCAGCGGGGGGTAAACCGAATATTTGAAAATGTAATTGGTTCGCGATACTGTAACACCTGCTTTCAATATGAGGTTTATTTATTTTATTAATTGCATTTTGTCCACAGCTTTATCCATGTGTATAGTATTTTAAAATTTAGAATATGTAGTTAAATAATAAATAAGTACAATTATTGTGGGGGACACCTTTGGAGATATCTAGTAAGTTTACTATATATAGTAAAGGAAAGTATTGCGATCGTGAAAATTTTCTAATTCCTGTTTTCAACGGAAATACATGTTTTAGGGTCCCCTGATTCCAAATAACCAAGTCCCGCAAAAAGGTCTGTGTGTGTGGTAACTCCCGGGCGGAAACGTTAAGTCCTATGAAACTGAAATTTCATATTTAAGACAACTATACTCCCGAGACGTTACAAATTCTTTTTAATCAAAATCAGCTTACAACAAGAGCCACTTTGAAGTATGCATTTTGCACCTTTTTACGATTTCCTCTAAAACGGTTCCGACGAATTTGTTTTAACTCGCTATATCGATGTAAATTCAATAGGCTATAATATCATGTAGGTTTCATTCTGATTAAAATAGTCTGTAAATAGTATAAAAATAGGGCTTAAATGCCGATAATTTAAATTTTCTCCCTCTAATGTACCTATAATTTCGTATATTCTATAAAAATACTCATATTACCTTGTTAGTGTTGATAAATAAGAGTAATTTGTGAGTAAGTTGTGCGAATTTGAAAAGCATAAAACTGAAAAAATATACTTTTAATGCCATTTTTTGTTCTTGAACATAAGAACAGTAATATACATGTATGATATACCGTTGGAAAGCTTGAGATTTTAGAAAAAATATTATCTCATACACAAGCTTTTAAATGTTATGAAAGTGTAAGAGAGTGACGAAAAGTCGATAAAACTAGGTGATTATTTTAGCTAATAATTAATAGATTTTTTAATAAAACACATGTTTCTGAAGGAATTCCATTTAATTAATTCTTTAATGGTTTCACTTATCACTCATTTTTATCTCTATCTGTATTAAAAAAATCTTTAATTGATTCTAAAAACAGAGGTAAGAGAAAGTCGTGTGTTGCCCGCATCAGATTTTTTTATAACTGTAACAAACTAATTTTACTTTCACTTACTATATATAGTAAGGGGAAGTATTGCGATCGTGAAAATTTTCGATTTCCAGTTTTCAACGGAAATACACGTTTTAGGGTCCCCTGAGTCCAAATAACCAAGTCCCGCAAAAAGGTCTGTGTGTGTGTGTGTGTGTGTGTGTGTGTCTGTGTGTGGTTACTCTCGGGCGGAAACGGTAAGTCCTATGAAACTGAAATTTCATATTTAAGATAACTATACGCCCAAGACGTGACAAAACTTTTTTCATCAAAATGAGCTTACCAGAAGAGGCACTTTATATTATGCATTTTGCACCTTTTTTCGATTTTCTCCAAACCGGTTCCGTCGATTTTGATTAAACTAGCTATATCGATGTAAAATTTAAAGGGCTTTAATATCATGTAGGTTTTATGTGGATAAAAATGGTCTGACAGGGCTTAAATTCATATATTTTAAATTTTCTTCCACTAAAGTACCACTAATTTTGTAGATTCAATAATAATAACTAGATTATCTTGTTAACGCTGATGAAAAAACAGGTAAATATATAAATTGAATAAATTCGATACCCAACTAAAGGAGAAAACAGAAAAAAATATTTTTTTAATGCAATTTTTCGTTTTTGAACATAAGAGCAGTAATATACATGCATGATATACCGTTGGAAAGCTAAAGATTTTAGAAAAAATATCATCTCATACACAAGCTTTTAAAAGTTAATAGAGATTGATGAAAATAATAAAATCCTCCATTCAAACTAATTACAGGTAGATAGATAATGACTTTGTATTTCAAAGAAATATTCTTTTACAAATAATAAATAAACTTCATACAATTCTTTAAGAGTCTGGAAGAGACCACTTTATACCATGCATTTTGCACCTTTTTTCGATATTCTCGAAAACGGTTCCGACGATTTTGGTTAAACTCGCTGTATCGATAATAAATTTAATGGGCTTTAATATCATGTAGGTTTTATTCTACCAAACCATCAAATTCTTCTCGTATCCAATCCTTACAATCCAAAATCCTTCGTAAAATCCTTAACGCTCCTTACTTTGTCACGAATAAGCTCATCCATAAAGACCTCAATATCCCATATGTTACTGAATTAGCCCGAACCAGATATCAAACATTCCATGAAAAACTCCATTTCCACTCTAATCCACTAGTTTCTATCCTATGATCCTCTTCGATTCCTGATAATCCTCCGAGGCGTCTGAAAAGAAGATGGCCCCGAGACCTTCTAGTTTAAAATATTTTCAGAGTGCTGCCGATGGGTGGCATCTCTTCATGTATTTCATGTTAGATTACTATATCCATCACATTTACTTGTTGTATATAATTATACAGTTGTAAATATCAATAAATATGTTAGAAAAAAAAAAAAAAAAAAAAAAAAAAAAAAAAAAAGGTTTTATTCTGATTAAATGGTCTGACAGGGCTTTTCTTCTTCTAAAGTACCTTTAATTTTGCAGATTCAATAAAAATAACTATATTATCTTGTTAACGCTAATGAAAAACAGGTAAATATATAAATTGAATAAATTCGATACCCAACTAAAGGAGAAAAGAGAAAAAATATTTTTTTAATGCAATTTTTCGTTTTTGAACATAAGAGCAGTAATATACATGTATGATATACCGTTGGAAATCTAAAGATTTTAGAAAAAATATCATCTCATACTCAAGCTTTTAGAAGTTAATGGAGAGTGATGAAAAGAAGATAACACTAACTGATTATTTAAGATAATAATATAATAGATTTTATTATTAGGTTCCTTTAATTAAAATGATCCTTTTCATTCAACTTATTTTCTTTTCTTATTTTTTGTCCCTACGTTTCGGCTCTTTGCCATTCTCAAGGGATCTACAAAAAACATTTATTTTAAAATTAAAAGATACACAACATTATTTTTTACATTCTTATAAATCAATTTACATACCTCTTTATACTCCTTTATACACTCTATACAATACATAGATATATATTTTGTCATAATTCAGTAAAATAAAAATTAAAACTATTATAGGCTGACCAGCCCTGTCCTGGTTGTTATCATCTACTGGATTAAAGAAATTTATTCCCTCACTCTTAACTATTGATATCAAAACTAATATACACACATATATTGTTTTATTATCTCCTCTTCAGTCAAGTCTACATTTATTTTCACAGCCAAGTCTTTAAGCCTTCTATATGTGTTTTCTTCAAAATCTGATAAAACTAAAAGAGTGGCAATAATAAAACATGAAGATTATGATAATAAAATGAAACATATTCTCCATGAAGAAAACACATATAGAAAGCTTAGAACAGATCCACTACCCGAAATTGGTAAACAAATAAAGCAATATATAGAAAAATTAAAAAAGAATAAGTTCATAGAAGACAATCAAACAAAAAAGTTAATAAATAAACATTGTTACCATCCCAGAATGTTTGGATTGTTAAAACTTCATATAGAGGACAGAGCATTAAGACCAATAGTAAATGGAATAAATGGACCAATTTACAATTTATCAAAGTATTTTAAAAATAGTTTCAAAAATTCTTACAAAAGTAAAGAATATGATGTAGCAAACGCTATGGAGGTAAAAAGCAAAATTAATAATATAAAAATTGATAATGATGAAATTATGGTCAGCTATGATGTAATATCTTTGTTTACAAATATTCCATTAAAATTAATGTATAAAATAATAGAAGATAAATGGGAAGAAATAAAATTGGATACTGATATAAAAAACAAAAAAATATTTCTGGAAGGGATAAAACTTTGCTGCGAAAATGGAATTTTCAAATATAAAAGTGAGATATATAGGCAATTATTTGGTTTACCAATGGGTGGGGTTTTATCGGTATATTTGTCAGGTATGGTATTGAATGAATTAATTAATAATGCTTTAAAAAATTCAGGTATAAAAGTAAAGTTATTAGTAAAGTATGTTGATGACATATTTTGCATAATAAAAAAGAATGTAGTAGGGGATTTCCTAAAAGCTCTTAATAATTACCATGAAAAATTGAAGTTTACTATGGAAATAGAAAAAGAAGGCAAATTAAGATTTCTGGATATGATGTTGATTAGAAAAAAGGAAATAATCAGCACAGAATGGAGAAGAAACCAAAAAGAAACTTGTAGTAACACAATTCTTAATTATTTTTCATGTCATCCGTATCATATGAAGTACAATATAGTAAACAATTTTTGCAAAAAAAGTTATCACAATTACAGATAATGAAAGATTAAATAAGGCCAAAGAAAAGGTTTTCCAAATTTTTTCAAAAAATTTTTACCACAAAAAAATAGTAAAAACCATATGGGAATTGAATATTAGAACTAAAAATAAAAATAATAGCAATGGTGAAAAAATAAACAAATTAAAGACAACCCAAAAATTCCAAAGCTGCAATTATATAAAGGGACTTTCTGAAGAAATTAAAAAATCCTTCAAATTATATGATATGGAAGAATATACTTTTGCCTTCAAACCAAGAAACAAAATAAAAAATTATTATAGTGAGCTAAAAGATAAAATAAAAAAAAAACCCTCAATCTGGAATGGTATATAAAATACCATGTGTGAATTGTCCTGCAGTATATATTGGTGAAACAAAACAGTTCTTGAAGGATAGGATGTATCAACACCAAAATGATGTTAAAAATAAAGAAAAAGATAGTAATAAGACTGCTTTAGTACAACATGTAATAAATAAAAAACACCAATTTGACTTTGAAAATACTATGGTAGTACATAAAGAAAGCAATGATTTTAGAAGAAAAATTTTAGAGGCAATATATATATCAGAAAACATTAACTACAGTATAAATTACAAAACAGACACAAAGAATTTGAATGACCATTATGCTGAGATTTTGAGCAAAATTAATAAGTATTGGGTTGATGCAAAATTAATGCAGGTTTCCTCTATTTCAATATCGTAATTCCAATTGTGTAAACAAAGCTAATCCTAACATTAATCATTATTATACCAAAACAAACCTTATCTAATACCCTCTCTTTCACCATGAATTTGTTTAGTAAAATCGTTTTGTTCAGTGTGTTCAAAGGTCTTGAATCGAAAATGTCAAAGTGCGATTTTCGTCAAATTTATTTTTACGAATTTAAATTAGGGCGCAGCGCTGCGCAAACGGCTCGTAATATTAATGAAGTGTGGGGTCAGGGGGCTATTAATGAGTGCACGGTGCAGCGTTGGTTTCAGAAGTTTCGCAGAGGAGATTTCGACCTCGAAGACAAGGAAGGTCGGGGCCGTCATCTTGCTCTGGACAACGACCAGCTGAGGTCAAAAGTGGAAGAAGACCCAACTAAAACCACACGAGAAATGGCGGCGGAACTCGGAACTCAAAAATTGCAACGTCTTTGCCCAGCATTGATGAATCGGAAGGGGCCGATCCTGTTCCACGATAACGCCAGACCATACGTTGCACAACCAACGCTTCGACGACTGCACGAGTTGGGCTACGAAGTTCTCCAACATCCGCCTTATTCACCTGACCTCTCTCCTACAGACTTCCACTTTTTCAGGCATCTGGACAACTTTTTGAGGAAGAAAAATTTTCAAAACCAGGACGACATTGAAAATTCTTTTCGTGATTTCATTGAGTCCAGGGATTCGGATTTTTTTTTCTGGTGGAATAAGAAAGCTTGTTGAACGTTGGCAAAAGTGCATTGATTCAGATGGAAATTATTTTGATTAAATATATATGGTTAAAGTAAAGATATGGCGTATTTACAATACCTACTAAAAACCTGCATTAATTTTGCATCAACCCAATAGTATAATTTAAATAAATGGAATTTCTTGAATAAAGTTTAAATAACAATATAATAGAATAATATTTGGAATTTTATGGTTAAGTAAATTATCTTGTTTTTAATTGGATATTAATATATTTGTTTATGTGTTTATGTATATATATATATATATATATATATATATATATATATATATATATATGTATGTGTGTGTATGTGTGTGTGGGTGTGTATGTGTGTGTGTGTGTGTGTGTGTGTGTGTGTGTGTGTATGTATATGTTTATGTATGGTAATAATTTATTAAAGAATTTTAAAAGAAAAAGTTTTTGGCTGTGAAAATAAATGTAGACTTGACTGAAGAGGAGATAATAAAACAATATATGTGTGTATATTAGTTTTGATATCAATAGTTAAGAGTGAGGGAATGAATTTCTTTAATCCAGTAGATGATAACAACCAGGACAGGGCTGGTCAGCCTATAATAGTTTTAATTTTTATTTTACTGAATTATGACAAAATGTATATATCTATATATTGTATAGAGTGTATAAAGGAGTATAAAGAGGTATGTAAATTGATTTATAAGAATGTAAAAAATAATGTTGTGTATCTTTTAATTTTAAAATAAATGTTTTTTGTAGATCCCTTGAGAATGGCAAAGAGCCGAAATGTAGGGACAAAAAATAAGAAAAGAAAATAAGTTGAATGAAAAGGATCATTTTAATTAAAGGAACCTAATAATACAATTATTCATTCAAACTATTCTTAATTGTAATAAAAATTAAATAATAGATTTTTTAATAAAGCACATGTTTCTATATAAATTCAATTTTATTAATTCCTTAATAATTTCACGTATTTTCATCTCTAACTGTATTTCAAAATTCTTTCATTGATATTAAAAATGGAGGTAAGTGAAAGTCGTGTGTTGCCCGCACCAGACTTTTTATTGTTATTTTCTCTGCACTGCTAAAGGCCTAACGTTCAGAACTAAACATCAACACTAATATAATGACTTTTCTTATCAAGTGTGGTATATTCGATCGCCGAACCCCCAAACAACATTTTTATCAAATTATTGTTATTCTTGTTATTTTCCATTTGAAACAAGGGGAAAACTTTTCATTCAAGTGAAAGATCCCTTGTTTTATTTTTGACTATAGGATTCCTCGGAAACATTAATACAGATTGTCCGTTTGCCTTTGAGAAGCTATTTCTCCGACACCGAGACCCGGTTTCATCAATCGCCTGAATAAATAATAATAACCTTTAATCCAACAAATGTCGACTTCTCAGTACTCGATAAAATTCAATCTATCCCCTTTTTTTCCGATCTCCTTTATTAGATCGAAACACGTCTTTTTTTGTTTTGTTTTCGGTGTATTCTGAACACACCATATAGATTTTATTGAATAACAGAAATCAAGCTATAATTAGAATCATAGTAGACACATTAAAAAAAACGCTACAAATTATTACACAATGGTTTATTATTTCTAAATAACTATATTAGGTTATAGCTGTTTATATAGCTGTTTAAAGGCAAGAAAGTAGAATAGAATAGAATAGAATAGAAAAAAAAAATTATTCTGGGACTAGGTCCCCTAAGAATAACAGTTATGAACAATTTGAATATATAATATGTCTGGCCAACAGACAATAAAAACATGATTAATTATTATTTACAATGATTATTAAAATTACAATTATTTAAAATGAGGAGTTATATACATAAAAAATAACAAAGAATAAATAAAAATATATATCTTCTAAATTTTATCTTATGAGAAAATGAAATTTTATTTAAACAAAATCAAATTAAAATTTGGGCGGTAAACAGTAATCTTCATTTATTCAATGTAGATTTCTAGATAAAATTGACATCACATTTGCTAATCGTCTATTTGGGATGACAGAAGGTATAGGAAAAGTTGGGATTTGAATGAGGATAAAGAAGCAGCATGGCGGATATGGATTGGTAGAGAATTCCAGAGTGTGGTTGAGCGAACAATAAAGGAACGATCAAAGGTTTTGGTTTTGTGGGTAGGAAGGTAAAGGTCAGAATGTCGCGATCGAGTTTTAAGTGAGTGGATTGAGGATTTAAATTGAAGGAGACTGTAGATGTAGGATGGATGCTGGGAGTTTGGTAGAGGTATGATCCAAGGAAATATTGTCTGCGGGTTGAGGGGAGGAGCCACTTTAATTCACCGTATAAGTGGGTAACATGAGACCTCCCTGATGTACCGAAGACAAATCTTAAGAAAATGTTCATAATACGCAGAAATCAAAATATAATTAGAATCATAGTGGACACATTAAAAAAAAACGCTACAAATTATTACACAATGATAAATAATGGTTTATTATTTCTAAATAACTATATTAGGTTATAGCTGTTTAAAGGCAAGAAATTAATATGAAAATTAATAAAAAAATAATTAATTTATTTCTATGTCTTTCAAAAACAGTTTATTTCAATGGACTTTAAACGAGTCAACCTTTCGGGGGCCTTCCCCATCATCAGGGCTCTCTAAAATACATCAAACAATTATCAACTAACATCGAAATATTACTATTTTATATACTAAGTAAAACATTATCAAAAATATACATAACAATGTTACATACAAATTATATTTACCTCAGTTCAAGCTTTTATTAGAATCATCGTGGACTCCTTAAGAAAAACGCTGCAAATTATTACACAATGGTTTATTATTTCTAAATCTTAGGTTGTGTTACATGAAATGTCCGTCTTCAAGGTAAAGGATTTTTATAAAAAATACGATATGAAAACAAAATAATTTTATTCGAAGTAGTTACCTTCTTTTTCTACAAATTTTTCCCAACGTGACACCAACTTTTTTATTCCCGAACTGAAAAACTCTGAGCTATGAAGTGAAACAAAATCTGAAACGCACTAAATTCCTGAACAGGTGGTAATCTGTTGCAGACAAGTCGGGAGAATATGGTTTGTGAGGAAGAAGTTCGTAGCCCAGTTCTTTCAATTTTTGCACGGTATGTTTTGAAACATGGGGTCTTGCTGCCGCTCAGTGAGATCATGAGGTACCCATGTATCGAGCTTTTTTACTTTCCCAATACACTTTAAATGTCTGGAAACGGTAGATGCACATGCATTTAGTTGTGCTGAGAGTCCTTTAACTGTTTGGTAGGGGTATCTCCAACTGAAAACTTAGCAAACCAACGGCGAATGGTCCGTTCATTAACACTCCCTTCCCCAAACACCTTGCAAATATTTTTAGCGGCCTCAGCTACTGAATGACCGAGTTTAAACTCGTACAAAAATATTACACGAAAATCGTTTGTTCCCATGTTCATATTTGGAGGTATACTAAAAAGGGAGTAATTGATTGGGAAGCTAATGTTTATAATACAAAGGTAGAGGATTAGTAACTGTTTAATTTAAATATGTAAACATTTGGAAGAAAACAACAGCGACTTAATCCTTTATGTATTTCAGAAACTGTAAAAACGGACATTTCATGTGAAAACAACCCAATAGTAAGGGAAAGGATTTTCGAATTCCAGTTTTCAACGGAAATACACGTTTTAGGGTCCTCTGAGTCGAAATAACCAAGTCCTTGTTACTTCCTATTGTTTTTTTCTAGTCAGGAGAAATTGAGATTCCTTCAGGTTCGTCTTACCATACAACATGGCTGGGTTTGGAAATAAAAATATCCATATTTTATTATAAATGTAAACTTTTTTGAAAATGTATAAACTAATAATATACCGAGTGATTTATATGAAGTTATAAGGATTTTTTTTTTTCTCGAGGAAATAGCTGTTTGATAGAGAAAGGTTGTTTTGAAACTGTTGAAAATGTATTCACATTTGTATCGGGGCGAAGGAAATAAGCTTTAAAGATGAACGCTCATGATGGATGGTGGAGGCTGTGAATGGTGTTCCAACATCACCCATCATTTCTGACCTGTTATCCACCTCTTCACAAAACCCAACTCATCTCAATCCCTCCATCCCTCAACCCGATAGGCTCTATAATAAAAATTTGTTACCGTTTTATTTATATACATTTGTCACATTTTCCAAAAATAAAAAATAAAATATGGTGCGCGCGACACAAGACTTTCGATTATCTCCATTGTTAAAATTAATTTATGAATTTTTAAATCCATTGAGAGATAAAAAATAAATCGTTAAAGAATTAATTAAATTGAATTTCAATAGAAACATGAAGTTTATTAAAGAACCTATCTTACTCTCCGTTTACTTTTATAATAGTATGAATAATATAATTATTTTTTCTAAAATCTTTATCATTCGAACGGTATATTATACATTTATATTACTGTTTTTATGTTCAAAAACAAAACATTACAAGAAAACATATTTTTTTTCGGTTTTCTCCGTGAGTTGATTATTGAATGCGTTTAACCTATATATTAACATGTTTTTTATCAATGGTAACAAGATGGTATGGATATTAATTTATAATATCTACAAAATTAAAGGTACTTTAGAGAAAGACATTTTGAAATATCAGCATTTAAGCCCTACCAGACTATTTTAATCAGAGTAAAATCTACATGATATTAAAGCAGATTAAATTTTACACTGATATAGCGAGTTTAATCAAAATTGTTGGAGCCGTTTTTGATAAAATCGTAAAAATGTGCACAACGCATAGTATAAAGTGGCTCTTCTGGTTAACTGAGTTTGATGAAACAGTTGCTGTAAAATTTCGGGCGTACAGTTGTCTTAAATATAAAACTTCTGTTTCATAGGACTTTTAATTTTGTGCTGGACCTATCACACATACACAGTCCCTTGTGCGGGATTTGGTCATTTGGACTGAGGAGAATCGAAAACGTGTATTTCCGTTGAAAACTGGAAGTCGAAATTTTCACGATCGCAATACTTTCCCTTACTATATCATATTTTTCATAATTATTCATATGTGAAAGTAATTAATACAGGCCACAGAAATTTGGTTATTATAATCATTGAACACACCAGGTACAAAGTTTGAAAATTAAAAACAGGAAAGAAATAGGAGCCAATGATTAACATTTAGCATTAAGCTAGTATAATTTATTTAAGATAAAAAACCATCTTAATACATTCACTTACTATATATTTCATATGTAGGTAAGTAAAAGTAAACAAAAGTATTTTCATTGAAAGCAGTATAGCTTCTGAACATTAGGTTCTAGCGAGAAATGTTTTTATATTTTACGTAAGGAAAAAAAAAAAAAAAAAAAAATATATATATATATATATATATATATATATATATTATCTTCTGAAGACATATCCCAGTGAGAAAACAAAACAAAACTTTTCCGGAATAAATAAAGAATTTATTATATATATATATATATCTTATATATATATATAATATATATATATCAGATTTATGCTTAGATTTATGAGGACAGACTGAAGCGAATTATGATCACCTCTATTAGATTTGTCTTCAGTGCATCTAAAAGGTTACATGCTACCCACATATAATGTGAGCTAAAGTGGCTCCTTCCCCTCCCCCGCAGAAAATATTTTCTAGGATCATACCTTTACCAAACCATTAACTCCCATCACCCATCCTATATCCATAATCTCCTTCAATCTAAATCCTCAGTCCACTCTCTTGAAACAAGAACACGCCATTCTGACCTTAATATTCCTACTCAAAAATCCTTCATTATTCGCTCTACTACCCTCTGGAATTCTCTACCTACCCGTATCCGCCATGCTGCTCCTATATTTTCATTTAATTCCCAACTTCTCCTGTACCCCCTAGCGTCCCATACAGACACTTAATAATTATGATATTGTAATTCTAAGTATTGAATTTCAGATGAAGAAAATAAATAAAAAGCCTACTGTTTAAATGTATATTGTTTGTTAATTCATTTATTTTTCATTCTGTACACCATCGTTGTCGGAAGATTTCATTTTTCGTTTATTTGTGTTGTATTATATTTCTTATTTTAATTAATAACTATGTTAATTTTGTCAGTTAACTAGACTTATTATATTATTTCATAATTCAATGTATTGGGTTTTGTCACATGAAATGCCCGTTTTCAAGGTAAAGATTTTTTTTTTTAAAATACGATATGAAAACAAGATAATTATATGGTAGGTGCGGAAGAACTTCGTAGCCTAGTTCTTTCAATTTTTGCACATTATGTTTTGAAACATGGGGTCTTGCTGCCGCTCAGTGAGATCATGAGGTACACAAGTTTCGAGCTTATTTACTTTTCCAATGCACTTTAAATGTCTGGAAACGGTAGATGTACTTGCATTTAGTTGTGCTGAGAGTCCTTTAACTGTTTGGTAGGGGTTTCCTTCTACTGTATGGTTGAGGACATCGTTGTCTATTACGGACGAAGGTCTTCCTTGAGGAAAGTTTTACAAGTCGGTATCCCTAGCTGAAAACTTAGCCAACCAACGGCGAATGGTCCGTTCATCAACACTCCCTTCCCCAAACCCCTTGCAAATATTTCTAGCGGCCTCAGCTGTTGAATGGCCGACTTTAAACTCGTACAAAAATATTACTCGAAAATCGTTTGTTTCCATGTTTATATTTGGAGGTATACTAAAGTGGGTAATTGATTGGGAAGCTAATGTTCATAATACAAAGATAGAGGATTAGTAACTGTTTACTTTAAATATGTAAACATTCGGAATAAAACAACAGAGACCTGCAAAATCCTTTATGTATTTCAGAAATTATAAAAACGGACATTTCATGTGAAACAACCCGATACAATTTGTTATTCTAAAGGGACCTAGACCCAGAATATTTTTTTTTCTATTGTATTCTATAAGATGAACGTGATATTGATGAAATCGCCTCTTTGTACTGTCTAGAAGCAGTAAGGTCTAACACACACAAGTTATTGAACTCAATACCTCTCATGTTTTTTTACAGACAAGAGTGTCATTTGAAGGTTCTGCACGTTTAAAAAGTAATATCGAAGATCAAAGTGGTTGCAACGCCTTAGCGCAAGGAATAGAAGGGTGTAAAACAATACGCAAGAATGCATCGTAAGGAAAACGAGGGGTGCTGAAGGGAGATTGCAGCCTGGAGGGGAAGCTACGAAAGAGGGTGAGGGAGGTGTTTGTTGTTTTAGCAAACAGGGGGGTTGGAGGAGGGTGTTGATGAATCAACTCCGGGTCCAAGAAAACCCTACAATTCAATCTCAACTCCATTGGTGATGGAAGGTACACTCGTAAATCATTTATTTAGTATGCTCAATCCTGTTATTCCTTGATTTTCAGCAATAAATCGAAATTAAAGGACAATTGAACACATATTAAATGTTAATATCTCCATTAGGTTAAAGTTCATTAAGGAGAAGGAAACAAGTGGTGTTTGAAATATAATTATTACTTTCACTTAACTATATATGAAGTATGTATTTGGGGAAAGTATTGCCATTGTGAAAAAATTCCAGTTTTCAACCAGCTTTAGTGTCCCCTAAGTCCAAAAAACCAAATACCCCAAAAACGTCTGCGTGTGTGTTTGTGTTTGTGGGGTAAGTGCAAGTCTAGTACGAAAGCGATATGTCCCAGACGTCCGTAACTGAAATACCAGATTTAAGACAACTTGTTACAGAAACTATATATAAAAATAAATATTTGTAATATATTTCTTGATTCATTTCATGTAAAATGGCAACTTTATAGTAATGGGTTACAGTATTAGTGCAACAGGATCGTTGCTAGTCTGACCATTGATTTATAAATAATCATATATAAAATAAAATAAAATAATAATCTATAAATAAAATAATTTATATAAAACGATAACGAGGTTTTCGTTTCCGCTAACTCCTAAACAAAAAGAAAGATTTTGATACAGTTCTCACCATCATTTAGGGCATTGTTTCCTGAAGGTTTATAAGTAAAATATATTCCAGTTTAGCTTTTCTTTAAACGGGAAAAATTAACTTTCTTAAACCAAGTCATAAAAAAATCATTCCTGATATAAAAGTATCTATATATATATATATATATATATATATATATATATATATATATATATATATATTTATAAAATACTCTTGGAAAGCGCAAGATTAATGCACTTATCGTAACGACGAACTCATAATTCCAAAGTAATAAACTTTTAATTGGTCAAACTGAAGTTTTTTAAACATAAATTACACACATTTAAATCGCACCCTTGCAAAGCTAGGCAAAATATAATGAAATATATAGTAAGAGAAAGAAAGTATCGTGATCATGAAAATTTTCAAATTTGAGTTTTAAACGTGGGTGTGTTTGTAAACGAAAAGTCCTATGAAAATGAAATTTCATACTTGAGAAAACTAAACGCCTGAAATGTTATAAAAACTTTTTCATCAAAATCATTTCACAATGATCCATTTATTGCCTCTCATACTATTTAATCCCACATCAGAGAACTGGAGAATAAAATTAAATTCCAACAAATCCCATCAAATAACCTTGTCCTTCGCCGTAAACATATGACTTCCTGCCCTACAGTCCTGCCCGTCAAGAACTTAGGTATTACTCTTGACCAAACTCTCTCTTGGAAACCACACATCTCCCAAATATCTCGCCGAACCATAGCAAACCTAAAGCGATTCCGTCGCCTCCATCACCTCCTACCATTTAATATTCGTAAACTCCTTGTTTCTTCTCTTGTCTTTCCCCACTTTGACTACGGTTGCGAGGTGTACAGCGGTTTTTCAGGTGAGCTCGAAGCAAAACTCAAGCGTATTATGAACTGTGCAATACGGTTTGTATTCGGGATCATCAGAGATACGCATATAACCCGGTATTACGCCGATTTAAGGTGGCTTTATCCTCGTTACAGATGCCAGTATTTCCTAGCTTCCTTCCTCTACCAGGCCATCAGAACACATCGTCCCAGCTACATCTTCCAATCCCTTCAATTTAAATCATCAATTCAGTCCCGCTCTACCAGATCCCGGCTTTCTGACCTCTACCCTCCTCCTCACCGTACTGCTGCCTTTGACAAGTCCTTTCTAGCCAAAGCAACTTCTCTTTGGAATTCTATCTCTCCTGAGATCCGTCAAGAAAGAACGACTTCCTGCTTCAAGTCGCTCCTTTTCAACCACCTTCTCCTTACCCAGTCAAACAGACAATAACTTCCAACTGCAGATGCTATAAATTCCAATTATTATTATTGTATTTTTTTTGTGTGTGTGTTTATATTACTTAAATTATTTCTGATCAATTAGCTATTTCTGTTTTTTTTTTTTTTTTTTTTTTTTTTTTTTTTTTTTTTTTTTTTTTTTTTTTTTTTTATGTAGTTTATTTTTTATTTTAATCTGTAAGTCCGACTTGTAAAGATGTATATATATTACAACCTCTATTATTTCCCTAGTTTAGTATTTTGTCATTCTAAGCCATGACCACACTGTTCCGGTCATCAATTATGTATTTTATTTTATTCTTAAGGGACTTTAGTCCCAGGATAATAAAGAAGTTTTTTCATTTCATTTCATTACAGTATCCTTTAGTAACACTCAACTAGTTCCTGTTGAACAGATCCGATATCTAGGACTGCACCTTGACAAACGTCTAACTTGGAATTCTTATACTAGACTAAAACGACAAGAAACCGCTCGCTTTTTTCGACTACTCAAAACTTACTAGAAAAACGGCCAAACCTTCCTCCTAACTACAAAATACTCATCCCCATGACTATAAGAGAACCTATCTGGACTTTGAGCTATGTGGCTCTATCAAAACATCGAATTTCTCTCGTATCCAATCCTTACAATCTAAAATCCTTCGTAAAATCCTCAACGCTCTTTACTTTGTCACGAATAAACTCATCCACAAAGACCTTAATGTTCCCTATGTTACTGTTTTGGCCCGAACCAGGTACGAATCCTTTTAGGAAAAACTCCATTCCTACTTTAACCCACTAGTTTCTATTCTTCCTCATTGATTCTTGATAACCCTCCAAGGTGTCTGAAAAGAAGATGGCCTCAAGATCTTGTTTAGATTGACAATCAGAGTGCTACCAATGGACAGTTTCTCTTCAGTTTTTTATGTATTTTATCATTATCCAGGATATTTACTGGTTGTATTATAATATAATGTTGTAAATTTTTAAAATATACTTGCTTGGTGATAACCCTTTGTAATTTGTATTATACTTTAAATTGTAAAAAAAAAAAAAATGGAGTTGATATTCTTCATCCTAATTCCATCGCGTTGAAGCCACTCAATCGATTATCTCAATCACCCCAATTTTATCATGATGACAAAGTAACCCTGAGATGTTATAATGCTTACTTGATTTATGAGATTTTTAGGCCAAGGGTGAAAACAAGGACTTAGAAATCCAATATAAACTTCCAAAGTTTTTCCTTTGCTGCCAACTTAACAACGCAGATTGCTCTCCGCTTTTGGAAAATACAATATATGAAGATAAACACATACCCAGTTTATCAAAATTTGATCGTCGTATATCTGATTCTATTCGTTTTTGAGCTACACTAACCAAAAACACACGGACACAAAGCTTTTTTGGGGGGACTTGATCATTGGACCCTAAAATAGGTATTTGCGTTGAAAACTGGAATTAAAAAATTTTCACGATTGCAATAATTTTCCTTAATCTATATTTCACATATACACTGCCGGACAAAATTAAAGGATCACTTACAAATATTTATATTATTATTACATAAGAGATAAAAATAGGAATTCCTTTGTCCCAGACTGGTCTTTGAGTTGTATTTTATCAAGTTAATCCTCTACCTGTTTATATTCCCACCCCTTTATGGAGAAAAGGGTCAGTTAATCCTCTTATTTTCTTTCTTCCTATCTGTAAATGTTTAGTTGTTAGCAAAGATTCATCTTATTGAAGATTTTTTAACATTTAAGAGACTTTAGTTTTTAATTGTGGGTTTAGTAAGAACGTTGCGATGGCCAACAGAAGAGCATTGGCCGAAGAGGAATCAATTCGTGCTGTTGCTTTGAGTGAAGAAGGGTTTTCTCAAAGGCATATTGCGCAACGGCTCCAGCGGTCACAATCCGTAGTGTCCAGGGTGCTTAATAGGCACCGTCAAACTGGAGGGCATACAAGAAGAGTCGGACAAGGCCGCACGAGGTCAACTTCTCACCGTGACGAGAGATTTTAGCAACTGCATGCTCTTCGGGATCGCCAATCAACTGGTAACAGTCTGCGTGGTATCCTACAGAGGTTCAGGAATGTGCAAATTTCAGAGCGAACAGTAAGAAGACGTCTCAATGATTATGGATTGACCTCCCATCCTTCAGCTACTGGACCTCTTCTCACCAGAGAACACCGGGTTGAGCGCTTGAGGTTTGCTAGGGAGCACCTAAACTGGACTCAGGAAGATTGGAGCCTCGTATTATTCAGCGATGAGTCAAGATTCTGTCTCCGATCTCCAGATGGACTGGAAAAGGTATGGAAAAGGCGAAGAGAGAGGTATGCTCCATGCACTTTTCCTCAAAGGGTTGCGTTTGGTGGTGGGTCAGTGATAGTGTGGGGGAGGGGCATACGTTTAAACTCCCGTACAAAATTGGTTCTTGTGAACCGTGGCTCTATAACTGCTGACAGGTACATTAGGGAGGTACTTGAGCCACATGTAATATCTTTCGCCAGAAATATCGCAGGTAACTTTATTTTTATGCACGATAATGCCCGACCTCACGTTGCTAGATCAGTGCAAAATTTCCTCAGACAAGAAGAAATTGACGTTATGGTTTGGCCATCCAGAAGTCCAGATATGAGCCCAATAGTGCATGTATGGGACATGCTTGGAAGACTTGTCCGCGCCCGAGACCCACAAAATTTGTAGATTTAAGGGAAATGTTAGTGGGAGAGTGGGACAACATCCCAGAAAAACGTGTAAGAGCCCTGGTCGCTGGAATGGGCAGGAGAATGGAAGCAATTATCAGAGCTAGAGGTGGGAATACCAATTATTGATCGTTTTCCTCGAATTCTTCCTTTTTATTCAGTTTTGTTATTTCATTTCAAAGATTTACTTTTTCATTTTTAGACTGTAGGACATTTTTATTTTTTGATTTGTTTTCCTATTAAAAATTTCTAGAAAAGAATTTTTTATTACCCTTATAATAAAGTGTGACTTATAAAGAAAAAAGACTATTTTCAAAAATACCCTATACAGTTCAGTAATTTCAAAATATTGAAGTGATCCTTTAATTTTGTCCTGCAGTGTAGGTAATTGCAAGCAAAATATCAATCTTTCATGAATATGTTAATGTTTTTCGACAGGGAATAAAAAAGGGTTATTTGGCTTTAGAGTAAACAAAAATTAAAGTTAATTAATTAATAATTTAAGTTTTTATAATAATTTTATAAATTTAATTACAATTACAAAACTTTAAAAGTGTATTTTCTCAATGACTAATCAAGCTAAAGTGATTGCTTCGAGTAAACATTACTGACGCTAAAAATAATGTATTCATACTGAATCCACATTAAATATACAGTGAATATTGCAACGTGTTAAACTCTTGGTAATTTTAAATGTAATTACGTTGCTTCAAGAAATAATGGTAGTTGAGTATCGCAATTAGAGTAATTAGGGTTATTAACTTCAATAGCTTTTTTCGAGTTGTGATAATGGAATATTACAATTTTTATGTGTTCCGTTAAAACAATCTCATGAACATTTCACTCTTTTTTTATTATTTTTGTTCGCTTATGTAATTAAACTTTAATTAAATGCACATTCCAATATCATACAAGAGCGGTGTAAATGAAATAAAAATTTTCAACCTCGAAACGTTATTATAAAAATAAAAAAGAAGAGAAAGCTCCTATTATACAATTATTAATATTGTACAATTATATGTATAAGATACTATTTTTTCTAAAGTCTTTAGCTTCCCAAAATTATATTATAAACCTATATTACTCTTTTTATATTAATTTTACTTTCACTTACTATATATAGTAAGGGAAAGTATTGCGATCGTGAAAAATTTCGAATTCTAGTTTTCAACGGAAATACACATTTTAGGGTCCGCTAAGTCCAAATAACCAAGTACCGCAAAAGGTCTGTGTGTGTGTGTGTGTGTGGTAACTCCCAGGCGGAAACGGTAAGTCCTATGAAACTAAAATTTCATATTTAAGACAAATATACGCCCGAGACGTTACAAAACCATTTTCATCAAAATGAGCTTACCAGAAGAGCCACTTTATACCGTGCATTTTGCACCTTCTTTCGATTTTCTCAAAAACGGGTCCGATGATTTTGATTAAACTCGCTATATCGATGTAAAATTTAATGGGCTTTGATATCATTTAGGTTTCATTCGGATTAAAATGGTCTGACAGGACTTAAATGCCGATGTTTAAAATTTTACTATCTCTAAAGTACCTTTAATTTTTTTGATTCTATAAAAATAACTATATTATCTTGTTATCGCTGATGAAAAATAAATAAATATAAAAATTAAATGAATTCGTTACCCAACTAAAGGAGAAAACAGAAAACATATTTTTTTATTGCAATTTTCGGTTTTTGAACATAAGAACATGTACACATATACATGTATGATATACCGTTGGAAAGCTAAAGATTTTAGAAAAAATATTATCTAATACACAACTTTTTAAAAGTTAATAGAGAGTTATGAAATGACGATAAAACTAACTGATTATTTTAGATAATAATATAATAGATTTTTTAGTAAAACACATGTTTCTATATATATTTATTTATTTATTCTTTTCATATCTATATTCACGCCTGTCAGAATGTATCTAATGTGCTGTACAAATTGAGATCAGGCATGGTAGGCATGAAGAAGGAAAATGCCCAGCAGCACCCCTTCCATGGCTTTATTTTATCCGAGGAGGTCCCTCACCCAGATGCTCTTTAGCCTTCTTCTGACTGGCATTTCAACTATTGACATGTCGTTAATCAGTCTATTGTCGTGTCCGTTAAGTTTACTGTGAAAACGAGTATAGAGTGTTCGTATATGTTGGTCAACTGTTGGTTGTTGTAAGTCCGTATGTAGAGTTCTGTTGTTTACGTACCAAGGAGCTGTCGTTATCAGTCTTAAAATTTTGGATTGAAATGTTTGCAGTTTTTGTATGTGAGTCTTTTTTGCTGAACAGAAAATCTGTGAAGCGTAAGTCCATATTGGCTTAAGAAGGTATGCGTAAGTATTCAGTTTCTGTCTAATTTTTAATTTTGAAGATTTAGATAAAAGTGAGTATAGTACTTTCAGTCGGTGGTTGAGAGTCTGTCTTTTCATCTTGACGTGTGGGCCCCAAGTCATCCTTCGATGGAGTGTCAGTCCTAGGTAATGTACAGAGTTGATCTGAGGAATTTGGTTGTTGTCGATAAAAATTGGTGGGCAAGTGTTTTGTCGTAGTGTGAACGTTACGTGTTTTGATTTGTCGTGATTTAAAAGAATTTTCCATAGCTTGTACCAATTTTGTAGTATCAGCAAGTGATTTTGTAGAGTCAGTGAGGCGAGTACAGGATCGTCGTTTGATTTTAAAAATTGCAGATGTTTCTACATAAATTCAATTTAATTAATTCTTTAATAGTTTCACTTATTTTTTAATGAAACACATGTTTCTATAGGAATTGAATTTAATTAATTCTTTAATAGTTTCACGTATTTTTATCTCTAACTGTATTTGAAAATTCTTTCATTGATTTTAAAAATGGAGGTATGTGAAAGTCGTGTGTTGCCCGCACCAGATTTTTTTTTCCTTTCGTTAAATATCGGATTCGATCAGTTATATAGTATAATCGTTAGAGTTGTTTTTTGAGGAAATCTTAAAAAGGTGTAAAATGCAAGGTATAAAGTTGCTCTTCTGGTACGCCGATTTTGATGAAAAAGTTGCTATAAGATCTTGGGCGTATAATAGTCTCAAATTTGAATTTTGAGTTTTATACAACTGATCGTTCTCGCGCTTGACTTACCACCTATACACAGACCTTTTTGTGTGACTTGGTTATTTGGAGTCTGGGAACCATAAAACGTGTATTTCCGTTGAAAACTGGAATTCGAAAATTTTCACGATCGCAATACATTCCCTTACTATATATTTTATATATAGGTAAGTGAAAGTAAAAATTAACTCATGATATCAGTGACAGTCGTGAATAAGTGGTTAAGTCAAAATCTTTTATTTTACAGATGAGCGACTTAATGTTTTACGTAATACCAAAATATATTTATTAATTACAGCTTACTTTCCACTTTAAATCCCTTCCACCAAGAAATGTCTTTAACCAAGTTAACACGACGTAGAAGAAGGTTTGAGGGAGCGATACGTGAAGTTAACTCATTTTCGATATAACTCGAGTTATCGAGTTGTTCACGACCGCCACAGATATGTTATGGTGATAATTACGCTCAACTAAAAATATTGATAAGTTGATGAGCCCGTTATTTAAAGAAAATTCGAAATTATCTTTCTTTTCAGACTCATTATTTTATTTTTTTGTTTTTAGGAGACATAGCTGTTTAGAAGATTGTTAAATAATGATATTGAGGACTTCAGTTTCCAATAGCCATCCAATTAATTCAATACTCCAATTAGTTGCGATAACCCTCCATTGCCATAAATAATAAAAAATGTTTATTCCTGGATTCGAACCTATTAAGGATTATATTACTATCAATTAAAAAATATATTTTAGAAATTTGATACACTTTAACTCACCTCTGTTCGTAAAATCAATCTAAGAACTATTAAATAAACTCACAGTCGAAACATATGCTTTAGAATAAATAATGTAAGAATACGTTCACTTATGTTTATGTTCTATTCGTCACTTTAAATTATTACCTTCCACAACTTTCTATATAAGATAACATTTTTCCTTAAATCTTAGGTTTCAACTGTATATTAATAACAATAATAATAGGCTTACCGAACCCGAAGTTTCGATGCCGATACCACCATACTTCGCCTGCACAGACTCGTCCAATGTTCGCCGGTCAAGCCCAAGCCCCCGAGATAATCCTTTATGCAATCCTCCCATCGCCGCTTCGGCCTATCTTTCGGACGCCTACAAGTCGGTTCAGCGAATACCAACTTTCTCGGAATCCGTTCCTCACCGAGCCCAACAACATTACGCGCCCATTTGGGTCTCCACGATGCTATCAACTCAATTATATTCACAGGGTACAAACTCCGCTATTCCGCGTTGTGCAACCTTCTAAACTCCCCAGTGGCCTCATCTCTCTTCGGACAAAATATTTTACATTGTACCTTATTTTCAAAAACCTTAAGCCGTTGTCCATCCTTCAAAGTAAGCGGCCACGTTTCACATCCGTAAAGAATCGTCGGAAGAATAATAGTTTTATAAATTTTAACCTTTAAGAATTTTCTGACAGAAGCCGTGAGCTAAGTAATTTAGCAACTGAATAATAACTCGCATTTCCCACCTTTAACCGGGACTTTATTTCTTCCTGGATTTCATTTTTTGTTGTTATCATTGAACCTAAATACTTGAATTTCTCTACGTGTTCAAAAGTATGACCTGAAATATTAATATCACCAAGGTCGCTTATATATACCTTCTTATCTCTGCCCCATGCTTTGGCTGCGATTCTCTCTGGACGAAGATGTGATCTTGAGTCTGCCTCCCGGACGAAAGCCTGTTTGTTCGCTCTCTATTTGCTTCTCAACGACGTGCCTTAATTGTCTTTCTAGGATTGAGAAGTATAGTTTGTAAGCAACTGAAAGTAAGCTCTATTACCCTCCTGCAACAGCATCGTTGGGCACAGGGAATTGGCAAGGAAACAAAAAGGCACATTTACAAGTATGTATACCTTCCATACCTCACGTATGGAAGCGAAAACTGGATTATGCTGAACAAGCAAGTTAGCTGAGTGACAGCAGCCGATATGAAGTTCCTGCGGAGAGCTGCTAGAAGGATAAAAAGAGACAGCATCGGAAATGAACGCCTTAGAGAACATCTAGAGGTGCCAGAACTCAAGACACTGTTGGAGAACCGACAATTGGAGTGGTTTGGCCACGTTTATCGGATGGAAGAGGGGAGAGATTCCCGAAAAGTTCTGGAAGCTCGACCCACTCGGAGGAGTCCGAGAGGCCGTCCCAGAATTTCCTATCAGAAGTACATTAACGGATTGGAGAGAAGAGAGGCAAAACACTCCAAGAAATGAAGCGGCTTAGTAGGGACCGAGAGGCACGGCTCCATTGGATCGAGGCTCCTCGACGCTAGTTACGAAGAGGAAGTCAAAGAAGAAGAAGAAGTTATTTGGACTCAGGAGACCCGAATAGTCCAAATTTTCAATGTGATTTATACATTTCAGCCAACTTGTACAACATTTTTTCGTATGCCACATCAAACAGGTCAGAACGTAAATGGCAGACATCCTAAACGGTCAAAATTCAGTAATGGACTACATTTTAACATTACAAAGGTAAATACTAGACTGGAGCATGCGCTCTGAGTGTACCTGTCTATTAGAGATTGGATAAAGATATCAATTCGTTTATATCAGTTGCAAAATTAAGTGTAAAGACAAAATTTAATTATACGAAGCAAAATCATGATGATTGTACTGTCAATATTTATATCGTGGTAAAACGAAATCGAAAAGAATATCTTGATCATATAACTGTTGGAATATGACAGTTGAAAATTAAATTCATTTTAATAATATAAATTTCAATTAAGTACAATGTATATTTCATTACTAATAATTAGATACACGTCGAAAAATTACAGAGATTCTTTATTAAAACACAATTTTCGCTCCCAGAAAATACGCCAAATTATATTTTCAATTTAGAATTTAATGTTTAAAATATTTACTTGCACACATTAAAAATTACATTTAAAGTATGTTTTGAAAATTTTAAAGCTGACAGATTCAAGATTACCGAAAATTGTTGAAAAACAAATAATTAATAAAAAACTCTACTGGTTTCAATCATGGAAGTATTTTTGTGACAAATATGATATTAATACGAATGTGAACAAAGATAATATCAACTCAATATGGGAAGCCTATTATCAATATTATTAGTAATACAACTAAGGAAGAAGTATTAAATGTCGAATCGAATGCAAAAACAGGTTCGCATCATGGTCTATATCTTAAAATGATTCAAGCAGGGGTTATATATATTCTATGCCATTTAATGATGCAAAATTAATACTAAAAAACCGCGCAGAATTATTAAATTTAAATTATAAACCGTTCAGAACTGATATATCAGAACTGATCAACTATGCCCTCTTTGTAATTTAAAAGAAGTTGAAAATGTTAAGCACCTAATTGCCATCTGCCCTATAGTAAAACCATATAGAATCAAATGTTTGAATAGTGCAACGTTAACAGATAGTGAGGTCATTAATCTTTTAAACGGCTCTAACTGGACTGTCCTAGTAAAATTTTTAAGAGAAGCATTACATTATAGAGCTTTTTTAGTTCAAGAATTTAATTATAATTAAGAAGGAAAAAAAAAAGAAAGACATTTTGTTGAAAAATTTTACTTTCGATATTTAAATAAGTAATTCCTATAGTTTATTAAAATTTACGTTTATAATTGGTATTTTCTTTAATGATCTGTTTATTAGTTTGATATGTGATATGTATTCTTCATTTCAATTTATAATATTTGCAACTCTGCTGACAGAGTAATCCAAAGCAAGAATGTTTTTATTTTGTATTTATAGAAAAAAAAAGTATTATATTAATAAACATTATTATTATTATTATATTTCATTACTAATTAAAACATATGTCTTTTTTTTTTTTTTACTTGGAAGAAAAATAGAGTTTATCTCTGTCACTCAACTATAAAGCTTATTCCTAAATGTCTGAATTTCCTTGAAACAAATAGCAGATCATTAAAAAAAAGTGCTATGTGTACCACCAACTCATACAGTCTACAGTCACATTCAGATTACGATGGCATACTTCAAGATGATAGATCTCTACAGGGAGATGATGTTTTACACTTAAATGAAGCAATAATAAAAAACAAAACAAAAAACATGCATTCTCAACGTAATTTAACTTAACGAACGCACTCTACTTTTCAACAAATTCAAGCGCAAATCGAGAATTTAAAAAAAGGTTTCACTTTTATCGGCAGTCCCTATGACTGTCTGAATTGTAATTATTTTTTTCTGAGTTTAAAAGGTTTAATTCTCTTAACATTATTCTGTTGTTGTTTTTTTTTGTTTTGCTTTTTGCTCTTATGAATAATGTACGTCATCGTTTGATAATTCGGAATACAACATGATTAGGGAAATCATACATCCAAAGCCTATATCCATAATGTAATACAGATTTACCATTCACTCATTCTAATTTTGGTTTGCTTATGGCCCTAATTGTGGTAATTCATTGAAAAATTCAACGCCACCTCATTTTTTTTTCTTTTTCGATGTTTATTCATTAAGCTTCATTTTATGCTACCGTGGCTAATCGGACTATACAGCAGAGGGAGTCCAAAATTTAGCATATCAAAGTTTGATTCGGATAGGGATGTTCATCGAGTACCTGATAGTAAAAAAAAAATAGTTGTTTTTTAGTTTTTGTGAATTGAAGCATGTATCTTCGAAACTTCAAGTGTTATGAATTTGTTGTAGAGGGAATAAAACAAATCGTAAGAAGAGAATGGTTCAACTTTCAATAGTGTAAAGAAATAATTTATAACATGACTTTTCCTTACATATATATGAAATATATCGTAAGGGAAACTACGGCGATCTAGAAAATTTGCGAATTTCATTTTTTAAGGGAGTCCAAATAATCTAGTCGCGCGTAAAGATCTGTATGTGTGCAGATGGTAAGTCCAGCACGAAGACTTAAAACGGCTTAAAAGCACCATTCATTTTATAGATACAGAAGAACTTAAAAAAAATAAAGAAAGAAAGAAAGAGCAGCTTAATACAAAAGTTGAACTAATTTGATTACCAAATATAGGAGAAAAGAGAAAAAATGTTTCTGTTCGCGTAACATGTACGCTAAATTTAATAATGTGCCACAAGCGGCCATATTGTGTTATAAGAAAATCATATGGTGGGAAGAGAAGCTCAAAAGTACAGCAGAAGCGTGCACGCTACACACCATATTCCTTTTTCTTTACCAAGTACGTTCCAATAAGAATGGAGTAGAAGAAGAAAAGATCACCCTAGGCTGGACGACAAGGCGGAGAGAGAAGAGATGAACTGAGAAGACGAACATACCAACATGTAAATATGAAGCCCACCTAAATTTAATCTATAACCTAACCCAATTGTTCAGAATACACCAATATTTAATCCCAATAGTTTTCCATTTATTCATTTAATACAGTCCACTTGTTATAGCTGCCACTTGGTCGAGTCCCAGTCATTTTTCATAATGACGGTTAGACCAAACAGTTTCTAAATATAATTTTTGGTTTTTGAACATAGGGACAGTAATATAGATTTATAATATACCGTCGGAAAGCTAAAGATTTTAGAAAAAAATGTTATCTTATCTACAAAGTTGAAAAGGTAATGTGAATAAAGTAAATTTATTTATGAAATTTTAATTTTATTATTGTTACAGTATTTTTTTTTTAATTTTTATATAGTCACTAGAAGAATTAACTTCTTATGATTGTATTGTATTATTTTTATTTATTTTTAATTGTTTTATCTTTTATTAATTCTTGGCCAGATATAGATCCTTTATTGTTTCAAAGCTAATGTTATTCTTAGTAGACTAAGTGCCAGAATAATGTTATTAATTATTTTAAAAATTTAAACTCTGTTATAAATTCCTTTATTTTTCATTTCGTCCATCACAATTATTTTCTGAAGATTGTTTTTGTATTATTTATTTATTTTGCTGTATATATGTAAAATCAAGAATTTTATTATTCTTGATTTCATTATCATATGTTAATATTTTGCCAAGGGAGGTTATATCTCTGTTATGATAGTTAATTGTAATAATCAAAGGACTGTTAAACAATTCTTTATTTTAGGTAGGTTCATTGTTAATTATGTACGTTATCCAATTGTTATTTTATGTCATACAAATTGTAATAATTAAAACTTTATTTTAGCATCGTTTAACTCCTGACTCACTTAAATTAGAAGAAGAATTACATATATACTCATCTATTATTGCAAATAGCAGTTAATTATGTCCATTTCGTCTGTTGCCTAGACATATTGTATATTTCAACTTAACAAACATGTTATTCTTAAGGGACCTAGTCCCAGCATAAAAATTATTTTCAGTTTCAATTTCTATTTCTAAAGTGACAAATAAGGCAAAAAATTATTAATGATAATTATAGATAACAGATTCATATTGTCATATTATTTATTCTAAATCATATGTTTCTATCGAAATATACTTTTCATTTCAATTTATTTTCAAAGTTTAAAATTTGGGTTTATTTTTATTGTTTAATCAGATTTTTAATTGGTTTTGAAAGCCGGGGTAAGTGAAAGTCGTGTGTTATCCCACCAAGTTTAAAAAATAATCCCTAATAATGATATAAATTATACCATAAATTCACAGAGGTTACGGTCAAAACGATTATTATTGTAATTTACCGTTGGATGAATTTCATAATACACTGAAAGAGGAAAGTGAAAAAGTATTTTTTAAAGATAAGACCCGTATTATATATGTATAATATACCGTTGGAAAAATATTATACACGAAAATATAAAATTCTATGGAGAGTAATGAAAAGCGGATAAAATTAGCTGATTGTTTTAGATAATAATATAATAGATTATATAATAAAACACTCGTTTCTGTCGAAAATCACTTTAATTAATTATTAAAACTAATTTCATCTCTAACGGTTTTTAAACATTTTTAAATTGATTAATTAATGATAAAGGGGAGGTAAGTGAAAATCGTGTGTTGCGCGCACCAGATTTTTATACTATGATAAAAAAAAATATATATTGAAAATAAAAATTTAACAGTGTTTATCTTCATACTTGAATTAAACAAGAAACTGCCCGTAGATACATATTACTACAACACTTACACGACTAACGTTCAAAACTTCCAATTAATTACAAAAAGCTCATTTACGTCACCATCTGACCCATCTGAACGTATGGAATTGAGCTTTGGGCCTCTACTTAACCATCAAATTCCTCTCTTAATCAATCCTTACAATCCAAAATCCTCAATTTTCCTTACTTTGTTACGAATAAAACCATCCATAATGACCTAAATATCCCATTTGTCGCAGAACTATCCCGAAATAGATATGCCTCTTTTAATTCCAAGCCACCGACCCACGCGAATTCTCTTGTACGCAACTTATCATTCCTATCTATTCCTGACAACACTCCGAGGTGATTTAAAAGACGATGGCTTAGAGACACACTAGAGTAAATTGACATTGAAGTGCTACCACTGGGTAGTTCTTCACAAGAATTTTTCAAGCCTATGATTGTAATTAGCCCATTTAATTATTGTGTTTATTGTAAGTACAGTTGTATTATGTTAAAAAAAAAAAAATAAATAAAGTGTTTACGGTATTTATAGCTCAAAAAGACTTAAACCTTATACACAAGCACTTAACGACGGAAAGAAACTGTAGATTGATTTTGTACCAGGCCTAAAACGTAAGGGATGAGAAAGGGAACTGAAATTGCAGCCTTGTTTTTGGAGACGTTTATAAATGAGAAAGCATAGCTCTTGTCCCTACACAGCCGTGTCGTGCCAGGTAAATTAATTCACAGAGTAGGGTCGCCTCTTCTTCTCCCGGTATAACTCACTCCACGTCTTCACTTGCTGGATATTAATTGAACCGTCGGAGGGGAGAATGTGTCGGTGCGGAACCCTCGGTACAATCTCATCAGGCAGTTAGGGGAGGATTGTGCTGAGGTATAAATGGGGTGTTGATCTGAATACCTTGAATATGAGGGAGGGTCTACAATTTGAGAACAACGTCGTTTATGGAGTTTCATGTTAAGTACCATGTAGTTTACCTTATAATTAATTATATTACCCATGAATTTATTATTCCTTTAATAAAATTCTACTTTATTAGTTTCACATACCTATCACATGAAATATATAGTAAGAGTATGTATTGTGATTGTGAAAGTTGTCAAATTAACGACAGTTTTTACAGAAAATAATGAAAAATTTTAGTATCTTATTTAGTAAGTCTAACACGAAAACAAGAAATGTATCAAACAGATATTCCATAATTTTTACTTTCACTTACTCACCTATATATGAAATATATAGTAAGGGAAAGCATTGCGACAGTGAAAATTTTCGAATTCCAGTTACCAACGGAAATACACATTTTATGGTCCCCGTAGTCCAAATAACCAAGTCCCTTAAAAAGATCTGTGTGTCCGTGTGTGTGGTAACTCTAGCGTAAAAACGAAAATTCGTACAGAACTGAAATTTCATATTTAAGACTACTATACGCCCGAGATGTTACAGCATTTTTTTCACTTAAAACGGCTGACAGGAAGTCCTATTTTATCCTATGTATTTAGCACCTTTTTACGATTTCCTCAAAAACGGCTCGAACGATTTAGATTAAACTCGCTGTATCGATGTAGAATTTAATGGGCTTTAATTCTAGGTTTCACTCTGATTGAAATAGTCAGACGGAGCATATATATAACAGATATTTTTAATGTTCTTCTTCTAAAGTACCTTTAATTTTGTATATTCTATAAAAATAACCATATCATCTTATTACAATTGATACAAAACAGATAAATATATAGGTTGGACGAATTCGATTTCCAACTAAAGGAGAAAACTGGTAAAATATTTTTATAATGCAATTGTTTCACGGCTTGGCTATCGCCTGACACTCCAAGTAGTTTTAACACGGAGTGATGAAAAAAAAAAACATATTATAACATATTATATAATAAAATACATCTTTCTATAAAAATCCAATGTAAATAATTCTTTAACAATTATTTTCGTCTATAAATTTGTTTGAAAATTCCTAAATTGATATTATTAACAGAGGTAAGTGAATGTCGTGTGTTGCGCGCACCAGATTTTTATTAATTATATTTATTTATTGTCATTTACAACGGTATTACATAACACAATGAGTAAATATGCAGAGTGAAGGAAAGTCCTGAAAATGTCTTGTGGAAGAACTATTCAGTTCAATAACTCTTTTAAGGCAGTAGGTCCCGAGGCCGTCTTCTTTTCAATCGCCTCGGCGGGTTATCAAGAATACCTGAGAAAGATAGATTAAGGACGAGTGGATTTATGTGAACAAGGAATTTAAAATGAATATAGGTGTATCTATCACGGGCTATGTATGCAACAAATATTTTAAAAGTGTATATAGCTAAAATATTATAGGGAATTCTTCCACGAAGTTAGTGAATCAGAAAATCCACTTTATAATTTGTATTTTGGACTTGTTTACAACTTTCTGTTTAACATCTTAAACGATTTTAATTAAATTCCAAATACCATGTAAAATTGAATGGATTGAAAAATTTTGAGGGCTATTTTTTAAAGGAATACGCGTTTTAGAAATCAGAACCAAGTAACTAAGTCGCGCAAAAAAGGTCTGTGTGGTAAGTCAAACACGAAAACGAAAAGTCGTACGAAATTGGAGTTTTATATTTAAAGTTGAGATGTTACAGAAACTTCTTTATCAAAATCAGCACTACAGAAGAGTCACTTTATACTCCATGGATTTTACCGTTTTATAGAAATAAAGATTTTGAATGAACTCCATTTATCGATGTATGATTCTATGGACTTTAATATAATGTAGGTTTCATTGTAGATGCGTATGGTATAAAAGGAATTGTTAAATTTTTTTCTTCTAAAGTACCTTCAATCCTACAGATTTGAAAAAAAAAAAAAAAAAATCATACTTATAATGTTAGAATTGATGAAAAATTGGTAAACATATAAGTTAAACGAATTTGGTATTCGGCAAAAGGAGAAAAAAGCTACCGTTGAAAATCCAATGATTTCAGAAAACTAATCTATACACACACACACACACATTTGAAATAATTAATAGAGAGGTATGAAAAGCGGTTATTGTTGTAGATAATAATATCCATCTTCTTTTCAGACGTCTCGAAGGATTGTCAGGCATTGAAGAGGAAGCAAGGATTGAAACTAGTGGGTTAGAGTGGGAGTGGAGTTTGTCATGGAAAAAATGACACTTGATTAAGGGTAAATCAGAAACATATGGAACATTAAGGTATTTATAGTTAAGCTTATCGGAAGAATTAGTTGGTTCAGTGGAGCCCCAAAGCTACTAGCAGAACCTCGGTATTGTGTTCCGCAAGTTGTAAGCCTACCGAAGACAGCCAACCTCGTACCGTAGCAATAGTCTGATTAGCGATGAGGGTAACTTCCTCCAAATACTTTGCCGCTACTAAAACTGCAACGTCATCTGCGAATCCTACAACTGTGGCCCCCTCTGGCATTTTCAATTTAAAGATTGCGTCGTACATGACGTTCCACAGTAGAGGCCCTACTACCGAGCCCTGCGGAATACCACCTGTCACCTCGTATCTCCTTTGGCCAATGTCCGAATTATAGAGCAGAACTCTATCTTTGAAATAGTCTGTAAGGACTCTCATAAGAAGGCTGGCACCGCCATAGTCCGTAGGGCATCTAGTATACAGGTCCATCTTGCAGTGTTAAACGCATAACACTTGGCACCTCTCCTCCACCTTGCTCCTGCGATTGCTGTACGGGCCGTCTCGACTACCAATCCAACTGCATCTATCGTGGATCACTCTCTACGAAATCCGTATTGAGCCCGCGAGTGGCCATTAACTCCCTCCGTGAACTCTTGTAGCCTGGTGGTGAGGATTTTCTCAAATGCCTTGCCCATAGTATCCATTAAACAAATTAGGCGATAGGTTGACGGATCTTCCAGTGTTCCTTTACTCTTTGGAATAAGCACGAGGCGCTGTCTCTTCCAAGGTTTCGGAATGGAGCCTTCCCGGATGCAAGAATCGAACAGATCGATCCGGCCGCTTCCTGAGCGCCACCTTCAGAGCCACATTGGGTATTCCGTCAATTCCTGGTGCCCTGCCAAGTTGTAGGTCCGAGGCGATGTCCTCTATCTCTTCTTGCGTGATTTGAGGAATATGTATAGCTGAATATGTATCGTCTATACGTGCAACAGTTTTCACCTGTTCCGGGAATAGGGCTCTGACGATTTTTTCTATTACGTCTGATTTCGTGGGGAACTGCATCGTGCCTTTACCTAGTTTCTTAAGTGCAATTTTGTAAGGTCTACCCCATGGGTCTGCATCCACCTCATCGCAAAGTTCTTTAAAGCACCGTCGCTTGCTTTCTTAAATAGCCTGTCGGAGGCTCCTACTTGCTCTCTTAAACTCATCCTGTAGCACAGAAAACTACGGAAGACGTCTCGCTCGCTGGTAACGTCTTGTTGTTTGGTTGCAACACCGGCGAAGGTCGTCTATGGTATCCGTCCACCCGTACACTGAGGAATGATGTTTGCCAGGCTTTGAGCGGGTCATAGCATCATCACAAGCCCCCGATATAAACGAGTTCATTATACGCGCTTTATCCTCGGCTGTCCCTCTCAATTTACATTCATCATCTAGCATTAGGTTGAATGAATCTTCATCAAAGGTTTTCGCCTTCCAGCCATTTGTTCTCCATCGACAACTCTTCTTTCTTGTAGGCGTATCCAGCGTAATCAATATTGCCTGGTGATCACTGTTTGTATAAAATTCACAAACTTTCCAAGTAGTGTTGCTTTGTATGCGTCCACTAATGAACGTCAAATCGATAATAGATGTTCTTCCTGCTTTACTGAACGTCGAGCTTGTTCCGGTGTTCATAAAAATCATATCATTTAATTGCACAACAGCTTCCAGAAGAACTTCACCACGTCGATTTGTTCTCCTACTTCCCCATTCTATCGCCCATGCGTTGAAATCACCAGCTATTATCGCTGGCTTATGGCAACTAGCTTCTAAGACCATGTGATCCAACAAATTTGCGGAGTCTTCGATGGTGATGCTGGGACAGGCGTAGCAGCTGAAGATGAACACGTCATTGATCCTCGCCCATACGAAGCCAGAGTGTGATGCATATCCACTTCCTGAATAGCTTGAGAGTTATAGACCCAGATAGAAGTTTTACCACTGGCATCGGGCACCCACGAGTTGTCATCCAGATTTGTATATTGTTCACAAAGTATAGCGACGTACATTTTGGCAGAGAAGATCCTGAGTAGCTTCACAATTGCTCAAATTCAACTGGAGTATCCTCATCTACGATTTTGTAAAATTTGCATCGTACTCAATGCTACACGAAAAGCTGGGCATCTACTACCTCCGCTGGGATGGTCAGCATCTCCATTTCCAGTGCCTAATGCGCATTGAGGTTTCTGATCACAGTCAGCAGCTTTGTGACATGCTTTACCACAATTTCGACATAAGTTGGTCCTATTCTTTCCAACACAATTCCGGGCTATGTGTCCGTACTCCCAGCAACGGAAACACTTTGGCAACTTAAGTTTTTCGCGTATCCGACTTACAACCAGGCCTACGCGGACCTTTCCACAAGCTATAACCTTCCTATGGAGAACCGGAAGTGTAATGACTGCTGTTTGTGTTCCTTCATAACCTTTGCGAATGGATTTTACAGCTGTGGTCGGCACTAACTCTTCACCCAGGAGAGGTTTTAAGGCCTCCGCAATGTCCTCATTGGTGGTGAGAGCATCCGAATCTCGCAGCTCAAACAGGGATTCCTCCGTTCAGGTCCGCACTTCCGCCCCTTTGCCGAGTACTCCTTCCATCGAGCTTTTTAGCACAGCAAGTGATTGCTCTTTCTTCCGATCCAATTGGAGCAACAGGCCGCCTTTATTAATTTTTCGGACCATGGTGATTGAAGAAATAATACGCACCATCGCCGGATCTTTTCTCACCTTTCGCAGGACATCTGAGTAGGACTGGCTCTCTGGTATTTTCACGATGACCGTTTCAGGCCTTGGTGGTTTAGGGCAAAGTTTCTTCCTTGATCTTTTTTGAACTTCTTGCCATTTTTCTTGCTATGGTTCTTCATGTTGAACTGTCGATTTCTGAGGAATCTCAATGTTGTGATGCACAACTTGTGCATTGGGCTGTGCTGCCTTCTTCATTTTCTTTGTACTATCACCCGCTAAAGATGGTGTGGTAACGGTCCCCTCTGATTTAACCGTATTAATTCTCGGTGGACTTACCTCCTTTGTTTGGGTGTAGCCATCTGCTGTTTCGATAGGGAGGGCAGCTGTTTCCTACTTTTCAAAGTAAAGTTGTATTTCGCTGGCGTAGCTCCTTATCTTACCATGTACGTTGGTCTTGGAGCGAATAAAGGAGAGAAGTTCTTTAATTTTGCTTCCAAGATTCTCCATTACTTCTGTAGTGGTTAGTCTTGTGACATTAGATGCTACAATGGCCAAGTCTCCCACCATTGCAGCATTGCGGTCGTATGATGACGACGCCGGGGAACCCGCTTTCGCATTCCCAATCGACGCCGGTACTGGGGTTCCGGGCCCCTGCACCGTAGCACAGTTATTATGATCTTCATTCATGTTAATATTCAAATTATCGCATTTTATACATCCTGCCATGTGTTAAAACAGCCGCCTCTAACCGCCTATTCTAGGAGCCGTCGCGCCTGGGTTTGAATCTAGTTTTGGTCCACCCCGGGTATTTTATTTCCCCGGTTCCCGTTATATCTGGTGAGAATCCCCCTATCCGCCACCTGGGAAGGCGGCCGATGGGAGGCTGGCTACTCCACACGTGTGTGTGTGTGTGTGTGTGTGTGTCTGTCTGTGTGTCTGTGGTAACTCCCGGGCGGAAAAGGTAAGTCCTATGAAACTGAAATTTCATATTTAAGACAAATATACGCCCGAGACGTTACAAAACCTTTTTCATCAAAATGAGCTTACCAGAAAAGCCACTTTCATCCAGGCATTTTGCACCTTTTTTCGATTTTCTCAAAAACGGTTCCGATTTTGATTAAACTCGCTATATCGATGTAAAATTTGATGGGCTTTAATATCATTTAGGTTTCGTTCGGATAAAAATGGTCTGACAGGGCTGAAATGCCGATATATTAAATTTTATTTCTATAAAGTACCTTTAATTTTGTTGATTCTATAAAAATAAGTATATTATTTTGTTACCACTGATGAAAAACAGATAAATATATAAATTGAATGAATTCGATACCCAACTAAAGGAGAAAACAGAAAACATATTTTTTTAATGCGATTTTTTGTTTTTGAACATGAGAGCAGTAATATAAATGTATGATATACCGTTGGAAAGCTAAAGATTTTAGAAAAAATATCATCTCATATACAAGCTTTTAGAAGTTAATAGAGAGTGATGAAAATAAGATAAAACTAACTGATTATTTTAGATAATAATATAATATATTTTTTAATAAAACACATGTTTCTATATAAATTCAATTTGATTAATTCTTTAATAGTTTCACGTATTTTTATCTCTAACTGTATTTGAAAATTCTTTCATTGATTTTAAAATGGAGGTAAGTGAAATTCGTGTGTTGCCCGCACAAGATTTTTTAAAAATAATTTTGTAAAATAAAATGTATGGTTAATAACAACATTAATGTTCATTTATATTTAATGTATACTAATGCTATTACCATTACATTGCTAGGCTCTATTTATGGGGAGGGGGAATAAATAAATCTAATCTATCTATTTGCAATATTTATGTTATTCTTAAGAGACGGCCTCAGAATAGAATCACATTATATTTCTATTAAAATCCTATTATGTACATATTTTATTATTATTTATAATATATTATAGATAGTATTGAGAAGAGAAGTAATAAACTATTTCCATTTAACGTTTAATAACGCCCTAGACAGTTCGATATTTTTAATTTCCTTGAGATTCCACGATCCACTAAATTGATATTAATGTGTATCTTTTAAGAAATCCGGTAGACAGGATTTTTAATTCAAAACGTAGTTCCAGAACTTCACTAAGCATTCTTTACGATCAGAAGCATTATTTTCTCGCCCGGACTTAATACAGTGTATCGTTCTAATAAAGGAGAATTTTCCGTAACCATAAAAATTTCATTAAAAATACGACTCACCCCCTTCCTCCCACTAACGAGGTTACACAAAGCGGCCCCTTACAAAGACATACGACGGCTAGTCTTCCAATAAATTCATATTTATAGGGAAATAAAGTAGGAGGGAATTAATTATATTAACTTAAGTCTGCTAGGGGGCTTAAGGTAGGCTAAAATTATTATTTTTTTATTAGAACATAAAAATGGGCGGATCTTCTTTTTATACTGAAATATTATCTTTATTTTTTTCAGCTTGGAAAAATATGAAATAGAAATTTCTGGAAATCTAGCAAATATCGGTTTTATACAATTTTATAGCTTTTAAACTAATATGAAAATATCTAGTGGGCTCAGACCAATACTTTTCCTTTCTATTTAGTTGAAATATTTTTTTTTATTTATATTTTATTGAATTTTACAACTTTATATTAACATAAATGCAACTAAAAGTGTTAAATTATAATAAAGGGCTTAAAAAGGCTTGTGATAAAACTACTCAGCGGTAAAACTTTGATGTTTATTTAACCACGTAGATCCAGAGGCCATCTTCATTTCAATCTTCTCGGAGGGTTTTCAGGAATATGTGAGGTTGATAGGTTCGGATAAAAAGGTTTATGTGGGTTAGGAGTTCTGAATCGAAAGTGTATCTGGTCCTATCGAGAGAATTCTGCAACAAATAGGATATTAAGGTCGTTATGGATGATTTTAGTTGGGACGAAATAAGGAGCATTTAGGATTTTGGATTGGAAGCGGAAGGAATTATATGGTTTAATGGAGCACCATAGCTAGGTTTTGTATGTCCAGATGGGTCTGATGACGGTAACATAAATGAGCTTTTTGTAATACATTGGAGGTTTGAACGTTTGTCGAGTAAGTTTTGTAGTAATCGGTATGACGTTTGTCAAGATGGAGTCCTAGGTATCGGATTTGTTCAACATGTATGAGTGGGGTATAATTAAAGTATACAGTTGGGCAGGAAGTCATCGGTTTGCGACGATGGGTAAACGTAATTTGGTTGAATTTATTTTAATCCTCTAGTTCTGACACCATTTCTCAATTTTTCAGACGGAAGTCCGATGTATCCATGCGTCAGGCCATATATAAAGTTCACAGACACTGCTTTCTTGGTAAAAAAATATAGTTGATAAAAATAATCATGTTGTTAGAATAAAATTAGATATACATATAAACACATATCATCTACTGTTCAATCCAAGATTCATTTCAGCAACACATAAAATGTTATTTTATATAACTTTTTTTTTTTAGAACAAGAATGGTATATAATCTGATGGGGGCAACACACAATTTTTACTTACCTCCAAATCAATCAATTTTTTTTAAAAGTTTGAGCTGATAATATATAGGTAGAAAAACGTTGAAATTTAATTTTTATTTTTTTATTTAAAGTCACTTTATGCTACTGTGGCTCATTGGACGAAGCTTCAGTGGGAGTCCTAAATTTTGCATATCCACTTCTATGATTTTAGGATAGGTATCTTTAAAGAGTAACTGACATCAAACATAGCTCGGGACAACCTTTTTACGTCCCGTCCAAAAATCCTAGTTTATTTGGTGGGGGTTCTGTCATGTTCTGGGATGGCATATCTTTGGAGGCGCGCACCAAGTTATTGCCAATTCAAGGAGGTGCTTTAAATGCTTTGAGGTATGTAGAATTGATTCTTCAAGATCATGTAGTTCCTTTTATGCCATTCATAGGATCTGAATCATTGCTCATGCATAATAATGCTCGTCCTCACAAGGCAAGATGTGTTTCTGAATACCTCAACACCACAAATATTCACACCATTGATTGGCCAGCAAGAACTCCTGACTTTAACCCAATCGAGCACGTTTGGGATTATCTCAAAAGAAAGGTTCGGTCACGAGATTCACCTCCTACTACCATTGAAATGCTAGAGACAACTTTGTTGGAGAGTGGGACAATATATCTCATGATTTTCTTCAAATTCTTTTTACAAATACAATTAAACGGATGGATGGAAACAGTCATTCAAGCCAGAGGGGTAATATGTCTAATGAAATGTAAATTAAAAATTTAAGTTGTAATTTAAAAGTTTTTTTTAATGTTTCTTGTATATTTTTATTGAAATTTACAACTGTATAATGAAATACAACAAGTAAATCTGAGTGAAATATATAAAGGCATGAAACACATGTAGAGAAGCTTCCCAATGGAAGCACTCTAAAAATACTCTAAACTAGAAGGTGTAGGGACATCTCCTTTTCAGACGCCTCGGAGGGTTGCCAGGAATTGAAGAGGAAGAAAGGAATGAAACTAGAGAATTAGGGTGAAAATTGAGTTTGTCATGAAATGAATGGTATGTGGATTTGGCCGAATCAGCAACATATGGAACATTAAGGTCTTTATGGATGAATTTATTCGAGACAAAGTAAGGAGCATTGAGGATTTTACGAAGGATTTTGGATTGTAGGGATTGAATACGGGAAGAATTCGATGGTTTAGTAGAGCCCCAAAGCTCTCCTCCGTAAATTTAAAAATTAAAATCGTAACAAAAAAAAAATAAAAAGTAAGTTTTCTAAATTTTTTGTTATTTGGAGGAAATATTGTAATTTATTTTAATAAAACTTTTTTTATTTCCATTTAAAAAATGTTTATTATTTATTTTAGAACCTTTTTTTATCATAAAAAAAAGTGTTTGTAGAATTCAAGCAATACTTTTGACGGGGAGTTTTTATAAAGGATTTATGTGTATGTAATTCGACTTCACAATTGTTTGTTGTAAGTTTTAAATAAGGCTCCCTTAAGGCTCTAAGGGAGAAGAAGGTCAAACTGGGACTACAGAAAGGAATCCTAAGTCTTTTCAAAACACAAAGAAATGTCGTGAGGACATGTAACCAGACATCAGAGGAATTTGTAACTTCCCAAGGTATCAGGCAGGGATGCAGCCTAAGTCCATTACTTTTTATTTTAACTCTAGATTCAGTCATGGACAAAGCCAAGTCGAAAATGAGACCTTACCACCTAGGATTTAGAAACCTTAGACCAACCAACCTTTGTATCCTCGCATTTGCCGACGACATAATTGTCTTTGCAAACAATTGTAGAAACCTACAATTTAATTTACGCATCCTACAAGAAGAGTTGGGAATGATAAATAAGGAAATAAATACAGGCAAAACCAAGATCATGAGGATAGGTAGAAAAAGCGAGCAGGGGGATCGAGTCGTAAGACTAAATAACACAAGGTTAGAGCAAGCGCGGGACTTTAAATATCTCGGTGCTCACCTTAATGAACGTGGCTGGATAGATGGAGAAATAAATCAAAGAATAAAAGCTGCCAGCAGATATTTTAGTTCCCTCGAGAAAGGATTCATCGGTAAAAAAGAAGTGTCAAAAAACAATAAAACCATAGTATATAAAAATACTTTCTTACCGATTCTCTCATATTCAAGTGAATCTTGGACTCTAACCAAAAAGCACAAGAGTCAGCTACAAGCGATGGAGATGAGATACCTAAGAAGAATGGAGGAAAAAACCAGAAGAGACCGAGTGAGAAATGTAACAATACGGTCAAACCTGGGACTTCGTTCTGCTCTGGATATTATTGAAGAGCAGCCATTGAGATGGTTCGGTCATGTTTCCAGAATGGCAGACAATCGAGTAGCAAAGGCTGTATATGAGACAAGTGTGGAAGGTCTAAGACCAAGAGAAAGACCGAGGAAGACTTGGGAAGGCGCGATTCAGGAAGCCTTTGACAGAAGGGGTCTGGATTGGAGAAGGAGAAGAAGATTGGTTCAGAAGAGAGATCAATGGATTAAGCTCTATAAAAAAGATGCTCACACCGTTGGCGGTTGAAGAGTAGAAGATTATATAAATAAAATAAGTTTTAAATACTGTATGGATGTAGTCTCATATCACTATCAGTATTGTTCATTTTTAAACAAATTGTAATATATCTAAAAAAAATATATATATATATATATATATATATATATATATATATATATATTCTATAGTTTTTAATTAATTTTAAAATTGGGGGTGAATGATAGACGTGTTTTAAATAATGTATTTCTATTAATAATTTATAATAATCTATTCATATTTTATCTAGTTTAATGCGCAACTCTGGATATTTCTACTATATCTACCCTTCACACGCATTACACCACCAATTCATTATCTTATTAATTAATTTTCGATTATCCAATAAGCTTTCTGAGTAATTGTATAGGGCAGGCTGCCACCCACATTTCCGTGATATTCGCCAACACTATCTTCCAAAGGTCAAAAGTCACCGAATTTTTATTAAAAATATTTAATCAACTGAATCTATAGAGCTCTGTGTGTTTTTATCGGTAACTTAGTGATATTGAGTTTTGAAAGCCACGATAGTCATTTAATTACGATGATAACTTTCTATATTTGATTAATACCGATCCTACGTCATCAATCTCCCTTGATTCATTCACTAATTTCCATTGAATAGTTAATCGGAGTGGGAATGGACATGAAGTTGAAATGATGGCCCTGTTGAATAGTGATGCAGCCATCCAGCAAGCTGTAATATAATCTGATTAATAGTTCTCACTCGCTTTGAAATATGTCTAATCGCGATGATAGTGATCGTTAAATCTAAGTTTTTGCATCACTTTCTAGTTACCTCATTCTGAAAATAACTATATCTTCTTCTTTATACAGTGTGTCATTCTCTATAGGTTTTTTGTATATTTTTTTTCACCCTCACAACGAAACTTTCTACTTCTACTTCCCTATATAAGAAATATATAGCTTTTTTCAGTCAAATTCAAAATTTTTTCAATCGAATTCATAATTTTTTTCAGCCAAGTTCATAATTTTTTCGGTCAAATTCATAATTTTTTCAATCAAATTCATAATTTTTTCAGTCAATTTCAGAATTTCTTGTACCCATTTTATACAGTCAATTTAACGATGTTTTGCTACCAAAAACTTAACATTTTTGTTAAATCTTGTTGTTTATCCCTTTAACGTCACTTTATGTTACTGTGCTTAATCCGACGGTGCAGCGGGAGTCTTAAGTTTTGCCTATCCAGGTTTGCTTAAGATATTGATCTTTTACGAGTTCAACTTTTTAAATCTTTTAAGAGTCACCTGTGGCGCACAGATAGAATGCTGTTATGCTAGCCAATACTCCACAGATTACCCTCAATGCATTCAACAAGGTGTTTGAATCTGCCCGGTTTGAACCAGTGACCTTGGGCATATTAATCTTTAACACTTTGCTCAATGCATCCAGGGTCACCTGTGGAGTAGTGGCTAGCATAACAGCCTCTTTTAAAGTTCGAAATAACCAAGGATTTTTACTCCCTAAAAGCAAATATAAGCCCATCTTAATATAAAAGAAAGCTATTGGGTTGGGACACATGAAATGTCCGCTTTCAAGGTAAAGGATTTTTATTAAAAATACGGTACGAAAACAAGATAATTTTATTCGAAGTATTTACCATCTTTTTCTACACATTTTTCCAAATTGACACCAACCTTTTTTTTCTCCGAACTGAAAAACTCAGAGCTTTGAAGTGAAACAAAATCTGAAAACGCACTTTTCACTTGATCGTCATCTTCAAAAAGTTTTCCTTTGAAGAAGTTGTCTAAATTCCTGAATAGGTGGTAATCTGTTGGAGACAAGTCGGGAGAATATGGTGGGTGCGGAAGAACTTCGTAGCCCACTTCATTCAATTTTTGCACGGTATGTTTTGAAACATGGGGTCTTGCTGCCGCTCAGTGAGATCATGAGGTACCCATGTATCGAACTTTTTTACTTTCCCAATACACTTTAAATGTCTGGAAACGGCAGATGCACTTGCATTTAGTTGTGCTGAGAGTCCTTTAACTGTTTGGTAGTGGTTTCTTCTACTGTATATTTGAGGACATCGTTGTCTTTTACGGACGGAGGTCTTCCTCGGGGCAAGTTTTCCTAGTAGGAATCGCCAGCTAATAACTTAGCAAACCAACGGCAAATGGTCCGTTCATTAACACTCCCTTAAAAAATCATTTATCGTCTATGCAACGAAACTTTGGAACTCATCTGCCATTTTCATTGGTAAAATCCCTTTACCTCATTCAAACACTTATTTTCTATAAGCTCTCAATCTTAAGCGAAAAAATCTGGTGCGCGCAACACACGACCTTCACTTACCTCCATTGTTAAAATGAATTTAAGAATTTTTAAATACATTTAAAGATACAAATAAATTGTTAAAGAATTCTTAATTATTTTATTTTTAGAAACATGTGTATTATTAAAAAATCTATTTTTGTCAACAACAATCAGTTAGTTTTATGGGCTTTTCATCACTCTCCATTAACCTTTAAAATTCTGTATATTAGATAATATTTTTTCTAAATTCTTTAGCTATCAAACGATATATTATACATCTATATTACTATTCTTGTGTTCAAACACAAAACAATTGCATAAAAGAATATGTTTGCACTTTTCTTCTTTAGTTGTTTATCAAATTCCCTCAACATGCATATTTACCAGTTATTTATCAATGCTAATAATATAATGTTCCAATTTTTTTTTTTAAATCTATAAAATTAAAGGTACTATAGAGAAAGAAAACTTAAAATATCGGCATTTAAGCCCTGTCAGACAATTTCAATCAGAATTAAACCTACATGGTATTAAAGCCCATCAAATTTTACATCTATATATAGAGTTCAATCAAAATCGTAAGACCCGTTTTTTTTAGTAAATTTTGCAAGGTGAAGGTGCAAAATGCATAGTATAAAGTAGCTCTTCTGGTTAGCTGATTTTGATAAAAAAGATTCTGTAACATCTAGGGCGTATAGTTGTCTTAAATATGAAATTCAGTTTTATAGCGCTTATAGTTTCCCCCCGTGAATTTCCACACACACAGGCCTTTTTGCGGGACATGTTCATTTCGACTCAGAGGACCCTAAAATTTAACTATCATAAGGCCGATATGGACTTACGGAGTGGAGCTTTGGGGCTCTACTAAACCATCGAATTCTTCCCGTATCCAATCCCTACAATCCAAAATCCTTCGTAAAATCCTCAATGCTCCTTATTTTGAATCTAATAAACTGATCCACAAAGACCTTAATATTCCGTCTGTTGCTGATTTGGTCAGATCTAGATACCATTCCATTCATGACAAACTCCATTTCCACCCTAATCCTCTAGTTTCAATCCATTCTTCCTCTTCAATTCCCGACAATCCTCCGAGGCGTCTGAAAAGGAGATGGCCCCGAGACCTTCTAGTTTAGAATAGTTACAGGAGTGTTCTTCTTCATTGGGTAGTTCTTCTACAAGTCTTTTTCATGTCATTTTTCTAATATCATATTTAATTGATGTATTTTTTTTAGTACAGTTGTAAATTTCAATAAATTATGTTTAAAAAAAAAATATATATATTTACTGTCTAAATAACTGTCTGCTTAAATCTGAAGCCAAACACATTACTGATAATACTTGGCTTATAAATTATCTGTTATTTCTATGGGCTTGAATGTTCCTAAATAAAAATTATTTTTCACATCATTTCATAAGGCAATATTGCTAAGTGATTTCGGAATCAAACCGGTTCTAATATTGATACGATTCCCGTTAATTGTTGCTGGAACCATTTTCCTAATGAAGGAGGTTTCCCGATTATCCTGGCTCTGTTTCGGTTCAGTGAAGTTCAAGACCTCCACTCTATCCGATCAGCCATATATCTTTCTCTCTCTCCTAGGCTGGGACGTTGATACAATTTATTGGCGGGAGGAAAGAGGCGAAATCTATAATTTAGCAATTATTTTAACTGGATACACCCAAAGCTATATTGTTTCTGTTTTACTAAACCATACAAGAATTTTTTGTGTTAATTTTTTTTAAAATTATTTAAACCTTAGTTTCTTATTCATTTATAGGCAAAGGAGTTTGGCAATTTTACTTTCACTTACTATATATAGTAAGTGAAAGTAATGCGATCGTGAAAATTTCCGAATTCCAGTTTTCAGCGGAAATATACATTTTAAGGTCCCCTGAGCCCAAATAACCCGCACAAAGGTCTGTGTGTGTGTGGTAACTCCCGGATGAAAAAAGTTAGTCCTATGAAACCGAAATTTCATATTTAAGACAAATATACGCCCGAGACGAGACAAAACCTTTTTAATCAAACTTAGCTTACCAGAAGAGGCACTTTATACCATGCATTTTGCATCTTTTTTCGATTTCCTCGAAAACGGTTCCGAAAAATATTGATTAAACTCACTACATCGATGTAGAATTGAATGCGCTTTAATATCATATAGGTTTCATTCTGAATAAAATGGTTTTACAGGGCTTAAATGCCGATATTTTAAATTTCCTTTCTCTAAATTACCTTTAATTTTATTGATTCTATAAAAATAACTATAATATCTTGTTACCACTGATGAAAAACAGGAAAATATTTAAATTGAATGGATTCGATACCCAACTAAAGGAGAAAGCAGAAAAAATATTTTTTTATGCAATTTTTCATTTTTGAACATAAGAACAATAATATACCGTTGGAAAGCTATATATTTTAGAAAACATATTATCTATTACACAAGCTTGTAAAAGTTAATACATAGTGATGAAAATACCGATAAAACTAACTGATTATCTTAGATAATAATATAATAGATTTTTTATAAAACACATGTTTCTATAGAAATTTCATTTAATTCATTCTTTAATGGTTTCACTTCTTCTTATCTCTTACTGTGTTTTAAAATTCTTCAATCGATTTTAAAAACAGAGGTAAGTGAAAGTCGTGTGTTGCTCGCACCAGGTTATTTACTCTAACTTACTATTTATAGTAAGAGAAAGTATTGCGATCATAAAAATTTTCGAATTTCAGCTTTCGATGGAAATACACGTTTTAGGGTCTTCTGAGTCCAAATGACTAAGTCCCGAAAAAAGGTTTTTTTTTTTTGTGTGTGTGTGGTAAGTGCAGCGCAAAAACCATTAGTCGTATGGAACTGAAATTTCATATTTAAGACGAATATATGGCCGAGATGTTACGGCAACTTTTTCATTATAATCAGCTTACCAGAAGAGCCACTTTATACAATGAATTTTGAACATTTTTACGATTTCCTCAATAACAGCTTTAAAGATTTTGGTTAAACTCGCTACATCATTATAAAATTGGACGGACTTTAATATCATGTAGGTTTCATTATTATTGAAATAGTCAGATAGGTCTTAAATGCCGATGTTTCAAAATTTCTTCTTCTAAAGTACCTTTAGTTTAGTAGATTTTATAAAATTGACCATATCATCTGTTTAGCATTGCTAAAAAAGAAGTAAATATATAAGTTGAACGAATTCGATATCCAACTTAAGGAGATAACTGCAAAAATATTTTGTTTTTGAACTTAAGAAGAGTAATTAATATACATGTATAATATACCATTGGAATGTTAAAGATTTTAGAAAAAAAATTATCTCATACATACTGGCGTAAAAGTTAACGGAGAGTGACGAAAAATGGAAAACAGTCACGTTTCCAACATTTTTTTTGGTTTTGGCAGTATTTTAAAACACTCTGTCTCTGTATTGCTGGAATTAAAATTTTGACGGTAGTTACTATGGCAGTGGGGAACATTTTTTGTTGAACATTAGTAGCTTGTAACTACTGTTTAGCAGTTATACTGGTTCGAATAAAAAAACGTTACCAATGTAACTGTGTCTAAATGTACATAAATGATAAAGAAAAAAAAAATTTGTTTTTACAAAACAAAAAATAGTCAGAAAAAGGAATGTTAATATTAGATTTGATAATCATAGTTAGATATGATAATGTTTGTGATTTTTAAGCCATTTGTGAACTTATTTTTCTTTTGTTTGTTTGAAATATTAAATGAACCTTAGTTTTAGTACTGATTAAAACAATAAAAAAATTGATCTTGAATTCGTACGATTAAAAATATATTTAAATTAAGTATATCTATAATTATAATAATTACAACTAAAACTATTTTTTTTTTTTTTTTATTTAACGTCACTTTATACTACTATGGCTAATCGGACGATGCTACAGTGGGAGTCCTAAATTTTGCCTATCCAGGTTTTATTAGGATAGGGATCTTTAACGAGTACCTGACATCGCACATGCTCGGACCACCTTTTAACGTCCCCTCCGAAGGACGGCCTAACTAAGGATTTTTTACTCCCATTAAAAATCCTAGGACCACCTGCGGGTTTGAAACCGTGACCGTTGGCATGAAGGGCTGTTACGTTACCTAAAACTATGGAAGCAACTAAATGACATGCTCTACGAGTTAAACATACTTGTAAACTAATAAATTAATTAAATATTGATATATATATATATATATATATATATATATATATATATATATATATATAATAAATGTGAGATACAATAATCAATCCTTTACTGAAAATGTCCTAGAAAACTCCAAAATGTATCTAATTCAATGATTTATCCTGAATTAAAATTCAAAAGGATTAAAATAAATCCTAATAAATCCCACCAAATTACCTTTACCCTTCGTCGCAAACCGATGAACTCCTGCCCCACTGTATCCTTTAATAATACCCCACTCATACCTGTTGAACAAATCCGATAACTAGGACTCCATTTTGACAAACGTCTTACATGGAATCCTCACACGGACTAAAACGACAAGAGACTGCCTGTAGATACCGATTACTACAAGACTTACTCGACAAACGTTCAAAACTTTCAATTCATTACAAAAAGCTCATTTATGTCACCATCATCAGACCCATCTGGACATATGGAATTGAGATTTGGGGCTCTACTAAGCTATCTCATTCCTCCCGTATCCAATCCTTACAATCCAAAATCCTTCGCAAAATCCTAAATGCTCCTTATTTCGTCACAAATAAAATCATCCAAAACGACCTTAATATCCCATTTGTTGCAGACCTTTCTTGTACCAGATATACCACTTTTAATTCCAAACTCCCTGTGCATATAAACCCTCTTGTCCGCAACCTATCAGCCTCACATATTCCTGACAACCCTCCGAGGCAATTGAAAAGAAGATGGCCTCGGGATCTACATACTTAAATAAACATCGAAGTTCTACCCCTGGGTAGTTTCTTCACAAGCCTTTCACGCCTTTTATTCTAATTCGACAGTTTTACTTAATACAGTTGTAAAATTCAATAAAATATGAATAAAAAAAAAAAAAAAAAAAAACCAAACGTTGAAGTAAGATTACTTCATTCGGATAAAACATGTGAGTACATTTGATTTAAAGAAAATGTTATATAGAGTGAAAGATATTAATAAAATAAAAGAAAATAAGTGTATTTTTCTCATCCTTAGCATTTTTTATTTTATCTTTTTTATTTCACATAACCCAAATTAAAATAATTATAACAATAAATTAATAAAGCGGCATTTATGCTAGCTGAAAAATGAATTTTTTATAGTTATAATTATTAAAATGGATCACTCGAGTGAAATTGTTTTAAAGGTTCTAGTACAAGAGTAATAATTTAGATGTACTGATGAATTATGCATGGCCTTGTTTGACTTTCGGATTTGAAATTAATTTCCCATATACATTCGTTAGCGTTCCGTTTTTCCATTTTATTTTTTTCATCCATTTCTAAAAAAAAAAAAAAAAATAGAGGAAAAAATCACCAATGATTAACTGTTCACTTATGTTTTGAGCACAACTAGACGGAATAATTTAAAATGAAACTTTGATTGATTTTCCAACTTTGATTTTTTAACGGATTACGTATTAATGATCTAAAATATAACATAAAATAAATTGCCTAATAAAATATATTTACAGCACTTACTAAGTTTGTCCACGTTAGTTAAAATTGAAATTAATATTTTCCTCTTTCATTTAAGATTCGTACTAATATTTTAATTAATGTTGGAATAAATTAGCTATATAGGTAAATAACTAGTTAAAATAGGTAGGCTTAATTAAATTCCAAATTACTTATCTGAGAACACGGCAAAAAAATTAATGTTTTATTACAGAAAAAGAATTATTGAAAACGGTTAAGGATAGCAGAGATAGCGTTTTGAAATTGTTATTGGTGTTAGGACAAGTTCCTTTGTATTATTTATTATTTTTTATATTAGTTAATTGTCTGTAAACAGCGATATTAACAGTTATATCCAAACATTGTAATTTGGAAATAATAAACAATTGTGAAATAATTTGCAGCATTTTTATACTGTAGCAATAACTTTATTTTTATATTTGGTTATTTTATTGTTTATTTGTATCCATTTTTGATAAGGATAGGGATCTTTAACGAGTATCTGACATCGCACAGCCTCGGGACCACCATTTACGTCCCCACCGAAGGGCAGAATATCATAGATTTTATTCACTCTCGGTTTGGAAACCGCGACCTTTGGCAGAGAATACTCTTATACTGGACATTACAGTGCAGGTGACTCCTGAAGCTAAATGCTATAATATGATTTAAAAAAAAAATAAAGAATTAAATTTATTCCTTTTGAAAAGAAATAAGATTTTCAAAACCGTTTTTATTTTAAACATAATATTAGATGTCAATCTCAATACATCAGATTCCTAATAAATTTCCTTTAGTAATTTTGTTAGCCAGGATGTTCGTCAGGGAATGCTAATAGGTTGAAAATGCAAATTACTTTCTCTAAAATAAAAATGTTGTAGGTGCATGATAATAATAAAGAAATTCGAACTACTCGCATTTTTCATATAATAATATAATTGTTTAACTTTTTGTTTCTATAAATTTTCGAGTTGGTCACAGTTCTACACTTACCCTTGACTGTTTTAGTATATCCGTTTTTCAACTTCAATTGTAACTCTAAAAATTGCATATGCTAACAGTGAATAAAATATTGAAAAATTCTATACGGTGAAACCCCTTTTCAAGGGAAATATCGTACCATCGGACACCTTATCCCTCCTTTGCGGATAATATTTAGATTTCCTGACCCTAAAGTAATGGAATTTAAATTCCTTTCAAACGAATACCTATTTAAAGAAGGTGGTTTGGGGTTATATTTTCCTATACATTTCTGACAGTGGAACACCTTGCCTTAATCCTTTCCATACTTTGATCCCTTTGTAGCATCTGCGTCTGATCTTGATCTTGCGGGATCTGTCCTTGAAAGTCATCCAAAGGAGACTAAGAAGTTTCTTCAGAATCCTGAAACAATGAAGGCATTTGTATGTATTCTTACTGTCATTTCTTCTCTTAAACCTAGTATTGGAGTCTGCAATCAGCAAAATAAAAACAATCCAGGTGGTACCATTTTTAATCACCTAGTTCGTCACCTGGCGTTTGCCGATGAGGTGATGATCTCAGCGATGAATGCTCGATTGCTGCAAGAGAAAGATAGTTTGAGATCAACGTTCAGAAGAACTGTGAAGAGCGGACTATCAACCTAGGAGAGTACTGAATAAAGCGTACTTTAGAATGCAGGAATCTTGGCGGCTTGATGACCTTAGATAATTTTAGTAGACATAAACCAGAATCATTGCAGAAGACCACTGCTTATGGGGCTTACGAATTCCGTTAAGTTTAAGAAGGTATAAATCTACAAAACAGTAGGGAAGCCGACAGTCGGATATGACAGCAAAGTATGGATCCTGACAGCTGAAAAAGAAACTTTGAGATTTGGGAAAGAAAGTACTGCGAGTCTTTTGTGAAGTGATGAAGTATCCAAAAATGATGAGCAGGATTTGTACGGAGAGATTCATCGTGTGTTTTTTCAATTGGAGTGGATGGATTCCATTATATTCCTCAGAAAGCTGTTCTACAAGCATCCAGGAGGTTAGCAGAAGAGAGATGCACCTGACTGTGTTATACGAAGGATGATGTCGAGGCAGGCCTGGAGTCTTAAGGTGTACACCGCTGGAGAAGATTTGTGACAAACAGAGCCAAAATTAATAAACTGCTGATGAAGACCAGAATCCAATATGCATTGTAGTGCCCACAAGTAAATAAGTTTCTATAAATTCCTTATTGTGGTTGGATACTTAATATTTTTTAAATCAGAAAAGATATTGGTTCCGCACTGATATAAAACAAAAAAAAAACATGTACCACTACAACCCATCTTAAAGTCTTGGGCTTAGTACTTATAGAGATACGTACTGTTTCTAGGCTGACGGCCGTGAAATGAGGTAATTAGACCTCGATCACGCTCAACCGCCAAGTTTTTCCCCAACTTTTTTTGGGTACCCACTTTATAGAGGCTGGGTCTGCCTCAGAAGGGTCTCCATACCCTAGGGCCGCTCTCCCCCTCCCCCAGACTGAAGTAACAGAAAAAATAATATTCTGCCACAGCCGGAATTAGAAATCCAGGACCCGAAGCATATTAGGCTAGTGCTGTATCTACCAGACCACGCCGCTACCAATTAATATAAATACGTATACTGAAATATATCCTACGTTTTTATAAATATATAATAAGACAGCCGTTTTATTAATTAACATCTGAAGTCATAAGACCATGATCAAAAAAGATTAATTGTATTGAGCTAATTTGTATTCCCTACTAATTAGGAATTAATTTTTATATAATTTCCAGGAAGTTTTTACATTTCGTATTTCCTCGTTTTTCATCAGTTTTCTTAGAAATCATTTCATCTCCGCTTATCATATTTAATTAAAACCCAACTGACAGTTATTTTTCAGTTCTGAATTCCATGTAAATTTGGATTTTGCAAATAAATGCGAAATGTAGGGATTATAAATTCTCAATTATAATTATTATTCCAATATAAGGATTCACAATTGTGTTTCAATACTTTAAACAATTATAATTAAAGATCCCTATCCTAATTAAACCTGGATAGGCAAAATTGAGGACTCCCACTGTATGATCGTTCTATTGTATGACGTCACAGAAGCATAAAGTGAAATTAAATAAAAACAAACAAACTATTAAAAAAGAAAAGAAGGTATAAAACATAGGATGCTAGAAGTATCATTGAATATGACTAGTTATAATTATTTAATACAGTACTTTCCAAAAAAAAGTTTTTATTTAATTAGTCGTTTTGAAGACTGCACACCACATTAACTTTTTCTCAATATCCACACACAGACAACCATTCTAACATCATTATAATTATTTTATAAATTACTTATAAAGTAATTTAATATTGGATCCTTTTCCAAAAACATGCTGTTTTTCTATTTACTGACAAGCCTCAAATACATGGATTGCCTCTACCTAGCCTCTGTAGGGGTTTGTCGGGCCATGGGTGAGGACGAGAAATAAATTTTTTGATTAAAAAACCCGGCAACGAGACGCGAACTCGTATTAAAAGTTCAAAACAAAGCGTACAAACCCACTCAGCCACTCTGCCCACAAGGATACATTTTATCAATATAAATATTTTAATAACTTGTGAAAATATATTTCACCTATCCAGCTTGCATCATTAGTATATTTCGAGTAACTTCCACATTACCTGGTAACTACAAAAAAAATAAATAAATAAAATTCTTCTTATTTCAAATCGCAGTGTAATAAAAAACCCGAAGATTGTTGCCATTTTTGGTGGAATAAAAATGGGACTTATATTTTATTTTTTGTGTTTTCAATCTTTTAAAAAAGTTTCTTGTTAACGTCTGGAAGTTTATTTTTTTAGTAAATAATTAGAGAAAATAATTTATTTAATTTATTCTCGAATCCATCCGTTGTCAACTGAGCCTAAGCCGAGTTAAGTGGCCGTTTGGTTCGGACATGAGTGCCTTTTGTGAGGGAGGTGGCTGGATGGGATCGAGTGGTGCCTGCTTTGAGGGTGTCACGTGCTAATGTCAATGAGAGACAAGTCACGTGGTCAAAGCGTCATCAATACGCGGCCATGTATTGTTTTCAACCAATTATGAAATATTCTAAAATAAATATAATAGAGGGGAACGAATTGAGATCTACCAGTTTGGATTATTTTGTCGAAGTTATTTAATCGATTGAAAAAAAAATCTTGTGTGCTTCTTTACTTACCTCTGTTATTGAAGTCAATTTAAGAACTTTGAAACATAGTTTGTTTTTTTCTAAAACGTACTTTTTGATATTTACAAATGTATTATTAAATATAGTGAATATGATACTACCCACTGGCAGCTCTCCAAAAACTACGCCAAACTATAAAGTCCCCGGAACCTTCTTCTTTTTATCGGCCTCAGAGGAATATCAGGGTTTGTAGAGGAAGCAAGAATTAAAACTACTGGGTCAGAGTAGGAATAGAGTTTATCATAAAACGAGTGGTGGCAAGAAAGGGAACATTACACTTTTTATGGATGAGTTTATTCGTGACAAAGTAAAGGGTATTGAGGATTTTGGATTGTGAGGAATGGATACAAGAAGAATTTAATGGTTTAGTAGAGCCCCAAAGCTCTACTACGTAATTCCTTATCGGCCTTACGATAGTCATGCAGATGAGCCTTTTTTACTTTCACTTACTATATATAGTAAGGGGAAGTATTGCGATCGTGAAAATTTTCGAATTCCAGTTTTCAACGGAAATACACGTTTTAGGGTCCCCTGAGTCCAAATAAACAAGTCCCGCAAAAAGGTCTGTGTGTGTGTGTGCGTCTGTGTGTGTGTGTGTGTGTGTGTGTGTGGTAACTCCCGGGCAGAAACGGTAAGTTCTATGAAACTGAAATTTCATATTTAAGACAACTATACGCCCGAGACGTGACAAAACTTTTTTCATCAAAATGAGCCTACCAGAAGAGGCACTTTAAACCATGCATTTTGCACCTTTTTTCGATTTTCTCATAAACGGTTCCGACGATTTTGATTAAACTCGCTATATCAATGTAAAATTTAATGGGCTTTAATATCATGTAGGTTTTATTTAGATAAAAATGGTCTGATAGGGCTTAAATGCCGGTATTTTATATTGTCTTCCCCTAAAGTACCTTTAATTTTGTAGATTCAATAATAATAACTAGATTATCTTGTTAACGCTGATGAAAAACTGGTAAATATATAAATTGAATAAATTCGATACCCAACTAAAGGAGAAAACAGAAAAAATATATTGGAAAGCTAAAGATTTTAGAAAAATTATCATCTCATACACAAGCTTTTAAAAGTTAATAGAGAGTGATGAAATGAACATAAAACTAACTGATTATTTTAGATAATAATATAATAGATTTTTGAATCAAACACATGTTTCTATAGAAATTTAATTTGATTAATTCCTTAATAATTTCACGTATTTTTATCTCTAACTGTATTTGAAAATTCTTTCATTGATTTTAAAAATGGAGGTAAGTGAAAGTCGTGTGTTGCCCGCACCAGATTTTTAACTAAGTGGAAGGTTTTGGCATTTGTCTAATAATTGTTGAACGCCGTTATCGAAAACGCCGGACAGTTACTTGTCGTTTCTGAGTCTTGTATGAGGATTCCAAGTAAGACATTTGTCAAGATGGAGTCTTGGATATCGGATCGTTTTAACAGAAAAAGGCGGAATGATATCAAAGGATAATGTAGGCCGGAATAGGTTTACGACGAAAAATAAAGGTTATTTAGTTTAATTTAATTTTTATTCTCCTATTCTGATATCTTATTTCAAGGTATCTGATGTGGGATCGAAGGGTTTAAAAGGCAATAGTAGGGTGGTCATTAAATCACAACACACAAGTTTCATCATAAGTATATAGGTGGGTAGTAGGATGGGTTGGAATGTCATCTCCTAACCAGGTGATTTCGGTAAGAAAGTATGTAAGAAAACATCGTTCTGGGCGCTTTATAAGCCGTTTTAATGGTTAAGATAAACAAATAAATATATAAAACCAAGTGTTCAATGCCAAATAGGTAAACAATATCAAGAAAAAATAGGCATTAGTGAATATATCGAGTTTATTGATCAGCAGAAACATGCACGATAAAGGGTAGTCACATGCTTTGAAATTGAATACACACTATGTATAATAATATAATTATAATTAAAAGCATATGATAAGAATAGGAAGTATAAAATAAGTGATTAAATGCCTGTGGCCTCAGGAAAAAATAATATTAAGAAATGGTACCAAGAATAAGATAAAGTTATTCAAAAAAATTAACTGTACAGCTCAAAACTAGTAGGAAGAGCACTCTCCGTAAGTCTGTGTGTTTTCGAGAGTGGCCACTTGTGGCACTTCACTCCCCACTCCATAACAATGATATGGAGATTAATCATATAACTAATTATTAATATATAACTAACTAGAATCAGAACGAGAACACTGCCTTGAGGAACAACAGCATACTGGTTAAAATACAATAAACAATGAATGAATTGCATTTATTTAATTTCACTATCGAAATTTCTTATACCATTTAGTATACTAATAATCAAAACTTGATTTTTTTGTGTTACTCTTCATTCTGCTAAGAAGACTCGTCTCGTCCCTCTTCTTTTCTTATTCCCCCACTTTAAACTTTTCTTACGTCTTTCCGACATTCTTCTCAACCTTCCAAGCTCGCAATTTTCTTATAAAATCACTTCAGTCAACAACTGTGTCATTGGTCATATTCAAATTCTGATATTTGTAAATTCCTTAACACTGCAATAAAAACATTTATTTTATTTTTAAATTAATAAATGGGTTGTATTTAACAAATATGGAAAACAAGGCATGGTTAGGCACGAGGGAGACAGCACCCAGTGGTGCATCCTTCTGGCATTAAGGTCCCTCATCCAACTCCTTTTCAGCAAATTTGTTAACATGTCCATGTAGTTTATCGTGAAATCGTAAGTAAGTTAGAATACGTAAATAGGTATGAAGGTTATCGTTTGAAAAAAAAGGTGGAGAGTTCGTCGCAAGTCTTATTAATTTGGATTGAAATGTTTGTACGTTTTGAATGTGTGTATTCTTAGCTGGTCCGTAAATTTGGCAAGCGTAAGTCCATGTAGGTTTTAGTAAATATGTATCTACGTTAAGGTTGTGTCTAATGGGTAATTTGGGCTACCAAGATGGAATTATTGATCTATTTTCAAAAGAGCGATGTTAAAGGAAATTTTAGGTAACACTATCATTCTACTAGACTACCTGTTGGCTTGGAAAAACTAACATAAGATAATAGTCTCGTGGTGCTGATAGAACAAGGCGTAAATCCCAGGAGCAATAAAGAAGGATGCCGTTTTAGCTATCTGTCCCTCAGCATCTCTGATAAGGGCTCCCGAAATAGATGTGCCTAAAGACGCCTCTGCTTTTTAATCATTTCCTTGTTTTCTCAGTCAATCTTTTTACCCGATACCAGTTGAGATATCTATTTTAATAGATCTTTCGATCTGTCTTAAATTGTGTGGCTCATTTAGATCTATTCCAGAGATATCTTACCGAAAAACTCGCATGGCCATTAGGGCTGGAGACAAAATAGAAAAATGGAGAAGACATGATTTAGTATTTGAGAAAATGACAGAAATATAATTCCGGATTAATTTTTTCCCACAAATAATGATATCAATGTAAATGTGTAGCATAAAAAAAAAATAAAATAAAATAAAAAAAAAAAATATATAAATATAAATAAAAAAAAAATCATTTAACATGAAGTTGTAGAAGCATATGACAGAAAAGCTGAGAAGCAAAAAGAGCATAAAGCTGAAGAGTTTGTTTGAACGCGCTAATCTTAGAAATTACTTGTTCGAATTGAAAAATTCATTTTGTGTTGCATAGACCAATTGAGACGTTGATATCCATTCTAGGAAATTTTACAGGAGGCGCGAAATTCTCTCATTACTATATTATTAAATCAGCTAATTTGGGTCTTTTAGCATTAAAATTTAGAATTATTTTTTTAGTATATTAATAACATCATATTAAAGATATGAAATGAGATGTTTTGGTATAATTTGGAACGAAATTAAATGTGTAATTATTTCCTTTAGAAAATAATTACATTTCTAAATTGCGTTTATAAAGGGCTTGGGTGTTCATTAGATAAAATCAAATAGGAGATTTGGATATAACTAATTGATGAGAATATAAATGTGTAAAAAAATCAATTTCGTAAAAAATGTCCTTTAGTACCTTTTGGAAATCAACGTCTTAATTATCAAAGAAGGCTTTAGGCTATATAACGTTACGCTGTGACCAACAGGAGTGAAGAATCAGAGGAAAATCTGAAAAAAAAAATAGAAAAGGATAAAATTAAATTCGCATCCCCAAGATTCCAAATGATTTACCTTTAAATTTCCCGTTAAGTTATCTTTTGCCGTAACAATTAATAAATCACAGTGGCAAACATTTAAACACGTAGGAATCGATTTATGTCAAGACTGCTTTTCACGTGGCCAACTATATGTCGCGTTGTCAAGATCGGATTATGGAGAAAATCAGTATGTTCTTCTGCCACAAGAAATAAAAACTAAAAATATCATTTAAGCAGAAGTACTTTAAAATATATTCTTTTAAAACCTTTTTATAGCGATCATAATAACATAAATTGACGTTGACGAAGTCGCGGGCAACAGAATTTATATTGTTATGTTATTTATACTAAATAAATGTCTCCATCGAAACAACACAATACTTATTTCAGATATTTATTATACCTTCGCGCAGATCTCTATTAGTTGAAGCAGAAGTTGTCGAAAGACCTCTTGCAGCTATGTAATTGGAGTTCCGACAATGACTAGCTTCTCCACTCATGTCCTGAGAGTACGTGGTACTAGCTCCCCATCAGTCTCCACTAAAGAATAGTTAATCTACTAAATGAGAGGCTCTGGGATCTCCTCGGATCATACTTTGGCATCCAATAGTGGTTGTGAGTGATTGATTCGGAGTTATATGGGGTAGTATATAGATGTTGTATAGAGGTATTTGTAAGAGCCAGTGGACTATATTGTAACAACAAAAAAAAAAAAAAAAAAAAAATCTAGCGATTTTGAAATTAGGGATTTGTTAAGTTTCATACAATTAACCATATCATCTGATTAGCATTGCTGAAAAATAGCTAAACGTACATGTTGAAAGATTTTGATAACTAACTAAGGGAGAAAAGTGCAAAATTATTTATTTATGCGATTTTCGTTATTTTGAAAATAAAAGCAGTAATATATATGTATGATATAACTTTGGAAGCTAAAGATTTTAGAAAAAAATATGATCTTATACACAAAATTTTACTTGTACAACGAGGATGGACAGAGGATTTTAATTGAAGGAGGTCAAAAATGTATGTTGGACGGCGGGATTGGATAACTTGGTATAGGAATGACGCAAGGAAATATTTGCAACGATTGGAAGGGTAAAGCCACTTCAACTCGCCGTAAAATTGGGACACGGAGGCGTACCTGGAGACCCCGAAGATGAATCGGACAAAGCAATTAATTAAACGTTTTATTTTAACCTCGAGGTCCCCAGAAACACCACCGTATACCGTACAGCAATAGTCGAAGTGGGGAAATATTAGAGAGATAACGAAGAGTTTTCGGGTTTCGTGTGGGAATAGGTGACGGAGGGAATATAGTCGCTTTAAGGTTGAAAAGGTTCGACTGGAGATTTCGGAAATATGATTTTTGAAGGATTGAGTTTGGTCGAAGGTTACTCCCAGATTTCTGACTGTCGGGTGGAACTTTATAGGGTTTCTATTTAGGAAGAGGGTTGGAATATGTGGAACAGTTTTCAGGAGGTGATGGGATCCTATTACAATTGCTTTTGTTTTTTCAGCATTTAGTTTTAACTTATTGACTACAGCCCAGTGACTTATTCGATTTAAGTGCTCTTGTAGTCTTTTTGTAGCTGGTAATAGATCGGAGGGTGGGAAGGAACGGTATATTTGGAAATCGTCACCATAGAGGTGGTATTAAGAGTGATAGATAAGGAGAGATAGGTCATTAATTTAGATAGCGAATAGAGTAGGAGATAGAGAAGACCCTTGTGGAACACCGCAGGAAAGGGACAAGGTTGAGGATGGAGGCTGGTCTGGCACTACTACGTACTGAGAACGATCGGAGAATTAGGATTGAAACCAGCGCAAAGTGTAATAATAGTGATTTTAGTAATTAATCGTTTATTTAATAAAACACATGTTTTTATTTAACCTTAATTTAAATATTGTTTGTTTGGGCTTTAAGGCGTAAAACTTCAAGGTCATCAACGCCTGATTAATTTAAATATTTCATTAAAAAATTATTTTTATCACTAAAATTCTCATGACTTTTGTATATATTTTTATTGATTTTGTTTTGTATATATGCAAATTGTATTATTATTTAAAATAGTAGGTTTTTATTATCTTCCAAAAAATGTTTTTACAGAAAACCTGTAACGAGTCAACGTTTAGGGGGCCTTCCCCATCATCAGGACTCACTAAAATACATCAACAATTAATAATTAACATCAAGATACAACGATTCAACATAATAACTTATAAACATTAACAACATTCAAATAACAATATTACATAAAAAATTATTTTTTTATATTATTTATTTATCTCAGTTGTCTGACAAGTTGAAAATCCATTTTTATAATTTAAAAATGTTGTCAAAAAATCCTTAAAATAAAATTAATCACGAACAGGGAACAACAATCATCCCACCTCACATATTCTTTGGCCCCTTACGGATTAGGGTCATCCTATTTACTGTAAATGTACACTGAATTATTATTTAAATAGGTCAACAATGCAATCCCACAATTTTAACTTTTTTATTGCATCTGCATAGTGAGAACTTAGGTGTTTTGAATCGGTTTTATAATTTATTGTAGTTTTTATATTTTTGCTTATGTATATAGATTCTATTTTTTTTCTATTAAAACTATTTTTTTCAATTTCCAAAACATTAGGTTCTTCAAAGTCAAATTTATGGTTAAGTTGTATACTGTGTTGTGCCAATGCTGTGGTGTTTATATATTTACTATTTTTTGCTATTATTTCTATGATGTTTTACTCTAGTGGATTAAAAAATTGGTTTTTAACTTGTCAGACAACTCAGGTAAATAAATAATATAAAAAATAATTTTTTATGTAACATTGTTATTTGAATGTTGCTAATGTTTATAAGTTATTATATTGAATCGTTGTATCTTGATGTTAATTATTAATTTTTGATGTATTTTAGTGAGTCCTGATAATGGAGGAGGCCCCCGAAACGTTGACTCGTTAAAGTTTTTCTGTAAAAACTTTTTTTGGAAGATAATAGAAACCTACTATTTTAAATATATCAATTTCAATCTTCCCTTAGACCTCTTTTTATTATGTATTATTATTATATAAATTTGTTGGTTTTTTTTTTATATATCGTGTGAATGTTGTACTTTATCACTATTAAAAATGTCTTAAATTGGACTGATTGTAATATTTTTCAATAAAGACTTGTTTCTGAAAAAAAAAATTCTCAAATTGATTTTAACAACGGGGGTATGGGAAAGTCGTGTGTTGTGCGCACCTGATTTTTTTTCCATTTCATGCTTATAATAATTATTTAGTAATTACACTACCGTAGTTGCACATTACTAAGATCTCTTCTAGTGCAGCGGGTGGAGGTGAAGTAGATGCCAACCTTCACCCGGGGGTTGCTCCAGTGAAAAGCTCAAACCTGAAAAGCCCTCGCTCAAAGTGAGCTTTTGAAACGGCTCTTCTAAAGCTTAACAAAAATCTGAAAAGATAGGCCAGGAAGAAAAAAGAATATAAAGGGTACGGATCAAGAAGAGTAGGAGGGATTAAAAAAAAAAATTAAAAATCATATTTCACAATTTTATGTCTAGATAAAAAACAGTAGACACTCGAAATCAATACAGCAACAACAATATCAGAGCTATCTATTAAATATATGTTTATTTATTTCATACTTAACGGATTTATAATACTTATATAATGTTTACATCATAGCCATAATAAATTTTACATTTTCAAGTATTGTTCCCAATAGTGTGGGCCAAACGTTACTTTGAATGCCCACAACCCCTTTTATTTCTTACCTTTATATAATATATATATATATATATATATATATATATATATATATATATATATATATATTTTGATGGTAATTTTTTTAATTAACTAATTAAAGTCAATTTTGTAAGAAAACAAATTTTGTGCGGGCAACACACGACTTTCACTTACCTCCATTTTTAAAATCAATGAAAGAATTTTCAAAACAGTTAAGAGCTAAAAATGCGTGAAAATATTAAGGAATTAATTAAATTAAATTTATATAGAAACATGTGTTTTATTAAAAAATCTATTATATTATTACCTAAAATAATCAGTTAGTTTTATCTTCTTCTCATCACTTTCTATTAACATCTAAAAGCTTGTGTAAGACGATGATATTTTTTCTAAAATCTTTAGCTTTCCAACGGTATATCATACATGTATATTACTGCTCTTATGTTCAAAAACGAAAAATTGCATTAAAAAATATTTTTTCTGTTTTCTCCTTTAGTTGGGTATCGAATTTATTCAATTTATATATTTTCCTGTTTTTCATCAGCGTAACAAGATAATATGGTTATTTTTATTGAATCTATAAAATTAAAGGTACGTTAGGGAAAGAAAATCAAGATCGTTTTCGAGAAAATCGAAAAAAGGTGCAAAATGCATGGTATAAAGTGCCTCTTGTGGTAAGCTCATTTTGATGAAAAAAGTTTTGTCACGTCTTGGGGGTATAGTTGTCTTAAATATGAAATTTTAGTTTCATAGGACATCCGTTTTGCCCGGGAGTTACCACACACATACATACCTTTTTGCGGGACTTATTTATTATTTGGACTCAGGGGACGTTTTATTAATTTTTATTTTATTCTATTTACTCGTTCTTAAAGAGGCGTGGTTCACGGAGGCGGAAAAGGATCTGCAAGTGTTGTGAGGCGTGTGGACAGATGTTGAGGAGCGTGATCCTCTGAAAAGGAAACGAAGGACTCCAGAGTATGCAGACAAAGCCCAAGTGCAAAACAGGCAAGAAGTGAACCGAAGAGGTTGTAACAGGAGCATGCAGAAAGGATAAGAGAATATCAGGCCAAAAGAAAGCAGTATTTGCATTGTCCCAAGTTGGCTGTAACGAAGGAAAAAAAATAATAATAAATATGGCTTATAGGAGTATTTAAATCGAAATAGAAATGTTCTTTTAAATTAATAATTTATGATAATACCTTTATGAAATATTTTAAGATCAAGGTATTACTAGCTTGTCTTGATGAAGTCCTGGTAAGCGCTATTGTAAACAAACATAAACTGCAATTAAGCCCTTGAAATTGGAATTGATAACACGGGGGCTCCTTGGAACTGACATGACTTGTCAAAATGGAAATGTTATCGAGATGGAGTAAGCCATGTGGAGTCAACATTCAACGTTTAATTAGTAGAATAGCATCTGGGGCGGCATCCAATTGACGTCGCCAAAGCAAATGCTCGTTTAGATGTAGACATTAAAGCTGATTCAGCACAACCGTCGAGCCTTACATTACAATACCATATCAATGGCCCATTATCAATAATAACTATTCATTCCTTAAGCTATTGTTTGTATTATTATTATTATTGAGTATTAATACAATTGTTTTCTTCATAGTATAAGGAATGAAATACATCAGGAAAAAATATCTGATGTCAATCAAGCACATAAAGAAACTGCTTTTACTAATAGTCTAAGATCCAAACTTGAAACGATCTGCACCGAGCTGATAATGGAATGAAACATATTCTATAACAAATTTAGTATATTAGGAAATATGTTAAGAATGCGTTGCCTAAAAAAAAAATCAGGGCAGACTATTTTTAATTATTTAAAAAAAAAAAAAGATTTTTAATTAAATGTTGCACCGGCTTGATAATAAAAAAAACAAAAACAAATATACCGATATAAGTGTTGTTTTATTGCAAACACATTGATATAGGGTTGCATGCAAAAAATTGGTCCTAATCTGGGTTGCCGAATTTTAAAGATTAAATTTTAAGGCGAGTGGAAATGCGTGACAGAGAGATCCGAGTTGAGTATAGCGTGTAATAATAAAGGACCCAACATTGCAGCCGCACGTAATCGGGCATTGAATATAAGAAAGTTTGATATCCTATATAAAATTACAGGACCTCAACAAATCAGAACCAAAGCCATAAAAATTATAGTTTCAAAGATCTTTTTGTACACTTCTTGGCTAATTATTGGGAAAACAAATATTTACTGTCATTAATACAAAAAAGGAAAAAATTATATTCAATGTCCGATTACGTACGGCTGCAATTTTGGGTCCTTTATTATTACACGCTATACTCAACTCGGAGCTCTCTGTCACGCATTTCCACCCGCTTTAAAATTTAATCTTTACAATTCGGCAACCCAGATTAGGACCAAGTTTTTTGCAGGCAACCCTAAATCAATGTGTTTGTAATAAAACAACGCTTATATTGATATATTTTTTCTATTGTCAAGCCGGTGCAACATTTAATTATAAATCATTTTTTAAATAATTGAAAATAGTCTGTCTAGGATTTTTTTAGGCAACCCAATCTAAGCATATTTCCTAATATACTAAATTTGTTATAAAATAGATTTCATTCTATTATCAGCACGGTGCAGATCGTTTCAAGTTCGGATCTTCTACTATAAGCTCTTTATTTGAACTAATTTTTATAAAGTAAGAAAGAAATTAAAATTTGTTTATTTATGACGCGTCCATGCCAGTGGGTCACCGGCGTATAGACTTGCATTTTATACTCTATTATATTGCAGTAAAGACTTCTTTTCAATTATTTGAAGAGGATTGTGACATTTTTTTCATCGTATTTCAGAATATCTTTCAGTGTGTTATCCATTTTTCCTTTCACTTACCTATATATGAAATATACAGTAAGGGAGAGTATTGCGATCGTGAAAATTTTCGAATACCAGTTTTCAACGGAAATAAGCATTTTAGGGTCTCCTGTGTCCAAATAACTAAGTCATGCAAAAAGGTCTGTGTGTGTATGTGTGCCGCTGTGTCCGTGGTAAATCCAGCACAAAAACAAAAGGTGTGCGAAAATTAAATTTCATATTTAAGACCACCTACGTCCGAGATGTTACAGCGCCTTCAACTTCAAAATCGGCTAACCAGGAGGACCACTTTATTCCATGCATTTAGTACCTTTTTACGATTTTCTCAGAAACTGCTCAAACAATTTTGATTAAACTCGCTGCAATGATGTAAAATTTAACAGGCTTTAATATGATGTAGGTCTCATTCTGATTGAAATAATCTAACAGAGCTTAATTTAAAAAAAAAAATCATATTTTACACTTCTAAAGTACCTTTAATTTGATAGATTCAGGTAAATTATCCAAACCATCTTATTAGTAATACTAGAAAACGGCTAAATATAAAATTTGAAGGAATGTGATAATCAATTTTTTTATTCTTTACATTTTGGTTTTTTGATAATAAGAACAGAAATATATACGTATAGCATACTTTTGATAAGCTAAATATTTTAGAAAAAAAATATTGTCTTATACACAAAATTGTACAAGTTAATAGTGAGTGTTAAAATACCCATAAAACTAACTGATTCTAGTAAATAATAATATAATACATTATTTATTAAAACACATGTTTCTAATGAAACCTTATGCAATTAATTCTTTAACAATGTATTTTCATTTCTATCTAAATTAAAAATTAGACATAAACTGAATAGATACACATACCTTCTTAAGCCAATATGGACTTACGCTTCACAGATTTTTGGTTCAGCAAAAAAAACTCACATACAAAAACAGCAATCATTTCAATCCAAAATTTTAAGACTCATAACGACAGCTCCTTGGTACGTAAACAACAGAACCCTACATACGGACTTACAGCAACCAACAGTTGACCAACATATACGAACACTCTATTCTCGATTTCAAATTAAACTTAACGGACACGACAATAGACTGATTAACGACATGTCAGTTGCTGAAATGCCGGTCAGAAGAAGGCTAAAACGAAGCTGGATGAGGGACCTCCTCAGCTAGATTAAAGCCTTGGAAGGGGTGCTGCTGGGCACTTTACTTCCCCATGCCTATCATGTCTGATTTTACTTTCGTCCAGCACATTTGCTGATTGTCAGACATCTTCTGACAGGTGTAAATAAAGATATAAAGAAAAAAAATCTCTATCTGTATTTAAAATACTTAAACTTATTTTAATATCGGTGGCCGACAAAAGCCTAACATGGAATCTTCATACTAGACTGAAACTGCTCGTAGACATAGATTACTAAAACAATACTCCATATCTATTCCCGATAATCCACCGAGGCGCCTTACAAGAAGATGGTCAAGAGACCTCCTACCATAAATTAGACATTGGAGTGCTACCAACGGGTAGTTTCTTCACAGGACTACCATATGTTCTAACCATATATCAATCCTACTTACTTGTTGTATTGATTTAATAGTTATAAATTTTATTTTTTTTTAAATATCGGAGGTAAGTTAAAAGTCGTAAGTTGTTCCTTTTTAATTATTTTTTTCATCCTAAATACCTGCGTTCCAAAATTAAAATCGAGAGAAATTTCCAACCTCTCCCCCTTTCCCTCTGTTATTAGGGATTATCGAACGCTATTTCGGGTCACCTCAAAGGCTAAATTTGTTCATGAGATTAAAACACGCTTAAACATGGCAAATGCTCATGACATCTGCGGCCTGGTGAAAGAGATTAATAGCAGGGAGGGGACTGGGCTTCTCTCACAATGAAAATTGCCCAAGGCAATGTCCCGTCCGAACCTATTCCTATTTCTCATTAATCTAATATAGGGGCAACAAAGCGGGACAAAGCCTTTGCTAGGAATTATAATTGATATTTTCAATTACCTAATAGAAAATACAATACTAAAAAATTAATAATTTACTACTTTGGAGCTCGAAAAGGGGAAATGAAAATCTCTTTTCTAAAATAATTATAGTAAGCTTAGCGAACATGAAATGCGATGCCAATACTAGAAAAATATAAAAAAATCTGGTGCGGGCAACACACGACTTTCACTTACCTCGATTTTTAAAATCAATGAAAGAATTTTCAAATACAGTTAGAGATAAAAATACGTGAAACTATTAAGGAATTAATCAAATTGATTTTATATAGAAACATGTGTTTTATTAAAAAATCTATTATATTATTATCTAAAATAATCAGTTAGTTTTATCTTCTTCTCATCACTTTCTATTAACATCTAAAAGCTTGTGTATGAGATGATATTTTTTCTAAAATCTTTAGCTTTCCAACGGTATATCATACAGGTATATTACTGCTCTTATGTTCAAAAACGAAAAATTGCATTAAAGGTACTTCAGAGGAAGAAAATTTAAAATATCGGCATTTAAGCCCTGTCAGACCATTTGTATCCAAATAAAACCTACATGATATTAAAGCCCATTAAATTTTACCTCGATATAGCGAGTTTAATCAAAATTGTCGGAACCGTTTTCGGGAAAATCGAAAAAAGGTGCAAAATGCATGGTAAGCTCATTTCGATGAAAAAAGTTTTGTCACGTCTCGGGCGTATAGTTGTCTTAAATATGAAATTTCAGTTTCATAGGACTTACCGTTTACGCCTGGGAGTTACCACACACACAGACCTTTTTGCGGGACTTGGTTATTTGGACTCAGGGACCCTAAAACGTGTATTTCCGTTGAAAACTGGAATTCGAAAATTTTCACGATCGCAATACTTCCCCTTACTATATATAGTAAGTGAAAGTAAAAACACAAGACATTCACTTACCTTGACTGTTAAAATCGATTTAAGATATATTTAATAAACTTAAATTTATAAATTTTAAAGATTCTTTTATAATGGAGGGTTGCAAACTCCGTAACTCCTTAAGAATAAAACCGCATAATCTTCTTTTGGAAAACGTTAGGCCTTTGTTTATCCTTCTAAATCAGTGATCACGATTCACACTCGAACAGAATCATTGGAAGAAGTATAATTCAGTAATGCAGAAACATTTTTGCCTGGAACAATATAATGGAATACAGCGATAGTAATGAAATAAATGGACAGTAATTTTATATTGGTAGGAGTAGTCTCCTAAGAATAAGAAGACAAGTACAATATAAATAATAATTGTCTGTTCATTTATGACTTCAGTTTAATATTAAAAAAGAGGTTTTGTGACAAGAAATAGTAATCATCTAGAGGTTTAAATATTACACATGTTGGGAAGATTGATTTTTAATGAGAAAGAGAAATAATTGATATGTAAAAGTGGATAATGATAAGGCTTTGCGATCCATTCGGCAGGCAAGGAATTCGGAAATAGGGTAGCACGAATAACAAATGATTTTTTGAAGCAGATCTGTGGAAAGGTAAATATAAATTTATGGCTTGGGTGTTTACTGAATGTGTTTACTGAATGTGTAGTGTTTACTGAATGGACAGAGGAACAAGTGGTAAGCATATAAAGAATATAAGGAGGTTTTTCGTTTTGAAAAATCGGATCAGACGGACACCAAGGAGGTATTATCAACAGAAAGATAGATAGAGCCAATTTAACTCGTTATACTGCTATGTATTTGATCGGCTGCTTTTCTGAGGTTACTAACAGGTTACTTTCAAAAACTAGCTTAGTTAATATACTTAATCCATATATAAACTAAATTTAATGATACCAATGGATTTCCTTTCCAAAGGTATCGTGTTTACCAATCCAATAGGTGGCATGCAGGGTAAGATTAAAGTAAACAAGATTCAATTAATACGTTATTATAATTATTAACTTACACATATAAATTATATTAATACATTGCCTAGAACTCTGATTGAGAATACTGAGGGACATTTTCCCTACTACCTTTGCCATACAATATTACAAAAAGAAATATCATTAAAAACTTAGTCAGCTGGCGAAGGTGGAATATGTTCTTGGCTCTTATATCTTCAGCTGCTCTCTCTGAACTCCAGACGGGCATCTCCTCTTCTTGTGGATGGACCTCCGCTATTCTCTTCCTGGACTTCCACTCTCGTGGCTGGAATAAGACTTTTCGAATCTTCTCCTCATTGTCGTCAACTCGGGCGTGGCTGATCTGGGAAGTGCCTCATGCCGGGGGTCCTTTGTCCTAGTGTCTAGAAAGTTTTCCAAGGTACATATTGCTGGGGGGCCCCATGGAGGTAAACGCCTTTTGATGTTTTGCCGAAAAAGGTTCGTTATCTTTAATATTAAAATTATTTAATTATGAATTCCCCTCAGTATCCTCAATACATTACAATACATACTAGAAGCATGGGAGCGCCTCGAAATTCGACATGTGAATCTTATAAAACAATTCATCAGTATTTTTAGCCTCATTTCAAACTTATCAGAAAGCCGGCCAATACGAGTCAATATAAATAGTAAATCGAAAATACTAAATGCACTTTACAAAATAAAATTCAAGTACATATTACTTTCGAGCCAGTTTTGTCCCCCCACTAATTTAAGAAACAGTACGCAACGGTTCCCAGCGCTTCTGTCTTAATCTTACATACATAACGAAAGTCTAATTATAATCAAAATGCAAAAATCTGAACAATAATAATAACATTAAAACTAATTCTAGCCTAAAAAATAATATTGATTACTTTTTTTTTATTATCTTATTTTGCATCTACCCCAGAGGGTCATTGTCATACTTGGATAATTTGATTAGTAAATAATGTATTCACATTCAGTTAAATTCGGTATAAATATTCATAACTTTAGTGAATTGTAACTGACAGCTTGCTTATTTGATTATTTCACTTAAGTAGATAAGAAATGGGGAAGCTGGTGCACCGATTCCTCCATCCCCCCCCTACCACTCTTAACCACCTATGACGTCATCACGACCTAACCTTAACTACTATGGTTCGCGCCATCGACCTAACCTAAACCACTAAGCCACGCCCCTTTTTAGTCACGTGACCCTTCATCAACCTAACCTAAACCAGTAGGGCACGCCCCTTTTTGATCACGTGACCCCTGTTTGAGGGTATTAAGTCTTTATAAAGCATGAATCTACCCGACGTCCATTTTCTTTTCCCTACGTTTTGAGCTAATTTAGTCCTTATAAAGCATGAGTCTACCCGTCCGCCATTTTCTTTTATGACGTCACAGTTTACAAAGCATGAGTCTACCCGACGTCCATTTTCTTTTCCCTACGTTTTGGGCTAATTTAGTCTTTATAAAGCATGAGTCTACCCGTCCGCCATTTTGTTTTATGACGTCACAGTTTACAAAGCATGAGTCTACCCGGCGTCCAGTTTCTTTTCCCTACGTTTTGGGCTAATTTAGTATTTATCAAGCATGAGTCTACCCGGGCGCCATTTTCTTTTATGACGTCACAATTTACAAAGCACGAGTCTACCCGGCGTCCATCTTCTTTTCCCTACGTTTTGGGCTAATTTAGTATTTATCAAGCATGAGTCTACCCGGGCGCCATTTTCTTTTATGACGTCACAATTTACAAAGCACGAGTCTACCCGGCGTCCATCTTCTTTTCCCTACGTTTTGGTCTAATTTAGTATTTATAAAGCATGAGTCTACCCGTTCGCCATTTTGTTTTATGACGTCACAGTTTACAAAGCATGAGTCTACCCGACGTCCATTTCCTTTTCCCTACGTTTTGGGCTAATTTAGTATTTATAAAGCATGAGTCTACCCGTCCGCCATTTTCTTTTATGACGTCACAGTTTACAAAGCATGAGTCTACCCGACGTCCATTTTCTTTTCCCTACGTTTTGGGCTAATTTAGTATTTATAAAGCATGAGTCTACCCGGACGCCATTTTGCTCCCCCCACTCCTGCATTAGTTAACCAATCAGAGTGCCTAACTTGAGAGTTCCTCCCGGCTAGGTCCGATGGTCAAATTGTAATGTGTGCTTTTACGAAACCTTTCAAACTGTGACATAACCTTACTATTGTTTACATTTTTTGAAACCTCCCTTACTGTTACATAACCTTCTCATTGTTTACATTTTGCTCCCCCCCCCCCACTCCTTCAATAGTTAACCAATGAGAGTGCCTAACTTGAGAGTTTATAAAGCATGAGTCCATTTTCTTTTCCCTACGTTTTTGAGCGTATTAAGTCTTTATAAAGCATGAGTCTACCCGGCGTCCATTTTCTTTTCCCTACGTTTTGGGCTAATTTAGTATTTATAAAGCATGAGTCTACCCGTCCGCCATTGTGTTTTTTTTTTAATATAGGATGATTATACCTGACCGGTTCGAGCATGCACCGACATGTCGAATCATGTAAAAACAGGTTAGCGAAAGTACAAACAGGTTTGAATCATGTTGAAGCATGCAGGTATGTGAAACGGAAACATGGACTTTGAACCTCCCTAATGCCTTTAATATAAACATCGTTATAGGGCTTCTTAATCCTATACAGCTTTGAACTTTGATCTTTAATCCTACATTTTAAGTAGCGATAAAAAGTTCCTTAAGCTTAAACGTAAACATGGACTTTGAACCTTCTTAATGCCTTTAATATAAACATCGTTATACGGCTTCTTAATCCTGTACAGCTTTGAACTTTGATCCTTAATCCTAATATTTAAATAGCGATAAAAGGTTCCTTAAGCTCTTGGACTACGGTCTATTATCTTCCTATGTGTAATGATTTTTAATCCTATATAGCTTTGAACTTTGATTCTTAATCCTACTATTTAAATAGCGATAAAAGGCTCCTTAAGCTCTGAGACTTTGAAGCATTATTATATATATAAATATAATGCGGACCTTGTACGTTTCATGTCTTAGTATAGTAAATCCCTAAAGATTTAATCGTAAAAAAGATAAATTTAAGACGTCAATATCAACTTTGTTCTAATAATTGCTGAAAGTATAAATATATAATAATATAAAACTTGTACCTATTTCGGTAGGCGAATATAATTTTTTTATATATTTTTTCAACCGTTTTAATTGTTTTCTCAACTTCTTAGACCATTTTTTTACCTTTTCTATGTATTATTTACTTATCATTAACAATTCTGCTTTAGAATTGCTATTTCGCGATGTTTTCGGAAGAGTTCGTCTCGGCCGGCTTCGGTCTTCTACCTCACCTAGTTGGACAATCTCTAATCCTTCCGAAAGAAATAAACAATGATATCGTTAATTCTATCGAAAAAACAACTAACTAGTGTTATCTCTTGCTAAGGTATTATCAATAATATAGCCGTGAATAATGATACACTACATCGTAATTATTTCGTATTACACGAGTTTATCGCATCATTATATAGTCGTTAAGTAATCAAAGTTTAGAACCTTTTTCAGTTCAATATTGAGCCTTCAGCTCTTTGATTTTGAATTTTTAATCTTTAAAAACATAATAAAAATAGTACATTATGACAGAAAATTTCAATAAACACCTCTATCTAACTTTAACTAGTATACGACGCCCATTATTAATCACGTGACCTATGAACACATCCCCTTATTGTTCATGCCTTTTTCTAATCAGCTAATCAAATTGCTCCATTTTATGAATTTGAAAGTTCCTTCCGGCTAGGTCCGATGGTCATCGCTAACCTACTTATTGTAATTATAAAAATTCAATCAACATTTCTACCTAAACTTAACTAACCTACCATTCCCTTTTTAATCACGTGACCTTTGGACCCTGTCCCTTATCATTCATACCCAACTCTAATCGGTACTCTATTTTAAGCATCTGAAAGATTCACCCGGCGAAGTCCGATGGCACTTGGTAACCTACTCATTGTGCTTACAGCAGCTAATCAAATCCCCCCCCCCCTCCATTTTACGCATCCGAATGTTTCTTCTGGCTAGGTCCGGTGGTCATCGCTAACCTACTAATTGTATTTATATAAATTCAATCAACATTTCGACCTAAACGTAACTAACATACAATTCCCTTTTTAATCACGTGACCCTGGGACCCTGTTCTTATCATTCATACCCATCTCTAATCGGTGCTCTATTTTAAGCATCTGAAAGTTTGATCCGGCGAAGTCCGATGACACCTGCTAACCTACTCATTGTACTTATATTTTACGCATGCAAAAGTTCCTCCCGGCTAGTTCCGATGGTACTCGCTAGCTTACTCATTGTACTTATAATTTAAATATCCGAAAGTTCCTCCCGGTTAGTTCTGATGATAATCGCGGACCCATTGTCAAGTTTACTTTCTTTTTTCTTTTTTTTAAGCCTTCCTAACTGTTACATAACCTTCTCAATAAATGAAAATTTAGTAGCATGTTCAATAGTATAATTTTCGGTAATATTTCTATACCTTTCTTATTTAATTTAATTGTCTCCTAACTTAGTCGCAGAACATACATTACCTTATAAAATATCCGCAAAGGCGCAGCACCCACTCTATTTTGTAATATGTCCAACAGGGTGCAGCTCCTATTCCTTTGGGATTGTATATGTTATCTTCCCAATAATGTTTTGTAGAGGCTGAGTGTGCCCAACCGCAATTTTGTTTTATGGCGCCACCATGTTTGAAGCATAAATATTTATATACACAATGATATAAAACTTCAGTTTCGACAGGTCGGAAATTTATTTTTTATACATAATATTTTCAGCATTTACAATTGTTTTTGCGCCTTCTCAGACGGTTATTTACCTGTCCGGACGATTACTTAATTTTAATCAACAACTATGGTCTACCCAGATCTGGATTACCCTCATACTCGGAAAGCTTTGGCCTTCCCCCACTCCTTTTCATCCCAACATCGGTACACACCTCCTAATCCTTTAAGCCTTGGACTTTGAACAGATAATTCCTAAATTTTGTAAACAAAGGAGACTATAAATAGGGATGGTTTTCTAGGCCTCTTTCTCATTCTCTTTTACAGCCTCTTGAAAGATAATTTTAAACGTGTGAGTACTGTTTTATTGAACTGTTTTTCATTTTGGCTTTAAATTGTAGATCATTATAAGTTTTTCAACTATTTTCCATTTTTCTTTTACCCTTCGGATTTTCTAATTTATCTTTCTTATTTTTAGAAGAAATTTATTCATTTATTATTTGCTATTTGTTTTTTTTTTTGTTTTTTTACGATTAATATTTTGATTATTTCATTTATTTTTAAGTTTATTAATTATATCGCATTTAAATTTTTTTTTTTTTTTATCATTCGTTTTCAATAATGGCATCAGGTAACAATAAGTGTGGATATTGTGATAGAAATTTCAGCCGAAAAGATAGCAAACTACGTCACGAAAAGTCATGCTTGACAACTCAGAAACGGCGTACATGTGTTTCTTGCGGCGAGATTTTTTCGTCTCTAAACCAACTCATGAATCATTTACGTCGTTGTCAGAGAGAAACTCCCCTTGTCATGACGAAACGAAGGCGGTTGGAAATGGCTATAGGGCCTTTATTTGAAATCGAGACAGCGTTTGGAGGGGATATTAAGACTTTTTACCTTCCATGTTCTGAACCAATTGATGCTGTGGAATTTCTCTGCCATCAGACTGAAACATTATATCGATTAATTACAGAATTTTTGGCGGAATCAGATGCTCCTCTAAAATTCAATCTAGTTCTAGAGGCCACTTATGAAAATATTAGAGGGGAGACGTGCGATAGGGCGTTTAAAACCAAAAACATAACAATATCCGAAAGTTCTTCGGTCTTGAACAGTCTCAGTGGAAGCTACTCGAAAATAGCTACCGAGATGGAGGATATGACAATAAAGGGGAGCGGTTGGTTCCTTAAAAGTCTAGACGGACTTCTTCTAAGAGTGAATCGATTTAGGCCTCTAGGTGCCTCAAGTCATGATAAATAAACTAATTATTTAATGATTAAATTAAATGAATACAAACCAGTTTCTTTCTTTTCTTTATTATAAGAACATTGTTATATTTTTATTTACTCAAGTGAAATACTACTTTTGTCCAAGAGAAAAACTTATTATTTTCTTTCTTTATTTATTTTTTATTCAATAAAGGTTTAATTTATCACTTGTTAAGGTTTTACATATTTTTTTATTATTTTAAAGATATGTATTCTTTATTGGTATTTATATTTATTTAAAAAATATACACACTTCAAAATATGGCCAAATGAAATAAGGTTTAAAGAAAGTTTTATATTATTTATCGTTCCGGATGCTGTTTAAGAGAGCTTTTTTTTTTTTTTTTTTTAATTTTTGCTGATATAATATTGTTGTTTTTATTTTTAAACCAAAGTATGTATGTGTGATGGAATGGATGGGTCCCTGGCGTGGCTCTAAAGGCTCCTAAACCTAAAAGGAATGAGTGTTGTGGTTCCAAGAGAGGTTTACCAAAAACCTGGAAACCTTAACAAACAGATAAATAAATATGTGTTAAAAAATATTTACAACGATTTTATACCAGCACACCTTCTCTATGCACTCACACCTTGACGAGGTGGGAAGGCTTACTTCTAAATTATATTTAGAAAACCAAGATGAGTGTAAAAAAAAAAAATAATAATAAAAAAAAAAATAAATAAATCATATGTAATTCACTTAAAAACAACTTAATATTTGTTAAGTTTTTACATTTTCTTTCATGAACTTTGAACTTTTTAATCCTTTTATGATATCAGGATAGGTGAAGTGGCCTTTGAACCAGTAATTCTCAGCCATCAAACATTGTTATTATTTCTCTATATTTTTAATAATTTTGACTTGAAAAAATGAGGAATCATTTTTTTATGAAATATATAGGTCTTTATTAATAATTTAATGATATAATATTTTAGTAACACTATTGAAAATGGGTACAAAGGGGAAATAAAAAAAAAAAAAAACGGCATAAGGAAACAAAAAATATTTATTATATCCAAATACTGTTATGTACAGCAAATAAAACACCATTAAATAAATGAAATTTCATCTTTAAAACAAACTCTCCCTTTATATATTAATGATATCATCTCATTATTATTGTTGAAAGCTACAATCTCTTCATCCGACATCTTAAATCTTTTAGGAAGATATACTCTGATTGTATTATCATGATCCTTCAACGTGGCGACCAACGCTAACCCTAATTTGGTCTTAAGATGCTCCAATTCCGCTATGATGTATGGCCGCCCGATTTCAATATCCTTCAGTTTACACACTAAACGAGCGTCATCGTTTAAATGATTCAATAACTTTTTGAAGTCCCTCGCAGAACTAAAAATAGAGAAAAAAAACAAAACAGGTGTTTAGGATAAATATGGTAAGAAAAAAACTCTATTAAAAAAAAAAATAATAATGAGATATTATTAAAGTAATAAATATACTTACGAATTCATGACGATTGATATGATGATGATGTAAAACAATATGCTACGATCGGATGCTAGAACGAAAATGAATCCCTAGGTACTCACTCGTCAAGGACTATTAGTTGTGTGCATGCACGCTAGTTGCGCATGCGCTAACCCCCTCCCTTCTTCCCCCTCCACCAACCTCACTCCTACTCTTACCATCACTCGTCCAATTTCAAACAATCATTTTCACGATTGTCAATTCTCTGTCACTAATTAGGACATTATTTTTTGTTAATATTCATATTTGATATACTCTCTCTCTCTCTCTCTCTCACTCTCTCTCTCTCTCGAAATTCAATAATTCATTAAGTTATTGGAAACATCAAGACTCTCATGTAGAATTAGATCGTGAAGGTTTTTATTCAGCATATCGCGATTAGGAAATCTTCCAGAAATATAAGTTGCTAAACATCACCGTATAAGCATTTGATGCTAATTGGAAATGTAATAACCACTGATTATCATGAAACTGTTAGTAAAAATAAGGAAGAGCATAAAGTCCAGCGGAGAGATAGGATGAGAATTCATCAGATGAAAATTTGTCAACTATTTGATAGTCAATATGATCCAATCTTCCTAATATTTACACTTTTATAGCATTATTGTCCAACGATTGCGAAATCGTTCTTAAAATAATGCATGTTTTTATATTTTCTAAGGTTTTATTAATGGATATTCCTATTATTATCTCACTACTGTTGAGAGGTACGAACGATTGGGGATGATTTATATAAGGTTAAGTTCTATAACCTTATTCTATGAGGTTCGTGGTCTTACAGGTACAATTTCCTAATATTGAAGATCAGGAACTTACATTCACATGAATTATCAGGTACGCTATCTGTCTTCCTCATATAATGGAATAAATAAATGAAGTACTAGTTTAATCACCTTTAGGAAACTCAGATCTTGTTTTTGTGAAACAGAAACAATTTTTTATTTTAGGAAAGGGACTGTTGTTCATTGATTTTGATTTTCACCTGTGCCTGTACCTGCCCTTCCCCCCTTCTCCCTCTCCCCCCCCTCCCTCCTCCTCCCTGGCTCACCCGTGAAACGAACGCTAGTCGTCTACATGAACACATTAGTTGTATATTTTAAGGATTTTTTTTTTTTTTTTTTTTATATTTATATTTCAGGACGATATCAGCCGGTCGTGGAAGTTAGAGTTAGTTATGGGTGATGGGAGATGGTCAAAAGTGGTTAAGGATGGTCAGGGTTTCATCCCGATATCTGAACCTCTCTCTCTATCCCTGACCATCCTTAACCACTTTTGACCATCTTCCATCACCCATAACTAACTCTAACTTCCACGACCGGCTGATATCGTCCTGAAATATAAATATAAAAAAAAAAAAAAAAAATCCTTAAAATATACAACTAATGTGTTCATGTAGACGACTAGCGTTCGTTTCACGGGTGAGCCAGGGAGGAGGAGGGAGGGGGGGGGAGAGGGGAAGGGGGGAAGGGCAGGTACAGGCACAGGTGAAAATCAAAATCAATGAACAACAGTCCCTTTCCTAAAATAAAAAATTGTTTCTGTTTCACAAAAACAAGATCTGAGTTTCCTAAAGGTGATTAAACTAGTACTTCATTTATTTATTCCATTATATGAGGAAGACAGATAGCGTACCTGATAATTCATGTAAATGTAAGTTCCTGATCTTCAATATTAGGAAATTGTACCTGTAAGACCACGAACCTCATAGAATAAGGTTATAGAACTTAACCTTATATAAATCATCCCCAATCGTTCGTACCTCTCAACAGTAGTGAGATAATAATAGGAATATCCATTAATAAAACCTTAGAAAATATAAAAACATGCATTATTTTAAGAACGATTTCGCAATCGTTGGACAATAATGCTATAAAAGTGTAAATATTAGGAAGATTGGATCATATTGACTATCAAATAGTTGACAAATTTTCATCTGATGAATTCTCATCCTATCTCTCCGCTGGACTTTATGCTCTTCCTTATTTTTACTAACAGTTTCATGATAATCAGTGGTTATTACATTTCCAATTAGCATCAAATGCTTATACGGTGATGTTTAGCAACTTATATTTCTGGAAGATTTCCTAATCGCGATATGCTGAATAAAAACCTTCACGATCTAATTCTACATGAGAGTCTTGATGTTTCCAATAACTTAATGAATTATTGAATTTCGAGAGAGAGAGAGAGGTGAGAGAGAGAGAGAGAGAGTATATCAAATATGAATATTAACAAAAAATAATGTCCTAATTAGTGACAGAGAATTGACAATCGTGAAAATGATTGTTTGAAATTGGACGAGTGATGGTAAGAGTAGGAGTGAGGTTGGTGGAGGGGGAAGAAGGGAGGGGGTTAGCGCATGCGCAACTAGCGTGCATGCACACAACTAATAGTCCTTGACGAGTGAGTACCTAGGGATTCATTTTCGTTCTAGCATCCGATCGTAGCATATTGTTTTACATCATCATCATATCAATCGTCATGAATTCGTAAGTATATTTATTACTTTAATAATATCTCATTATTATTTTTTTTTTTAATAGAGTTTTTTTCTTACCATATTTATCCTAAACACCTGTTTTGTTTTTTTTTCTCTATTTTTAGTTCTGCGAGGGACTTCAAAAAGTTATTGAATCATTTAAACGATGACGCTCGTTTAGTGTGTAAACTGAAGGATATTGAAATCGGGCGGCCATACATCATAGCGGAATTGGAGCATCTTAAGACCAAATTAGGGTTAGCGTTGGTCGCCACGTTGAAGGATCATGATAATACAATCAGAGTATATCTTCCTAAAAGATTTAAGATGTCGGATGAAGAGATTGTAGCTTTCAACAATAATAATGAGATGATATCATTAATATATAAAGGGAGAGTTTGTTTTAAAGATGAAATTTCATTTATTTAATGGTGTTTTATTTGCTGTACATAACAGTATTTGGATATAATAAATATTTTTTGTTTCCTTATGCCGTTTTTTTTTTTATTTTTTTTTATTTCCCCTTTGTACCCATTTTCAATAGTGTTACTAAAATATTATATCATTAAATTATTAATAAAGACCTATATATTTCATAAAAAAATGATTCCTCATTTTTTCAAGTCAAAATTATTAAAAATATAGAGAAATAATAACAATGTTTGATGGCTGAGAATTACTGGTTCAAAGGCCACTTCACCTATCCTGATATCATAAAAGGATTAAAAAGTTCAAAGTTCATGAAAGAAAATGTAAAAACTTAACAAATATTAAGTTGTTTTTAAGTGAATTACATATGATTTATTTATTTATTTTTTTTTTTATTATTATTTTTTTTTTTTTACACTCATCTTGGTTTTCTAAATATAATTTAGAAGTAAGCCTTCCCACCTCGTCAAGGTGTGAGTGCATAGAGAAGGTGTGCTGGTATAAAATCGTTGTAAATATTTTTTAACACATATTTATTTATCTGTTTGTTAAGGTTTCCAGGTTTTTGGTAAACCTCTCTTGGAACCACAACACTCATTCCTTTTAGGTTTAGGAGCCTTTAGAGCCACGCCAGGGACCCATCCATTCCATCACACATACATACTTTGGTTTAAAAATAAAAACAACAATATTATATCAGCAAAAATTAAAAAAAAAAAAAAAAAAGCTCTCTTAAACAGCATCCGGAACGATAAATAATATAAAACTTTCTTTAAACCTTATTTCATTTGGCCATATTTTGAAGTGTGTATATTTTTTAAATAAATATAAATACCAATAAAGAATACATATCTTTAAAATAATAAAAAAAATATGTAAAACCTTAACAAGTGATAAATTAAACCTTTATTGAATAAAAAATAAATAAAGAAAGAAAATAATAAGTTTTTCTCTTGGACAAAAGTAGTATTTCACTTGAGTAAATAAAAATATAACAATGTTCTTATAATAAAGAAAAGAAAGAAACTGGTTTGTATTCATTTAATTTAATCATTAAATAATTAGTTTATTTATCATGACTTGAGGCACCTAGAGGCCTAAATCGATTCACTCTTAGAAGAAGTCCGTCTAGACTTTTAAGGAACCAACCGCTCCCCTTTATTGTCATATCCTCCATCTCGGTACTATTTTCGAGTAGCTTCCACTGAGACTGTTCAAGACCGAAGAACTTTCGGATATTGTTATGTTTTTGGTTTTAAACGCCCTATCGCACGTCTCCCCTCTAATATTTTCATAAGTGGCCTCTAGAACTAGATTGAATTTTAGAGGAGCATCTGATTCCGCCAAAAATTCTGTAATTAATCGATATAATGTTTCAGTCTGATGGCAGAGAAATTCCACAGCATCAATTGGTTCAGAACATGGAAGGTAAAAAGTCTTAATATCCCCTCCAAACGCTGTCTCGATTTCAAATAAAGGCCCTATAGCCATTTCCAACCGCCTTCGTTTCGTCATGACAAGGGGAGTTTCTCTCTGACAACGACGTAAATGATTCATGAGTTGGTTTAGAGACGAAAAAATCTCGCCGCAAGAAACACATGTACGCCGTTTCTGAGTTGTCAAGCATGACTTTTCGTGACGTAGTTTGCTATCTTTTCGGCTGAAATTTCTATCACAATATCCACACTTATTGTTACCTGATGCCATTATTGAAAACGAATGATAAAAAAAAAAAAAAATTTAAATGCGATATAATTAATAAACTTAAAAATAAATGAAATAATCAAAATATTAATCGTAAAAAAACAAAAAAAAAAACAAATAGCAAATAATAAATGAATAAATTTCTTCTAAAAATAAGAAAGATAAATTAGAAAATCCGAAGGGTAAAAGAAAAATGGAAAATAGTTGAAAAACTTATAATGATCTACAATTTAAAGCCAAAATGAAAAACAGTTCAATAAAACAGTACTGACACGTTTAAAATTATCTTTCAAGAGGCTGTAAAAGAGAATGAGAAAGAGGCCTAGAAAACCATCCCTATTTATAGTCTCCTTTGTTTACAAAATTTAGGAATTATCTGTTCAAAGTCCAAGGCTTAAAGGATTAGGAGGTGTGTACCGATGTTGGGATGAAAAGGAGTGGGGGAAGGCCAAAGCTTTCCGAGTATGAGGGTAATCCAGATCTGGGTAGACCATAGTTGTTGATTAAAATTAAGTAATCGTCCGGACAGGTAAATAACCGTCTGAGAAGGCGCAAAAACAATTGTAAATGCTGAAAATATTATGTATAAAAAATAAATTTCCGACCTGTCGAAACTGAAGTTTTATATCATTGTGTATATAAATATTTATGCTTCAAACATGGTGGCGCCATAAAACAAAATTGCGGTTGGGCACACTCAGCCTCTACAAAACATTATTGGGAAGATAACATATACAATCCCAAAGGAATAGGAGCTGCACCCTGTTGGACATATTACAAAATAGAGTGGGTGCTGCGCCTTTGCGGATATTTTATAAGGTAATGTATGTTCTGCGACTAAGTTAGGAGACAATTAAATTAAATAAGAAAGGTATAGAAATATTACCGAAAATTATACTATTGAACATGCTACTAAATTTTCATTTATTGAGAAGGTTATGTAACAGTTAGGAAGGCTTAAAAAAAAGAAAAAAGAAAGTAAACTTGACAATGGGTCCGCGATTATCATCAGAACTAACCGGGAGGAACTTTCGGATATTTAAATTATAAGTACAATGAGTAAGCTAGCGAGTACCATCGGAACTAGCCGGGAGGAACTTTTGCATGCGTAAAATATAAGTACAATGAGTAGGTTAGCAGGTGTCATCGGACTTCGCCGGATCAAACTTTCAGATGCTTAAAATAGAGCACCGATTAGAGATGGGTATGAATGATAAGAACAGGGTCCCAGGGTCACGTGATTAAAAAGGGAATTGTATGTTAGTTACGTTTAGGTCGAAATGTTGATTGAATTTATATAAATACAATTAGTAGGTTAGCGATGACCACCGGACCTAGCCAGAAGAAACATTCGGATGCGTAAAATGGAGGGGGGGGGGGATTTGATTAGCTGCTGTAAGCACAATGAGTAGGTTACCAAGTGCCATCGGACTTCGCCGGGTGAATCTTTCAGATGCTTAAAATAGAGTACCGATTAGAGTTGGGTATGAATGATAAGGGACAGGGTCCAAAGGTCACGTGATTAAAAAGGGAATGGTAGGTTAGTTAAGTTTAGGTAGAAATGTTGATTGAATTTTTATAATTACAATAAGTAGGTTAGCGATGACCATCGGACCTAGCCGGAAGGAACTTTCAAATTCATAAAATGGAGCAATTTGATTAGCTGATTAGAAAAAGGCATGAACAATAAGGGGATGTGTTCATAGGTCACGTGATTAATAATGGGCGTCGTATACTAGTTAAAGTTAGATAGAGGTGTTTATTGAAATTTTCTGTCATAATGTACTATTTTTATTATGTTTTTAAAGATTAAAAATTCAAAATCAAAGAGCTGAAGGCTCAATATTGAACTGAAAAAGGTTCTAAACTTTGATTACTTAACGACTATATAATGATGCGATAAACTCGTGTAATACGAAATAATTACGATGTAGTGTATCATTATTCACGGCTATATTATTGATAATACCTTAGCAAGAGATAACACTAGTTAGTTGTTTTTTCGATAGAATTAACGATATCATTGTTTATTTCTTTCGGAAGGATTAGAGATTGTCCAACTAGGTGAGGTAGAAGACCGAAGCCGGCCGAGACGAACTCTTCCGAAAACATCGCGAAATAGCAATTCTAAAGCAGAATTGTTAATGATAAGTAAATAATACATAGAAAAGGTAAAAAAATGGTCTAAGAAGTTGAGAAAACAATTAAAACGGTTGAAAAAATATATAAAAAAATTATATTCGCCTACCGAAATAGGTACAAGTTTTATATTATTATATATTTATACTTTCAGCAATTATTAGAACAAAGTTGATATTGACGTCTTAAATTTATCTTTTTTACGATTAAATCTTTAGGGATTTACTATACTAAGACATGAAACGTACAAGGTCCGCATTATATTTATATATATAATAATGCTTCAAAGTCTCAGAGCTTAAGGAGCCTTTTATCGCTATTTAAATAGTAGGATTAAGAATCAAAGTTCAAAGCTATATAGGATTAAAAATCATTACACATAGGAAGATAATAGACCGTAGTCCAAGAGCTTAAGGAACCTTTTATCGCTATTTAAATATTAGGATTAAGGATCAAAGTTCAAAGCTGTACAGGATTAAGAAGCCGTATAACGATGTTTATATTAAAGGCATTAAGAAGGTTCAAAGTCCATGTTTACGTTTAAGCTTAAGGAACTTTTTATCGCTACTTAAAATGTAGGATTAAAGATCAAAGTTCAAAGCTGTATAGGATTAAGAAGCCCTATAACGATGTTTATATTAAAGGCATTAGGGAGGTTCAAAGTCCATGTTTCCGTTTCACATACCTGCATGCTTCAACATGATTCAAACCTGTTTGTACTTTCGCTAACCTGTTTTTACATGATTCGACATGTCGGTGCATGCTCGAACCGGTCAGGTATAATCATCCTATATTTAAAAAAAAACACAATGGCGGCTGGATAGACTTAAGGCTTTTAAATTGTGACGTCATAAAACAAAATGGCGGACGGGTAGACTCATGCTTTATAAATACTAAATTAGCCCAAAACGTAGGGAAAAGAAAATGGACGCCGGGTAGACTCATGCTTTATAAAGACTTAATACGCTCAAAACGTAGGGAAAAGAAAATGGACTCATGCTTTATAAACTCTCAAGTTAGGCACTCTCATTGGTTAACTATTGAAGGAGTGGGGGGGGGGGAGCAAAATGTAAACAATGAGAAGGTTATCTAACAGTAAGGGAGGTTTCAAAAAATGTAAACAATAGTAAGGTTATGTCACAGTTTGAAAGGTTTCGTAAAAGCACACATTACAATTTGACCATCGGACCTAGCCGGGAGGAACTCTCAAGTTAGGCACTCTGATTGGTTAACTAATGCAGGAGTGGGGGGAGCAAAATGGCGTCCGGGTAGACTCATGCTTTATAAATACTAAATTAGCCCAAAACGTAGGGAAAAGAAAATGGACGTCGGGTAGACTCATGCTTTGTAAACTGTGACGTCATAAAAGAAAATGGCGGACGGGTAGACTCATGCTTTATAAATACTAAATTAGCCCAAAACGTAGGAAAAAGAAAATGGACGCCGGGTAGACTCATACTTTGTAAATGGTTACGGCGTAAAACAAAATGGCGAACGGGTAGACTCATGCTTTATAAATACTAAATTAGACCAAAACGTAGGGAAAAGAAGATGGACGCCGGGTAGACTCGTGCTTTGTAAATTGTGACGTCATAAAAGAAAATGGCGCCCGGGTAGACTCATGCTTGATAAATACTAAATTAGCCCAAAACGTAGGGGAAAGAAACTGGACGCCGGGTAGACTCATGCTTTGTAAACTGTGACGTCATAAAACAAAATGGCGGACGGGTAGACTCATGCTTTATAAAGACTAAATTAGCCCAAAACGTAGGGAAAAGAAAATGGACGTCGGGTAGACTCATGCTTTGTAAACTGTGACGTCATAAAAGAAAATGGCGGACGGGTAGACTCATGCTTTATAAAGACTAAATTAGCTCAAAACGTAGGAAAAGAAAATGGACGTCGGGTAGACTCATGCTTTATAAAGACTTAATACCCTCAAACAGGGGTCACGTGATCAAAAAGGGGCGTGGCCTACTGGTTTAGGTTAGGTTGATGAAGGGTCACGTGACTAAAAAGGGGCGTGGCTTAGTGGTTTAGGTTAGGTCGATGGCGCGAACCATAGTAGTTAAGGTTAGGTCGTGATGACGTCATAGGTGGTTAAGAGTGGTAGGGGAGGGGATGGAGGAATCGGTGCACCAGCTTCCCCATTTCTTATCTACTCACTTATTTATAGTCCGTAAAAAGCACTTATTTTTGTATCGAAGTTTTGAGAATTTGATCACGAAATCATAAATTATTAGTTGGTTTTTTGTATTTACTTTATTATTATTATATTCATATTAACAACTGTATAAAAAGTACTAGCAAATTTGAGCAATTACGATTTGATTAAGAGTTTGATAAAGTCTTGAGAAAAAAAATTATGCTGCGGTAGAGGTTCTTGTTTATATGAGTAGGCAGGTCGCAAGGTCATCGTCTTTTCAGTCGTTTCCGAGGAGTATCAGGAATGTGAGGTAATGAACAAGTAGGCTTGAGTAGGCTTGTTCTAAGGAATAAAATGTGGTTAAGCCAATTATGCCTCTAATGCAACATTCATCATAAACTAACACTTCATATATTCAAGGTTAAACGAAAAAAATACTTATTTAAAAACACCTATAATTGTGGTTCTAAGCCTCTACGATGTCTGGTACTCGTTAATGATATTTAACCTGGATAGGTGAAATTTAATGATCACTCTAAGTTTATGTATCAAACAATTTCACTTTTTATAATGAAATGTTTTTAATATCAAATTTAATGGGTTTGGATGACTGGAAGAGGTCACACACTATCTAGATATATGAAGAGTGAGTTTGTTTGCTTAGAGCTGCTGAAAAACTAACCTTCAAAAAAGGCTACTAGGAAGCTTCCAAATAATATCCGGTTTAGACTTTTGTGGAAAGTATGTCAGAACATTTGAAGCTGCACCAACAAACCAATTTATTATTTGTTGGAATCCATTTTATAAAAATCTAGAGCAGAGCTTGTTAGAAATGAACAACGCCCACTAATGATTGGTAGATCCCATAAGATGATGTCCTCTTCTTAGAGTTATTTCACCAATTAAAAATAAAGGATGCCCTTACTAGTGCAAGAAGTAAGCAATAGCTAGACATGTACATACTCTTTGAAATGACGTTTGTCTATGTCATTTCTCCCATGTCTAATTTCAAGGGTATCTCTAAGTGTTCTGTTCCTCACTCAGACTCTTGTATTCTTTCCAGCAACTCTTCTAAGATACCTCATTACTACTGACGTCACTCGTAAGGCATTTTTATTGGTACCCAGCAATCAGAACCATATAGCAAGACCTGGAGAAAGACAGGTTCACCTCTTTACTCAACTTTGCTTGCCCACTAGCGGTCTAGAGATTTGGGAGAAGACCTGGTTAGCGTTACGCGCTCAATGTTAAACTTTCTTGTTCATCTTTCTATCTCGGCTGAAGACAGCTTCCAGCTATCCATAAATATCGACTTGTCCCAGTTTGTGTCCTTTAACACTATCCTGAAACCCACCTTAGCATAATCTTTAAAAGAAAAATCCATACAACATATTTAGCACTACAAGACATAAAGGGTCTTGAGTTCAGTACGTGGCAAGGATGCCTTCTTTCCCTATAGTATATAGTTCCTCCGACTTGTATTTTATATTTCCATACCACACTTTCGAAGGCCAAATTGAAGAGAAGGTATGCGAGGCAATCACCCTGACTTAGTTTTGTGAGTGTTTCGAAGCTACCAGTCAGAAAGATCAATCTGAATACATTGCACCTTCTCTGTTGTAGACCTTATAGGCCGAATCTATTGAGTTTTATTTCAGTCGATTTTCCTTTCTACTATTGTTACTATTCCCGCCCTACAGTTTCCTTAAATTACTTTCCTCTAGTCCCTATTAGACAGATCCGTTATCTAGGACTCCATCTTCAACAAGACTTAAAGGACAAGAAACTGCTCGACGTTTTGGACTACTTCCACAATTACTAGACAGACATTCTGATCTTTAACTAAACTGCAAACGGTTCATTTACAAGTCTATTATAAAAGAAATCTAGACGTATGGAGTCGAGTTTCGGGGCTCAACTAAACCATCAAAGTCCTATCGAACCCAATCATTACAATCCAAAATCCTTCGTGAAATCGCCCGTTACTGATTTCTACCGTACCAGACTTCTCCTTCCTTGACAAAATTTTTTCCCAATCTAACCTATTAGTTTCAATCCTTTCTTTTGATAATCTTCCTACGCGTCTGAAAAGAAGATGGTAGCTTCTTCACAAGTCTTGTTCATGTCTTTTTTCTGTTAGCCTATTTACTAGTTGTGTTATGTACAGTAATACAGTGCTAAATATCAAAAATGTTAATAATCAATAATATCAATCAATGTCGACATACAGACACAATAAAATATCTCGGCTTGACATTAGACAGAAGAATGACACAGGGCCCACACATCAAGAACAAACAGATAACGCTAAACAAAATACTAAAACTTTTATACTCACTACTCTCAAGACGTTCAAAATTTAAACTTAAAAATAAAATAAACAATTACACTTACCTACTGAAACCGATTTGGACTTACGCCTCACAGATATACGGGACTGCCAAAAAGACAAACATACGCAAAATTCAAATTTTTCAATCCAAAACATTCAGAACTATTACAAACTCACCATGGTACGTTAGCAAAACTACTTTACATACAGACCTTCACATGCCAACAGTCAAGGAACAGATTCGAATCTTCTACAAACGTTTTCACAACAACTTACACGGACATACTAACAATCTAATACGAAGCATGGCCACAAGTAACATGCCGTACAATACTCGCAGTAGACTGAAAAGAAGCTGGATGAGGGACCTTCCTAAGATTAAGCTAAATCCGTAATGGGAAGCACGCCAGGAAGAGGTGCCGCTGGGCATCTTTTCTCAATCATGCCTACCACGCCAACTATCATTCCTTCACCATCACATTCGCAGATTGTCAACATTTATTGACAGGTGTGAATGAAAAAATTTGAAGATAAAAAAAAATATCAATAAATGATTATTTAAAAAAATATTACTATATTCAACTGAATGTCCAATTAGTATTAGGAAATTAAGTCCTAAATTGTTGAACTGAAGGATACCCGAACAAATTATATAATAATTAAGCAAACATATTTCTTTCTTGTTTTTCAGCTATATAGCTGTTACATTAAAAAAAAAAAGAACATTTGATTTGTACTTTTATTTCAGCTTCAATTATTTCAGAGTAGACATTATGTACCAATCTCATATATTCGATTTACTGGTGACCTGTATAAGGAGACCTGAGTACGTAGCCTTAGGAAGGAAGTAAATAAAGGAAATTAAATAGAAAAGAAGGGAGGAAATTGGAAAGGTGGAGGATGTGACAATGAGGGGGGCTGTCAAGGGGTGAGAAGGGGGGGAGGGGGCGAAGGCAGAATGAGATATTGAAGAGGCAGGAGGGAGAGAGGGGGGAGGAGAGAGGGAGATGGGACTCGATACCGGGATAAATAAAGTTAATATCTCGGAGGGGACAGGATCAGGCAGCCAGAAAATGTAGTCCTTTCGGCCCATCTTGTCTCTCTTAGCGGTGTGTCTCACAGACCCATCTTCCACCATCTCTGATTCAGAGGCATTTACATATCATTTCTCTGGTGGAAGCGTCTCTGAGGGAAATGTAAACACTGATTCCAAGTATAGAGTATCTAATTAACTGAGGGAGCGTAACTTGTAAACTCATACACGTTCAGACTGTATAAAAATAAAAATCTTTATATTATTACATAATAATTTGTAACGTATTATATTATTATATTATATGATTGGTATAGTGGCTAACATAAAAACCTACTATTCATAAGGTCGCGGGTTCAAACCCAATGATTCTTTTATATCAGTATAAAATAATAAGTTATGTTGTCCTTTGGCGGGGTCGTAAAAAGCCTGAGCCTTTGCGATGTGAGGTATTCCCTATAGATATCCTAAGTAAATCTGGTTGGACCAAATTTCGGACTCACCACTATAGTATTTATTATTAGTAATTATCATTATATCACATAATAGTAATTAGCGACAGTAGCAGACTTTGAATAAATATAAAAGTAAAATCTTTTGATTAGTCCTTTTGTGTCCGCTCTACTGCCATCAGGAATTCCTTACCTACTATTATTCGCCATGCTACATCTCTCACCTCATTTCATCATCTCTTTCCCAACACCTTTTGACATCACAGATAGACCCCACTATATGTGACAAGAAATTCAATTATAGAAAAAAAATAGTTTTCCCAAAGTATAGCTTGAAAGAATTATTGATTAATTTTTTTTTAATTATTACTACATTTAGGAGATTTTTTTTATTATTCTTTCAGGCAGACATTTTAATTTATATTGTCTATTAATTGGACTTAAGCAACTTAGTCCAATATTACAGTAATTTATAATTATTATTATCGAAATTATTTATGTGTATATATATATATATATATATATATATATGTATATATATATATAATTATATATATATATATATATATATATATATATATATATATATATATATATATATATATATATATATTTCCTCTGGCCCCACAGGCTATGTAGGCCCTTCTAGTCTGCTGGGAGAAAAACACTCACGTTTTACGATGAAATTTTATAATGAAGAATCATCACTCCCTTTACCAATTGTTGTGAGTGGCCACCGATTGGATGACGGGTCTCACAGAACCAAGGGAGAGGGTGTGAGTGAAGTGAGAGACTAGCGCGCCATGCACTCTGAAACGGGCTCCTCATATATATAACTTATGCGTTGTCCGAAATATGAATTAAACAAATAAGGGGCATAAACAACACGCTTGATGGCTATTCAAACACTAACTTTAGTTAGTCTTCTAATCCTCTATATATACATTTCTATTGTTTACAAGAGGTGTTTTGGAATTAAGGCTGATAGTCTACCTTATCAGTCCTTAACTTATATATATATATATATATATATGTATATATATATATATATATATATATATACATATTTATATACACTGGTTGCTTAAATTTTATGATAATAGCGTATATTTATTATTAGGTTTAGGTTTTAATTCTTTTTTAGGGCAAATGAAGGAGCGCAGATAAAAAAAGTAAGTCCGGAAATCCCTGGAGCTCGTTCCTATTCTGGATGTATTAGCCCCTTTAATGTTATCTAGTTCCTATGGCGTAAAAATATTAATCTCCTTGCGCATCATGTAAAATAAAATATTACACGGTCACTTATACTTATACTTACATTTTAAAATAACCAATTATTTAAAACAAGAAATTCTGTCTTCGTAAAAGTAACGAATACTTTACGTATCTAATCCTTTGAATCTTGAAACTTTCTTTTTTTTTTTTTTTTCCTAGGCGTAAACCACGTGGGTCATTTTCGCCTTAAATCACTTTGATAAAGGGATTAAATATTATAGTCTATTGTACAAGTCGGTCTGTCGTAGGAAGTCAAAAAGTTTTGCAGTTGTCTGTATGTTGTCTTGTAAAACGGTTGGTAAGTCAGTGTCAATTGCAATATGTGCTCTGTGATTATTATGAGCCCTACGCTCAGTCAATATGTGTTTAACAGAGAATGGGCAACCGCATGTTGGGCACTCCGTAGGAGGTTCCCGTGCCATGAGATGTCCGTGAGTTAGTCGGGTGTGTCCAATACGCAGGCGCGCCAAGATAACCTCTTCCCTTCGCTTTTGTCGTAGGGACGAATGCCAATGGGAGATGTCCCTTCTTATTTCCCTTAATTTGTTGTCAGTAGTGTCATGCCAAATCTGTCCCCACTTCGACCGAATCCGCTGCTTGATGATAGAAATATAGTCACCAACAGGCACCCCAGTAAAGGGAATGCCATCTGTTATTGCTTTTTTGGCTGCACGATCTGCGAGTTCATTGCCAACTATACCGCAGAAACTTTCTTAAAATCTTTAATAGCTACTTTGTCATAATTAATTTCACATCAGATGATTCTAATTAACACGATTTTACCTGAGCCAAGTATCTTTAGTTCCTTGCCGTACCCAATAAATTCAGTTCTTGCTTTTTTATCTACTCCTGACAAATCTTCAAGTCGTCTTTACATAAGTTATTGCAGTTAATAAAATAATAAAGTCTGTCAATGGAATTCTGCAAAACTTTTTTAATAGGATTATGATGACACTATTGTATTTGTTTTATGCATCCTGTATGTAATTTGCAATAAATATATGCTTTGTTCACCCATTCAAAACAGTGATCCAAAAATGCAACAGCTGGGTTTCTCATGAAAAATCCTAATTTTTACCACAAGTTTTCCGCCAATAGGAATCATTTTCCTCAATCAAAAAAGTTCTGGGTAAAAATGAATTAAAACGATACAAGCCAATTATGAAAGTAAGTGCAGTATTTTATTCTTCCGTTTTATGGAGTATACATGATAGTATCGTATGATATATGTATAGCCAGTCCAAAAAAAAAAAAAAAAAAAAATGTGTGTATATATTATATATATATATATATATATATATATATATATATATATATATATATACATAATATCAATGTTTTGGCCCCTATCTACATTTTAAAGTTTCAGCAAAATAAAATAATAGCATTCGTGTAGCCCTAGAGGCTCAATTGTAGAAAATTAAATATATTTTTTCTTTTAAATATAAAATAAAACAATAAGATCAAAATAATTATTCAAAAAGGTACAAGGAAACGGTAGTATCATTACGTTTAGAGTATTAGCATAGGGCGATACATTTGTAAATAATTAAAGTTAAAATATTTAACGCTCATACTTCACGTATCTGTGTGTATGTGTATATATCTTACCTATCTTTATGTTGGATTTTAACTCACAAAAATCACCTGCATGCTTCTGTTTTCAGCATTCATGCCTGTGTTTTTAGGGTTCCTAAGAGCTTCTATACTTCTAGATAACTCTTCTTCTATTTTCAAACCCGTAGCAATCTATCTCTTATCGACCTTGAAGTATCCGAAGGTCTTGTAATCAACTGAAAAGGGAGCTAGTAATTAGGTTTGTCTTAGAGAGATTGAAGGTGAGTTAACAACGTTAGTGAGTCTCTTATTTCAGTTTAAATCATCTTGTCCATTCATCATATTGTCAGGTTAATATTGATCTCCGACCCAACTCTCAAGTATCGGATTAAAAGTTGAGATTTAATGTTTTAAAACAAAATCTATCATGAAGGTAAAATTATTTCAAAATGTTTATTCAAAATCAAGCTCATATTTTTTAATGTTATTTTCGAACTGCTGTTGCCTACGTTATCTCAACCGCTTGCATCCTTATTTCAACAGTTTTGATAATTGCCAAGTAATCAAACATTCGTATTCTGTAAGCCTCAGCCTACTTCTTGCCCGGTTTCAGCTTTGGTCTTTCTTGAATGCACTTGTACGCTCAACGTTTTTGTTTTGGAGAGGAGCTCTTTTCTGGAGGTATTCGAGTGTGATTCCTATTTCTTGAAGGGTTTTTTCAACTTCGACGAACCAGGATGTTCCTTGAACAAGAAATAATTTAACAATTAAAATTACCATAAATTATACTAGGAACGCTTCACCATTTTGGACCCTCCATTTTGTTAGCAAGTAAGTGCCAGTCTGATAGGTAAAATGTGCTGAAATCATAGAGAGAGTGTTGCCAAGTGTATAAGTGTATTTACTAGACAGTCTACAACACCCTAATGTGGCTAGAAGCACAAGGAAGACTGAGCAGGGAGAATGATGTGCAGGAGCCAGTCAACACCTCAAGTAAGACTTGAAGCAATCATGCAAGATATTCCAATTTATAACAACATTCAAACTGCCTTATCTGTGTATCATCAAAATGTCATTTTCTTTTGTATTTTTGTGAAAAAATTAAATATACAATATGGTTAAAATAAGCCATTATATATTCAAACCTCCCTTAAATACAGTCCACTCATCAGTCATAAACTATGAATGATCCAAGGGCAATATTCATGGAAAAAAAAGTTATAATGAATTGCCGAGATCACAAAACACTGGGTCTCTAGATTTTCATGTCAAATAGAAAAAGATCTTGTTGGTCTCTTTCTGTGAGCACATAATTATTACATGGCCATAAAAACTTATCCTTCTTTTTCGCATGACATTTATTATCTTCTCTATATGCTGGTACAATTTGCTGTTATGTCGTCTCCTGTACTCACCATTTTTTCTCAGATTGGTCCAAGAACCTTTCTCAGGGTTTTTCTTTGCTTTAATTCTGTCTTTTCAGAATACTCACCTTCCTATTCCTTTATCCCAATCCCTATCTAGCTCCAGCCATCCCTATAACCCTCCTCGTAGGTTGAAGCGGTAGTGGCCTAGAGATTTCTTATAATAAGCATTGCTGAGTGTTGGCAATGGCCAGCTTCTCCACTCATGCCTGAGAGTCTGTGGCTCTAGCGCCCTCTCTCAGTTTACACTGGCTTATTCAGACCGGTTTGATTCGGAGATTCCAGGGCCAGTATGTTAATAGTGTATATATATATATATATATATGTATGAATGTGACCAAGATTATTATTATTTATTTTGTTTAATTTTTATCTTTATTTATTATTCTTTGAAATATTTATTTTTTTATTTTATTTTATGTTTTTTTTATTTACTGTACATAAGGAATGAATGACTTCTTATAGCATCAATACGCATTGCCCAAGATTATGGCAGATTGTATTATTTCTAAATAAATAATTTAAAAAAACAAAATAAAAAAAATCTTTTCAGAAGACGTTTTCTGTTCTTCGTTAGGCATTCAGCTTCCTATAATGTTTCTGGGCGTATGACTGAACAATAATGTTTCTTATATTTTATTGCTATGCATTGATGGACCATGATCTTTTGTTGTTTACATACCTACTTACCAGACATGCCACTTACATCTTGTTGATCCTGCACAAGATCGGCTCATTCTCATAGTTGTAAGGTAATCAAGCTGATAAATTAATAAATCAAGCTGCAAGATCGGTTAACCTGTTTTAAACAATGTACCAACTAAAAAAAAAAAAAAAAAAAAAATTATGGTTTTCAATGAGATCAATAATCTCTATCCTCAAACGACTACAATTTTTTCTTGACTTATTTCATAGATGTACCCGTCATCTACTATTTTTCGCTCTCATATTTTGACAATGGATGCCTATTATATGGAAATTCTCTGGAGATAACGAGATGAGGCTGAAGAGGTTAATGATTAGATTTACATGATTGATTTGTAATATCACTTATTTTTCATTGGTATTCTGGTTAAGAATGCCTTTAGTCTTATTTCCGAATAGTATACCTACTAGATATCTTCTTATTCCAATGTTGGCGAGCCAGAAACATTTCCTATATATTTGAATTTCTCACTTTTCGCTCTTCCATACAAAACCAAAACACAAGATCGTTTCACCACACTATGGAACTCATTAACCGTCTCTATTCGTAAAGTATCATTCATAAGCAAATTCTAACACTACTTATCTCTCCATCTTCTAAAAAATCAACCTTCCACACACATATAAACTGTGTTTTAATTATGCAAAACTAAACTCTTTAAGTTTCCAACAATTAAAATAAATTTTAGCAAATCCTACCAGAAAACCTTCGACCTTCATTGTAAACCAATGACTTCCAGCCCTACAGGATCCTTTAATGACACTCCACTAGCCCCTGTTGAACAGATTCGATAACTAGAACTCCATTTTGACAAACTTCTAACATGGAATCCCCTTATATACAAGACTAAAACGACAAGAAACTGCCCGACGTTTTCGACTACTTACTGGACAAATGCTCCATCCTACCAAGTAATTACAAATTATTTACATGACCATCATAAGGCCGATATGGACTTACAGAGTAGAGCTATGGAGCTTTACTAAACCATCGAATTCTCCTGGTATTTGGATACATAATTGGTTATGGCAATCTAAAATTCTTAACGAGTCTTACTTGGTCACGAATAAACTCATCCATAAGGATTTTAGTGTCCCATATTTTACTGAATTAGCCCGAACCAGGTAATAATCACTCCATGAAAAACTTTATTCCCTCTCTAACCCACTAGTTTCTATCATATCATCCTTTCGATACCTAATAATCCTCCGAGGAGTCTCAAAAGAAGATGACCCCGAGACCTTCTAGTTTAGAATGTTTTTAAAGGGCTGCATATGGTTAGCGTCTCTACATGTACTTCTTGTCAGTTTACTATGTCCATCACATTTACTATATGTATATAATACTGTTGTAAATATCATTAAATATGTTAATAACTTATAGTGGCTCTCTAGCAAAGCTTGAACCCATTGAGCCATACCGCACCAAATTTATTTTATTAATTTACATAAATGAATATTTATAAAATAAAAAGAGGGAGGTTTTCATCTAGAAGAACGTTAGAAGGATATAAGATATTTCCCCTTATACTCTTTAGCTCATGTTGTCCTCCCTTTATGTTAAACCCTGTCAAATTTCCTAGTGATGCCGTCGTCTTTGCGAGCCAAGTTTAACGGAGAATCGGCGTCTTAAAGGGACGGTATTAAAAAAGTTCCCCTTTCCCTCCCTAGGGATAAAATTAAGTTTCAGTTTAGAAAGTGATACGGTTATCCTGAGAAGATGGTAGGGCTTGCGGTGAGGATGGAAGAGGCAATAAGAAAAATGTATCTTCCCGTATATATCACGGCCAACTATAAGGAATGGGACGTGTTAAACCTTGCTACTGGGGAGTTGGCTCGTGATAAATAACTCGAGGATTAAGTCAAGCCGTGCCTTACTCCTTCACTCGGTCGGAAGGTGGTTGGAAGCACTTATAATCCTCAATCGCATCTCTTCATATAATCCAGCTCCTATAAAAAAAAGTAAATAATTCGTGATTATTTAAAAGCAACAATAAATTGCACTTTAATAAAATTTTATTTTTGAAGTAAAAACTTCTTAAGATGCGACATGCGATATGAAGCAAGGATAAAAGCATCGATTTCTTAATGATGGTGACGTTACCAACATATTCTAGACTAGCGCATGCGCAGCGGTCTGTTCATTTTTGCTTCCACTTACCTATATAAGAAATATATAGTGAGGGAAATTATTGCATATTAGGAAATATATAGAAATTGAATTTTCTAAATCCAGTTTTTAACGGAAATACACGTTCTAGGATCCTCTGAGTCCGAATAACCAAGTACAAATAAAAGGTCTGTGTGTCAGTGGTAAATCTAGCGCAAAAACGAAAAGTCGTACGAAACTGAAATTTCGTATTTAGGACAACTATACGTTATATGTTATATGTTACAGCTACTTTTCAATAAAAATCGGCTCAACAAAAAAGCCAGTCTATACCATGCATTTTGCACGTTTTTAAGATTTTCTCAAAAACAGCTCAAACGATTTTGATTAAACTCGCTATATCGATGTGAAATTTATTGGGCTTTAATATCATGTAGGTTTCATTCTGATGGAAATAGTCTGATAGGGCATAAATGGCGATATTTTAAATTTTCTTCTTATAAAGTACCTTTAATTTTGTAGATTATTTAAAAATCACCATATTAAATTGTTACCACTGATCAAACACAGGTAGATATATAAGTTGAACGAATTAAATATTCAACTAAAGGAGAAAACTGAAAATGATATATATTTTTTTTTTTTTTGCAATTTTTGTTTTTATGACATTAGAACAGTAACATGTATCATATACAGTTGGAAAAAGAACGATTTTACAAAAAATATTATCTTATACACAAGCTTATAAAAGTTAATAAATAGTTATGAAAAGCCGATAAAACTAACTGATTATTTTTGATAATAATACAATGGATTTTTATTAAAACACATGTTTCTTTAGAAACATAAATCAATTTAATTAATTCTTTATCAGTTTCTCTCATTTTATCTCTAACTATATTTGAAAATTCTTTAATCTTTTTCACAACGGTGGTAAGAGAAAATCGTGAGTTGCCCGCACCAGATTTTTTAAAACTATATTTAAATATCTTTAGGGATTTCTTGTTTGTTTATTTATTTAACGTCACTTTATGCTACTATGACTAATCGGTAGATGCTACAGTGGGAATCCTAAATTTTGCCTATCCAGGTATTTTTAGGATAGGGACCTTTAACGAGTACCTGAAATCGCACAGGCTCGGGACCACCTTTTAACGTCCCCTCCGAAGGACGGCATAACTAAGGATTTTTTACTCCCATGAAAAAATCCTAGGACCACTTGTGGGTTTGAACCCGTGACCTTTGACATATTAGGCTGTTATGCTAACCACCCGGCTACAAGTGATCCCTAACGATTTTCTTATCTTATCTTTCTAACGACATAAAAAAAAAAAGTACTCTTCTTTCTAACAATATTCTAGTGCAAATAGAGAATAAAAAAAAAGTTTTCCCTTCTATCGGTAGTCGCAATGACCCAATAAGTTAGGTTAATTGCATAAATTTCTGTCCTAAATTACATATCTCCCCCTTCCTATATAATCAAAAAGCTTCTACGTTTCTGTGACTGTTTTCCTAAAAGTACCAGCCGTCTCTTAGTGTCTTCTCTCATACTACCCCACATTGACTATGGATGATACGTATATGGGAGGCTCAGTGTCTCAGTTCCGCATATATGTGATGAATATAGACTCTGATAATACTTAACTAAACTCATTTGATGTTGTTATCTGTTTGTTCTTTTGTATCCTAACAATTGATTAGAAAGCACTATAAAAATATTCTCTTTCATAAAAAATCACTAAGTTATTGAATCAAAACATCTTTAACCGACTGCTTTTTTAAATCTAATATCGCTGTTATCAAAGTCCAGATGTAAGAATCATCCTCAGATGCACAAGTTTTGTTTTAGTCTTAAGGCGTAAAACCCTACGGTCATCCCTAAATATTATAGGTATATTTCACCTTTATAAGAAGGAACTATTAGGTAACAGTAGGTAATTAACAAATAAATGATTACTAGGTAAAATATTTGGCGCGGGCAACTCACCACTTTCACTTACCTCCCAGTATGTATGATATCTTTCAGCACTACTATTGATGTCCAAATAGGGACAGATTGTAATTTTTCTCAATAAAAAATTGTTGTTGAAAAAAAAATTCGATTAAAGAATTTTCGAATAGAGTAAGAGATAAAAATAAGTGAAACCATTAAAGAATTAATTAAATTAAATTAAAATATAGAGTATCACTTCAACCGTTCAAGAAGCTGCATAGTCCTCACAACAAAAAAAAAAGAAGGCCAGGAATAACTTCTCCATCCTACCCTCAATATATCAGGGACCTAATCCGAGCCCAGAGACGATCACGCAAACAATGGCAAACTAACAGACTTCCTTCAGACAGACGAATCTTCAACAAACTTAACAATGAAGTTAAAACAGAAATACGAAAATTCAAACAAACTAACTTTGACAAATATCTGGAAAACCTGACAACCGACAACAGCCTTTGGCGACATACAAAACGAATTCTGAAACAACGAGAAGTTTCTGCCCCATTGAGAAACGATGATGGTTCTTGGGCCCTGTCGGATAAAGACAAATCTGAAATCTTCGTTGACTATCTTTCAAGTGTTTTTCAACCTCACACAGACTTAACAGACATACAACACGAAAATTATGTACAGAAATTCTTGGACTCTCCTCTTCCCATGTCTCTTCCACCAAAATCCTTTACTCCTTCCGAGGTTTCTAGACAGATTATGAAAATGCCGAAAAAAAAGACTCCTGGTTACGACCTTATCACAGCTGAGGTGCTTCAAAAAATCCCCAGAAAAGCTTTAGTATTTCTTACTACATTATACAATGCTATACTCAGGACGACCAAATTCCCCATTCAATGGAAATATTCTACGATTTCAATGATACATAAACCTAACAAAGACAAATACAGATCTGATTCCTACAGACCAATTAGCCTTCTTCCAGTATGCTCAAAAATATTTGAAAAATTATTGTACGGACACATTATTAACATACTGACTGACCACAACATATTACCAGACCATCAATTCGGATTTCGCTCTTTTCACTCCACAACACAACAGCTACACAGAGTAACGGACTTTATTTCCACTGCACTTGAACTAAAACAATACGCTTCTGGGGCATTTTTGGATGTTACTCAAGCTTTTGATAGGGTGTGGCACCAGGGTCTTCTTTTTAAACTAAAACCCATACTTCCAAGCACTTATTATCTAGTTTTACAATCTTTTCTCTATGACAGCTTCTTTTCTGTCCGACAGGGTTCCGAGACCTCATCAGTCAAGCCAGTCTCTGCAGGTGTTCCCCAAGGTTCTATCCTGGCCCTACTTTTGTACTTAATATAAACATATGACTTACCGACAAACGAAAACATCCTAACTGCGACATATGCCGACGCCACTGCAATTATTACTAAAAACGCAGACCCTACACAGGCCAGTATGACTTTACAACATCACTTAGACAATGTACAAAACTGGTGTAGGAAATGGAAATTAAAGATTAATCACGACAAATCACTACATGTTACATTTACACTTAGACATGGAACCTGCCCTCCAGTTTACGTAGACAATCACCAGATACCACAGTCAAACACAGTAACGTACTTAGAACTTATTTTTGACAAAAGGTTGACATGGGGCCCACACGTCAAGACTTTACTCTTGACTTTAAAACTTTACTCTCTTTACTTTAAAACTCTAAATTTTCGACTGAGACTATTGTATTCGATACTTCATAGACATTCTAAATAACATATCAGACAGAAACTTAACGTATACACTTATTTATTAAAACCAATATGGACTTACGCTTGCCAAATATACGGACCTGCTAAAAAGACACACGTACGAAAAATACAAACATTTCAATCGCAATTTTAAGACTGGCAACGAACTCACCACTATATGTTTCAAATGACACCCTTCATACTGACTTACGTTTTCCTACTATAACAAACCACATTCGATCGACTTACAAACGATTTCACGACAAACTAAATGGACTCATAAACAAACTTTTGCAAAACATGTCTACAACCGACATACCATCCATAACTCGGCGTAGGCTGAAAAGGAGTTGGATGAGGGACCTCCTGACCTAAAAATATAGTTCTGCTTAATGTCAGGAGGATGCACCACTGGGTGCTGTCTTCCTCATGCCTGACCACGCCATGTTTACTTAGATTTTAGCACATTTGCTTATTGTAATTTTTTTTACAGGTGTAAATAAAATATTAAGTGAGAAAAAAAAATATAGAGTATATAAGTATAGAAACATGTGTTTTATTTAAAAAAAAAACTATTATATAAACTATTATTAGAGACTTGGATTTGTTAGAACTTTGCTGAGTTGCTATGCGTACACAGCATACTGCACCAATCCTGAAGAAAATTTTTAAAGAACAAATAGATAAAATAATCTCTTAATTTTATCGGATTTTCATCACTCTCTATTAACTTTTAATAGCGTGAGTTAGTAGTGTGATAATATTTTTTCTAAAAACTGAAGCTTTCCAACGGTATATCATACATGTATATTACTGTTATTATGTTCAAAAACAATACATTGCATTAAAAAAATATTTTTTTCAGTTTTATCCGTCGATAATGTAGTTATTTTTAAACAATCAACGAAATCATAGGTACTTTGAAGGAAGAAAAATATCGGAGTTTAAGCCATGTCAAACTATTTCAATTAAAATGAAACTTATATGATATTAAAGCCCTTTAAGTTTTACATCGATTTAAGCGAGTTTAATCAAATTCTTTAGAGCCGTTTGGGAGAAAATCGTAAAAAGCTAATAAAGGGACTCGTCTGGTAAGCTGATTTTGATGAAAAAGTTTCTAACATCTCGGACTTATACTTATCTTATATATGAAATTTCGGTTACATAGGACTTTTCGGTTACGCGCGGGAGTTACCACACAGACCTTTTTTCGGTTCTTGGTCGTTTGGCCTTGGGGTAGACTAAAACGTGTATTTCCATTGAAAACTGGAATTCGAAAATTTTCACGTTCGCTATTCTTTCCCTTACAATATATTTCATATATAGATAAGTGAAAGTAAAAAATAAAAACTTTTTATTTATTTTCAAATAGTAAATTGAACAGTACATAGTAAAAAAAAAATATAATAATAATTAATTAATTAAAAATGACGAGGAACGTACAACGTTACATTTAATGAAGGTTATAGTCATTAAAATCTAGACCACAATAAATGATCCTTGAGAAAATCAAAAACTAATTCAATCGACCCCTCTCTATTACCTAGCACCTCTGATATACATATATATTCGGGCTCAGTCCCATTATATTCAGTTGTACTGAATATTATGGGCATTCTTTAAAAATATGCCGAATAGTAAGGGTTCGTCACAATGTTGGCACCGGGGCACGGGCTGCCTAGTAAAAAGATACGAGTGCGTCAGCCGCGAGTGTCCTATCCTCAGCTGGGTCAGTACGATCTCCTCCCTGCGGCTGCTACGGCTCGATGTGGCCCAGGGTTTCATTGTTTTTTTAATCATCTTAAGTTGGCTTAACTGGCTGTAGTCCCACATTTTCTGTTATCTGTCATCTTGCGAAATCGGGAAAATGCGGACGGCGGATGGATGGATTATTTAAATTTCTCTATTCGGGTTCTAGCTATCTTTAAACATAAGACCTCAAATTTTGAAGGTTGAATATTTCTTAGCTTGATTACGAAGGTTGATTATTGAAAATAATCAACAGAATAAGTTATAAAAGATGGGAGGTGATGTCATCCTCTCATTTACGTCTCGGTCTAACCTTTTATTATAATGCCCGATGAATATTTATAAAGGTACAATACTTCTTCTTAGCTCCGTGACAGCCACTCTAGCAAACATCGGCGACCCCTTGGCCGACACAAATTAATTAAGGGAAGTCCTTACAAATGTGATTATTCGCTAGTTCCAGGAACACTCAGGGCTAAATGTCCCCCCTCAATTCTCCAGGACCCAATTTATGGAATTCAAAGCTAGCCGGACCTGCCTCCAGCCACCAAGCGACCTATTCCAGGGCCATTATGAATTGCGTTAAGTAAAGTTTCCATCTCGGGTATTAATTACATTTGGAATGCTATTAATATTCCATTCACTTACCTCATGTCGCTATGGCATTTATAAATATGTCAGCTTAAAAAATCTAGATGACTTTAAATCGGTCAGGAATTTTATTTAGTTTATTATTTTAACAATAAACATTTTTATGATTTGAGAACGGTTGACTGTGAGTATTTATGGGAGAAGTTGGTTCAGGGTGCAGTCAATAGAACACACAATCGAGTATAAACTTAATTTACTGGTGACGACGTTTCGTCCTAAATTATTGGCCTTCTTTAGGGATATAAAAACCATAAACAAAGATAACAGCCAGTAGTAGAATACAATATATAAAGATGATAAGAAAAACAAATTATACCGATAATTAAAAACTATTATTTATTACAAAACAAAAAAATTTGACATAAAATTTAATTTGCCATCTGCATTTCTTTTGCAATAAGCAAATTTGTGGACTGCTGAAGCAGCGGCTCATCATAGCAGAGTTCGTTAAGTGATCAGCATATCTCTTGGCCACCGCCTGCGTAGTCGTCGGGGTGGGCTGTAAGGATTCGTAGAGCATTTTAATGTTTCTGTAAGAGGGTTGGTGTTGTATGTTAGTCTTTGGTGGAAGTTATTGTATTGTTCTGTAGCAGTGGCTGAAATAGTCGGAATGTTTAAGTCGTTATGTATAACGTCATTTGTTACGTAGAACGGTGCGTCCACTATTTTGCGCAGCACTTTCGACTGAAAGGACTGTATTCTTTGGATACTTGTTGGTTTGGCAGAGCCCCACAGTTCTATCCCGTATGTCCAGATTGGTTTTAGCAAAACTTTGTAAAGAGTTAGTTTGTTGGTTAATGATAATTTAGAGCGTCTGTCAAGTAATCTAGATAAAAGACCGTATCGTCTGTTGAGTTCTTTGCGTTTTTGTCGAATGTGGGTACTCCAGGTCAGTCTTTTGTCCAAGTGAATACCTAAATATCGAATTTCGTCGGAAGGCGGAATAGGAATATTATTAAAGTTAATGGGAGGAGAAGGTTTGTGGTTCAGGGTGAACACTACATGAGCACTCTTGGACTCGTTCATCTTTATTTTCCATCTAGAAGCCCAAGCAGAAATTTCATCAAGGTGGTTTTGGAGGGATATTGCCGCTTGTAAGGGATCCTTATCTGAACAAAGAACAGCTGTATCATCAGCAAAAGTAGCCAAAAGAGTCCTATTGTGCTGGGGAAGATCTGACATATAAATGTTAAACAATATTGGTCCTAAAACACTGCCCTGAGGTACACCTGCAAAAAACAAAAAAAAAAAAAAAAAACAAATAATTAAAAACAAAGTGAAATAGTAGTTATGACAATATAACTAAAATATATAAATATAAATATATATTTATTTTATTTTTTATTTTTATTTTTTTTTTTATTGAAATTTACAACTGTATAGGAATTCATCAAGTAAATATTCTGATAAATGATAGTGTACATGAAAAACGTGAAGAGAAACTGCCCATTGGCAGCGCTCTAGTAATCAATCTGAACAAGAAGGTCTTCTTTTCAGACGCCTCGGAGGATTGTCAGGAATTGAAGAGGAAGCAAGGATTGAAACTAGTGGGTTAGAGTGGGATTGGAATTTTTCATGGAAGGATTGATAATTGGTTTGGGCCAAATCGGCTACAAAGGAAATATTAAGGTATTTATGGTTAGCTTATTTGAGAAAAAATAAGAAGCGTTTAGGATTTTTCGAAGGATTTTGGATTGTAAGGATTGGATACGGGAAGAATTCGATGTTATAGTGGAGCCCCATAGCTCAACTCCGTAAGTCGAGATAGGTCTTATGATGGTCATGTAGATGAGTATTTTGTAATTAAGTGAAAGTTTAGAGTGTTTGTCTAGTAAGTGTTAAAGAAAGCGGCGAGCAGTTTCTTGTCGTTTCAGTCTAGTGTGCGGATCCCTTGTTAAACGTTTGTCAAGTAGAAGTCCTAGGTAGCAGGTCTGTTCAACTGGAACGAGCCGAATATTATTAATGGATACTGTAGGGCAGGATGTCATAGGTTTACGACGTAGGGTGAAGGTAATTTGGTGGGATTTGTTGGAATTTATTTTAATTCTCCAATTTTGACACCATACTTCAAGGACTCTGATGTGGGATTGGATATTTTGAGAGGCAACAGTGGGATTATTATTGACTGATAATACACAAGTGTCATCTGCATAAGTAGTACTCTGGCTTGAAAAGAATATTTGTGTTATTTATTAATTGTCTTTAAAGAAAAAAAATAATATTATTAATGTTCTAATAATAATATTATTAATGTTTTCAGCGATGAAGATGGCTTAAAATGGCTAAAATACTAAATATATTAGCCAGGAAAATATTATATGTACGGTACTTTATTCTAGAAAGGATAGAAAACAATCATTAAAAAAATCTTAAGCATTTGTGCGTATTATGAGCAGGAAAATTAATGAAATTTTATCATTTTAAATGTATTGACTCATAATGCGTTTTAAAAACTGGATCTTATTTTCTATTTGTATTAGACCAGAAGATTACATATAATTTAGGCCTAAACGTTGGCAAACAACTTTTTTTTTTCAACTATTTCATTGTTTCTCTTTCACTGGCCGCCATTCGGACTAATTTCCTCAAGAATCTCTCAACAGTCAACTATAGGCGTTCATTTTCTTAAAAATAAAAGTAACAAATAAAATATTTCAGTATAATTATGGTCGGAAATACAGTCGGCGTACAATCCTCGCCTACACCGAGAGAATTAGAGACGAAAATATTTCTGCTCCACCGATCCTGAATATAACCAACTCAACCAATCCTTCATTCCATCTTAAGCCATCACATTTAGACTTCCACTTCTTTTCACTAATATTACATTCCCTTTTCATCCGATTCAGGTAAAAAGGTTTAGATACTTATTAAACTGGGATGAAATTAATTTTAAGAGGATTAAAATCCTTTATGAGGGATTTATAAATAATCGAAAAGATGTATAAATATTTACTAATATTTTGAATTAATAAATATTAGTCCGAGGAGCGGCTTATTCTATTGTATAGAGCACTAGTCTACTGTTTTTCGGGTCCTGGGTTCAAATCTCAGCTGTGACAGAATATTATTTATTCTGTAATTTCAGCTAGGGTATGTAGACCCATCTGGGACATACACAGCCTTTATAAAGTGGTTACACGAAAAAGGTGAAAACCTAGCAGCTGAGTGTGATCAAACTTTAAGATTAAGGATATAAAATTCCCAAAAAGAATTTTTTTTGGGGAACTTTTGCATGAGTGTGAAGTTCTCCTGTGTGGCTAATGCTAGTTTCTGGCCCCCAAAGGTTTTGAGTTCGAATCCCAGACCCAGGAGGATTTTTATAATTAAAGTCTATCAAGTGTATAATTAAACGGAAATTCACTCATAACCTCCTCAAGGGTATTTGAGACCCGTGAGCCAACTGGTAGCCTCTCACAAAAACAGGCGGGAGGAGCAATGGCTCTACCAGCGGCTAAGAGCCTACATAACCTGTAGCTCCAACCGAAGAAGAAGTAAGTTGAAAAGACATAATCATTATTTACCTTAGATTTCCATTTTCCAAGGAATGTCATATACCATTTCCAGATATAAAATTCAATTTGAATACAAATGGGAGGCCAGATTTTACTTTATTACACCAAAAAAACAAAAAAAAAAAATCCTTAAAACTGTTTAAATTTTGTGATTTAGCTTCTTTTTTTATTTTTTTTTTTATAATTTTTTTTTTTAAGCCCTAAACTCAGGAACTTCCAAGACCCCAGCTACTAGCCCTCACGAGTAAGAACAAATGCTTGGCCGCCGACTTCGGGCACTTCCCATATCAGGCCTTTGTCATATGATAGAAGATCGGCAATTTCCAAAACATAGTATCTTCGAAAAGAAGGAAAGATAGAGGTGACGAGGTGCGTCCATCTACAAGAAAGGGGCAGTAATGTCTCATCCACAAGAACAGGTCTGAACCAAAGACCCTTCATGGGTTGCAGATTTACAGGTTTTTACATATTATTAATGGATAAATCGACGTTATCAAAAATAATTTTATGATTTTTCGAATTTCACTATGAAAAAAATTCACGTTCTTTTATTTCTAAATGACAACATATTTAAAACAACCATATGCGTGGGATAATACAGCAGCTTAAAAAAAAAGAAGTGATAATTTACACTACGCATTTTGCACTTTTTTACTGTTTTCCCGAAACTGCTCTAGTGATTTGGATTAAACTTACTAAGCCTGATATTTTAGCCGAAACGTCGACCCAGAAATTAAATAAGTTATACCATAGTTTGCTTTCTTCTCTGTTATCATCTCTCGTATAAATATGTATTTCTAAAATGTTATTTTGTAATTAGGATTGTATGAAACCAACTCCATTTTTATGCTTTATGGCTTCTAATCCAGCCCTTTTAATAGATATAGTAATGGTATTCTCAGTACATATCAAATGGTATGTATTCTTTAATTTACAATTTTAAATCTCAATAGCACTGAGGGAAAAAAATTGTAATGAAAATGAGATTAACAAGAAATTAAATTTTTATTTATTTATTTATTTGTTATTCCGCATCTACCCTTTCGGGTCATTAGCGGGTCTTGATTCTCTACGTTTATATTGAGTTTAACATACCAATATATATAAAAAACTCAAAAAGTCTTAAAATAATGTCCTCATCATTTCTTAATGCTTCTTTTAAGTTTGAAGGTATGTAATGTCTTGTTCTGTTGTCAGTGTACAGTGTGCATGATGTTACAATGTGTTTTATGGTCAGTGTTGTGTTACATGTATCACAGAACGGCGGATCCAGGCCTCTCATTAAATGTCCGTGTGTAAAGGCTGTATGGCCTATCCTCAGCCTTGCTAGCACTACCTCTTCCTTTCTACTTTTTCTGCATGATGTGGTCCAAGGAGATACATCTTGCTTTATCTCTTCCAGCTTAGTACTGGAAGTAGCCCATTCAGTTTTCCACTTGTTAATAATGGCCTTCCTGCAACGCCTCTTCCACTCTTCTGCTGTGGTTATGTTTACATTTTCAGTCGCAGGTTCATTCAGCCTCGCCCTGTTTGCTTCTCTGTCGGCTACATCATTTCCCACAATACCGCAATGTGACGTGACCCATGCAAGCACAACTTTTTTGTTGAAATTTTCATGCAATCGCCAAATACAATTAGTTATTTCCCTTACTAGGGAATTGTTTGACTTTGTATCAGCGATTGCTTTAAGTGAACTTAATGAGTCCGTTACTATGAGAAAGTAGTGTTCATTCATTGTCTTGACAAGCTCCCAGGCTTGATATATTGCAAACAGTTCTCCAGTAAATATCCTGTTCATTCCGGGTAATATGAACCTGAGATTAATTGTATCACTTACGACAGCACATCCAACTTCATCACATACGTTTGATGCATCAAATGCATGCATACAAAAATTATTGTATTTCTCTTTGTATTCCAAAAAATAGTTTTTTATAAAGACGCGATCTTCAAAATATTTCCCTCTTTTTGTAAGGCTTGTGTCAATCCGGATAAAATTCGTATCTCATGGATCGAATAAAAAGTCGTTCAAACTAAAAATATTATTTACGTTTAAGTTTAATTCCAGCAAAAGATCACTAAACAAACAGAAATTAAATTAAATATTAATAATACAATTTTTTTGGGAAGCCCGTGTCTGAGTGGCAAGCGCGCTAGTCTCTCATGTTACAAGTTCTGAGTTCGAAACCTAGTCCCGGCGGGGCTTTTACAAGGATGTAAAAAAAAAAAAAAAAAAAAATGGTGATTCACTCACAACCTCTCCCCCGGGTATGTGAGACCCGTCAGCCAAAGGGCGGCCACTCACAAAATTAGTCGTAGGGAGTGATGACCCTACACTGAAAATTGCATCGTGAAACGTGAGTGTAAACTCGCAGGAGTTTACACCGCGAGGCCCAAGGCCTACACGGCCTGTCGCGCCACTGGAAGAATACAATTTTTGTATATACAATACAAGTTGTAAATTACAATAAAATATTTTAGCTTTTAAAAGTTAAAGACTTTTTAATAAAAAGGTTATCTACCACGCTGCGTTGTACGATGTATTGAAGAGTAATGAAAGTCAGATGGGATTAAGTAATTGTACTCTATAGTAATTTCTATTGCACGTGTTATTTGACCTTAAAGAAATATTTTAATTGAAATTCAATGTAATTCTTTTAAATATTTTTAACTTTAAATACATTTAAAAGTTTCCGAATTTAGTTTAGCAGCTGAGGTAACTCAAAGTATGTTGTACGCACTCGATTTTTTGTTTCATATTTGGCTAAAATATATTATCAACTTATTCACACTTAACTATGAGGAGTTTAATGCAGTTTAGAGTATAATAAATCCATTTATCTTTCAATTACTGGACCACTACTGGTGTAACCCCTTAGCATTCTGTCACATTAAGTTCGTTTATTATGCTGATGCACTTCGTCTAAGGCTCCTAAGAGCACATCTGTTGTGCATCTGCTGTTTTGTTCAGTAGGGGCAGATGTCGCAATTCGTTCCTCTTGTAATAAACCTAAATGTGGCATTGTGTTGGTCAAAAATATCTGCATTGTTATGGGCTATGATTTAATGGTCCTATATAATTTCATCATTCAGGCCATTTAAATATTAAAGCTGAAAGATAGTTACGGGTGCGTTACGTCCTCAATAAAGCTTTGATATTATTATGGGACCATTAATTAAATAATAAAATTGAATACATTATAATGTTTATTAACATTTAGGATTTTTCTGTCACTTACCTATTTACAAAAAAAAAAAAAAAAAAATGTACCTCTACTTCCTATGGAGAAACTTGGGTTCAGTACTTAAAATTCGTACCTTATTGTAGCCAACGACAGTGCAAGGAGGTGAATATGTCTAAATCACGCTCAGCCACGCTATTTTCCAAACATTTGGGTACCCTCTGAATAATGACAAATAAAATTAAATGAAAAACCTTTTTATTATTCTGGGAATAAAGTCACTTAACAATAAAATAAAAATACCGGAACAATGTGGTCATAGCTTTAAACACCAATGAGATGAACTGAAATAATTATTTAATGTTATAAAATATGCTGGTTTTTGAAATCAGAATCTTAGAGTGAAATATATAAACAGAAATAGCTACTTCATTAGTGCTAATTACAATAATATAAACATAACAAAATTGACATTTTCTAACATACGCGGTTTGAGGTTATAATCTGTTTGACTGGGTGAGGAGAAGGTAATTAAAAAACAGAGATTCGAAGGACGGATTTTAGGAGGAGTGGAATTCCAAAGAGAGGTTGCTTTGTTTAGAAAGGACTTGTAAAAGGCAGGATGGTGAGGAGGAGAGGTGAGAAAGACGGAATCTTGCAGAACAGAACTGAATTTATGGCTTAAATTGAAGGGAATGGAAGATATAACTGAGACGCTGAGTTCTAAGAACCTGATAGGGGAAGGAAGCTAATGGAGAATAATAATAACCTTAACCACTTTTTTTTTTCTATCCACCCCTACCTCGCCTTAGAAGGCTATACGGGAGTTCTCTCGTGCCAGGGGGTGAGGGCGGGGGATATATGCCGAAATAAAATCCCCTAGCACGAGAGTCGAACTCGTAATTATTTGGCTTAACTTTTCGGTTATTTCTTGCTAGGCAACGCGTGCTCACAACAACGCGCGCTGACACCCTCGGCCACCCTGTCCCCTCGTAATATTGGGTTATATGCGTGTCTCTGTTTATCCCAATTAAAAATAGTATTGCACAGTTCATAATACTCTTAAGTTTTCTTCGAGATCACCAGAAGTCCGCTGTACACCACTCAACCGTAGTTAAAGTTGGGAAAGACTTGTGAGGTAACAAGGAGCATTGCGATTATTGAATGGTAGGAGACGATGGAGGCGACGGAATGGCTTTATGGTTACTATGGTTCGGCAGGATATTTGGAAGATGTGCGGTTTCCAGGAGAGAGTTTGATCATGAGTAGCACCTAAGTTCTTGACAGTTGAGTGAAAAGAGATAGGAGTACTGTTTAGGAAAATGTTGGGGAGGCTGGGAATGGATTTACGGGGGTTGCTATCAGGAAAGCTTAACAAGAGTTTGTTGCCGTTTTCCCAGACATTTATATTTTTTACATCCTCCTGTAGTTTAGAGATTGTATCAGGAAAGTATTTTAGAGTAAAGGAGATGTAGATCAGAACATCGTCGGCACAGAGATGGTATTGGGAGTGCTTAATGGAGAACGGAAGATTATTTATGAATATGGAGAAAAGGGTATGTGATAAGGAGGAACCTTAAGGAACAAATTTTTTCAGAGACAGTGAGTCGGAGCGGGGTTTATTAGAAACGACAACGTACAGGGAACGGCCGGTAAGGAATGATTAAAAACCATTGAAGAGCGCCTGTGCCTACTGGGAGTCTATGGAGTTTAGTTAGCAGAAGATGGGTAAGCCCTATCAGGATTTCAATACTCTAGGGCCCCTCCACGGCTGAAATAACACAATAAATAAAAGACTCACTAGACTAAATCACTCTCGAAATAAACCTTTTAGAGTCCCTTAAGTCCAAATAATAAAGTAATCTAAAAAAAGATCTATGTGTGTCAGGTAATTCTAGTTCGAAAACGGCAAGTCATGCAATATTAAAACTTTACATTATATATGCCTGGGATGTTGAAACAACCTTCTCATTAAAATCAACTAATCAGATGAGCTACTACGACGCATTTTTCACAATTTTCTAAAACGATTTTGATAAAACGTTTTGTTCTAATTGAAATTGTGTTTTTATAAATATTTGAGAAAATATTCTTCTAAGGTACCTATTGTTGATTAGAGAAAAATGTTATATTATAGAGAAATAGTATTATAGATTTATAACATATTGTTGAAAATTAAATCAAGCGTCGGTAACCACCTCAAAACAATCGGTAAGGTAAACAAGCATGAATGTTGGGTGCTACACACCTAAAATAATCGCCAAAAACAAAACAAAAAACAATGATATGAAGGTTGTACCAAACTTTTTTGCCGGAAAAAAAACGACCACTTTCTGTTCCCAATGGTTACTTGTGTTGAAAATAGAATACGCCACGATAACAGTAAAGGTTCTGGACAGTGTCGGAAGAAGGGAGAATGCTTTCTCTTCCCTTTCCAATGCCCCAACTCACCGAAAAAAGGTTACTGATTGGTGGGCTTCATTTGGTTTGCTACACTACAGATTATTAAAACCTTGAAGAAACCGTCAATGCTGAAAACCATAAAAATCAAATTGTTGCCACATAAATGCAATAATGAAGCCATATTTAGTCAACCGGGAGTTGCCCGTTTTGTTGCATGATAACACCAGGCCACTTGTCTGAAGTGTGACTTAACATATACTGTTTGACCCTGGATATGAAACTCTGCCATATCAGCCCTACTCTTCGAACTTATGGAAGAACACATTTAATGGACAAAAGCAATAAGAAAACTTGTTTATAGATTTTAAGAAAGTTTTGAGATCGTGAAAATTTTTTAATTTAGTTTTCAACGGAAAATACAAATTTTAGGATTCCCTGAGTTCAAATACCCGAGTCAGTGGCTGTATGGTCTCTGCCAATGCCAGCCATTCACGGGGAACAAAAAAAAAAAAAAAAAATTAAGTTACGCGAAAAGGCTTATTTATGTGTGTGTGTGTTTCTGTGTGTTAGGGCGTGTTCGTGTTTGGTAAGTCTAGCACGATACCGAAAATTCGTGCGAAAATAAAATTTTATATTTAAGACAGTTTATATACCAGAGATTTAGAAAAACTTGTTCATCAAAATCGGCATCTCAGAAGAGTCCCTTTATGTAATACATTTTGCACCTTTTTGCGATTTTAACAGAAACTGCTCAATAAACTAAATTTCTGTAAGTATGAAATATAAAAAAAAAAAAAAAAAATTAAAAAAATTAAAGATAAAAACCAGCAGTGGAATACAATATATAAAGATGATTAGAAAAATAAATTGTACTGAAGATTACAAACAAAGTGAAATAGTAGTATTGACAATTGATAAATGTATTAATTCCTACAAACAAAAACAAAAGAGGGGAAGACATTCTAATAAAAGGTGTGTTATATTTTACAGTTTTAATTAATTATCTATTTAATTAACTAATTAATTTTAATTAATGTGAGACGTTATAAAGTTAAAAAATAAAGAAAGTGATGAAAGTTAAAAAATTGTGATGAAATAGTTATAATAGCGGGACATTATAAAGTTAAAAAATTTAAAAAATACATTTAACGGTAAGAGAAAAAGAGTTATAAATCTATGACGTACAAAATGTCCATTCTTTCATAAATGTGAAAAATTAAAATATAAAAATATAGTGAATACGTGTGTATACATATCTCTCTGTGAAATACTTATTTGAAAAGTTTTAAAGAGAACTAAATAATTTATAATGTCTCGCTATTATAACTATTTCATCACTATTTTTTGACTTTCATCACTTTCTTATTTTTTAACGTCTCGCATTAATTAAAAGTAACTAATTAATTTAACAATTAATTAATTAAAACTGTAAAATATAACACACCTTTTAATAAAATGTCTTCCCCTCTTTTGTTTTTGTTTGTAGGAATTATTACATTTATCAATTGTCATTACTACTTTTTCACTTTGTTTGTAATCTTCAGTAAAATTTATTTTTCTTATCATCTTTATATATTGTATTCCACTGCTGGTTGTATCTTTGTTTTTCTTATAGCCCTGAAGAAGGCCTATAATTTAGGCCGAAACGTCGGCACCAATAAATTAAGTTTACGCTTAATTGTGTGCTAAATTTACTGCACCCTCAACCAATTTCTCTCATATATACACACAGTCAACCATTGTCACTTCATAAATTTCTGTAAATTTCAGTGGTTTTATTATCATGTAGGATATTTATTGAATCTTAAAGCTATTTTCAGACGTTTTGTTCTTATTTATTTAAACAACTTTAGAGAGGAATTTTTTTTTTCATTACCTCCTGATGCGAATTTAGCAAGAGTAATCCTCAAGAGAATTTAGCAAGAGTAATGTGGCTTTTCTGTCTGATGAGTCTGATTCCGAAGACGAAGATTGCGTTTTGATAAATAATGATAATCAGTAAGATAGCAATGCTCCCCAAGTTAGTTGGGTTGCTTTTTATACAGCATGCTATTTTTTCCATAATGGACATCTTTTTTCTATAAAAATCTTATCATGAAATACACAAAATTTGATTAATATTATTTTTCTGTTTTAAAATATTTTTTCTTTTAACATTTTTTTCCTTAAATTAGTTTTCTCATTTTATTTTTCCTTTTCTTTCTTATCTCTCATATTAATTGGAATATATATGTTTATATAGAAAACAAGTATATATTAATAATAATCATAATAATTATCACAACATGACATCCTATAACAACCATATGAAACTCAGCTTCAACATCAAATATGTAGGTAGCATATACAAGAAAAATAATGAAATAAGGTAAAATAATACTAACACAATAAAAAGTTAAAAGATTAAAACTATAATATAAAAGTTGATATTTAATTTATCAACAGTTAAACGGATCCAAATGTGTATTTCTCTTTTATTTTAGTTGTTTATATTAAATAATATACAATACTATTAAAATTCATCTGTTAGAAAGAAAAAAAAAAGTTTAAACTTATTTATGATTCGATCCTACCTTACCATTTACGAGTCTAAAATACACCTTACCTACGGAATAATTCCATAAGCCGAGAATTGAGCATCTAATTAGTTTCCTTCGTGTTTGAATTTTCTTTAGTTTCGTTATAATTATTTTTTAAAGTATAAATAGGGGTTAAAAACGCCCGGTCAGATTGGAGTGGGATAAAGGTTCACCTAAATCAAAAGACCGCGACGAACATGCCTTAATGGAAATAAGCCAGAAAATTTAATTTAAAGAGGGGGGGGGGCGAGAGGCGGGTATAAATAAATCTAACGAGATGGGGGGAGGGGTTAATTGTATTTAGTGGTGTAGCATTTTCGGGAGGGGGCACCCTTTGCGGCGTCTATTGTTGTGTAGATCCCGTCGCATTAAACTCATATCACACACCATCTGACCCATCTCCTTCGTCATTTATGTAGGCTCGTCCATCATCCGATAAATTTGTGTAGTAATCCCTTGTGTGCGTGGGAAAGCCTGGAGCGATACTGCTCTTCGCTCACGAACAAAAAAAAAAAAAATCATTATGGGTTTTATTCGGCATTGTTTATTCAGTCCGTTCTCCAGTATAATATTTTTTTTTCCATTAGTATGCTTTTTCATTATTCCCCTACCTCTTTAGAAATTCTGTTCAAGTATTCATTTCATATAGTATATAAAATGGAATTATATAATTATATGATAATGTAATTAATTTTCTATTTTACTCTATATATGCTTAAAGTTCATCGTCACACATACATACATATCTCTTTCGCTTTTTCTCCTTCTCTCTCTCTCTTTCTCTCTTTACAATCCGTGTATCTGATAATATTTTTCCTAAAATCTTTAGCTATCCAACGGTATATTATACATGTATATTACTATTCTTGTGTTCCAAATAACAAAAATTGCATAAAAAATATGTTTGCACTTTTCTCCTTTAGTTGTTTATCAAATTCGCTCAACTTTCATATTTAGCTGTTATTTATTTATGCTAATAAGATGATGTGCCTAATTTTTTTTTAATATGTAAAAATTAATGTACTTTAGAGGAAGAAAATATCAGCATTTAAGCTCCGTTAGACTATTTCAATTAGAATGAAACCTACACAATATTAAAGTCCGTTAAATTTTACATCAATATAGCGAGTTTAATCAAAATCGTTAAAGCCGTTGTTGAGAAAATCATAAATAGGTGCAAAATGCATGATATAAAGTAGTACCCCAGTCAGCTGATTTTGATGAAAATGTTTTTGTAACATCTCGAGCGTATAGTTGTCCTAAATATCAATTTCAGTTTAATAGGGCTTTTTTAACGCGCTGGAATAACCACATACACACGTCTCTTGACCTTCTTTTTCAAATTCCCAAAAGAAACTTAGAGGATGTACCGTTCTCGTCCAGAAAGGCTCTTGTGCTAGATCATGATGCCTGAAAACATTGCGGTAGAAACATGTGTCGAAGTTTGGTTATTATGATGGACAAGATAGGGCTCAGAAGGCAATTGCGTGTTCATTCAAGGAAGAGAGTTAGATGGAGATGGTACTCGCCGTGGTACAAGCACCTACTATTGCACCAGGTATGAGGTTAAATCAGTATCCCTACCATTTAATTTAATAGTCGAGCAAATATTTGTAGAATATAAGTCTTTTTTTTTCAATGGCCTGACATGCCATGTTGGTCCTTGGCTGTGTATGTAATCTCCTGGGATAATACTTAGTGATTCCCAATGATTTATAAGACAGGGTCATCTTATGATACTTTTAAAATACATAAATTATTATTAATTGTGTAGCAACTGTCTAATCATATTAAGCGTTATAGCTAAGCCAACAATTTCTTCTGAATTAGTATCCCTACCATTTAATTTAATAGTTGAGAATATATTTGTAGAATATTAGATTTTTTTTTTAATGGCGTGAAATGCTATGTTGGTCCTTGGCTGTGTGATTAATCTCCTGGGATAAACATAGGATTCCCAATGATTTATAAACAGGGTCATCTTATGATATTTTATAGAGTAAATATATTAAAGTGGTGATGTATTAATTCTGTAAAGCCACAATTTCTTCTAAATCAGTATCCCTACCATTTAATATATATTAGTTATTGAGAATATAAGACTTTTTTTTCAATGGCCTGAAATGCAGAGTGGCCCTCATGCGGGCTGTGGATAAATGCCCGTGGATACAACAGCATGGGTGGATTCCCATAGGTTGTACAAGGAAGGGATGCACCATCTATGAGTATTTAGAGTAATATAATAAAGTGGTGATGTATTACTTGCTGTAAAGCCAATTGCTTCTAAATCAGTATCCCTACCATTTAATTTAATAGTTGAGAATATAAGACTTTTTTTTTAAAGGCCTGACATGAGTGAACCCGCCCCTACCAATTCGCAGAGGGGACTGGCTAGGAAGGAAATGCCCCGTGTGGTAGTAGCACAACAGCAGCGGATAGGATTCCTCATAGGTGCACAAGGGTAAGAGCCATGCACCCCATCCTATGAGGGGGATAGGAAGTATAAAGGAGAGAAAGTATTTGAGGGATCTTAAATAATGATAGACCATATTATGATACAAGGCAGAGATAATCTGACATAGGAAGATGCCATGTGGTAAAAGCAGGTAGGTGATCTGATGAGCTGTGCGGACTCTTGGAGATGTTAGTCATCAATGTCAATAATTGACGGTGAGAGCTTTTCTGCCTGACTAGTGTCTTGGCCCTAGGTCAAATTACCTCGAAAGGATTATTTATTCTTACAAATCAGTCACATAAACTCAGGTATTCACAACCGTTGTAATGAGTTACGATGTACAATATTATTAAATAGTACGTCTTCACATATTCGGCCGGTGACCCAAGAAGCCGCCGCTAGCGCTATCAGTGAGCAAGCGCGTGAAGCATCCGCTACACATGTATGCAGATGTCACCGTTTAAACACCTCTAAAAGAGAGGAGAAAGTGAAAAAAGAAAAATCAATACTTCCTTTCTTTTCATCAGCTTCTAAGGTCTTTTAATATCCCCAGCCTGAGATGAGACAATGAATTAAATAAACCAGAGGCCGTTATTTTTTCCTGATGTGGTAATCTCACTAAGGGATCTCAAACCCGCCCAGAAAGGGCCACTTAACCGAAAATACTCTGTCATTGGGTCCGGCCAACTTAACTCGTCTATCTTTTTAAATAAGAGAGTTTAAAAGTTACAAGTTGAGGGCGGGCGCCAACCCTCCTGCCTCCGCCTAATCGTAGATGAAGTTTTCTCTTGAAATTAAAGGCAACTACCGTTTGTTTAACTTTGAAAATTTTAGAATAATTAATCATTGAGTGGTGCCTTCCGAGTACTGTTCTGTCTCTAATTGCCAAGAATTTTACTCGACCTCCCATAATCAGTCTCTTCACAATTAGACACCCAAGTCTGGAGAATTGATTAAATTCATATGATAGCAAACAAGGAAGTCATGTTAATGAATTGAGGCGTCGATTTCCAAAAGGTACCATGTCCACTTTAGATAATAGAATATCTGAAGTTATCTCCATAAGATAGGTGTGGATTAGGATAGGTTTAAATTGTTTGGTCAAGGAAAAATTGGTGCTGACCACTTAGACACATCGCCTACCTTGCCGGACACACTAAAAGTGAAACTTATAAACGATTATACAAAAAAATAAAATTTATACTGGTCAGGAAGATGTCGGGTGACAGAATGACCAACGACTCTTGCCAAGGGGGGGGGATATATATATATTACTTTTAATTACCTATATACGAAATTACCAATATACAGGGAATTGCGATTTTGCAATCGCGAACATTTTTTTTATTCCAGTTTTAAACGGAAACCCACAATATAGGGTCCCCTGAGTCCAAGTGACCATTTTACGCAAAAAGGTCTATGTGTCTGTGTGAATGTCCGTGTGTGTGTGTGTGTGTGGTAAGTCGAGCGCGAAAACAAAAAGTCCTATGAACTTGAAAATTTTGTATTTAAGACAACTATTTGCCATATCTCAAAACATCTCCGTCAGAAAGCCATCTTATTCCTCACCTACATCTACAATGCCGTTCTCCGTACTACTTATTTTCCTGCCTCCTGGAAATTATTCATAGTAAAAATGATTCCTAAACCCAAAAAGCCAGCTGAAAATCCATCTTCCTACCGTCCCATATCTGGTTAATGTATTATGGGTAAAATTCTGGAATAACTCCTTCTGAAACGTATATACCCAATCCTTGATTCCCATCATATTATTCTAAATCACCAATTCGGAATCCGTACATATCACTCCACTATCCATCGTGTGGTGGACATTGTCTCCTCTGCGTTGGAGCGCGGATTGTACTGCACGGAAGCCTTTCTCGACGTAGAACAGGCCTTTGACCGAGTCTGCCATCCGGGATTGGTTTACAAGCTGCGTCTATTTCTCCCTTCTATCTATTTTCTAATTATCCAATCCTACCTCGCTGATAGATCTTTTAAAATAAATCACAATAGTTCCTATTCCTCCCTGTTTTCTCAATCTGCTGGTGTTCCTCAAGGCAGCATCCTTGGACCCGTTCTTTATACAGTCTATACAGCTGATATCCCAACCCTTCTAAACACTTTCCTAAACAAATGCTCCAACCTATCAAGTAATTACAAATGACTTATTTACATGACCATCATAAGGCCGATATGGACATACAAAGTAGAGCTATGGGGCTTTACTAAACTATCGAGTTCTTCTGGTCTCCAATCCTTACAATCCAAAATCCTTCGTAAAATCCTTAACGCTCCTTACTTTGTCACGAATAAAGACCTTAATGTCCCATATGTTTTTGTATTAGCCCGAATCAGGTATCAATCATTCCATGAAAAGCTCCATTTCCACTCTAATCCACTAGTTTCTATCCTGTCATCCTCTTCGATTCCTGATAATCCTCCGAGGCGTCTAAAAAGAAGATGGCCCCGAGACTTTCTAGTATAAAATACTTTTAGAGTGCTGCCAATGGGTAGAGTCTCTACATGTATTTCATGTCAGTTTACTATGTCTATCACATTTACTTGTATATAATAATACATTTGTAAAAGCCAATAAATATGTTTTTTAAAAAAAAGAAAAAAAAAGACAACTATTAAAATGGGAAATTAGTTCGAAAATTATCGAATTACAGTTTTCAACGGAAATACACGTTTTAGGGCTCCTTGAGTCCTAATAACGAAGCCCCACAAGAAGATCTGTGTGTGTCTATGTGTATGTGGTACATCTAGCGCGAAACCGATGATATACATGAGTTTTCGCGCTAAATTTATAAAATTCATGGTGTAACGTGGCACTTTTGGTTCATCAGCAAATGTTATAAAGTTGTTATATCATTCCAGGCATATAACTATGTAAAATATATAATTTAATTTTACCTTTGGCTTGCAAAAAAAAAAAAAAAAAAAAAAAAAACTTCAAGTGACTTTTATTAAATTTATTTATTTCATTTTATTTTACTTCCCTTTTTTTTGGACTCTGGAGGCTCTAAGACGTAAATTTATTGTTAATATTTAAATTTAGGTATTTGATGTTGTTTGAAGTTCCTATTACTGCCGATATATATTTTTATACAAAAATTACCTGAACAAAAATGTTATTTTTTAATTTTTTTCCTCGATGATGGACTCCAAGGATTGATTCCGACTGGGTAGCAACATCGATTCAAGAATACAAAGACCGAAAAATTACTCCGAGCTAGGGAGGACGTTTCGCTTCACTAGACCACACGACAATTCCTGATATACGGCCGGTTTGATTTAGGTCCCAGTGTTTAGATCACTAGGATACCAGCCTGTATTTCTCGCCGATTGATCTGACGGAACTAGGAGCAACGGCTAGCTAGTGAGAAACAACAGGTCAGTCATTATAATTCTTGTATTTAACTGTTTCATTTATATTTTTAACAGATAGACTATTTTAATTTAAAACATTAAAAATGTATATAAGGCTAGTGATACATAGTAATATCCTAAATCACTTCAACTACACCTGTCATCTCAGATCTTAATGTAATTTAATACCATATATATTTTTTTATATGTATTAATATTATAGAAACTACTAAGTGTGTGGCTCTAGCGCCCTCACTCAGTCTCCACTGGCTAGACTGGTGACGCGGCTGAATGAGAGGCGCTGGGAACTCATGGTGTGCCACTCCATCCACTTCTGGGTGTAGGGGTTCGATTCGGAGTTCCCAGGAGCAGTATGTAAATAATGTATATAGGTATGAATGTGGCCAAGATTTTATTTACTTTATATTTTATTTTTAGTTTACTTATCTTATTTCATCTTATGTTATTATATATATATATATATATATATATATATATATATATATATATATTTTTTTTTTTTTTTTTTTTTTGTTTATTATTATTATTTATTTATGCATTATTTTATTATTACTTTTTTTTATTTATTTTTTTTATTTTTTTATTGTTATGTCTGTTTTTGTTTTGTTTTTACTCTGTACATATGGTATGAATGACTTCTTTTAGCCCTAATACTTATTGCCCAAGATAGTGGCAGATTGTATTATTTCTCAATAAAGCAATATTATAAAAAAAAAAAAAAAGAAACTACTAAAGAAAATTTTTGCGCAAGATTCACAACTTTCACTTACTTTTAGAGTTTTCAACTGGAATCAACGTATTTGATTTTGCTGAGTCCAAATGACCAAGCCCCACTAAATATGTGTTGTAAGTCGTCTGAAAACGATAAGTCATATGATGTAAAGATTTCACATTTTAAAAACGTATATATCTACCTGGAATGTTACCCCCAATGCCCTTCACTCACTCCCAAAAAAATAACAAAACAAAAACGGCAAATATAAAATACGAAAGAATTTGATAACCAACTAAATAAGAATATATTTGTAATTCTTCTCATAATTTAAATAAATTAGGAGTTAAACGATGCTAAAATAAAGGTTTCATTATTACAATTTGTTTGACATAAAATAATCAATTGGATAACAAACAAATTGTTTTAATTAAACCTTTATTTTAGCATCTTTTAACTCCTAATTCATTTAAATTATAAGAAGAATTACAAATTGATTAACAGTCCTTTGATTAATACATTTAACTAACATAACAGAGAATAATGATTCCCGAGTTTCTGTGATGTCAAGTACCCATTAAAGGTCCATGTCCTAATAAGAATTGAATAAGCATAATTTAGGAATCATCCTGTAGCATCGTCTAATAAGCTAAATTACTAATTAATTATTTATTTAATTATTAATTATTTTATTGATTATTATTCATTATATCCTCCCTTGGTGAAATATTTACATATGATTATGAAATCAAGAATAATAAAATTCTTGATTTTACATAGATACACAAATATATATATATATATATATATATATATATATATATATATATATATATATATATATTTTTTTTTTTTTTTTTTTTTTTTTTATACCGAACATATTCACATGAAATGTCTGTTTTATAGTTTCTGAAATACATAAAAGATTTTGCAGGTCTCTGTTGTTTTCTTCCGAATGTTTACATATTTAAAGTAAACGTTACTAATCCTCTTCCTTTGTATTATAAACATCAGCTTCCCCACCAATTACCCACTTTTTAGTATACTTCCAGATCTGAACATGGAAACACGTGATTTTCGAGTAATATTTTTGTACGAGTTTAAACTCGGACATTCAGCAGCTGAGGCCGCAAGAAATATTTGCAAGGCATTTGGGAAGGGAGTGTTAATGAACAGACCATTCGCCATTGGTTTGCTAAGTTTTCAGCAGGGGATACCCATGGTTACAGTATGGTGGTCCATGGCTGGGATAATTCATTATTCCTTTTTACCTAGAGGTGAAACCATTACCTCTACAACGTACTGCAAGGAAATTGATCAAATGCATAAAAAATTATTTAAAAAACTACCTGGATTGGTAAATCGGAAGATTCCGTGCAAAAAATTGAAAGAACTGGGCTACGAAGTTCTTCCGCACCCACCATATTCTCCCGACTTGTCTCCAACAGATTACCACCTGTTCAGGAATTTAGACAACTTCGTCAAAGAAAAACTTTTTTAAAATGATGATCAAGTGAAAAGTGCCTTTTCAGATTTTGTTTCACTTCAAAGCTCAGAGTTTTCAGTTCGGGAATAAAAAAGTTGGTGTCACGTTGGAAAAATGTGTAGAAAAAGAAGGTACATGAATGAAATTATCTTGTTTTCATATCGTATTTTTAATAAAAATCCTTTACCTTGAAAACGGACATTTCATGTGACACAACCGAATAGATGTGCAATATGCTGTTTAAAAGCTAAATACTTGAGATCAGATGTTGTTCTATATACCAAGTTGTGTAATGTATAGGAGAATAATGAAAGGTGCATAAAATTGAGTGATTGTTAAACTTAAAAATTACTTTTTTTACTTTCACTTACCTATATATGAAATATATAGTAAGAGAAAGTATTGCGATCGTGCAAATTTTCTGATTCCAGTTTTCGACAAAAATACTCGTTTTAGGTTCTCCTGAGCTCAAATGACAATGTCCCGCAAAAAGGTGTGTGTGATAACTCCTGGGCGAAAACGAAAAGTCCTATGAAACTGAAATTTCATATTTATAACAACTACACGTCCGAGATGTTACAGAATCTTTTTCATCAAAATCAGCCGACTGAAAGATCTACTTTATACCATACATTTAGCTCCTTTTTACGATTTTCTCGAAAATGGCTCTGACGATTTTGATTTAACTCTCTATATCGATATAAAATTTAATGTGCTTTAGTCTGACAGAGCTTAAATGCCGATATTTAAAATGTTTTTTCCTCTAAAGTACCTTTAATTTTGTATATTTTATAAAAATAACCATATTATCTTGTAAATTAACGATAAAAAACGGGTAAATACATAAGTTGAATGTATTAGATCTCTAGCTAAAGGAGAAAACTGTAAAAATATTTTTTAATGCAATTTTTCGTTTTTTATCATAAGAACAGTAATATAGATGTTTAATATATCGTTAGAAAGCTAAAGAATTTAAAAACAATATTATCTTATACACAAGCTTGTAAAAGTTAATAAAAAGGCGATAAAACTAACTGATTATTATTTCAGATAAAAATATAATAGATTTTTTAATAGAGCACATGTTTCAATAGAATTTCAATTTAATTAATTCTTTATTAATTTCACTCATTTTTATCTCTTACTGTATTTTAAAATTCTCTAATCGATTTAAAAAACGGAGGTAAGTGAAAGTCGTGTGTTGGCCACTGGATATTTTTTATAAAGAAGATGTAGTTTTTTTATCTTTATCATTGAAAGTGCATTAATAAAAATGAAAAAAGAACTAAACTAAATAAAATTATTTAAAAAAATAAATTAATTAAAAAGTATGTATAGTAACAAACAATGTATTTATACATGTGCAAATAAGGACTTATTCATACTCAAATTGATTTCAACAATTGATATAACTGAAATTTTAGTGCTTCGTCCACCAATCTTTTTTTGTGTGCATTAAAAATATTCCTACCCATCCTTCAAGGTAAGGTATTCGCAAATCCAGGTGATCTGAATACTTTGTCCGGATACCCAGAGCCAAACTGGGACGGCTCACTGATCGAGGATTATCGCTAATGGGCCGGGTAGAATGTGGCTGAACATACAGGTGTCAAATACCTGTTGTGCTCGAATCCTGTGGTCACAGGTCTGGGTTCATGTCCCGCATCCTAAGCCCCGTATTGATTACAGTCGTTTAGGACTTTACGTCATTAATTGCCCAAAGGTGCTGATCTGATCTAATACAAAAACTCTTTAATCTGGCAATTGAGACGTTATTTCCAATAGGTACTATATCCACTTCAGACAATTTTACAGGGAACGCAAAAATCTGTCATTTATTTATTATTGGACCGATTTACATGATTTTTTTTTTTTTATTAAAATCTAAAGCTGATTTTTAAGTGTGTTACTAAATTATTTTTCATATTATTGCACTTTTATCATGACTTTCAAACAATATAATATTGATATAGAATTTTTGGAATGAAACGTGGATATAGGAAAAATTAAAAGGGATATAGTACTTTTTTTTGAAGAACATAACACGCGATAAGTTAATAACAATCACTATAACCTTCCTCATACAACATTACCGATTACTAATGTCTTTACTATGTTAATTACTAAGTTATGTATATTTCCTTATTCTCTCTCTTAGAAATATCTTTCTTTGTTGGTTAATTACATTTCATTATCTATTGTTCATTAATAAAGTGAGCATTCAAAGGATCATTTATTTATTTCTAGCACCATAATAACAAAGTATGTAATGATAAAATTTGTTTTAAACTTTTATATTGAGGATGTATAGTCGACCGTAGAAACTATTATAGGTGGAATAGTTAGGAACCAGTCATTTTTTGAAAAGTTTTTAATTTCGCCAACGTTTCGGCCCAAGCTTGTGAGCCATCATCATAAACACAAATACGGTTAAGAAGAGGTTTTTTTATCAGGATATGTTGATTTTAGAATTACAAAAGAGTTTACCTCAGTTCTAGTGTTATTTTCTGATGTCGCTGTGATTGTTGCTGGAGATGAAGTAACAGTAAGTGATGAATCGGCGTCCGGATGTTGTGAAGGTGACACTAGTGATGAACATGTAGTGGCAGGTTTATAAGATGAAGAGTACATCTCTCAGATGTGATGGTTTCTGAAGTTTGCTATGATGAAGTTGAGGTTCCAAGTAGAGTGAATTATATTGAGGATGTATAGTCGACCGTAGAAACTATTATAGGTGGAATAGTCAGGAATCAGTCATTTTTATACAAATATATATATATATATATATATATATATATATATATATGTATACATAGTTTTTTTATCAAATTCGCTCAAAATGCATATTTAGCTGTTATTTATCAACGCTAAGAAGATGATGTGCCTAATTTTTTTTTTTTTTTTTTTTTTTTTTTTTAAATCAAAAGATCAGCTGATGCGCTCGATGATAACAGTCATACGTTACTTCGTCTCTCACATTTTTGCTTTTTTCAGTAGGAATTCGCTTGAGTTCAGTCTGGAAAACATCACTAGACCTCAGGAATACTACAGCAGTGAATATTGAAGAAATTTCGTGATGTCCTCGAAAGTTACAAGTAAAAGATCTAGATCTGCAGGTTCAATCTCGTCTCCCACAAAACAGAGACCTCGCCGTGATAATAATAAAAAAATGATTCCACCAGCGACTGCTTCAGCTACCTCTTTAGGATCTGAACCACAGCCTAGCACATCATCACAAGGATTAACTGAAGAATCGCCGTTTTTTACACCGAACCCATTTCAGATCCTTCAAATTGAAAAAGAAACAATGGAATCTTCTCCTATACCAAAAGAACCACAACCTCCACCAATATTTGTTAAAAATATTAAAAACTTTCAACTACTGTGTGCGCATTTAAACAAAATAACTGATCCAAACAGTTATTATTGTATAAGTAGAACCAGTGATACTAAAATATCCCCGACTACCGCCGAAACCTACAGAAAAATAGTAAAATATCTGACAGAGACCAAAGCTGATTTTCATACATATCAGTTACGTCAGGAGAGAGCTTTAAGGGTTGTAATTAGAAACCTACACCCTTCGACACCAGCAGCAGCTATCCAAGAGGAACTGACGGAGATAGGCTATAAAGTGCGACAAGTCACCAACGTCCTAAAAGATAAAATTCCACTGCCTTTATTCTTTGTGGACTTGGAACCATCAGCAGGAGTTGAAAAAATTTATGACCTCAATAGATTATACTATACTAGTGTAAGAGTTGAAAAACCTTACACTAAGAAGGAAATAGTTCAGTGCCACAATTGTCAGGCATATGGTCATACCAGAAGTTATTGTCACCACATACCACGCTGTGTGAAATGCGGTGAACAACATAAGTCAGAAGAATGTACAAGACCAAGATCAACACCCGCTGTTTGTGCTCTGTGCCTCAAGGACCACCCGGCTAACTACAAGGGATGTCAAATCTACAAGAACCTCAAAAGCAGATACCAAAAACCTCAGAATCTGGATGAAACAGCTGAACCGATCAGAAGCAGAAGACAACCTTCAAAAACAATTGATTCCAATGTAACATTTGCCCATCTACTAGGAGGTGGGAACCAGAACAAGGAGGCCGAGGCCCTGCCGGAACAACGCACACTTCAAAATCCTCAAACCGTTCCACAACCAGCTATTCCTCAAAATTTACCCAGCCCTCAAAAACCTCATCCGCATCAAATTTCTCATATTCCTCCTCCATCAAATGTCTCAGACCTTACAAGTTTGATGACATCCTTCATCACTGAAATCAAATCCCTCGTTATGCCGCTAATATCACTACTTACTAATCTTGTATCAAACTTAATCCCTTCCTTAAAAAATCCTTAAATGACTTCACCTAACTCCTTATCCATTCTCCTATGGATTGCGAATGGTGTTAGAAATCATACTGACGAACTTACAGCTTTATTGCAAGACAAAAACGTTGACGTAGCACTTATTACTGAAACTAGACTAACCACTAAACAGTTCATCAAAATACCTCAATACGTAACATACCGTACGGACCACCCAGACGGCAAAGCCCATGCCGGTACTGCTGTCATTGTGCACCAGTCCCTCTCTCATCACTTACTCCCACTTCCTACCTATGATTTCCTACAAGCCACAGCCATAGAAATCAAAACTTTTTCCTTTCCGGTAACCCTTACATCAGCATATTGCCCTCCCAAACATTCCATTTCCAACACCGAATTTGTATCCTTTCTAAATTCCTTAGGAAATCATTTCGTTCTGGGTGCAGACCTAAATGCCAAGCATCAGCAGTGGGGTTCGAGAACCACGAATTCTCGTGGACGAAATTTGCTGTCTGCACTCAACTCCCGTCATTTCAATCTCCTACCTCCTGATTCCCCTACCTACTGGCCAACCGTAATCCTGACATCCTTGACTTCTTCATTCACAGCGGATTAGGCTCCCTCAACTTATCTGTAACTCGACTTGATGAACTATCCTCAGACCATAGTCCACTGATCCTAAAAGTATCTCTCACTCCAATTCCAAAACCTATCCCACCGTCATTTATCCGAGGCCCTGTCAACTGGAACCTATTTCGCCAAATCCTGACCGATAATATTAACCTTAGAGCGACCCTCAAAACCACAGAAGACCTTGACGATTCCGTCTACTCCTTCACCACCGCCATTCAGCAAGCTGTCTGGACTGCCTCCTCTCCTAAGCACTCCAATATAACTCCTATCCAAAACCATTTGCCTCAACACCTTACAGACCTAATCCATGCAAAACGCCGTGCCAGATCATTATGGCAGCGCACCCGACACCCAACAGATCGCCGCTCCTATAACTTCTATTGTAGACAATTGAAGCAGGAGTTGGCGACCTTCCGTTCCCAGTCCTTTAATTCCTACCTCTCCTCTCTGTCAGCTAGTGATAATTCCTTGTGGAATGTCACGAAGAAGATTTTAAAATCCCATCAAGTTTCCCATCCTCTCCGGCGTGGTGATGACTCCTGGGCTGCGTCTGATGAAGATAAAGCCGAGGAATTCGCCACACACCTCTCCAAAGTATTCACTCCTCACCCGGAATCCCAAAGCAATCATACCGCAGCAGTACAAGACTTCCTTTTGTCACCAATACCTCTTTCCCTACCTCCTAAAGCTATTAATCCCTCTGAGGTTAAATATCTTCTCCAGAAACTGACCCTCCGTAAATCTCCTGGACATGATCTCCTTACCCCCCAGATCCTCCGTCAACTTCCGCAGAAAGCTATTATATTCCTTACCTATATCTACAACTGCATCCTACGCACCACCTATTTTCCTCTCTTGTGGAAACATTCCACAATCATTCTCTTCCTAAAACCAGGTAAACCTTCCAGCAACACTTCATCCTACAGACCGATTAGTCTACTCCCCATCCTCTCAAAAGTGTTTGAAAAACTCCTTCTAAAACGAATCCTGCCTATATTTTTTTTTTTTTTTTTTTAGTAATAACAATTTTTATTGAGAAAATTTTACAATCTGTCCCAATTTGGACATTAATAGTATTGCTGAATGATATCAAACATACTACATTCATACAATATTTACACAAGATAAAATTACAATAAAATATATACACAATAATGAATCAATACAAAAGTCAATAATTCACTTATACCTATATACACATACACACACTCATACATACATCACATTGAGTGGAGAATCTAGCCAGTGCTAGAACTCCAATATATTTACAAAAGGTCGCGGGGCCACTGCCGTTTCAACCTTCTAGGTGGGTTGTATGGATGAGTGGAGCTGGATAGGGATTGAGCTAAAGGATTAGGATGATGAATGAGGTTCTGGTGGAATTTGGAAAATTTGGATGGAATTAGGTCTGAAATAAATGGAACATTAAGGTCGTGGTGCAAGGTATAATTGGAGACATAATAAGGAGCATTTACTATTGTACGGAGGACTTTGGATTGAAAGGATTGAATGCGTTTGATGTTAGAACGTTTAGCTGTCCCCCACAGTTCAAGTCCGTAGGTCCAGATGGGCTTCAGTATTGTCTTGTAGATTAATAATTTTGTTTTCAACTGTAAGTTCAGATTTTCTGTTGAGTAGTCGGTATAACTGTCCGAATCGTCGGTTGAGTTCTTGTCTTTTAAGTCTTGTATGTGGGTTCCAAGTCAATCTTTTGTCTAACAGTAAGCCAAGATACCGCACTGTATCTGAGAGAGGAATCGGTAATGAGTTGAAATAAACTGGCGGACAGGATTTTCGTCTAAGAGTAAAGGTTATGTGTTTACATTTGGCTTCGTTCACCTTTACACACCAGTTATTACACCAGTGTTCGATAAGGAAAAGGTGTCTCTGAAGGTTTAAGGATGCTGTTTCAGGATTGGAACTGGATGATAGGATGGCGGTGTCGTCTGCTAAAGTTGCCAGAAAGGTATCAGGATGTGTAGGAATATCAGCAGTGTAAAGGATGTAGAGGATGGGTCCCAAGACGCTGCCTTGAGGAACACCGGCCTCAACGGGATAAAGGTTAGAAAATTCTTCACCACAGCGAACTCGGAAGGAACGGTTCGAGAGATAGGATCGGAGAATGAGGTATAGGGACTGGGGTAAATGGGTTTTCAGCTTGAAGAGTAATCCAGTGTGCCATACCCGGTCAAAAGCTTGCGCAATGTCCAGAAACGCACCAGAACAATACTCTTTGCATTCAAGAGCTGAGGAAATATGGTCTACAACTCGGAGCCCCTGTTGAACTGTGGAATGCTGAGGACGGAATCCAAACTGATGGGAAGGAAGATTTTGAGATTCTAATATGGGTAGGATACGTTTAAGAAGAAGCCTTTCGAAGATTTTTGAGAGGATGGGGAGTAGACTAATAGGCCTGTAGGATGAAGTGTTGTTGGAAGGTTTACCTGGTTTTAAAAAAAGGATGATGGTGGAATGTTTCCATAACAGAGGAAAATAGGTGGTGCGGAGGATGCAGTTATAAATATAAGTAAGGAATATAATAGCTTTCTGCGGAAGTTGTCGGAGGATCTGGGGAGTAAGGAGATCGTGTCCAGGAGATTTACGGAGAGTCAGTTTTTGGAGAAGATATTTGACCTCAGAGGGATTAATAGCTTTAGGAGGTAGGGAAAGTGGAATCGGTGACATAAGAAAGTCTTGCACTTTTGCGGTGTGATTGATGTGGGATTCCGGGTGAGGAGTGAATACTTTGGAGAGGTGTGTGGCGAATTCCTCGGCTTTATCTTCATCAGACGCAGCCCAGGAGTCATCACCACGTCGGAGAGGATGGGAAACATGATGGTATTTTAGGATCTTTTTCGTGACATTCCACAGGGAATTATCACGAGCTGATAGAGAGGAGAGGTAGGAATTAAAGGACTGGGAACGGAAGTTCGCCAACTCCCTCTTCAATTGTCTACAATAGAAGTTATAGGAGCGGCGATCTGTTGGGTGTCGGGTGCGCTGCCATAATGATCTTGCTCGGCGTTTGGTGTGGATAAGGTCTATAATAGGTTGTGGAAAATGATTTTGGTCTGGATTTATATTGGAGTGTTTAGGAGAGGAAGCAGTCCAGACAGCTTGTTGGATGGCGGTGGTAAAGGAATAGACGGAATTATCTAGGTCATCTTGGGTTTTGAGGGTTACTCTGAGGTCAATATTATCGGTCAGGATTTGGCGGAAAAGGTTCCAGTTGACAGGGCCTCGGATGAATGATGGTGGAATGGGTTTTGGAATTGGAGTGAGAGATACTTTTAGGATCAGTGGACTATGGTCTGAGGATAGTTCATCAAGGCGAGTTAAAGACAAGTTGAGAGAGCCTAATCCGCTGTGGATAAAGAAGTCGAGGATGTCAGGATTGCGGTTAGGATCGGTTGGCCAGTAGGTAGGGGAGTCAGGAGGCAGGATATTAAAATTTCGGGAGTTGAGTGCAGACAGCAAATTTCGTCCCCGAGAATTCGTGGTTCTGGAACCCCACTGCTGATGCTTGGCGTTTAAGTCTGCACCCAGAAGGAAAGGATTTCCTAAGGAATCCAGGAAGGATACGAATTCAGAATTGGAAATGGAATGTTTAGGAGGGCAATATGCAGATGTGAGGGTTACCGGAAAGGAAAAAGTCTTGATTACTATGGATGTGGCTTGTAGGAAATCATAGGTGGGAAGTGGGAGTAAATGATGAGAGAGGGATTGGTGGACAATGATAGCAGAACCGGCATGGGCTTTACCGTCTGGGTGGTCAGTACGGTATGTCATGTATTGCGGTATTTTGAAGTACTGTTTAGTCGTTAGTCTTGTTTCAGTTATAAGTGCAACATCGATTGTTTTGTCTTGCAACAACGCTGTCAGTTCGTCAGTATGATTTCTAACACCATTCGCATTCCAAAGGAGAATGGATAAGGAGTTAGGTGAAGTCATTTAAGGATTTTTCAAGGCAGGAATTAGATTCGATACTAGATTTGTAAGGAGTGATATAAGTGGCATAACAAGAGATTTGATTTCGGAGATGAACGATGTCATTAGACTGGTAAGATCTGTGACGTTTGATGGTGGAGGGATATGAGAAATTTGATGTTGAGGAGTTTTTTGAAGATTAGGTAAACTTTGAGGGATAGATTCTTGTACAATAGATTGAGAATGTTGAGGAAAATGTTGTTCCGGCAGTGCCTCGACTTCATGATTCTGGTTACCACCTCCAAGCAAGTGGGCAAATGACACGTTAGAATTTACAAGTTTTGATGGTTCTCTTCTGCTTCTGGTTGGTACAGCTGTTTCATTTGTATCCTGAGGTTTTTGGTATCTGGTTCTGAGTTTCTTGTAGATTTCACATCCCTTGTAGTTAGCCGGGTGGTCCTTGAGGCACAGAGCACATACAGCGGGTGCTGATCTTGATCTTGTACATTCTTCTGTTTTATGCTGTTCACCGCATTTCACACAGCGTGGTATGTGATGGCAATAACTTTTGGTATGACCATATGCCTGACAGTTATGGCACTGGACTATTTCTTTCTTTGTGTAAGGTTTTTCAACTTTTACACGGGTATAGTACAGTCTGCTGAGGTCATAGATTTTTTCGACTCCTGCTGATGGTTCCAGGTCCACGAAGAATAGAGGCAGTGGACTTTTATCTTTTAGAACGTTGGTGACTTGCCTCACTTGGAATCCTAATTCTGTCAGTTCTTCTTTGATTGCTTCAACGGGTGTTGAGGAATGTAGGTTTCTGATTACGACCCTTAATGCTCTCTCTTGGCGCAGCTGATAAGTATGAAAGTCAGCTTTGGTCTCAGTCAGATATTTTACAATCTTTCTGTAGGTTTCAGCAGTAGTCGGAGATATTTTAGTATCATTGGTTCTACTTATACAATAATAACTATTAGGATCTGTTACTTTGTTTAAATGCGCACACATCAGTTTAAAATTTTTAACAAATATTGGTGGAGGTTGTGGTTCTCTGGGTATAGGAGAAGATTCCATGGTTTCTTTTTCATTTTGGAGGATCTGAAATGGATTCGGTGTAAAAAACGGAGATTCATCAGTTATTCCTTGAGATGATGTGCTGGGCTGTGGTTCAGAACCTAATGAGGTAGCTGACGCGGTCGCTGGTGGAATCATTTTTTTATTTTGTTCACGGCGGGGTCTCTGTTTTGTGGGAGACGAGTTAGAACCTGCAGATCTAGATCTTTTACTTGCAGACTTTGAGGACATGACTTGATGAAAATATCTCATTGATTAAGAAAATAATAATAATAAATAAATAATGAGATAAGAATTAAAGATAAAAGAAAGATAATTAAAAGAAAAGCAAGCCCGAGCTTGCCGAGCTAGCGGCAATCAGCTGATCAGTGACCCTTCTTTCACTTTTTCGTGATTGTACAAAGTAAATTATAACTTTGCTTACCGAAACTTCTCCAATATTCACTGCCGTAATATTCCTGAGGTCTAGTGATGTTCTCCAGACTGAATTCTAGCGAATTCCTACTGAAAAAAGCAAAAATCTGAGAGACGATGTAACGTATGACTGTTATCATCGAGCGCATCAGCTGATCAATCTGCCTATATTAGAATCACAAAATCTTCCTTCCCATCAGTTTGGTTTCCGTGCTCATCATTCCACTGTTCAACAAGGACTCCGAGTTGTAGACCATATTTCCTCAGCCCATGAATGCAAAGAGTATTGTTCTGGTGCGTTTCTGGACATAGCGCAAGCTTTTGACCGGGTATGGCACACCGGATTACTCTTCAAGCTTAAAACGCATTTACCCCAGTCTCTATACCTCATCCTACGATCCTATCTCTCAAACCGCTCCTTCCGAGTTCGCTGTGGTGTAGAATTTTCTAACTTTTATCCCATTGAGGCCGGTGTTCCTCAAGGCAGCGTCTTGGGACCCGTCCTCTACATCCTTTACACTGCTGATATTTCTAATCATCCTGACACCTTTCTGGCAACATTTGCAGATGACACCGCCATCCTATCATCCAATTCCGATCCTGAAATAGCATCCTTAATCCTGCAAAGACACCTTTGTCTTATCGAGGACTAGTGTAATGCTTGGCGTATTAAGGTTAATGAAAGCAAATGCACCCACGTCACCTTCACCCTTCGACGCCAATCCTGTCCAATGGTTCATTTCAATTCCATACCGCTTCCTTCCTCAGACACAGTCCGGTATCTTGGCTTACTACTAGACAAAAGATTGACGTGGAACCCACATACAAGACTTAAACGAAAAGAACTCAACAAACGATTCGGACAGTTATACAGACTACTAAACAGAAAATCTAAGCTTACAGTTGACAACAAATTATTTCTTTACAAGACAATACTGAAGCCAATGTGGACCTACGGACTTGAACTGTGGGGAACAGCCAAACGTTCTAACATCAAACGCATTCAATCCTTTCAATCCAAAGTCCTCCGAACAATAGTAAATGCTCCTTATTATGTCTCCAATTATACCTTACACCACAACCTTAATGTTCCATTTATTTCAGACCTGATTCCATCTAAATTTTCCAAATTCCACCAGAACCTCATTCATCATCCTAATCCTCTAGCACAATCCCTATCCAGCTCCACTCATCCATACGACCCTCCTAGAAGGTTGAAACGGCAGTGGCCCCGAGACATATTGTAAACACCTATTCTGGAGTTCTGACACTGGTCAGATTCTCCTCTCATGTGCGGTGTGATTGTGGCTGTGGCGCCCTTACTTAGCTTCCGCTGGCTCTCACCAGTGATGCGGCTGAGAGGGAGGCGCTGGGATCCTTTGGACTCTGCTTGTCCTTCCACAAATGGGGGGACAAGCCCCGTCTGGGGTTCCCGAGCTGATTGTAAATATGGTACATAGGTATGAATGTGACATGTTTTGTTTATTTATTTGTTAACTTCATTTATTTGTATTTATTTTGTCTATAAATTTTGTTATTGTATACGTTTATTTATTTTGAATTTATTTTATGTATTTTGACTTTCCTTTTGTTTATTGTAAATTTGTTGTAAATATTGTATGAGTGAGATCCTGTAGCACTATTATTATTGTCTATTATGACAAATTGTATTATATACGAATAAAAAATAATATAAAAAAAAAAAAAATTTAAAATATACAAAATTAAACATACTTTAGAGCTAGAAAATTTGAATTATCGGCATTTAATCCCTGTCAATCTATTAAAATCAGAACGAAACCTACATCATACTAAAGCCTATTAAATTTTACATCAGTTAATGAATCACACACAGTAAAGATATTAAAATATTGCTTTTATTATGAGAACATAATACATATTCTGACTACAATACACTGTGCTGTATACTTCCGAGGTCTGCTTCTATGAGTGTGACACAAGTAAATGTTACAACTAGAGTAATGAGTTTTGAGGATCAAAGGGTATATATAGCAAGGGGTTGTAGAGGGGATGAGGAGGCGGCATGGGTACCACAAAGCAAGTGCTTCCAGGTGTAGGGTACTGTGTCCTAAGTACAGGTATGTCGGTACTTGGTCAGTCCTTTCTAGGTAGCTGGTTTATGGGCGACAGTCTTAGATATAAAAAAGGAAGTTATTAATAATTACTCTATATTATTTATTAGTTAGGTCTCATTCTATAACTATCGATATAGCGAGTTTAATCAATATCGTAACTGCCGTATTTAAGAAAATTGTAAAAAGGTCCGATATGCATGGTATACAGTGGCTCTTCTGGTTACCTAATTTTAATGAAACAGCTGCTATAACATTTCGGGCGTATTGTTCTCTTAAATATGAAATTTCAGCTTCATTTTTACTTTTTGCGCTAGACCAAATACGGACACACACACTCCTTAAACGTGTATTTCTGGAGAAAATATTCAGGTAAGTGAAAGTAAACTCATTGGTTATAACGTCCTTTCCAGGGAACGTACAATGGTATTCCCGAGTTTCTGTGATGTCAAGTACCCATTAAAGGTCCATGTCCTAATAAGAATTGAATAAGCATAATTTAGGAATCATCCTGTAGCATCGTCTAATAAGCCAAATTACTAATTAATTATTTATTTAATTATTAATCATTTTATTGATTATTATTCATTAATTAGTTTAATTAATTACCGATAAATGTGAATTTAGATGAATATACAAACAGACAATTTAAGAGCATTCCATCACATAATGTTATTTATCTAAGTATATTAAAACTATTATTTTTTAAATTAATAATTAATCTGATAAATTATTTATCTTTTTCTATTATTTCTATCGACTAATTTTATTGTTATTTTTTTTTTAATTATTATTATTATTATTTTTTTTTTTACAACCCTAGACCATACTAATTTTATTCAGAGACATATACACATCATTCTTTTTTTCCGTGGATATAAAAAAATATCGTAATAATTCTATCCTTATACCGCATCATTATCAATATCTTATTACTTGTCAGCCGATTTTAATTGTGATGAAACCTACATAATGTTAATACTCATTTAATTCTACATAATTTCATGATTCTAGTTTTATAGAAATCATTTAAGCCGTTTTTAAGATAATACTTAAAGCTTATAAAATGTAAAAAGTGGCACTTAGCGTTCGATGTTTTCGTTGAATAAGCTGCTATTATATTCCATACAATGGAATGCGTTACATTTGAAAATTAAGTTTCACCAGAACTCCTTTGTATGCTAGCGCGTCAATGTTGTTGTTCTAATGTACTGTTCTCCCTATCCCGGGTTGGAATGAATGAATAGCAGAAATATTTATTCTGTTATTCCAGCAGTGGAGATACTCTGGGGTAAAAACCCTCCTGGGGCACATCCTTTGTAAATCCAAAATCGGGTGGCCTAATCCTTGCAATGAGGTCAGCTGTGTAACAGTTCGAAACTCATTAGCATATCTCTTTTTTTATGATCATAGATATTCGGAAATCTTGTAATTATAATTGGTAAATTATTTAATTGGGGTTGCCTGTAGCATGGTAGTTTGCATAACAGCCTCCTTTGCCCAAGGATCCGGGTTTAAACCCGCAGGTGGGATCACTTGTAGTTGGGTGGTTAGCATAACACCCTCCAGTGCCAAAGATCACGGGTTCGAACCCGTAGGTGTTCCTAGGATTTTTTAATGGGAGTAAAAAATCCTTAGTTATGCCGTCCTTCGGAGGGAGCGTTAAAAGGATGTCCCGAGCCTGTGCGATGTCAGGTACTCGTTGAAGACCCTTACCCTAATAAAACCTGAATAGGCAAAATTTAGGACTTCCACTGTAGCATCGTCCAATTAGCCATAGTAGCATAAAGTGACGTTAAATAAACAAACAAACCCGCAGGTGATCATAGGAGTTATTAATGGGTGTCAAAAATCCATAGTTAAGCCGTCCATCGAAGGGTACGTAAAAGGTGGTCCAGAGCCTGTGCGATGTCAGATACTCGTTAAAGATCCCTACCTACTTAGCCTTAACATTCCAAATGATTTAATAAAATATAGTGAAGCAGAATATACCCTGAATAATGGTCCCTCCCTTTTTGTAATTGATACATAAATACATATAAGCCCTTGAAATGTTAATAGTGCATGCAGCGCACATAGAAATCCTCCTTAGAAGACCTTCGGCTATGAATAAAACCAGAGGGTATGAAAAAAAAAAAATAATAATAATAAAATATAGTGTAGATGTATCATTAATTTATGAATTATATTGATAGGACTAACATTAGAGGCGTTAATGTCAACATAGAGAGAAAAGACTCCATTTATAAAGTAGTGCTGTCCAACTATATTGGGTTACTGACTAGACAGCATGCCACAACTTCATCAGAAATATTTTTTTTTTAAATATTTACAATATTAAGAAAAGTATTAATAAAATTACCTTTTTTTTCATTACTAAATAATTTCATTTTTTCCTAAGTTAGTTTAATATATATATATATATATATATATATATATATATATATATATATATATATATATTATATATTATATATATAAATATATGTTTATTTAACAAAACATATATTATATATAAACAAAGAAAAGAAAAAGAGTTGTTTTAATATATTCCTTACAACTATTACTATTATTATTTATTATAAATTTTATATTTTTATTAATTCTTTTTTTGTTTTAAGCTCGTTTTATCATATGCATACAAATGCCATTTTTCAAGTATTTCTATTGACCAAGAAACCTTAAAACATGAAAAAGTTAATTCGGAAAATTTAACGATTAAAAAAAAAAAAAAATAAATTTAAAACAAAAAGAAGGAAAACTATTCAATTATTAGTTTTGCCGGAGTTTGATGAATCATTAACGCTAGAATACGATGGCGATGAATCAGGAAGGTTTTGTGTATAATTTGAGTTTATAACAAGCCATTACAAGTGTATCTGTACCAGTGTTGATGCCTCCTAGTTTCCTGATGTCTGTTAGGAACATGTGTTTTGCTTATCTCTCCCTTGACAGGATCACAATCTGATAACGTGTTCTGACAATAATGTATTCGATTCGATTTATATGAATAAATTATGTAATTTTATGATGGAGTAAAATCTTTTTAATGAATAACTAGTTACGTAAATAGCATACGAATGTTCACGGCTTTCGTAAAGCAAGTCATCTATAAATATTTTGTAGTTAAGCATCGTACATGAAATATTAATATTGATTATTTAAATTTCGGAGCTTATACGTATTTATTTATACAAGTATATAAATATTCAATTCTATATCGATTACAACTAACATACTACGAACTTCGTAAGTGTGACGGTCAAAGTGAAAAAAAACATACGAATATCTTTAACCTGTAACCGGCCCATGACATACTTTTTATTTTTGGAATTTCAATAGACGTTGCTATTGACTATGGGATATATTATATTGTGATTAGGATCTTTGCCATTCATCACATTCACATAGGATCATTTATTATTGCCGGGGAATTCACTCAAGACAATTTAGTTATAGATTAGCGAACAAAATAATTGGACGAGGATTCTTATAAAAATCAGAAGGTTGTAGCCTTTAACAGGCTATCAACTGAAGCCGCGGAGGTATTAATTTTGAAACCTTCACTGTGGTTAGTTTCCTGAAAAAAATACGTCATAGTTGAATTAGAGGGCACTTCAAACATTAGTTTCTTGTATATCTTGATTTTTTTTTTTTTTTTTTTTTTTTTTGTTCGTATGTACTACAGTTTGTCACAATGGACAATAATAATATTGCTAAAGGACCCCATTCATACAATATTCACAATATAAACAAAATAAATGTCAAATTACATAGAATGAAACCTAAACTAAATAGATATATACAATAACAAAATTTGTAGATAAAATAAATACAAATAAATGAAGTTAACAAATAAATAAACAAAAAACAAAACATCTCATATTCATACGTATGTACAATATTTACTATAAACTAGGGAACACCGGACGGGGCTTGTCCCCTCACTTGTGGAAGGACAAGCAGAGTCCAAAGGATCCCAGCTCCTCCCTCTCAGCCGCATCACTGGTGAGAGCCAGCGGAAGCTATAAATCTTCAAATTAAGTCAAGACTTGTTTACTTTTTTTCTTTAAGTTTGGGGTGTCAATAACTATCTGGTTTACCCTGTATTATGCTAGTTTACTATATTTCTATAATATTTACATGATGTATTCTTTAATATAGCGTGTAAATTCAGGAAGACCTTGATAGAATCTGTGCATGGACAAATCTGAATAAACTATGACTGAAGGCTATGAAAACTCAAGCCATTGTTATAGGTTCCAGTTCCCTCCTTAGATCCAATAATACATTTCCGAATCTAATCATAAATCATCAACCAATCACCTTTATTTCCTCTGTCAAAAACCTGGCTATTGCATTTGACCCTGGCTATTGCCCAAATTTCTTGCAGAACAATAAGTACCCTCAAATATTTTTATGGTTCCCGTCATCTTCTTCCACTATCCATCCGTAAGCTTCTTATTTTCTCACTTATTTTCCCCCACTTTGACTATTGCTGCATAGAATATGGGTGGAATTCCAACAGTACTGGAGAATAGGCTAAAGCGAATCATGAACATATTTTTAAAATTTTTCCTCAACACTCCGAAGCAGTCCCGTGTGACCCATTTAAATGGAGTGGCTCCTCCCACCAATTCGCAGACAATATTTCCTAAGATCATTCCAGCTCCCTCCTTATATCCACAGTCTTCTACAATTTAAATCGTCAATCCACTCCCTCGAAACAAGGTCTCGCCATTCTGACCTTTACATTCCTACCCATAGAACAAACACTTTTGATCATTCCTTTCTTGTCCGCTCTACTAATCTCTGGAATTCCCTACCTACTCATATCCGCCATGCTTCTCTACTATCATCATTCAAATCCAAACTGTTCCAATACCTCCTGTATTCCCAAAAAGACGCTCAACAGCAATGACATTTTATATCAAATATCAGATTTTGAATATAAAAAAGAAATATTATTTATTTTCCACACCTAACTTAATTTATTAATTATTATTAAATTTAGTTTTGTTCAGCAAATTTTATGTTTCTAATGAAGTTTGTTTTTTTGTTATTCTTTGGTTTTATTGTATAGATGTTTTTTTTTTCTTTTTTTACTCCCTACACCAGTGTAAATAAGAATTAATCGTGGTAATTTGGTCTTTTGGCCATATACATTGGCCATATACGGATCATACCTTTACCAAATCATAAACTCCCAGCACCCTCCATACATTCACAGCATCCTTAAATTTAAATCCTCAGTCCACTCTCTCGAAACTAGATCCCGCCATTCCGACCTTTACATTCCCACCCATAGAACTAAATATTTTGATCACTCCTTTTATATCCGTTCTGCAACCCTCTGGAATTCCCTACCTACTCATATTCACCATGCATCTTACTTTCTCTCATTCAAATCTCACCTATTCCAATATCTTTTGGCATCCCAAATAGATGCACAACAAATCTGCAACTGACTTATTTCTATTTTAACACAAGTTATAATTATCTATTTTACCCTAAAGCTAGTGTGGAATAATTAGTTTGTTTTGTTTTTTATAATTCCCTCAACCCTATCAGTAGCCTTTAGGAGATTTCTCTTCTTTCTTTCTTTCTTTTTCTAATCTTGTGTGTTTATTATCCATACTTTTGTACATGAATGTAAATAAGTCTAGGTAGTGTTTAATTTTTCCTTGTTGCTCATTTGTAAATAAAAATTAATTTTATTGCTTTCTTGACCAGACATATATGAATATCTACTGTTCATTTATGTTATTCTTAAGGGACATAGTCCCAGAATAAAGTTTTTATTATTATTATTATTATTATAACATTATATTCCTTAATAGTACATATTTGTTGTTCTGAAGGGGCTATGTCCCAGAATAAAGATTATTTTCTATTCTATTCTAAATATATTTTTTTATTCTTATATATTACAATTTGTCATAATATACAATAATAATAGTGCTACAGGATCTTATTCGTACAATATTTACTATATAAACAAAAGTGAGAGTACTCCAATTTTGAAACAGCCGCGGTGATTCGAGGAGCCCAGAAGCGGATCTCGACCGAGAGCATCTGGGAAAAAAACCACGTGATAACACTATACTGAGCAGATCTGCACGAAATCAATATTCAGTTGTGCCATCACCTGACCGATTACTACAACACTTACTAGACAAACGATCAAAACTTCCAATTTAATCCTTACAATCCAAAATCCTTCACAAAATCCTAAATGCTCCTTATTTCGTTACGAATAAAATCATCCATAATGACCTAAATATCCCATTTGTCGCAGAACTAGCTCGAAACAGATATCCTCTTTTCATTCCAAACTCCCAACCCACACGAATCCTCTTGTACGCAACTTATCATTCCCATTTATTTCTGACAACCATCCGAGGCGATTGAAAAGACGATGGCCTCAAAACCTACTTTAATTAAATTGACATTGAAGGGCTACCACTGGGTAGTTTCTTCACTAGACATTATCACGCCCATAAGTGTAAATTAGCCCATTTACTTGTTGTATATATTATATGTACAGTTGTAAATATCAAGAAAATGTTAAAAATCACAAACAAAAGGAAAGTCAAATTACATAAAATAAAATCAAAATAAATAAACGTATACAATAACAAAATTTGTAGACGAAATAAATACAAATAAATGAAGTTAACAAAAAAATAAACAAAACATGTCACATTCATACCTATGTACAGTATTATATTACAATATTAATATAAAAAATTTAATAAATTGAAAAAAAAAATATTCATTTAGATCAGTTTAAAACTTTGATTATTCAAGAAAAATGAACATCAGGAAATCCGTTTCCACTTCGGATAGCCATATATCAAAATATAACAGTGTCATCGAGTGGAAATTCAATTAAAACAAAATGGCAGTTGGTTCAGAGGTGGGGAGAGGGTGAAATGGGACGACCCCACTCGAGGAAAGGAAATATATTCATCCAATCAGTGTCAAGGTTAATGGATGCAGATTGGAATTCGGTCGGGGCGAGCCCTCCATTTGTCCGTTGTAAATCAAAGGAAGTAGGCTTCGCAGATCCAATCGGCTAATGATATTTTAAAAGGCCCCACACCTCATGGCATACATCATTGGTCTTATCTTATCTAATGGCCTTTGGGTAGCGCTGCGAGTGTAACTACTCGGCTGCCCTCTATCAATTAATTATCGAACTATTTACAGAAGCTCTTTCATTTGACCATATCTGCGTTGATTTTGCGTTAAATTATACCTTTGGGTATAGAAGTTTAGCCGGTAGTTGTTAGGCAGTAGTCGATAAATTTTCAATCATCGAAAGTTTTTAGTGGTTCAATGGAATTTAAATTATGATGTCTATAAATTCGACATTGTATATTTTATTTATAGGAAAAATGGTTCTGGTAAATGTCGATGGCGGGAAATAACAGTAGTGTGCGGGATTTATTGTTGTACGAAATGAGTGCCTATGTAAGCTCAAAGAGAAGTACTCAGCACCAACTAACACAGGGAGATATCCGATATGAGAACTATTTTATAAATTAAAAATATGGTGCTAGCAACACACGACTTTCACTTACTTCGACTGTTAAAATAAATTTAGAAACTTTAAATATACTTCAATTTGAAAAATATTTTAAGTAATAAAACATATATTCATTTTAGTTGGAAACATATGATTTAGATTAAATAAAATAACTGTATTAAATTGTTAAACAGTAATAAGTTTATTCCCTATCCGTTATAAACTAGAATTCGAAAATTTTCATGATCGCAATACTTTCCCTCACTATAAATTTCTTATAGGTAAGTGAAAGTAAAAAAATTACAATGTATAGATATAGATATATATTGGCTATATTCCTGATATTGGGTTGTGTCACATGAAATGTCCGTTTTCAAGATAAAGGATTTTTATTAAAAATACGATATGAAAACAAGATAATTTTATTCGAAGTATTTACCTTCTTTTTCTACACATTTTTCCCAACGTAATACCAACTTTTTTATCCCCGAATCGAAAAACTCAGAGCTTTGAAGTGAAACAAAATCTGAAAACGCACTTTTCACTTGATCATCATTTTCAAAAAGTTTTACTTTGACGAAGTTGTCTACATTCCTGAACAGGTTGTAATCTGTTGGAGACAAGTCGGAAGAATATGGTGGGTGCGGATGAACCTCGTAGCCCAGTTATTTCAATTTTTGCACAGTATGCTTTGAAACATGGGGTCCTGCTGCCGCTCAGAGAGATCATGAGGTGCCCATGTATCGAGCTTTTTTACTTTCCCAATACACATTAAATGTATGAAAACGGTAGATGCACTTGCATTTAGTTGTGCTGAGAGTCCTTTCCTCCCTTCCCCAAACGCCTTGCAAATATTTCTAGTAGAATATAGTAGAATGGCCAAGTTAAAACTCGTACAAAATTATTACTCGAAAATCACGTGTTTCCACGTTCATATTTGGAGGTATATTAAAAAGTAGTTAATTGATTGGGAAGCTAATGTTTATAATAAAAAGGTAGAGGATCAGTAACTTTTTACTTTAAATGTGTAAACATTCGGAAGAAAACAACAGAGACATGCAAAATCCTTTATGTATTTCAGAACCAATAAAAGTGGACATTTAATGTGAAACAACCCGATATAATTAAATCATAACTGATAATATTGCTGTCAACTTAATTCAGGAAATATTTTCCACAGCTAAAATCGTTTTTTCTCTTACGTTTTCTGTGAATACCACTTCATCAACAGAGCTGGGAATTATTTTTAAATTCTGTTAGGCATCGGTTCATTTTCGCTGAAGTGGCCGCATTAGCAGAAGTTGAGGATAATGCGAAGGGAGTTGAAAAATGTTGAGGGGACTGGAAAATGTTAAGGGAGGGGGGAGGGGGTTGATTAAAAAAAGTAATTGACACCCCGCGGCACACAGCTGCTAACTCAACCTCCTCCATCCTAACTCGGAGGCTTTCGGCACACGAAGTTTCGTAGAGGATCAAATTTTTGGACGTGACGAATATAAATATTAACGTATGTTTTTTTTAATAGATGTGTGTTATTTAATATATGTGCGTATATATCGAGATACATAAAATAATTTTCATTATTATGAGTATATATAGTTATGATTGTGTGTATGGTGTTAATTTATTTCACACTTTGTATTCATCTCAATTATAGGTTGTTGTTTTGTTATGTTTTTTATTTTTATTCGCTTGTTTTTTTGTATATATATATATATATATATATAATATATATATATATATATATATATATTATTATATTTCATGTAATTTTGACTTTATTATTATTTTCTGTATACAATGTATAGATTAATAAAAAAAAAAAATATTATAACATTTTTTGAAAATTCATAAAAATCACCAAGTCGTTTTCTTGTTCTCTTTTTGATTTCTTGAACATATCTAATAATGTTTTTAAACAAATATAAATGCAGAAAATATAGACATATGTATAAGAAAAATTAGTTAAGAAGATATTATCGAAAATACTTTCATGATAAAAAAGTTTTAAAAGTGCCAATCATATTAATTAAAGTGAATTTAATAAGGAACAAAATGACGTTAAAATGGCTGATATATGTCAAATAGAATGACGAGTGAAGTGAATGCACTTTTTGTCCCAAAAAGTGTATTTGGAACCACTGTGCACCTTTATAAAAAAAGAATAAAAATAATCTTATGTGGTTAAACCACAAATAATAAGAGATGAGATTTTCCTATAAATAGGTTATTTTTGAAAATAGAGAAAAAATCAAAAGTGTGATAGAATCAGGATTTTTTTATTTCATTAAAAAATAAAATAAAATAATACATACTGTAAAAATGTATAAATGCTTTTGATTTATTATTTTTCAATAATGAACCTTTTTAACGACCAACAAATCAAAATTAATGGGCTTGCGATTTAAGAATGGTACGTAGAACCCGAAAAAGGAACCGAAAAAATCCGACTTTGCAGTAGGCCATTTTTTGCTATTTTTCTCTGAAACTTTTGGTCCGATTTTTTCGAAATTTCGCACAAAAATATCAGGACAACTAAAGATGATTAAAACACCTCAAAATTGGGTTCTGTCGGTTACTTTTAAAATTGCGGTCGATTAAAAATGTATTAATTTAATAACTCTGTAGTTTTTGAAAATACAGAAATATTGCTATTAGAAGACTGTTTTGCGAAACTTTAAAACATGAACAAGTTCAGTCTGCATTAATTTAGTAATGGATTCTCCATATTTTGAATGAAAGGGACCAAGAATATTGTGACGAATATAAAGTGGGAGTCAAGTACACTTTTGATCCCATGGGACATGTTTGGGAAAACAATAGGAGTGGATGTCTGTGGTGCCTTGTGCCTGTATAAAAGGCAAGAAGCAGGCGCCACAGATGTTCACCCTAATTAGACCAAACCCTGCATAGTCGAAATGTATCTTAGTATCCTTTAATTAAAACAAGTTTCGAGGAAACTTTGACGTACCATCTCAGGTGTATTTTAGGAAATGGCGGAAAAAAACAGAAAAGTAGTGGTATTTTCTAGAAATAACTCTTAATTGGGGCAGAATCTAAAATTTAGTATTTAGAGTGAGCTGAATTATAATTTATTTTATAATTTTAGAACACAGGTGTAATGTCTGGCGTATCAAGGTGAACCAAAGTAAATGCATATCACCTTCACACTTTCGACAAAATTCCTGTCCACTGGTTAATTTCAACTTATTTCTTTAAAAATTTGTACCTCAGATACATTCCGGTATATTGACAGTCTAACAGAACAAATACTGACGTAGAACACACATACAAAATCGAGCTCACGTTTAGAATGTTTTTTTTTGTGGTTAAATCTAGTACGATTGTGTTAAAATTTGTGTCAGTTGTGTATTTTCGTGTGAACTTTAACTTTCTATTAGAAAAAGAAGTTTCTGTGCACAGTTTGATCTAATTTTTACTTTCACTTACTATATATAGTAAGGGAAAGTATTGCGATCGTGAAAATTTTCGGAAATACACGTCTTAAGGTCCCCTGAGTCCAAATAACCAAGTCCCGCAAAAATGTCTGTGTGTGTGGTTACTCCCGGGTGGAAACGGTAAGTCCTATGAAACTGAAATTTCATATTTAAGACAACTATACGCCCGAGACGTTACAAAGCCTTTTTCATCAAAATGAGCTTACCAGAAGAGGCACTTTATACCATTTTGCACCTTTTTTTTATTTTCTCGAAAACGGTTCCGACGATTTTGATTAAACTCGCAATATCGATTTAAAATTTAATGGGCTTTAATATCAAGTAGGTTTTATTCTGATTGAAATGGTCTGATAGGGCTTAATTGCCGATATTTTAAATTGTCTTCCTGTAAAGTACCTTTAATTTTGTAGATTCAATAAAAATAACTATATTATCTTTTTAATGCTAATGAAAAACAGGTAAATATATAAATTGAATAAATTCGATATCCGACTAAGGGAGAAAACAGAAAATATGTTTTTAATGCAATTTTTCGTTTTTGAACATAAGAGCAGTAATATACATGTATGATATACCGTTGGAAAGCTCAAGATTTTAGAAAAAATTATATCTCATACACAAGCTTTTAAAAGTTAATAGAGAGTGATAAAAAAACCGATAAAACTAAGTGACTGTTTTAGATAATAATATAATCGATTTTTAATAAAACACATGTTTCTAAAGAAATTCCATTTAACTAACTCTTTAATGGTTTCACTCATTTTGATCTCTTAGTGTATTTGAAAATTCTTTATTCGATTTTAAAAACGGAGGTAAGTGAAAGTCGTGTGTTGGCCGCACCAGATTTTTTATCTACTAAAACAGCTTAAAGGAGTGGACCTGGATCAGGAAAGTTACCCGTCCAAGCACGTTGAATACGTCACCGGTGAGTGGCTCATCTTTACAGCACATCTTATCTGCTTCAATTTGAGAGAATACTGATTTAAAATATTCAGAGAACAAGCCATTAATTCATTGTTAATATTCTGTAATAAACCAATACAATATGCAAAAGGAACCTGAATCTGTCGCGCTCCAATCAATATTAACCGAAATCCGGAATAATAATAATGAAACTAAATTAATTTAAGAATCTATGGAAAAAGTTTACACGTTCTACAGGAATTTAGAGTATCTTTAACAGAAATTTACAAATTAAAATATGTACAAAGGCTTCAGTTTCGGAAAAAAAATGTATCTGTATAAAAACTTTAATTAGGATTATGGAACACATTATCTTAATGATAATAAAATAAACTTTAATGGGGTTAATTGGATATTAAAAGTTGGATGTGAACTTCTTTATCTCAACTGTAACAGATTTTATTTAAATAGTAGTGTGATGTGTTCCTTTTGCAATGAAAAAGAAACAGAAAATACATTTCATTTCCTAGCTGCATGTCCGATTTTGTCTGAAATTAGAAAAAAATGTTTTGGAAAGAATTCTTTAAAAGTTGATGATGTAATAAAATGACTCAATGGAGATATCTGGTTGTCTGTATACAATTTTTGTAGAATAGCATGGCCTTATAGATTAAAGAATTTAATTACAATTAAAAAATCTGGTGCGGGCAACACACGACTTTCACTTACCTCCATTTTTAAAATCAATGAAAGAATTTTCAAATACAGTTAGAGATAAAAATACGTGAAATTATCAAGGAATTAATCAAATTAAATTTCTATAGAAACATGTGTTTGATTCAAAAATCTATTATATTATTATCTAAAATAATCAGTTAGTTTTATGTTCATTTCATCACTCTCTATTAACTTTTAAAAGCTTGTGTATGAGATGATAATTTTTCTAAAATCTTTAGCTTTCCAACGGTATATCATACATGTATATTACTGCTCTTATGTTCAAAAACGAAAAGTTGCATTAAAAAAATTTTTTTTTTTGTTTTCTCCTTTAGTTAGGTATCGAATTTATTCAATTTATATATTTACCAGTTTTTCATCAGCGTTAACAAGATAATCTAGTTATTATTATTGAATCTACAAAATTAAAGGTACTTTAGGGGAAGAAAATTTAAAATATCGGCATTTAATCCCTGTCAGACCATTTTTATCTAAATAAAACCTACATGATATTAAAGCCCATTAAATTTTACATCTATATAGCGATTTTAATCAAAATCGTCGTAACCATTTTTGAGAAAATCGAAAAAAGGTGCAAAATGCACAGTATAAAGTGCCTCTTCTGGTAGGCTCATTTTGATGAAAAAAGTTTTGTCACGTCTCGGGCGTATAGTTGTCTTAAATATGAAATTTCAGTTTCATAGGACTTACCGTTTTTGCCCGGGAGTTACCACACACACACACACACACACCCACACACACAGACCTTTTTGCGGGACTTGGTTATTTGGACTCAGGGGACCCTAAAACGTGTATTTCCGTTGAAAACTGGTATTCGAAAATTTTCACGATCGCAATACTTTCCCTTACTATATATAGTAAGTGAAAGTAAAAAAAAAACTTTATAATATTTGATATTAATTGATTATTGAAATTTTTTTTCCTGTTATTTTATTGTTTTAGTTAATACAGTAGAATAGAATCAGTGTGTAACCTGTTTTTGAATATTACATAATTTGTAAAACTTTACAGATCGGCTCCGGACTGACGGTCTAAAAGACCATAGTTCTACGAATGTCTTTTATATTTATAATATTTGTTTTATTGTTGTAATATGCCATAAGAAATAACGTAATAAACTAAACTTTTATTTTAGTGCACACTTGAATTTGAATACTTTCATGAACCTAAAGCATTCCTTTATTATATATTCCATTTATAGGTGAGTAAAAGTAAAATGTTTATCTATAAAGTTGTTTAATTAAAAAAAACTGGGAAAACGGACGCTTCATGTGAGATTTGAAACGAAAAGTTAATAGATCTCAAACTAAAATTTGCTCACCAATCTTTAATACATACTAAGGTAAAATATTTTAGTATTTGCTTACTATTAAAAGGGAACTGTCTGTTAAGAGAAGTGTATTTTATTGACGACAAAAATGAACTGGACAGTTTCGGGGAGTGGTGAAGTTGTTTTGCTACCCCAAGGGAGTTTAAGAAATAAAGCTCCGAGGAATAAGGGGCATAGGAACTGGGTCATGTAGTCGATGCCCGGCGACTGATACGTGACTTTGCCGACAAAAGCGTACATTTGGCCCGGCCTATCGCCCCTCTTCCCCAACCCCTCCACTCCTATATACGCCCTCTCCTATACCAATAAATATACATATACCTTTTGTCTTTCAGCGAGAGTGAAAGGCTATCGTAAACCAGATGATACCATCGTATTGACAGAGGGTATGTTTGCCCGCCGTCTATGGAATATATTTAAAGTAAGTTATCCGAAAACACTATATATAATAATAACAAGATATAATAATCAAGATGTCACAATATTTATGCATTTTATTTACACATTTTAATTGTTCTACGATGAAAAAACAATTAATCAGTTGAAAAACACTTATATATTACCTGCAATTAAAGCATTTTTGTAAAACGCTGAATAAAAAGAAAATGAAGAAGAAATACCACTATGTACTGTTCACCATAAGACATCCAATTTTTACTAAAACGCCATTTAAAATTACCACAATAAAGAGATACGGAAAAAAAATCCCATTAAAATTTTGAATTTTCCTGGCAAAACACTAATGGCAATTCCTTCTGGACATCTAACTGTTAATCCACAAAAAATAAAAAGATATAAGGCTTCTTAAATGTTTACAGCTGTTGGACTTTTAAACTTAAATAACAAAACATGAACATAGAATGTGTTGTCTAAACATAAAAAAAGGTTTTAAAATCGTTCTTTAAATTACAAAAAAAAATACTTAACCTTAAAGGGTTCTAGGAATCATTCTTTAATTCAATTACTATAACATATTCATACATCACATTAAGCCGTTCGTTTTTTAAGTTATTCTTTTTTTTTTTTTTTTTTTTTTAAACATTGTCATCAAAAATGTCACATTTTCAGTGATCTTGGGGATAAGGACTATTATCCAGGTTTTTCTTTGGCACTAGTCATCTTTTAATAAGATGGGCAATGGAACTTTCCAAGCTTAAAATATGTTGGAGTTCTTGCCGTATTTTGGGGGTTAAAAAAAGTCTAAGTAAAAGTTCCACAGAACAGTGATATGGGAATTTTACTATTCAATATCTACAGTTGAGAATCATCCGATAATGAACACGCTTAATTTGCTACTCTTGGATCCTTCTTTTTTTGTTTCAATGAAGTACCCATTTCCACAACAGAGGATATCTGATATCTTTGACATCACTTCGACAAAAACTAACAGGGACGAATCACATTATAAATTACCTCAAACGAAAACAATTGAACGAATGATATCGACCTAAGTTATTTAACTAACGGATCGAATTAGCCATACGCTTAAAAAAAAAAAAAAACTGTACCACTACAACCCATGAAGGGTCTTGGGCTCAGTACATATAGAGATTCGTACTGTTTCTAGGCCAACGGCAGTGCAATGAGGTGATTAGGCCTTAATCACGCTAAGCCGCCAGGTCTTTCCCCAATTAAATTGGGTACCCACTTTATAGAGGCTGGGTCTGCCCCAGGAGGGTCTCCATACCCTGAATTAACAGAATAAATAATTTTTCTGCTACAGCCCGGATTCGAACCCAGGACCCGGAGCACAGCAGACTAGTGCTCTATCCACTAGACCACGCCGCTCCCTGAATTAGCCATACGCTTTGAACAAATTTCCAACTTCTAAAAAGTTACCGTTTTAAAATAATGAAAGAATTAATTATATATATATATATATATATATATATATATTATATTATTTGTGGTCGTTTTTTCACAAAAGTTCAAAAGTCACACTTTATAGGTGTGAATATCATAACTTTATTTAATTTAAAAAGTATATGTGAATTGAAGCCTGTCACAATTACTTTTATGGTTATATATTACTTTAACTTACTTTATATAGTAAGGGAAAGTATTGCAATCTCGAAAATTTTCGAATTCCAGTTTTCAACGGAAATACACATTTTAGGGTCCCCTGAGTCCAAATAACCAAGTCCCGCAACAATGTCTGTGTGTGTGTGTGTGTGTGTGTGTAACTCCCGGGCGGAAACGGTAAGTGCTATGAAACTGAAATTTCATAATTAAGACAAATATACCCCCGAGACGTTACAAAGCCTTTTTCAACAAAATGAGCTTACCAGAAGAGCCACTTTATACCTTGCATTTAGCACCTTTTTCGATTTTCTCGAAAACGGTTCCGACGATTTTAAATTAAACTCCCTATATTGATGTAAAATTTAATAGGCTTTATTATCACTTAGGTTTCATTCGGATTGAAATGGTCTGACAGGGCTTAATTGCCGATATTTTAAATTTTCTTTCTCTAAAGTACCTTTAATTTTGTTGATTCTATAAAGATAAGTATATTATCTTGTTACCACTGATGAAAAACAGGTAAATATATAAAGTGAATAAATTCGATACCCAACTGAAGGAGAAAACAGAAAAAATATTCTTTTAATGCAATTTTTCGTTTTTGAACATAAGAACATACATGTATGATATACCGTTGGAAAGCATGAGATTTTAGAAAAATATTATCTCATACACAAGCTTTTAAAAGTTAATAGAGAGTGATGAAAAGAAGATAAAACTAACTGATTATTTTAGATAATATTATAATATATTTTTTAATAAAAGACATGTTTCTATAGAAATTCAATTTAATTAATTCTTTAATGGTTTCACTAATCTTTATTTGTAACTATATTTGAAAATTCTTTTATTGATTTAAACATGGGGGTTAAGTTAAAGTCGTGTGTTGCCCGCACCAGATTTTTTTTAATGTCAGGAAGGTAATGCATCGTTTTAATTTTAATAGCTTAGGAGATATTTAAATATGATGTTCTTGCATAGCTGAGGTCATTTCTTTATTAAAATTTTATTTTTAATTCAAGGAAGTTTGTGAACGTTAAATAACCATATTAGAGGGTGGGGCATGTTGAAATTGAAAGATGCCAGAGCATTTTTCACGGGAGAAGTAGCCAAGTTAATGAGACACCTTTTAGGCGACTCACGCTATCCTTGTCACACACCGCTTCCACGAAAGCGTTTGTTATTTCACCTTTCCTAACACCCAAACCGATTTTCTTTCATAACTCTGAATAACTTTTTTTTATGTTATTAATGCCTAGCAGAATGCTAATTTCTAAATTCTCTCTCAATTAATCAAGAATATTTTAATTGAAATGAAATACATAGTAAGGGAAAGTATTGCGAACGTGATAATTTTCGAATTCCAGTTGTGGACGGAAATACACGTATTAGAGTCTCCTGAGTTGAAATTACCAAGTCCCGAAAAAAGGTCTGTGTGTGTGTGGTTATTCTAGCGCAAAAATGAAAAGTCATTCGAAACTGAAATTTCATATTTAAGACAACTATGCGACCGAGATGATACAGTAACTTTTTCATCAAAATGAGCTAACCAGAAGAGCCACTTTATACCGTGAATTTTCTCCTTTTTTTCGCGTTTCTCAAATACGGCTCAGACGCTTTCGATCAAACTCGCTACATTGATGTAAACTTTATATAATGGGCTTTAATATGATGTAGGTTTAATTCTGATTGAAATAATATGACAGGGCATAAATGCCTATATTTTAAATACTCTTCCTCTAAACTGTTTAATTTTGTATTAGGTTGTGTCACATGAAATTTCGGTTTTCAAGGCAAAGAAATTTTATGAAAAATACCATCTAAAAACAAGATAATTTTATTCGAAGTATTTACCCTCTTTTTCTACACATTTTTCTCAACGTGACACCAACTTTTTTATTTACGAACTGAAAAACTCTGAGATTTGAAGTGAAACAAAATCTGAAAACGCACTTTTCACTTGATCATAATTTTCAAAAAGTTTTCCCTTGACGAAGTTGTCTAAATTCCTGAACAGGTGGTAATCTGATGGAGACACGCCGAGAGAATATGGTGGGTGCGGAAGAACTTCGTAGCCCAGTTCATTCAATTTTTGCACGGTATGTTTTGAAACATGGGGTCTTGCTGTCTCAGTGAGATCATGAGGTACCCATGTATCGAGTTTTTTACTTTCCCAACACACTTTAAATGCCAGAAAACGGTAGATGCATTTGCATTTAGTTGTGCTGAGAGTCCTTTAACTGTTTGGTAGGGGTTTTATTCTACTGTATGTTTGAGGACATCGTTTCTATTACGGACGGAAGTCTTCCTCGGAGCAAGTTTTTCAAGTCGGTATCTCCAGCTGAAAACTCAGCAAACCAACGGAAAATGTTCCGTTCATTAACACACCCTTCCCCAAACGCCTTGCAAATATTTCTAGCGGCCTCAGCTGCTGAATGGCCGAGGTTAATCTCGGACATAAATATTACTCAAATATCGCGTGTTTCCATGTTCATATTTGGAGGTATACTAAAAAGTGGGTAATTGATTGGGAAGTTAATTTTTATTATACAAAGGTAGAGAGATGATAACAACAGAGACCTGCAAAATCCTTTATGTATTTCAGAAACTATAAAAGCGGACATTTCATTTAAAACAACCCAATACATTCGAAAAAATTATACATATCATCTTAATAAAATTGAGGTAGGACGGCTAAATATACAAGTTGGACAAATTTGATGACCGAATAAAGGATAAAATAGGAAAACTATTTTAATTTATTTTTTAAAGAACATTTTTTTTTTTTTTTTTTTTTTAACATTATATAAAAGAACATTTATATAAACGTATAATATACTGTTTGAAAAAGAAAGATTTTAATAAAAAATATTACTTTATACACAAAGTTGTAAAAGGTTATATAAACTGACGAATAGGGAATAAACTTATTACTGATTAATAATTTAATATAGCTATATTATTTAATCTAAATCCTATGTTTCCAACGGAAATGAATACATGTTTTATTAAAATCAACTTAAAATATTTTTTCAAATTGAAGGATATTTAATAGTTTTTAAATTGATTTTAACAGTCGAGGTAAGTAAAAGCTGTGAGTTGCTCGCAACAGATTTTTAAACAATATGGTGTTTCTTTATCTCATAAAAGTACAACTTCAATAAAGGGAGTGAATCTGAATTTTCGCTTGAACTAAAGTACAGGAAGATCTCAAGAAACCGTTGAAACAAAAAGACTGGAAAAGATACTGCTGGTTCTATATTCCTGGAACCCTATGCTGATGTACTGCTACGAAAAAGATCTTGGGAACAAAGTTTAATATTTATTCCGTGAAATGGAGTTAGTACAGATCTGACAGGCAATCAGAATCGAGAATGAAAACAGGGTAGAAAAAAAGGTATACTAGGACAGAAATATGGACACAAAATTCTTTCTCTTACATCTTATATCGACTCTCTCAAATTTATTTACTACTTGCGTAGTACAAACAAGGAGAGCATCATATTTTGAAGACATTTTTTTTTGGTATATCTAGACATTAAATCATTAGACTTTGTAAAATATTAGATGCTAAAGTTCCTAAGGAGTCGCATAAAAAATCGGAAAGTCTTTGAAAAAACATTTTATTTAATATATCTGGTTCTAGGGAAAGTATAAAAATCTGGTTCGCGCAACACACGAAATACACTTAGAGATAAAAATAAATTAAATTAAATTTCAATAGAAACAAGTGTTTTATTAAGTAATCTATTATATTGGTTTATATTGTATGAATGTAGTATGTATGATATCTTTCAGCACTACTATTGATGTCCAAATAGGGACAGATTGTAATTTTACTCAATGAAAATTGTTGTTGAAAAAAAAAATTATATTGGTTTATTAATTTAAATAATCAAGCTTTGTAATCGACAAAAAAAAAAAAAAAATACCCTTGCACAAAATTTGAGGGTTTACGTTTCAAGATGCGTAGAATCCGAATAAGGAATTAAAAAAAAATCCGTTTGTCGGCCGAAAATAGTTTCTCTGAAACTACTGGACCAATTTTTTTTTTTTTTTTTAAATTAGCCACAAAAAATACTACTCTATTCAACGATGATCCTAACACCTAGACGTTGATATCAGCTGGTTAGTTTTAAAATGGCGGCCAATTAAAAGGATTTTATTCAATAACTCAGTTATTTTTAAAGATAAAAAAAAAAATTTATTAGGGTTTTTTAACCAACAAAACGCGAATAATTATATAAAAGAGAAAAAATTCATAGTTTTCACATATATATGCTTATAACTCAGTTAATTTTAAAGGTAGAGTGAAAAGTGTATAAAGAGTTTTAGAATGAGTAAAGCGCGATAAAAAAAAAAAAATCTGGTGCAAGCAACACACGACTTTCACTTACCTAGATTTTTAAAATCAATGAAAGAATTTTCAAAACAGTTAGATATAAAAATACGTGAAACTATTAAGGAATTAATTAAATTGAATATTTAATTGAGATAATATTTTTTCTAAAATCTTTAGCTTTCCAGCGGTATATCATACATGTATATTACTGCTCTTATGTTCAAAAAAGAAAAATTGCATTAAAAAAATGTTTTTTCTGTTTTCTCCTTTAGTTGGGTATCGAATTTATTCAATTTATATATTTACCTGTTTTTCATCAGCGTTAACAAGATAATCTAGTTACTATTATTGAATCTAAAAAATTAAAGGTACTTTACAGGGAGACAATTTAAAATATTGGCATTTAAGCCCTGTCAAACCATTTTAATCAGAATAAAACCTACATGATATTAAAGCCCATTAAATTTTACATCGATATAGCGAGTTTAATCAAAATCGTCGGAACCGTTTTTGAGAAAATCGAAAAAGGTGCAAAATACCATGGTATAAAGTGCCTCTTCTGGTAAGCTCATTTTGATGAAAAAAGTTTTGTCACGTCTCGGGTGTATAGTTGTCTTAAATATGAAATTTCAGTTTCATAGGACTTACCATTTCCGCCCGGGAGTTACCACACACACACACACACACACACACAGACCTTTTTGCGGGACTTGGTTATTTGGACTCAGGTGACCCTAAAACGTGTATTTCCGTTGAAAACTGGAATTCGAAAATTTTCACGATCGCAATACTTTCCTTACTATATATAGTAAGTGAAAGTAAAAATGTATTACATGTCAATAATACAAAGAAAATGAAATGAATGAAGCATCAAAACAATTATCTTGAACTAATGATTTACGTTATACACACGGTAACGACAAACTAAACATTGCCATTCACAAGTATATAGCAAATTATGGTTCCAGGAGATCCCAGTGCTTTTCTCCAAAAAAATTTGGACCAAATGAAAAAAAAATCATTGAATTTAGTTTACAACCAGCTTAGATATTGCGTTTTGAAATCAGTGATAGTGTTATGATATGATCCTTTGAATTTTTGCTTTTCATATTACATAATTGCCTATTAACAGCCTTATACACAGTTATACCCCAATATTGTTATTTGAAAATATAAAACCATTGTGTAATAATTTGCAGCGTTTTTTATCTATAACAAATAGTTAGCCTTATCGGCTTTTTACTACTCTTCATTAACTTTTAGAATTTCGTGTATTAGATAATATTTTTTCTAAAATCTTTAGCTACGTAACGATATTATCTATGTGATTTATGAAACCTAGAAAAGAAAATTTAAACTATCGTCATTTAAACACTGCCAGGCTATTTCAATTACAATAAAAACCTACATGCTATTAAAGCCTATTAAATTTTACATCCATATAGCGAGTTTAATTAAAATTGTTAAAGCCGTTTTTGAAAAATTGTAAACAGGTGCAAAATACATGGTATATTTCCGTGTTTTTACATTAAATTTTAAAACTTTATCTTCATTCTGTATGTATTTAACAAAAATTATAAAATAAAATAAAAATGTTTCTATTATATAACTATAACAAATGTCTTGAATCTAGAAAGTATTTAACAACTGTTTGGTTATATACAATGATGTGCATACATTTGTTAATTAATGTTCAATGTATTTTATTGTAATTCACATAAGATAAGAATGTCATAAGGTAAAAATTTAATTTTAAAGATAAATTTAAAACATTCTTATGCAGATTAATTCGTTGCCGATACATTTTTAAAACATAATTTCTTTTCATAGTTGATTTCTCTGATTGTTTGATTTCTATTATAGTAATTTTTAAATGTATTCTCTATTTGAGTATATATGTACTCTCTATTCTGGCTTTTGTGGTTAGCCGATTTGAAAAAGTTCTGTAACATCTCAGGCGTTGGCTGAATCATGGAATATCAGTTTCGTACGACTAATCGTTTTTGCGCTAAACGTACCTTACACACACGCGCGCGCGGTTGCGGGCAAACACTCCTTTTTACGAGACTTGGTCATTTGGACTCAGGAGACCCCAAAACGTGTATTTCCGTCGAAAACTCGAATAGAAAATTTTCACGATCGCAATATTTCCCCTTATTAAGTATTTTATATATAGGTAAGTGAAAGTAAGAATGTTCATTCTCCTAAAAACTGTCTTAAAATAAATGTTAGTTAGTAAGAACATTATATTTATAATGTAGAAATTCTGTAAGTCACGTTGACAGATAACATGTGAAATATCATATAAGACAAAAATATATAATTGAAATAACAAAGAAAAATATAAAATTATAATCTCTTGAAGTAAAAAAACTAATAAAAGATCAAAATTTCGTAAAAAGCAAAATAATAAAAGGGCGTTATGAACTTGCTGTTGATCGCCCGAGAAAATAAAGTAACCTGACCTTTGACAAGAAACCATTATCAAAGGTAAACTACAAACTATAAACTAACTCTCGAAGAGAAACCATTATAAACAAGAAAACATGGACTAAAAAACATTAATAAACTTTAAAATAATAAACAAACCCTCAAATGATTATGTGTATTTGTTTACACTTGCAATATCTAACGATATTTTAATCAGTTTTGCTCAGGATATTTACATTTAAATATTAGGTTAAGGAAGTTTAGAGCTCAATTTGATATGGTTGACTGAAAATTCTCGTAAAATCGAAAATATTATGTTCCATTATTTTGAATGTATACACAAGTTTCATAAATATGTGTTTTTTCATTAAATCAACAATAAAAATCTGGTGCGCGCGACACACAACTTAACACGGCTGTTAAATTCAATAAAAGGACTGATAAATAAACTTAAAATTGAAGATAGTGTTATGTTAATTTAAATAAAAATGTATTTAAAATCATAATGACCATATAATTTAGAATAAATAATATAAAAATGAAAGATTCTTATGTACAAGAATCAGTAATCTGTTTAATGACCTATTCGTCACTTCACATTATCTTTTACAACTTAGTATATATATAAAATATTTTTATAGGTGGAATATTCAGGAGTCAGTCTTTTTTTTTTTCTAAAATATTTAGCTTTCCAATGATATATTATACATATATGTGACTATTCTTATGTTAAAAACAAAATAAAAATATGAATAAAATTGGAGGCTGATTTCTACTTCACCACTCTTTTATTGAAAATAATTGCACTGCGTTTCGGCTACAATGCCATCTTCAGGTGCAATGGAACTAATTAGATCTAATGTGAGTAGATTCCCTCAAGCCAAAGCCTTATGTCTTTTAGTTAAATCAAATTAGTTCCATTGCACCTGAAGATGGCATAGTAGCCGAAACGTAGTGCAATTATTTTCAATAAAAGAGTGGTGAAGTAGAAATCAGCCTCCAATTTTATTCATAGAAATTGACCTTCACCTAAAAGAATCTACACCTTATACAAAATAAAAATAAAAATTCGTTCAACTTGTATATTTAGCCGTTCTTTACCTATGTTCATAAAATAATGTGGTTAATTTTCTGGAATCTACAAAATTAAAAGTACTTAAGAGGAAAAAAATAAAAACATTCTCTATTCAAGTCCTGCCATACTATTTCAATGTGAATGAAATTTATATTATATTAAAGCCTATTAAATTTTACATTGATATGCCGAGTCAAATCAAAATCTAAAAAAAATCTCATTAATAATCTTAAATATGAAATTACAGTTTTTTACGACTTTGTGTTTTCTTGATGGACTTACCACACACACAGATACAATCACATAAACCTTTAGACTTGGTTATTTGGGTTCAGAGGACCCTAAAACTTGCATGTCCATTGAAATAAGGAATTAGAAAATTTTCAGGATAGCAATACTTTCCCCTACTATTTTTCTTAAAATGGTAAGTGAAAGTAAACATTTATTTTAGTGTCTCAATTCCTCAAATGATTACATATATACAACTGTAATTTTTTGTCAAATATTTTTATTGAAATTTACAACTGTATATTATAATGTAAGTAAATATGCTGGTTATTGATAAACTACACGAAAAAACACGAAGAGAAACTGCCCATTGGCAGCACTTTAGTAGTAAATCTAAACAAGATGGTCTCGAGCCATCTTCTTTTCAGACGCCTCGGAAGTTTACCAGGAATCGAAGAGGATGTTACGATAGAAACTAGTGGGTTAGAATGGGAATGGAGTTTTTCATAGAAGGATTCATACCTGGTTTTGGCCAAAACACTAACATACGGAACATGATGGTCTTTGTAGATAAGTTTATTCTTGACAAAGTAAGGAGCATTGAGGATTTTACGAAGGGTTTTGGATTGTAAGGATTGGAGACGGGAAGAATTTGATGGTTAAGTTAGCCCCAGAGCCCGAATCCGTAAGTTCGCATAGGTCATATAATATATAAAGTAGATGAGTATTTTGTAGTTATTAGAAAGGTTTGACCGTTTGTCCACTAAGTGTTGTTTCATGTCGTTTTAGTATTGTATGAGGATTCCCAGTAAGACGTTTGTCAATATGGAGTCCAAGTATCTGATCTGTTCTACAGGAACTAGTTAAGTGTTACTAAATTATACTGTAGGGCAGAAAGTCATAGGTTAACGACGAAGTGTAAAGATTATTTGATGAGATTTGTTGGAATTTATTTTTATTCTCCAGTTCTGACACCATACTTCTAGGTCTTTGATGTGCGCTTGAAGAGTATGAAAGGCATGTTGAAAATGAATCATTATGAACTGATAACACGCAGGTGTCATCAGCGTAGGTCAGTAAAATTTTAAAATAAAATTTGCTCTTTTCTACTAAAACTATAAACACGATGACATTTTAAGCAATTAAAACTTTGAAAAAATTCGCTTATCCTAGCGTTGAATGATAAGATGGATGAGCTATCATTTAAACAACGGCTAGGACGGAGTTATTTCCTAAAACAAAAAGTTTGTCTGTAACTGCACTGTTATCAAACCACTGCATCAATATACTCTAATATTTTTTCTATGATTGTTAAATTCACTAAAACACTGGCTTAATTACGTCTCTTCAGTAAATATATAATCAAAATAACAGTTAATAACCAATCTCATTTAATAAAACCGCAAAACCAGTGCACTTAATGTAATTACAAATTACCTGAAGATCATTTTCATTTACTAGTACGATGCCCGATGTATCATGATTACCGAATTAAGCTTACCTGAATTCACAAAATTGAATAGTTTAAGAAAAACACATTTTTTGTGTACATCTAATACCGAATATACGAGTAATATCTGTGTATATTTAACTAACATCTAGAAATAAGAGCCTTTATTATCTAAAGTAACCCGCGACGGTTTATGTTTATTTAAATATCATAAGTTTTTCTCTCTTTATTACACCTATCTTGACTCTGATTATTGTATATATAGTTTTCTATTATTCTTTCTTATTTTTCGTTGATGGATGTTTTCCTTTTTCGGTGCAAGATAGTGTGCATACATATCTTATTGTTGTTAGAAAATACCTCTTCATGTTTATTTTCAACTTTAAAATAATTGCCATGTCAGCTTTACCCTCCGACGCAGATCCTTTCCCTCATCCCATCTGAACTACATTCATCTTCCCTCTACACAGTCAAGTACCTTGATACTAGACTCAAACGACAAGAACTCAATTGACGATATGACCTGCTATATAGACTACGAAATAGGAAACCTGATCTCTCAACGGACAAAAAACTATTAATTCACAAGTCTATTCTTAAACCCATTTGGACCTACGGACTTGAACTGTGGGGAACAGCAAAATTTTAGAATATCTTTTCAGACTAAAGTCCTAAGAACAATAGTCGATGCCCCATATTATGTCACAAACAAGACCTTACATCCATGACTTCAAGATCTCTTATATCCTTGATCTCATCCCATCCAAATTCTCAATCTTCCATTAGAAGCTTATCTACCTTCCTAATCCTTAACATAGTCCCTATCTAGCTCCAATCATCCCTATAACCCTTCTCATAGGTTGAAGCGGCAGTGGCCTAGAGATCTCTTGTAAATATGCCATTGGAGTGCTGGAAATGACCCAGCTTCTCTATTCATCACCTGAGAGACTGTGGCTCTAGCGCCCTCACTCACTCTCAACTAGCTTATTAGACCGGCGACGCGACTGACTGAGAGGCGCTGGGATCTCCTGGCCTCGGGTCCCGACATCCACTAATGGGTGTCGGGGTTTGGTTCGGAGTTTCCAGGAGCAGTATGTAAATATTTTTTATATCTATTAATGTGGCCAATATTATGATTATTTATTTTTTCTCTTTATTAAGGTTTATTTATTCTTCTTTGTAATTTTCTATTTTATTTGTATTTACTGTACATATGGAATAAATACCTTTTTATAGCACTAAACTCATTGCCCAAGATTTTGGAAGAGTGTATTATTTCTAAATAAATCAATAAAAAAATATAATGGCAGAATTCAAGTTATGTGATAGTGAAAGAAAATTTTACCAATTAATGACAAAATCATTAATTGTATTAGTGACGTATATAAGTAAAGTGATTATGATATAAATGACCTATATTTGTGCAATTTGGAAACATTTTTCAGTACAATTTAAATGCAGATAGTTTAGAAACAAATTTTTGAATATGATATTGATAATTATTAAATTACAAATTTTAAATATTATTTGTTTTGTTGTAAAAATGATTCTGATGCTAAATAGTTTTATATTTTTATTAGTTAATTTGAAGATGAGGCAAGAAATACCTCGAAACGTTATTAAAGATTTATTTATGTAAGAATAAATAAAAATATATTGAAAAAAGTAGAGAAAGTTCCAAATGTTTTATTCATAATAAAGGCAGATATATATGTCTCTTGGAAGTATATATATTGTTTGCTTCTTTCTTATTCAATTTTTTGTTTATTTGTTTATTTATTATAATTTTTACAATAATTTTCTCAGTTATATAAATTTAATAATATCATTTATAACTCTGTGTTACAAACAATGACCAACTGTTTTCGTATGGAGGATTTCCCCAAAGACAAATAAATAAATAAATTTTATTTGTATGTTTGTGTGTGGAGAGAGAGAGAGAGAGAGAGGAGAAGAGGAGGAGAGAAGAGAGGGAGAGAGAGAGAGAGAGAGAGAGAGAGAGGAGAGAGAGAGGGAGAGAGAGAGAGAGAGAGAGAGAGAGAGAGAGAGAGAAGAGAGGAGAGAGAGGAGAGAGGAGAAAAGAAAGAGAGAGGGAGAAGAGAGAGAGAGGAAGAGAGAGAGAGAGAGAGAGAGAGAGAGAGAGGAGAGAGAGGAGAGAGAGGAGAAAGAGAGGGAGAGAGAGAGAGAGAGAGAGAGAGAGAGAGAGAGAGAGAGAGAGAGAGAGAGAAAGAGAGAGAGAGAGAGAGAGAGAGGGAGAGGGAGAGAGAGAGAGAGAGAGAGAGAGGGGGTGAGAGGGAGAGTAAGAAATAGGGGAGAGGCAGAAGAATAGGAGGGAGAAAGAGATTTACTTGGTGCTCTTAATGCTCGGCTAAGTTAAAATTTCATTCTTGTCTTAAAACTAATTAATCTTCAAAGAAAGACAAGACCACTTCATTTTACAATGAGATTGCTTCTTCAGTCGATGGAAACTTTTACAGAATCTGTTTTCCCATCTCCCGTAAAGTTTTAGATAAAATAGGCTCCTCTTAAATAAAGAGTACTTCATTTATTTATTGCTTCAATTCATATAATTTTATATAGGTAATTAGGTATATTACATTCCATACTTCGAAATATAATATATAAAAATCACATGTTACATGTATTGGTTGTCGCACTCCTGCAAAACCGCTCGACGGATTTTTTATGTATAATTAATAGGTACAATAATAGGTCATTAAGTACATTTTATATCGCAGGGTGATTTGAGGGACTTTATCTAGAATTTTTTTTAACCACAATTTTGTTTTGTATTTTTTTTTTTTTTTTTTTTTTGGAATCATAAAACATAATTTATCGCTAGCTTAGTATTTTTATGAACAATTTAAAAAAAATATAACCGTCGTCTGTATTCCGCAAATCAAAACACGACTTTCAGTTACCTTTGTTGTTATAATTAATTCAAAAACTTTTGAATTAGGCAGGAATTGAAAGTAAAAATAAAATAAATCGAGTTTCGAAGAAACATTTAGACAAATTAATCTAAAAATAGATATTATTACGTAAAACAATCTTTTTGACCCGCTTTTGTGTATGAGATAATAGTTTAGTTATTATGTTTAAAAACTAAAAATTACATTCAAAAACATATATTTTGTCGTAAACCTATGACATCCTGCCCTACAATGTCTTTTTTTAATTTTTTTTTTTTTAATTTATTTATCGTCACATTATGCTACTATGGCTAATCGGACGATGCTACAATGGGAGTCCAAAATTTTACCTATCCAGGTTTTATTAGGAGAGGGATCTTAAACGAGTACCTGACATCGCACAGGCTCGGGACCACCTTTTAACGTCCCATCCGAACGACGGCGTAACTAAGGATTTTTTACTCCCATTAAAAAATCCTAGGACCACCTGCGGGTTTGAACCAGTGATCTTTGGCATAGGAGGCTGTTACGCTAAAAACCCAGCTACAAGTGATCCCTGCAATGTCTTTTAATTTAATCCTTGTCCCTGTTGAACAGATTCGCTATCTAGGACTCCTACTTGACAAACTTTTAACATGGAATCCGCACACAAGACTGAAACGGCAAGATACTGCCCATCGCTTTCGCTTATTTCAACTCTTATTAGTCATACGCTCTGACCTTCCACTTATCTACACAAAGCTCATCCATGTCACCATCATAAGGCCTATCTGGACATACGGAGTTGAGCTCTGGGGATCATCTAAACCATCAAATTCTTCTCATATTCAATCCTTACATTCCAAAATCCTTCGAACAATCCTGAATGCTCCTTACTTTGTCACGAATAAACTCATACATAAAGACCTTAATAACCCATATGTTGCCGATTTGGCCCGGACCAGGTATCAATCCTTCCATGAAAAATTCCACTCGCACTCTAACCCTCTAGTTTCAATCCTTGCTTCCTCTTCCATCCCTGACAATCCTCCGAGGCATCTGATGAGAAGATGGCCTCAAGACTTTCTAGTTTAGATTACCCAGTGGAGTGGTGCCAATGGGCATTTTCTCTTCATGCGTTTTTAATGTATTTTTGTTAGCTAATTTACTTGATGTATTAACTTATTCAGTTGTAAATTTCAATATATGATAATAACAAAAATATTAATATCTACGAAAAAGAAAAAAAATGATCTTTTATTATTATGCGAAATAGTCAAATTCGTTCAAATGATACAATATATTTAACCGTTTTTTATCAATGCTAATAAAACGAAATCTTAAATTTTATAATTCAATGGCATTAAAGGTACTATAGAGGTTGAGAAAATAAACTGAAGTTATAATTTTAAGCATTTAAGAGATCAAATAAACATGTCCATTACTTTATTGAAATAAATAGATTTGAGAAAATGGAAGTTTTCCGTTTTTGTTTTTTATGAACGGTCATCTATAGCACTCCAATCCTCTTTCCTACATGGACAACATCCCGTTACAATATATTTCGTTATGTTCTATTCAACAACCAAAATGCTTACAAGAAACAATTCATATAGCGGAACAACTTTTGCTGGATCAGCTAGTATTAATAGAAAATAGAAGTATAAATAATATATAATAATATATTATTATTATTATATATTTGTCTTATGAGCAGACATATTACAAAAGGAAATCCAAGAAAGAAACATATTTAGAACAAAGTAAATAAATAGGAAGTAACTCTAGAGCAAAACAATCAGAAACCATACAGACCCAAATAGGTCTGCCCAATACTGCAAGACAAAAAGAACAAGAAATAAGAAAATTGAGTCATAAGTGCTTAGCGCCTTCCTTTTAGGGAGATATCGCACTAATAATAATAACAATTATATATAATATATATATATATAATAATAACTCTTTTGTAGTTTAAATAGATTTCCTAAGTGCTTCAGTTCATCGAGGTTATATCCAAACGTAATTGATGTGTTTGGACAATAGGGGTTAAATTGATCTTCTTTCTGAACAGTTGACGTGCGATCTCATGAATACACATAGGATCCTTTTCACTGCAACAAAGAATTTTATTGAGCACCGGCACACCACTCAGGCTAACACAGGGCAGTGAAAAGGATCCTATGTGTATTCATGGAGGATCGAAACGTCAAAATAAAGGCCAAAACCTGAATTATTTAAAACAAAATTATAATATATATATATATATATATATATATATATATATATATATATATATATTTGAAAAATAACTGCTTTTGCCGTAGGTTTAAATAGGATTCGCCTACGAGCTGCTTCAGTTCATCCTGAGGTAATATCCAAACGGGTAATTGAATGTGGTTTGGACGAGAAGGGGTAAGATTGATGCTTGGTTTGTCTGGAACAGCTGGGAAACGTGCAGGCGTCTTTACAGTTATCGCTTATGGGAAAATTATAGTATGATATAAGAGTGCGCAATAACATATAATATTATTAGTAATAAATATAAATCATGATAAATGTGATACAAAATTTAGTCTTATCATCATTTATTTTATATATTCATGATATAGATCATATCAAAGGCTGCAGTGTGAAGGAAAATATAATAAGAAAATTTCGTGTCAATGAAGCCTACGTTTTGGCCTAAGTTGTTAGTCTTCTGAGCGTTAAATAAAATAAAAAAACTCCTAGAGAATAAATAAATTGAGATCTTAATTTTCGAACCGTATTCAAACATAAGAAAAAAAAATCAGCAAATTCAAGCACTTAAGTTTAAATAGATAGACCAAATACGATAACATATGAAACTATTCGCATATCTGCGAAATTTGTTTTTATTTTCACTTACATATTAGGAAATTAATAAGAAGGGAATGTATTGCGATCGTGAAAGTTTTCACCTGAAGTACACGTATTAGGGTCTCTGCGTTTTAGAATCCTAATGACTATGTCCCTCAAAAATATCTGTTTGTGGTTAGCCCGCCTCGAAAAACTATGAATTGTATAAAAATTGATGTATTAATGATGTATAAATATTAATATCGTATTAAAAATATAATGTAATGTATAAATATTGTATTTAAATTTTATAAAATCCTATCTATTAAATGCTCTTTCCGAGTTCGCTATGGTGCAGAATATTCCAATTATTATCCAGTCGAATCCGGTGTTCCTCAAGGCAGCGTCCTTGGTCCTATCCTCTACAATACATACACGGCTGATATTCCAGTTTTGCCTAATACCTTCCTTGTAACTATATCCTCTCACTTAGGATCCCGAAATTGCATCCATATACCTCGAAACGCTCATTTTTCAAATTGAAGACTGGTGTAACAACTGAAGAATAAAAGTCAATCAATCCAGATGCAACATGTGAACTTCACATTTCGAAGAGATTCCTGCCCTCCAGTTCTCTTTTAACTCTATTCCGCTTCCTTTCTCTGAGACTGACGGTATTTTGGCTTCCTTCTAGATAAAAGACTATCATGGAACCCGCATACTAGACCTAAACGACAAAGAACGCTAGACTAATATTTTACGGACTAGCCAATTATTAAAAATAATTGACATAAATTTGGAAAATCCTCTAACCAGAACTATTACTAGCTTCTTTGCTTAGGTTATTTCAAAGTTAATAGTTTACACATGTCTATGTTAGAGAATATTTTATCTCAAATCGTAAGTAAATTTCAATGATGAATAAATTTGCATGAAAATTGTCATGTTTTTTCAGTGTTGTCAATTCACTGGATCGTATACGTTGCATAAATAAAATTGTTAATTTATTGAAACCTAAGACCAGTAGAAAACTTATATATATATATATATAATATATATATATATATATATAATTATATATATATATATATATTATTGACAAATCTTATTCGCATTTCTATTTTGAAAGGAGGGGGCTGGGCGTATGAGTAAAGGGGTTAGCTGGAAGGACGAGCGGTTGATGGGTGGGCTGCCTCGGTATAAGTCATGAATATTACATGAACATCGGAGGAGAAGAGCAAGATTCTTCTCTCATGTAAATGTAAATGGAAACTTATACCGGGGCTGTTGTGGGTGTCTCCCAGTGTCAGGGCTAGGAATTGACGGGCGGCATTAACTGCTCTGATCGCTGTAGCAGCTTCCACAGGGAGTCTAAGGTTCAGCCATTAGTATCTGTCCGTGAAAATGGTTAGCAATATAACCTTGTATCTCAACTTACCTCAACGTCTTCTTGAAACAAGCAGGGCCTCTCCGACTGCACTCCCCAATAATAATAATAAATAAAACTTATATACTGAATCTCAAGGAACGAGGAAGTTGACAAAGCAGCAACAAAGGTACATTCGCTAGAAGAAATAACGCCCTATTTTATTTTATCATCTCAGCTTGTTCAGTCAATAAACGCGAAGAACATAAACCAATAGCAACAGTTTTAAACTGCACTGGAAAAAAACAAATTGAAAAATGTCAAACCGGCCATCAGCTGCTGGGTCTCACGATCAAGGAAGTGCAGGCATGAGGAGGTAGTTATCGCCCGCCTGAGGATTGGCACTGCCGCCTCTCTCATAGCACGAATGGATCCACCTCGATGTCAACTGTGTAAAGTGACTCTCACAGACGGCATCTCAAAAACATAACCAATAGTTTAAAAATCATTGCCTAAGTATAGATATTAACTCAGCGCTTAACTCAAAATATAACCCAGAATTCAGAAACATCAGCAGCTTTCTCCAAGGTGAAAGAATACCTAAATTTCAGAACACCAATCAAGAAGCACCGAATAGTGAGCCAGCTTAGGGTAGCCAACTTGACAAGACCGGTAGTGTACAGTGAGGGGAAATCCTATAAACTAGAGGAATGAACTGCGTTGTGTGTAATTTACAAAAGCCGGAAAATCTATATCATCTTTTGATAGAATGTCCAATGTATAAAGATCTTAGGAAGCACTATATATAAATATATTAATGAGAACAATAATTCAATTTTAGGAAATTTACTAACAATTGATACTGTGCAGAAACTAAATGACATTTTTTACTATACAGTGGGTAGTTTAAAAATTAGATCGTTTATAATAAATGAATAAGGTTCATGATATAGATTTTCCGGTTAATGCCTTATTAAATTTTTATTAAAATGTGAAGTGAGATTACTTGTGTTTATTTGTTTTTTCTTTTACTTGTTTTAATAAAATTGTTTACTAAATTTTAATTGTTTAGAATATTTACACAACATTGTAAATTTGAAACATTTATATTTTTACTAAGGATATAACTTTAAACTCTTCAATTGTTTTTTTTTTTGTGTGTATTTTTTTGTTTGTTTTTTCATTTTTGTATTTGATTTTAAAAAATACGCTTTAACTTTTTTATTGTATATTCATAATGCCTGTAAATAATCTCCAATTGTTTTTTTTATTTTTGTATTTATAACATATGAACTGTACTGACCAACTCCTTTTGTATGGGGATTACCCCGAAAACAAATAAATATTATTATTATAATTATTATATATTATAAGTGACTCTCACAGTAAGTCATATTTTCGAAGAGTGTTCTCTTTACAGTAGGGAATTCGTAAAATGTGGAGCAACGTGTAAAGCCTCTGAGGTATTAAGCGATAATGATCGGGCCGGTGTCATTTAATTGGGAAGAACATTCGTTTATATCAGCTCATTTAATTTAACACATTGAATTAACACTTTTCATTTTTACTTTTTATTACTAATCATAATGTTTATTGTTCCTGTTATTCTATTTTATTTTATTGATTTCGTCTTTTTACTATCGATTTCGTCCTTTCTCTAGAAAACTGGATTTTTTTTTCTATCATAGGAAAGTTAATCGTCTTCTGAAGAACAAAACACGAAATCTTATTATATACATATATAAATAATATCTTTTATTTATATTTAAAACTGTACTTGATATAAATACAATAAGTCATTATCGTCATCCATGGCGCTGCAACTCGTGAAGAGTCAGGGCCACCTGCAACTTGATAAACCAGTGTTCTCTGTTGGTTACCACCTATCCATTCCCCTTGTCCAGTAAATCTTTTCATCTAGGACCACTTTAGGAGTCCTAAATAATTCTACTTACATGACCTGCTCAACGAAGCCGGTCAATTGTATACCTTTACGATCAGTAATACAATAAGTGAAAGGGCAAAATGACAATTATAGGCGTGAAAAAGTCGAAGTGAAGAAACTACCCAGTGATAACAACTAGAAATGAAAGTGTCAGGAAGAGTTGGGATATTATCTGTATACAGTGTGTAAAGAATGGGTTTTAGGAAACTGCTTTAAGGAACACCAGCCAATCGCGAAAAAAAGGAATGAATAGAAACTATAATGATTTATTTTGAAAAATCTATATGTGAGATCGGAATGGAAAATGAGGAGCCATCGAGGCAGGAATTTACAGAGATCGCAAAGCAATGCCAGGTACCAGACTCAATCAAAGGCCTGTCTACTAGATACCATTTACCACACAGGTTAAATTTCCGATACTATTAATAGATAAAATATTTCTTTCCAAATTAAAAACAACGTAATATTTGTGTGTATTATTCCTAATAGTAGAAGGTGACCTTGATCGCACACTGCACGGGGTTGATTCGAAAAATTTACCAGTATAGGCATGACGGTAGTATTCAAGAAGGGTTTCGGATGACCATTAATTGGTGGGGTACTGCACGGAGCCTTTCTCGATGTAGAACAGATCTTTGACCGAGTCTGGCACCTGGCTTGCTTTGAAAACTCTATAAATGCCTGCTTTGCTACATATTTTCTAGTTATCCGGTCCTACTCTCAAAAAACGTGTTTTTCAAAATAAATCATAATAGTTTCTATTTATCACTTTTTTTCAAAAACTACTGGCGTTCTCAAGGCATATCCTAGGACCCATTCTTTACACGGTCCGTACAGCTGTTATTCTACCCATTTTAACACTTTTCTTTCTAACAAGGAAAGGATTCCAAATGTGACTTACTAAATTTTTATGATTTTTTTTTTTTTTTTATGTTAAACTAGACATTAAACCTCAGGAGTCGCGTAAAACATCGGAAAGTTTTTGAACGAAAAACGAATTTTATTTAATTTAACTGGTTTTTAGGAAGGTGTACAAATAATTGTGGTGTCAAAATTACCCTATTCCAAAGTAAAATCACTGAAAAAAATACTTAAAACGTTTAACTTTATGCTTTATTATAATAAAATGCAATTAAAAAAAAAAGTTATAATGAACTTTGTTATTAGTAAAGAAGTTTTGGGTTCCCTGAGAATAGTACTGTTACTGGTCCAACAGTCCTGCAAGGATAAAATCAGGCCGAGTCACGCTCAGCCGCCTGATTCCCCCCGATTTTCGGGGTACCCTTTTAAAAGAGGCTGGTTTTGCAGAGGGTCACCATAGGCCGAAGTAACAGATTAAATATTGTGCCACAGCCGGAGTTAGAACCCGGAGAACTGTAGACTAGCGCTCTATCCACTAGAGATAGGCCGCTCCCTAGGCAAAAATCTATAAGAAGGAATTACAAGGATCGCAAAACAATAAGCGTTTTAGTTTAATGTAAGTGATTCTTAGTTTACACTTTATTTCATTTATATATATTGATCTGCAGGTTTTAGAAGGTTTATGATAGGGATCAGTAATAAGTTCCTGACATCGTTCGGGCTCAGATACACCAAGGTTTGCTAAGCAGACATAAGCGTGGACTTTACTCCCATGAAAAATTTCAAGGGCGATCTTCCGAGTTGGAAACAGTAACCTTGGATAAAGAAGGTTTTCATGCTAGCTGCTACACCACAAGTGACCACTTCTTAATTCTTTTAATGTGATATAACAGGATAATTTAATCGATATTTTTGAATAAAAGCCTTTCTTTGCCTGGTTCGGGGGCAGAAGTTGAAGGTAAGAAAGTTTTCCACTAACCTCCACCCATTAGGGATGAGGAAAACCAATTACTTTTTCTTCTTCACAGCCATCAGAGAATGAATCCTTCTTAGAATTCGCAATACAAATCGATAGCCATTTAAAGAATACTTTTTGTTTCAGGAATCTATAATAATAATTAACTTTTCAAAAACTTTAATTTTACTAACCTGTTTTTTTTGGTTTTTTAGAGGACTTTGAAATTAATTTTTTTATGTTAGTGTTTATTTGTTTATGCAAATTATTCTACATTTAGACAATTTCTAAAGATAGTAGTTTCACTGTGAAGTAAATGGGATTTCCATGGAACTAAATTTACTTTAGTACATTAAAATGTATTTAGACAAATTACATAAATAATAAATAAATAAATAATAAATCTCTTTATTTGTTTTCGGGCTAGCCCATACAAATGGAGTTGAGTTGTACAAAAAGTTAAACATAAATCAAAGAAATCTATTACAACTGTACTAACCAAAATACGCTTCAAAAACAAATACATAATAAAAGGCAAAATAAATTGTAACTGTATAAATATTAAACAAATAAATTAATCATAAATGGTTTAACAAATTCAATTATTGTTATATTAGTAATGTGCTTAAATTATTCTTGAATAGACAGATACAAATTTCTTAGCTTTAAACACTCTGTTACATAATAAAATAAATTTTCACATTGCTTTTTATTTTCTATTTGCAACAAAAGTTGTACTATGAGGTCATTGTCTGACATATTTCCAATATACGTCCTCAAGTACTTATTTCTGACGGGGAGTAAACAGGGCATTGCAACAAAAAAATGATTTAAATCTTCTGGTTCGCCTGAATTACAAATAGGGCATTCAACGCTATTATCTGAATAACCATTTTGGAATCCGTAACTGGTAACTTTCAGTTTATTGGGTTGACATAGTCTTAGTTGACTGATCAATCTATGTTTCCTCATAGGCCCTTTAATTTCAAATAATATTCCCCCATATTTAAGCTACTAATTTTCCTAAAATTAGGATTAAACTTTGAGTGCAAAATAGCCTGAATATCTTGGGAAAGATTATGATTATTGAATTTTTCAACAGCGTTATTTAATTCTCTTTCAAATAAGGCTTTACTTTTGATATTTAATATGCCAGCCGCGTCTATAATTAACAATTTATTAGTAAGTTGCCTATACCAATTGTACCTCACATCGACCCTCTGGTTCAAGGAATATTTTTTTAAATGTTTAAACATATTTTCGGTAACCGATCCTCTTTCATTAAGTCTACCTTTCGGTACCAGCGAATCTTTTTTTTAGAACATCTGTTCCTATGATTTCAGACCAGTTTCTATACGAACATAATGGTTAGGTGTATTCCGTGGCCAATGATATATTGCTTTAAAATAACTTAAAGCAACCCGCTCAAATTTTTGACAATGTAATGGGGCCCAGACTTCCGAAGAGTATAAAAGAACAGAATTTACCATGGAATTTAGCAATTTGAAACTTAGTAGCAAGTGAGTCTGATCTTGACTTTAAAAGAATTTCCCGAACTCTATGTGAAGCCAAATGTGATTTCTTTACAAAGTTATCTGCTGCTTGAGAAAACAAACCCGATGATGAAAAAACCACTCCTAAATAACTGTATTGTTTAGCTAGACAAATTACATATGTAGTAATAAACCGAATAAAATAGGAACTGTTAAAAACACAAGCAAATAAACAAAACCAATTTTTAATTGTTTGATCACTTTGTTTCTAATTTCTGTCAATGATTAAATATAATAATAAACATAATATTTTCTTGCTAAGTGCACATTTTGTTAGATGAACTCATATCCTAAAGTAATAAACTTTTAATTGGTCAAACTGAAGTTTTTGAAACAAATGACACCACATTTAAACTGACTACGGTGCAAAGCAATGCAGGTTGCTGTTGTTATATAATTTAATCTAAAACATGGGCATCACTTGCAGCTGGGTTGTCAGCCTAACAGCCTTCCTATGCCAAAGATCACGGGTTCAAACCCGCAGGTGGTCCTAGGATTTTTTAATGAGAGTAAAAAATCCTTAGTTATGCCGTCCTTCGGAGGGTACGTTAAAGGTGGTCCTAAGCCTGTGTGATGTCAGGTACTCGTTAAAGGTCCCTATCCTAATAAAACCTCGAAAAGAAAAATTTACAGCTCCCATTGTAGCATCGTCCGATTAGCCATAGTAGCATAAAGTGGCGTTAAATAAATAAACAAACAATCACAAAACATATGTTAACAGCGAAACGGTATTTAATTTTTACCTCCACTTACCAATAAATGGAATATAGTGAGGGAAAGTATTGCGATCGTGAAAATCGTCGAATTCCAGTTTTCTACGGAAATACACGTTTTAGGTCTTTCTGAGTCCAAATAACCAAGTCAAAGGTCTGTGTGAGTGTATGGTAACTCCCGGGCAAAAACGAAAAGTCCTATGAAATTGAAATTTAATATTTAGGACAACTATACGCCCGAGATGTTACAGAATCTTTTTCACCAAAATCAGCTGACCGGAAGATCTACTTTATACCAAGCATTGCGCCTTTTACGATTTTCACAAACACGGCTCTAACGATTTTGACTTAACTATACTTTTATAGTTTATATGATATTAACCCTATACTTTAATGGGCTTTAATATCATGTAGGTTTCATTCTGATTGAAATAGTATGACAGTGTTTAAATACTGATATTTAAAATTGTCTTACTCTAAAGTACCTTTTATTCTGTATATTCTATAAAAATAACTCTATTATCTCATTAGTATTAATAATTAACAGCTAAATATGCAAGTTAAGAGAATTTGATAAACAGCTAAAAGAGAAAACTGCAAAAATCTTTTTTTAACGAAATTTTAGAAAGCTAAAGATTTTAGAAAAAAAAAATTGTATACACAAGCTTGTAAACGTTAATAAAGAGTGATGAAAAGCCGATAAAACTAACTGATTATTTTAGATAATAATATAATGTATTTTTTAATAAAATGCATGTTTCTATATAAATTCAATTTAATTATTTCTTTAATGATTTCACTCATGACTTTATTTAAGAACTCTTTCGATTTAAAAAGCGAAGGTAAGTGAAAGTCGTGTGTTGCCCGCACCAGATTTTTTAAACTGTTTCCAACCCAAATTTATTAAATAGTTTTAAAATTGATTTTAACAACGAGGTAAGTAAAATTCGTGTGTTTATTCTTACCAGATTTTTTTTTATCTTTTCTTTTATTATTCGCTTACAGGCAAACACCATAAATCATATCGGAATTTTCAAATAATGATGCTTAATAGCCCTATTGCTGATATAGGGGAACAGCTTGTTTGTGGTAATTTGAGACATAAGCAGAATAACTAATTCTACCTGTGGATGCAATTATAGGTTCAATTGTCGCATTAACAATCTGGGTCGGACAGTGCATATATACACCGAGATATCGGCAACATTAAGCTTATCGTTTCTAATCGCCTGATAACTGCTCACTGCGATATGTTTAAACGGTCCTTCATTTTCCTCAACGTTACCTGAGTGATATATGATGATATTAAATTAATTTATATTACAAATGTATTTGCGAATTGAATACGTACAATCAGATAAAATTAGGAAGCGGATATTATAATTTCCATCTGATTTCTCGGAATTTCAGGGAAGAATATAAGAATAATTAATAATGATGGAGTTTTGTTGACCGTAGAGAAATTAGATGAGGAAGATGGTTGGGGGTGCAGTCATAAATTAAAAACACACAATTAAAAATAAGCGTTATTTTAATTATGTGCCGACGTTTCGGCCTACAATGTGGGCCTTCATCAGGGCTAAAAGAAACAAGATAACAACCAATGTAATTATAGACTTAATAATGCGTTAGGTATATAATAATAATATGACAGTAATAAATTATGGGAACATAAATAATATTAAATGTAAAATGATAATAAGATGACAATTATAAAGTATGGAAATAAGGTGACAGTTATAAAGTATGGAAATAAACAAAATTAAGATGATAGTTATAAAGTATGGAAGTAGACATAATTGAGATGATAATATTGTAATGAGAATATATAAATAGAGACTAAGTAAATGAAAAAAAAAATGATAAAGGAAAAATATGTGAACAATTAAAATTTTAAATATTAACAATTTTGAGTTGATATATGACGGTAATATATTAAAAACATAGTTAAGAGTATAGGTAATATAAAAAAAAAATATAGTCATTACAAAAGAGAAACAGTATGAATAAAAAATAATAATTTAAATTTTAAAATAATGTAATATTAAACTAATAATTATATGTCAGGATATGTAACGGAGAAAGATATGAGTATGGAAAGGGAGAGAAAGAAATGGGCGATGAAAAAAGACGCTTATCAATAAGAAAAAATACTTACATGACAAAGTGCAAGCCTTGCCTACAGAAGTGATGTTTCCCAGTTTAAAAAACGCTCATTGCGTGGAACGGAAAATATGAGAACTAGAATGTCCGTTAGGAAAATTCCAAGAAGCTAAGTTATGTTTACTGATTCGATTGTTAAAAAATAGCCAAAAGTCATTACTTGAGAGTACTTGAGTTATTACTTATGAGTATTTGATAAAATTGTAAGAAATAGTGACGAGGTAAAGATTAAAAGATTTTAAGTAATAACGGATGACGATGATAAATGATGAATGATGATAAGGTAATAACGAATGACGATCTCAAAAATGATAATAAACAGTCATCTTGTAGGTAAACAAAAAATTAAAGTGACAATTATATTAGTAAACAAAAACTTGATCAAAGATAAATACAAAAATTATGAAAAAAATGTTTAAAAAATGAGCTAGGGATGCTTTATTAAATTTAATATTTGGGAATAAGCTAGTGACAAGTTATGTTTGTCAGTCTTTTGATTAACAGGAAGGGGTTCTAGTTGTATGTAAATGCATTCTGTAATGAGTCGTTTGTCATGGTTGGGAACAGTGGCAAGAATGGATGTTTTATCAAAATCAAAGGAATGGTTAAGGGTTAAGGAATGTTCTGAAAGTTTTGAAGCGGTAGAATTTTTGGAGGAAATTGTATATTTGTGTCGGGTGATGCGATCTTTGAGAAGGTTTTTGGTTTCACCAATATAGGCACAGTTGCAATTAGGAGTTCCGCAAGGGACTCTATAAACAATTTTTGAATCGTCATTCGTTATACCTTATCATCATTCATCATTTATCATCGTCATCCGTTATTACTTAAAATCTTTTAATCTTTACCTCGTCACTATTTCTTACAATTTTATCAAATACTCATAAGTAATAACTCAAGTACTCTCAAGTAATGACTTTTGGCTATTTTTTAACAATCGAATCAGTAAACATAACTTAGCTTCTTGGAATTTTCCTAACGGACATTCTAGTTCTCATATTTTCCGTTCCACGCAATGAGCGTTTTTTAAACTGGGAAACATCACTTCTGTAGGCAAGGCTTGCACTTCGTCATGTAAGTATTTTTCTTATTGATAAGGGTCTTTTTTCATCGCCCATTTCTTTCTCCCCCTTTCCATACTCATATCTTTCTCCGTTACATATCCTGACATATAATTATTAGTTTAATATTACATTATTTTAAAATTTAAATTATTATTTTTTATTCATACTGTTTCTCTTTTGTAATGACTATATTTTTTTTATATATTACCTATACTCTTAACTATGTTTTTAATATATTACCGTCATATATCAACTCAAAATTGTTAATATTTAAAATTTTAATTGTTCACATATTTTTCCTTTATCATTTTTTTTTTTCATTTACTTAGTCTCTATTTATATATTCTCATTACAATATTATCATCTCAATTATGTCTACTTCCATACTTTATAACTATCATCTTAATTTTGTTTATTTCCATACTTTATAACTGTCACCTTATTTCCATACTTTATAATTGTCATCTTATTATCATTTTACATTTAATATTATTTATGTTCCCATAATTTATTACTGTCATATTATTATTATATACCTAACGCATTATTAAGTCTATAATTACATTGGTTGTTATCTTGTTTCTTTTAGCCCTGATGAAGGCCCACATTGTAGGCCGAAACGTCGGCACATAATTAAAATAACGCTTATTTTTAATTGTGTGTTTTTAATTTATGACCGCACCCCCAACCATCTTCCTCATTTAAGAATAATTAGGGTATATCCATTAATACGTCTATGGTAATTACCGGATAATTTGGTTTATTATTTATAATAATAAACCTTTCATATAGACCTAAAAAAAAAAAAAAAAAAAAAAAAAAAAAAAAGCCTTCCTCAAAATTTTAAGGCTTACGTTTCAAGAGGCGTAGAATCCGAATAAGGAATCAGAAAAAATTCCGTTTGTCCGCCGACGGGGGCATTTCTCTGAAACTACTGGACCAATTTTGTTGAAATTCGCCACAAAAATACTTATCATAGATAATAATAAAATTTAACTGCACCCTGAACTAACTTCTCCCACAAAAATTAATATATTATTCCATACCGTAGGTTTCGGGTAAAATAAATAATTATGTCTTACATTAAAAGTAGAATAATTGATCTGCAATTTTACATTTGTGTTTTTTTTTTTTTTTTTTTTTTTTTTTTTTTTTTTGGGTGGCAAGGAGGTGTTGGAACGGATGGGATTTCAATGAGTAAAAGAAAGAATAATGGCGATCATGAGCAGGCAGGAATTCCAGAAGGCTGCAGGGCAAATATAAAAGAAGTGGTCAAAACTTTTAGTTCTGTGGGTAGGTATGTAAAGTTCAGAATGGTGTGATCTATTTTCAACTGAACTGATCGAAGACAATACTACAGTTCTCCAATTCAAAGAAAGATGTTGTAGGATTATTATTTACTGGGCTCATCTATCCTTTAAAAGTTATTACCCACATATTTGAGAAAATACATAGTGGCTGAGCGTAGTCACGGCATGACCATTTCTTTGCAAGAACGTTGAATTTCTTTGAAATTGGTTCAGAACTAGCAGAGATATAGCTTGAAATCAGCAGTAGCGATATGCCATTATCTTTTGAATTTCTGCTTTTTATATTACTTAATTGCCTATCAATAGCTAAATAAACAGTTTTCCCATAATATTGTTATTTGGAAATAATAAACCATTCTGTAATAATTTGCGGCGTTTTTTTTAATCTTGGCACAAAAACACATTGGTAAAAAAAAATGGGTCATTCCATGTGAAATCATCCAGAAATTTTAGGGTTTCAGATTTTTATAAAATTTGGCACGATGTATCCTTGTATGTAGTTAGGATGTTATACAAACTTTTAGTATTCTATCTTAAGTAGTTTTCCAACTAAAGCAACCCAAACTTTGGAATTTTCTTAACCAAGGCGCTCCATGAGAAGCTGGCTTACGCAAAGGAATTAAATTGTACTATCGTTATTTTTCAATCAATAATAATAATAATAATAATATAGGCTTAGCGAACGTTCGATGCCGATGCACCGCCTACACAGACTCGTCCAATGTTCACCGTTCAAGCCCAAGCCCCCTAGATCAACCTTAACACAATGCTCCCATCGACGCTTCGGCCTACCAGTCGGATCAGCGAATACCAACTTTCTCGGAACCTGCTCCTCATCGAGCCCAACAACTTTACTAGCCCATTTGAGTCTCCGCGATGCTATCAAATCAATTATATTCACAGGATACAAGTTCCGCGATTCCTCGTTGTGCAACCTTCTAAACTCCCCAGTGGCCTCATCTCTCTTCGGACCAAATATTTTACGTAGTACCTTATTCTCGAAAACCTTAAGCCGTTGTTCATCCTTCAAAGTAAGCGGCCACGTTTCACATCCGTAAAGAACCGTCGGAAGAATAATAGTTTTATAAATTCTAACCTTTAAGTTTTTAGATAGAAGCCGCGAACTAAGTAACTTAGCAACTGAATAATAACACGCATTTCCCACCAATAACCGAGACTTTATTTTTTCCTGGATTTCATTTTTTCTTGTTATCAACGAACCTAAATACTTGATATTCTATACGTGTTCAAAAGTATGCCCTGATACATCAATATCACAAAGATCGCCACCGTTTCTACTAGTAATCATATATTTCGTCATCTCGGTATTTAATTCGAGTTCTATTTCTTTACCGTTTTTATTAACACACTTGTATTTAGTTGTATGGTTTCCGCGTCTTCACCTAGCAGTACCAGATCATCGGCATACCCCAAAACCGGAATCTTGTCACCCATATTTAAGCCTTTCTCGGTACACATCACCTTTTCTATGACATGTTCTACAGCTATATTAAATAACACAGGTGGAAGGGAGTCACTGTGTTTCAAACCCGATAGCACCTCAAATCTCTGGGAGTAAGTAGTTTTTCAATCAAACAGCATGAAAATTCAGATTACATATAGGGAACTATAGTTATTTCTACTCTTTAAGCTACTTTCAGGCCTCTTGATAGTTCATTTTTTACGCGGAGTATAATATCCTTCGTTCATACTTGTTAGGAACAGCCGTTTCCTTGGTATCAACCAAATTAATGACAAAAATAAGAAGTTTCTCGGTTTCCGATACAGGCGTGTTTTACAACTCAAATTGTAGGAGATTTAATTTTCTATATTGTCATGACAATTATCAGTTTCCATGAGAGTAGCCATAGCAAAGTTAGAAATGTGTGACATCTCGTTTTCCGCAAAATTATATTATTTTGTAATATCTGTATTTCGTTAAATGTTAGTCATACAAATGTATTTTAAAACGTATTTCGTGATGTTCCTTTTTTGATTGGCTGCTATTTTGCAATCCACCCGTTTTGAGTTGGTAGACGTGTATTTTTTGCTTAACCATGGTAGATGCTTTGCATAAAACATAATATTTTTTTTAGTGAAATGGTTCATATTTTTCGATGCTGGACAGACTAATCAGGGGATCCTAAAACGTTTATTTCCGTTGAAAACTGGAATTTTAAAACTTTCACGATCCCAATACTTCTTTCTTACTATATATTTCGTAAAGAAGTTAGTGAAAGTATAAAATTTTAAATTGATTTTAACTAGAAAGGTAATTGAAAGTCGTGTTTTGCGCGCACCAGATATATTTTTTTTTTTATTGCTGTTTAGATTTTACACAAATCCTCCTATCACCCTTACTCTACCTCAACCATAGACCTATCATCTTCCAAACGTCCGTTAGAAACCTAGGCGTATTCCTCGATCAAAACCTATCCTGGAATAATGACATTTCCCAAATTTCCAGAAAATCCATAGCCAACCTTAAACAGTTCCTCCGATTACACGAATCAATACGCCTTAAAACCCGCCAACTCCTAGTATCCTCTCTCATCTTCCCCCACTTCGATTTTGGCTGCCTGGTGTTTGGCGGACTGTCTGAGACGCTTGAGATGAGGCTGAAGAGACTAATGAACTGTTTCATTAGATTCATCTTCGGAATCCCCAGGCGCTCTCATGTCTCAGCCAGGTATGCAGAGTTGAAGTGGCTCTACCAAAAATTCCGACGGCAATACTTCCTAGGAACTTACCTTTACCAATCCTTCAGTACCAAGAAACCCATCTATATCTACAATATGTTCACTCCCCTCTCCTCTGTCCACTCTATCAACACAAGATCCCAGCCCTCGAACCTTTGCTTCCTTTAAGAGATCCTTTGTCATACGCGCATCTTCATTTTGGAATTCCTTACCCAAATCGATCCTTACATGCCAATCCTTAACTTCCTTCAAACATCACTTATTTACCCATCTCCTCGAATATCAATCTACCGTGCCTTTATAAACTTAACTATTTTACCTCTTTATTTTTATCTTAATTTTCTATATTTTTTGTTTTATTATATGTATTTCTTTAAGGTAGTAATATGACCTTGTATATGTATATATATGTGTTTGTGTGTGTGAGAGTGTGTGTATAAATATGTAGGTATATAAATGAATGTGTGTGTGTATATATGTGCCATGACTGTGTGTGTGTATATACCATATCTAATATAATTTGCAATCCATAAAATGCTGTATATAATATGTTAAAATTCATATAGCCAGAATTTCAATATTTTATTGTACATTTATATTATTCTTAGAGGACTAGCTGTCCCAGAATAAAATTTATTTTCATTTCATTTCAAATCAGATAATGAGGACAACAATTTTTAGTTGAAAAAAAAATAATAAAAGAGAAGAATGCTTAACAAAAAGGAGGTTAGAATAGATGGAGTGGTTAGACAGTGAAGGTTAAGGCGTTGGCATTAAGTCTGTTTATGCCCGCCACCCTTGGAATGCTTATATTTTACGTCGCTAGCTTTTATGTCAGACCCTCTTGGGGTGGGTATGTTTTTATAATTCTATTTTATAGCAGATAAGACCTACTTATTGATCTAACTTATCATCTTGTTTATGGATGATTCAAAGATTAGAGTACATTTCAAGATGAAAAAAGTCGAGAGCATTAAAATATAAACAATTTTATTACATGCGCTGACGCCACAGTATTAATATATCAGCCATTCGGGTTAATTCTTACTTAAAATATTAAATAAATATTGTTAAAAAAACGTGAGTTTTTTGCGTGTTTCTCTTAGAAACACAAACAACGAAAAGTCGAATGAAACTGAAATTTTTAATTTAAGACAACTATACTTGGTTGTTACAGCATCTTATCACTAAATCGACCAGGCAGAAGTGCAATATTATAACTTTTTATGATTTTCTCAAATAAGGCTATAACGATTTTGATTAAACTCCCTGTATAGAATTCAAATTAAATGCACTTTAATATTATATATCGTGATGAGTTTTTGTTTATTTGTGTTTCCACTGGTATTGAATATGGATGATATAACTGTGTCGAGAATCTTAAGGTTGTTATCGTTAATATAATTATTGAATAAAAATATTAAAATCATTAATAAAATAATATAATTATAATTATCATTAATTATCACAAATAATATAATTAGGGAATAAATATCAAAATCAGAAATGCATCATACAGATTAATTCCCTAAATAATAAAATATCCACTCTTAAAATTGTATTCAATAATTATGTTAACGATAACAACCTTACAATTCTCGACACAGTTAATATTATATAGGTTTAATTATAATTACAATAATCTGACTGTTCTTAAAAGCCGATGTATTTATTTTTTTCTTAAGTACTTTTAATTTTGTAGATTCGAAAACTATTAATCACTTCATCTTGTTTGCATTGATATAAAACGGGTAAACACTGTTGAACGAATTTGATAAACAACTAAAGGATAAAAGAGAAAAAAAATATTTTTATAAATATATAAGAACGGTAATATATACTTATATCTATATATTTATATAAATAAAGAAAAAGAAAGTCGATGTAAAATTTGTCTGTTTATTTCGATTTATTTATCTTTCTTCATTAACTTGAAGATTGTAATCTTGAAATACTTATAGTATCACTTAATATTTCTCAAGTGTTTTTTTTTCTATTCATATAACTTTACTTCTATGCTACTATGGCTAATCGGACCTTACTAAAGTTTATTTTAATTCTCTGGTTCTCGTGAAAATATAAAAATAATTTTTGTGGATGTAATTAGTTGACCGTTGAGAATTAACTGGAAGGAATTAGTCCGGGTGGCGGTCATTAAATGAAACAGCTAAATAGTTTCAACTATTTATTGTTTGCCAACGTTTCGAACCCTTTGTGGGTCATCTTCATTAGAACTGGAAGTGTGGTGATGACATGATGTGGTGTAACGTTGGCAAACAATAAATAGTTGAAACTATTTAGTCGTTTCATTTAATGACCGCCACCCGGACTAATTCCTTCCAAAAATAATTGTTCTCTCAAAATTATCATATTTCAAAGCTATATAATAATAAATATAAGCCATTAGAATATTTAAATATTTGGTTAATACTCTAAAAATGTAATGCATCTAGTCGAAGCAGTACTTTTAAGGTCTATAAAACAGATTAAGATTCCTCACTCCTAAAAAAAAAAAAAAACTATTATAACTGTCTTATTACAATTTTATTTTATCTTATAATTTTTGTAATTTTATAACCAGATATATTAAATAATATACGTTTTTCGCGCGTAAACTTTCCCATTTTCCACGCTACTCCTGGGTAGTGTTGGCACTAATATTTTTCAGAGCCTAAAAGTTTAATATCTAATTTTACCTTGAAAAAATTCATCAAAATTGGTTAGACTCATTTGGGATTCTCTGTTTTTAAGTGAAAGAAAAATCAATATTGTATATTTTTGTTATTAATGGGCTAAGTTAAGCCCAAATGTTCGAATGTGTTGATTTTCTAATAATACTGTTACATGTTCCCTTCTCCTTAAGTAATTTCTTTTTCACGCCAATAATAGTAATTTAGCTTTTATTTAATGAATTTATATTAAGTACAGTTACTGAATATTGATTGTTTATTTAATAAACGTCACTTTATGCTACTCTGACTAATCGGTCTACAGTGGGAGTCATAAATTTTGTCTATTCAGGTTTTATTAGGATAGAGATCTTTAACGACTATCTGTTATCGCAAAGACTCGGAACCACCATTTTACGTCCCCTCTGAAGGACGGTATAAACAAAGATTTTTTGCTCCTATAAAAATAATCCTAGGGTCAGCTGAATATAAGGTTTAAATTCATTTTTTTATTTTATTTTTTTTATGTGTGGTGTATAAATAGAATTGAGACGTCTCTTTTTGTTTAGGGATCGCCCCGAAAACCAATAAATATTATATAATACAAGAAGTGCAGAGCCACAGACAGGCACAAAATAAAAATAAATTGTTTAAGTAATTTTTCGCCTTTGAGTAGAATAATGTTTTGTTCTCCGCTAGACGAAGTGGGCCATTTTCTTCGACGTATAATGAGAAAGAATGGCCTTTCTTCGTTTTCCTTTTTTTGTTGTTCTTCTTTCCGCTTCTAGTTTCTTCTCACCTTTCGCGGGACAAGAACATTGCCTTTCTTCAAGAACAACTGCAAACGACCTGCTTCCGCCATCCCCTCCCATTTGTCCAACTTGAAGAGCAAGTCAGGTTTAAGGGATAAGTAAAAACATTAACCACTTCTTTCTAAGGTCGCAATAAAACACTCTTCACGGTGACATCTCGGAGAAGTAAGAAAGAATTCATCTTGGTATTTTTTTTTTTTTTTTTAGAGATTCGTTTTCGTTGTTTTTTATTCTTCTTAATACATTTAACGATTCCAATTTTATCATAACCTTTAATACAATTGAGATTGTGCATAGAAAGATTATTAAGGTAATTTTGGGTATCAATAAAAGACCCCCATCAATTAATATATTCTCGGACCTTAATGTAATGTCTGCAAAAAAAAAAAAAATATACATGGTCTCAATTATAAGAAGCTGTATTTTTAGGGGATGAGCTAGTCGGGAAGATTAACCACAGTTTTTCTACAAGACTGAATAATTACTTTAGCTTAGTTGTGCCAAGACCAAAACATACCTGGACGACACGCCAGACTGGTTATTCCATTGCTACTGTGTACAACAATATTCCTCCAAATTTTCAATTTTCTCACACAAATCCTCCTAAAGTATTCAAATTATTCCTACACTGTTAAAATGTGGGCGAAATCCCTCAGTGAAGAAAAAAATTACTGAATTATTGAATCCAAATTACTCATCGCTATAGACATGTCGTCGATGCAGCCTGCGTCACTCATTCTGATATTTATCCTGTATACAAGTATATGTATTCTTTATTGACTTTTGATTTTGTCAATTTCTTATGTGTACTATGTTATATATATTTATATTGCTTATCATGTAATTCAATCTTGTATTTACTTGCCTTAATTTTATATCTTGTATATATGAATTTGTATTCCTTATTGCTTTTGGTTTAGTCAATTACAGTTTATGTCTGTGTACTGTTAAACTGTTTCTTATAATTCTTTCTTTCACTTACTATATATAGTAAGGGGAAGTATTGCGATCGTTAAAATTTCCGAATTCAGTTTTCAACGGAAATACACGTTTTAGGGTCCCCTGAGTCCAAAAACCAAGTCCCGCAAAATGGTCTGTTGTGTGTGTGGTAACTCCCGGGCGGAAACGGTAAGTTCTATGAAACTGAAATTTCATATTTAAGACAAGTATACGCCCGAGACGTGACAAAAATTTTTATCAAATAGCTTCCAGAATAGGCACTTTATACATGCATTTTGCACCTTTTTCGATTTTCTCGAAAACGGTTCCGACGATTTTGATAAAACTCGCTATATGGATGTAAAATTTAATGGGCTTTAATATCATTTAGGTTTTATTCGGATAAAAATGGTCTGACAGGGCTTAAATGAAGATATTTCAATTTTATTTTATAAATTTTCTTTCTCTAAAGTACCTTTAATTTTGTTGATTCTAAAAAAATAACTTTACTATCCTGTTACCACTGAAGAAAAACAGGTAAATGTGCAAGTTGAGCCAATTTGAAAAGCAACCAAAGGAGAAAACTGAAAACATATTTTTTTAATGCAATTGTTTGTTTTTGAACATAAGAACAGTACTTACTATACATGTATTATATACCGTCGGCTACAGATTTAAAAAAAAATATTATTTTATACTCAAGCTTTTAAAAGTTATTAGAGAGTGATGAAAAGAAGATAAAACTAACTGATTATTTTAGATAATGATGCAATCGATTTTTTAATAAAACACGTGTTTCTATATAAATTCAATTTAATTAATTCTTTAATAGTTTCAAGTATTTTTATCTCTAACTGTATTTGAAAATTCTTTCATTGATTTTAAAAATGGAGGTAAATGAAAGTCGTGTGTTGCCCGCACCTAATTAGGTATTATGTAATTCAATTTTATATTTGCCTGCCTTAATTTTTTATATTGTATATATGTATATGTATTCCTTATAGCTTTTAAGCTTAGTCAATTACTGCTTCATACTGTGTACTGTGTTACTTTTTCTTTATAATTGTATTTTTTATTCCTTATGTATTACATTGTTTTTGCTGTGTAGTGTGTTACTGTTTCTTTATAATTGTATTTTATATTTCTTATGTATTATATAGTTTTTTTTTATGTATAGTGTGTTACTGTTTCTTTATAAAATTGTGTTATATTATTTAAGTATTGTATTATATAGTTTTTTTTTTATGTATAGTGTGTTACTGTTTCTTTATAAAATTGTGTTATATTATTTAAGTATTGTATTGTATCATACTGTATACTGTTACTGTTTGTTGTTGTATTTTTATTGAATTGTCGCAGGTGAACTCCTTTCCCACACACGGGCTCGCCTAAGTGGGATAGTGACTTCTACTTGCACTGCAATATGTCTGTGTTTTGATTCGATAAAGAAGTTAATAAAAAAATAAATGAAAAACACGGAATATATATATATATATATATATATGAAAAACACGGAATATATATATATATATATATATATATATTTTTTTTTTAATTAATTTATTTTTTTTAAACTAATTGTTGTATGAGAAGTAACCTATTCTTTCTAGTATTTTTGTCATAAAAATATATTTTACTAACTTGGCTATAATATGTTTCCATGTCACATAAAAAAATTAAAAAAAATACAAGCAAAAAAAAAAAAAATTATGATCTAAAAAAATCATTTATATTTGTAGGCTTTTCATCACTGAGACATTTTAAAAAAAGTAAAAAATAATTCATTCTTGGTAATCTTTGTTTTTCAGAAATCATTTCATTTTTTTGCTCAATCAATTTTAGGATTCCTATTTATTTTAAAATTAATTCAGTTTTTTTTTTGGTATTTAAGAAAAAGGCATTTACATGTTTTGTTAAAATAGTTTCTGAATAATTTCTATATATTCCGTTTTTTTCATTTATTATTTTATTAACTATATATATTGTTACGGACTACGGGGTGTGAGAAATGAACTACTCCAGTTTACAAATTACAAATGTTTATTAAATACAGAAAGCACATCTACAAAGGGATTACTAACCACTATAGTTACAATAATAATGAAATTACTAGCTTAACTACTAAACAGTATACATATAAAATGAGGTATTCCTAACGAATAAACTACTTAATCTGCTAGACTTATTCTAATACTTACAACTATAAATTATATATAAACTACAGTCTTCTAATTTCCCACCGACCGGTTATCACAATATTGACACACAGTTTCACTACACTGTCACACTGTCACGAGTTGTTCACTGTCACTGTTCACTGATACATTCACTTGAGCAAGATCAAGACTGACTGACCTAGGCGTAGTGGACCGGTATTTGTACCACCACCGAATATTCCAGACATGGCAGGTAGAGGCCGGGCCGTTCGTTCTAGACACTTCGAGGACCGTCCAGGTCCAGAAGTCTCTAGCCCCATCTGGGCCATTCTGGGCGTAGTATACCTGTAATTGTCTTGACCGTAGCAATATTGTGAGAAGTGAGAGATAACAATTTGTTTTTGTTATAAAAATCGAATCAGCTAACTAAAATTCGATGGAGGATCGACATAGGGCCAACAAGTAAAGAATGGATTGCAGACGTTTTATGACTTTAATATGTTTACACATTAACATTGAAAACTACAAAAACTCATTTAAATTGCATGTAAGGTACGACTTTACTTCTATGCCCAAGGTCACGGGTTGAAACCTGACAGATGGCTCCAGGATTTTTAACTCAAGTTATGATGTTCTTCAGAAGGGACGTAAAGTGGCTTGTGTGATCTCAATTACTCGTTAGAGATTCCTATCCTACTCAAAAATGGATAGGCAAAATTTAGGAATATAGGCGTAGCACCGTCTTATTCATTCTACAGTATAAAGTGACGTTAAATGATTAAACAAACAATACCATTGAAAATTATAGCGAGTAATCATATAAATAACGATAAATTATTATAATCAATCAATTATTAGAATCAGTATGTTCTTCTGCTACAAGATAATAAAACCAAAATATAACATTTACGCAGAAGTACTTTAAAATATTAGGTTGTCCGAAAAGTTATTAGGGATTTTTTAAATAAAATTTCCGTTTTATTTTGTCCACTAAAAATGAATCACGAAGCTAATGTTTATTTATATGTCTTTAATCCTCATGGAATTAACTATGTTTACACACTGAGTTCGTCTTTTTAAAGCTCAGTAGTGTAGTTTATTGAAAACCAACATGAGTAACAGTTCATTTTCGACATATTATGCTGCTATTTTAAAAAAAAGAAGTAAAAAAGCATCCTAAACTGAAAGAAAGATTCAGTTCGTCTATGGCAGCGATTCAATTGCTGATAGCACGGTTCAGAACGGGTTTCCATTTTTCTGGTTAGATCAGGAGATTTTAGTTTGGAAGACCAACCCCAGGCTGGCCGGAGCTCAACTCTTGACTTTGAGGATATTATGACGGTCATCTCAAACAATCCACGAACTACTGCCCGTGAGATATCTACGGAGTTAAGAGCCAGAAAATCGACCGTTTTTAATCATATAAAGAAGGCCACAACGTCTGTCGTTATGATGTTTGGAATCCCCGTGAGCTCAGTGAACGTAATCTTATTGAATGGAATTCATGTTGTAGTTCGCTGCTGAAAAAAAAATGTGGAGGATCCATTCCACGGACCTTTTGTTGTTCTTAAGGAGTAAGAACAGTGGTTTTTGAAAAAAAAAAAAAAAAAAAAAAAAAAAAAAGAAGGATAATGTACCTTTCAAGCCGTTGGGAAAGTTGGTTGGTAGTTATATTTTATTGGCACAAAACATCTCGGTCATCAGTGCCAGACACTCATTTTTAGAAACTAATTTAAGGTTAAATAATGAACAATTGTTTTAACTAAAAAACAAATAACAACAAATAGTTGAAAACAATTAACTAATAAGAATAATCAAATAAGAATAATCACTAGTAAGAAAAAATGTAACAGCATTAGCAAAAGATAAACATATATCAGGTTAAATTAAAAAAAAAAATAAATAAAAAAAAAAAAATTATAATAATAATATATATATATATATATATATATATATATATTATAATATATATAATTTATATGTATGTATATAAATAAAGTTAAAAAAAAATAAAAGAAAATAAAATAATAATAATTATAATAATTTTAAAAATAATAATAATAATAATAGTAAAATACAATTTCCAAATCTGCTTGTAAAAGTCCATTTCCATAAGATAGCACATCAATTCGTCAATTCTATTTATATCGTTCCCCAAAGCAACCACGACATTGAGTGGTATTCCCCTTTGGTTCAATTTCCCTACGTAGAAGGGACATTCCTCGAAAATATGAGTAACTGTCGGGGCTCCCCTACAATGCTGACATCTTGGGGGCAAATCCTTAGATATTAAGTGCCATGGGTTAACCTTGTATGTTCGATTCTCAGGCGGGCCAGGACCACATCCTCTCTGCGGTTGATGCGATTTGAGGTTTTTCAAGACTTTGGCTCAGTCTTAATCGCTTTCAGCTTGCTTGGATAGCTGTTTTTCCATGTTTCATCCCATTTTTTAAAAACATTTTCAATTAGAGGGCGCGCTAGTTCTGATGGTGTTAACAGTGCTTTACCACGGCCAGGGAGAGTGAGAGCCTCTTTAGCTTGGGGACCGTTGGGAAAGGGTAATCGCTAACGGTGGTAACTATTTTGTAGATTAAATAAATTTAAATTTTAAGCTGTTCATCAATGTTTATTTTGTTCAAATTTCTCTACGAACTTTCCGGAAAACCCAGTATATTCTTTTAAAAATGTCTTAATAGCGATCATAATAACATAAATTTACGCTAACGAAATCGCGAGCAACAGAAATTTATTAATAAGAACTAACATACCTGGAATTACTTAAGAGGATTGGGTAAAGGTCTGATGTTAGTTACTAATTAGCTAGGATAATACCGCTGGGTACTGACTTCCCCCTGTCTTAACACGTCAATATTGGGTTTAATATCAGATGTGCTGATAGTATACATATTATAGCCGTTAAATAATATAAAATAATTTTTGATTTAACAGTGTAATAAAGAAAATATGGTGCGCTTAACACACGACTTCATTGCGTTTTAAAAATCTAATAATGAAGTTAGAATTGAAAACAGTTAAATGATATACGATACATAGAGTCTCGAGAGAAGAATTTAATTTATATTAAATAATCTAACGATATAAATTATTATCTGTAACAGTGACTTACTTTTATCACTCTCCATTACTTTATAGAAAATAATAGAATACAAAAAAAAAAAAAAATTCTTTACAGGTTCTCTTAAGAACAATTAATATGTGCAATGAAGATATAATGTGTCAGGACAAGATACCAAATATAATTAATTCTTATTTACAGTGACATTAGAATAAATTAATGGATTAAAGTATAAAATAAAACAAAAGAGTAAAATAAATAAATAAATAACTTCTGATAGATTAATGTGATGAACAAAACTAAACATTGAAACTGTTTCATAATAATAAATCCATTGACTAAGTATAATATGCACAATAAAAAATATTTTTTTTTAAAAATTTATATTTGATTTGAAATATCAGGCTTGTTGAGCTTTTGTTTGGAATGGCAGTAGGCACTGGACCAGCTGGGACTTGACTGATGGTAAAGAAGAAGCATGGTGGATATGATTAGGTAAGGTATTCCACAGAGTTGTGGAGCAGACAAAAAAAGGAATGATCAAAAGTTGTTGTTTTATAGGTAGGAATGTAAAGGTCAGAATAGCGCGATTTTGTTTCAAGGGAAGGGACTGACGATTATACATTTTATAGAAGATTATTTTAATCAAATTAAGTTTTCCAGTGATATATTGTGCATCCATAATACTATTTTTTCGTAAGAAAAAAACAACACTAAATATACAATTGTTTTTTTTTCTCATTCAGTTGATTATCGAATTCTCTATCTCTAATAGTTACCCATTTTTTTAAATCAATATTCATAATATTGATAATAAAAAAAGATGATGTTTTGATTTAACATAAATGATGACATAAAATGATAATTTTTTTTCGTAACTTTAAAATTAAAGAGGCTTCGAAATATATAATTAAAATCAATGCTTCTACATCCGAGTCACCTGAGCTTTTCTCGAAGGATATTCTTGCCTTTTACTCATTCAGTTGTTTATCGAATTCTTTCATCTCGTATATTTAGCAGTTTTTGTATCAATTCTAATGATATGATATGATTATTGGTTAATTATTTTCAATAATGAACCTTTGTAATGGAGCCAAAAAAATAAAATAAATAACCACCCCCCTTAAAATTTGAGGACAAATTTTATTTTAAATTCACTACAAAAATACTAGTCCATGCAACGATGATCCTAAACACCTAGAAGTTGATATCAGCTGGTTATTTTTAAATTTTCGGCCGATTAAAAGTGATATCACAGTTATTTTTGAAGATAAAGAAAAATCTATTAGTCTTTTTTAACCAAAAAAAAAAAACAAAAAAAAACGGGAATAATTATGTAAAAGAGAAAAAAGAAAAATTAAAAAAATGAAATTTCACAAATAAATACCCTCATAACTCAGTTATTTTTTACGGTAGAGAAGTTTCAGAATAAGTAAAGCTCAAAAACCAAAAAAAAAAAAAAAATAAAGAAGGAAAAAAAATCTCGCCTATATATAACGTATTCTAGAATCCGAATAACGAATAAAAAATATACGTTTGTCCAACTTCCGCGACATTTCTCCGAAACTACTGGACAACTTTTTTTTTAAATTCACCACAAAAATACTAGATTATCCTAACACCTAGAAGTTGATATCAGCTGGTTATTTTTAAAATGTCGGTCGATTAAAAGTGATTTAATTCAATAGGACAGTAATTTTTTAAGATAAAGAAAAATGTATTAGTCCTTTTTAACAAAAAAAAAAAAAAAAAAAAATGGGATATATAAAAGAAAAAAAGAAAAGATAAAAAATTGAAATTTCACACTTAAATATGCTCATAACTTAGTTATTTTTGACGGTAGAGAGGTTTTAGATATGTAAAGCTTGATAAACCAAAAAAAAAAAAAAAAAAAAAAAGAAGCAAAATAAATCTCGCCTATATATACACGCTTGGAACTACGTTATTTTCGAAGATAGAGAGAATATATTAAATTATAATTTTAAGATAATAAATTACTTCTAATTAATAAATGCATCAATACCAATTTTTCTACAAAAAAAAAAAGTATCATTGTAATTGGTGCACCGTTAGCAGAGATATAGCATTTCTACGAAAAATTGTTCACGCATTGTATGTTTCGAATCACACGGTACACAATAGCACAGACATCCCAAAGGTGAATTTTTACATTCACGACATATAAAACACAATTCATACATCGACACATAGCCACCCAAATAAACTAATTTCTTTACACTCTTCATATCTGTTACTAGACCAACACCGAAGAACACTTAAAAGAAGATGCCGGAGAAATTCATTGAATTATATTTCACTTTAATTACTTAAAAAATTCATTTGCAGTGCCATGATAAAAAAAACAAAAAAAAAAACTTAATATATTGCATTTGCTAGAAGAGCATTAATGCAGTTGCGATTATAAAAAATAATAATAAGGTAGGTCAGATGATAAAAACTAAATATCAACAGTTAAAGCTGTCAAAAATAAGAATTGTCGGACTATTTCAAACAAATTAAAAACCTAAGTCATATTGGAGCTCGTCAACTTTTACATCAATATGGGGAGTTTGATTAAAATCGTTAGAGCCGGTTTAGGACACTATAATATTAAAATGGAACACTAAATTGAATATAAGAATATCCTATAATATATTTGGAGGATTTTAAAACAATTATTATTATTATTTTTAGAGAATTTTATATATATATATATATATATGTTTGTGTTGTTCTCAGGTTTCAGTCAATGAATAAACAATTTTATCTATGCGACGTTTCGAGAATTTATTGTTCTCATAATCATGCACATTAACAATGGAAAAACAAAAAATCAGAACATTAATATTATTATACAATAAATAATATATGATGTTATTGTTAGAGATATAGAAAAGAATACATTGAACAATGAATAATCATTCAGTAGGTACATAGATATTTTAAATTAGGATTTACATTAAAATTACTGTATAATTAGTAAAATTAAGTAAAATTACTGTATGATTATTTATTGTTCAATTTATTCTTTTCTATATTTCTAACTATAACATCATATATTAATTATTGTAATATTAATGTTCTGTTTTTTTGTTTTTCCATTGTTAAGGCATGATTATGAGAACAATAAATTCTCGAAACGTCGCATAGATAAAATTGTTTATTCATTGACTGAAACCTGAGAACAACGCAAGCTTAAATTATCAACAGTCGAGAACTGATCAAAAATATATATATTTTATTTTGTTTTTGACCGACTGCTTTTCTAAGGCAACGGCACCTTTAAAAACTAGCTTACTTAATATTCTTAATGGATAAATAGGCTATATTTAATGAAACCATTGGATTTCCTCTCCAAAATTATTGTGTTTACCGATCCAATAGGTATACTATTGGTGGCATGCAGGGTAAGATTAAGTTCGACAAGTTTCAATAAATGACATTATTATTTAAATTAACTCAAACATGTATCATTTATTTACAGAATGACTGAGAATACTGAGGGACAATACCGTTAAACTTGCCATACAATATTACAAAAAATATGTACCTTACAAAAACTTAGCTAGCTGGCGAAGGTGGAATTAGTCTTAGGCGCCCCTTCTGGGTTACATCCTCCAGATGACCCCTGACGGACATCTTCTCTTGTTGTAGATGGAACCCGACTCTGGACGTCCACTGCTCTCTCCTTGGGAATGGAACAACCTCGTCACTTCTCTCCCCTCTTTTTCAAGAGTTGCCATATTTTGGAAATTGCCGATCTCTTGTCGGACAAAAGGAGGCGGGCTGATATGGGAAGTGCCCAGTCCAGCCTAGTAGCTTGGGTCTAGAAATACCAGGTGTACTGGGAGGAGTGGAGAGGGGGGGGAAGAGGCAGCCCACAGACAGCCCAAGCCTACGGACAATCCAAGAGGGTATGGGAAATACTTTTTGACTTATGCAGACAAAGCATATTAATATTTATTTACTTAACATAATAATAATCCAATCCTAACTTACAGTTAAGGTATAAATTTTTTAATAAGTTTAGTAATGAATAAGTTTTCCCTCAGTATCCTCAATACACTACAATATATATATGGATCAATCGATTCATTCAGAATCGACCAGACTTTTCATTTTCATGATATTTTTACCAGTTCTTTTTATCCCTTCCTGATTAAAAACCCGTAGCTAAAATATTTTTCTAAAGTAAAAACAGAACAACTTTTATCTTTCTATAGATTATTAATTCATTATTAATATTTATTTATTATAATTAAACAATTTTTAGTTGTAATGTTATATACTCTGAGATTAGTTGTTTTTTAAGGAAATCATATTAATACTTGCAGATGAAACATTGTTCTTACACCAGAAAATATAGGGACTGTAATCAAAATCGTTTAGCCGTTTTTAGAAAATCGTAAAAAATTGCAAAATTCATGATATAAAGTGGTTCTTATGTTCGGCTGATTTTGAGAATAAGCTGCTGTATCATTTCTGGCGCATATTTGGGTTAAATATGAAATTTATGTTCATTACAGCTTTTAGTTTTTTCGCTAGAACACACACACACACACACACACACACACACACACATAATTCGATCGTAATACTTTCCTTGACTATATATTTCATATATAGGTAAGAGAAAGTAATAAAATATGATTATTTGCACTGAGGTAAACTCTTTATTTATTTTTTCCCATCCAGTTAGATAGTTTTCTATAAACTATCTGTGCGTTGTAGGACTCTTTGGGAATACTGGGCGTTAGATACCCAGAAGGGAGGAGTTTTCATCTAATGACCCCAGAAGGACATCCAATCAGGAAGTTGGGGAGCCCTGGCTGTCAGCCAGTGGGGGATTAGGGGTGACACTGCCCGACCATTCTGCCTCTTACATCCACCCTCTTTGAGCTGTATCTGACATATACTGACAGTGTTGTGAGTCCCTGTGTCATCGACTAAATAGCTTTATAACAGTTATATCTACTCCTCATTTCAAATCTGCAATTGTCAATATACTTTTTTCTTAATATTAGCATTTTTGCATTTGTGTTAATGATATTTAGTTGGAAATAAATAAATATTTGAATAATAACATACACCATATAACCAGTCATTTAACTTATTATATTTTATTCACCTAACACAAATAATCACTTTCACTTACCTACATATGAAATATTGGGTTGTGTCACATGAAATGTCCGTTTTCAAGGTAAAGGATTTTTATTAAAAATATGATATGAAAACAAGATAATTTTATTCGAAGTATTTACCTTCTTTTTCTAAACATTTTTTCCAACGTGACACCAACTTTTTTATCCCCGAACTGAAAAACTCTGAGCTTTGAAGTGAAACAAAATCTGAAAACGAACTTTTCACCTGATCATCATTTTCAAAAAGTTTTCCTTTGATGAACATGGGGTCTCGCTGCCGCTCAGTGACATCATGAGGTAACCATGTATCGAGCTTTTTTACTTTCCCAATACACTTTAAATGTCTGGAAACAGTAGATGCACTTGCATTTAGTTGTGCTGAGAGTCCTTTAACTGTTTGGTAGGGGTTTCCTTCTACTGTATGTTTGAGGCATCAGTGTCTATTACGGACGGAGGTCTACCTCGGGACAAGTTTTCCAAGTCGGTATCCCCAGCTGAAAACTTAGCAAACCAACGGCGAATGGTCCGTTCATTAACACTCCCTTCCCCAAACGCCTTGCAAGTATTTCTAGCGGCCTCAGCTGCTGAATGGCCGAGTTTAAACTCTAAAAGTGGGTAATTGATTGCGAAGCTTATGTTTATAATACAAGGGTAGAGGATTAGTAACTGTTTACTTCAAATATGTAAACAACAGAGAAAAAGAAAACAACAGAGGCCTGCAAAACCCTTTATGTATTTCAGAAACTATAAAAACGGACATTTCATGTGAAACAACCCAAACATTTTGTAAGAAAGAAAAGTAAATTTTATTTTGGACCTTCAGCCCCGTAAAGATAACAATAAAGTTCAAAAACTGAGTCTTGTGTCTCGCATAAAAAATAAAACATTACAAAAAAACTTAGGGTTATACTTATATTATTTATAAAAGTAGTAAGTATGATTACATGAACGAAATACAACCACTACTTGCATTATTTATAAAGTAGTAAATACAACCATAGTACACTCATGTATGACTATATAATACTAAACACATGTGCATGCAGAGATACTATAATTGTACCAAACACTAATATCATAAAGTCATGGAAAGAAAAAAAAAATATAAAAGTTTTTGTTAATATATTTGTAGTGTTCCTCATTTAAAGTGAAATATGACTATTATTCTTAAATGTTGTATAAATTATTCGGAAGATTGATTATTAAGGAGATGATGGAATAATTTGTTTTAAAGTGGGATTAAAGAAGATTCTTTGCGTATAAAGGTAGGTAGGAATTCCAAAGTGAGGTGACACACAAATTAAAGGGTTTATTAAATGATGATGTTCAATGGGCTGGAAAATAAAGGTTAGTGGGCTGGGATCTGAGTTAAACGATTGTACCTTTTTTAAAATACATTTTTCAAAAACCACCTACCGCGAAAACTTCTGTTAGTAGTAAGTCCAGGAAGAAAACTTAATTTCACACGAAACTAACATTTTATATTTAAACAATAATACGTCCGAGATGTTACAGTAAATATTTCACTAAAATCGGAGAACAAGATGACCATCATTAATAATAATAATAATAATAATAATAGGCTTAGCGAACCCGAAGGTTCGATGCCGATACCACCAAATTCCGCCTACACAGACTCGTCCAATGCTCACCATTCAAGCCCAAGCACCCGAGATCAGCCTTAACGCAATCCTCCCATCTCCGCTTCGGCCTACCTTTCGGACGCCTACCAGTCGGATCAGCAAATACCAGTTTTCTCGGAATCCGCTCGTCATCGAGCCCAACAACTTTACTCGCCCATTTGAGTCTCCGCGATGCAATCAGCTCAATTATATTCACAGGATACAAGTTCCGCAATTCCGCGTTATGCAACCTTCTAAACTCCCCAGTGGCTCATCTCTCTTTGGACCAAATATTTTACGCAATACCTTATTTTCGAAAACCTTAAGCCGCTGTTCATCCTTTAAAGTAAGCGGCCACGTTTCACATCCGTAAAGAACCGTTGGAAGAATAATAGTTTTATAAATTCTAATCTTTAAGTTTTTAGATAGAAAACCGCGAACTAAGTAACTTAGCAACTGAATAATAACACGCATTTCCCACCTTTATCCGGGACTTTATTTCTTCCTGGATTTCATTTTTTCTAGTTATAATTGAACCTAAATACTTGAATTTCTCTACGTGTTCAAAAGTATGCCCTGATACATCAATATCACCAAGATCGACACCGTTTCTGCTACTGATCATATACTTCGTCTTATCGGTATTTAATTCGAGTCTATTTCTTTACCGGTTTTTATTAACACACTTGTATTTAGTTGTATGGTTTCCGTGTCTTCACCTAGCAGTACCAGATCATCGGCATACCCCAAAACTGGAATCTTGTCACCCATATTTAAGCCTTTCTCGGTACACATCACCTTTTCTATAGACATATTCTAAAGCTATATTAAATAACACAGGTGAAAGGGAGTCACCCTGTTTCAAACCCGATCGCACCTCAAATCTCTCGGAGTAATTATGACCGATTCTAACTTTATGGAATGTTTCCGACAAACACATCTCTACTAGGCTTACTAACTTTCTAGGTATTCCCTGTTCAATCATGATGTTATATAGCTTCTGACGGTCTATTGAATCATAAACCTTTTTAAAATCGATATAAAGTTGATGGACTACACCGTTGTATTCCAATTTTTTCTCTAATATTTGACGTAAGGAAAATATTTGGTCAATAGTCGAGCGATTCCGCCTAAAACCACATTGGTAATCTCCGATAATTTCCTCAGCGTATTCCGTGATTCGACTAGTTAGAATTGACGAGAATATTTTATAGCATACTGGGAGAAGAGAGATCCCACGATAGTTGTTACAATCCGACCTCGGTCCTTTTTTGTGAATCGGAATAAGTATTGATTCTTTCCATCCTTCGGGCATTTTTTCAGTTTCCCAGATCTTTTTAATTAAAAAATGTATTTTGGAAACGCCCGCTTCTCCACACGCCTTGATTAATTGACTCGTGATATTATCATTTCCTGCGGCCTTATAACGTTTTAATTTTCCTATCGCCATTTCGACTTCCTCTTTACTCGGTGCGTCTATCCATGGTTCAGCGCTCTGATATTCAGAGAGAGGAGATTGATTATTATTTTCCGTATTTAAGATGCCGTCAAAGTGTTGTTTAAATTTATTTAATATCTCAGAAGGATCCGCAATTATATTGTTATTTGCATCTTTAACCGCATTCAATAGAGGTTCAAATGATGAGGTTCAGATGAGGTTCAGCGCATTCAATGAGGTTCAGATGACCCACATTATAATATGTAATTTTGCTGCTATTTAAAAAAAAAAAATACTGTAAAACAACTACAAAGATTTTATTTAAACTATCCACAGCAATCTAAAATTTAATGGGCTTTATTATCATGTAGATTTTAATCTGATGAAAAAGTTTTACAGGGCTTAAATGGCGAATTTTTGTTTCCTTAATTTTGTAGGTCCCAAAACACTACCCGTCTTATCTTATTCACATAGCATTGCTAATAAACAGGAAAATATACAAGTAAAACGATATTAATGACCAACTAGAGATATAATAAAAAATTCCAATTTGGATCTCCTGCTCAAATTCGCTGAGTTGCTAGAATACACAGCGTACTGGATCAATCCTGGAGACGATTTCAAGGGGAACAAATAGAAGGAGATACTGCCAAATATATTGGGTTGATGCAAAATTAATGCAGGTTTCCTCTATTGCAATATCTTAATTCCAATTGTGTAAACAAAGCTAATCCTAACATTGATCATTATTATACCAAAACAAACCTTATCTAATACCCTCTCTTTCACCATGAATTTGTTTAGTAAAATCGTTTTGTTCAGTGTGTTCAAAGGTCTTGAATCGAAAATGTCAAAGTGCGATTTTCGTCAAATTTATTTTTACGAATTTAAATTAGGGCGCAGCGCTGCGCAAACGGCTCGTAATATTAATGAAGTGTGGGGTCAGGGGGCTATTAATGAGTGCACGGTGCAGCGTTGGTTCCAGAAGTTTCGCAGAGGAGATTTCGACCTCGAAGACGAGGAAGGTCGGGGCCGTCATCTTGCTCTGGACAACGACCAGCTGAGGTCAAAAGTGGAAGAAGACCCAAACAAAACCACACGAGAAATGGCGGCGGAACTCGGAACTCAAAAATTGCAACGTCTTTGCCCAGCATTGATGAATCGGAAGGGGCCGATCCTGCTCCACGATAACGCCAGACCACACGTTGCACAACCAACGCTTCGACGACTGCACGAGTTGGGCTACGAAGTTCTCCAACATCCGCCTTATTCACCTGACCTCTCTCCTACAGACTTCCACTTTTTCAGGCATCTGGACAACTTTTTGAGGGAGAAAAATTTTCAAAACCAGGACGACATTGAAAATTCTTTTCGTGATTTCATTGAGTCCAGGGATTCGGATTTTTTTTCTGGTGGAATAAGAAAGCTTGTTGAACGTTGGCAAAAGTGCATTGATTCAGATGGAAATTATTTTGATTAAATATATATGGTTAAAGTAAAGATATGGCGTATTTACAATACCTACTAAAAACCTGCATTAATTTTGCATCAACCCAATAAATACATAGACATTACTGATTCCAAAATTACTCATGCACTTATATAAATCCAGGCTAGCCTCAATATACCCGTATGTGGTGATACAGGATTCGCAGCGAGTCCAGGATTATGGTCTCCGCTATATTTTGCAACGGATTTCTTTCCATTCCATATTTCTCCAAAAATGATCTAGAAGGTACTAAGATGGTCCCCCTGCTTCGGAACCAAAGTCCTACGACAGGAATTCTCTTTCGCCGAACTCGTTGCGAAATGTTTCTTGCAAGTATGGAATACATTTCTTATAAATGTTTTCTTTCTCCTCTTGAATTCCTTTTCTGTGGCACTAAATGCCAAGATGTCCACAAATCCGGCTGACCCATCAGTATCAAGGCATGTTGTAAATGTACAGTAGTAAATATCAATAAAATGTATTGAAAAAAATATATTTTTTTATTTATAAATTTATTTAAAAATTCTTAAATATTATAAAAACGAAAGTAAGCTAAATTCGTGGGTTGTGCGCGCCAGATTTATTTTTTATTGTAACAATTTGCTAGATTAGTACTACTTTGAAATCTAGAATTATCTAGATTACTATCCACTCAACTGGATAAAGGAGTATGCGAAAAATTTTGATTTGGAACAATTGTTCTGGGGAACTTTGTGAACTTACTAAAAGTTTTGATACTTTCTAAAACCAGTCTATTCCCAACCACCAACTCTTTAGGTAGAAACGCATCGTAATACTTTAATCGGTTTAATAAAAAGGATTATGCAGAGTTACGTTAGAGTTAGGTTGTTGTTTAATCTATTACTTCATCATGATAAAATAAATATTAGATTCCCAGTGGAGTTCTAAGAAGACCGTTGTTTCTGCTCTATCCCCTTGAAACAATTAATTAATTAACAACTTTTACAAGCATCTCAATTAAAGCTTATTATCTGAGCGATTCTTTGTTTAAACTTTATTATTCGACACGGTCTCATAAATAATTCTTCTCTCAAATCTAGTTTTATAATTCATTTTAACGTCTAGGCTAAACAGTTTTCCTGTTTTCTAAAAAACAATATTAAGGCTGCCGAATATTCTCTCAAAGGGGAGTATTGAATTTATTATTCAACTGCTATGCAAATAGGTTGGCTGTTATTCCACTCAAAGCAAGGCTTGCTATCTATTCCCCGTCCCTTAATGAATTCTGCTGTGGCGGTGATTATTATTTTGTAATATTAATTGAAATAGGTGCTTAAAGTCCAGCCAAGCATATAAAAAAAAAAAAAAATTGCCTCAAGTATTGTGTTGTGAAATAAGTTCGAAGCGTTTTTGCTGGTTATTCAGATACTTGTAAATATTTTGAATAATTTATAACATCACCTATTGGCAACCGAATGGCCAAAAAGCGGAAAAAATTAAATATCTCAAAAACGAATTAGAATAAAAACCTGGGGCTGGTCTCATTCGACTCAGAATAAAATAATACATCAAGTTCAACAGTATTTATTAAAATTTTGTAGAAAATATAAGTAACCAATGAGAAAATTAAAACCTATTGACAAGAAAAAATTTCGGAAATTTTCGAAATAGGTTGCACTTATGAAAACCAGTTCAAAAAAGTATTTTGAGTGTATATTGAAATTCAATAATACTCACGAATTAAAATTCAAGGAAGTTTAAAAAACTGGAGAATTTCGTAAATAATTAAATAAGAGATTTAAATTCAAAGCTTGCACAAAATGAAAAGAAACTTTCAATTTCAAATTGAAGGAAATTATATTAACAGTTGCTTAGATACATCACTGATTTCCAGATTTTTTTTTGTTTGGGGTCTCATGTTTGTTATAAAAGAATCTGAATTCTTCAGTAGCTGGATTCGGCGTCTGGTATCTGGAAAACATATTAATTTTCCATCCACTGAATATTTTTCTGAATCTCACCCGGTCCCGATTTACCTAGTTTTTTTTTTTTTTTTTATTAAAATAAGGCAAAAAAAAACTCTTACTTAGAGCTGCCACCATTGTAGAAATGTTTTCCTCGTCAAGTTCAGGGTGATTTCGTCGAAAAAATAAGTCGAAGTTTGTACCACCCCACACAAATCGCGGTATTTAATTTTGATAGAGCTCATGGCTAAACAACACAACTAGACTTAAGACGCAACTTAGACATTTAGCAACTCGACTGAACTCTAATTAAAAGTGTTTTGGCGTGGGGGCATGTATTATCTGAGCCAATTGGGTTAACAAAATAGTGCAACAAACAAAGGGCTACTCTAAAAATTTTCTTTTCTTTGCGGTGTTATAATCGGATAGGCAGATAAAGGCAGATGATTTTTGTTCTAATCTTTATTTTAACAAGTCTATTTTGAGAAAATATCTTCCCCCTCCCGGAAGAAGCCGGAGCTTTTTTGGTGCACTACCTTTTCAAAATGTTTACGGTTGTTCGTAACTTTGGTCTGGTTACGTGATCAAAACTATTTTTTTGACCAATTCGTCTTATGTGTGGGATATTTAAACATCCTAGAACAGGAATAAAACATTATAATTATTTTACTATTTTTCCCAGTTATATAGCAAACTCTGAAAGTTAGGTGTAATTTAAGCAAAACTTCCACTATCTTGACTTTAAGCCTCAATAAATGAGGCTAAACATTAGTCTGGATGAAATATGTGCTATATCTAGATGCAGTGGCTAATGTACAACAGAAATATGAGCCAGGTGAACAAAATAAAAAATTTCGAAAAATCTAATTTTTGCCGCACTTGCCCCACTAGGATATAAAACTAGTCCACTGTTCTCCGGGTCCTGGGTTCAAATCCCGGCTATAGCATAACATTATTTATTCTGTTAATTCAGTCGGGGGCCACACTATGGTATGACCCTTCTGCGGGAGACCCAGCCTCTATAAAGTAGTTACCCAAAAAACATGGGAAACAAACCTGGCGGCTGAGCGTGATCAAGTCCTAATCATCTCATCGTACTCTCGTTGGCCTAGATAGATAGAGAGAACAGCACGGATCTCTAACCCTTCATGGATTCTAGTGGAACAGGTTTATATATAATATATATATATATATATATATATATATATACATATATATGACAGATTTCCCGTATCGTAGAGTGGGGGTTGTTTGTAACCAATGCTTGAATCGGGTCATCAACATCACATGTTGAAGGACGAACCGAGCGCTTTGCGTCTACTAAGTCAAAATGTCCGATTCAGAACCGAGAAAACAACTTACGGACGGTGCTTTCTCTTTTGGCATCATCGCGTTACACACTGCAATTTTTTTTTATTCGCCTGTGCGGAGTATTTTCCTTTTCGTAATTAAAAAACTTTCTTTTCTTCTTATGGTGTCTATCCGTTAGGAATATTAGCGATTATCAAGGCAATACGTACTTTGTCTACTGCTGTACGAAAAAGACCCACCGTTATTGTATTAAACCATGTACGCAAGTTCTTTAAGGGCCAGTTGCACCAGCCCAGGTCAAAGTGCAGTAAGGATAACCTCCGTTGAAGTAAGCCATTGTCCGTTGCACCACCTAGGGTAGGGATGCTGAATCCACGGTTAGCTTTACTGGGCAAGGCTCACCGTTTAACCTCCTGTAAATGTAAACATCCAGAGACTTGTGAAATAGTATCACATTTTGTTTTATGTGAGTGTTTTATCTGCTACTATTTCAAAAAAATGGTTTGATTAACATTGAACACTTGACAGATGACGAAGAATATATTATTAATTTGTTATTAATTAATTAATTTTTAGTTCTTATTTACTAAAGGTATTTTAGTTTTTGTTTTATTTTCGTAATATTTTAATAAATATTTTGATTTTATAATTACAGTTTTATTATTTATTTCATTGAAATAGATCCTCCCTAAATAATTGACAATGTTTGGTTTCGTAAATATTAGATATTTAAGTTGTTATCATTATTAATAGTTCTTTAGTGATTCCTAGGCCTATAACTTTTTTAAGTCAGTTAAAAATCCAACAATATTCCTGTTAAAAATAATTAGTCTACATTCTGTATGTGGAGGATGATTTTAAGTAGGTTCCATATCAGTTTTTGAAAATTTTGATTGATTTTTCATTAACCAATTATTTTTATTATTAATGCATTTAAATGTTCACTAGAGACAAATATCTCCTAATTTTGTACACTGTAATTGTTGTAAATGTTCTACAGCATGTTTTATCTAATTAGGGTTTTAGTTTTCAATTAACAAGAGGGGGATGTTGTTGATTTTATTCGTAGGACTCCACATGAAATTACAAAAGAGACCTAAAACCAAAATAGATGATATTTTGTTGACTTATAAACTGATTGCTGTGGAATGTAAGTAAAAAAAAAAAAAAAAAATCACAAACAACCCAAACAAATTTATTTACATTCAGGAAACAAATAATAAATTAACTATATTCTTTTAATAACATACTTTAGAAATAGAAGAATGTATTTCTTAAAAAGAAGTTCCAAAGTAGCAAAGCTGATAAAGTTAGGAATTGAAATCAGGAAAAGGATCTAGACGAATTGACGGTAGCTGAAGAAGTGCACAAAGCACTTCAAAATCAAATAAACGGGGCAGAGAATATTGAAATCTCTGTTGTTAAATCTCTTAGGAAGGCTTATAGGGGCACACAGACAGCTGTGGTAGTACTGCCCGCTGAATTGGCCAGAAAAGTCCTTGAAAAAGGCACCATTCGTGTAGGTTGGATTAACAACCGAGTGAGGGAAATGATTTCTCTTCAGAGATGTTTCCGATGCCTTGCATATGGACACATTGCTCGGAAATGTAACGGTCCTGACCGCGCGGGACTTTGCTTGAGATGCGGCGAAGACGGACATCCAGCCAAGGAATGTACTGCAGAGCGGCGCTGTCTTCTATGCCCTGAGGATAGAAACCGTAGACACGCGACAGGTGGCTTTGGCTGTCCCGTTTATCAACAGGCAATCAAAGAGGTCGGTCATCACGCAAGATAAGATTTTTGCAACTAAATCTAAACCACTGCGAAGCGGCCCAGGATCTTTGCTGGCAAACTATAAATGGAAGGGTATTGCCGTTGCTGTACTGTGTGAAAGTACAATAACATGGAAAATTCCTGTTTCTGGAAGACGGACAAAACCGGAAGAGCAGCTGTCTGGGTAAGGAAGGGTTATTTTATTAAGAAAACCCAGGAAAATTTAACAAATGACTTCGTTTGGGTTAAGGTGGGTGGTATCTACATCTGTAGTGTCTACGCACCTCCAAGCGCTTCTCAAGTTGAATTCGAAAAACTGCTTGATGAAATTGTACAGGAACTGCGAGGTTGTCAACCTCTAGTCATAGCAGGAGATTTAACGCTTGGGCTACGGCATGGGGAAGCAAAGAGACGAATAAGAGAGGGGAGTGTGTACTCGACGTATTCGCTGCGCTAGACGTTGTGCTATAAAACACAGGGTCAACCCCTACTTTCACCAGAAATGATCGCGTTTCGATTGTTGATCTGACTTGTGTTAGTCCATGCCTTGTTTCTGACAATAAATGGCACGTAAGTCAACTCATACCCACAGCGATCACCGAGCAATTGTTTCGAAGTCGAAGTCCCGGGTACATTAAGGAAAACATTCCATACGAAACGATCAGTGTGGAACCATCGATCATTTGACCGAGATTCCTTTGTCACAATGATAGAGGATGAAGTCACATTACTCGGACCGGCAGAGGAAAAAGTCAAACAACTAATGAAGTTATCACTGACGCCTGTGATGCTTCAATGACTAAAACACGGAAAACAATCTGTCACATACCAGTGTATTGGTGGAATGAAGAGATCGCCGCCCTCCGAAAAACTTGTCTCCGTACAAGGAGGCTAACCCAAAGATGCCGAGATGGTAACAGGAAACATCGAGACGCAAAAAAGCACTTGGTCAAGGCAATCAAAGATGCAAAGCGTAAATGTTGGCAGAAACTCTGCGAAGAAGTAGATGAGGATACGTGGGGAAGGCCATACAAAATAGTTATGGCAAGGCTAAAAAGCTCAAATTTATCGCGTCTTCAGCTCTCCTGACCTATTGGGGAAAATAGCTTTAGAGCTGTTCCCAACAAGACCAAAAGTAGTCTTCGATATAATACCGCACCTAGAACAGGACCAGGTACCGGAAATCGCACAAGAAGAACTTCAGACAGCCTGTCGCAAAGTAGGGGATAAAAAAGCCTCAGGACCGGATAATGTTCCAAACTTTGCCATAAAAACAGCAGTCAGAAGCAGACCAGAACTCTTCCTGGATGTTTACAACTCCTGTCTCCGTGAAGGGAAATTTCCAGTTGAGTGGAAAAAGCAGCAATTGGTACTCCTGCCAAAGGGTAAAGGGTCTCCAGATGACCCTACATCCTACCGTCCAATCTGTCTTCTAAACACTGCGGGTAAAATTCTGGAGAGGATTGTGTGCAATAGAATTACAAATCATATTGAGGAAAGCCGAGGATTGTCTGAAAATCAATATGGTTTTCGGAAAGGTAGGTCAACAGTCGATGCAATAGACTTTGTGATAAAGTCAGCCAGAGAAGCTACTGCAGAAAAAAGATGGAGAAGGAGTGGAAAAAAGTATTGCGCCGTGATAACGTTAGATGTCAAGAATGCGTTTAACTCAGCAAGATGGGATTGCATCATGGAACAGTTGAGTAAGAAAAAACTTCCACAGTACCTCCTTAAGATTATCAGAAGTTATTTTTCTGAAAGAATCCTGAGGTATGCAACAGACGCAGGACCAAAAACACCTACAAAATAACTGGTGGCCTTCCTCAAGGCTCCGTATTAGGACCGTTGTTATGGAATGTTATGTACGATGCCGTACTCAGACTTCCTATGCCGGAAGGAACTACCACGGTAGGATTCGCAGACAATCTTGCTATCATTGCTCGAGGAAAGCTTTTGGAGGAGATAACGTACAAGGCCTACAAAGCAATATTTGATATAAGCCAGTGGCTTTCGTCTGTGGGCCTACAACTGGCTGACCATAAGACTGAGGCTGTACTTATTACAAGCAGGAAAGTGAGGGAGAAATCAATTTGACCGTTGGAGAGATTAACATTCCCTCAAAGCCCTCTATTAAATACCTAGGTGTGCAGATTGATGCCAGGCTGCGGTTTGATGAACACTTGCAGGTAGTCTCCATGAAAGCAACGAAAGTAACGAACGCACTTTCTAGAATCATGCCAAATATCGGTGGGCCTGCACAAAGCCGGAGGAGGCTCCTTGCCAATGTAAACAACTCAGTGCTTTTGTATGCTGCACCAATCTGGTGTCATAGCTTCCAAGTGAGATCGTATTCTCGTAAGGCGATTAGTGTCCATCGTAGAAATGCCCTGCGCGTCGCAATAGCATTTCGCACTGTATCATATGATGCCATGTGCATCATTGCCGACATAATTCCAATAGATCTACTGGCCGAAGAGCGTGGCAGAATCTACCGCAGAAAACGTGAAGCGCCAGAGGAGCATTGGCTAACGTTAGCGAAAGACGAGAGACTGGAAACTCTTCGCATATGGCAGAGACGCTGAGACTCATCAACATCTGGAAGGTGGACAAACCGTCTGATACCAGATATTACATCGTGGATGATACGCAGACATGGAGAGGTTGATTATTACCTTACTCAACTGCTCTCTGGACATGGCTGCTTCAGGTCATATCTCCACAGGTTCAAGCTGGATGAAGAATCATCATGTACCAACTGTCCTCGTTTGGATGAAACATGCTTTCTTCGCATGCAAGAAATTTACCTTGGAGAAGGTTCAGCTAGATATGGTGCTGGGTGAAAGATCCACACCGGAAAATCTGGTACAGCTCATGTTGACCAGTCAAGAAAACTGGAATGCTGTTTCAGATTATGCTGGGAAAGTCGGAAGAATACTGACAACCGAGGAGCGAGCGAGAAGAGGTCAAGTATGCAGTAGAGAAGTAGGCGCTTAGCCATCCTATCCACCGCGAAGTAATGCTTGCAAGCAGTTCCGCGGTGTGTCATCGCAGAGAATGTAGGTGGTTTTTAGTGAGTAAGAATCTTACACTGTTGTGAGTTCAGTTGCCCACTTCGTCTTATGAAAGATTTTCCCCTACAATAAAAAAAAAAAAAAAAAAAAAAAAAAAAAAAAAAAAAAAAAAAAAAACACACACACAGAATTTTTTGCGGGACTTGGTTATTTAGACTCAGGGGACCCTAAAACGTGTATTTCCGTTGAAAACTGGAATTCGAAAATTTTCACGATTGCAATATTTCCTCTCACTATATATCGTAAGTGAAAGTAAAAATATTATAAGCTAGATGTCCATTATTAACAACATTTAAAAATTACTGTACAGCAAAATTTAAAATTATTAAGAGGTATTAAAAAACTACAATTAACAATGTTAGATAGTAATAAGTAAAGGTAATAAATACTGGTTTTTACTATTTTGAAAATTCTCTGTTTATTCCAACATTGTCATTGAAAAAAAAATTAAAGACTAAGCAACAAAAATAGTCAGTAAGTGAAAAATCATGTAAGAGCCGGGTATTGCTTAGATCTTTGTTCTCAACTGGATTAAGGATTAGACCAATTTGTAAATTATCTATGGTTCTATTGTTGTTATATAGTGTGAATTTCTTAAATAAATTTGTACATTAAATTTTAAATTCACTTACTGTATATAGTAAGGGAAAGCATTGCGATAGTGAAAATTTTCGAATTCCAGTTTTCAACGGAAATAGACATTTTAGGGTCCCCAGAGTCCAAATAACCAAGTCCCGCATTAAGGTCTGTGTGGTAACTCCCGGGCGGAAACGGTAAGCCCTATGAAACTGAGATTTCATATTTAAGACAAATATACGCCCGAGACGTTACAAAACCTTTTTCATCAAAATGAGCTTACCAGAAGAGCCACTTTATACCATGAATTTTGCACCTTTTTCCGATATTCTCGAAAACGGTTCCGACGATTTTGATTAAACTCGCTACATCGATGTAAAATTTAATAGGCTTAAACGCCATGTAGGTTTTATTCTGATTAAAATGATCTGACAGGGCCGAAATGCAGATATTTTAAATTGTCTTTCTCTAAAGTACGATACCTTTAATTTTGTAGATTCTATAAAAATAACTATATTACCTTGCAACTATTAATAATTAACAGCTAAATATGCAAGTTGAGCGAATTTGATCAACAATTAAAGGAGAAAATAGAAAAAATATATTTTTAATGCAATTTTTTGTTTTTGAACATAAGAACAGTGATATAGACGTATAATATACCGTTGGAAAGAGAAAGATTTTATAAAAAAATATTTTCTTATACACAAGCTTGTAAAAGTTAATAAAGATTGATAAAAAGCCGATAAAACTAACTGGTTATTTTAGATAACAATATTATAGAGTTTTTAATAAAACACATGTTTTCTATATTAATTCAATTTAATTAATTGTGTAATGGCTTCGCTAATTTTTATTTCTAACTGTATTTGAAAATTATTTAATTGATTTTTAAAACTGAGGTAAGTGAAAGTCGTGTGTTGCCCACACCAGATTTTTAATTTTTTAATTAAATCTGAGTGATGGAAACATAAATGTCTAGAGTATGTTTTGAAATTTACAGTACTATCTATATTTGTATTCATGTATATAGCCTCTATGGTTTTTCTATAATTGAGACGTTGTTTTCCAAAGGTACCAAAGGACATTTTTTACGAAACTGATTTTTTTACATATTTGTATTCTCATCACTTTTTGTAATCTAAATCTTCTATTTTATTTTATCTAATGATCTCTCAAGTCCTTAAAAAAAAAAAAAAAAACGATTTAGAAATTCGGCCATTTTCTAAAAGTTCTAATTACGCATTTACATTCGTTCCAAATCATATTAAAAAATTTCATTTCAAAACTTTAATATGATGTTGTTAATATAGTAAAAATGCAATTCAAAAATTTTAATGCGAAAAGGCCGAAATTAGCTAGTTTAATAATATAGTAATGAGAGATTTTCGCGCTTCCTGTAAAATTTCCTAGAATGGATATAGTACCTTTTTGAAATCAACGCCTCAATCGGTGGTTAAACAAAAAAATTAAGTATTTAGAAGCAAGTAATCAGCCCTAATATATACATCTAATATTATGCTAGATTTTCTGTTGATAGGAATATATTGATATAATAAAATTAAAATTATAATAATCTATTTATTCTAGAACTTACATAATAGCTATAAAAGAGATGAGTATATTTTTTAGAGTAGGTTATATACAAATACACATATACCAGGCTTAAAGTAGAATATTTTTTAAATTACAGCAGAAAATATTGTGATAAAAACACATTATTAAAAAAATCGCGATTTAATTCATTTTTATTATAAATTAACTTCTATGATGCAGGATTTTCTATCAAGGCTAAAAAATTTCGTTGAGACTATTTACCCACATAATAGGTTTCACCCTATTATGCATAACTGAGATTAAAACTGAAGCCAGACCGTTGCATGCCATCACAATAAATGATAGGAAATTTTCGTGAGAACACGTCACTGAAGAAAAAACCCCCAGGGTAAAAGTCGGAGGTCGATTTTCATGTTAAATACTGTGACCTTTATTTCGAAACCATGGCTTGGGTATGGTTATGATTTGACGGATAGTTTTAATGAAATGAAAAATGAAAAAACTTCTTTATTATCCTGGGACTAAAGTCCCTTAAGAATAAAATAAAATACATAATTGATGACCGGAACAGTGTGGTCATGATTTAGAATAACAAAATACTAAACTAAAAAATAATTAAGGTAGTAATATATGTACATCTTTACAAGTCAGACTTTCGGAATAAGAAAAACAAAAAAAAACAAAACAGAAATAGCTGGTTCATCAATGATAATTTGAGTAATACAAACACACAAAAAAATAATAATAATAATAATAATAATTGGTATTTATAGCATCTGCAGTTTGAAGTTATTGTCTGTTTGACTGGGTAAGGAGAAGGTGGTTGAAAAGTAGCGATTTGAAGGAGGAAGCAGTACTTGCATGACGGATCTCAGGAGGGATAGAATTCCAAAGAGTGGTTGCTTTGGCTAGGAAGGACTTGTCAAAGGTAGCAGTACGGTGAGGAGGAGGGTAGAGGTCAGAAAGACGGGATCTAGTAGAACGGGACTGAATTGATGATTTAAATTGAAGGGATTGGAAGATGTAGCTGGGACGATGAGTTCTGATAACCTGGTAGAGGAAGGAGGCTAGGAAATACTGGCATCTATAACGAGGATAAAGCCACCTTAACTCGGTGTAATACTGGGTTATATGCGTGTCTCTGGTGATTCCGAATACAAACCGTATTGCACAGTTCATAATACGCTTAAGTTTTGCTTCGAGCTCACCTGAAAGTCCGCTGTACACCTCGCATCCGTAGTCAAAGTGGGGAAAGACAAGGGAAGAAACAAGGAGTTTACGAATATTGAATGGTAGGAGGTGATGGAGGCGACGGAATTGCTTTAGGGTTATTATGGTTCGGCGGGATATTTGGGAGATGTGCGGTTTCCAAGAGAGAGTTTGATCAAGAGTAATACCTAAGTTCTTGACAGATGAATGAAAAGAGATAGGAGTATTGTTTAGGAAAAGGTTGGGGGAACTGGGAAAGGATTTAAGGAGAGCAGGTGATGCTATCAGGATGGCTTTTGTTTTTTCAGCGCTTAGCAGGAGTTTGTTGCTGTTTGACCAAGCACTTATATTATTTATGTCCTCCTGAAGTTTAGAGATAGCATCAGGAAATTCATTTGGGGTAAAGGAAATATAAATCTGAATATCGTCGGCATAGAGGTGGTATTGGGAGTGTTTGATGGAGAGCGGAAGATCATTTATGAATATGGAGAAAAGGGTAGGAGATAACGAGGAACCTTGGGGTACACCTTTTGTTAGTGGCAGTGAGTCGGAGCGGGGTTTATTGGGAACTACAACATACTGGGAACGGCCGGTAAGGAATGATTGAAACCATTGAAGAGCGCCTGTGGATACTGGGAGTCTATGGAGTTTGGTTAAGAGGATATTATGGACCACAGAATCGAAGGCTTTGGAAAAATCAAGCAAAACAAGGATAGTTATTTTGTGCTGATCTATGGCCTTGTGAAGATCTTGGGAAATGTGGGAGAGAGCAGAGTGAGTAGAATGGCCAGGCCGAAAACCAGACTGGAGGGGGTTCAAAAGGTTATTTTGCTCGAGGTAGAGGGATAACTGAGATTGGACCAGACGCTCTAAAGGTTTAGAAAGGTTTGAAAGGAGAGAAATTGGGCGAAAGTCATTAGGAGATACCGGATTTGAGTTTTTCATCAGTGGACGGACCAGAGCGGTTTTCCAGGAAGTTGGGAAGGTTGCACTGTCTAGAGAAAAGTTATAGATATGATATAATATTGGAAGGATGGAAGGAAGCGAGGCTTTGATTAGTTTTACTGGGATATTGTCAGGTCCGTAGTCATTGGTTCGGGATTTATGAATAGAATTAAAGAGGTCCTCAGGGGTGATATGGGAAAAAAAAGAATGAGTCCGGATTGAAATGGTGCATAGGAGCAGGCATCGGCGTCTGACATGATAAATGAGAGGAGCAGGAAGCAAAGTGGGTGTTAAGATCATCAGCGGAAATAGGAATAGGTTGTTTATGGGTGTGTTTTCCTAAGGATAGTTTACGCAGGATTGTCCATTTGGTTTTGGAGTCGGAAGCGCAAGATAAGGATTGCTGAAAATATTGGGATTTAGCTTGGCGTATCATGGATTGGGTACTGTTTCTGAGATGTTTGAAGGTGGAGTAATCACTAGGAAGACGGGAGCGCCTGAATCGTCGCCTTGCAGCATCCCTGTGCCTCATACATTCCCTAATTTCTGGCGTTAACCAAGGAGCAGGAGGGTGTCGGATTTTCTTTGTGATAAGGGGAGCATGGTTGTCTAGGATATTATGGAGATGACAGGTAAGGGTTTCAACCATAGAATCAACGGTCCTAACCGAGTATATGGTGTTCCATGGGATAACTTCAAGATCTGGCGCCAAGATTTCAGAGGAAAGGGTGTTAAGGTTACGAAAAGAAATGGTTCTTGGGGAAAATAGAGTAATCGGAAGATTATAGGATATCTGGATAAGGTCGTGAGCAGACAAGAACGGAACAGGATGTTGAGACGAGGCGAGGAGTTTATCAGCAGAATCCAGAACATACAGATCGAGCCAGGATTCTGAGGACTGGGTGTGGTGTGTGGGATTATGTGGTACAATATAAAGATCGAGAGAGAAGAAGAGGTTGGTTAAGTAGGCATGGTCTGAGGAAGGCAACAATAGGTTGGTGTTAAAATCCCCAGTGAGGATGATATTGTTATAGGATGGGATTAGATTGTAAAGAGTGGATTCGAATTCTGTCTCAAAGGGTACTCTGGGAGGGCGGTATATGACTCCAAATAGTAGGGAATGTGAAGCTGTGGATATTTCGGCGAAAAGGTATTCGAGGTGAGGGCAATCGGAATGGGGTGATTGAATGAGTTGTTTGGATTTGAGGCTGTCATGAACAAAGAGACCCACGCCGCCACCCGTTCGGTCATCTCTGTCATGACGGAGCAATGTATAATTCGGAAGGGAAACTTGCGATGTCGGAATTGTAGGTTTCAGCCAGGTTTCAGAAACAGCTATTAAGTGATAAAAGTTATGGAGGAAAAAGTCATGGAATTCATCAATATGGGCTAGGAGTGACTGTGCGTTGACGTGACAGGTTAAAAGGACATTAGTCATGGGAAAGGAAAATTGGAAGTAGTGAACCGAGATGGTGGGCCATGAGAAAAGGGGAGCGAGGAATGAGAAGATGAATAAACCTGCAGTGCATTGACATTATTTGTGGAATAAGAACTAGAAACATAAACATTCTTAGAAAATAGAAATAAAACAAACATAATATAGAAAATCAAAAAGGTTTTTACAATTTCAACAGCTGTTAGTAGTCTGTACATAGCGAATAAAAATAAAATAATTATTACTCTTGTTGAGTTAGATAACAAAAAATTCCCATATATTTGCGAATAAAGAAAAAAAAATTGCATTTTGTCTTAATGTTGAACAAAAATAAAAATAGCTACAGTAATAAAGAAAAAAATAATGATGAGATGAAAATCGCGAATTAGTGGTTAAAAAACGAATGGTCGAAAGCCGATGATCCCGAAAGGTGAAAAGTAGTCCCTGATGTCAGTCAAAAACTTCTAAGTCAGAAGGCGAGTTGATGACTATTACTGGTTGGCCATCCGCACGCCGACATTTCACTTTACCATCATTAAACCATGTGTATTTCAATTTGCCGGCGGCTCTTCTTTGCCGGGCCAGCCAGTAAAGATGCCTGTTGGTCGGGGACATCGCCTCACCCAAGAATATTTTATGGACATCGTTTTCTTGCCATCCTAGGTGGCGAGTAGAAAAGTCTCTGACAACCTTTCTCTTCCTCACCAGCTCATCCCTCACAGACTGGCGCATAAAACGGACCATTAGTGGCCCAGGTACATCATCTTTTACAAACTTATATAATAAAATGGAATCTTAGAATGTTATTATATTTTATTTATAATGATATAGTAATTATTGACTCTTGATAGTGTATGGTGGAAATAGTGGGGATGCGGTAACCAAGAAATCACACTATAAATAAAGCACATTTTATTTGTGAGTCGACGTTTCAGCCTACATTATAGGATTTCATCAGGGCTAATAAGATCAAAACAACAACCGATAGAATCAAAAGAAAAACTTAATAATGAGCTAAGTACATTAATATGATAACAGTGATAACATAAAATAAAATTTCTCTGGCTTTCGTTTTTGATTATTGAATTATTAAAAACTTATTATAAGTGGAATAGTCAGGAATCAGTCATTTTTTTTGCCTAAATCAAAAAATTGTCAGGCAAAGCTAAAAACTTTTCAAAAAATGACTGATTCCTGATTATTCCACCTATAATAGTTCCTAAAGTCGACTATACATCCTCAATATAATAATTAAAAAACGCTGCAAATTATTACAAAATGGTTTATTATTTCCAAATAACTATAACTTTAAAGGTATAACTGTTTATAGCTGCTTTTTTTTTAATTTTTTTCTATCTTCAATAATAACCGAGTTTTGGTGGAATTACATCTGTTATAATTTGCGACTTGAATATTTAGATCTAAACTAATAGGATACTGAATCTAAACCTCTATACATATTTGTCTCTACTTTCAAGCATAACTGAGTTATGGGCATAATTATGGATACAATTTCAATTGTATAATTTTCTCTTTTATAATTATTCGCGTTTTTTTTTTTTTTAAATACTCATAATTTTTACTCATCTTAAAAATTAATTGATTTATAGAATTTAATCCGCTAACATTTTAAAAAAAAAAAGCCATTCGTCCAGTAGTTTCGGTGAAATGCCGTGGTCAGCAGTCAAACGGATTTTTTTGTATTCGTTCTTGTTTTGTTTTTTTCAAGGGCAAAAAACTGCGAGTGGTTATTATTGCCCAAAGCATCTTCAAAAGACGATTAACTTACCAATGGTGGGGGAATAAAAAAGAAAAAAAAAAGGACGGAATCAATAAGAATAAAACAGAACAATAGGAACAATAAACATTATGATTTAATCGGAACTGCAAACACGATGATTATCAACAAAAGGTAAAAAAAATAATAATAATAAATAAATAAAAAGTGTGAGCAAAATATCAAAAAATGCGTAAAATAAACTGAATGTGTTAAATAAACGAATGCTTTTCACCAATTAAATGACACCGTCGACGGCCCGATCACTTTTGCTCAATGCTTCCGAGACTTTACGTGGTACGCTACATTTCACAAATTCCCTACTGTAACGAGGACACTCTTCAAAAATATGACTTACTGTGAGAGCCACTTTACACAGTTGACATCGAGGTGGATCCCTTCGTGCCATGAGGTGCTCTTGAGTGAGAGGCAGTGTCCTATCCTCAGGCGGGCGATAACTACCTCCTCACGCCTGCACTTTCTTGATGATGAGACCCAGCAGCTGATGGTCCGTTTTTTTATCAATTTGTTGTTTTTAAGAGCAGTCCAAGACTGTTGCCTTTAGGCGAAAAATCTTGTGGTTCATCGTGATCTGGGCCTATCTCCGCTGATTATCCACAGCTTCATAAAAATAACATACGGTCAGGTAGTGAAACAACTAAATAGTCTCAAATATTTATTGCTTGCCAACGTTTCGAACCCCATTGTGGGTCATCATCAGGTCTAAAAATATCCAAAAGGAATAGAATTATCATAACATTAAATCAAATATTTTATATACTATTGAGCTAGAGAATGTCGATATTAAAACACAGAAAGAAATATATGTGTGAATAAATCTATAATATTAATTTATGCAATTTACAATATAGCCGTTTATATAAAGATAGTTACATGAAACGAAAGTGATTGACATAAGTAATTAATTAAAAAGAGTTCAATATCCAACGGAGATGTGGACTAGGAACAGATTAAAATATGGAGAAATGTAGGAACGTATATGTGGTGCGAAGGAAAATCTAGGTACATTAGTAAAATGGATTTAGGTTTGAAATTTGGATGAATACGTACGAAAATTATGGTACATGTGGGAATAACGTACCGATACTTTGGACATAGATTGAAGCAATCAAGTAAGTTTAATTATGCATAATTATAAAAATTATAGTTGTTCATTCATTTTTTGTCATAAACCAAGATATTTACTGGAAACGAGCTGTATTAATAAGATACTGTAGTAATGTCATAGGTTATAGATATGAAAATGTCATTGTTGAAAATATTTCAATGACACTACCCCATGGGGCATTTTGAAAAATGTCAAATACTGAAGATCCAGTGTCATCTTTCAGAAAAGAGTATTGGAGGATTATCAGGGATAAAGAAGGATGAGGAACCACAGATTGTAAAAATGGATTATAGTAGGAATAGTGTTTTCTGAAGGATCTGGTTCGGTAGGATCTGCAAAATAAGTTAAGAGGGAATTAGGAGTTTGTGAATGAGTGGGTGTTTAAGTACAATAAATACGGAAGCTTAAGAACAATTTCTAAAGATATTAAAAAAATTCAATATACGATTGGAAATACGTACGGGAGGAAAATTCTGAAAATGGTTTATGTAGACCACATTAGTCATGTACTCCGTATAGTACAGATCTGATCATTAAGTTTTATGCTAATTAAAGTAATTGTATTAACTTTTTTGAACTTATTGAAAAACGTCGGATTATCTAATGTTGTTTCATTTTGTATGGGAGCATTCCACAGTTAAAAAGTTTCTCAAGGAGAGTCCTGGTCATCGTTCTGTACAAGCTGGGGATTAGGGAGTGAATAAGGTTAACTTGGTATAGTGGCATGGAAGGATGGTTTACGACAAAGGATAAAATTTTGTATTTGGTGGATTTGTTTACAAATAAGAGTATTAGATTTTCCGAATTCTGGCACATCTAAGGATTGGATGGGGAATTTGAAGAGTAAGTGGAGGGAGTAACATGGATCATAATATCTACTGATAGCACACACGTGTCATCAGCATAGGTAGAAAGGAAATGTGTTAGGATGGGTTGGGATATCAGCTGTAAAGACTGTATAAAGAACGGATCCTAGGATGCTGCCTTGAAAAATTAATTAAATTCGTAAAGTATAAACCTATATAATAGTAGGAACAGTGATGGAAGACGTATATGAAATAAAACTGACTTTACTTCCCAACCAACATATCCCTAATTATGATAAATATATTAAGACAATAAAGATAGCAAAGTAATAATATTATGGAACATTGTAAAATACAATAATTGAAGAAACATACAGATTGATAAAGTGAATAAGATAAATACATGTAATAAATTGAATTGTAAAGACAGAATTCTTAAATACATATTTAAAAATCGATGCATACGTAAAATAGATACAAAAAGAAGTAAATAGACAAAAAATATATACCGTGGGATGGAATATTAATATTAATATGTGGCTATAGGTGATATAATTAGCTGACCGTTGAAAATTACAGGAAGGAATCTGTCCGGGTGACGGTCAGTAAATGAAATAATTAAATACATTAAATAAAAAACTTTTTTTTTTCCTACGTTTTGGGGCTAAAAAGATACTTACAGCCACATATTAAACTGAATGAAGTAACGTTTTATCTATTTTACGTATGCATCTATTTATATGTGTGTATATATATATATATATTTTTTTTATTTTTTTTTTTATTTAATTTGTAAATGTATTTAAAATTCTTAATGTCTTAACAATTCAATTTATTCCAATATGTAGTTATTATATTATTTATCAATCTTTATGTTTCATTAATGATTTTTTTTTTCAATGTTCCATAATATTTTCACCTTTTTATTATTATTGTCGATTATTATTATTATGGCGAGGGGATCACCGCCTCAATGTACCTCCTGTGGGGTTCTCCTAGCAGTACCACATATACTGTTGGATTGCTTTTCTTTCGAAGCCGAGCGAAGAGGGATTGGTATGGAGAATGATATTGGAACAGTATTACAAAATACGCAGGAGTCAGCCACCAAACTGATGAATTATCTAAAAGACACATCAATATTTTCCAAAATTTAAAAAAGAAAAAAGTTCCTGTTTTATTTTTATTTTATTTATTTTTTTATTTTTTTTATTATTATTTTTTTTATATTTGTTATATATATATTTTTTTTTTATTCTTTTCTTATATGTAGTTATCTTATATAATTGTTTGTATTTAACTTAAAATATTATATCTGTATTATTAGTATTATGTATGTTTTAGTGTATTATGTATTTTATTTTATTAAGTATTATGTATTTTGTGATTAGTATATTTGTATGTATTATTTTCGTATTGTATGTATTATTTCGTATATTATGTATAATGTTTGTATTGTATTTTATTATTTATCATGTATGTATTATTATTAGTATATATGTATGTATTATTAGTATATATGTATGTATTATTACTTTTATTATATTGTATCTGCATTTTTAGTTCAGGGCTAAAATAACCTCTATAGTTGAAAAGCCTTTATGTTACAAATAAATAAATAAATATTATTATTGTCTTAATATAATTATCATAATTAGGGAGAAGGTGGTTTTTAAAACTGAATTTTAACTATTCCTATTGGTTTAATTCACCACAAAAGAGAATTTAAAAGGATTTTTTCTAAAAATAAAAAAAAAAAGGAGATAAAGAAATAATTATGATCTCCATGATAATTTGATTCTATAGAAGCCTAGAGTAGTATTATAGTTCATTCAGAAACTACACAATAAACTGAAGATGAATACGGTGCTATGGTAAAATATGATTTCCTGAAAGAGCCCTTACAAGGATAAGTGGAGTAACGAAATCATTCTACTGTAGAGTTGCCGGCGCAATCGAAAGCTTTACCTCAGTCGACGGAACCTGCGGATGAATAATGCATCGTCTGGAATGCAGCTATTGCAACTCTCCCGGCAAATAGCCAGCTCTCTCGTTTAGTTTACTATCCACCTTTCTATCTAACTGTGCATTCTCTTATTTAGATTTTAATTGTTAGTTTCCGTCTTAATTTTTATCAAAGAAAATAAATTCTTAATACTAATATAATATAATCACAAGTTAAAACCAATACTGGATTATTTTATTTTTCAGTAAAGCCTAACTCATTAATTTATTTAATTAATATCGAATTTTTACTTTCACTTACTATATATTGTAAGGGAAAGTATTGCGATCGTGAAAATTTTCGAATTCCAGTTTTCAACGGAAACACACATTCCCCTGAGTCCAAATAACCAAGTCCTGCAAAAAGGTCTGTGTGTGTGTGTGGTAACTCCCGGGCGGGAACGGTAAGTCCTATGAAACTGAAATTCCATATTTAAGACTAATATACGTCAGGAGACGCTACAAAACCTTTTTTATCAGAATGAGTTTAGCAGAAGAGCCACTTTATACCATGCATTTTGCACCTTTTTCTGATTTTCTCAAAAACGGTTTCGACGATTTTGATTAAACTCGCTATATCGATGTAAAATTTAATAGGCTTTATTATCATGTCGTTTTTATTCTGACTAAAATGGTGTGACAGGACTTAAGGGCCGATATTTTCTTCCACTAAAGTACATTTAATTTTGTAGATTCTATAAAAATAACCAAATTATCTTGTTAGCATTGATAAATAAGAGCTTAGGATGTAAGTTGCGAATTTAAAAAAAAACAACTAAAGGAGAAAACTGAAAAAAAATTTTGTTTTTTATAACTATGAAACTAAGTGATTGTTTTAGATAATAATATAATAGATTGTTCAATAAAACACATGTTGCTTGAATTTTCCCCGCCTGTACCACTTATGAGGCACTGAAGACGAAGCTTTTGTGGGACACAGAAATGTACGTCCTGACAGAGAGCGATATTCCTCTGCTGATGACCGAACAAAACTACCTACTACAAAGCCTTGGTGTACGGTTGGAAAAACCTTGGGTCTCATTGGTCAGTCTTCTCCATGGGTAGGAAAGAAGATTGAAAAAAGTCCGCCGAACATCCGAAGACGCTGATAACTACGAACATTGAATAGCATGCTGTGTGCACAGCCATTAATGTAATTAGTTTCATAGCATCGTGGGTTGCATATTTGGTACCTTAAACCGTATTGCCTGATGGAACCTACATACCGCATGTATTTTTAACAATGTGCTAGGCATTCTCTTGGTTCCCGCAAACGCTTTCACTTGCATTGATGTCGATCATTATCATCTACGCAATCGGCCACTGATACTGTTCATCTGGTGCCACTGAATTGCCATCCCAAAACATCAAGGGCTACAAGAATTACTGCTTTTACAAGTACTCAATAACTCTACTGGCTACTAGCATTAATACCAGCAAATCATAAGGCACGCTAAGAAGAAGGTTTAATATTCAATTTGTTTATAAAAATTGAATGTGTGTTCGTCATATGGATTTGTCTATGAAGAACATGAAACCGATACCCACACTCCCGTAGAATGATTTATTGGAGTACCTTCCTTTGTTTTTCCTATATCTTCTATGAATTAAATCTTTAAGCGAAAAATGTTTAGGCTTAGCCATTTGATTTCATCTCCAAGTATATCTCTCCGACTAAAAGCGTTGATATACAAGACAATTCTTCGTCCGTCACTGCTGTATGGCTCACAATTTTTTCCACACGTAGTGAAATGAACGGAAAAGAATGTCCAGGCATTTCAAAACGCATTATAAGAAGAACGCAAAAGGGACGATATTCCAAAGAGTAAAAACAAAGAAATTACATGAAGAGATGAAAATACCAACAATTAAAAAATTTATGAATGAGAGGAATTTAAAGTTTTTCGAATCAACGAAGTTTTTAAATAACCCTATATTTAATCAACTGAAACCCCCAGGAATACCTCAGCGATGGCAGAAACTCAACAAATAAATAAATTAGTTTAAGTTTTAGTTGTCAAGGCCGAAACAAACTAGAAGGTGAGCCCCATCACCTGAATTATTATTCATAATGTTATTACTCTCAGAAGTTACGTTATAGAGTTGCAACTCCTTAAAACGCACGATTGCAGAAAAAGGAGAACTTACGAGCATGGCAGGAGCTTTAGAAGAAAAAATAAGGGGCTAAGAAATAAGAAAAAAAACCCATGTATAATGAATCAAAAGCCAGTGAGCCCGTCACAGAAAGAATTGTTGTACACGTATGAAGAAGACAACCTTCCCCGCTCCTCTTAGAGTTACCCTGTACAGGAAAAGTGATAGCCTACAATCCAACTGATCCTGGAATTTCGACCCAATCCACAATAGGCATTAAAATAAAACAAATTATAAAATTAAAAAATCTATGAATAATATAGAGGTTGCAATAAAATTATGGTCAAATATAACAAAAAAGAGTCGAAGCGAACCGTACAAAGTGTTATTAGAATTTATGCCCTCATTCGACATTCGATCTGCTAGACAGTAAAAACCACTTGCCCCATGAAGCCAAAGTAAAGTGAGACCAGTTGGTAAAAGGAATCGCCCTGAAGATGGAGTTGCAACCGCAGATTGAAACGGTCTAAGTGTGATGGTCACCCCCCACCCTAAGCACCCCTACCCTCGTCACCCCCCACCCCAGTCACCCCAGTCCCTACCATCCTTCCTTATCTATTAGCCCTTTTCCCCATCTCTCTTCCGTCACATGCGATTCTATCTACTTATTTTATTCCTTCGAGGCTTTGTGTGTCTTGATGTATGTTATCCACTTGTAAGAAAACAAGGATATGAACAAAAAAATAAAGAAAAATAGGACATGTAACCTTTCTGCGAGATTGAAGTATAACTTATTTGGTGTTGTCACAGATGACGACTAAGCTAAAAATAAATAAGTCATGTAATAATTTGAAAAAAAAAAAATACAACAATTTTAATATACATAATTATTTATGTCAAGTATTTTACTAATAAATATATTAATTATATTCTTATTCTTGTATTAACTAGAGAATTATTTATCGTTAAATTCAGTTTTCCTTGTAAAAATTCGTTCAATGAATCGTTGAAACAGTTCAAAACAAAAGTAACATTGAAATCTCCAGCAAAAATTGTATTTGTTATTCCTATAGATATATCAGTTTCGAGAGTAACATGTTATTACCATTCTGTGTTGTTTCTTTAATCAAGTGACTGCTATATACTCCACTAACAAGTAACGTTAACGTTCTGAGAAACATCTTCAGCAATGATAATAATAGAAATGGATACACAGAATGTTGTTAGAGGTTGTTTGACATAAAATCCATTAGATCGAATGGTATTGACGTTTGACGCTTCTACAGAAACCATTCTAGTACTTTATTATTAAGAAAACAAAAATGGTGTGGGCAACCCACGAATTTCACTTTATTTGGTTGATGAAATGAATTCAAAACTATTAAAAAAAGTTAAAAAAGACTGAAGAATAATATTCAGTTTATTAGAAGCATATCTTTCAGATTAAATATAAAATGTTATAAGTCACTTTTTTTAGAAATAGGAGTTTTTTTTACATTTGAAGTGGCATTCGTTTATGTTTAAGAGGTGACAAAATATCTCAGTGTTTCTCTTCGAGTTCATGAGTTACCAACCTGTAGCAAATTGTAATAAGTCAAAAGCCAGATAATAGTAAGCTGGCAAAATGATGAGTTATGGACATTTTGCCAACTTCCTTATTTATTGTGCAATCGTATCGGAAAAGATGACATTACTTAGCATACTCAAGAACTTTGGTTAGAAACGTCCCTATGAAACCCAGAAAAACTCGGATAATCATGAATACAGGGGAAAATAGTAAATAATAAAAACACAGTTTTCTGTAACATATTTAATCATTTTAAGTTCCAAAAAATCCTAAATATAAAGTAAGTTTTCTACTAATCTGGAGGAAAGAGAATATTTGCCCTGGCCTCATGATATAACGAAGTCTAGAGGAAGAAGGAAACCATGGGGCCACGTGTTCCACTTGTTAATCCGTTTTCCCGGATTCAAATTGTTGGCAGCCTCACCAGACTTTCCCCGAAACACGAGAGTGGAGTGTCTAAAGGAGAGAGAAGCGAAAATGAAACGACTCCGTTAAGCTTAGAATTTATTTTTTTAGTTAAGTAAAAGTGTTTATCATTAATTATAATTTTTTTTAATCCAGCTACCAGGATGTATTGTTATTAAGGGTCATTGGCGTGATCTAAATATTTATATTCGATGGTAGAATCTTGTTATTTTATGAATTCTAAGAGTGTGGTTATAATTTTTCCTCATCATTAAGAATTTCTATAACTGATTTCTAAACCTAGTAGAGATGTGTTTGTCGGAAACATTCCATAAAGTTAGAATCGATCATAAATACTCCGAGAGATTTGAGGTGCGATCGGGTTTGAAACAGGGTGACTCCCTTTCACCTGTGTTATTTAATATAGCTTTAGAATATGTCATAGAAAAGGTGATGTGTACCGAGAAAGGCTTAAATATGGGTGACAAGATTCCGGTTTTGGGGTATGCCGATGATCTGGTACTGCTAGGTGAAGACACGGAAACCATACAACTAAATACAAGTGTGTTAATAAAAACCGGTAAAGAAATAGGACTCGAATTAAATACCGATAAGACGAAGTATATGATTAGTAGCAGAAACGATGTCGATCTTGGTGATATTCATGTATCAGGTCATACTTTTAAACACGTAGAGAAATTCAAGTATTTAGGTTCAATTATAACTAGAAAAAATGAAATCCAGGAAGAAATAAAGTCCCGGTTAAAGGTGGGAAATGCGTGTTATTATTCAGTTGCTAAGTTACTTAGTTCGCGGCTTCTATCTAAAAACTTAAAGGTTAGAATTTATAAAACTATTATTCTTCAGACGGTTCTTTACGGATGTGAAACGTGGCCGCTTACTTTGAAGGATGAACAACGGCTTAAGGTTTTCGAAAATAAGGTATTGCGTAAAATATTTGGTCCGAAGAGAGATGAGGCCACTGGGGAGTTTAGAAGGTTGCACAACGCGGAATTGCGGAACTTGCATCCTGTGAATATAATTGAGCTGATTGCATCGCGGAGACTCAAATGGGCGAGTAAAGTTGTTAGGCCCGATGACGAGCGGATTCCGAGAAAGTTGGTATTTGCTGATCCGACTGGTAGGCGTCCGAAAGGTAGGCCGAAGCGGAGATGGGAGGATTGCGTTAAGGCTGATCTCAGGAGCTTGGGCTTGAATGGTGGACTTTGGACGAGTCTGTGTAGGCGGAATTTGGTGGTATCGGCATCGAATCTTCGGGTTCGCTAAGCCTATTATTATTATTATAACTGATTTCTATAGGTCGACTTTTGTTCGATTGCTCGAAAAAAAGGTAACTTTTGATTGGTTAATTACGTACTTGGACCACCATTTTACGTCTTCTCCGAAGAACGCCATAACCAAGGGTTTTTCGCTCCCATAAAAAAAAACTTATGTTCACCTGTCAAATTTGAACCAGTGACCTTGAGCGTAGGAGGCTGTTATACCAGCCTACATTACTATATATATGGAATTGTGTTCCTTCATATATTCTTCATTCCGATACTCTCCTGATCCCCAAATCCCGTCTATTCAATCACTTTCTTTCTGCCCGATTCTCAAAGGACTAAAATAGATTTGCAAATTCCTATAAAAATCGTAAAAAAACATATATAAACGGTAACTTATATAAAATTGTTTAGTATATGGTGCAAATCCCATGAATTCTGTAAAGCTGTTTTAATAAAAAATTGTGATTAGAATTTGCATATTTGCAAATATATTATTTTTTGTTTTGTTTTGTGATTAACTATTAGAATTATTATTATTAGAGGCTACCTTTTATTTATTATTATTGTCAAGGTATGTTTTGGTTAGTTATTTCCAGGCAGGAACCTTTGTAATCGACAAAAAAAAAAAAACTAAAAAAAAATACTCCTCCCTCACAAAATTTTAGGGCTTAAGTTTCAAGATCGGTTGAACCGAAATAAGGAATAATAAAAGAACAATTCGTTTGTCCACAGTTCGCGGCATTTTTCCGAAACTACTATTCTTTTCTTAATTTCACCTCAAAAATACTAGGTCATGCAACGGTGATCCTAACTCCTATAACTTGATATCAGAAGATTATTTTTAAAATAATGGCTAATTAAATGTGATTTGATTTAATATCTCAGTTATATTTTAAGGCAAAGAAAAATTTTTTAAATTGGTTTTTAACCGAAAAACCGCTAATAATTAGAAAAAAAAATAAAACTTTTTTTAAAACAAAATTACCCATTAATACTCCTATAACTCTGTTGTTTTTAAAGATAGATAAAATATTTATGAGTGTTTTTTTACCCAAAAATCGTGAATATTTAGAAAAAAAAGAGAATCAAAATCAAAGAAAACTATTTGAAATTTTACCCCAAATACGCCCATAACTGAGTTATTTTTTGAGGATACAGAAAATATGCATAGAGTTTTAGAATCACTAAAACGATAAACAAAAAACAAAATAAAAAAAAGTTGATCTATATATTCCTACGAAATGATAAAAGTTTTATTGAAATTGGTTCAGCACTAGCAGAGATATAGCGTTTTGAAATTACATGCGGTGATGTTCTATTTCCCTTGAATTATTTATAGCTTTTCATATTATTTAATTCCCTATAAAGAGCTATATAAACGGTTAGACTCTAAAATAGTTATTTGGAAATGATAAACCATTGTGTAATAATTTAAAGTTTTTTTCATTTTAATTTATTTTTTGTTTCATTTTTCTACTCATTGTTTCATTGCGGCGTTATGTTAAAATAAAATAAAAAATTAAAAACGTCCTTAAAATATGAAAATCGGGCATATACTTTGAAATAGAGAAATTTTTCCTTTTCGTGCGTAATAAAGAATTTATTTTGAATATTATTTATTAGCTGATATTTCATCCCATCCTAGCACTTTCCTTTCTACCTAAGCTGATGACTCTTGTGTGTTATCAGTCAATACTAATCTAACTATTGTCTCTTATACTCTCGGATCCCACATCAGATACCTTGAGGTACGTTGTAAGAATTAGAGAATTAAAATAAATGCCAAAAAAATCCCACCGAATAACATTTTCACTTTCGTCGTAAAACTATGACATCCTGCCCTATAGTGTCCTTCAATAACATTCCGCTAATTCTGGTTGAACAGATCCGATATCTAGGACTCTGCCATGACAAACATTTCTTGAAACCCTCATACGAGTACAAAACTGAAACGACAAGACACTGCTCTACGTTTTCGGCTACTCCAACACTTACTAGACAAACGTTCCACTTAACTAAAAAAAGGCTCATCTACATGACTATTATACGGCCTAAATGGAGATAAGGAGTAAAGCTTTCGGGCACTACTAAACCATCAACTTCTTCCCGTATCCAATCCTATAATCCAAAATTCCTTCGTATAATCCTCAATGCTTCTTACTTCGTAAAGAATAATCTGATCCATCAAGACCTCAATGTTCCCTATGTTGCTGATTTGGCCCTAACCAGATATAATTTCTTTCATGACAAAATCTATTCCCACATTAATCTTCTAGTTTCAATCCTTTTTTCCACTTCAATTCCCGATAATCATCCGAGACGCCTGGAAAGAATATGGCCTCGAGACCTTTTTTTTTTAGAATATTTTTAGATTACTGATGGGTAGCTTCTGTCCATGTCTTGTTTAACACTATTTGTTTTTTAGTCTACTTCATAGATTCGTTGTACGATTCAGATGTAAATATTAATATATAATTTTAAAAAACATATTATTACTACATCACAGGAGACCTCTGAGAAGATACAGTCTATTTCCGTGTCTTACACTCGAATTACAATAAACCCTAAGAAACTGACAAACAACCTATTTTTTCTGTACTATCAGTGAAGGATAAAACAGAACAAGAACAGTAACATCTGAAGTAATAAGATATAAGTCTTGTAAAAGAAGGATTTAAAGGGATCAATTACTTGTGACTAAAGTGCTGCCTCCCTTAAAGGCTATTCTAATTGTGTTAGGACAAGTTAATTAGTTGGAAGGGAGATGGTAGGGTTTGGCAAGTCAGTGCTACCACCTACAGAAGCCAACTTAGTTCTGCCTCAGTAGTTCAGTAGCCAAAATCACTGCTACTGGCAACTGCAACGTCTTAAAGAGCTAATGTTGAACTCCTGATCAGACAGGTTAAATCCTAAAACCAGATTTTATAATTATAATAATAATAAAAAATATTTCCGGAAGGAATCAGTACGGGTGGCGCACAGTAGAAAATATGACCGATTTAGGTTAACGAAATTCTGAAACTTGTCCATATTTAACTTTTGGGGTCCTAGATTACGGAAAAAAATATTTAAAAAATTATAAGAAAAAAATAAAGACTAATTTATTTTTTGACACGACTAGCGAGCGCACCCTGGTCGAACATCAAATTTAATTGCTTAAATCTAAAACTCTAAAATATACGTTTGAAGTCCCAGAATACAGGAAAAGTAATACGAAAAATCGAATTATGGCTTGGAGTTGCTGAAACCTCCTTATAGATGTATTTTGTATCATTTAGGAAACTCTTCAAATAATAGATTGTAAAACTTTTGATTCGGAGTGTTGAGTCTTAAAAAAATTATATATCACCCAAAACTCAAAAAATCGCATTCTTTGCAACATTCACAGACTAGAAGGATTGATGAAACAAATTCTACAAACTAATTCTTTTGGTAACTTGGGGATTATATATTTTTTCATCATTGAATAGGGACATACATATACAAATTGCTAAATTAAATCTAGAGGTAGATTGCAATGTATATTCAATAACGAGTTTGGTAATATAATGCCTTACCTGTCTCAAGAATGTCCATTGTTAAATAGAAGCAAAAATACTTTGCGCTATCCACACTTTGAACATAATAAATGGCCATCGAATAAAGATAATCCCAATGCCGGTTATTAAGCACTTTGTGCGGACAGAAATGATTCACTCATTTACTATTTATTTATAAAGACGGTATGGCGGGAAATGTTAGTATTAAGGGTCTTGCCAACTAATAATAAAAAGGTGCAGCACTAGAAAATGAAGCGAATGAAATAAGTAGTTTTTACTATTCATTTTCTGCCAACGTTTCGATCCCAATCGTGGGTCATCATCAGGGCTAACAAAATACAAAAGGAATACAACTATAATAATATTTAATACAATATTTTATTTTATTTTGCGCTAGAGGATGTCGATATTTAAGCATAAAAAAGACATAGATGGGTGGCTTTGCATTTTTGTATGTGAGTAAAATAGCTTAGGTATTCCATCGTTCGGAGGGGACGTAAGAAGGTGGTCCTGAGCCTGTGCGATCCGGTTTTCGTTATTTAAACTTAACCTGGAATGACGAAATTTAAAACATTAACTGTAGAATATTCATTAATCGTAGAATAAATAAGTAAACAACACGTATATTACTGTTCTCATTAACAGTTAAATATAAAAAAAAGTCGAAAGATATTTATATACTGTTTTTGCCTTGAGTTATTTATCTTTTGTTTTATTGTTTCATATTCAGCTGTACATTATCAATCATAGTTTAAAAACGAGAATTGTCGATTATTAAAAATTTGAAAAATTAAAGACATTTTAAATATTTGGTATTTAGTGTCTGTCATAGTATTTAAATCAGAATAAAGCCTGCACAAAAAAAAAAAACATTTTATTTTGCATCGATATTAGATGTATAATCAAAATCAGTAAAAACTAAATCTCCCAAATGGCCTGTTTTTGAAGTATCTCTAGTCCACCCTATACTCTGGGCTTATTGTATGAAATACTGTGTGTCAGTGAAAGTACTGAAATCGCCGGTCACCAGTGACATAGTGGCTTGCGTAACAGCCTTTTTTCCCAAGTATGCATGTCCATACACGGTAGTTGGCTAAGAAACTTTAGTAGGCGTCCTTCGAAGGGGACGTAAAATGGTGTTTCTGAGCTTGTCCTACGGCAGGTACTCGTTAAAGATCTCTATCCTAATGAAACCTGAATATGCAAAATTTAGGACGCCCACTTAGTGATCTTAAATAATTAAACATAAATTTAAGAACTTTTGAATGAAGTTAGAGTTATGATTCGAAGAATTATATTGAATTTTGATGGCAACATTTATTTTAGATTAAAAATTACAATAATATAAGAGTATAATTATGTTATTTAATTAACTATAACCATCTCTTCTTATAAATTTATTTATTATCACATTAATAAATCATTTCATTAAAAGCACATAACGTTTCGAGGCCATCTTTTGAACAATTCGTCAATATTATGTTCCATATTAAATCAATACTGGTGGGATCACCTGTAGCATGGTGGTTAGCATAACAGCCTCCTCAAACCGTCAAGGATTCAAACCGTAGGTGGTCCTAGGATTTCTCAATGGGAGTAAAAATTCGTTAGTTATGCCGTCTTTTGGAGGGACTTAAAAAGGTGGTCCCGAGTCTGTGCGATGTAAGGTACTCTTTAAAGATCCCTATTCTAATTAAACCTGGAAAGACAAAATTTAGAACTCCCACTGCAGCATCGTCCCATCAGCCATAGTAGCATAAAGTGACATTAAATAAATAATAATTAAAATCAATGTAGGTCATTTATTATCATTAAAATTCTTTTTACTTGTATTTTATAAATTTCATTACTATTAAAATTCTGGAGTTCTGACACTGGTCAGATTCTCTTTCATATGCGGTGTGTTTGTGGCTATGGCGCCCTCACTCAGCGGCTGAGAGGGAGGCGCTGGATCCCCCGGATTCTGCTTTCCTCCACATGTGGGGGAGAGGCAGACTCCGTCCGTGTTTTCCCCGCAAATTGTAAATTTTTTATGTAAGTATGAGTGTTTTCATGTTTTGTTTATTTATTTGTTAACCTAAATTTTGTTATGATATACCTTTATTAATTTTAGTTTCATTTTATGTCATTTGACTTCTCTTCGTTTATATTGTATGAATGTTATCATGTAGCAATATTATTACTGTCCATTGTGACAAATTATGATGTATCCGAATAAATAAATAATTTATCAACTATTAAAATATCACTATATGGTTATTGCTATTCCAGTGTCATACATTTCATCTTCATCTCTTCATAACTCTTCGATTACTTTTACAACTTTGTATATTAAATAATTTTTTTTTTTCAATTTCTATTATGAAGAGTATAATTTTTCTTTTAAAAATCTTTAGCTTTTCAGGGGTATATTTTACATTATTATCATCTTTTAAACTTTAACATTACAGTTGGAGAGCTGTCAATGGTATTATCCTACATGTAAATCATGACAGTATAATCTTGTACCACATTTACTACATGTATATTATTATACAGTTGTAAATATCAATAAATATATATTTTTTTAAACATACTAAAGAGATTTAAAATTTATTTAAGACATGGATATGAGTAAATGTAACGTGTTACTACCAACAGATTTTTCTTTTTTTCTCGTGCGGTAGCGATATATTTTTATAAGTCTATTTATTTATCAAGACCTGCCCAATATGAAAATTGACCATCAATCGATCGCCTGTCAAAATCAGGAATGCAGTGATGGCTTGTCATGTTCGGGGAAGAAAAATATTCCCAGCTATGAAACGAATTGAAACAATGGGAAGGGGTTAATTGAGAGGGTTTTTTACTTTATGAGAGCACTTTACGTTTTTTTGAAATTTTTTAGTTATGAAAGGTAATATGAACTGACGAATAGGTCATAAATAAAGGTAATTGTTGTAGATAATAATTTTCATTATTAGATTATTTCATCTAATATATAAAATTCTAGTGTCACAATGTTAGTTACCATATTCCTCCGAAACGGCTTGACCTATTTTTATAAAATTTTATATCCATATTCAATAGGTCTGAGAATCGGCTACTATCTATTTTTCATAGCCATAAGTAATAAGGGTTGTTCACCCCTAACATTATTTTTTAATTTTTTGCACAAAAAATATTTGTATAATTTTGCATTAAAAACTACATACATCCCTAAATTTTCATCCTTCTATCATCAACACCTATTTTTTTAAAGTCAATTTTAGTAATTTAATAATTTTTTATGCCGCTCGATAACGGATCAATTATCACTCGGTAAGTTTCCCCCGCCAGAGGTCTACCGGTGTCACTTCTCAGCCAGCAAAATCGCGGAGCAGGGATGGGACCGAAGGCGGTCTCCAGTTTTTTTTTTTTTTTTTTTCTGGAAATAACCCTTCTCTCACTCCCTCCACAGTTTTCGGCCATTATTATTGTTTATGCATCAAGCATAGTAGTAACCTTTACAATTATCAGTTAAATCCTTTACTATCTCAGTGTGGATAAACCATCCAGTTTGTTTGTGTTAGCTAAAGATGGGCTAACGAAAAATATTCTTCACGCTGTACCATTAAGAGATTGATATTTTTGTTAGTGTTTCTTTCGTAATTAATTAATGATATATTTAATTTTAAGGAACAAATTGAATAACTTAAAAAATCAATGCTTGGTGTTTTTTTATTTTTATATTTCCTCAAAAAATGCTTTTGATCGAGTTTGTCATCCAGGTCTGCTATACAAGCTCCGTCAATTCCTCTCTCCAGCGTACTTCCTATTAATTCGTTCCTATCTCTCTGATAGAACCTTCAAAGTTAACCATAACCTTTCTTACTCATCCGTATTCACTCAATCAGCCGGTGTACCGCAAGGTAGTATCCTGGGATCGATCCTTTACACGGTGTATACAGCTGATATTCCCTTCCATCCAAGCACTATCCTTACTTCCTACGCTGATGACACATGTGTGTTATCTGTGAATAAGTATCCTGTTACTGCATCTTAAATCCTACAGAACCATCTATCACCCATTGAAGAATTGTGTCAAAACTGGAGAATCAAAATAAATCCCATCAAATCACCTTCACTCTAGGTCGTGAACCTATGACTTCCTGCCCCACCGTATCCTTTAACAATATCCTACTTACTCCTGTTGAACAGGTTCGGTACTTAGGGCTCCACCTTAACAAACGCCTAACATGGAATCCACATACTAGACTGAAACTGCTCGTAGATACAGATTGCTGCAACACTTACTTGACAAACGCTCAAAACTTCCTACTTACTACAAAAAAACTCATTTATATCACAATTATCAGACCTATTTGGACCTGTGGCATTGAGCTATGGGGGTCCTTGCAGTCCAAAATTCTTCGTAAAATCCTCCTTACTTTGTTACTAATAAAATCATCCATAAAGAACTAAATATCCCATTAGTTGAAGACTTGGCTCATTACAGATATACCTCTTTTCATTCCTAACTCCCTTCCCACTCAAACCCGCTTATCCTTGACCTCTCCTCCATATCTATTTCCGACCACCCTCCGAGGCGCCTTAAAAGAAGATACCTCCAAACATAAATTAGACATTGGAGTGCTACCAATGGGTAGTTTCTTCTCAGGACTATCATGTATTCTAATCATATTTAAGCCTATTTACTTGTTGTATTTATTTAATACCGTTGTAAATTTCTTTAAATAAATAAAAAATATTTCCTTAACGTTTACAGCTTTGAATAGTTAAATAAAAAATATTTAAACAGTCATTAAAGTATGAAAATCGGGGATATCCTTTGAAATAGTAAAATTAGTCCTACAGTAAATATGTAATAGTGGGGATGTGGACCTAATATTTGATGTATTCTTTAATTAATCCAGATAAAAAATAAATTTGTTATATTGCTCAAGATACCATCAAGAGAGAGTATTCCTATTCACCCCAATTTATGGTATACTTATAAAACAGAAAAAATACCGCTAAAAAAAGGCCTCTAAACGTTAAAAAGAGTGAAGTCTTTTAAGCAGTGCCGATCCGAGAACTTAAAGGGAGAAGATAAAAGGGACTAGGGAGGCAGTTATTGGGAGTGATCCGCTCCTCGGAGGTCTCGCGGGAGGATCATTCTCTCCCAGGCCACGCGCACTGATACACGAAACCACCTGCCACGCCGGACCGCAAACTCCCCTTAACTTAGTGCCCCCAGCTGAGCTGGGAGTTAGTCCTGCCTTCTCTCACCTTATTTTATGCAACACCTTTCAAATCCCCCCGATTTTATTGCATCGGTGTGCAGTGTATTCTTTTTTTCCTTTATTTTCTTTACGGTATTCAGAAAAACAGTTTTTTGTTTTGTTTTTTAAAATTTATTTTATGCTAGTGGACCCACCCTAGATGTGATTTGCATGAGGTATCGTTAAAAAAAAATCTGGTGCGGGCAAAACACGACTTTCACATACCTCCGTTTTTAAAACCAATGAAAGAATTTTCAAATACAGTTAGAGATAAAAAAAAGAAACATGTGTTTTATTAAATAATCTATTATATTATTATCTAAAATAAACAGTTAGTTTTATCGGATTTTTATCACTCTCTATTAATTTTCAAAACCTTATGTATGAGATAATATTTTTTCTAAAATCTTTAGCTTTCGAACGGTATATTATTCATGTATATTACTGTTCTTATGTTGAAAAACGAAAAATTGGATTAACATTTTTTTTTTTCCGTTTTCTCCTTTAGATGGGTCTTGAATTCATTCAATTTATATATTTACCTGCTTTTTATCAGTGGTAACAAGATAATATAGTTATTATTATTGAATCTACAAAATTAAAGGTACTTTAGAGAAAGAAAATTTAAAATATCGTCATTTAAGCCCTGTCAAACTATTTTTATCCGAATGAAACCTACATGACGTTTAGGCCTATTGAGTTTACATCGATTTAGCGAGTTTAATCAAAATCGTTGGAACGGTTTTTGAGAAAATCGAAAAAAGGTGAAAAATGCACGATATAAAGTGGCTCGTCTGGTAAGCTCATTTTGATGAAAAAGGTTTTGTAACGTCTCGGGCGTATATTTGTCTTAAATATGAAATTTTAGTTTCATAGGACCTACCGTTTCCGCCCGGGAGTTACCACACACACACAGACCTTTTTGCGGGACTTGGTTATTTGGACTCAGGAGACCCTAAAACGTGTATTTCCGTTGAAAACTGCAATTCGAAAATTTTCACGATCGCAATACTTTCCCTTACTATATATAGTAAGTGAAAGTAAAAATCTATGTCTGGCCGTTTTAGAGTTTACCGTAAAGAAAAGTACAGTTAGCAAGAAAATATGTTTATTTTATAACGTTCATTTATTTATATATTTAACCATCGACAGAAATGAAAAACATAATAAAATAATTGGTTTAGATTATTTGTTTGTCATTTTGAAGTAAAGCATAGATAAAAGTAAATTCAACTGTCCTAAGTAAATAAAACTTAATTGTATGTATTCAAAAACTACAGAAATAACGTTTCCAATTTTATTCGGTTTATTAATGTTCCATACCTCAAATGACCTATTTAAATTACATTTTAAATGTAAAATCAAGTTTCCATTGGAATCTCATTTAGTTTATTGCGAAACATCTGTTTTCGTGAAATAGTATTAAATTTTTAAAAAATTAAATGAGAGACGAAACGAGGAGCTTACGCGTGGATTGTGGAAGATGGTATCTGGAGCGATGAAAAAACTTCAGGGTACTAATAGATCTACGGGAAATTGGGCTATATGAGATTTCCAGGTTTGGTCTATAGTAATTCGTAGATTTTTGACAGAGGAGCTGAATGTAATGGGGTGATCGTTTAGGAGTAAGGTTGGGAAGATGATATTGGATCTGAGAAGAGGACTGGAGCCAATCAAAATAGCCTGAGTTTTCGTAGCGTTTAAGCTAAGCTTATTCAGGTTTGCCCATATAAATATATAAAGTTTCCTAATTCCAATTTTTTTTTAAATTAATTTAGAAAAAGTAATTTAATAAGTATTTTAAACTGTTTTCATTCACCCCACATGCTCTAAATGGGAACGCAATAATATTTTCAATGTCGTTCCCATCCACCCTACAGTAGGGGTGAATGGGAACAGAAATATTTTATTTTTTTTTCAAGGCCTTCGACCGAGTCTGGCACCCGGGATTGCTTCACAAGCTCCGCCAATCCCCCCCCCCTACATACTTCCTTATTATCCAGTCCTACCTCACTGGCAGATCCTTCAAAATCAATCATAATAATTCATTTTTGTCCATTTTTAGTCAGTCTCCTGGTGTCCCTCAAGGTAGTATCCTAGGACCCATCCTTTACACAGTTTATACAGCTGATATCCCGACCCAACCTAACACCTTCCTTTCTACCTATGCTGATGACACTTGTGTGTAATCAGTCAATGCTGATCCAACTATTGCCTCTCAAACTCTCCAATCCCACCTCAGAGACCTTGAGGTATGGTGTCAGAACTGGAGAATTAAAATAAATTCCAACAAATCCAACCAAATTACCTTTACCCTTTGTCGTAAACCTATGATATCCTGCCCTGATTTCTCCTTCAATAATACTCCTCTTGTCCCGGTTGAACAGATCCGATATCTAGGACTGCACCTTGACAAACGCCTTACTTGGAACCCTAACACAAGACTGAAACGACAAGAAGCTGCACGACGTTTTCGACTACTTCAACACTTCCTAGACAAACGTTCTAATCTTCCACTTAACAACAAAAGACTCATCTACATGACTATCATAAGACCAATATGGACTTACGGAGTTGAGCTCTGGGGCTCTACTAAACCATCAAATTCTTCTCGTATCCAATCCCTTCAGTCCAAATTCCTTCGTAAAATCCTCAATGCTCCTTACTTTGTCACCAACAAACTCATCCATAAAGACCTTAATGCCCCATATGTTGCTGATTTGGCCCGTACGAGGTATCAATCCTTCCATGAAAAACTCCATTCCCACCCTAATCCTTTCGTTTCAATCCTTTCTTCCTCTTCAATTCCTGACAATCCTCCGAGGCGTCTGAAAAGGAGATGACCCCGGGACCTTCTAGTTTAGAATATATTTAGAGTTCTTCCATTGGGAAGCTTCTCTACATGTGTTTCATGCCTTTTTTATGTTTCATTCAAATTTACTTGTTGTATTACTTGTTATACAGTTGTAAATTCCAATAAATAAATATATATAAAAAAAAAAAAAATTTTTTCAAAAACTACAATTCAAAAACACGGTAGTATAATCCTACCAATATTAGGAAAAATACTGCTGAAAGATTAAGTATAGGAGTTTGCGATGAAAACAGAAAAAAAAATTCTTATGAATCGAAAAAGAAGATATAATACCGAAAAAAAAAATTATAAAAATATTTCGAGAGCATGATTAAATGAAAAGGATCCGAGAAAACAACGAAGAATAATATGATTTCAAGGCGGAGAGAAAATCTGAATATTGTAGTAGTTTCTACAAAATAAACTTAAAAAAAAAAAAAAAAATTAACTAGAATACTGTGTAAACAGATCTGGACGAAAATTCAACCCTTTCTATTTTCAACATCGAATAGAAAAAGAAAGGGAGACGAAATGTGAGAGAGAAAAAATTTTTGTTTTATTTTCCTCTCTACATCTGTCAACTAGACCTGAATAAAGTTTATGGTTTTTCATAAACTTGAAATAGGGATAAAATCTTTGGATTTCTTCATTAACTTAATGTCCATTTTTATATTTTTTTTTTTTAACTTTCCATATAAAATATTTATTTATTTTCTTCTAATATATACAATCTCATTTCAAAATATTTCATAAAACTTATTAAATAACTTGAAAAAATTTGGTGCATGCATCATTCACACCTTTCACATGAATCACTTATCTTACACTTTGTATACGCTGGGCTATCCGTGAAAGAATAGTACTTCCAAGTGACAACTCAAAATTGAGGGTGGTTCTATTGAAATAAATAAGTAGACTGTATAGATTTGAAATAAATAAAAATAATGAAAGCAAACGACGAATCACAATACATTCAATACACTGAAATACATATAAGGATGATAAGAAACAGATTAACCTAATAAATTTATATAAGAAAAATTAACCTAATTATAATTAAACAGCTGTAAGAAAATGTAGGAAACAAAATAAACCTAATTAAAATATTGTAAAAATAGAAGAAACAAAATTACCTTAATTAATGCTTAAAGATGTAAAAAAAAATAGTTATCAAATTAAACAGTTTCTTGAATAAGAATTAAGTAAGAAATTAAATGTTCCATTAATGGATAAAGATAGGTTATATTCACGTAAAGATGTCCAGTTGAGTGTTGAAGAAAACGACCGCAGGGCGGCTTGAACGAAGTCGTCTTGAGTATTGAAGAAAATTACCGCAGGGCGGCTCTTCCAAGTTCCAAGGGGAACGATGAGAAGATGAAGAAATTCGTTTCCAAACTAGAAATTCGGGTCTATATACGGCACATCTTCACCGCTCAGACGCTAGCTTAAGACTCGACTCGCACGAGGCAGTCAAAAAACAATTAATTGTACGATCGTCTTCTGTCTTTCTCTTCTTTTGCTCTCGTTTAAAAACTTTTAATTATATTTAAAATAACTATTTTAAAAAGAAATTAAAAAATAAAGATTTAAACAAAAAAAATTATCTTATTATAAATATCATAAAAATTATGAACTTATCATTTTTTGATTGAACCTTATCATTTGAAAACCTTATCAGGCCATAACATTTTGCGTGAACACACTTATATATATATATATATATATATATATTTTTTTTTTTTTTTCTCAAAAATTCTGTGGTTAGATTGCACAACTTTATAAGTCCGTTTTTTCTTAGTTTTTTCGTTAGACAGGAGATTTCTTTTATTCTATAATGTCCATATATTCATATTACGAAGGTTAAAAAATGTTTTTCCTTTTATTTTTTTTTTTTAGTTTATAAATGGTTTAGTTTAGTCAACAACTCTACCTTGTACAAATCAACCACCCTTTTTCTAAACATAAACGAATGGACATTCTAGAATGTGAAGACTCTCATTTGTAGAAAAAGTGACTTGTAAAATACCCACAAAATTATAACTTTTGATCAGTCCTTTTATGTCTTCTCTTCAGCTCTCTGGAATTCCCTACCCACTTATATTCGTCATGCTTTTTTCGTTCTCTCATTCAAATCCTAGCTTTTCCAATAACTGTCTTCCCAAACCGTCGCACAACTAATGTGGAATATGAGTTTAATTATCTACTTACAATTTAAGAAATAATTATTTATTTTGCCCAAATACCAGCGTTGTGGAATACTTCATTTATTTTTTATTTTTTTCCAACTGTTAGATCTTTTAGAAGAGTTTTTTTTTTCTTGTTTTATATTCCATGTTTATTGTTTATTTAGGTTTATTTACACATTCGCTAATAAAAATTAATGTTATTGGTCTCTCGGGCAGGCATGTTATGTGTACTGTACAACATTGTTATTCTGAAGGAACATAGTCCTAGAATAAATGCATTTGTTATTATCATCAGCAATTATGTAATTATAGATAGAGCACTAGACTATTGTTGCCAGTGCTCGGATCGCAGTTTCAGCCGATGCAGCTTAATTATTTATTATACGTGGGACGACAAACTTGTAATGAGATCCTCCTGTGGCACACTCATCCTGCATATGGTAGGTACCCAGAAGAGAAAAACCTGGCGGCTGAGCGTTATCTTGGTTTAATCATCTCATTGCACGTCTGTTGGTCAAGAAACACAAAGAATCTCTATATATACAGAATTGTAACCCCTTTAAGGGTTTCAGCAATACAGGTATTTTTTTCCAACTTCCTTTTAAAGATATTACATGATTTTTTTTTTTTTCAATAGGTTTTAATGGACCAAATTTTTTTATTTTACGTAAATTCTTTTTTTTTTTAATTTTCAAGCTTATAAAATGTAGAAGTAATTTTATTTCTTTGTTTGTTTCCATATATTTTTGGAATAAATGACTTATGATAGTACTTTTTTTTTATCAACACTGTCGATAAAATGTAACAGGAAAATATTAAAAAACAACTTATATTTGACACTTTGGTAGTAATCAGGAAAAACTATCTTAGTGATTTTTTTTTTTTTTCATTATACCAAATTAACGATATTCATTTTATTCAAATAATCCCTGTACAAGGCATTCATTTTTAGTTTTGGTGATCTCTTACCCGGTTCCTTATAATGATATTACCTGACAAGTTAGTAGTAGAAGATCTGAACTTGAAACGATCTGCACCTTGCTGATAATAGAATAAAACATGTTTTATAACAAATTTAGTATATTAGGAAATATGTTAAGAATGCGTTGCCCCAAATAAACCTGGACAGACTATTTTTAATTTTTTTAAATTAAATGTTGCATCATTGTGATAGTAAGAAAACTTTTACCCTGTAATTTAGTATTTGGTATTTGTGTAAAAAATGGTCCTGTAATTCTATATGGGATATCAAAATTTCTTATATTCAATGCCCGATTACGTGCGGCTTCAATGTTGGGCCCATTATTATTCCACGCTATACGAGTACTCAACTCGGATCTCTCTGTCATGCATTTCCACTCGCGTTAAAATTTAACCTTTGCAATTCGGCAACCCAGATTAGGACCAGGTTTTTTGCAGACAACCCTATTTCAATGTGTTTGCAATAAAACAACGCTTATATTGATAATTTTTTTTTTTCTATTATCAAGCCGATGCAGATAACTAATATCGACATACCCGCTTTTACCTGACAACCGATAGTTTGTCCAGGAAAAGATTAGGCAACCCAACGGCTGCACATTCTATACCTTTGATACTTTAAGCCAGGGTAAAAGTTTTCTTATAATGATAATGTTGCAATATTTAATTAATTTTTTTTTTTTAATAATTAAAAATAGTCTGTCCAGGATTTTTTTAGGCAATCCGTTCTTAAAATATTTTCTAATATACTAAATTTGTTATAAAATATGTTTCATTCTATTATCGGCTCGGTGCAGATCGTTTCAAGTTCGGATCTTCTACTACTAACTTGTCTGGTAATATCATTATAAGGAACCGGGTAAGAGATCGCCAAAACTAAAAATGAATGCCTTGTACAGCGATTATTTGAATAAAATGAATATCGTCAATTTGTTATAATGAAAAAAAAAATTACATTAAGTTAGTTTTTCCTGATTACTACCAAAGTGTCAAATATAAGTTGTTTTTTAATATTTTCCTGTTACATTTTATCGACAGTGTTGATAAAAAAAAAGTACTATCATAAGTCATTTATTCCAAAAATATATGGAAACAAATAAAGAGATAAAATTACTTCTAAATTTATAAGCTTGAAAACTAAAAAAAAAAAAGAATTTACGTAAAATACAAAAATTTGGTCCATTAAAACCTATTAAAAAAACCCATAAAACTATCATGTAATATCTTTAAAAGGAAGTTTGAAAAAAAATACCTGTATTGCTAAAACTCTTAAAGGGGTTTCAATTCTTTATATATAGAGATTCTTTGTGTTTCTTGACCAACAGACGTGCAATGAGATGATTAAACCAAGATAACGCTCAGCCGCCAGGTTTTTCTCTTCTGGATACCTACTATATGCAGGATGGGTGTGCCACAGGAGGATCTCATTACAGGTTTGTCGTCCCACGTATAATAAATAATTAAGCTGCATCGGCTGAAACTTCGATCCGAGCGCTGGCAACAATAGTCTATTGCTCTATCTATAATTATATAATTGCTGATGATAATAACAAATGCATTTATTCTAGGACTATGTTCCTTCAGAATAACAATGTTGTACAGTACACATAACATACCTGCCCGAGAGACCAATAACATTAATTTTTATTAGCGAATGTGTAAATAAACCTAAATAAACAATAAACATGGAATATAAAACAAGACAAAAAAACTATTCTAAAAGATCTAACAGTTGGAAAAAATAAAAAATGAATGAAGTATTCCAAAATGCTGGTATTTGGGCAAGATAAATAATTATTTCTTAAATTTTAAGTAGATAATTGAACTCATATTCCACATTAGTTGTGCGACGGTTTGGGAAGCCAGTTATTGCAAAAGCTAGGATTTGAATGAGAGAACGAAAAAAGCATGACGAATATAAGTGGGTGCTTTCCAGATTGCTGAAGAGAAGACATAAAAGTTCGGATCAAAAGTTATAATTTTGTGGGTATTATACAAGTCACTTTTTCTATAAATGAGAGTCTTCACATTCTAGAATGTCCATTCGTTTGTGTTTAGAAAAAGGGTCGTTGATTTGTACAAGGTAGAGTTGTTGATTAGATAACTCGAATATGTGTAGTAAATTATTAAACAAAAAAAAAATGTGCAGACATTTCATTCTTGCAGGTATTGATTATTCAGAAGTCGATCTAGACTAGAACGAAGGAAGAAAATCCAAGGGACATTTAGAAAGTTAAAAGGAAAGTTTCGGAATATCTCAAACTTAAATCTAAAATGTAAAGTGTAAAGTTTTATATAGAAAGGGAAAAATGTAGAACGAAGGGAAATACAATTTCAAAGAAAAAAAAAACAGGTCGCACTCAAACAAAGAAATATTCTGTCTCAAGTTATAGTCGCTTAGCATTTTTCCACTCAGTACCTTTACTTCTGGTCATCAATAGATTCTAAAAACTTGATTTGGCTCTGTATATTTGATTTTAAACGAAATCTAGCACGGTGCACGCTTTCCACTGTTTATATTTACCATTATACTTGAAGTAAATTTCAAAAGTTTATAATAAAAAGGTTTATTTTTTTTTAAACATATTTATTGATATTTACAACTGTATTAAAAAAAAATACATCTAGTAAATGTGATGGTAATATACAAAACTGTCATGAAAAACATGTAGAGGCACTATCCAGTCTCAGCACTCTAAAAATATTCTAAACTAGAAGGTCCCGGGGCCATTTCCTTTTTAGGCGCATCGGAGGATTATCCGGAATTGAAGAGGAAGAAAGGATTGAAACTAGTGGGTTGTAGTGAGAATGGAGTTTGTCATGGAATAATTGATACCTGGTCCGGGCCAAATCAGTAACATAAGGAACATTAAGGTCTTTATAGATAAGTTTATTCGTGACAAAGTAAGGAGCGTTGAGGATTTTACGAAGGATTTTGGATTGTAAGGATTGGAAGCGGGAACAATTTGATGGTTTAGTAGAGCCCCAAAGCTCTACTCCGTAAGTCCAGATTGGTCTTATAATAGTCATGTAGATTAGCCTTTTGTAGTTCAGAGGAAGGTTTGATCGTTTGTCTAGTAAGTGTTGAAGTAGCCTAAAGCTGCGAGCAGTTTTTTTGTCGTTTTAGTCGTGCATCAGGATTCCAAGTCAGACGTTTGTCAAGTAGTCCTAGGTATCGGATCTGTTTTTTTTTTTGTTTTTTTTTTAGATCAACAGAATATAGTTGAGTGTTATTAAAGGATACTGTAGGGCAGGAAGTCAAAGGTTTACGGCGAAGGGTAAAAGTTATTTGATAAGATTTGTTGGAATTTATTTTTATACTCCAGCTCTGTAGTTCAGAGGAAGGTTTGATCGTTTGTCTAGTAAGTGTTGAAGTAGCCTAAAGCTGCGAGCAGTTTTTTTTGTCGTTTTAGTCGTGCATCAGGATTCCAAGTCAGACGTTTGTCAAGTAGTCCTAGGTATCGGATCTGTTTTTTTTTTTTGTTTTTTTTTTAGATCAACAGAATATAGTTGAGTGTTATTAAAGGATACTGTAGGGCAGGAAGTCAAAGGTTTACGGCGAAGGGTAAAAGTTATTTGATAAGATTTGTTGGAATTTATTTTTATACTCCAGCTCTGTAGTTCAGAGGAAGGTTTGATCGTTTGTCTAGTAAGTGTTGAAGTAGCCTAAAGCTGCGAGCAGTTTTTTTGTCGTTTTAGTCGTGCATCAGGATTCCAAGTCAGACGTTTGTCAAGTAGTCCTAGGTATCGGATCTGTTTTTTTTTTTGTTTTTTTTTTTAGATCAACAGAATATAGTTGAGTGTTATTAAAGGATACTGTAGGGCAGGAAGTCAAAGGTTTACGGCGAAGGGTAAAAGTTATTTGATAAGATTTGTTGGAATTTATTTTTATACTCCAGCTCTGTAGTTCAGAGGAAGGTTTGATCGTTTGTCTAGTAAGTGTTGAAGTAGCCTAAAGCTGCGAGCAGTTTTTTTGTCGTTTTAGTCGTGCATCAGGATTCCAAGTCAGACGTTTGTCAAGTAGTCCTAGGTATCGGATCTGTTTTTTTTTTGTTTTTTTTTTAGATCAACAGAATCTAGTTGAGTGTTATTAAAGGATACTGTAGGGCAGGAAGTCAAAGGTTTACGGCGAAGGGTAAAGGTTATTTGATAAGATTTGTTGGAATTTATTTTTATACTCCAGCTCTGTAGTTCAGAGGAAGGTTTGATCGTTTGTCTAGTAAGTGTTGAAGTAGCCTAAAGCTGCGAGCAGTTTTTTTGTCGTTTTAGTCGTGCATCAGGATTCCAAGTCAGACGTTTGTCAAGTAGTCCTAGGTATCGGATCTGTTTTTTTTTTTTGTTTTTTTTTAGATCAACAGAATCTAGTTGAGTGTTATTAAAGGATACTGTAGGGCAGGAAGTCAAAGGTTTACGGCGAAGGGTAAAGGTTATTTGATAAGATTTGTTGGAATTTATTTTTATACTCCAGCTCTGTAGTTCAGAGGAAGGTTTGATCGTTTGTCTAGTAAGTGTTGAAGTAGCCTAAAGCGGCGAGCAGTTTCTTGTCGTTTTAGTCGTGTATGTGGATTCCAAGTCAGACGTTTGTCAAGTAGTCCTAGGTATCGGATCTGTTTTTTTTTTTGTTTTTTTTTAGATCAACAGAATCTAGTTGAGTGTTATTAAAGGATACTGTAGGGCAGGAAGGCAAAGGTTTACGGCGAAGGGTAAAGGTTATTTGATGGGATTAGTTGGAATTTATTTTTATAATCCAGCTCTGTAGTTCAGAGGAAGGTTTGATCGTTTGTCTAGTAAGTGTTGAAGTAGCCTAAAACGGCGAGATAATAAAAAGGTAATTTCAGTTATAACTTCCACTTGCCGATGTATTAAATATATTTTAAGAGAAAGCATTGTTTAAATGACCGAATCCGCAAAAAAAAAAGGTCTCTGTGTGTACGTGGTATGTCATATTTTGTTAGAAGACAAAGTAATATTTTAGAAAGGTATATACTTGAAATGCAATTTTTTTTAACTCAATCTCAGAACTAGAAACGCCTCATTACACCACACGTTTTTAACATTTTCACGATTTCACCAAAAGTCCAAAGGGCTAAAGTGCCAATATCTTGAATTTTTTTCCTCTAAAGTACCTTTGGTTTTGTATATTCCAAAAAATTAACCATATCATCGTATTTGCATTGATACAAAAATAGCTATATATATATATATATATTTGAACGAACTGAATAACAAACCGAAGGAGATTAAAGCAAAATTATTTTTTTTTAGAGTATAAGAACAGTAATATAAATGTATAATATACATAGAAGTAATATTATCTTATATACAAAGTTGTGGGAGTTTATATAAATTGACGAATAGTTCACAAACTAATGTGATTATAGCACATCTTTTCTTCTCTTCTTTCGAATGTTTACATATTTAAAGTATACAGTTACTAATCCTCTACCTTTGTATTATAAACATTAGCTTACCAATCAATTACCCACTTTTTAGTATACCTCCAAATATGAACAAGGAAACACGCTAAGGCCGCTAGATATATTTGCAAGGCATTTGGGGAAGGGAGTGTTAATGACGGACCATTCGCCGTTGGTTCGCGAAGCTTTCAGCTGGGGATACCGACTTGGAAAAACTTGCCCCGAGGAAGACCTCCGTCCGTAATAGACAACGATGTCCACAAACATACAGTAGAAGGAAACCCCTACCAAACAGTTAAGGACTCTCAGCACAACTAAATGCAAGTGCATTTACCGTTTCCAGACATTTAAAGTGTATTGGGAAAGTAAAAAAGCTCGATACATAGTACCTCATGATCTTACTTAGCAAGACTTCATGTTTCAAAACATACCGTGCAAAAATTGAAAGTACTGAGCTACGAAGTTATTCCGCACCCACCATATTCTTCCGACTTGTCTAGAACAGATTACCATCTGTTCAGGAATTTAGACAACTTCGTCAAAGGAAAACTTTTTGAAAATGATGATGAAGTGAAAAGTGCGTTTTCAGATTTTGTTTCACTTCAGAGCTCAGAGTTTTTCAGTTCGGGGATAAAAAAGTTGGTGTCACGTTGGATAAATGTGTAGAAAAAGAAGGTAAATACTTCGAATAAAATTATCTTGTTTTCATATCGTATTTCAATAAAAATCCTTTACCTTGAAAACGGACATTTCATGTGACACAACCCAATACATCAAATGATAAGTTTTCCTGGACTCCTTCTAAACCTCAAGACAGACTTTAATCCGGTTTATCCTTCATTTATTGCATTGTTTGCAATTTAGCTTTTCTTTAAATGTTAAAAATGAATTTTCTTTAACCAAGTCATCAATAAAGTATTCTTTTGGTAGTAACATAGGCTTATAATATGCCGTTGGAAAGCACAAGATTTCAGAAAAGTTAATATAATGTTGTTATAAGCCCGTGAACTTATGAACGTATGTTATCGGTATATAGGGAGGTTATAATAGTTAAAATATTTCCTACGAATTGCAGGATCGCATTTGTTGAAAAAAAAATTAATATATGAAATAAAATAATAAAAAAGGATATAGTAAAAATCTATTGTGAGCTCGGGTTTTTATGTTGTTTATTTTCATAAGGAAAAGGCATAACTGATGTAATTAAAGCCTATTGAATTATACATTAAAATACAGAGGTTAATTAAAAAGTATTGCTTTTCAGGGAAATTGTTAGAAATTGAAGACAAAAATAATGAAGTAAAGTGCCGCTTCTGTAATGTCAATATTAAGGAAATATTTGTACAATTCCAGAAATACGTAATATAAATTCAGAGAAATTTTTTTTTTTGTAATTATCCTTAAAACATACATAATGACATAGCAATTTATTGGAATTAACATTTATATTCACATGACCCTAAGTATATTCACATTATACTGTATGACAAAACTTTATGTATGAAAAAAAAAAACGCGATTGGAAATGTCGAATCACTAGTTATAATAAAGCATAATTGATTTTAATATAATAGGTTGAATACCTATTATATTTCTACAATTAAAACAAAACATGTCTTAGGTGGTAATTTTTGCTGAGATTAGGAAGTTGACTGCATCTGAATGGAGGTTGTAATCAAGCTTTACGGTAAAATCATTTTGCATATATCTTCTTTTAAACTTTCATTGAAAAAATAAAGATAAAAACGACAAGACTCTGTCACAAACGAACTACCTTCTAACATAAATTAATTATTTCTATTGGCTTTATTTATTGCTAGAAGTAGGAAACCCTTGTATTCAATGATTAAAAAAAACTTCAGAATAAAAAAACCTGACAAATATCGGAAGTGATTGTTTTGTTTTTTTAACTTTTACTATAACTTAGTATCATACGGTTTTCATCACTCTCCGTTACCTTTGTATATATGATAATATTTTTTCTAAAATCTTAAGCTTTTCAATGGTATATTATATTTATATCATCTCTTCCGAAATATTTTTTATTACGATTTTCAGAAATTTGATTTTTTTTTATAACAAATTTCAGTTTAGGATTCAACATTTTATTTACTAGAGCTTTGGGGTCCTACTTTTTTTTTTTTTTTTTTTTTTTTTTAGTGGCGCGACATCCCGTGAAATCTCTGGGCCTCGCGGTGTGATCTGAGAAATTACACTCGCGTTTCACAATGAAATTCGTAGTGTAGGGTCATCACTCCCTACGCCTAATTTTGTGAGTGGCTACCATTTGGCTGACGGGTCTCACATACCCGGGGGAGAGGCTGCGAGTGAATCCCCATTTAATTACATCATTATAAAAGCCCCGCCGGGACTGGGATTCGAACTCGCAACCTGTAGCATGAGAAACTAGCGCGCTAGCCACTCAGCAACGGGCTCCCCTTGGGGTTCTACTAAACCATCAAATTCTTCCCGTATCCAATCTCTACAATCCAAAACCCTTCGTAAAATCCTCAATGCTCCTTACTTCGTAATTAATAAACCGATCCATAAAGAACTCAATGTTCCGTATGTTGCTAATTTGGCTCGAACCAGATATCATTCCTTTCATGATAAACTCCATTCTCACTCAAATCCTCTAGTTTCAATACTTCCTTCCACTTCAATTCCTGATAATCCTCTGAGGCATCTAAAAGAAGATGCCTTGATACATTCTAGTTTAGAATATTTGTAGAGTGCTTCCATTGGAAAGCTTCTCTACATGTCTTTTTCATGACTATTTTCTTTTAGCGTATTTACTAGATTATCGTACAAAACAGTTGTAAATATTAATAAATAATTATATTTTAAAAAATATATATATTTTTTATAATGTATGATAAATATTTTCTTTACTATGGTTTGCATAGGACAATATCATTGTTAATATGAAGAAAAATAACTTCAGACTTGAGAAATGAAAGCATTTTCTCTCAAAGCTCATCAATGCATTATTATCATAGTTTAGAATCCTATGCACTTATAAAGAAATCATTTAAATCTGTTATGGCAATAATTTTTTCATTGTTATTTAGTCTCTCAACAGTGATATTGCAGGTAAGAAATACAAAATTATTAGAAACCGTTTTTAAAAATTGTCGAATGTCAATATTTTTAAGAGCAAGCTTCTCACTATTGATACTTTGTTCGAAAGTAACTACAATGTATAATTTACCGCAAGGAATATATTAAAGCTGAGAAATTACTCATTCTATAAAATACTCCCGTTCAAAAAATAAGTTATTTTAATAAGCTAAAACTTTGACCTATTAAAAATGTAAAATTTAATGAGCTTTAATATCATGTAGGTTTCATTGTGATTGAAATAGTCTGATAGGGCTTTAATGCCGTATTTAAAATTTCCTTCCAATCAAGTACATTTAATTTCATAGATTCGAAAAAAATCTCATATCATCCTTTAAGCATTGATAATAAATGTGTTTTTTTATTTTTTTTTTTTTTATTCGTATATATTACAATTTGTCATAATAGACAATAATAATAGTGCTACAGGATCTCATTCATACAATATTTACAATATAAACAAAAGGAAAGTCAAATTACATAAAATAAAATCAAAATTAATAAACGTATACAATAACAGGATTAAGTAGACAAAATAATAAATACAAATAAATGAAGTTAACAAATAAATAAACAAAATAATATCACATTCATACTATGTACAATATTTACAATCAGCTCGGGAACCCCGGACGGGGCTTGTTCCCCCCACTGTGGAAGGACAAGCAGAGTCCAAAGGATCCCAGCGCCTCCCTCTCAGTCGCATCACTGGTGAGAGCCAGCGGAAGCTAAATGAGGGCGTCACAGCCACAACCACACCGCACACGAGAGGAGAATCTGACCAGTGTCAGAACTCCAGAATAGATGTTTTACAATATGTCTCGAGGCCACGATAATAAATGTGTAAGTATATAAGTTTAACGAATCCGATATCCAACTATGGGAGAAAGCAGCAAACATTTCTATTCAGTTTTTGTGTATTTTAACCTAAAAACAGTAATATAGGTGTGTAATATACCATTGGAAAGTTAAGGAGTTTAGAAACAATATGATTTTAAGCACAGAATCGTAGAAGTTAACGAAGAGTGATGAATGCCTGATAAAAGTAAATTTGACAATTTAGTTTAATCTCTAAGTGTGTTATAAATTCTTAAATTGATTGATTGAACGGAGTTAAAGTAAAGGTCGTGTGTTGCTCGCACCATTTTTTTTTTTTATGACCAAGAAAATATAATAATAAAAAAAAAATGTTTCGTTGGTTTTTGACATAATAAAAATGGCCTAAAATGCCAATAAAGAAGGTATATGCAACTTCGTTTTAATTTATCTGATTTTAGTTAATATAAATCTACAGAACACTATCCGTATACAGTTCATAACAAATGGTAATTAATGGAAAAATATATTGGAGGGGTATAAAAGTGAGGCAGGGATAGTAGTTTGGGGTTTGAGTCCGGCCTAAGAGGAGACAAAAGAAGCAGCTGGGTATAGAAGGCACTTATTGCTTATCTTCTGCTCTTCCAATAACATCTTCCTAGAACTTTCTACTATGTTTTCAACCGTCATAACTAATTTTTCATTTGCTTTGTGTCTCTTTTTAATCTATTCTTGCTGTTCTTTATATTGTACATCTATGCTTTATGAGCTCCTAAATTATTCATCGGGCAGCCGCCCTAAGCAGGAAATTTATCCTGAAGAGTTTAACATTGAAAAAAAACAAATAATTTTTAGTTGTTATGCCCCTAAACCACTGATGACCCCCATTTTCTTTTACAATAACAAACGTTTTTACTTTGCACCTATAGCCGGACTGCTACCTGATATTTCTTTTTATAAGGCTGAAACCACATAGATCCGATAAAATTTGAGCTCAAAACTTTATATGTACTAAAAAGTAAAAAACTGAATCATTAGAAGGAGATGCTAGGAGAGCGATAGAGGATAAGAAGTAGGCCGAGAGAGCGGGTCCATTGTAGTCTTGGGAGAGAACGGCTTTAATTTATCATTGGTTCTCTCTTATCTCCAATGGCCGTTCAGATCCTCGCTTCCATTTAATTGATTTTTAACCTTCTCATTGCCCGGTTTCTCTCTACTAAATCTATCTATTTGCTTCTTTACTGCCGCACGATTCTTTTGTCCTCGACTGTCTCAACGGATGCAACAGTTTTCTGCTAAAGAAAAGATTTGTAAAGCGCGATTTGGTTTACTTTTTGATATTGTAGGAATACTTAACACATCTCTATGTACATAGAATGATAAAGAGATTTTTGGTTTCGGCCGCAATCACCTAAACGTCGATTTTCACTATGATTTAAGACAGTTGTTTCCAACAAAATAATTTCGCGGGACCATAAAATCATTTCAATGGCAAGGACCTTCTATAATATAAATATTAGATTGAAATCGTCTAGTTTTCATTAATTTTGCCACGCAAAAAAAAAAGTTTTACTTCTTTTGTAAGTATTTGCTTTAAACGAAAGATATAACATTTCACATTTATTTTAGTTAATTTAAGCATATAGTAATGCCCCACATACGGTCTTGAATTAGCAAGGTTTAGCACGATTGTTAACTATCTTCTAGGGGTTATAAAAAGGTAGGTTATAGTATTATACTAAGTTTTAAATTAACCAAGATTTTTTTATTTATTTATTTAATGATATTTACAACTGTATCGATTAATACATCTAGTAAATTAGTTGTTAAATAAAAAACATTAAAAAGACATGAAGAGAAACTGCCCATTGGCAGCACTCCAATAGGCAATCTAAACTAGATAGGCCATCTTCTTTTCTGATGCCTCGGAGGATTGTCAGGAATGGCAGAGGAAGCTAGGATTGAAGCTAGTGGGTTAGAGTGGGAGTGGAGATTGTCATAGAAGGATTGATACCTGGTTCGGGCCAAATCAGCTACATAAGGAATATGAAGGACTTAATGGATGAGCTTATTCCTGACAAAGAATTTGATGGTTTAGTGGGGCCCCAAAGCTCAACTCCGTAAGTCCAGATAGGTCTTATGATAGTCATGTAGATGAGTCTTTTGTAGTTAAGAGGAAGGTTACAGCGTCTGTCTAGTAAGTGTTGAAGTAACCGAAAGCGGCAAGCAGTTTCTTGTCGTTTCAGTCTAGTGTGGGGATTCCATGTTAGACGTTGGTCAAGTAAAAGTCTTAGGTAGCGGATCTGTTTAACTAGAACAAGCGGAATATTATTAACGGTACTGTAGGGCAGGATGTCATAGGTTTACGACGAAGGTTAAAGGTTATTTGGCTGGGATTTGTTGAAATTGATTTCAATTCGCGAATTCTGACACCATACCTCAAGGTGTCTAGTGAGGGATCAGAGAGGTAGAGGAGTAACAGACAGTTGGATCGTTATTGACTGATAACACACATGTGTTATCAGCATAGGTTAAAAGAAAGGTGTTGGGATGGGTTGGGATATCAGCTGTATAAACTGTGTAACGTATTGGTCCAAGGATACTGCCTTGAGGAACACAAGCAGACTGAGTAAAAATGGACGAATAGGAACTATTGTTATTTATTTTGAGAGGTAAGTCTGGTTAATGAGGAAGTAAGAAGGAGACAGGAATTAGCGGTGTTTGTACAGCAGTCCAGGGTTCCACCAAGTGTTTTTTTAAAATTCATTTATACAACTGTGGCTAAACGGACGTTACGGTGGGAGACGTAAATTTTGGCTATCCGGACTCAATTAGAAATGGAATTTAACGAGGATCGTGTCATTTTACGTTTCCTTCGAAGGATGACGTAAGCAAGAATATTTTACTCCCTTTGAAAAATCCTGAGGGTTCGAATCAGTAACCTTAGCCATTGAAAATGCTTTTTCAAGCCAAAAAACTACATATGGCTACTAGACTAAATATATTATGTATAGGTGGATTAAAATGAGGATTGTTCGCCTATTTTAAAACTAAACCGAAATTTTGAACAATTTTCTAGATCTTTAGTACAGAGACCATTTAAGGATGTCTACCAGAACGATTAACTGATTTCCTGACATAATGCAATTACGGGCAAGTGTAATAGAGGTCCATTGATCGCCTGTAAGACCCTATCAACCGACTAATCTGATTGGCCGGAGGATACAGGGACCTCTCACTCAGCCACCAATAAGGTGGAAGGAGGGAAGGAATGCATTTAGCAGGGGTACGACCACAGCTGATGGCCCTAAATTCAGCCGAGGCACTTGTAAACGTGTTAAGCGAGTAATTTAACAAGGCCCGGGGGCTTGAAGGCAGTTTTTCACTGGGCAGCCACACTTTCCCGTAATTACTCAGCTGAAAAATGCAGCCACTCTTTGAATAAAAGAACCAGCCCTGGGATAATGAGTCCGGGTGAGGAAGAGAAGGAACATATTCTGTAATAAATTAAATACACAATAAGGAGCACATATAGAAAGATATAAACAAATATTTACTTGTTTAAAAAAAATTGTTTTATTATTTTCAATATTCGAACCTTTTTATCGACCAAAAAAAAAAAAAAAAAAAAAAAAACAAAAAAAAAAAAAAAAAAAAAAAAAAAAATAAAAAAAAAAATATGAGACAATAAATTTACAAAAGTACTCTAATAACCCTATTATTTTCGAATATGGAAAAAATTTATAACGGTAACAATTATGAAACAGCAAAAAAAAAAAAAATAAATAGAAAATGAAATTGTGGTTAGATATAGCAGATGCTATACGTATTTAACTCGGTTATTATTAAAGATAAAGAAGAAATGAAAATATTATTGTGATCAGGACATCGCGATGAGCACAAAGGAAAAAATAAATAATACCGTCAAATCACAACTTTGAAGGGACCTAATTTTCCACGACTCTGTTATTATTGAAAAAATTAAAAGTTTTTTTGTAGAATCGAGCATCGTGATGAACACAAGAAAAAACTTATGATCAAATCATCACTTATAAGAATTTATTTCCCTCTAAGCTCGTTTATTTCTGAATACAGAGAAAAAAATTAAAAGTGTTGTGAAAACAGGAATTTTTATTATTTATAATAAAATTTAAATAAAATTTAATGAAATAGTAAAGAAGTATAGTATAAGTGCTTATGATTTTTCAATTGATAACAAATGAAATTTACCGCAAAACATTAACCCCCACTCTCTAAAAAATTGTTTAATATTTCTTTATTGAGATATATTACAATTTGTTTCTATATGAACATTAGTTATAGTGATATAAGATCCCATTTACACAATATATACAGCATACAATGATAAAGTTAAATTACATAAAATATAATATATATACAAAAAAAACAACAACCTATAATTGAATACATATAATAATAATAAATACAAATAAATGATATAAAGAAGTAATAAATACATTAGCATCATAAACACAATCATAACTTTATACAATTTTTACAATTTGTTAAAGGAACCCAGACTGGGCCTTTTCCTGCACTTGTAGAGAGAAAAGCGGAGTCCAAGAGATCCTAGCGCCTCACTCTCTCCCGCGTCACTGGTGTGAGCCAGTGGAGGCCGAGCTAGGGCGCAATAGCCACAAACATACATTACATGAGTGGAGGATCTGACCAGTGTCAGAACTCCAATTTAAATGTTTACAATACGTCTCGCGGCCACTGCCGTTTCAATCTTCGAGGAAGATTGTAGGGATGGGTGGTGCTGGATAGGGATTGTGCTAGAGGGTTAGGATAATGACTATGGTTCTGATGAAATTTGGAAAATTTGGATGGTACCAGGTCTAAAATAAATGGAGTTTTAAGGTTGTAGGGTAGGGTACAGTTGGTAACGTAATAAGGAGCATTAACTATTGTTCGGAGGACTTTGGATTGGAAGGATTGGATGCGTTTGATGTTAGAATGTTTAGCTGTCCCCCACAGTTCAAGTCCTAAGGTTCATATAGGTTTCAGTACTTGTATATTAGTAATTTGTTGTCAACTGTAAGATGAGATTTTCTGTTTAGTAGTCTGTATAACTAGCCAAATCTGCGGTTGAGTTCTTTTCATTTAAGTCTTGTATATGGGTTCCACGTCAGTCTTTTGTCTAGTTAAAAGCCAAGATACCACACTGTGTCAAAGGAAATAAGGGTGTATGTGACGTGTGACCACTTGTTTTCGTTCACCTTTATACGCCAACCATTATACCAGTCGTTGACAAGGGAAAGGAGTTTTTGACGACTAAGCGATGCTGCTTCAGGATCGGAATTGGATGACTAAATGGCGGTATCATCGGCAAATGTATAGATATCGGGATCGGTAGGGATATCGGCGGTGTAAAGGATGTAGAGGGCGGGTCCCAAGACGCTGCCTTCAGGAACGCCAGTCTCAAAAAATAATGTTTGGAAAATTCTAAACCATAGCGAACTCGGAAGGAGCAATTTGATGAATAGGATCGGAGGACTAGGTATAAGCATTGGGCTACATGGGTTTTGAGCTTAAAGAGCAATACCGGGTGCCACACCCGGTCAAAAGCTTGAGCTTTGTCCAGAAAGGCACCCGAACAATACTCCTTGCACTCAAGGGCGGAGGAAATGTGGTCCACAACTCGGAGTTCTTGCTGAACCGTGGAATGTTGAGGACGAAATCCGAACTGATATAATGGAAAATTTTGATTGATACTAGGATTCATTTTAGTAGGAGCTTTTCGGAAAATTTTGAGAGGATCGGAAGTAAGCTAATAGGTCTGTAAGATGACATGTTGTTAAAAGGTTTGCCTGGTTTTAGGAAAATGATGAAAGTTGAATGTTTCCATAAGAGAGGGGAATAGGTAGTGCGTAGGATACAGTTGTAGAGATATGTAAGGAATGTAATGGCTTTAGGTGGAAGTTGTATTAAGACTTGAGGAGTAAGGAGATCGTGCTAGGAGATTTACAGAGAGGAAGATTTTTAAGAAGATATTCGATCTCAGAGGGATTAACTGCTTTAGGTGGTAAGGAGAGTGGTATTGGTGACGTATGGATCTCTTCAACTGCTGCAATATGGGTTGGATTGAGCTCAGGATGATGAGTGAAAACTTGGTGGGAATCTTTGCACAGGAAATGTGCTGTGCAAATTCCTCAACTTTATCCTTGTCAGAAGCACCCAGAAACTATCACAGAGCCAGAGAGGATGGTAAATGGTGTGGGATTTTGGGATTCTCTTCGTGACATTCCACAGGGAATAGTCACGAGTCGAGAGACGGGAGCCTTAAAATTTTAGATCGTTACGTTTCGTAGCCACAGAGAACCGAAAACATATGAGAAAACCATATAATTATGAGTTCGAGCGTCGGTGCTTAAGGGGATTTTATCTCGGTATTTATCCCCCGCCCTCACCCCTTGGCCCGAGAAAAACCCCGTATAGCCTTCAAAGGCGAAGTAGGGATGAAAGAAAAAAAAAAAAAGTTTCGACATATGTACAAACAAAATAACAAAATATCGCTGTCCACAGTACGATTTTAAGAATGCTAAACTATACTTCAACATTAATCGTAATTGGTAGAGAGTGAAATTCTAAAAAATTCTTTAAACATTGGTTAATATAGCAGAGATCACCACTAACAGACGGTGCTATTTACTAAAGCATCATTGCCATACTCACTGTAATTTTTTTTTTTTTCTACCTTCTGTGCAGCTGATTTTTTCCTTATTAATAAAAAAAAATCATTAAATAACATTAATGAAATCTTTTCTCTTTCATTTCCAACGGTCGTTTACGGATGTAAGGAAGCGTAAACGTGGCCCCTTACTTTGAAGGATGAACAACGGCTTTAGGTTTTTTAAAATAAGGTACTGCAAAAAATATTTGGTCCGAAGAGATAAGAGGCCACTGGGGAGTTTAGAAGGTTGCACAATACGGAATTGCGGAACTTGTATCTTGTTAATATAATTGAGTTGATGGCATCACAGAGACTCAAATGGGCGAGTAAAGTTGTAGGGCTCGGTGAGGAACGGATTCCGTTAAAGTTGGTATTCGCTGATCCGAAAGGCAGGTGGAAGCGTCGATAGGATGATTGCGTTAAGGCTGATTTCGGGGGCTTGGGCTTGAACGGAGAACATTGGACAAGTCTGTGCAGGCGGAATTTGGTGGTATCGGCATCGAACTTTCGGGTTCGGAAAGCCTGTTATATTCTTATTATTATTATTTCTCTTACATTTGGAGCAAGCAAAATTGCATTTAAAGATCTGTAATATCCGATGAAATTGATGCATAAAAGTACCTTAACAGATATTTTTTTTTTTAGAATATATAAACATTATTGACATGATAAATATGATTTTATGCACCCAGAGACGATTAAATTTAAATATAAAAAAAAACGCTATGAACATGATTTTTCTTACTGATAATGACATTTCCTTCATCTCTTTCTCTCTCTCTCTCTCTCTCTCTCTATATATATATATATATATATATATATATATATATATATATAAGATCATCCTTCGTAAAACCATTTTTTGCTTTTTTTTGTAACGGTCAAACTCTTCGACTAGAATAGTCGAATGTTCACCAATGTATCTCATGTCTACGAATTGGAAGAAACACGTTTACACTTTTTTATGCTTTTGTAGAGTCTGTAATATTCCAGTTTATCAATCCAGAATATCTTTAATATAACAACAACACTAAATAAGAGAAAAGAAAGCTTAGACTAAAGGGAACGCCGCACGGTTCTTCTTCGGCGATTAATCTTGCCGCAGCAAGGAGCGTAAAGAAAATAATCAGTTTCTTTTATGGCGCCCTAACCAGAGGAGTCTAGCTTTTTAAACTCCAATTATTTATGCTAGGCGTCGAGCATGATTAATGCAACTAATAATCGATTTAAAGTTATTCAACCTACTTTTTATTTTCTTTCTTCTTTCAGCTTTTTGCCCATTTAGAGATAGATGACTTTCAACTTCCTGGTTAGCCTGGTATATATTAAACTTTTCCAGAGCGAAACTTATTAAACCTTTTAAAAAAAATTGTGGATGTAATTAGTTGACCGTTAAGAACAGTTTACTGTTTACTGTTCTTACTATTATATAGGTGATATTTCAAGAATTAAATTATAATTTTTTTATCCCGTATCATTATTATAATCATAAGTTAAATTTCATTGATTCTTTGTCTGGTAGTATTAAGAATTTTAGTCATTGTTGTCAGACCCTGTCCATAAATCAGTACGTATTTTCCATCCTACCTTTTCCTACGTATTTTCCATCCTACTTACCCCCCATCTACCAAACAGTACCTAGTTTTCATTATCCCACCATGCGGTACGTATCTCCACTCTACTTCATATTTTTATATTTCATATTTCATGTAAATTATTGATACCTGTGTAAATTTTGTTTAGTGAACATTTTTATTTTTTCTGTATAACACTTTCATTATTGTACTAGTAATGTAGTTCTTCTGTTATTTTCAATACCGAAGTTCTCTAGCTAAATGGGTTATATAATATTGTATGTAATGTCATTGAAATTATATTCTTTTGTATCTTTTTAGCCCTGATGATGACCCACAAAGGGGGTCGAAACGTTGGCAAACAATAAAATAGTTGATACTATTTAGTTGTTTCATTTAATGACCGCCACCCGGACTAATTCCTTCTAGTTTTAAAAAAAAAAAAATTTAATCTTTGTATTTATTTATGGATAGCGTCTTAGTCTAGTGGATAGAGTACAAGTATGCTGTTCTCCGGGACCGGGTTCGAATCCCGGCTTTGGCAGATTTATTTATTCTGCTAAATCCTAGACCAGACTCAGCAACTCTCTGTTAAGTTGGTAACGAAAATTGTGGGAAGGTAATTTAGTTGTTGAAACTGTATGATTATCTCTAAGTACTAAAAAAAAGACAATTCATAGATTTTTATTTCTTATACTGTTGCTTATCTTTATATAGTAAGGGGAAGAATTGCGATTTTGAAAATCTTCCAGCAAAATGGTCTGAATGTATGAAGTCAGTCTTATTCGAAAATAAAAGTTTCATAAAACTTAAATTTCATATTTTAGGAGCGTATATAACTGAGATGTTACAGCAACTACCTCAATGAAACTGGGGATCCAAAAGAACCAATTTATGCCATGCATTACACACATTTACATGATTTTCTAAAATAGGCTAGCACAGTTTTGGGAAATGAATTCAATTTGCTATATGAATGTAAAATTTAATGTGATTAAATATCATGTTGGTTATATTTTGGTTGAAACAGTCTAATAATAATAGGCTTATCGAACCCGAAGGTTCGATGCCGATACCACCAAATTCTGCCTACACAGACTCGTCCAATGTTCATCGTTCACGCCCAAGCCCCCGAGATCAGCCTTAACACAATCCTCCCATCGACGCTTCGGCCTACCTTTTGGACGCCTACCAGTCGGATCAGCGAATACCAACATTCTCGGAAACCGCTCCTCATCGAGCCCAACCACTTTACGCGCCCATTTAAGTCTCCGCGATGCTATCAACTCGATTATATTCACAGGATAAAAGTTCCGCAATTCCGCGTTGTGCAACCTTCTAAACTCCCCAGTGGCCACATCTCTATTCGAACTAAATATTTAACGCAATACCTTATTTTCGAAAACCTTAAGCCGTTGTTCATCTTTCAAAGTAAGCGGTCACGTTTCACATACATAAAGAACCGTCGGAAGAATAATAGTTTTATAAATTCTAACAGTTTTTATATAGAAGCCGTGAACTAAGTAACTTAGCAACTGAATAATAACTGGCATTTCCCACCTTTAACCGGGACTTTATTTCTTCCTGATTTTATTTTTTCTTGTTATCATTGAACCTAAATATTTGAATTTCTCTACGTGCTCAAAAGTATGCCATGATATATCAATATCACCAAGATCGCCACTGTTTCTGCTACTAATCATATATTTCGTCTTATCGATATTTAATTCGAGTCCTATTTCTTTACCGGTTTTTATTAACACACTTGTATTTAGTTGTATGGTTTCCGTGTCTTCGCCTAGCAGTACTAAACCATCGGCATATCCCAAAACCGGAATCTTGTCACCCATATTTAAAACTTTCTCGGTACACATCACCTTTTCTATGACATATTCTAAAGCTATATTAAACAAAACTTGTGAAAGGGAGTCGCCCTGTTTCAAACCAGATCGCACCTCAAATCTCTCGGAATAACTATGACAGATTCTAACTTTATGGAATGTTTCCGACAAACACATCTCTACTAGGTTTACTAACTTTCTAGGTATTCGATGTTCAATCATGTTGTTACATAGCTTCGGATGGTCCATTGAATCATAACCCTTTTTAAAATGGATATAGAGTTGATGGACAACACCGTTGTATTCCAGCTTCTTCTCTAATGTTTGACGTAAGGAAAATATTTGATCAATAGTCGAGCGATTCCGCCTAAAACCACATTGGTTTTCCGATAATTTCGCAGCGTATTCCGTGATTCAAAACAGTCTAACAGGAGATAATAGCCATTTTTTCTCTTCCTCTATAGTTCATTTACTTATGTCGATTTGAATAATGTGACCATATCATCCTGTGAGTATAGATTAATAAAACAGCTAAATAGATGAGTTGAAAAATTTGATAACTAACGAAAAAAAGAAAAAGCAAAAAAAAACCGTTGAAAAGCTAAATATTTTAGCACTGATGATTATTCCTAACAATTTAATTAATAGATAATTTAATAAATAAATATATATATATATATATATATATATGGTAAATGAATCCCATTTTCCTTAGTCATCGTTAAGCATCAAGCGGCAACGGCTTGACCGATTTCGCTATTTTATTTTGTTTGTTGTTTTTATAAAAGCCAGAAGAAGAATCTTCTCAAAGAGAAAGGATACTTTAGTAGGTCGGTTTATTTATTTATTTTTTCTAAAGTAATAATAATCTCTATATTCTATATATATAAATGAATCCCCTTTTCCCTTGGTGATCGCATCACGCTTGAAATGCTTGACCAATTTCGCAAAGACAGGGCATCATCTGGTCGGTTCAATTAGTTAGTTACTTTTAAAAATCAGCGTCTTCATCGATCCAAAATTTTATCTAGTTCTTTATCTTTTTTTTTTTAATTTTTTTTTTTGGGGAAATACTTCAGAAATCTACTGTACTCCCTATTGCTTTATTAATGAATATATTTGACCGCTATAGACACTTACCTGTCTGAATACTAACTACTGATATCCTCAACCGCTTAATAAATCCTACTATGGAATGGTGGGAGTATCGCAGCGGTTACGTAATAAAGCTAGGTCGCAAACCTCGCTGAAGGCACGTCCCACTTGAGCCCAATCCCCTCCCTTAACCCACCCCCCTTCCCCGCATTTTGTCCCCCCGCACTTCCCTTGTCCCCCTTTAGATATCCCTCAATTCCCCCCTCAAAACCACTCATACCACTCTGTTTACTTGCGGGTACAATTTTAGTCTCTCCTCTTGTTTTTCGTCGAAAGGGATGTTTGGATCATATTTTCTGCTTTTTCTCAAATGTCATCCGATCCTCTTGAGCGGGCGACTCCCCCTAAACCTCTCTGTACCTGGTAATCGATACATATCTTTCAATTGCTTACTAGTAGTATTTTATTTTATAATTATTCCATTCTAATTATTATTGGTTTACTGGTATTATTAAAAATACGATATGAAAACAAGATAATTTTATTCGAAGTATTTACCTTCTTTTTCTACACATTTTTCCCAACGTTTTTATCCCGAACTGAAAAACTCTGAGCTTTGAAGTGAAACAAAATTTGAAAACGTAATTTTCACTTGATCATCATTTTCAAAAAGTTTTCCATTGACGAAGTTGTCTAAATTCCTGCACCGGTGGTAATCTGTTGGAGACAAGTCGGGAGTATGGAGTATGGAGAAAAATGGGGTCTTGCTGCCGCTCAGTGAGATCATGAGGTACCCATGTATCGAGCTTTTTCACTTTCCTAATACACTTAAAATGTCTGGAAACGGTAGATGCACTTGCATTTAGTTGTGCAGAGAGTCCATTAACTGTTTGGTAGGGGTTTCCTTCTACTGTATGTTTGAGGACATCGTTGTCAATTACGGACGGAGATCTTCCTTGAGACAAGTTTTTTAAGTCGGTATCCCCAGCTGAAAACTTAGCAAACCAACTGCAAGCAAATGAATGGTCCGTTCATTAACACTCCCTTCCCCAAACGCCTTACAAATATTTATAGCGGCCTCAGCTGCTGAATGGCCGAGTTTAAACTCGTACAATAATATTACTTGAAAATCGCGGGCTTCCATTTTTATATTTGGAGGTATACTAAAAAGTGGGTAATTGATTGGCAAGCTAATATTTATAATACTAATGTAGAGGATTAGTAACTGTTTACTTTAAATATTTAAACATTCGGAAGAAAACAACAGAGACCTGCAAAATCCTTTATGTATTTCAGAAACTATAAAAACGGACATTTCATGTGAAGCAACCCAATACAAAGCAATCCTCATCGGCTATAAACTAACCTTAAATTCTTTTCCATACTACCCGTTGCTCTTTCTAAATAAGGTCCCTTCCAATTCCAAAAAAAAAAACTGTTAAAAACTTTGGAGTAATCTTTAACTAAAATTTACCCTATTTAACTAAAACTTATCAACCATATATCTGAAATTCTAAGGGAACTTGGCCCCAGAATGAAGATTCTTTTTAGTTTCATTACATTTCTGAACCTTTAGGCTAGAAATGTTGCGGTCGCTAAACGTATTAACATAACACTTATCATAACCCTACATTCCTAATTCTCTCGAACATTAATTATTGTAAGCAACAATAGATAAGCGGGCGGAGTGGCTCAGGGATTAACGCATTCACGCGTTGCGTCCTAGAGACGATCTTCATCCTTGATGACAAAATTCAAAAAGTAATAATAATTAAGATTTCTCGTCTAGGACGGAGGTTTTTTTTATATCTGCATCAATGAAGAACAAAAAAGGGTTCAACCCGCTAAAAACATTAATATTGCAACGGGCGTTAATATCGTGTGGGTATAATTCTGATTGAAGTAGTCTGACAGTGCATAAATGCTGATATTTATTTTTTTTATTTTTCCTGAGTACTTTTAATTTTGTAGAATCTATAAAAATAACCATATAACATTTTCAGCATTTATGAAAAAACGGCTAAATATACAAGTTTAACGAATTAGATCACAAACTAAAAAGAGAGAAGAGCAAACCTATTTGTTTAGGTAATCTTTCCCGAACACAAGAATAGTAATATAGATGTATAATGTACCATTAAAAAGCTACATATTTTAGTAAAAATGTTATGATATATAAAAATTATTAGAACGTAATGCAGAAAGACCAAAAGGGAAAAAACTTAAATGTTTCTTGTATATAATAATCTCTATTGTAAGATTATTTAATATGAAATAAATATTTCCATAAAAACTTAATTTAATTTATTAACTATCTGGAGTTCTGACACTGGTCAGATCCTCCACTCATGTACTGTATGTTTGTGGCTATTCCGCTCTGGCTCGGCCTCCACTGGTTTACACCAGTGAAGCGCTGAGTGAGAGGCGCTGGGATCTCTTGGATTCCGCTTCTCCCCCCACTTGTGGGGGGAGCAGCCGAGTCTAGGGTTCCTTTGGCTGATTGTATACATTGTATATAGTTTAGTTTGCTTGTATGATTTTTATTTATTTCCCAACTTGTATTTATCTCTACTACAGGTTGTTGTTTTGATTTGCTTCTTGTTGCTTTTTTTTTGTATATATTTGAATTTATTTATTTCCGATTTTATGTAATTTGACTTTATCATTATTGGCTGTATATATTGTATGAATGTGTACTACATCACTATTACTACTGTTCATTATGTAACAAATTTTAATATTTCTCAATAAATAAAAAAAAAATAATAAAAAAAAATTATTAACATTCTTTTAAGTGTAACTTTATTTTTTCTTAAATTGAATAGATTTTAACATCAGAATTAAGTAAAGTGTGAGTCACAAGCACCAGATTTTTGTTTTGTCGTATTTTGTTCATACTATAGTGGAAATTGCACCTGAAGCTACATTATGATCTCAACTATCAGATTGGATATTTTCGTACTGATAAAGAAATCAAAGCTGAAAAATTGTGAAATCAAGGTAATATGATGGCTCAGAAGAAATATATTTATTTGTACGCCTGCAGATTTAATTATTTCATAGAACATTTTCTAAAACAGCTATGCAGTAGAAAATTACAAGTTTACGCCCTACTTTATGTATATTATTAGGTATATGAGATTAAGATGGATCTATGTCTAACGTCCTACCAATTTCAGATTAACTATCACTCTGATTATTTCGATCTTATTCACTATTTTCAATAAAAATGATGAGCTATAAACTTAAAAAAAAATATAATTGACCAAATCTCAAATAATCATCCCAGTTAAAAAACAAAACTGTTTTTATGATTATTAAGTAATATAAATAAACATCTGCCGTCGAAAAATAAACGATTAAAAATAAAATATTATCCAGCATACTCCTTAAAGCAGCCACGGAATTTATTTTCTGTGGATTTATAGTCAATTTTTTATTATTTTTAATTAAAATCGTTAAAACTCTAATCCGACGGCTATGAAGATAACGATTATCTAATCTAATAAGTTGTACAGATAAAAACTAAAACGATTTTTGTCGATGTTAATTTATGTTTTTATTAAAGCCTTATGTAAAAAATATAAAATGATTTTTATTAAGAAGTTAAATAAAAGCAACGAGTTGTACACGCCATATATTTATATAATGAACCAGTAATTATTTACTTTACGAAGTAATTGATTTAATTTTTATTAGTACAACTCCTGACCAAGTGCTCGATGTATAAACTTAATAAATTAATAAACTTAACAGAGGATTAAAGCAAGATAGTTCCTGGACCTTAATTAAGAAAAAAAATTAACAAAATATATAATTAACTTTCTTTAATAAACCAACTTTTTTTTTGTTTAATCTGTTTTAAATTTTAGGTATTCTGATATTCTTAAATGGTCGTTTATAAATAATCTTCTTTTTCCCGAATGTTTTAATGTGTTCAAACTGAATAGGACATAACAAAGAACGGCTAAAGTGTCAGATGAACGTTTAGATTGAAAATTATATTCTTTAATTACATATTAATTAAGAATAATTTTTCAATAAATCCATAATTTTTATATATTATTAGTTGTTATCTTTGATGTACAATAATTAGGGAAATGTAATTGTAAAAACAATTTTTACAGAAATATTATAACACGTCACAATATGGACAATGATGGTAAAACGTAGACCACACTCACACATTATTTACTGAAAAATGTTAAAGTAAAATTACATGAAATAGAAAATTAGAAATATATTTAATAACTAAAAATAATTTATAAATAAGATTAATGAATATACCCCTGCCCTATCAATACTAAAGAAAATAGTAGATCTGTATTGCGGGTACTGTAGGCAACAGCGCCGTAACCCACCATTAAGTCATTATCGGGCAATTTTGGATTTAATCGGAGACACTCGACTCGGAAAATTAACAGATGAAGGTTAAGAATCATTAACTGATATTTATAATATGATGATATAGTATGATTTTTCTTCATTTTCTTTCAAATTAAAAAAAAATCAAAAAAAAATCTTATTAATTATAAACTTTAATTTATTCTAATTTTTTTTTTATTATATTATTTTTAACTCATATATTTCCTTTATGGTAGTTTTGCTTTTTCTGATATGCAACCGACGAGAGATATTCGCAAGCTTTTAATGAGTTTGGAATTTGAGATATAATTAAAGTCCATATTATCAACGGGTATGTTGAACATTCCGGAATGCATATTATTGTGAAAATTACTTAGCATGATATTGCTGTTTATTCTAATAATTAGGATGATATGGTTTAATAAACAATTTTAGATTTCAGAATAAATAAAGAAAATATATATATGAGAATTTTAATTAAATATAATTGGAATGTGGTATACAAAGCTCAAGCACTCTCAATTAACAATTAATTATAAAACAGGCTACATCTCCTTAATTAAGATTCATGTATTAAAAATAACAAGATAGCATTAAAATATACCAGAAATATTAAATAAATAAAAATGTAAAGAAAACAAATTTTCTAGTACTGATATATCGTTAGGGTAATGCAAATGTAAAAATTATGTAAATCTTAGGTTACTTACACGGATAAAAGGAATACAAGAAAATAAGTTCATCTTCTTTTAGAAAAATATCCCCAAATTAATGAAAATAAGGGTGTAAAATACAGCTTACTATAGGATCAAATGTAATACATGCTTAATGTTATGACTTATAAGAACTATAAATATAATTGAAGTTTAAGAAATAAATAAGTAATTAAGTTGAATTTAATAGAAATAATAATTTTATAATAAATTCTATAACAGAATTATGAAAAACCATGAATAAATTACGTTTGTCAATTTAATGTAACTCCTACTGCCTTATAAGGAAAACAATATTTTTTTTTTAAATCTTAAGAGTCTTACCTCTCTGAAATATCCTTCAAAATAAATCACAATAGTTCCAATTCATCCCCTTTTACTCAGTCTGCTGGTGTTCCTCAAGGTAGTATCCTAGGACCAATCCTTTACACAGTATATACAGCTGATATCCAAACCCCACTTTCCTTTCTGCTGATGACACCTGTGTGTTATTAGTCAATAACGATCCGACTATTGCCTCTCATACTCTTCAATACCACATCCGAGACCTTGAGGTATGGTGTCAGAATTGGATAATTAAAATAAATTCCGTCAAATCCCACCAAATAACCTTCACCCTTCGTCGTAAACCTATGACATCCTGTCCTAAAGTATCCTTTAATAATATTCCGCTTGTTCCAGTTGAACAGATCCGTTACCTAGGACTTCTACTTGACAAACGTCTAACATGGAATCCGCACACTAGAATGAAACGACAAGAAACTGCTCGCCGCTTTCGGTTACTTCAACACGTACTAGACAAACTCTCTAAACTTCCACTTAACTAAAAAAGACTCATCTACATGACCATCATAAGACCTATCTGGACTTACGGAGTTGAGCTATGGGGCTCCACTAAACCATCAAATTCTTCCCGTCTTCAATCCTTACAATCCAAAATCCTTTGAAAAATCCTTAACGCTCCTTATTTTGTCACGAGCAAGCTCATCCATAACGACCTTAATATTTCCTTTGTAGCTGATTTGGCCCCAACCAGGTATCAATCCTTCCATGATAAAATCCACTCCCACTCTGACCCGCTAGTTTCAAAGCTTGCTTCATCTTCTATTCCTGGCAATCCTCTGAGGCGCCTGAAAAGAAGATGGCCTCGAGACCTTCTAGTTTAGATTCATAGCAGAGTGATGCCAATGGGCATTTTCTCTTCATGTATTTATCATGTATATTATTTGACAGCTAATTTACTTGATGTATTTACTAATACAGTTGTAAATCTCAATAAGTGGAAAAAAAAAATCATAAGCTTTTTTATGTAAGATAAATTGATAAATAATTAGAATTATTATATGAATAAACTTATAATAACATAACTTACAGCATAGTATTTTGAAGCTATAATAAATATACTTGATTCATGCAAGTAAAAATCTGCGTGATTTCACCATTTAGAAAATCCGTTCTTTTTTTTTCCTTTTTTTTTTTTTTTTTTACAATTAATAAATTGTTGTTTTAAACTACTCATTTTATTGCTGCATTTATATGTTTTTCTTTAATATATAAATATTTTTCTCTCCCTGATCAACATTGAGTTTGCAAATAATTAAGTCTATTTTACGTATTTCAGTTAAGACATTCTGTCTTTAATTATGACATTAATGCTATTCTTAAGAGAGTTAGTCAAAGAATAAGTAGAAGAATTTTATAAGATTTTTAGCTGGAAAATTTATTACCGAAGATGATGAGTTAAAAATATTTATATGAATTTTAATAATAGGATTTATAAACAGAAAAATCAAGTTATTGGTAAACGAGACAGAGTTTTAAAGAAGTTTTCAAAAATAGCAGCTCTATAAATAAGAAGGTAGGGTTTTTTTCTGCTATATAAAAAGAGGATGGAAAAATGTAAGTTGAGAAGTTAAAGAATATTGAAATGTTATGCTTATTAATTTTCTGCGTAAAGATTGGAATAGCAAGGAAATTTAGAGATATTTATATCGGAAATAAGGAAATGGAGACCCATGTTAATGCTAGTAGGAAATAGCACTATTCAACTCAACAAACTAATGAATAGTAAATACGAATAATAGTAAATCACCAATTAGCAGAAAAACTATAGTGCTTTGAAGTGTGATAAAAAGTAGAAATAACTAAGTGATTTTTATTATTTTATTTTTATATTAGGATATTTAATCTAATATATTTTCCATAGAAACTCAAAGTAATTCTTTACACATTTTATTAACTATTATTTATTTATTTACAACTGTATTGATTAGTACATCTAGTAAATTAGCTGTTAGATAAAACACATGAAAAAGACATGAAGAGAAACTGCCCATTGGTAGCACTCCAATAGGTCATCTAAACTAGAAGGTCTCGAGGCCATCTTCTTTTCAGACACCTCGGTGGATTATCAGGGATTGTAGAGGAATCAAGGATTGAAACTAGTGGATTAGAGTGGGAATGGAGTTTGTCATGGAAGGAATGATACCTGGTACGGGCCAAATCGGCTACATACGGAACTTGGAGGTCTTTATGAATGATTTTGTTCGTGACAAAATAAGGAGCGTTGGGGATTTCACGAAGGATTTTGGATTGTAAGGATTGGATACGGGAAGAATTGGATGGTTTAGTAGAGCCCCATAGTTCAACTCCGTAGCTCCAGATAGGCCTTATGATTGTCATGTAAATGAGTCTTTTGTAGTTAAGTGAAAGGTTAGAGCGTCTGTCTAGTAAGTGTTGGAGTAGCCGAAAACATCGAGCAGTTTCTTGTATTTTCAGTCTTGTATGCGGATTCCATGTAAGTCGTTTGTCAAGCAGGAGTCCTAAATACCGGATCTGTTCAACCGGGACAAGCGGAATATCATTAAAGAAAACTGTCATAGGTTTTCGACGAAGGGTAAAGGTAATTTGATGGGATTTATTGGAATTGATTTTAATTCTCCAATTCTGACACCATACCTCAAGGTCTCTGATGTGGGATTGGAGAGTTTGAGAGGCAATACTAGGATCATTATGAACTGATAGCACGCAGGTGTCATCGGCATAGGTTGAAAGGAATGTGTTAGGATGGGTTGGGATATCAGCTGTATAAACTGTGTAAAGGATAGGTCCCAGAATGCTGCCCTGAGGAAGACCAGCAGACTGGGTAAAAAGATATGAATAGGAGCGATTGTGGTTTATTTTGAAGGATCTGTCGGAGAGGTAGGACAGGATGATTAGAAAGTATGTTGGAGGAAGGAATTTACGGAGTTTATACAGCAGTCATGGGTGCCTTAAATTTCTTAAATATATTTTAACAGCAGAGGTAAATGAATGTCGTATATTGTATGCCCTAATTTTTTTCAGTGTCTGAATGCAACCTAAAAACTAGAAACTTATATGAGTAACAACCAAAATTCGATACAGATCACTTCAGTATATTCTACATATTTCTGAAAAAAAATTAATTTTTATTTTTCATTAATTATAGTGATATTTACAACTGTATTACAAAAAAAATCTGGTGCGAGCAACACACGACTTTCACTTACCTCCGTTTTTAGGATCAATTATAGAATTTCCAAATACAGTTAGAGGTAAAAATGAGTGAAACCAGTAGAGAATTAATTAAATGGAATTTCTATAGAAACATATGTTTTATTAAAAAATCTATTACATTATTATCTAAAATAATCACTTGTCCTTCGGAGGGGACGTTAAAAGGTGGTCCCGAGCCTGTGCGATGTCAGATACTCGTTAAAGATCCCTATTCTAATAAAACCTGGATAGGAAAAATTTAGGACTCCCACTGAAGCATCGTCCGATTAGCCATAGTAGCATAAAGTGACGTTAAACGAATAAACAAACAAATAATCACTTAGTTTTATCGGCTTTTCGTCACTCTCTACTAACTTTTAAAATCTTGTGTATGAGATAGTATTTTTTTCTAAAATCTCAAGCTTTCCAACGGTATATCATACATGTATATTACTGTTCTTATGTTCAAAAACAAAAAATTACATTAAAAATATATTTTTATCAGTTTTCTCCTTTAGTTGTTTTTCAAATTCGCTCAACATAAATATTTAGCTCTTATTTATCAATACTAACAAGATAATATGGTTATTTTTATAGAATATACAAAATTAAAGGTACTTAAAATATTGGCATTTAAGCCATGTCAGACTATTTTAATCAGAATGAAACCTACATGATATTATAGCCTATTGAATTTTACATCGATGTAGCGAGTTTAAACAAAATCGTCGAATTGGTTTTTTTAGAAAATCGTAAAAAGGTGCAAAATGCATGGTATAAAGTTTGATGAAAAAAATTTTGTAACGTAAGGGGGGATTTTGGGGACTCAGGGGACCACTAAACTTATATTTCCGTTGAATACTGGAATTCGAAAATTTTCACGATCGCAATACTTTCCCTTACTATAAATAGTAATTTTCTTTTCTTTTTTATTTTTTTGAAAGTTTTCTTAATATAAACATTAAAAAAAAAGCACACACTGCCTTCCATTCCTTACCCAATCACTTTATTTCGTGAGTTTTCTATCAGTTTTTCATATTAGTCGACGTTTCGGGGCTGTTTTCCCATTTTTAAGACTTATTCCTTTTCCATTATATAATAACTACATCACATTTCACCCTTCATTCCATCTTATAGCACACTGCTACTTGTCCATATTGGTGTTCATTGGCTCACTTTCAAGTTCAAGCTCACTTATCTTGTACAAATAAACAGCTACATTTTAAACATATATACAAATGACACCTTATTTTTTCACACATATTTTTGCACTTTTCTCCTTTAGTTAGATATCGAATTTGGTCAACTTATATATTTACTTGTTTTTTATCGTTGTTAACAAGATAATACTGTTTTTTTTTTAAAGGTAATTTACAAAATTAAAGGTAATTTAAAGGAAAAAAAATTGAAATTTCGGCTTTTTAACCCTTTAAGAATATTTCAATCAGAATGAAACTTATATGATTTTAAAGCCCATTAAGTTTTACATCGATGTGGCGAGTTTGATCATAATCGTTAGATTCGCTTTTGAGAAAAACGTAATAAGGTGCAAAATGCATGTTATGAAGTAACTCTTCCGGTCGGCTATTTTGATGAAAAAGTTTCTGCAATATCCCGGGCACATAGTTGTCTCAAATAAGAAATTTCAGTATCATAGAAATTCTCGTTTTCGCCAGGGAGTTACCACACACACTCAGACCTTTTTGCGGAACTTGTCTTTCTGCTGAAAACTGGAATTTGAAACTTTTCACGATCGCAATACTTTCCCTTACTATATATTTTATATACGTAAAGGTAAGTGAAAGTAAAAAGATATTTTGATCTGATGCCAGTAATTAACGCAATAAACGAAGGTGTAGAAATGAAAATGGGAATGAAATAAAAGGTGGGATGATAAAATAAGGTCGGGCCGGAAACAGAAGAGCCGAGAAAAAGAGAGGAGGATGAACTAGTTAAGGAAGTTAGCCGCTGCAGATGGAAACAGCGCTAAATTGCCTCGCACCAACAATAATTGCAATAAGCGGGTCCCTATCCCCCTCCAACTGCCACACCTCCAATAATCGATTCCTCTTTTGTAACTTGCTGCTTTGTTTGTTAGTGTTTTTAAGGTATTTAAAGAATATATATTTATTGCAATTTACAACTGTATTACTAACTGAAACAAGTAAATTTGCCTAAAAACATGATTCACAAGAACCATAAAAAAATTCCAAACTGGCTTCGGGGCCATTTCCTCTTCAGACGCTTCAGAGGATTATCAGGAACTGAGACGTTGATTTCCAAAAGGTACTAAAGGACATTTTTTTTAAGTTTATATTTTCACATATTTGTATTCTAATGGTTTAGTTTTATCTAAATCCGTCATCAAATTGTATCTAAAAAACATTTGTTTATTTATTTAACGTCACTTTATGCTACTATGGCTAATCGGACGATGCTACAATGGGAGTCCTAAATTTTGCCTATCCAGGTTTTATTAGGATAGGGGTCTTTAACGAGTACCTGTCATCGCACAGGCTCGGGACCACCTTTTAACGTCCCCTCCGAAGGACGGCGTAACTAATTATTTTTTACTCCCATTAAAAAATCCTAGGACCACCTGCGGGTTTGAACCCGTGACCTTTAGCATGGGAGGCTGTTACGCTAGTCACCCAGCTACAAGTGATCCCAAACTAAAAAACATAAAAATCCTTTAAAAACGTATTTAAAAATTGCATTTCATTCCAAAAGGTACTAAATCCACATTTTATTTCATTCTAAAAGGTACTATATCCATGTTTCGTTCCAAAACGTACTATATCCTATGTTAACAGATATAACCATTCCTTTCATTTCCTTCCAAAAGGTACTACATTTCCCACTATACGACAGAAGCACCTAATCTCATAATATATCACCATTAATTTATTGTTTTCATCATTTTATGCATTTTTATTGGTTCATTTAGCATGTCTTGAATCACCGATATTATTTTAATCAATGGTTTTAACGTAATAATCATATTTTAGGCCGTATTAAACAACTTAATTGCGTTGCTTCGGTTTTCGTAGGTTGTCAATTAAATTAAGTTGTTTATAGTATTTCTTCTTGCAGCAACAAAAATTTGGTTTAAAATTTTTCAGAAACTCACATTTTAATATAATAATGGCATTTGATGCAGAAAATAGTTGGAATTAGCATTCCACGAACTTGCTAAATATGTGAAAAAAATATGTGCTTGATCTAACTTTAAATTTTGTATGTAAAATAAAAGTTCCAAGGATATTATTTGTCAGTATCTATGGTTAAATATTGTTTACACGTCTTTAATAATATAGTTAAATTGGCTAAATTCACATAAATAGTAAATACAAGTTCAAGAAAAACTTCATAATTACATACTTTCTTATTATAGTGCCATGAATAGATAAATTGTTCTTTGTATATTCACTTTCTTTATATATATAATACTTCTTACCATTAGTGTATTTTTCTTTTTAGTTGGTTTTCCTATCCATCCTTAGGGCACTTGATCCTTATTCTTCAAAGGTATCATAGGGCGCTGTCACCCCTTTTTACTGAGTAATTGACTTGTAGCCTTTAAAGTTTCCTCATGTCATTGTAGGTTTAGCCGCCTTAATGAATCTCCTTTGAGAGTTAGGCCTGGGGCTTGTTTTGCATCAATCATTGACGCTTTTCACCTCTCACCAAGGAGTTACTAATAGAACTATCAACATCTCTATTAAGTTCCTTGCAAGTCGAACTTAACAATCTAGTCAGATGCCAATATTCTGAAGAGGTTATATATTTTTGACATACTTAATGATTAAAATTTTTAATTGATCCAAAAAATGAAAATTACTTATCCCTAAAAATTCGAGGTTATTATTCTCAATGTACAAAAAGAATTGTATATATTTTTATTCTATTTACATGCACATTCACATGAAGTTGTGATCATAAAATTATTACTTCACACTTACGACTAATGACACATTAAAAACCATAACGAAAACATAAAAATCTGGTGCGTTCAAAACGAATAAAGAATTCTCAAATACAGTTTTAAATAAAAATGATTGAAACTAATAAAGAATTAATTAAATTGTATTTATATAGAAACGTGTTTTATTAAAAAATCTATTATATTATTATCTGAAATAATAATGATTTAGTTTTATCTCCTTTTCAACACTCTTTATAAACTTTTACAAGCTTGTGTAAAAGATACTTTTTTTTTCTAAAATCTTTAGCTTTCGAACGATATATTACACAACTATATTACTCTTCTAATGTTCAAAAACGAAAAATTTCCATTTTTAAATATTTTTGCAGTTTACTCCTTTAGTTAGAAATCGAATTCACTCAACTTATAAATTTACCTGTTTTTTTTTATCTTTGAAAACAAGATAATATTGCTATTTTTTTAGTATATGCAAAATTAAAGGTACCTTTAATTTAAAATAACAGCATTTAAGCCTTGTCAGACTATATCAATTATAATGAAACTTGTATCGTTTAAACTTGTATTAAAGCCCATAGAATTTTACATCTACATAAGGGGTACTTACTACGTTTGCTATAGCATGCTATTTGAGTTATTTTGCTAAACCCGTCGAGTTTCTACAGTTATTTTCTGTATAAAATTGATGGGCTTAGCACAAATAGCATGCTATAGCAAACGTAGTGAGTACTCCTATAGTGAGTTTAATCAAAATCGTTATAGCCGTTTTTAGGTAAATCGTAAAGATGTGCTTATAGTTGTAGTATAGTTGCGTTAAATATAAAATTTTAGTTTTGTGCGACTTTTCGTTTTCGCGCTAGACTTACCACATTTGGTAAATTAATAATTTCAAAATTATATTTCAGTATATGATTCGCAATTTTAACTTTATCACCCTACTTTCCTCTTATAACTCATCATATTAAGACATGAGGCTTTTGGGTGTATGTGCTCACACACCATAAGTAATTTTCATATTTAAAAAAAAATTAATTTTTTAATATTTATAAAATAAACTTTTATTAAGTTTAATTAAAATTTAACATTGGTGAACATAGTATATCAACTGATTCCATTCACAACCATTCATGTTTTTTGTATGATTATTTTTATTTATTCTTTTTGTTTCATGTTTAATTTATTTTATCTATTTTACTTTTACTTACCTATATATGAAATATATAGTAAGGGAAAGTATTGCGATCGTGAAAATTTTCGAATTCCATTTTTCAACGGAAATACAAGTTTTAGGGTCCCCTGAGTCCAAATAACCAAGTCCCGCAAAAAGGTCTGTGTGTGTGTGCGTGGGGCGGAAACGGTAAGTCTCATGAAACTGAAATTTCATATTTAAGACAACTATACGCCCGAGATGTGACAAAACTTTTTTCATCAAAATGAGCTTACCAGAAAAGGCACTTCATACCATGCATTTTGCACCTTTTTTTGATTTTCTCGAAAACGGTTCCGACGATTTTGATAAAAATCGCTATATCGATGTAAAATTTAATGGGATTTAATATCAAGTAGGTTTTATCCTGATTAATATAGTCTGACAGGGCTTAAATATCGATATTTTTAAAAAAAATTAAAGTACCTTTAATTTTGAAGATTCAATAAAAATAACTATATTATCTTGTTAACGCTGATAAAAAACAGGTAAATATATAAATTGAATAAATTCGATACTTAACTAAAGGAGGAAACAGAAAAAATATTTTTTAATGCAATTTTTCGTTTTTGAACATAAGAGCAGTAATATACATGTATGATATACCGTTGGAAAGCTAAAGATTTTAGAAAAAATATTATCTCACACACAAGCTTTTAAAAGTTAATAGAGAGTGACAGAATGAACCTAAAACTAACTAATTATTTTAGATAATCATATAATAGATTTTTTAATAAAACACATGATTCTATAGAAATTCAATTTAATTAATTCCTCAATAGTTTCACGTATTTTTATCTCTAACTGTTTTTGAAAATTCTTTAATTGATTTTAAAAATGGAGGTAAGTGAAAGTCGTGTGTTGCCTGCACCAGATTTTTTTATTTTGAACATTGCGACAGTAATATACACGTATATTATACCGTTGGAAATCTAAAGCTTTTAGAATAAATATTATCTAATGCACACACTTGTAAAAGTTAATAAAGAGTTATGAAAAGCAGATACAACTGTTTAATTTAAATAATTATTTTTTGATAAAACTGTGTGGTTTTTAAATAGAACACATGTTTCTATAGAAATTCAATTTAATTAATTCTTTAATAGTTTCACGTATTTTTATCTTTAACTGTATTTGAAAATTCTTTCATTGATTTTAAAAATGGAGGTATGTGAAAGTCGTGTGTTGCCCGCACCAGATTTATTAGATATAATTTATTTTATGTAATTTTACTTTATCATTATTTTCTGTATATTTTGTGTGAATGTTTTCTCATATCACTATTACTACTGTTCACTTAGAAATAAATTGTTATATATCTCAATAAATATTTAAAAAAATATAAATATTCTAGTGATTTCAGCCGTACATTTATTTATTTATTCAACCAAATATTTGAGGATTTAGCTAATTAGGATAGCGGGGGCTTGAGTCGGAACAATTTATTAAGTCCTTTATAGGGGGCTCTTTGAATATTCCACTCGGAGATTCCGCCCTGACGGTGATAACCAGCGAGGGCTTTGCTTGTGGGCAACTTATTCCGGGGAAAGACTAGCAAAATTATTTAATCCCGGTTGATGAATGCAGAATGGGGTAAACAAGATCAATTTCTAATGAGAGAATAAAGAGCTTTAGGGGTGAGAGGGGGGAGGTGGTGGGGGAGGGGATTTCTTTGAAATAAAGTTAAGTAGGCGTCACCCCCCTCCTATCTAACCCCCATCGTAACCCCCTCCCTCAGAACCCGTCAGCTTTCCCCGACAATCTCGTCCCAAACAAGCCTAAAGTGAGAACGTCAAAAGCGGTTAATTATAATATGTTATACACCTCTAAGTTTGAAAGCTCTAGAGATAAAATATAATTATACATTTTTTTTTCAACCTTACCATTTCTGGCATACGGAATAATAAGATTCATTGATATTGAATAAGTTTTATTTCATTATTTATGATAATTTCAGATACAAACTATAATCTGAATATCCTTATAAGACACTGAGCCTATTGATCAAGTCTTGGAATCATGTTCAATGATGCTACATGCATCTGAAAAAATCTGGTGCTGGCAACACATGACTTTTACTTACACCGACTGTTAAATCAATTTAAAAACTATCAGATATACTTAAATTTGAAAAACATTCTATCATAGTTATATGAAATATCAGTATTGTTGATTTTAATAATACGTTCATTTTGGTTGGAAACATATGATTTAGATTAAATAATATAACTACATTAAATTGTTAATCAGTAATAAATATATTCCTTCTTTTTCATTTTATATTACGGTTTACAAATTTGTGTATCAGATAACATTTTTTCTAAAATCTTTCTCTTTCTAACGGGATATTATACGTCTATATTACTTTTATATATATATATATATATATATATATATATATATATATATATATATAAGTTTTTGTTGTTCTTAGGTTTCAGTCAATTGACAAAGAACAACAAAAACTTAAATTATCAACAGTCGAGAACTCGTCAAACAATATATATATATATATATATATATATATATATATATATATATATATATATATATATATATATATATAAAACACGAGAATTTCATAAAGGAAATCATTTTTCTCATTTATCCTTTAGTCGATCATCAAATTCATGCATCTTGTATATTTCGCTGTTCTTTATTAATGCCATTAGGATGTTATGGTTAATTATTAAGAATGTACAAAATAAAATGTAGTTTAGACGAAGAAATTTTAAAATATCAGTATTTAAGTCCTGTCAGACTATTTTACAAGCTTGTGTGTAAGATAATATATTTTTTAAAGTTGTTCTCTTTTCAACGGTGTATTATACGTCTATATTACTGTTCATATGTTAAAAAACAATATTGGGTGCTCTGCTTCATTGACAAGCCTCCTGGTTGCAGCACAGTCAACATGGTTTTCCCATTTCGGGAACCTGAAACAGATATTTTTATCGGCTTTTCATCACCATTAACAATTCCGTATCAATGGTAACAGGATAATATAGTTATTTAGAATATACAGAATTAAAAGTACTTTAGATGAAGAAAATATCGGCATTTAAGCTCTGACAAACTACTTTAATCAGAATTAAACCTACATGATATTAAAGCCCATTTTACAACATTATAGGGAATTCATTAAAAATCGTTAAATCTGTTTTGAAGAAATCGTAAGAAGGTGCAAAATGCACGGTATAAAGTGGCCCTTTTGATTAGCCGATTTTGATGAAAAAGTTGCTGTAACATCTCGGGCGTATAGGAGTCTTAAATATTAAATTTTAGTTTCGCAAGACTTATGGTTTTTGCGTTAGACTTACCACATACACACAGAACCACAGACCACAGCCAAAAACCAGTCAACAAAGCTTGACATATTCGAAACGACGGTTTTTTTTTTGGTTTTTTTTTCACTGTCCTCAGGAGCTAATGTTTTTGTTTTTTTCTATGTAAGAAAGGCTACAGATAGTTTTACCAGAAGAGCTGATTACCTGATTTTGATGAAAAATTGTTTGTAATATCTCTAACGAATTTTAATTATGAAACGCATAAAATGTGAAATTTCAATTTCATAGTACTTTTCGTTAATGCCCGAGAGTTACCAAACACGGACATACACACAGACCTTTTTGCAAGAGTTGGTCATTTGGACTCAGAAGACCCTAAAACGTGTATTTCCATTGAAAACTGGAATTCAAAAATTTTCACGATCGCAATACATTTACTGTAATAGTAAGTGAAAGTACAATTATGCATTGCTATGTATCGAGAATACTGGGAGGAATAGAAATAACTTGAAATAGAACAGTTTGCGGGCTACAAGCAAAAACGTTTCTTAGAAGGGCTATACAAAAAATAAATCCCTCCACTCCTAAAGCAGGGATAGCAACCAACCTGAGGAGTCTTAGCTCGGACAGGAAGGGATGCGGAAGTCCAGCCACGGACGGAGGAGATCGGGGGGTCAAGCCAGGGAACAATTATGCAGATATGTAAAAAGGTACATTAATGTTATATTATGTAGTAAATCTGAACCTCAGCATTCTCGACAATGAACAATGCCTTACTGTACTATGTTTTTGTGTGTACTATTTTATAAATAAATGTATATTTTAAGTAAATTACTTTATTAACCATTATGCCACCAAGCATAGAACATCAATTCTGTAAACAGCTCAAAAGATGTTGCCTTAAAGTTGCTGTGAAATACTACTCCTAAAAGCTATGCTTACGGAAATTACAGAAAAACAAAAATGTCTGTGGCTTCCCACCAGACCGGTTACGGGTTAATTAATTATATATGATTCATTTAGATCTATACATGTTACTATGTTATAGACAATTTCTAAACTCGTTCCTCCCAGAACAGTCGAAGGAGAGGTCGAGTGCTTTGTGTCTTCCAAAATTAGTTCTGAACCGAGCAAACCACAAATTTTGTTAACCACCAGTTCAGCTAATTTTCCTTTTCAGAAATAAAAATCAACTGAAAAAAAAATGAATTTTTTTTATCTTCCATGTTGAGCAAGCAATATATCATTTATATATGAGGAATCTAGGTTGAAACTGATGCATAAAAACACCATAACTAATCATTTTTATTATATGTAAACATTATTGATCAAGCAAACATTGTTTTATAACGAGAGGATTATCTTGAAATATTGAAAAAACTCTTCGAGCTTATTTTATGCAGCGGATTGTACTTTTCGAAAATAATAAAAATCACATCCTAGGACCAATTCTTTACACAGTCTACAAAGCTGACATCCCAACCCATCCTAACACTTTCCTTTCTACTTATGCTAATACGTGTGTGCTATCAGTAGATAATGATCCTGTTACTGCCTCCCACATTCTTCAATCTCACATCCGAGACCTAGAAGTATGGTGTCTGAATTGGAGGATAAAAATTAATTCCAACAAATCCCACCAAATTACTTTTACTCTTCGTCGTAAACCTATGACATCCTGCCCTTCAGTATCCTTTAATAACTCTCCTCTAGTCCCTGTTGAACAGATCCGATACCTAGGGCTCCATCTCGACAAACGTCTTACTTGGAATCCTCATACAAGACTAAAACGACAAGAAACTGCCCGACGTTTCCGACTACTTTAACATTTACTGGACAAACGCTCAAACCTTCCACTTTACTACAAAAGGCTCATCTATATTACCATCATAAGACCGATATGGACCTACGGAGTAGAGCTATGGGGCTCTACTAAACCATCGAATTCTTCTCGTATCCAATCCTTTCGCAAAATCCTCAATTCTCCTTATTTTGTCATCAACAAACTCATTCATAAGGACCTTAATATTCCATATGTTGCTGACTTAGCCCGAACCAGGTACCGTTCCTTCCATGACAAAATCCATTCCCACTCCAATCCATTAATTTCAATTCTTGCTTCCTCTTCGATCCCTGAAAATCCTCCGAGGCGTCTGAAAAGAAGATGGCCACGAGACCTTCTAGTTTAAAATATTTTTAGAGTGCTGCCACTGAGTAGTGTCTCTACATGCAATTCATGACATTTTTCTATTTTATCATCACATTTACTTGATGTATTTTTTGTAATACAGTTGTAGATATCAATAAATATGTCATAAAAAAAATAAAATAAAAATCATCATTGTAACAAAAATGAATTTTTTTTTCTCTACCATTTTCAACAAGTAAAATACCACTTAAAGATAAGGAATATCGGATAAAAATGATACATAAAGGCATTATTTCAAATACTTTTTTAGAATATGTTAACATGATTGATCGAGTAAACATGATTTTATAGAGAGAAGATTATCATGAAATATTGAAAAACTCTTTGAACTTAATTCATACAGCGGATTTTTCTTTTCTAAAGTAATAAAAATCATCATAGTGACCAAAATGGATTTTTTTTTCTCTTCCATTTCTAACAGGCAAAATACCACTTAAAGATAAGGAATATCGGTTGAAAAGGATGCATAAAAGCATTAATTCAAATAATTTTTAAAATATGTAAACATTATTGATCAAGAAAACTTGATTTTACCATGCACTTAATTTTTCAACGCGAAACTTTCACCCTGTGGATATAATTGAGTTGATAGCATCGCGGAGAAAGTTGTTGGGCTCGGTGAGGATCGGATTTAGAGAAAGTTGCTATTCGCTGATCCGACTGGTAGGCGTCCGAAATGTAGACTAAAACGTCGATGGGAGGATTGCGTTAAGGCTGATCTCGGGGATTTGGGATTGAACGGTGAACATTGGACGAGTCTGTGCAGGCGGAGTTTGGTGGTATCGGCATCGAACCTTCGGGTTCGGTAAGCCTATTATTATTATTATATACTTGATTTCATAAAGAGAGGATTATCTTGAAATATTGAAAACTCTTCCAACTTGTTTTATGACCCAGTACATGTACAACATTAAAACAAGAAAAATATTCATTTCATTTATATATATTACCTCACATTCATTGTTGACTGAACTAAACACAATATGGGAGTTATACATATACAATGAATTAAATTAAGAAGTATTTATTTAGTCATATTTACATTATGAATATCGTTACAGAAGATTCATCGTTGATGGAAAGGACAAACTGAATGTATTTTAAATGAGAATAGCGAAGAAGCTTCAAGAATAGAAATGGTTTTGGAATTCTAAAACAAAGTTGGATTATAATGGATTTTTCAAAGAAAGCAGATATAATCCAGTGCAGTATGAATATATAAATTGAGATCGTGTATTTAACATATGAATGTAAGATCTTCGGGTGAGGAGATCAAGGATATAGGAAGATTTTATGTCCTCTGGGATTGGAATGAGAAGACTCTAAATCCTACTAGAGACGTAAGAGCGCCTGGGGGGATTATAAATGAATCTTATGAAGCAATTCATTTATCTTTCTAGTCTCATCTCGTTTTCCTAAAACATTCCTCCAAACATTAGACATCTGTAGTAAAATTGAACTTTTATTCTTGAGAATTTTTCAAATATATGAAAATTACACATGATAGATAAAAATTACATAATAAATGAATTTAAATTGAAAAAAATCTGGTGCGCGCAACACACGACATTCAGTTCATCTGTTATTAAAATCAATTTAAGACAAATTTTAAAAAATAGGGACCGACGTCTGGTCACCTTATATTACAAATACTTTTAGCGTCCGGCAATGACAACGTCATCCAGCGGCCAAGCGGTGAAAGAATTGCGTAAAAAATTATTTTAGGTCTTTTCTCCATTTTTTGTTAATCAAATTTGCTCAACTTGCATATTTAGGCATTATTTATCAATTCTAATAAGATGATACGCCTATTTTTTTTTAATCTACAACATTAAAGATACTTTAGAGGAAGAAAATTTAAAATATCTGCATTTAAGTCACATCAGACTATTTCAATCACAATAAAATCTACATGATATTAAAGCCTATTAAATTTTACATCGATACAGCGAGTTTAATCAAAATCGTCAGAGCTGTTTTTTAGTGAATAGCGAAAAGGTTCAAAATGCATGGTACAAAGTAGCACTTCCGGTCGGCTAACTCTAGTGAAAAAGTTGCTGTAACATCTCAGGAATATAGCTGTCTCAAATATGAAATTACATTTTCTTACACCTTTTCGTTTTCGTGCTAGACTTACTACAACAAACGGAAACACAGACCTTTTTGCGGGATTTGGTTATTTGGACTGAGGGGACCCGAAAACGTGTATATCCGTTGAAAACTGGAATTCGAAAATTTTCATGATCGCAAACTTTTCCTTACCATACATTTCATATATATAAGTAAGTGAAAGCAATAATGTGATTTCACCTGCTGATATATATATATATATATATATATATTATATATATATATATATATATATATATATATATATATATATATATATATATATATATATATATATATATATATATATATATATATATATATATATATAGTTAAAGGTACAGGCTAGTGCATTGTCAGCACTGAGTCATTTCCCGTCATAGTCCTCATAAATACGACTCCCTCTTGGCGTGAGAATTATTCTTTCATTCATTCATTCTAGAAGTAACATAGTACGTCATTAGATTAGTTATTATTTTAGCTGTAATTTTTCAATAAAGTTATTTTTAAAAAGCTATTTAGATTTGGAGATTATTTAATTATATATATAAGGCATATCCTTAAACCCTATTATTAATAAGTTTATATTTCATTGCGAAGTGAATTCCATAGTAGAATGGACACGATATCGATATCAGAAATATACGCAAAGCAATTGAGAGTAGAAAACGTGGTAGTATCAGAGCAATGGACATCTCGAAAACTTCTTTTTTTTTTTATTTATTTATTGAATTATATTACAATTTGTTACAAAATGAACAATAGTAATATTGATAAGAGACCACATTCATACAATATATACACAAAATAATAATAATAGTCAAATTACATAAAATAGAAAATAAATAAATTCATATATATATACAATAAAATAATAATAAATAAAAAAGCAAAACAACAACATATAATAAGATAAATAAAAAGTTGGAAAATAAATAAACATCATACAAACAATCATAACTATATACAATATATACAACTGCTAGAGGGACCCTAGACTGCGCTTTTCCCTCCACTTGTGGAGGAAAAAGCGCAATCAAAGAGATCCCAACGCCTCTATCTCAGCCGCATCACTGGTGAGAGCCAGTGGAGGTTGAGTTAGGGCACTGTAGCCACAAACATACCGTACATGAGTGGAGGATCTGACCAGTGTCAGAACTCCAATTTAAGTGTTTACAATACGTCTCGCGGCCATCTCGACAACTAGCAAAGTTTTAAAAAATACAGTATATTTCACTTTTCTGAACGGGTCATTTCAAAGGTTTTATCAAGGCACCCGTTAGCTGAGGCATGGTACAACCATCTGCTACCTCCGATGCAGACACGAGGAAGTGAGATTCTTAGAGCCAACCATACACAGAAAATTAAACTTTGAATATTTGTTTTTCCGAAGAACATCTAAAATAATTTAATCATTAGAAGAAAAAATAAATAGTTTCAGATTCGCATTTTACTTTCACTTTTGCACCTTTTTTCGATTTTCTCGAAAACGGTTCCGACGATTTTGATTAAATATCGATGTATATGTATATTTGATAAGATATAGCTAGTATATCGATGTAAAATTTAATGGGCTTTAACATCATGTAGGTTTTGTTTGGATAAAAATGGTCTGACAGGGCTTAAATGCCGATATTTTAAATTTTCTTCCCCTAAAGTACTTTTAATTTTTTAGATTCAATAATAATAACTAGATTATCTTGTTAACGCTGATGAAAAACAGGTAAATATATAAATTGAATAAATTCGATACCAAACTAAAGGAGAAAACAGAAAAAATATTTTTTTAAATGTAATTTTTCGTTTTTGTACATTAGAGCAGTAATATACATGTATGATATACCGTTGGAAAGCTAAAGATTTTAGAAAAAATATCATCTCATACACAAGCTTTTAGAAGTTAATAGAGAGTGGTGAGAAGAAGTTAAAACTAACTGATTATTTAAGATAATAATATAATAGATTTTTTAATAAAACACATGTTTCTATATAAAATCAATTTGATTAATTCCTTAATAATTTCACGTATTTTTATCTCTAACTGTATTTGAAAATTCTTTCATTGATTTTAAAAATGGAGGTAAGTGAAAGTCGTGTGTTGCCCGCACCAGATTTTCACTATATGAAATTGCAGAATGTGTAGAATAATTATAAATAAAAACTTACCACACTAGTCCCAAAACATAAATTCCTCCTTACTTGTACTATCACGTTATGCCAGCAGGTTAATCGGACAACAGCTTAGGACAAATAGACTTTCAGAAAATAATAATATAAGGAAAAACGGTAAGAATAAGAAACGTGTGGGAAAAAATCTTTGTCTCCACAAAAAAATAGCGTAGTGAGATAGGATAAGATAGTGTTTAGAGCTCGTGCTCCCTGAAGAACAGTTCTTACCAGCCTAGGATTTTGATTTCATATAACAGTTCCAATTTAACCGCGCCTTTTGTTTCATTATCTAATATATACAATTCTCGTGTCACAATATTAGTTACCATACTCCTCCGAAACGGCTTGAACGATTTTTATGAAACTTTATATGCATATTCAATAGGTCTGAGAATCGGCTAGTATCTACTTTTCAAGCCCCTAAGTGATAAGGGTTCTGCAACCCTAACATTATTTTTTAATTTTTGGTACATTTTTTTTTATTTCTTTGTAATGTTGCATTAAAAATACCTACAATTCTAAATTTTCACCAATCTATCACCAACTCCCATTTTTTATTAGTCATTTTAGTAATTTAATAATTATTCATCCTGGTCGATAACTGATCAATTATCACTTGGTAATTTACCCCCACGGAGGTCTACCGGTGTCACTTCTCAGCCAGCAAACAGCACGGAGTAGGGATGGGACCGAAGCCGGTCTCCTGTTTCCCTCTGACAATAACCCTTCTCTCACTCCCTCCACAGTTTTCGGCCATTATTATTGTTTATGCATCAAGCGCAGTAGTAACCTATACAATTGTCATTGTACTATCTTAGTGCAGCTCATGTTTTTTTACACGGACAATCATACGTGGCATGCTTTCGAGTGGGTAAGCCATCCAGTTTGTTTGTGTTGGCCAAAGATGGGCTAACAAAAAATATTGCTGACGCTATAGCATTAAGAGATTGATATTGTTTGTTAGTGTTTCTGTCGTAATTAATTAATGATATAAATAATTTTAAGGATTAAATAATAGATATAAAAATTTAATGTCTGGTGTTTTGTTATTTTTATATTCCCTCATCATTCACAGCGCTCCATGCCTCTTTCACTCATATGTAAGATCCTTACACACTTACAATAAGTTATATTGAGGATGTATAGTCGACTGTAGAAACTATTATAGGTGAAATAGTCAGGAATCAGTCATTTTTTAAAAAGTTTTTAATTTTGCCAACGTTTCGGCCCAAACTTGTGAGCCATCATCAGGGCTACAAACATCAGAACAAAAGAGATACATATTAATATGATAATGAAAATTTTCTTTTGAATGTAGTGACAATAATAACATTTGAAATAAAACAGAAAATATATACCAACATACTTAAATATTATAGATACAAATAATGATAATATGATACATAATCTGATGATGATAAGCATAACAAATTTTACAGAACTTTAGACTTTAATATAGAAAAAAAAAAACATATATATAAACGTACCATTACTGAGCCATGTCCAAGCATAAACTGAGGAAAACCATAATCCTATGGAGGATTATGGTAGTATGGGGAGGGGTTCATGTAAAATCATGTTGAGCCTTATTGTACATACGGATATATTATTTGGTTTTTTCCATTATATAATTTTGTAAAACTTTTTTCAAAACAAAGATAAGCTGTAGTATTTACACTTAGAGGGAAAACCTTCAGGGTTTTTACATGAACCCCTCCCCATACTACCTATGTTTATGGTTTTCCTCAGTTTATGCTTGGACATGGCTCAGTAATGGTACGTTTATATATATGTTTTTTTTACTTCTATATTAAAGTCTAAAGTTCTGTAAAATTTTGTATGCTTATCATCAGATTATGTATCATATTATCATTATTTGTATCTATAATATTTAAGTATGTTGGTATATATTTTCTGTTTTATTTCAAATGTTATCAAAGTCACTACATTCAAAAGAAAATTTTCATTATCATATTGATATGTATCTCTTTTGTTCTGATGTTTGTAGCCCTGATGATGGCTCACAAGTTTGGGCCGAAACGTTGGCAAAATTAAAAACTTTTCAAAAAATGACTGATTCCTGACTATTCCACCTATAATTATAATTACCATAAGTTAGTTGTTTTTTTTACACTTGAAATAATTTATAGGGCAAAACAACGTTTGTCAGTTCAGCTAGTAATATATTAAATTGTCATAATTGTAACTGATCTGGTTATTAATATGATATTTTAAGCTCCAATTGTTTAGCATTTGCTGCTTCAACTTACAGTGTTGGGATCCAGCATGACCTCTTTTGATATTGCACCAAGTTGGAATGAACTATTGGCCTTAAACTTAATACGAAACTAGGTTATGTTATTTATTAAATGTTTTATGATATATTATACATTAGGATTAATATAAGAAGCAATAATATGGTTATGGAGGAAATGAAAGAAAGGATTATTCCCCCCGGGGCTTTCTAATTGATTGAGGGGAAGAGAGCTTGTTGTTGGTTGGCTGGCCCGCTCTCACGTGATTTATAAAGGATATAAATAAAGATTGTCATTGGCTGCCTTCGACCGGGGCAAGTCGTCCCAAAGTTATTTATTGCACGGGTTTGGTCTCAGCGATCCACACAAATCGATTCCTTTATCTTCGTCTGGATTCCGGCACAAGTGTAATTAAATGTGAGGCGCCTAGTCACCTGAAAAGGAAAGGACCTGATCTTGGATAATTTGTCCCGATTGTGTCATAATAGGATATCTGGACTTGTCTTCAGCGGTAGCAGGCATCACGTATAATTAAATAAATAATTCATGTGTGTGTGTGGGGGGAGGAGGTAACCCCCAGGTGAACACGAAAGGTCCTATGTGACTGAAATTTCATATTTAAGACAACTATAGGCCCGAGATGTTACAGAAACTTCTTCATCAAAATCAGCAAACCAGAGGATCCACTTTATACCATGAATTTTGTACCTTTTTATGATTTTCTGAAAACAGCTGTAACGATTTTGATTTAACTCTATATATCGTTGTAAAATTTAATGGCCTTTAATATGATTTGGGTTTCATTCTGATTGAAATAGTTTGGCATGGCTTACATGCTGATATTTTAAGTTTTCATCCTCCAAAGTAACTTTAATTTTGTATATTTCAAAAAATTTGGTAGATTATCTTATTGGCATATATAAATAACGGGTAAATATGCACGTTGAGTGAATTTGATAAAAAAGCTAAAGGAGAAATTTGCAAACATATTTTTTTATGCAATTTTTGTGTTTTTGAACACAAGAATAGTAATATAGGTGTATAGTATACCGTTGGAAAGCTAAAAATTTTAGAACAAATACTATCTAACTCACGGAATTTGAAAGATTAATAGAGAGTGAATAAAAACCGATAAAACTAACTGATTGTTGTAGATAAAAATGTAATAGATTATTTAATAGAACACATGTTTCTATTGAAATTCAAAATAATTAATTCATAACAAGTTATTTGTATCTTTAAATGTATTTAAAAATTCTTAAATTGATTTTAACTACGGAACCAGATTTTTTTTTCTATTACGATTTTTTGTGAATAGAAATTGAAAAAGAAAAAAAAATTGGCGAAAACAATATAACTTTATAAAATAAAACAACGTCCATTGTAGCCGCTGAACGTTCCTGGTAAATTATTAATAAAATAATTTCGTGCATTCCGTTTCATGTATTCCTGTCTCTTCAGAATTTTCAGAAATGCTTTACGCAGTTAGTATCGATATTCTGGAGGATTATTCATTTTTTTTTTCAGGGTAAATATCTATATTGTTCATGGAATATTTATTCCGATTTCACATAGCTCCAATCCATATTGTTTATGTTGAGGTAAAACAAACTATTCCACTCCAAATGTATCTTCCTCTTATGCCTTCCATCCATCTGAAGTCATAAACATAATTTAAAAATATGCTTTCCAAAAAAAACCTTAGGTTATGATCTTGTCACAACTTTCATCCTAAAAAGAACTTCCTCGAAAAGCCTTTCCTTCCCTCATCTATATATACGATGCCGCTCTCAGATCCTATTTTCCCTCTTTATTGGAAACTGCCAATAAAAAAAAATGATACAAGAACCGAACAAGCCACCTGAACATCCGTCATCCTATTGTCCTATCTGCCTTTTGGCCATTATGGGAAAATCCTAGAAAAACCCATTCTAAAATGCCGTTATCTTATTCTAGAAATGAATCACGTTATTCCTAACCACTAGTTTGGATTTCGAACAGCCTATTCTACAATTCAGCAATGTCACCTTTAGTGGATGTAAGATCCTCCACATTGGAGTGCGGAGTGTACTACAGTATTGCTACAACAGCAGCTCTGTTGGTTAACCGCTATGACTACATGTTTTACAATTCTGTCCCCATTGTTTATAACTAAAGCACTTTTTAAATCAAAAGTTTCTCTTCGATAGGTATTTCTCTGTTCGACAGGGCTTAGAAATTTCTTCAATCCGACCATTACCGGAGTACTGACAGTTTCCAGGAGTACCGCAAGGAGCGATACTTGCTCCTCTTCTATGCATTGTATACACATGACATAACTACTGACACCACCACATTGACTGCGAAAGGTACTCTCTTTGGAAAATTCGATTAAATCACGACAAATAAAACCACGTAACGTTAACACTACGACAAAACACTTGCCCACTAATTTTATCGGCAACAACCAAATTCCTCAGAGCAACTCTGTACATTACCTAGGACTGACATTCAATCGAAGGATGATTTGGCATCCACATGCCAAGATAAAAAGACAGACTCTAAACCGTTGACTGAAAGGACTATACTCTCTTTTATCTAAATCATCAAAATTAAAAATTCGACAGAAACTGACTACATGAAAGTTCAGCAAAAAAGACCCGCATACAAAAACAGCAATAATTTCAATTAAAAATTTTAAGACTCATAACGACAACTCCTTTGTATGTTAACAACAAAGCCCTACATGCATACGGACTTACAACAACCAACAGTTGACTATCATATACTAAAACTATTCACGTTTTTACAGTAAACTTAACGGACACGGTAATAGACTGATTAACAATATGTCAATAGCTGAAATCCTATTCAGAAGAAGGATAAAGGTGGATGAGAGACCTCCTCTGCTTAATTAAAGCCTAGGAAGGGATGCTTTTGAGCACTTTCCTTCCCCATGTCTGATCTCACATTTGTACAGCACATGTGATGATTGTCAGATAGCTTCTGACAAGGGTTAAATAAAGATATATCAAGAGAAGAAAAAAAAAAGTAAGTTTAAATTTAAAGGTGTAGGAGCCTGGAACAACTGACTGAGCATCGCAGCACCGTGTGAGGTGACCTGACGGTTAGAAGAACCTTGGTGTTAACACAGTGAGTGGACCGTTAGTGTCGGTCATTGTTCTGATTTATATTCTTTATGTTTTATACTGTGCATTAATAAATCAGTGTGTCAAAATTACTAAAGACTTATTTGTATTTTAATTAACAACAAACCTACAAAGGTATGCTGGGATAACCCGGTAGCTAATTTAGATTTTGAATTACAGTATATTTTTGTGTTATTTCCGAATCTCTCATTCATCTTGATAATACCTGGAGAGTCGGAAAACCGGTAACTGCCTACAATTAACTTAGGGGCGACTTACTCAAGCCCTTGTAATTTTTACTTCTTATTTTCTTTTTCTTCTTCTTCTCATAGTCCATTGGCCTCGCGAGATTATCCCCTCCTTAGGGAAATCAAACGGGTCGCCGTGGAGATGGCTTTTCTCGAAATATCATCCCCACCACTAGCTCCCCTCTTCCCCGGCTTTGGCTAAACACTTCCTACCCTTAAAGCCCCGGCAATATGCAGATCTCCAAAATCTTCATCATAATTTTCTAGAGCTTTTCTTCCTTAAACCGGCTGAGGTATACACTTCAAAAAGCCGTAGCAATAATGAAAAGGGAGATGGGATAAAAGGGAAGAGGGATAAAGGAATTTATTAAGCCCCTCAAAGAGGATTTTGGTTACATTGAAATAGCTCATGACAAATACTCTCCCTCCTTCCTCTCCTTTCCAAACGACCTTAGCGATTTGTTACGTTAGTATTATCCCTTAATCTTCAGTTTCTTTTACCCGATAACTCGGTTTAATAATATAGCTTTCGTTCTTAATGTCCTTTTTTATATACAGTAAAAAATATATTTATGAAGAATGGGAGATAAGAAATTTCTCTCTGAGTGAAAAAAAAACAAAAAAACAATAGATCAGAGATAACTCCTTAAATAATCTATTGCTTTTCCCAATCAGGCAGAAATTGAGTTTACAGACGGTTTAATAAACTATATAATGTAAAGAAAGGAAGAAACAAATCTACTAACAAAAATCTGGTGCGGGCAACACACGACTTTCACTTACCTCCATTTTTAAAATCAATGATAGAATTTTCAAATGTAATAACAGATAAAAATATGTGAAACTATTAAAGAATTAATTAAATTGAATTTATATAGAAACATGTGTTTTATTAAAAAATCTATTATATTATTACTAAAATAATCAGTTAGTTTTATCTTCTTTTCATCACTCTCTATTAACTTTAAAAGCTTAAGTATAAGATAATATTTTTTTCTAAAATCTCTAGCTTTCCAACGGTATATCATACATGTATTACTGCTCTTATGTTCAAAAACCAAAAATTGCATTAAAAAAATATTTTTTCTGTTTTCTCGTTTAGTTGGTTATCGAATTCATTCAATTTATATATATTACCTGTTTTTCATCAGTGGTAACAAGGTAAATATAGTTATCTACAAAATTAAAGGTGCTTTAGAGAAAGGAAATTTAAATATCGGCATTTAAGTCCTATCAGACCTTTTTAATCCGAACGAAACCTAAATAATATTAAAGCATATTAAATTTTACATCGATTTAGCGAGTTTAAACAAAATTCGTGAACCGTTTTCGAGAAAATCGAAAAAAGGTGCAAAATGCATGGTTTAAAGTGGCTCTTCTGGTTAGCTCATTTTGATGAAAAAGGTTTTGTAACATTTCGGGCGTATATTTGTCTTAAATATGAAATTTCAGTTTCATAGGACTTACCGTTTCCGCCCGGGAGTCACCACACACACACACACAGACCTTTTTTCGAACTTGGTTTTTGGACTCAAGGGGACCCTAAAATGTGTATTTCCGTTGAAAACTGGAATTCGAAAATTTTCACGATCGCATAACTTTCCCTTACTATATATAGCAAGTGATAGTAAAAAAGTGCAAAATCTAGTTATTGACACCACAGTTATTGACATCCACTGTCCCTCAACTCCTAAAATCCAATTTAAATATTTCTTTAACAATTTTTTTTTGTTTTTAAATTAGTTAAAAAATTCCTAAATTGATATGAATAAATGGAGGTAAGTGAAAGTCGTGTGTTGCGCGCACCAGATTTTTTTTATTGCCCGGACAACTCCTATGGCACACAAGATGGCGGGGCCTGGAAATAAGATTAACATTTTGTTCCCCTGAGAGGACGCCAATTCCTCCGAGAGCCAGCAGAAAGGGCTTAGTAAACAAAGAACCCCGCACCCCCCTCTCCTCGGCTAAGCCAATTCTCGGCTGTCGGGAGCAAACGGATCGTTTGTCATCCACTCCTGCGAGGGGTATCAGCTGTATCCTAGCTTAGCTATCTTATTCATGCCTTTCGGGTATTGCCAAGTATCATTCCGAAGGTCACGATCGAACCTTAAAATGAAGAACACGAAATTTTCGTTGGATATTTCAATAAATCAAAATCTCTTGAACGCAGCACTAGTTTTTCCCTTAATTGATTTATATTAACTTGTGGTCAGCAGGGTTTGTTTGTTTGTTTGGGTATTAAGGCGTAAAACCCTAAGGTCATCAACGCCTAGACACTATATGCATATTCAACCTTTATAAGAAAGAACTATTAGTAATGAGTGATAGAGAGAAAGAAAGGGAAAAAATAATAATAAAAAAATAAATAAATTTAAAACAAAATAAAGAAAGAAAAATAATTTTTAAGTAAACAATGTTTAAAAAGCTAATACTCGTAATGCTAACTGACTAGGAATGGTCTTTATAATTTCGATAATAATGAATGCTCCTTAAGAAAATCAAAAACTAATTCAATGGTTTCCTCTATCACCTAGCACCGCTGAAATATTCGGGCTTAGTCCAATTTTATTCAGGTGTGATGAATAATAAGGTCATTCTTGAAAAATATGCCGAATGGTAAGGGTTCCATCACAGTGCTGGCATCGGGGCACCGGCTGCCTAGCAAAAAGATAAGAGTGCGTCAGCCGCGAGTGTCCTATCCTTAGCCGGGTCAACGCGACCTCCTCCCTCCGGCTGTTACGGCTAGATGTAGATGTAGGTCAGCAGGGGTGTATTGAATGAATGAATGAAAAAAGAAGTTTATTCTAGGACTAGGTCCCTTAAGAGTAACATACATGTAAAAAAAAAGAAGTATTATGACTGGCCAAAGAACACATAAAAAAGAAAAACCAGAAAATACTGATAACGTTAATGATTACTATAAATATATACAATTATTTTATATGATAACAACAAAAATAAATGAAAAATATTAAAAAGTTTAAAATAATATCTAAATGTAATAAAGGACTAACAAACCCCAAAAAAACACATAAGTAAAATTCAATCAACAAACATTTTTATTGAGTAAAATTACAATATGTCCCAATTTGGACATCAATAGTAGTGGTAAACGATATTATACATACTACTCACATTAATATTTACATGGCATAAAATTACAATAAAATATAATAACAATAATAGGCTTACCGAACCCGAAGGTTCGACGCCGATACCACCAAACTTCGCCTGCACAGACTCGTCCAATGTTCGCCGGTCAAGCCCAAGCCCGCGAGATCCGCCTTAGGCGCAAGATGAGAATTAGAGAATTAACAATAAAATATACATACCATAATTAATCAATACAATAAAATCAAGAAATCACTCACACCTATATACACATACATACACACCCCTACATACATCACATTGAGTGGAGAATCTAGCCAGTGCTAGAACTCCAATATATATAAGAATAATTAAAAAATAAAAATTAAAACTTTATTATCATTCATGTCATGAAGTGTAGACATTTCTTACATCACTTTAATCGTTATACTGAAATTAGTTGCCATCTGATTGGTAAGCAAGAAGGTGTTTAAAAAGGAGCGATTTGAATGAAGATTGGGAAGGAACATGACGGATATTTGATGGGAGAATATTCCAGAAAAAGTGGACCGGGCTAAGAAGGAAAATTCATATTTTTTTGTTCTATGGGAAGGCGTATAGAGGTCGGAAAGACGGGATCTGGTTTCCTGGATATTTGATTGTCGATTTAAATTGCAGGAGACTATAGACGTAAGAGGGGCGATGGGAGCTTATGACTTGGTAAGAACCAAGGAAATATTGCCTTCGAATCGAGTGAAATAGCCAATTTGACTCGTTACAGAGGTGGGATACATGTAACCGTCAAGAGGTACCGAAGACAAATGTTAAAAAAACAGTTCATGACTCGTTTCGATCCGCTCTCAAGCAGCCTCTAGAGGCCGCCATATACCACACAACTATAGTCAAAATAGGGAAAAATAAGTAAGGGTTCTCGGAAGTTCCGGGAGGATTGCGGGAGAAGGTGAAAATAGTTTTAGTATAAATATCGTATAACGGCCTAATATGCTCGAGGTCGTGGGTTTAAAACCCGTCATGTGGCCTGTTCATGTGAGGTGGCCTGGAGCGTTCCAGGGAACTCCCACTCATAATTAATTAAATAGTGATGGGCTGTATGTCTAAACGAAGAGTGGACTGTATAAAATAAATGGATCTATATTTTGTGATATTTTTAAAACATGATATTAAAATGAGGGTAAGTGATTAAATTAAACTGGTCTGCAAAAAAATATTGTTTTTTCCTATATTTCTATTCCATGCATAATGAATCACAAAAAAAAAAAAAAAAAAAAAAACAAAATTGGAGTGACCCCATAGCGTAGTGGCTAGCATAACAACCTCCTATGCCAAAAGTCATGGGTTCTAACACGCAGGTAGCCCTAGGATTTTTTAATGGAAATAAAAAATCCTTAGTTATGCCGTCCTTCGGAGGGGACGTTAAAAGGTAGTCCCGAGCCTGTGCGATGTCAGGTACTCGTTAAAGATCCCTATCTTAATAAAACCTGGATAGGCAAAAGTTAGGACTCTCACTGTTGCATCGTCCGATTGGCCATATCAGCATAAAAGTGACGTTAAACAAATAAACAATAAACAAACAAAAATTTTTTTCAATGATGGTTAAAATGAAACACATTTTTTCTTAAAAAATAATTAATAATTGTTCAAACTATAAGTGTTGAATAAATGTATAACTAAACCTACAAATCATTAGATACTCTCATTTCTGGTTGTTAATAATTATTTCACTTTGTAGTTTAAAAATATTTCTTTTCATATTTGTCTATATTCGTTTCAGGACGAAGCGACAGAAATTGGCACGCATCGCTACTGATTATATTCCATTATAGTGTTTTTCTATGCGCAATATGTCTTGATGAAACCTCTCACCATGCTCCAAGATTAGCGGGAAAAAGTCCAAATGAGAATCCAAGAAATGAATTTTTAGGGATGCATTGTAGGGCTTTGTATGAAAGAAGTTCAAGGATGACTTCACGGCAGTCTTCTTTATTTTTGTTTCCTAGAAAATTATGACATACTTCTATAAAAGCGGTCCATACTCTCTTTTTAGCTTTCAATGTACTTTCAAAATTTGAGTCCTTTATGAGCTCTCGTATTTGGGGATCCACATTGATTCCTTCTTTCAATTTCGCTGCCCCGAATCGAGGAAATCTAGTTTTATGGTGTTGAAAACCCCACCGTCCTTGTTCATGAATTTGTATAAAAAAAAAAAAATAAATAAAAAAATAATAAAAAAAATAAATAAAAATAAATAATAAAAAAAAAGAGCATATTTTCATTTAAAGCAATATAACTCCTAAGCGATAAGCATTAGTCACAAATGCTGAATAACAAGAACTATTTTTTTATAAAATTTCTAATTTATTTATTGAAGTGAAATCTTCGTTAGGCGCATTATGCGATTTTTGGCTGGGGTGAAAGCTTTAATTTTGTAACCATGGTATCCTTACCAACATTATCTGGACTGGCTGAGGCGCAGCGGTCTGCTCATTTTTTTTTACTGTATTTTTAAATATCTTTATTTTTAATTAAAATATATATAAAAAATAAATGGGAATGTACTCCTTTGAGTCAGGAATTCTGTTGTATTTCCAAATTTTGATTCAAAGGATAAAAAAAAAATAGGCATAGGCAATATAGGGATAAAAAGGAAAAATATGCAATAGTCCAATCAACACATTCCTACAACAACAAACCAATTAACAATAACAGTAGACGAGAAGAGAAAATTTAGCGTTATGTAGAAACAAAAAAAAAAAAAACGGCAGTATAGATATAAGAAAAAAATCATTCATATTACTTTTTCAAAGATGCTGCCACTTTTTAAAAAAAAATAATTCGAATTGTAATGCCGAAATTCAAAATGAATAGAAAATTAAGGGTCGTCAATATCAACACAGATAAAAACGTCAACAACAAAGACAATTTACCTATTTACGATTTTCTCCAAAACGGCTCTAACGATTTTGATTAAATTCGCTATACCGATGTAAACTTGAACGGGTGTTAATAACATGTAGGTTCCATTCTGATTGAAATAGTCTGACAGGGCCTAAATGCCGATATTTTAAATTTTCTGCCTCTAAAGTACCTTCAATTTTTATGAAGTTGCCAATATTATCTGATGAGCATTGCTAAAAAATAGGCAAATTCATAAGTTGGAATTCAATATCCAACTAAAGGAGAAAACTGCATTAATATTTTTTTAATGGAAATGGAACGTTGGAATGGAATGAAATTTAAGAAAAAATATAAGCTTATACATACTACTGATTACGGTTAACACTCTTTTATATAGCACTGAAATATGTTGCCTTAGATACCTCGACGATATTGAAAAAGCACATTTACAATATTTTAGAAACTTTTCAACTTAAATAAAAATTTACCTTTCTGGCTCATAAGACTAGAGTTTGGTCTTGAACATTCTACCATTAATATATTAAAACGGATATTAAATTACACTAACAAAATAATCAGCATGCCAGGCGATAGAATTACTAAAACCTGCTATATGACTCTCAAACATAAACATCAAGTTAGATCGTCAACAACATATATATTTTTATCTTTATCTCAACTATATTGGAAAAAAATTGGGAAAAAAGAAACACTGTTCTATATCAATATATTAATTTTTTTTTCTCTTTTCTTTTTTTTTTTTTTTAAGATTTATTATTATTTTAAAAACATATGTATTTTATTATTATTTTATCTGTACTATATTGAAAAAACTGTTAATTTATCATTATTAATATATTTATTTATTCAATTTTTTTTAAGCAGATGTATTATCATTTTAAAACCATGTGTATTTTATTTTTATGTTTTTATTTATTCATTTTGTATTTTTTAAACAGATGTATTATTACTTCAAAAACAATGTATCTTTTTTTTTTTATCTTAACTATATTGAAAGAAAAAAAAAAATCTTTATTTATATTTATTAAAATATGTATATAACTTAAACAAATGTTTTGTGAATAGCCAAGCCAGGCTCTATTTGTAAGGGGAACACCCTAAAGACAAATAAAAATATATTCTATTCTATTCTACATACTACTGTAAAAGTAAACGGGGAGTGATGAAAAGCCGATAAAACAATTATTGTCGTAGATAATAATGTAATAGATTATTTAATAAAATACATGTTTCTATTAAAATCCAATTTAAATAATTCTTCACCAATTAATTTTGTTTATAAATTTGTTTAAATATTCTTATATTCTTATTTAGATATGAATAAAAAAATAATTTAAAAAATGTCTATATGTGATCGAAACAAAATTAAAAGCAAACATCGAATTAGCATATTAAGATCTTCATATTTTTATTTAAAGGAGGATTTCGTTGCAGAACAATGTAATTGTCTTTGTACACATCATGCTGATGAGATGGGCGAGTTCTTCTCTGGTTTTCATTCTCGGCCTGTGATCATGTCGGCTCCTCTATAAAGCAGATTATTTATTACGTGTAAAAAAAAAAAAAGTGTCTAGTTACACTGGGTGGCACATGTGCTCATTATGCTTTTTCTTCTTTGTCTTTCCTTTTCAGACTTGTCATTCTTTCTTAACTTCCTGCAGTTCTTGGCAGAGCTACACAACCCCTAGATGCCACTGGATGGAGTTGTGACTCTTGATGGTAATTCTTACATTGCACTTAAAATGTGTTAAGGGCCGTATTTCCTTATTATGGCCCTTAATACAGAAGAGAATAAAATAAGCTTTATTTAAATATTTACAACTTGACATAATATTTACAAATGATTTCAAATAAGACATGCTTGAAATCAGCAAACTGTGTTTGTTTGTTTTTTTGGTACTTAAAATCCATTAGCTTAAATAACTAATGTGTGATCAAATTAAATTGAGATTGCATTACATATAGTAATTATACCTGTAATAATTTCTTTAAATGTATTGGTAACATTAAAAAAAATGTAAATTATAATTGAAATATCTATTTAACTACTTTTTATCTATTATTTGTACAACACACTCGCAAATTTATTCAAAAATGTTTTCTGTCTCACTAACAATAACATCATCTATTAATTATTGAATGCAAATTTTGATACTCCGTTTTCGGTTATTCCATTGTTACAACTATTTCTCGATACGTAGCCCAAATAAAATTCCTTATATATATATGTATATTTCGAGAATTTATTGTTCTCATATTCATGCTTTTACAATGGAAACAAAAGGAAGAACATTGATATTTTTATTCAATAATTAATAGATGATATTATTGTAAGAGAGACAGAAATGGATATTTTCTGTGGGTATTGTGGTTATAATATCATCTACAAATTTAAATTACAACGGAATTTTGGGAATAACTGTATCAAGTAGTTGTTCTAAGTAAATATCTGCCAGAATTGGAGGAATATGGGATCCCATGGGGCAGCTCTTTATAATAAAATATAAACGTTATCATTGAATTGGAAATATTCTCGAAACGTTGCATAAATTTTTTTTTTTATTATTAACTGAAGCCCAAGACCTGTAGAAAACTTAAATTATCAGCATTCGATATATACATAAATTTTGTAAATTTAAGATTGTTCAACTCATTTTTTTCAATTAATGTTTATATTTAAATGATTGAGAGCTAGGGTGGACATTGTTTGTTTCTTTTGTTTTTTCTTTTTAGTTAATTGGCCTTCAAATACTTTGTTTCAGCGGAGAGGATGAACGAAGAAGAATTAATACTTTAATTTTGTTAATAAGTGGTTATTTATATTTCTTTTTCTAAAATAATAATATATTTTGTGTTTTTGGATCTATAATCTATAAACAGCTATTTTCTTTTTTTTTTTTTTTTTTTTACTTGACAATTACAATAATCAAATGTGATAAAATCTAAGAAAACATGGCGTGGGCTATCATCAGTTAGTACTTGGAAATGTTAACTAGAAGTTTCATATTCAATTATTATCATTTTATCAGTAATATTCATGCGTATACATAAAGTATTTGTGCCTTAGTTTCTACAACTGAAATGTGACTTCGGCCTTCGATGGATGTTGTATGAAATAAAATAAAATTCAAAACGTAAACGATTTTAACTCTTTGGTTCTTAATTTCAATAATGAACCTTTGTAATCGACAGAAATTTAAGGTCTTCAATTTCAAGATAAGCAGATCCCGAATAAGGATTTCAATAATTTAACCTGTCCGTGGCTTTTCTGACTACTGAACAATTTTTTATTTTTTCATTTCGCACAATAAATATATATATATATTGGGTTGTTTCACATGAAATGTTCGTTTTTATAGTTTCTGAAATACATGAAGGATTTTGCCGGTCTCTGTTGTTTTCTTCCGAATGTTGACATATTTAAAGTAAACAGTTACTAATCCTCTACCTTTGTATTATAAACATTAGCGTCCCAATCAATTACCCACTTTTTAGTATACCTCCAAATATAAACATGGAAACACGCGATTTTCGAGTAATATTTTTGTACGAATTTATACTCGGCCATTCAGCAGCTGAGGCCACTAGAAATATTTGCAAGGCGTTTGGGGAAGGGAGTGTTAATGAATGGACCATTCGCCGTTGGCTTGCTAAGTTTTTAGTTGGGGATACTGATTCGGAAATCTTGCCCCGAGGAAGACCTCTGTTCGTAATAAACAACGATGTTCTCAAACATACAGTAGAAGGAAACCCCTACCAAACAGTTAAAGGACTTTCAGCACAACTAAATGCAAGTGCATCTACCGTTTCCAGACATTTAAAGTAGATTGGGAAAGTAAAAAAGCTCAATACATGGGTATCTCATGATCTCACTCAGCGGCAGGAAGACCTCATGTTTCAAAACATACCGTGCAAAAATTGAAAGAACTGGGCTACGAAGTTCTTCCGCAACCCAGCATATTCTCCAGACTTGTCTCCAACAGATTACTTCCTGTTCAGGAATTTATACAACTTCGTCAAAGGAAAACTTTTTGAAGATGATGATCAATAAACAATATAAGTGCTTGGTCAAACAGCAACAAACTCCTGCCAAGTTCTGAAAAAACAAAAGCCATCCTGATAGCATCACCTGCTCTCCTTAAATCCTTTCCCAGCTGCCCCCAACCTTTTCCTAAACAATACTCCTATCTCTTTTCATTTATCCGTCAAGAATTTAGGTATTACTCTTGAACAAACTCTCTCTTGGAAACCACACATCTCCCAAATATCCCGCCGAACCATAGCAAACCTAAAGCAATTCCGTTGCCTCCATCACCTCCTACCTTCAATATTCGTAAACTCCTTGTTTCTTCCCTTGTTTTTCCCCACTTTGACTACGGTTGCGAGGTGTACAGCGGACTTTCAGGTGAGCTCAAAGCAAAACTCAAGCGTATTATGAACTGTGCTATACGGTTTGAATTCGGATCACCAGAGAACGCATATAACCCGTATTACGCCGATTTAAGGTGGCTTTATCCTCGTTACAGATGCCAGTATTTCCTAGCTTCTTTCCTCTACCAGGTTATCAGAACTCATCGTCCCAGCTAATCTTCCAATCCCTTCAATTTAAATCATAAATTCAGTCCCGTTCTACCAGATCCCGGCTTTCTTACCTCAACCCTCCTCCTCACCGTACTGCTGCGTTTGACAAATCCTTTCTAGCCAAAGCAACCTCTCTTTGGAATTCTATCCCTCCTGAGATCCGTCATGTAAGAACGACTTCCTCCTTCAAATCGCTCCTTTTCAACCATCTTCTCCTTACCCAGTCAAACAGACAATAACTTCCAACTGCAGATGCAATAAATTCCAATTATTATTGTTGTATTTTTTTTGTGTGTTTATATTACTTAAATTATCACGATGAATTACTATTTCTGTTTTGTTTTTCTTTCCGTTGTTTTATTGTTATTTTTTATTTCATTCTGTAAGTCTGACTTGTAAAGATGTATATATATTACGACCTGTATTATTTTTTTAGTTTAGTAATTTGTCATTCTAAGCCATGACCACATGTTCCGGCATCAATTTGTACTTTATTTTATTCTTAAGGGACCTTAGTCCCAGGATAATAAAGAAGTGTTTTTTCATTTCATTTCATCAAGTGAAAAGTGCGTTTTCAGATTTTGTTTCACTTCAAAGCTTAGAGTTTTTTAGTTCGGGATAAAAAATTTGGTTTCACGTTAGGAAAAAATGTGTTGAAAAAGAAGGTGAATACTTCGAATAAAATTATCTTGTTTTTATGTCGTATTTTTTATAAAAATCCTTTATCTTGAAAACGGACATTTCATGTGACACAACCTAATATATATAAATTTATATATTTAGATTGATTTTATTTAGTGGATGTTAAAATATTAATACTTAAGCTTCCGTTCATTATCATCGTTAACCTAAACTAGAAATGCCCCTACAAAGGGATTTAAAAGGTGACGTCCTGTGAAGGGAGGGGAGCAATCCGTACAAAGCCGAACCACTATCCAATGTTTGACTTCCTTCCGACTAACTAGTCAGCCTAACTAACTTAATCCTTTTCATATGGCGCTAGTCCGATACTGTCCTCTCTGACTAATTCTACGCTCTTTGAGTTTGGAGTTAGCGGTCCGATTCATCAGAGGGCCGTGGGATGTTAACATAGCCCGAAACGTAGCAAACACTCGTGAATGCAAAACCATCAACGTGTAAGTCACTCTGTTCGGTTTATCTGGTACTAATTAAAATAATCAACTACTGCAAGATTCGTATTAACCAGCGGAAGAAGGAAAAAGTGAAAATAAGAGGATCAGTATGAGACTGATTTGATAATTTTTTTTTTCTGATCTTAAAAAAGAATTAATGGCCACGCCTCAAATTCTTTATTAACATTTTCTAGAGAAAATTCTATATCTAAGCAGAGTTTAAACAAAAAAATTATTATAAAAACTGTACCAATTATTGTGGAATGCTCTATTATTTCCAAATGGCTACTTTAAGTTATATCAGTTTTAAAAACTTAATACAGGAAATTCACTAACATGAAAACCAATAAATTAATCAAAGGAAAATAGCCAATCACCAGTAATAATTTCAAAACACTATTTCTCAACTTATTTTAATGATTCCTAACATGTCTGAAATAAATCATTAATAGGCAAGGTTTTAATCGTTTTTTTTAATTTTTCTATCTCTGTCTATTATATATATATATATATATATATATATATTTGTTTTTTTTTTTTTTTGTTAGTTCATTGCGGTGTCCTGATTCTAAAACTCACTTAATATGCTCTCTCTCTCTCTCTCTCTCTCTCTCTCTCTCTCTCTAAAATAACTAAGTTACTAGAATTTAATTAGCTACCATTTTAAATAACTAATTACTGATAATCACCTCAATTTTTTCAAGATCATCGTCGGACGCACAAGTATTTTTGTGCCAAATGCAAAACAACAATTGCCCAGTAGTCAGAAAAGCAACGGAAAGATTAAAACAAAATCTTTATTCGGGATCTACGTATCTTGAAACGTAAGACATTAAATTTCGGTCGTTATGTGTTTTACGATAAGGACGCCGTGAAGAATAAAAAAAATAATTTTGGAAAATTTAGTAAAACATTTATTAGATCTTTTGACCAAGAAACCGCGAATAATTATAAAAAGTAAAGAAAAAATATTGAAATTTTATCAATAAATTTGTCTATAACTCGTTTTTTTTTTTATAATGAGAAAACATTTCATCGAGTTTTAGGATTTGGACTGATAAGGAAAAAAAAAATTAATTCTTGCCTATATATGCACTTCTTTATTTTTTTCCAAAAAACGGAAAAAAAAGAATCATTGAAATCGGTTTAGAAATAGCAGTGGTGATTGGCTATTTTCCTTAATTATTTATTGCTTATCGTAGTAGTAAGTTGCCTTTAAAAAGGTATATAAACAGTTAGGCTCTAATATGGTTACTTTGTAAATAATAAACCACTGTGGAATAATTTGAAACATTTATTTATTGAAACCAATTTAGCTCCTAAACGATATGTCTTAGCCAGAAATGTTATTTGACCAAAAATATTGTAATTTTTTTTTATTCGAGCGACACCAACAGATTTAGAGCTTGTCAAACCGACGTTAAAAAAAAAAAAAGTTACACAATGAAAGTACAGACTCCTTCGAAAAGACATATACTTGTCAAACACATAGAATCTGTTTTAAATCATGGGCTCAAGGCAGCATCTTAGGACCCATTCTTTATACAGTATATACAGCTGATATCCCAACCCATTCTCAAATATTCCTTTCGACCTATGCTGGTGCCACTTGTGTGTTATCATTAGATATAGACCTAGTCCTTGCCTCTCACACTCGCCAATCCCATATCAGAGACCTAGAAGTATGGTGTCAGAATCGGAGAATACAAATTAATTCTAACAAATCCTTTCAAATAACATTTACCCTTCGTCGTAAACCTCTGACTTTCTGCCCCACAATATCCTTTAATCGCACTCAACTAGTTCCTGTTCAACAGATCCGATAGCTAGGACTCTATCTTGACAAACGCCTAACTTGTGATCCTCATACGAGATTAAAACGACAAGAAAGTGCTCGCCGTTTTCGGCTACATCAACACTTACTGGAGAAACGGTCGAAGATTCATCTTAACTACAATTGGCTCCTCTACATGACTATTATAAGAACAATCTGGAATTACGAAATAGAGCTATGGGGTTCTACTAAACCATCGAATTCCTCTTCTACTCAACTCACAAAATCCTTCGTAAAATCCTAAATGCTCCATATTTCGTCACGAATAAACTTATCCATAAAGACCTTAATGTTCCATATGTTCTGATTTTACCCAAACAAGGTATCATTCATTCCATCAAAAACTCCATTTCCACACTTATCCACTTGTTTCCATTCTTTCTTTATCTTCAATTCCTGATAATTCTCTGAGGCGTATGAAAAGAACATGGCCCCGGAACTTTCTAGTTTAGAATATTTTTAGAATGCTACTATAGGGTAGTGTCTCTACATGTATTTTATGTCAGTTTATCGTATATATGTCTATCACATTTACTTGATGTATTTTTATACAGTTGTAAATATCAATAAATATGTTTAAATAAAAATTTAAAAAAAAAATCATAGTTATGTTAAGCTCTCAGTTTAAACTTTAGATTACACATGTTCTATTACCTGAAAACTGATAGGATCTCGATTGATTTGGTGGTCTTTGTCCAACTATTGCACACTACATGATGATCAGCTTCAGCTGTTGAATCTTATCTAGGATTGGTTAATTGTAGTCATGGGCGATCTAGATAGACAACTAATTACGTTGCTCTATTTCCCTTCCCTGAAGCCTCCGTTTGCTAAGCGCGGGTTTACCACCTACCCGTTTCCAGGCCGAATAAACACGGCAGAAGGGGGTTTGTTGTTCATCCTTTTCTCAAATGTTTGCTTATCATTATTTTTATTTTTCGTCAGTAAATATGTGTAGGTATACTAAAAGAGTGTAATATGATTAATATATTACATCAAAAAGCGACATCAAAAATGCTTAGAATAGGATAGAAGATAATTTTTAATCTGAAACAAGGTCCCTTAAGAACAACAAAGATGTACAATAATTATTTATTCATACAGAGAAGTTTTGAAATTACAATGGTATTTACTATCTGCTTATGCAATAATCAAGTATGCTAACAAATGATGTGCGAAACTGCATAAGATAGATTAAAAAACAAAACAAATAACTATCATTATATCAGGTCTCTTGGCCAGCGCCTCGTAGTCTTCTGGGCGGATTAGTCTAAGATCCGAGCTTGAACGATCTGCACCGAGCTGATAATAGAATGAAACATATTTTGTAACAAATTTACTATATTAGAAAATATGTTAAGAATGGGTTGCCTAAAAATACCTGGACATACTATTTTTAATTATTTTTTAAAAAGTTATTTTTAATTAAATGTTGCAACCTCATGATATTAAAAAACTTTTACCCTGACTTAATGTATCAAAGGTATAGAATGTTCAGCAGTTTGGTTGCCCAAACTATCGGTTATCACGTAAAAGCGGGTATGTCTATATCAGTTATCTGCACCGGCTTGATAATAAAAAAAAAATATATCAATATAAGCGTTTTTTTATAGCAAACACATTGATATAGGGTTGCCTGCAAAAAACTTGGTCCTAATCTGGGTTGCCGAATTGTAAAGATTTTAACGCGAGTGGAAATAGGTGACAGAGAGATCCGAGTTGAGTATAGCGTGTAATAATAAAGGACCCAACATTGCAGCCGCACGTAACTGGACATTGAATATAAGAAAGTTTGATATCGCATATAAAATTACAGTACCATTTTTTACCCAAATACAAAATTACTGAGTAAAAGTTTTCTTATTATTATGATGTTGCAACATTTAATTAAAAATAATTTTTTTTAAATAATTAAACATAGTCTGTCCAGGATTTTTTTAGGCAACCAATTCTTAACATATTTCATAATATACGAAATTTGTTATAAAATATGTTTCATTCTATTATCAGCTTGGTGCAGATCGTTTCAAGTTCGGATCTTCTACTAGATTATATACAGTTGATAGGTTCTGAGTCAGTGGGTTTGAATTTAGGGTCAGTCAGTCTTGAAATTTATTGTAGCGATCAGTGGCAGTTGCAATGACGAAAGAAATGTCAGTATGTAGTGTCTCGTAATATACATAAAAAGGGACATTTAAAATTTTCCTAAGTAATTTTGATTGACATAATTGGATAATTTTGATGTTTGACTTTTTTTCAGTTCCCCATAACTCGATGTCAAAAGTCCAAATAGGTTTTATCATTACTTTATAAAAAGTTAATTTTTTGTGAATTATAATTTTGAAAGTTTATCTAGTAATCTCGAAAGAAGTAAATATTGTTTATTCAATTCTGTCAGTCGTTTGTCAAGGTAAAGGCCTAAATAACGTACTGTGTCCGAAACTGGTTTTGGTATATTATTGAAAAAGGCTTGAGATCAGGAGTCATGATTTAGAAAAAATGTGACAAACATGCTCTTTGATTCATTCATTTTGATTTCCCATTTTTTCGCCCAGCAAGCTATGTCGTCCAGATGTTTTTAGAAGCCTTAGAGGCATATTTTTTTGGATGTTTGGATAGCCGAATCGTTGGCAAACTGAAACGCTGTAAGTGTTTCTGGATGCTGTGGGATATCAGAGCAATATATATTAAACAGTGTTGGACCTATTCCGCTGCCTTGAGGTACACCTGCTATTATTTGTTTAATATTAGAGAACTGAACCGATTCTTACACGGAAAAACTTATCTTTCAAGTTCGATTGTAAAATTAGATGTTCGACAAAGAAACGTTTTTAACTTAGCGAGCTAACCATTGTGCCATATGCTGTCCTGACTCATATCTAAAAAACACTCTCCGATAGTAATGTTTTAATTCTAACAAAAAAGAAATATAATTAACTAATCGGTAACACTGTTTTATTGTTGCTATGGTTTATGGTTATGGTTATAGAATGGTTTAGTTTAAAACCCTACTGGAAATTTAGAATAACATCAAAAGCATGAATTGAATTTAGACGTCGAAACAAATGTTTTTCTACAATAATATTTTAGATAACGTTAGTAAAAGGTTAATTGGACGGTAGGAACTAAGATCGTCGGCAGGTTTATTGGGCTTGGTAACATAATTACTAATAAGTACTTCCATAAAACTGGAAGATGGTAATGAGCGATTTTTGAGCTTCCTAGAAAATTGTCCTGAATGGATATAATACTCGTATCATTTGAAATTAACGTTTCAAATATCTGCTAGACTGTGCAACACTTACCTATTCTGAGCGTTCGACTTCTTAACCTCCTCGGAATTTTTTTTTTTTCTCTTCTTTGGTAAAACTTATTTTTCTGTACGTGTACATAAAGTAGATATATTTCAGTTTTTTTTTTTTTCTGATTAAAACCATTCATAACTGCAAAAACTCAAATTTTTAATTTCCTGCTGGACTGTTAAGAATCGTACTATGGAACATATGCAAGTTTTGTTTCACTGAAGGTCTATCAGTAAAATATCAGTGCTTAACAAATTCAACAACCTGACAACAAGAATACTCTGATAAACGCCATATAGGTCTCGAATATATATTTAAGCAATGAGATGATGAGGGAGTGACTGTACATGATGTTATGTTTCCTTAATTATCACATAACATGTTATGTTATTTATGTAAAACAATATAACCTTAATAACGCGGGTACGACCCTGAAACGTCGGCTGATTTCAACCATGATTTAACTCTTTAAGTGATAAATAATATAGTGTATGATCATTTTTCCACTAGTAAAAAAAATGTTAAAAAATTTACTATTTATAAGACTCCAAGACACAAGGAAATTTTCTTAAAAAACTCTAGAATAAAATATATATATTTTTACTTTCACTTACTATATATAGTAAGGGGAAGTATTGCGATCGTGAAAATTTTCGAATTCCAGTTTTCAACGGAAATACACGTTTTAGGGTCCCCTGAGTCCAAATAACCAAGTCCCGCAAAAAGGTCTGTGTGTGTGTGTGTGTCTGTGGTAACTCCCGGGCGGAAACGGTAAGTCCTATGAAACTGAAATTTCATATTTAAGACAACTATACGACCGAGACGTGACAAAACTTTTTTCATCTAAATGAGCTTACCAGAAGAGGCACTTTATACCTTGCATTTTGCACCTTTTTTCGATTTTCTCAAAAACGGTTCCGACGATTTTGATTAAACTCGCTATATCGATGTAAAATTTAATGGGCTTTAATATCATGTAGGTTTTATTTAGATAAAAATGGTCTGACAGGGCTTAAATGCCGATATTTTAAATTTTCTTCCCCTAAAGTACCTTTAATTTTGTAGATTCAATAATAATAACTAGATTATCTTGTTAACGCTGATGAAAAACTGGTAAATATATAAATTGAATAAATTCGATACCCAACTAAAGGAGAAAACAGAAAACTTTTTTTTTAATGCAATTTTTCGTTTTTTAACATAAGAGCAGTAATATACATGTATGATATACCGTTGGAAAGCTAAAGATTTTAGAAAAATTATCATCTCATACACAAGCTTTTAAAAGTTAATAGAGATGATGAGACGAAGATAAAACTAACTGATTATTTTAGATAATAAAATAAAAGATTTTTTAATAAAACACATGTTTCTATATAAATTAAATTTATTTAATTATTTGATAGTTTTACGTATTTTTAGCTCTTACTCTATTTGAAAATTCTTTCATTCACTTTACAAATTGATGTAAGTGAAAGTCGTGTGTTGCCCGAACCAGATTTTTTAATGTTAGGAGAATTACCTGTATAAAAAGAGCAAGGCTATATACAATATATTTTGTAATTTATGTGTATAAAAAAGGTAAATTGAGAATATTTTTTCAGGAAAGTTAAATTAAAAATACAGATGTAGTACGCTGTTTAAATTGAAATGTACAGTGCAGTGATTATCTTCACCTAAACTAATTTGAGGAATGAATATAGATGGTCATTTCATTTCATTGGTTTACTTAAATAAGTTGCATATACCTTTATTTTCAATTTAGGCACAACGAAAATCTATGTGATTTTCTTAGAGCTCTCACTAGAGATACACACAAGACTTTTTGTGCCTATTTTAGTAAAAAAACAATGCTGTAACATCTCGTGAGTATAGTAGTATCAAATATGAAATTTTATTTTTCATGTTAGACTTTTCCTTTTCGTGCTAGACTTACCTTACACACACGCACACACACACAACATCGGCTAACCAGAAGAGCTACTTTATACCATGCATTTTGCACTTTTTTTCGATTTTCTCGAAAACGGTTCTGACGATTTAGTTTAAACTCGTTATATGGATGTAAAATTTAACGGGCTTTAATAAAAATTAGGTTTCATTCTGATTAAAATGGTTTGACAGACTTAAATGCCGATATTTTAATTTTTCTTTCTCTAAAGTACCTTTGATTTTGTCGATTCTATAAAAATAACTATATTATCCTTTTACCACTGATGAAAAACAGGTAAATATATAAATTGAATGAATTTGATACCCAACTAAAGGAGAAAACTAAAAAAATATATTTCTTATGCATTTTTTTGTTTTTGAACATAAGAACAGTAATATACATGTATGATATACCGTTGGAAAGCTAGAGATTTTAGAAAAAAATATTATCTCATACACAAGCTTTTAAGTAGAGAGTGATAAAAAGCCGATAAAACTAAGTGATTATTTTAGGTAATGATATAATAGATCTTTTAATAAAACACATGTTTCTATAGAAATTCCATTTAATTAATTCTTTAATGGTTTTACTCATTTTTATCTTTAACTAAATTTTAAAATTCTTTAATTGATTCTAAAAGCGGAGGTAAGTGAAAGTCGTGTGTTGCCCGCACCAGATTTTTTTACATATATTCAAGTGAAAGTTATAATACAAATTTTAACGATCTTATATATAATAAATAAGTAAAAAAAAATACACAATAAGTATAAAAAAAATACTAAAAGAAATGAAAAATACTATAAAAAAAATATTGAATGGGATTAACTGATTTTCACCCTTAATAATAAACGACATTTCATATTCATAAAAGAAGAAGATTTTTTAATTAATCTTAATTAGATCAGTTATAGATTTTCGGTCTCTAAATAGTGATTTTTTACCACTATGCTTCGGAACATAGACATGATGGGGTGCGGTCTGCTTACAAATAAAATTTCTATATTTGAGGTATAAATTCGTAAGTCAACAGTCCACAAAGTGGACGGACTTTGTCCCTTACTTGACAAAGTCCCTTTTTTTTTCGCCGGTCAGCCACCGCACTCTTGATAAGTGTTCCCCTCAGGAAGCGACCCTTCGGGCTATGGAGATTAGGGTAGCACTGGAGTGTAATTGGGCTATGGATGGAAATGTAAATAGAAAGGGCAGCTAATGGCGAGGCAAACAGATTCGATTCAGGTAACAAGGGACGAGTAACCTTTTTAAACTTAAGCCTTCTGGGGGTGGGGGCTGTCCCATTTGCCTGCGGGCCTGATGGGATTCGCTCCCCCGCAATACCCCCCTCAGGAGAGAACTGCTACGGTAACAGGTGAGCTATTACCTGTGATTTGTAGTCGGTTTCGATTTCATCCGACCTTTTTCTCCACTCTAAACATTTTACTGTCTCAATCGGCAAACCCTAATGACTGTTTTATTTTTCTTGATTAATGCAAAATTAACTAAATTAAAATTGAATTCGAGTCAAGCTAATATTTTTACCCTGTATTGCTTGCTGCACAGCTTGTTCATATGCTCGCTCACTAGCAATCCTCATTAGTACCAAACCAACCTTGAATTTGGTTCCACACTACCCGTTACTTTTTCTTATTAAAGTCCCTATCCACTTCCAAAATACTGTTAAAAACCTAGGAGTCATTTTTAATCAAAACCTATCCTGGAATAACCATGTATCTAAAATAAAATCCCAAAAATCCATTCCTAGCTCTCCCAACCTTTTCTTAAACAATATTCCTATGTTTTTCTCATCATTGTCGTAATTGTTCTTTTGTTTGAATATTTGTTCGATAAATATTAGGCCGTTTTTCAAAAGAAATTCTTGGATATATTTTTTTTAAACAATTTATTTAATCCAGTCATCGCGACGTTTCAGCCTCTAGGGCCATTATCAAGCTTCTGTGATCAATTAAAGTTTCATTGCATTTATACATTTTCAACAATTCAATTACAACACATAATAAATTATTTTTAATAATTATGTCACCTACCATGCATATCCATCTTAATTATCTTTTCATTTCACCGCTTTTCAGCAGCGTCGTCATAATTTTTTTTTATTAAATTATCATTTTTCAAAAAAACCTGTATTCAAAAATATCATATTATTTTTCATCATCAATTGGAAAAGGGATCTATTTATTCAAAAAAGAAAAGAAACATTTTTCCCAACTTACTTAACAGTTTTCGGCCGCCTTTTAGGTGTTCTCGTGCGCGACTGAACTTGGGGTGGGGATGCCAAAGGATTTATATATTTACTCTCTCGATAGTACTTGCATAAAAGGTGTTTAGGTTGTCTACGTCTGTTTGGTGGTTAACTGAGAAGCTTGATAATGGCCCTAGAGGCTGAAACGTCGCGATGACTGGATTAAATAAATTGTTTTATAAAAATATATCCAAGAATTTCTTTTGAAAAACGGCCTAATATTTATCGAACAAATATTCCTATGTTTTTACATTCATCTGTAAAGAACTTAGGTATTACACTTGATCAAACTCTCTCTTGGAAACCGCACATCTCCCAAATATCCCGCCGAACCATAGCAACCCTAAAGCAATTCCTTCGCCTCCATCACCTCCTACCATTCAATACTCGTAAACTCCTTGTTTTTTCCCTTGTCTTTCCCTACTCTGACTACGGTTGCGAGGTGTAAAACGGATTTTCAAGTGAACTTGAAGCAAAACTCAAGCGTATTATGAACTGTGCAATGCCTTTGACAAGTCCTTTCTAGCCTGCGGGCTTGATGGGATTCGCTCCCCCGCAATACTCCCCTCAGGAGCGAACTGCTACGGTAACAGGTTTGAGCTATTACCTGTGATTTGTAGTCGGTTTCGATTTCATCGAGTAAAACTAATATTTTTATCTTGTACTGTTTGCTACACAGCTAGATCACATGCTCGCTCACTGGCCGAATATAAGAAGAATGTATACTTAATAATCTCTAAAGCAATCCTTATTAGCTCCAAACCAACCTTGAATTCGCTTCCACACTACCCGTCACTTTTTCTTATTAAAGTCCCTATCCGATTCCAAAATACTGTTAAAAACCTAGGAGTCATTTTTTATCAAAACCTATCCTGGAATAACCATGTATCAAATATAAAATCCCAAAAATCCATTCCCAGTTCCCCTAACCTTTTCTTAAACAGTACTCCTATCTCTTTTCACTCATCTGCCAAGAACTTAGGTATAACTCTTGATCTAACTCTTTCTTGGAAACCGCTCATCTCCCAAATATCCCGCCGTACCATATTGACCCTAAAGCAATTTCGTCGCCTCCATCACCTCCTACCATTCAATACTCGTAAACTCCTTGTTTCTTCCCTTGTCTTTTCCCACTTTGACTACGGTTGCGAGGTGTACAGCGGACTTTCAAGTGAGCTTGAAGCAAATCTCAAGCGTATTATGAACTGTGCAATACGATTTGTATTTGGGATCATTAGAGACTAGCATATAACCCGGTATTATGCCGAGTTAAGGTGGCTTTATCCTCGTTACAGATGCGAGTATTTCCTAGCTTCCTTCCTCTACCAGGTTATCAGAACTCATCGTCCAAGCTATATCTTTCAATTCCTTTAATTTAAATCATCAATTTAGTCCCGTTCTACTAGATCCCGGCTTTCTGACCTCTACTCTCCTCCTCACCGTACTGCTGCCTTTGACAAGTCCTTTCTATCCAAAGCAACCTCTCTTTGGAATTCTATCCCTCCTGAGATCCGTCATGTAAGAACTTCTTCCTCCTTCAAATCGCTCCTTTTCAGCCTCCTACTCCTTACCCAGTCAAACAGACTATAACCTCAACTGTAGATACCAGAAATACCAATTTTTTTATGTTTATATTATTTAAATTTTCACTGATAAAGTAGGTATTTCTGTTTTTTTTTTTGTTTTTTTTTAATTTTCATTCTAAGAGTCTGTTTGTAAATATATACATACATTACAACCTTAATTATTTTTTTTTTTGGTTTAGTAATTTTTTGTTCTTGTTGGCTGCAGCCCGTAAGAAGGGCCTTCGGTCGTTGGGTGTCAGCGGATGGAGAGTTGGAGCCGAAGACAGGTGAGATCGCTGAAGGAGGATCGCTGAGGAGGCTAAGGTCCTACAAGGACCATAGCGCCGATAGATAGATAGATAGAATTTTTTGTTTAAAGCCATGACCATATTGTTTTATAAGATTTATTTTGGAGCTCGTAGACGTGACCATATTTCTGGATATTATACTGAGTTAAAGTGGCTTTATCCTTCTGTCCGACGGCAATATTTCCATGGTTCTTGCCTATTCCAAACCTTAAAAAAGAAAAAAACCTTCATTTATAACTGAGCTCCTCACCCTTCACTCTGACATCCATTCGTTAGAACCAGATCAATTAATATATATATATATATATATATATATATATATATATATAATATATATATATATATATATATATATATATATATATATATATATATATATACCCTCCTGAGTTTAAATGACCAAGTCCCGAAAAAAGGTCTGTGTGTGTGTCCGTATATGTGGGTGTGTGTGTGTGTATGTAGGTGTGTGTGTGTGGTAAGTGTAGCAAAAAAAAAAACGATAAGTCTTACATCTAAGACATGTCACAGCAACCTTTTCATCTTTATACCTTGTATTTTGCCCCTTTTTATGATTTTCTCAAAAACGGCTCTAACGATATTGATCAAACTCGCTATATTGATGTAAAATTTAATGGGCTTTAATATTATTTAGGTTTCATTCTGGTTGAAATAGTCTATGAGGTAGTCAACGATGCATCTGGCTCCTGGACTATTAGAAAAAACCACAGCTCATAAAATAAAAACTCATCCAGTCGGTACCAAACTTAAAACCTGTTCCTCACTGTTCGTAGCGCTGTTCCCTACCATTTAAGGCATCCTTCCCCCCTAGTGATAAAAAATATAATGCAAATTTTTTTATTTATTTTTTTTTATTTATTTATAGTAATTTACAACTGTACTAAAGAATACAATAAGTAAATATGTAGAATGAATATAAAAAGTCATGAAAATGTCTTGAAAAAGAACCACCCAGTGGTAGCACTTTACTAACTATCAATACAGTAGGTCCCGAGGCCACCTTCTTTTCAGTCGCCTTGGAGGGTTATCAGGGATATCTAAGGAAGATAAATTACGGACAAGTGGGTGAGTGTGGGCAGGGAGTTTAGAATGGAAAGAGGAGTATCTATCACGGGCTATGTTTGCAACAAATGGGATGTTCAGGTCATTATGGAGGAGTTGATTTGTCACAAAATAAGGAGCATTCAGGATTTTGGATTGTAAGGACTGAATGCGGGAGGAATTAGATGGTTTCACAGAGCCCCAAAGCTCGATTCCATATGTCCAAATGGTCTGATAATTGTGATGTAGATGAGTCTTTTGTAATGTACTGGAAGTTTTGAACGTTTGTCTAGTAAATGTTGTAGTAATCGATATCTTCGAGCAGTTTTTTGTCGTTTCAGTCTTGTGCGAATGCAAAATTAAACCATTTTTTTAAAAAAGTTTATTGACGGAATAACGTCCTGTTATATACGAGTATCTCCTCCTTCACGAACGTTAATCATTACAGAGAAGTCTTTTCGGTCATTAAAGTTGACGATGGCAATAAGCAAGGCCATAATTGGAGTCACTTACAGCCTGATTGAATATCAAAGGGTTTTATAGGCAGAAATCGATATCCTTCTCTTTCCCCTAACAACCGTTCCTCGTTAAAATATTTAAACGTGTTTAATTTAGCTTTTGGGGGTGATATATATATCATGTTTCTTATTCAATAAATGGTAAACAAATATTGTTGGGTAAACCATTAAGCCTAATAAATTTTAAATATGAAATATTTTAAAAAATTGAATGTGGATAACCTTTACGAATGGTTGCAATAAAACTTCTTTGATGTTGTGGTAGATGACGATTATGTTGAAAAATAAATAAAGAATGTTAGAACTTAAAAAATCTAGTTCGAGCAATACACGACTTTTACTTACCTCCATTTTTAAAATCAATAAATTTTTTTTCTAAAACAGAGATAAAAATACGTGAAACTATTAAGGAATTAATCAAATTGAATTTATATAGAAACATTTGTTTTATTAAAAAATCTATTATATTATTATCTAAAATAATGAGTTAGTTTTATGTTCATTTCATCACTCTCTATTAACTTCTAAAAGCTTGTGTATAAGATAATATTTTTTCTAAAATCTTTAGCTTTCCAACGGTATATCATACATGTATATTACTGCTGTTATGTCCAAAAACGAAAAATTTCATAAAAAAAATATTTTTTCTGTTTTCTCCTTTAGTTGGGTATCAAATTTATTCAATTTATATATTTACCTGTTTTTCATCAGCGTTAATAACATAATATTGTTATTTTTATTGAATCTACAAAATTAAAGATACTTTAGGGGAAGAAAATTTAAAATATCGGCATTTAAGCCTTGTCAGACCATTTTAATCAGAATAAAACCTACATGATATTAAAGCCCAATAAATTTTATGTCGATATAGCGAGTTTAATCAAAATCGTCGGAACCGTTTTGCATGTCAAAATGCATGGTATAAAGTCCCTCTTCTGGAAACATCATTTTGATGAAAAAAATTTTGTCACGTCTCAGGCCTATAGTTGTCACACACAGACATTTTTGCGGGACTTGGTTATTTGGACTCAGGGGACCCTAAACCGTGTATTTCCGATGAAAACTGGAATTCGCGAGTATTTTCACGATCGCAATACTTCCCCTTACTATATATAGTAAGTGAAAGTAAAAATCTAGTTCGAGCAATACACGACTTGTCACTTCCATTGTTAAAATCAATTTCACAAATCTACTAAGCGTAACACACTAAATTCACTTAACTCTGTTGTTAAAATGGATTTAAGAATTTTTAAATACAGTTAGAGATGAAATATATAGTTAACCGAAAGTATAAAATGATAAGGAATCAATTAAATGTCTATAGAGCTGTGGTAATATAACAATTTTAGGTTATAAAATTATAACAATTTAACAACTTAGTATTAATTCGGCAAGTAATATTTTTCAAAAACATTTTTTACAAAAAAGGGGAATTGCTCGATTCTGTACGAAGGTAATAACCTCCTTTTTCAACATTAAAAATGTTCACGAGTTTATAGGCTTACAAAAACTTAAAATATTTACTTGTACAAATTATTTTATTATTTATTAATTTTTCAAAAATCTTTCGCTTTCCAACGGTATATTATACGTCTAAGTTATTGATTATATTTCCGAAATAATTTTTCTATGACTTGGTCACAGAAAATTTATTTTTCCCGTTTAAAGAAAAGCTAAATTGCCATGTATTTTACTTTTAAACCTTCAGGAAAGACGACCATAAACGAAGGTGATAACCTCCCTTTTCAACATTAAAAATGTCCACGAGTTTATAGGCTTACAAAAACTTAAAATATTTACTTGTACAAATTATTTTATTATTTATTAATTTTTCAAAAATCTTTCGCTTTCCAACGGTATATTATACGTCTAAGTTATTAATTATATTTCCGAAATAATTTATCCATGACTTGGTCACAGAAAATTTATTTTTCCCGTTTAAAGAAAAGCTAAATTGCCATGTATTTTACTTTTAAACCTTCAGGAAAGACGACCATAAACGAAGGTGAAAACCGCATCGAAATCTGCCAGTGTTTTAGAAAAAGATAGTGGAAACCAAAATTCCGTTATCATTTTTACTTTCACTAACTATATATAGTAAGGGGAAGTATTGCGATCGTGAAAATTTTCGAATTCCAGTTTTCAACGGAAATACACGTTTTAGGGTCCCCTGAGTCCAAATAGCCAAGTCCCGCAAAAAGGTCTGTGTGGTAACTCCCGGGCGGAAACGGTAAGTCCTATGAAACTGAAATTTCATATTTAAGACAACTACCGCTATATCGATGTATAATTTAATGGGCTTTAATATCATGTAGGTTCTATTTGGTTAAAAATGGTCTGTCAGGGCTTAAATGCCGATATTTTAAATTGTCTTCCTCTAAAGTACCTTTAATTTTGTAGATTCAATAATAATAGCTAGATTATCTTGTTAACGCTGATGAAAAACAGGTAAATATATAAATTGAATCAATTCGATACCCAACTAAACGAGAAAACAGAAAAATACTTTTTAATCCAATTTTTCGTTTTTGAACATAAGAGCAGTAATATAGAATAGAATAGAATAGAATAGAAAAAAAAAATTTATTCTGGGACTAGGTCCCCTAAGAATAACAGGTTTGTACAGTATATGGAAATATACATGTCTGGCCAATAGACAGAAGGAACATAATCAATAAATAATTACAATTATGGGTTAATATATGTGTGCATATCATAAACGCATATACACACATATATCCAAAAAAATAAATACAATGATAAAATTAAAATAAAAACAATTCTTAGAAAGTATTTTGTTGAACGGAATTAAAAATTAATTAGTAGATAACAGCATTTAAATATAGACAATGAACAAAATTATTCTTCATTCAAAGTGTGATTTCAGAAATAAAAATGTTACAGTTTCTGAGCGTCTTTTTGGGATAATAAAAGGTATTGGAAAAGTTGGGATTTGAATGAGGAGAGGGAAGCAGCATGGCGGATATGAGTAGGTAGAGAATTCCAGAAATTAGAGGAGCGGACAAGGAAGGAACGATCAAATGTTTTAGTCCTATGGATAGGCAAATAAAGGTCGGAATGGCGCGATCTTGTTTCAAGTGAGTGGACTGAGGATTTAAATTGTAGGAGACTATGGATGTATGGAGGGTGTTGAGAGTTAATGATTTGGTAAAGGTATGATCCTAGGAAATATTGTCTGCGGATTGGGGGGAGGAGCCACTTTAACTCACCGTAAAAATGGGTCACATGAGACCTCTTCGGAGTACTGAGGACAAATCTTAAAAATATGTTCATGATTCGTTTAAGCCTGTCCTCAAGCACAGTCCAGAGGCCACCATATACTAAGCAGCAATAGTCAAAGTGGGGGAAAATAAGTGCGGATACAAGGAGGATACGGGTGGATAGTGGAAGAAGATGGCTGGAGCGATGGAAATATTTGAGGGTACTTATTGTTCTTCGGGAAATTTGGGCAATATGGGGTTTCCAGGAAAGAGTTTGGTCAATGGTAATACCCAGGTTTTTGACAGAGGAAGTGAAGGTGATTGGATGTTCATTTAAGGTGAGACTCGGAAATGTGGTATAGGATCTGAGGAGGGAATTGGAACCAATTAGAATGGCCTGAGTTTTTGTAGGATTTAGCATTAGTTTATTCAGGTTTGCCCAGGCACAGATTCCATCAAGGTCTTCCTGAATATTGGCAAATGCTACTAGTGAATTGGAGGGAGAGAAGGATAAATAGATCTGGAAATCGTCAGCATATAGGTGGTGGGAACAGTGATGGATAGAGTTGGGAAGGTCATTGATATAACAATTAAAAAGAAGGGGAGAGATGCTTGAGCCTTGGGCCACACCTACCGAAAGGGCTCGAAAGGAAGATAGAGGATGATTAGGAATAGTGACAGCTTGAGTTCTGTCAGAAAGAAATGATTGAAACCACATGATAGTGCTGTTTGAAAAAGATAGAGACTTTAGTTTAGAGAAAAGGATGGAGTGATCCAGGGAGTCAAATGCTTTTGAGAAGTCCAGCAGTATTAGCACGGTCAGTTTCGTTTCGTCCATAGCAGTGTGTATGTCGTTGGTGATTTTGAGGAGAGCGGATTGTGTGGAAAAGCCAGGTCGGAAGCCAGATTGGAAAGGATCAAGAAGTTTAGAATTTTCAAGGAAATTTGATAATTGTTTCTGAACTATTCTTTCTAAAGGTTTGGAGAGGTTCGAGAGGATGGAAATAGGGCGATAGTCTTTAGGGGATGTAGGGTTGGAACATTTACTGATAGGATGGACTATTGCTTTTTTCCAATTAGTGGGAAATACGGAATTTTGGAGGGAAAAGTTATAAATAAATAGCAGAACTGGTAGGATTTCAGGAAGGCATAATTTTAACAGTTTTACGGGAATTGCATCAAATCCAATGGAGTTGGTATGAGATTTCAGTACAGCGGAGATAAGGTCAGTTGGTGAAATGTCAGAAAAATAAAAATTATCGGGGTTGAATGATGGAATTGAAGAGAAGTTTGAAAAAGTTGGTGAAGAATTATTAGAGGAGGTATTTGAAAAGTAAGAATTTAATTCATCGGCTGAGACCTGAAAGATTAGTGAGGAAGAGGATTTGCAGAGAGAGAGTTTGCGGAGGAGTTGCCATTTTGACTTGGAATCGGGAGTAGCGGAGAAGGCTGCGTGAAAGTATTTTGTTTTTGCTTGTCTGATTGTCGCCTGAGTCAGATTGCGGAGTGCCCTGTACGCTTGATAGTCCTCAGTCAGTCTTGTACGTCTAAAGCGTCTACGGGCTGCCTCACGCTTCTTTTGTAAGTCTTTTATTTCTGGACTCATCCAAGGAGCAGGGCGGTGACGGAAGGTGCAGGTTTTGAGTGGAGCATGGATGTCGAGGATACTTAGGAGATTGGAGGTGAGAATGTGAACCATTGAATCGATGGAAGAACAGGTGTAAATCGAATCCCAATTTAGAGCTTCAATATTGGGTGCAATAATTTCTCGGGTAAGGCAATCGAGGTTTCGGAAAGTTAAGGTTTTAGGAATAAATGCTGAAGTTTGGAAATTATATGATATGTGGATGAGATCGTGAGATGATAGAAATGGAACAGGTACTTGAGAAGCGGAAAGAAGGTTGTGAGTTGAATCGATAATATGGAGGACCAACCAAGTGTCGGAATGATGAGTGTGGTGAGTAGGAGCATATGGAACGATGAATAGGTTGAGAGAGAAGAAGAGGTTATCCAGGTAGTGTTTATCGTTGGAGTCGGAAAGGAAGTTGGTGTTAAAATCACCACAAATTATGATATTATTGAATAGAGGGACATTTCTGTAAAGGATTGATTCAAAGGAAGGGTCAAATGGGACCAAAGGAGGGCGATATACTACTGCATAAAGGAGAGGTTCTGTGTTAGAGGAGATTTCAACGAAAAGGAATTCAATATGGGAAGAATCAGATTGGGATGACAGATCCAGGACACGAGATTTCAGGCTGCTGTGGACATAAAGTGCTACACCACCGCCAGTCCGGCCAATCCGGTCATGGCGGATAAAGGAATAGTCAGGGAGGGAAACGGAAGAGGAAGGAATATAGGGCTTCAGCCATGTTTCAGAGACTGCGATAATGTGATAGAAATTGTGGGTGAAATAGTGAAGGAATTCGTCGAAGTGGGCGGGAAGGGACTGGGCATTAACATGGCAGGAGGTCAGGACATTAGACATATAGGAAAGGAGGTGGAATAGCAAACAGAGTATGAGAAGACGCTAGAGACACAATAGAGAGATAAGTGAAAGTGAACATGAAATAGTTAATAAAGATAAAAATGTACAAAAGAGCCTTTGCCGACAAATAAAAAAAATATTCTTTTGAAATAAAAAATAACAAAATTAGAGAAAAGAAAACGATTAAGTAAGTTAGTCTGACAAAACAAAGAAGAATATTAGAAGCCGAGACCATTTCCAGCTCCCATCCAGTAAGCAGACGGATGCCCAGGAGTCAGCCGAAGACGTCCAGGTCCTGGGGTTTATCGATGAAAATTACAGGGTGACCATCTTCTTTTCGGCAGCGCACTCTACCGGCAGTAAACCAAACGTATTTGATTTTTTTCTCTAATCTCTTCTGCCTGGCGAGCCAGTATAGGTGTCTATTCATTATAGACATCTCCTCACTGAGATAGATACGGTGGGAGTCGTTCTCTTGCCACCCAATATCCCGTGTCGAGAAGTCTCTTTTCACTTTTCTACACCTCACTAACTCATCACGCATCGACCGCCTTACGAACCGAGCAATAATAGAAGGTGGTCTCTGGTCATCTTTTTTTGGTCTGCGTCGCTCTACGATGTCTAAGTCTTCAGAACTAACCTTGATTCCCAAGCCCGCCGCTACGCTTGTCACAAGGGCTGCTGGTGTTTCCCCTGGGCGCACTGGGATCCCGCGTATTTCTACAGACCTGCAGAGTAGCCCCTGCTCGGCCTTATTAAGGCGAACTTCTAAATCGGTTACGCGGGATTTTAGAATTTTGTTTTCCACCGTGACATCCTCTAAATGCTTGGCCTGGCCCTCAAGATGCCTTTCTATTTTAGAAAGACGGTCATTGAGCTCGAAGCTCAGTTCACCATATTTTTCTAGCGACTGTTTGATGCTTTTAATATCTTCATTTACATCTGTCTTGAGTTGGTTCACGGCAGCGAGTATGTCTGCTGCCGAAGGTTCCGTGTTCTTAAGTGGACTCCGGGGCGGGCTAGATGATTTATCTTCTCTGGCTTGACCGGTTTTTTTTCCTTGGTCGCATTTTTTACATAGCCATATTTTTTTTTGCAATTTTATATTTTCAATTTCTTTTTCCGCTAGATTACAGCATCTACCGTGATAAATTACACGGCATTTGCTACAACCCACATTACCCTTGTCGTCTCGAGTAATTGCATTATCACATAGCGTGCACTGTACCATTTTGTTAATTTCAAAGAGTACGTAAGAAAAAAATAAATGAATTTATATGTATATAAATCTCGCTTTTAAGATGTTTACGCTAGGTAGTGCGGTGCCTAGACGTTTAATCCTTGAGGGATTAAGGATTAACTTCTCTCTCGACCGCCTAAAGCCCAGTAAATTACTACCTTTGTTATTGTGTAGTTATGCGCACATTCACGAGCTTTTTAAGTGACACTTTGTTCGTTCAATTGATGTACACTTCAAAAAGTATAACGAAACAGGATACAAATAGCAATATTTACGTGATAAGAAGAACTGTGGGAGCGGTACAAGTTGCCTCAATGCCGTCTCTGGCCAGACTGTGATACATGTATGATATACCGTTGGAAAGCTAAAGATTTTAGAAAAAATATCATCTCATACACAAGCTTTTAGAAGTTGATAAAGAGTGATGAGAAGAAGATAAAACTAACTCATTATTTTAGATAATAATATAATAGATTTTTTAATGAAACACATGTTTCTATAGAAATTCAATTTGATTAATTCCTTAATAGTTTCACGTATTTTCATCTCTAACTGTATTTGAAAATTCTTTCATTTATTTTAAAAATCGAGGTAAGTGAAAGTCGTGTATTGCCCGCACCAGATTTTATATATTATATATATATATATATATATATATATATATATATATATAATAAATAAATAAACAACCTCAACTTGCTGCGTATTTTCAAAATAATCCTTGCAAATGGCAGTAAGTTGTGGAATAAAAGCTACTTGAAGGTTTTAACGGTCAGACGTTAAGCTGAGCGAGGGAAAGTTGGTCCAAGCAAAGCCTTGGAGTTTGCCTTTGATAAAATCGAGTCCCTGGGAGCGGGGACATGTGTGCTTTAAGTTAGTTAGCGGCCCCCCCGCACTTCACAATCACACTTATCAGATTATAGCAACTTTTTACTGTTGCTAAACTGACTCTCCGTCCGGTTTCCCATAGAATATACTATAAAGGACACTATAAACTATTGTATTGAAAGCATTAATTTTCACTCCATGTAACAATGGAGGAATAAATTGTTGATAAATTCGGTTCGGGGAATAGTTACCAAATAAATAACACAACAAATAAATTATATTCGCTTCCTGACAGTTAAATTCTAACCCCTTGGTCAATACAAAATAAAAACCAATGGTTAAAAATTTGCTCGTTTTTTTTTTTTTTGCTTGAAAAAATATACAGCTTGTCCCATAAATGTCTCGTCATATTGTGATAGGAGATACTAGACCTTGTTTTGAACAAAATTTTATATCACACTGATTCTCAACGGTTAAGGAGAAAGATGAAATATTTCCTAATATATTTTCTTAAGGGAGGACTTGGTTACTTATTTAATGTCCCTTTATGCTGCTCTGGCTAATCGGACGATGCTACAGTGGTAGTTCTAAATTTTGCCTATCCAGGTTTACTTAGGGTAGGGATCTTTAATGAGGATCTGACATCGCACAGGCTCGGGACCACCTTTTAACGTTCCTCCAGAAGGATGGCATAACTAAGGATATTTCACTCCAATCAAAAAATCCTAGGGCCACCTGCGGGTTTGGGGTTTGAACCCGGGACCTTGGGATATAAGGCTGTTATGCTCTTCACAATGCTACCGGTAACCCCTATATATATATATATATTTATATATATATAATATATATATATATATATATATATATGAACTTATAGCATGAAATATTATAAAAGAAAGAGGATCGATCAAGAAACAATAAATACATTAAATAGGAACGGTATTAGGCTTAAAACAATCGCATTCGCGATATTAACTAATATTTATATATATATATATATATATATATATATATATATATATATATTATATAATTTATAAGTTTCTTTTAAAATGGTTTTATTAATCTGAAGAGATTAATTAAATTACATGCTATTCTATAACAGTCAACATAATAAAACACACTAAGTCACCAGCTAATAAGCATGTTTATATAATTTATATATATATATATATATATATATATATATATATATATATATATATTGTTTAAAATGTATTGGAAAACATTGTTATTCACACAATAAAGTTTTTATTGTTATTCTTATCAATAATATAATACCAAAATTGATTATTACAAATAAATATGTAAATGTTGCTTGTTGCTCGCAGCAGTACATACACTATCCTGGTGTTTGTTTCTTCAGATTTTGGAATATATATCCTAAAAAATCCAGAATAAAAAAAAGAATGATTTCATAACTCAAGAATTCTGATCGGTGCATTTATTTGACGGATGAATATGATTCCTGGACCGTATTGGAATGTTATGGCGTAAGAGAGGAGCAATCTGTAGAGATTGAATGGGGAGATGTATCGGTGTTGGGATATTGCTTGATAAGGTAAGGGTAAACCGATTTGGTCGGGGAAGTGTGCTCTATGTGATGATGGATCGGGGTTCACGGCTTCGCAAAGGTAACGCCAATATCCATCTTCAAGGCCAATTTCTTAAGGCTCACCCCTTTCAAGGCTCACTTTAATAAAAACTTAACGTTTTATATATATATATATATATATATATATAATATATATATATATATATATATATATATATATATATATATATATATTGTTTGATCAGTTCTCGACTGTTGATAATTTAAGTTTGTGTTTTTCTTAGGTTTCGACTGAAACCTAAGAACAACACAAACTTAAAATATATATATATATATATATATATATATATATATATATATAATAATATATATAATATAATATATTATTTATTTACAGTTTGGCCATGCAATATGTTCTTGTTACAGATATTTTTTTCGGTTAAAGGATCATTACACCCTAAAACGGGTTACCAGACCTGGCATTGCTAATCAGTAAATATTTTATTTTGTCGCCTAAGAATAATGAAACAATCGACATAAAAAGTCCAGTCTGTCTGGCATTATTTAGTGATTATTATAAACACTAGTCTTATTTAGTGATATTTACAAAACTATGAGACCTATAAAAATTAAAATACGTAGAATAAATAAATGAGACCGATGAAAAGTTCATGAATTAGGTAGCGCATAATAAGGACGAGACAATTTACATGTGTGCGGAAGTTTGATCTCTTAGGGGAAGAAGAAATAACTAGTGCTTGAAGGTGGTTGAGGATGACACTTTACGAATGGAGATGAGTTGTGAGTTCCAAAGTGTGGCAGAACGGATGATGAAGGATTTTTAAACGATGTAGTTTTGTGTTATGGTGCATACAACGCTATGTTGAGATCTTGTATTGAGGGTATGTACGGATGAGCGAGGAGTATTGAGGTTTTCTGGCTCGAAGGATTGGAATATGAAGATACCTAGGAGGTATTTTCTTCGGAGATCAGGATAAAACCACCCTTGACCAGAATACCAGTAAAAAATATGGGATGCTGTTTAAATTAGGTTTTCATTGTTTAAACTAATAGATATTGTTTATTACCAAATACTTACACGCCTATAAGATATTTTTTTATATAACTGTAATTAGAATTCACAACTGTATTATTGTATACATTTAGTAAATGCAAGAGAATTTTAAACTAAGGAATAATACACATATGGGAAAACTAAAGATTAGCAGCGGTCCAAAAACTGTGCTAAAGAAGAAGGTTCTGTGGCCAAGTTCTTTTCAGAAGTTTCGGAAGATCATCAGACATTGTGGAGGGAGGATTGAAGCAAGTAGGTTAGAGTGAATTGAGTTTGTTATGAATGGAATGGTGCTCAGAACGGGCTAAATCAGCAAAACATGGCCATCATGGTTGAGTTTATTATTGACAATGGATTTTAGATTGTTGGAAATTGTTGGAAAAATTCCTCAAGCCTAGATTGGTCTCGTGATAGTCGAGTAGATGAGTCTTTTGTAGAAAATAATATATATATGTGTATATGGTAAAAAATATATATGCGGGGTATATGGTGGTCTCTCGATTGCGTTCGAGGACAGGTTTAAGTGAATTATGAACATATTTTTAAGATTTGTCCTCAGCACACCGGAGAGGTCTCATATCACCCATTTATAAAGCGAGTTATAGTGGCTCCTTTCCTCTATCTACAGACAATATTTCCTAGGATCATACATTTACCATGCCATCCACTCCCAGCTACCTCCCTATATCCACAATCTTCTGCAATTCAAATCGTCAATCCACTCCCTCAAAACAAGATCACTCCATTCTGACCTTTATATTCCTATCCATAGAACAAAAACTTTTGATCAGTCCTATCTTGTCCGCTCTACTACTCTCTAGAATTCCCTACCTACTCATATCCTCCATGCTTCTTCCCTACCATCATTCAAGTCCCAGCTGTTCCAGTACCTACTGTCATACCAAACAGACGCTCAACAAGCCTGATATTTCCAATCAAATATCAATTCATAAAGAAAATTTATTATTTATTGTTATATATTACACTTGGTTAATGAATCTGTTATTATGGACCAGTTTCAATGTTTTGTTATGTTAGATGTTATGTATATTACTCTTTTATTTTTATTTACCCTTTTATATAATTTAATCCATTTCTTTTTGATATTATTGTAAATACAAATTAATTATAATCCTTTGGTCTTTTGGCCAGACACATCGTTTATCATAATTGTACATATCAATTGTCCTTAAGGGACCCTGTTCTAGAATAAAAAAAAAATTCTAATCTATTCTATTCTAAAATGAAAATTAGGCTGTTGTAGCGTAAGTTTCAAAGTGGCGTAAAATGGTCGGGCAAAAAAGCCTCCAAAAAACAAATTAAAAAAAAAACCGTCCGTAGTTAAATGAGTTATGCTAAGGGCATGTTAGACACAGTATTAAAAAGATAACTGATAATATAAAGATAACGATGTTAGTGAAAGTCGTGAGTTCTCCGTACCAGATTGTTTAGAGTTTAAAGTTACTAAAACGGTGTTTGATCATTATTGGATACAATAATAGTTGAAATAGAAAAAAACAAACAAAAAAAAAAACAGTAAGAAATGAGCGCTTGGTTTTAAAATATTATAAAGCCGGTTCTATTATCAGGATTTCTAATTGAGTAATAACTGAAGTTCCATTTGGTTCGGATCTGTATTTAAGCTATTTAGAAACAATGGATGTGAAATATAAAATGGAATAATGAGACTAAGCTAGTGAATTATTAATTGAATATGCCTATTTGATTTTCACAAGTTGAGACATAATGGGAGGGGGGAATATAATAGAGGGGGAAGTTTGCTGGAATTAATCACCCAGTTCATTTCTACCTTGGGCTGCCATTTAGAGAACTTTATACCAACCCCAGGCCAACTAATATGAGTGATAACTCTAGTGGAATGTTATAATTTCACCAGCAGCTATATTCAGATATTTATACAGCAACTATGAACATTGACTTACAAGATTTCTTTTTTTGTTTCACTTAACTATATAAAAAATACATAGTAAGGGAAAGTATTGCGATCAAGACAATTTTCGAATTCGTTTTTTTTTACAGGAAATACACGTTTTAGGGTTCCCTGAGTCCAAATGACGACCTGCAAAGAGGCCTGTGTGTATCTGTATACGATAACTCTAGGGTAAAAACTGAAAGTCGTACGAAACTGATTTTTCATATTTAAGACAAAAATACGCGTGAGATGTTACAGCAACTTTTTCATCAAAATCGGCTAGAAAAAAAGAACTACTTTATACCATGTATATTGCATCTTTTTATGATTTTCTCAAAAACAGCTTTAGCGTTTTTGTAGAAACCCGCTATATTCATGTAAAAGTTAACAGGCTTTAATATCATGTAGGTTTCATTCTGATTGAGACAGTCTGGCAGGGCTTAGATGCCGATAGTATAAATTTAGTTCTTCTGAAGTATATTTAATTTTGTAGACTAAAAAAAATCAGGCACATCATCGTGTTAAAATTAATAAATGACAGCTAAATATGCAAGTTCAGCGATTTTGATAAAACTTAAGTAGAAAAGTGCAAAAATATTTGTTTACTAATTTATTATTTCAAAGGCTATGCCCGATTTTCACATTTTAAGGACTGTTTTAATTTTTGTTTTTTTTTAATTATAAGTTAAAGTCACCATTCTCGTTGAAAGAATTCTTAACAATTGAGACGTTGATTTCCAAAAGGTACTATATCCATTCTATGAAATTTTACAGGAACCGCGAAAATCTGTCATTACTATATTTTTAAACTAGCTAATTTCGGCCTTTTCGCATTAAAATCTAGAATTGTATTTTTACTATATTAATATCATCATATTGAAGTTATAAAATAAAATGTTTTAGTATGATTTGGAACGAAACTAAATGCGTAATTAGTACTTATAGAAAATGAACGAATTTCTAAATCGCTTTTTTTAAGGACTTGAGAGCTCATTAGATAAAATCAAATAGAAGATTTAGATCACACAAAGGGTTGGGAATACAAATATGTAAAAAAGTCAGTTTCGTAAAAAATGTCCTTTAGTACCTTTTGGAAATAAACGCCTCAATTGACATTTATTGTAACCAGGATACGGTTCAAAATGGAAGAGAACCTCCATTTTTGACTCGATTCTCCTTTCAAAAGGATACGAAACGAAATAATTCACTGGTGACTAGAATTGCCACACTAAAAAGGACACTTTTTAATATCGAAACTCTCTTCCCGATGCTAGAAGCGGTCCGAAATAACTTAAGTCTAACTGTCTATATTAGGGTTGGTGAGGCAGGTTACGCCCGAAAAGGACTAATTTACTATTTCAAAGGATATGCCCGATTTTCACATTTTAAGGACTGTTTTAATTTTTTTTTTTTTTTTTCATTCTAAGTCACCATTCTCGTTGAAAGGATTCTTAACAATTGACATTTATTGTAAATAGAATACGGTTCAAAATGGAAGAGAACCGCCATTTTTGACTCGATTCTCCTTTTAAAAGGATACGAATCGAAATAAATCACTGGTAACTAGAATTACCACACTAAACTACAAACATGAGTGTTTTTATTTTTTTGAACACAAGAATAGTAATATAGATGTATAATAAACAATTGGATTACTAAACATTTGAGAAAAGATATTATTTAATACACGGAATCGTAAAGGGTAATGGAGAGTGATGAAAAGCCGATGAAACTAACTGATTATTGTAGATGAAAATGCAATAGATTATATAATAAAACATATTTATCTATTATAATTCTATGTAATTAATTCCCTTAAAAAATAGTTTTCTCCCTGACTGTATTTAAAAATGCTAAAATTGATTTTAACAACGTAGGTAAGTGAAAGTCGTGTGTTACACTCTCTTAGCAACTAATAATACAAAGTTCTAGCAATCAGAAATTCCAAGCTTTTGACTTGACTTTTGATTTTTCCGTGTATGCGCCACTAGAACCATCTCTTCTTTCATATTTTTTATTCTATTTCATCCTCTTTTCTCTCTCTCTCTCTCTCTCTCTCTATGTATATATATATATATATATATATATATATATATATATATATATAGAGAGAGAGAGAGAGAGAGAGAGAGAGAGAGAGTGAGAGAGAGAGTGAGAGAGCAAGCCAAATATAGAGAAAAAATGAATGACAGCTAATACTTGGAAGGATGTCCTTTGGGAATTATACTTGTTAGTACGAATGACCTTTTGTCCTTAACGTTACCCCCTTCATATTTTCTAAAATCCATCAAAAACTTTTCATTTAACCTAATCCTATGGCTCAATCACCATCCAACTCATCTCATCCATTTAATCCCTCTCCAAGATTAAAACAACCTTTATCTATTTACCCTTATATAGTTACAGATTTATCGAAAAATATTTTCTATGAATACTAGCGACTCGCCCTTGCTTTTCGGGGTTGCAATTTAAATGTGGTGCCATTTATGTTTAAAAAACTTAAGTTTGACTAATTTGAAAGTTTATGAATATTAGATCATCCTAACAAAATGCACTTACCAAGAAAATATTATGTTTATTATAAAACGTCCATTAATTCTTAAATTTAATCATTAGCAGAAATCAGAAACATGAAATGGTAAAAATTCAAAATTTGGTTTAGTTTGCTTGTTATGTTAGACGATTCCTATTTTATTCGGTTAATTACAATTTTAAATTATATAAGAACTTTTTCTAATTACATTTTAATGTGCTCGCCGCTTTAGGTTACTTCAACACTTTCTAGACAAACGCTCTAACCTTCCTCTGAACTACAAAAGGCTCATCAACATGACTATTTTAAGACCAATCTGGACTTACGGAGTAGAGCTTAGGGGCTCTACTATACCATCAAATTCTTCCCGCATCCAATCTATACAATCTAAAATCCTTCGTAAAATCCTCACCACTTCTTACTTTGTCACGAATAAACTTATCCATAAAGACCTTAATGTTCCCATTGTTACTGATTTGGCCCGGACCAGGTATCAATATTTTCATGACAAACTCCATTCGCACTCTAACCCACTAGTGTCATTCCTTTCTTCCTTCCGGATTCCGGATTCTTCATTCCTTCCATTCCGGATAATCTTCCGAGGCGCCTGAAAAAGAAAAGACCCCGGGACCTTCTAGTTTAGAATATTTTTAGAGTGCTTCCAATGGGAAGCTTCTTTACATGTATATCATGTCATTGTATTATATAACACATCACATTTACTTGATGTATTTTTTTGTTTATTACTACAGTTGTAAATACCAATAAAATGATTCAAAAAACATTTTTGTACTAAAGTTAATTTAGTGTCCATGTGAGTCCCATTTAGTTTGCAGTGGAACTACTATTTTTTTTAAATGATCTAAAATTAGAAATAATTATCAACAATGTTAGTTTAAAGCAACTTACGTAAGATTTGGAATATAATATTTTTTTCTAAAATCTTGACTAATGTATGAAGAATATAACATGTACGATGACGATGAATCACTATAACCTCCCTAATCCAACACATTAAAAATAACATTTGTGCATAAGTTTATGCGCTTCTGACATATTTCCCAGCTCATTTATGGCATATATACGTCTATGTTACTACTTATATCTCAGGAATAATTTTTTTAACATTTGGTCACAGAAAATTTATTTGTCCCGTTTAATTAAAATTTAAATACCAATATACTTTACTTACGAACCTTCTAGAAAGAATGCTTTACATGACGGTGAAAACCAAGAAAGAACGATAACGGAAACCAAATCGCTTTATTATTTTATATATAGAGTGGTTTTTATTCATTTAATTACTTATATATCAAACGATTCTCACCGGATTTATCTCAGCGAGGAGATGTCTCCGATGAATAGGCGTTTGTATTGGCTCGCTAGGCAGAAGAGGTCGGAGAAAAAAATAAAATATGTTTGGTTCGCTGGCGGTAGAGTGCGCTGCCGAAAGGAAGATGGCCACCCGGTCATATTTATCGACAAAACCCAGGATTTGGACGTCTTCGGCTGACTTCTAGGCTCCCGTCTACCCACTGGCTCTGAACTGGAAATGATTTCGCCATCTGTCTTACACCTTTTTTCTCGATACAGGCATATATATTTAATAATTTTCTTTTTGCCAAGTTTATTTCGTTTTTATATATTTACGGATATGAATTTTATTTTTAATGTTTTTTTCCTAATAGTAGTTATATTATTTTTATTTCAATTTTTTGTTTATAATTTGACTTATCACTTAGTGACTCTAGCGTCTTCCCTTCACATTCTATTTCCTTCCCCATTTCCTTTCTCACATGTCTAAAGTCCTGACAGCCTGTCATGTCAACGCCCAGTCCTTACCTGCCCATTTTGACGAATTCCTTCAATATTTTACCAACAATTTTTTACCACATTATCGCAGTATCCGAAACATGGCTAAAGCCCTACATTCCTTCCTCTTCTGTTTCCCTCCCTAATTACTCTTTTATCCGCCATGACCGGATTGGCCGGACTGGCGGAGGTGTCGGACTTTATATCCATAATAGCCTGAAATCCCGAGTCCTAGATGTCTCTTTCAATTCCGATTCTCCTCACATCGAATTCCTTTTCGTCGAAATCTCTTACAATACTAACCCTCTCCTCTATACTATGGTGTACCGACCCCCTTTAGTACCTTTTGATTCATCCCTTGAATCTATCCTATACAACCACATCCCCCTATATGACAATATCATAATATGTGGTGATTTTAACACCAACCTCCTTTCTGACTCCTTGATAGACATTACCTGATAACCTTTTCTTCTCTCTTCACCTGTTCATTGTTCCATATGCTCCAACTCATCACACCACCATTCCGACACCTGGCTTGATCTAAATATCATTGATTCCGCGCAAAACCTTCTTTCCGCTTCTCAACTGCCTGTTCCGTTCCTATCATCTCACGATCTTATCCAAATTTCATACAATTTCCAAACATCAGCGTTCCTTCCCAAAACGTCAACTTTCCGAAACCTAGATAATCTCACCCGAGAAAATATTGCACCCGACTTAGAAACCATGAATTGGAACAAAATCTATACCTGTTCGACCATTGATTCAATGGTTGACATTCTCACTTCCAATCTCCTTAGTATCCTAGACAAACATGCTCCACTCAAAACCCGTACCTTCCGACGCCGTCCCGCTCCTTGGCTGAATCCAGAAATAAAAGAATTACAAAAGAGGCGTGAGGCAGCCCGCAGACGCTTTAGACGTACAAGACTAACAGAGGACTATCAAGCGTACAGGGCACTCCGCAATCTGACTCAAGCGACAATCAGACGGGCAAAAACGGACTACTTTAAAGCAGCCTTCTCCTCCACCCCCGATTCCAAGTCAAAATGGCAACTCCTTCGCAAATTATCACTCTGCAAATCATATTCCTCACCAGTCTTTCAAGTCTCACCCGATGAATTAAATTCTTATTTCTCATCCATCTCCTCTGATAATTCCACACCATCTCCTCCCAAGTTTTAAACAATCCCATCATTTAACCCTGATAATTTTTATTTTTCCGATATCTCACCAACTGACCTTATATCCTCTATCATGAAATCCCATACCAGCTCTATAGGATTTGATGGAATACCTATCAAATTACTAAAATTATGCCTTCCCGATATCCTACCAATTCTTCTCTTTATATACAATTTTTCCCTTCAAAATTCCGTATTCCCCAATACTTGGAAAAAAGCGTTAGTTCATCCTATAAATAAAACCTCAAATCCTACATCCCCTAAAGACTATCGCCCAATTTCCATTTTATCTAACCTTTCCAAACCTTTAGAAAGAATAGTCCAGTCACAATTGACTAACTTCCTCGAAAAATCCAAACTTCTTGATCCTCTTCAATCTGGTTTTCGACCCGGCTTTTCCACCCAATCCGCTCTACTCAAAATCACTAGCGACATACATACCGCCATTGACGAAAAGAAACTGACAATACTAATACTCCTGGACTTCTCAAAAGCTTTTGACTCTCTTGACCACTCTATCCTCTTTTCCAAACTACGGTCTTTATCCTTTTCCAATAGCTCTATTCATTGGTTTAAATCATTTCTCTCTAATAGGACTCAAGCCGTCACCATCCCTAACCATCCTCTATCTTCCTTCCTTGCCCTTTCGGCAGGTGTGGCCCAGGGTTCCAGCATATCTCCGATCCTTTTTAATTCCTATATCAATGATCTTCCCAATTCCATCCATCACTGCTCCCATCACCTATACGCTGATGATTTCCAGATCTACTTATCCTTCTCTCCCTCCGAGTTTCATGTAGCATTTGCCAATATTCAGGCAGACCTGGATAGAATCTGTGCCTGGGCAACCCTGAATAAACTTAGGCTAAATGCTATGAAAACTCAGGCGATTCTTATAGGTTCCAATTCCCTCCTCAGATCCCATACTACATTTCCGAGTCTAACCCTAAATGATCAGCCAATCACCTTCACTTCTTCTGTCAAAAACCTCGGTATTACCGTTGACCAAACCCTTTCCTGGAAACCCCATATTGCCCAAATCTCCCGAAGAACAATAAGTACCCTCAAATTTTTCTATCGCTCCCGCCATTTTCTTCCACTATCCACCCGTAAGCTCCTTGTATCCTCACTTATTTTTCCCCACTTTGACTACAGCTGCGGGGTATATGGTGGCCTCTCGACTATGCTCGAGGACAGGCTAAAGCGAATTATGAATACATTTTTAAGATTTGTCCTTGGCACACCGAAGAGGTCTCATGTGACCCATTTATACAGTGAGTTAAAGTGGCTCCTTCCCTCAAACCGCAGACAATACTTCCTGGGTTCATTCCTTTACCAAACTATCAATTCCCAGCTACCTTCCTATATCCTCAAACTTCTGCAATTTAAATCGTCCGTCAGCTCGCTCCAAACAAGATCGCGCCATTCTGACCTTTATATTCCTGCCCACAGAACAACAAGTTTTGAACATTCCTTTCTTGTCCGCTCTACTACTCTCTGGAATTCCCTACCTACTCAAATCCGCCATGCTTCTTCCCTTCCATCATTCAAGTCCCAGCTGTTCGAGTACCTATTGTCATCTCAAACAGACGCTCCACAAGCCTGAGTTTTCAAATCAAATATCTATTCAAAAAGAAAATTTATTATTTATTGTTCATGATTCTGTATCGATCAATTATTATGAATCAGTTTCAATGTTAAGTTTTGTTCAACATTAGAAGTTAGTCATTTATTTTACTCTTTTGTTTTATTGTATCCTACTTTTCTTCTTAAAGCTTTGTAAATAAAAATTAATTATGGTCCTTTGGTCTTGTGGCCAGACACATTGTATATATTAATTGTACATATCATGTTGTTCTTAAGGGACCCAGTCCCAGAATAAAAATATTTTTCTATTCTATTCTATTCTATTCTATATAAAAAATCTGGTGCGGCAACACACGACTTTCACTTACCTATATTTTTAAAATACGTGAAACTATTAGAAAAATAATTAAATTTCTATAGAAACATGTGTTTTATAAAAAATCTGTTATACTATTATCTAAAATAATCAGTTAGTTATATCTTATTTCATCACTCTCTATTAACTTTTAAAAGCTTCTGTATGAGATAATATTTTTTCTAAAATAATTAGCTTTCCAATGGTATATCATACATATATATTACTGTTCTTATGTTCAAAAACAAAAAATTGCATTAAAAAAATATTTTTCCTGTTTTCTTATTTAGTTGGGTATCGAATTTATTCAATTTATATATTTACCTGTTTTTCATTAGTGGTAACAAGATAATAAAGTTATTTTTATAAAATCAAACAAAATTAAAGGTACTTTAGAGAAAGAAAATTTAAAATATCGGCATTTAAGCCATGTCATTGGGTGTGTTTGTAGAGTTAAAAAAATAATAGGCACATCATGTTAGCATTGATAAATAATAGGTATATGTATATATATATAAAATATTTATATAAATATATATATATATATATATATATATATATATTTGAACAAATTCGATATTCAACTAAATTTATTTACTTCCAACTTCCGAGGTCAGTGAAAGCCCTGTTTTGCCTGCATCAGTTTTTTAGAATTTTTAAAACATGTTAAAGAGGTTTTATTGCAAACTATTTTGGATTTTTTAAATAATATACTAGGATCAATCAGCGATAGTCTCTGTTTAGAAAGAACCCTAAAAATAAATATTTTTATTCCATAAACACAAGTATATCGATTCTATTTCATTAAATCGTATGTTACTACTGAATTGTGAACGAGAAATTTAAATATATATAGCGCCAGCCAGCGGAACCGTGTTAGAAGCACCGGCGAACCAACCAAAAAAAAAAAAAAAAAAAAAAAAAAAAAAGGGGAAAAAAAGTAAAAAGAGAGTGTTAAATTGGACAGAGAAATAACGCTCGATCTCTGAGGGTAATGAAGCAGGGCCCAGGAGCAATTTTTCAGTTTAACAGCCGACACATGGCAATATAGTAGTTCAGCTTCTGCCAATTTCTCATTTTATTGCTACTCATTTTCTCTAGGCTCATTCCTCCTATATCCATTTACTTTGCCGCTACAGATTATATTAGTAATTTTAAGATGAAGTTCCACTTAATATCAGGATAAAAATGATCGAGAAGATTAAATGAAAATGAAAGTATATTAAACTTTTTACTTTCACTTACTATATATTGTAAGGGAAAGTATTGCGATCATGAAAATTTTCGAATTACAGTTTTCAATGGAAATACACATTTTAGGGTCCCCTCAGTCCAAATAACCAAGTCCCGCAAAAAGGTCTGTGTGTGTGGTAACTCACGGGCGGAAACGGTGAGTCCTATGATAACTAAAATTTCATATTTAAGACGAATATACGCCCGAGACGTTACAAAACATTTTTCATCAAAATGAGCTTACCAGAAGAGCTACTTTATACAATGTATTTTGTACCTTTTTTCGATTTTCTCGAAAACGGTTCCGACGATTTTGATTAAACTTGCTATATCGATGTAAAATTTAATGGCCTTTATTATAATTTAGGTTTTATTTGGATTAAAATATTCTGACAAGGCTTAAATGCCGATATTTTAAATTTTCTTACTTTAAAGTGCCTTTAATTTTGTTGATTCTATAAAAATAACTATATTTTCTTGTTACCACTGATGAAAAACAGGTAAATATATAAAGCGAAAGAATTCGATACCCAACTAAAGGAGAAAACAGAAAAAATATTTTTTAAATGCAGTTTTTCGTTTTTGAACATAAGAACAGTAATATACATGCATGATATACCGTTGGAAAGCTAAAGATTTTAGAAAATATATTATCTCATACACAAGCTTCTAAAAGTTAATAGAGAGTGATAAAAAGCCGATAAAACTAACTGATTCTTTTAGATAATAATATAATAGATTTTTTAATGAAACACATGTTTCTATGTAAATTCAATTTAATTAATTCATTGATAGTTTCACGTATTTTTATCTCTTACTGTATTTGAAAATTTTTTCATTGATTTTAAAAATGGAGGAAAGTGAAAGTCGTGTGTTGCCCGCACCAGATTTTTTACATTCACTTACCTGTATATGAAATATATAGTGAGGGAAAGTATTGTGATCGCGAAAATTTCCGATTTCCAGTTTTCGACGGAAGTACTAGGGTCTCCTGACTCCAAATAACCAAACCCCAAAAAAAGGTCTTTGTGTCCGTGTGTGTGTGTGGTAAGTCTAGCGCAAAAATGGTAATTCGTACGAATCTGAAATTTCATATTTAGGACAACTATACACCCGAAATGTTACACCAACATTTTCATCAAAATCGGCTAACCAGAAGAGCCACTTTATACCATGCAGTTTGCACCTATTTACGATTTTCGTGCACACACACAGACCTTTTTGCGGGACTTAGTCATTTGGACTCGGAAGACCCTAAAACGTGTATTTCCGTTGTAAACTGGAATACGAAAATTTCGACGATCGCAATACTTTCCCTTACTATATATTTCATATATAGGTAAGTGAAAATAATAAGATTAATTATAACAGAAATTTTACCTAATTTTGATTTTAATTAAAAATTAAAATATACGCTCTTAACGCTTAGCTGAGAAATTCCATAAAAAAAAAAAAAATCCGCTTGTCCGCCATACTAATTTATGAACGGCATACACAACATCAAATTCTGGTGAGTATGTCACACGACTTTCACTTACCTTCGATATTAAAATCAATCAATTTCTTAAAAAAAAAAAAAAAAAAAAAAAAAAAAAAAAAAAAAAAAAAAAAAAAATATATATATATATATATATATATATATATATATATATATGTATGTTATAGTAGAAAGGTTAAGAAATTAATTAAAATGAATTCCATGAAAAAGTGTGTTTTATAATATAACTCTAGTGGGCAGGTGAAATTTGAACATATATGACACATGTTTAAAAAAGTACCTGTCTGACTGATTTTGAGTATAGCATTTCCAAGTCAATTGTAACCTTTTCCAAGTCAAATGTAACTTTTTCATTTCAAATGTAACTTTTTCCAAGTCAAATGTAACCCTTTCCATTTCAAATGTCACCTTTTCCATTTCAAATGTCACATTTTTCTTCACTTCTAGCCTTAAATGTTCCGTTATATTTATTTATTTATTGAAAAATAATTAGTTTAAGTAAAATTATGACTTTTTTTTATAATTTTGGCATATTCTATCGCCATTTTTTTTTGTTTTTTAGATATTTGATATCATGTTCTGTTTTATGCGAACTAAAATTTTAAATAATTTATTATCCTCTATTTATTTTTGAGATAGTTATTGATTTTGAGTTTTTAGGGTGGAGGGGTAGTTTTTAGGAATAATTAATGCCTTTTCAGGTATTATAATTACGTTTTTCGAGCTGTATTTTTTATCGCTCGCGTGCATGTTAACTCGCATTAACTTTTAATATTTTTAATTGATATAGCAGTTGATAATTGTGTTTTCAGGTCTTGTAATAACATTTTTTAACTGTGTTTTTAATCGCTCGCGCTTATTTTAACTGCAATTTACTTATTATTTTTTTTATTGATACAGGATTTGATAATTGTGTTTTCGGGTCTTATAATTACGTTTTTTCAGCTGTATTTTTTATCGATCTCACTTATTTTACCTAAAATTAACTTTTTATGTTTTTATTGTTACAAGGATCTATAATTGTGTTTTTGGTTCTTATAATTACGTTTTTTGAGGGATTTTTTTATCGGTCGCTCCCATTTCACCTTACATTTACTTTTAATCTTTTTATTGTTATAGGAATCTATATTTGTGTATTCAGGGGGTTATGAAAACACTTTTTTTGGACTGATTATTCTATATACGCGTTTCAATTTAATTATGAATATTATTCTATAATTTGATAGTGTTATATTTTTTTTTTTTTAGGGGGTTCTGATTACGTGTTTTTAACTTCATACTTTTATCTGCGCGGGGATTTCTACTTACCGTATACATTATAAAATAAATGCAAGTTGAAATCCGCACGAGTAATGAAAAAAAGCTCAGAAACGTTTTCATATTCCCCTGAAAACGCAAGTAGAGATCCCTATAACAATAAAAAGACTAAAAGTAAATAACCCCCTGAATACACAATTATAGATTACTATAACAATAAAAAGATTAAAAGTTAATGTAAGGTAAAATGGGAGCGAGCGATAAAAAAATAAAACTCCAAAAACGTAATTATAAGAACCGACAACACAATCATAGATCCTTATAACAATAAAAAACATAAAAAGTAAATTTTAGGTAAAATAAGCGAGAGCGATAAAAAATACAGCTGAAAAACGTAATCATAACCCTTCGAAAGCACATTAATTAATCTATATATCAATAAAAAACATTAAAGTGAATTCGAGTTAAAATGAGTGGGAGCGATATAAAAATAAAACTCAAAAAAACGTCATTATAGGACCCGAAAACACATTTATAGATCCTTGTAACAATAAAAAACATAAAAAGTAAATTTTAGGTAAAATAGGGGAGAGCGATAAAATATACAGCTGTAAAAACGTAATCATAACCCCCCGAAAGCACATTAATTAATCATTATATCAATAAAAAACATTATAAGTAAGTTCGAGTTAAAATGAGTGGGAGCGATATAGAAATAAAACTCAAAAAAAACGTCATTATAGGACCCGAAAACACATTTATAGATCCTTGTGACAATAAAAAACATAAAAAGTAAATTTTAGGTAAAATAGGCGAGAGCGATTAAAAACACAGTTAAAAAATGTTATTACAAGACCCGAGAATACAATTATCAACTCCTATATTAATTAAAAACATTAAAAGTTAATGCGAGTTAGCAAGCACGCGAGCGATAAAAAATACAGCTTGAAAAACGTAGTTATAATACCCGAAAACACATTAATTATTCCTAAAAACTACCCCTCGCCTCTAAAAACTCAAAATCAATAACTATCTCAAAACTAAATAAAGGATAATTAATTATTTAAAATTTAAGTTCGTAAAAAAACAGAACCTGATATCAAATATCTAAAAAACAAAAAAAAATGGCGATAGGATATGCCAATATTATAAAAAAAAGTCATAATTTTAATTAAACTAATTATTTTTCAATAAATAAATAAATATAACGGAACATTTAAGGCTAGAAGTGAAGAAAAAGGTGACAATTGCTTTGGAAAAGGTAACATTTGAAATGGAAAAGGTTACATTCGAAATGGAAAAAGTTACATTTGACTTGGAAAAGGTTACAATTGACTTGGAAATGCTATATATCGCATTGGGAATTTTAGTTTATTGTAACGAAAAGTGCATTTAGCAAGAAAATATGTTTATTTTATAATAAATTCATTATTATATTAATTAGGTACAAATGAAATAACTAATAAATCAAAATTAGTTAAGTTTATTTGTCTGCTATATCATAGTAAAGGAATGATAACTAAAAATTTAATTCTCCCATATAATGAAAACTTGATTGCTATGCTTTTTAAAAAAAAAAAAAAAAACTATCGAAATAAGAACTTTTCTATTTTATTCGGGTTTTTACTACTTAATATTTCAAATAAAATACTTGAATTACATTTTAAAAGTTAAACTAAGTTTTCTTAGGAATCCCATTTAGTTTATAGTGGAATATCCGTTTTCACGAAATAGTATTAAATATTAAACAATTAATGAGAATGTTAGTTTATAGATTTATAACAATTTAAAATTTATGTTAAAAACATATTTACGATTCCGTACGTAATATCGTTTAAAGAACATTGCATAATAGTGGATGGAACATTTGTAACTGCTCGATTCTGTACTTTAAACTACTGTAACCTCCCTCTTTTCAAAAACATATGTTTTAGGGGTTCGTAGAAACTAAAAGATATATTGTCTTCATCATTATTTATAGCAATCTTTCCTGAAGGTTTTTAAGTTTTAACTAAATGAATAAATTATATGTTATCTATTCATCAAAAAACTATTCCTGAAATATACATAAGTATTAATATAGACGTATTATACACCGTAAGAAAAAAAAAAAAAGAAAAAGATTTTAGGAGAGTTTAATAAGCAATTAAATAAATCGTACAAGTTAATATAATGTTGTTGTAAGTTAATAAATTTATGAACATATGTTATTGGAAAAGAGGGAGCTTATATTAGTTAAACGTGGCCATCGTTGAACAGGTTCGTGCAAGTCATATTCTTCCAATCATTACGCAAGATTTTAGAAAGACTTTTACGTATCGAATTGTAACTAAGCTATTAACATAAGTTGCTATAAATCCATAAACTGATATTGTTATTGATTATTTCAAAGTTTTGGTATTATTTAATACAGTTGTTTCACTGTAAACTAAATGGGATTCTTATGAAAAATTAATTAAACTTTTATGTAATATAATTAAATAGATTTTTTGAAATATCGAATAGTAATAAACATTAGTTATTTCTATAACCTTTAAATACATACATTGCAATCAAATTGTATTTATATGGGATAGTTACAGTGGGTCCAAAAAGTATTGGCACGCCCTGTTTTTTCAATTTAATTCTTATACAGTGAGTGTCAAAAGTATTCGGAGTTCACTACCATTCCGTAATTTACTTGCTTTTAACTTATTTTTTTATGTTTTCAAGGAGTTGTTAACCACTTTATAATGTTAAAAGGAAGGTATACAATAGCTAAAACCAAAATTTACGCCAATAATCATTTTATTTTGAACATTTATTTGATTAGAAATTAAAAACAATGTATGTCAATGGTGCCAAAAGTATTCGGAATTTCGTGGTTTCCTTGTTATATTAGTGCAGCGATCATAAATAAACATCCTGTTGGTAAAAACTTTTGTACAATTATAGATTTTAGCCACCTAGGAATTGATCTTACTAATTAATTGATTGTTTGGTATGAAATAATATCCCACTCAAGCTCTTACTGTTTCTTGACGCCATTTTTATTTTGAATATCGTATTTCCTGATTTTCCTTTTTAGTAAGACCCAAAAATAGTTAATTGAATTTGAAAGAAATAATGGAAGAGGCATTTAGAGAACTTTTTGAAAATTTTGCAGCAACTAAATATGAATAGATAACGTATATATGTCCAGAGTCATGGTCGCTGGCATGTTAATAATTTGATTTATTCCTAATTTTTCTTCTACTTTTAATTCTAGCTTTTCATGCTTAAAAAATACACAAACCTATCAATAATTCTGTCCATGAATCCAATATATTAAACTTTTTCAAAGAAAAACGCACGTAACTATCACTGACCGCTCAAGGTGTTTTACTATAGCATACTAAATTCTTTATTTGGTTTCCTCTAAACCATAATCTTTTCATAAGAACCATGTATTTTAGTATATGAGTCGTCTGTAAACATTTTAATTCACCAACCTTCTCTTTAAAAAATGTCACAAACATTCAGCCTATTCTCTTATTTAATTGCCTGCTGATAGACGTTTTCCGTACTTCTTGTACCATGTTTTCCTTTTCTTAAAATTTTTTTAGAACGCAGCGAACAGTTGAAAAACTTATTGTGTATCCAGACGTTCTGGAAAATTCATAAATAAGCTAAGGTTTACTCATTTGAGGTATTGTTTTTATATTTGATGAATAATCAGTCTTTCAGTTTTAACATTTAATATTTTTTGGACTCTTACTTTTTTGCTATTATATTTTATTATTATATTGTCAACACTGTACATAGCCATCCGTATATTCTCATCAATTTTTTTCAACATCTCAACTATTTCTCATTAGTGTTAACGTGTGAACGTGATAAAAATTATTCGAGGGCGTTGTACGATCGTTGCGTTTTTATTTTAGGGCCTTATTTAAATAAAAAAAAAATCTTTTAATCTTTGGGTATATCATACATGAGAGAGGAGAATCGCTTAGAACATAAAATTATGTCGAAGATTGGTGAGAATATTAAAATTTGAAACCATTAAACTACAGGATATTACGATTTCCGAATAGTTTTGACATTGGACGATCTTGTAATTATACCTTATTAATCGGATATTTTTTAAAAAAATAAACTTTTCGGTTTCTGGTCAGTGATTTTTCTTTATGGGAGTCTCTTTTAAAGATTTAGGAGTGAAAAAGTATTATATAAATTAATAGTTGTGAAATATACTAATTAAACGAAAAGAAATACGAATTCCGAATACTTTTGACACTCACTGTAGTATGTAACTTATTATTGAGTAAAACATTTTATTTTTGAATGGACATCAAAAACCATTGATGTAGTAAATACAAAAGGAAATAATTAAGGTAGAAATGAATGGGGAAAATAAATTGTAAAAATCTATGTCAAAAAAGTATTGGCACAGCCTTTATTAATAAAACAATATTCAGTTTAAGTAAATAAAAGCCTTTAATATTTTTTATTATTCCTTTGCCATCGATTATAGTCTGTTATCTTCTTTACATCGTAAAAACAAGATTTTCCGTGACCTCAGGTCCAATTTTTCCCATTCCTCCTACACATCTTTTAACAAATTTTTTTGAAGAAATTTTGTGTTTTCTTACATTAAAATCTAAAATATACCATAAATGTTCTATGGGATTTATATCCGGAAACTGAGGAGGTGTTTTTAAATGTCTCCGTACATTGTACAATTACGATTCCAGCAATTCAAACATTCTTCGATGCAAAGGAGATAACAAGCTATAATTTATGGGAAAGGAATAATGACTTTTATTTACTTAGGACATTTTTTTATTAACAAATAGCTGCGCCAACACTTTTTTTACTTTTTTTTTCAATTTATTTTCCTGATTCATTTCTACCTTAATTATTTAAATTTTGTTTCGGCTATATCAATGGTTTTTAATGTCTATTTAAAAATAAAATTTATTACTCAACTATAAGTTACATATTTAATAAGAATTAAGTGGAAAAACCCGGGTCTGCCAATACTTTTTTGGAACCACTGTAAATTTGTCCTTATCTGTGCTTCACTTTAAAATAGCAATCTAATAAACTGAACCAATTTTGATTAATATTTTTTATTCCTGCCGATGATTAAATATAAAAGTGAATAGACCTTATAAATTATTTTCTTGGTGATTGCAGTTTACTTTACGGTACACTAAAACTCCAAATCGGTCTTACTGAGATTTTGTAAACGTAAATGACACTTTCTTACCGTGTGGTGGATGTCATTACTTCCACATTAGAGCGCGGGATGTATTGCACTGGAGCCTTTCTTGACGTAGAACAGGCATTTGTTGGTGTTTGGCACCCAGGACTGCTATATAAACTCCGGAAATTCCTCTCTCCTACATACTTCCTAATTATTCATTCTTACCTCTCAGAATAACTTTCAAAGTCAACCATAACCTTTCATAATCATCCATATTTTCTCAGTCCGCAGGCGTACCTCAGGGTAGCATCTTAGGCCCAATCCTTTATTCCGTTTATACAGCTGACATTCCAATCCATCCTAGCACTGTTCTCACTACTTGCGCCAATGACACATGTGTGTTATCCGTAAGTAGTGACCCAATGGTTGCATCACAATTCCTACAGTCTCACATCCAATCCATTGAAGAATGGTGTCATAACTGGAGAATTAAAATCAAATTACCTTTACCCTTCGCCGCAAACTTATGAATACCTGTCCTACTGTATCCTTTGGCCACATTCCATTAATCCCCGTTGAACAGATCCGCTATATTGGACTCCATCTAGATAAGCGCCTTACTTGGAATCCTCACACTAGACTGAAACGACAAGAAACTGCCTGCAGATACCGCTTACTACAACACTTACTAGACAAAGATTCAAAACTCTCTATTTGCTACAAAAGACTCATTTACATCACGATTATCCGACCTATTTGGACCTATGGCATTGATCTATGGGGGTCCACTAAGATATCAAACTCCTCCCGCATCCAATCCTTGCAATCCAAAATCGTACGAAAATTCCTCAATGCTCCTTACTTTGTAACTAATAAAATCATCCATAGAGACCTAAATATCCCACTGCAGACTTGTCCCGCGACCGATACACCTCCTTTAATCTAAGGGCCATTTCCTTTTCAGGCGCCTCGGAGGGTTATCCGGAATTGAATAGGAAGAAAGGATTGAAACTAGTGGGTTAGAGTGAGAACGGAGTTTGTCATGAAAGGATTGATATCTTGTCCGGGCAAAATCAGTAACATAGGGAGCATTAAGGCCTTTATGGATGAGTTTATTCGTGACAAAGCTCCTTACGTAGAGGATTTTACGGAGGATTTTGGATTGTAAGGATTGGATGCGGGAAGAATTTGATGGTATAGTAGAGCCCCAGAGCTCTACTCCGTAACTCCAGATTGGTCTTATAATAGTAATGTAGTTCAGAGAAAGGTTTGACCGTTTGTCTAGTAAGTGTTGAAGTAGCCCAAAGCGGCAAGCAGTTTCTTGTCGTTTTAGTCATGTATGAAGATTCCAAGTTAGGTGTTTGTCAAGAAGGAGTCCTAGGTATCGGATCTGTTCAACAGGAGTTAGTTAAGTGTTATTAAGGGATACTGTAGGGCAGGAAGTTAAAAGTTTACGACGAAGGGCTAAGGTTTTTTGAACGGATTTGTTGGAATTAATTTTTATTCTCAGGTTCTGACAACATATTTCTAGGTCTTTGATGAGGGCTTTCAGGGTATATGCGGCAATGAATTGATCTTTATGAACTGACAACACGCAGGTGTCATCAGCATGGGTAGAAAGGAAAGTGTTAGGATGGGTTGGGATATCAGCTGTATAGACTGTGTATAGGAGTAGAATGGGTCCCAGGATACTGCCTTGAGAAACACCAGCAGTCTGTGTAAAAAGGGATGAATAAGAACTACTGTGATTTATTTTAAAGCATCAATCAGAGAGGTAGGATTGAACAATCAGGAAGTATGTTTAAGTTAATTTAGTATGTGTGTAGGAGGAAGAATTTATGGATTTCGTACAACAGTCCTTGGTGCCAGACTCTAGCAAAGGTTTTTGAGTACTAGATTACTTTTTTGTAAGAAGTCGCCAAACTCCAGTATACTTGTATTACCTACATATGTTAAGAACGGGTTTCATTCATTTTGAGGCTATTAATAACTTATTTAGGCTATCTTTTCTTTCATATTATTAATTTTAAAATCGTTTAATTTAAACTCTTCGGATCAATATAGGGATCTATTATTGTATTTTTTTACTCATAAAATCACATTTACTAATGGTGCTATCGATTTTAACACCGTGCCCTTGCTCTATTTTAATCTATAAAATTCTATTCTATGGCCAAAAGTAGCGAGTTGAAACCTGGCATCATATTTTGTTTAATTGCTGAACATTTATTTGTATTTATTTTGTCTACTTAATTTTGTTATTGTATACGTTTACTTATTTTTATTTTATTTTATGTAATTTGACTTTCCTTTTGTTTATATTGTAAATATTGTATGAATGAGATCCTGTAGCACTATTATTATTGTCTATTAAGACAAATTGTAATATATACGAATAAAAAAAAAAAATATAAAAAAAAAATTGCTGAACCAAAATTGAAAAAAATATTACATCCCTTTTGAAGGATGGAATAACTAAGGATTTTTTTACTCCTTTCAAAAAATTCTATAGCCTTTTACCGGATAGGAAAGCGTGAGCATAGGTATAATATATAAATCCTTAACAACTTATAAAACCTTAATTAAGGGTCACTGGTGGTGGTAGGTGGCTAGTACAGTAGCTATATATGCCCACGGTCAGGGGTTCAAACCCGGAAGAAGGTTCTATCATATTTTTTCCAACCAAATTCATACATTTTTGCATCTCTTTCAAAGGACGCAATAACGAATAGTTATTTACTCCTTAAAAAATCCTACTGTCATCTAATGGGTATGAACTCGCGATGTGGGGTATATTTTATCCTTATTAAAAATGTTGGTTAAAAATTAAACAAAATAAGATATGAACGCCAGCCGGGTTTAAACCAGCGGTTTTGGGCGTAAAATGGTGCATATCCACGTCACCGCAGGAGGCCCTCAAGAGATTTAATAACAGTTAATAAACATTTTATAATAAATTGCTATACTCTTATGTAGTTGTGTGTAAATAATAAACCATTATATAATAGTTTGCAGCGGTTTTTTTTTCTACTATTTGTAAATTATATTTTGTTATGTTGAGTTATTCTTATCTGGGTTGGAATATAGACTGAACGGTATTTCTATAGGAGAAAATACCCCAACCTTTTTCTACCTGGAAGAACATTTATGTAATCTGACACTTGGAGACCACCATGTGTTTTTCGGGTTCTTTTATTCAATAAACATTGTATATTGTATAAAGATTGATAATAATATATATTTTTTTAAATATTTAAGGTATTGATATTTACAACTGTACAATGTATCTATACAATATAACTGTAAAATACATCTAATAAATGTGATAAAAATTATACTGTCATGATTCACATGTAGAGATACCCATTGGCAGATCTAAAAACAACTATGCTAAACTAAAAGGTCTCGGAGCCATCTTCTTTTCAGAAGCCTAGGAGGATCATTATAGATTGTAGAGGTAGTAAGGTTTGAAACTAGTGGATTAGAGTGGGGATAGAGTTTGTTATGAAAAGAGTGGCACCTGTCTCGGGCCATGCCTGGAAAAAAAGTTTTGAGTATATAGAAGTATAAAAGCCATTTTCTGACAAATTTATTTTATTGACATCTTAAAAAAAGGCTTTAAAAAAACTAATTTTGATTTTCTTTCTTCTGCTTTTCGTTTAAGAATCATGATCATTTTTTTATGTCTTCTACTCCTAAGAATCAGGCGAAAAATCATCATTAATTGATTTCGAACTTTAATATTTAAAAAAATAAAAAGAGATTTTTTTTTTATTTCCAAAACCGTTTTAGTAAAAAGCTAAAGAATTATGTTAATTATTTGTTTTCGACATAAAATTGATCCCCTATGTATGAATAAAATATGCTGTGGGGCAGATTTCACATTCTTACCCGGCTAAACCTTTTGTGCGCTCTTTGCAAAATTCAATTGAATTGCTACATTTAATTTTTACTCATCGATAAAACATTTACCTGCCAATTTATTACCGCGACATCCGAATTCCTTACACTAAACACGATAAAGACGAATCCGGGCCCACATGTCCCTATGAAAAGAAAGACTCAAACAGCGACTGAAAGTACTGTACTCTCTTTTATCCAGATCTTCAAAGTTAACTCAACAGAAACTGAATAAATATACCTACTTAAAGCTTATTTTTTTCTTCATAACAAATTGAATTACTCAACATTTTTTTTAAATTTATTACCTCGTACGGCGGACAAACTATTTTTTCGTTAATTCGGTTCAACGTAACTTAAAACAGAAGAGCTATAATGTGGAGGTTTTTTTCTCGATCGATTACAAATATTCATTTTTAAAAATAATGGAACAAATTACGGAGCATAGAAGACTAACTTTTTAAGCACTGAGATATATTAGTTACGAGAAGTCAGTTCAATATTAAATTGGATATATATATATATATTTTTTTTTTTTTTTTTTTTTTTTTTTTTTTTTTTTTTTATTACTTTCACTAGTCGGTATTGGAGTCGCTAAAATTTTCGAATTCCAGTTTTCAACTGTAATACAGGTTTTAGGGTTTCTTAAGACCAAATGACCTAATCAAAAAGTGTGTGTGTGCGTGTATGTGTGGTAAGTCTAGCGAGAAAACTCCTACGAGTCACAGTATTTTAACTTTTAAGACAACTATTCGTCGTAGATGTTACAGAAACTATTTACCTTAATCTTCTGACAGGAAGTGCAACTTAATACAAGGCATTTTAATTTTTTTTACAATTTTATCAAAAAAGATTTTCGACTAAACAGGCAATATCGATGTGAAATTGAATGGGCTGTAATATCATGTAGGTTCCATTCTGATTGAAACAGAATCTAATTTATCTCCATCTAATTTACCATTAATTTTGTAAATTCGAAAACATCAACGAACATCTAACGAAAGAAGCACAAATTATTTTTTTTTTTTTTTTTTTTTTTTTTTTTTTTTTTTTTTTTTTTTTTTTTTTTTTTTGGGGCATATTAATGGTAAAGTATACTTACAATAAATCGTTAGAAAGCTAAAGACTTAAGAAAAAAATATATTATATATACAAAGTTGAAAAAGGTAATGGAGAGTGAAAAAAACGGAACAAAATCAACTTATGGTTGTAGATAAAAATATATAAATTATTTAATTAAACACAAGTTTCTTTTAAAACTAATTAATGATGTAAGTAATTAATGTTTTTACCTCTTTCATCTCTAACTCTATTAAAAAATCCTTAACTTGATTTTAACAGCGGAGGTAAGTGAAAGTTGTGTGTTGCATGCACCGAATTTTTCACATTACTTGTTGACTATTTGTCCATATTGATAAATGTTTCATTTTAATAGTGTGGCTCTAACTATTCGTGTAGTCAGTGAAAAAATAATAATTAACACAGATTAGTAAAATAAATACATAATCATGACAATCTCAGCCCTACTAGTAATTGACATCATTAAATAATAGAATAGATACTTGGTTTATTTAAGGATAATAGTTCGTAGAATCGAACCTGATCCTTATCTGTCCTTATTAGAGTAAATTGGTGAGCCGGTGTTAGCTTTGTTGTAATATCGATGTCAGGTATCGATATCTCTTGACCCATTGTAATCGAATTCCTTGACTCTGTTACGATTCCCCCACACAGTGATTACCTTGCAAATTGAATAATAATAAAGGTCATTTGTTTAATTACATTTATAAATATAAAAATAAATGATTTTAATTCTTTATCATTTGATTTTTTTAATAAAATCTAATGCTCGGATCACACTACTGAATTTAAAATTAAAAAATGTTTAAAGAATTAAATATAGTTTCGATGGAAACATATCTTTGAGATTAAATAACCTTATAATATAAATTATTATCAACAACAATCACTAAGTTGTATTCGCTTTTCATCACTTTTCATTACCTTATACAACTTTGTGTATAAGATAATTTTGTTTCTAAAATCTATAGTTTTCTAACGGTAATATACACATTTAAAACCTGGATAGGCAAAATTTAGGACTCCCACTGTAGCATCGTCCGATTAGCCACAGAAGCATAAAGTGATGTTAAATAAATAAACAAACAAACAAACAATGTCAGGTTCGGAAATGTTTTTCAGGTATTTTCAGATTTTGACATTGTAAGTTCCTTTTTAAGTTTTGTATTTTGAATGATGGTTTATATTAATCTTAAAGTATTATGTAAAATGTGAAATAAGATAGATATATGTACATAGTTCATAGTTTTAACTGCTTTTGTAGTTTCTAAATAAACATGTCCCTGAAAGCGAATGCTGTATTGAAAATATTCCTTTTTAACTACCTGAATTTATACCAAGACATATAATAAACATACAATACATTTTTCGGTTATAACGAATTCTTTTATAACGGAAAGCGAATTTTTTGTTCCCTTGGAGTTTGTTAAAACGAGGGTTTACTGTGTGTGTTATTTTGTGATGCACAATTAATATTTAAATCCTATACACACTCTTTTTACTAACACTCCTTATGCGCATACTAGTGTTTCTTAACATTCTCAACTCTAATCCATTCTCCATGATAGCTTTTTATTGTGCTGTTGAATCAAAGGAAAAAATAAAATAAAAAATAATTAGTGCTTCAAATGAGTGATGTAGTTAAATTGCTTGGAATCAATGTTCGACGAATTTAACAACCTACAACTTTTATTCCAGATATTTCGCCAAAAATTACAAAGGAGGCAGAATCTGAAAATACCTGAAAAACATTTCCGAACCTGACATTGTTTGTTTGTTTCTTTAACGTCACTTTATGCTTCTGTGGCTAATCGGACGATGCTACAGTGGGAGTCCTAAATTTTGCATATCCAGGTTTTATTAGGATAGGGATCTTTAACGAGTACCTGACATCGCACAGGCTCGGGACCACCATTACGTCCCCTCCGAAGGACGGCATATCTAAGGATTTTTTACTTCCATTAAAAAATCCTAGGATCACCTGCGGGTTTGAACCTGTGACCTTTGGCATAGGAAACTGTTATGCAAGCTACCCAGCTACAAGTGACCCCTTTTAGGTCTTTAATTCATTCTTTAAGTATGGCTACTTAACCTGAAACACCTTGTATATTACTTCCACTTACCCTATATATAAAATATATAGTAAGGGAAAGTATTGCCATCGGGAAAATTTTCAAATTCGAGTTTTCTCCAAAAATGCACGTTATAGGGTCCCTTGAGTCCAAATGACCAAAAAAAAAAAAAAAAAAAAAAAAAAAAAAAAAAAAAAAAAAAAAAAAAAAAAAAAAAAAAAAAAAAACCTGTACTACTACAACCCATGAAGGGTCTTGAGCTCAGTACATATAGAGATTCGTACTGTTCTAGGCCAACGGCAATCCAATGAGGTGATAAGGCCTTAATCGCGCTCAGCCGCCAGGTTTTTCCCCAATTATTTTGGGTACCCACTTTATAGAGGCTGGGTCGGCCGCAGGAGGGTCTCCATACCCTAGGGCCGCCCCCCGACTGAATTAACAGAATAAATAATATTCTGCCATAGCCGGGATTCGAACCCAGGACCCAGAGCACAGCAGACTAGCGCTCTATCCACTAGACCACGCCGCTCCTCCCAAATGACCAAGTCCCACAAAAATGATACGTGTGGGTGTGAGGTAATTCTAGCACAAAAACATAAAGCCGTTCGAAACTGAAATTTTATATTTAGGACAACTCCACGCCCAAGATGTTACAGCAACTTTTTGTTTATAGTCCAATTCATACCATGCTTTTTGCACCTTTTTACGATTTTCCCAAAAACGGCAGTAAAGATTTTAGTTAAACACTATATTGATGTAACATTTAATTGTATTTAATATGATGTAGGCTTTCTTCTGTTTGAAATAGTCTGACGGCTTAAATGCCAATATTTTAATTTTTTTTTACTCTAAAGAGTAATTTTGTAGATTTTAAAAATTAGGCACATCATCTAGTTAGCATTGATAAATATGCAAGTTGAGCTAATTTGATGAAAAGCTCAAGAAGAAAAAGTTCAAACATCTTTTGTTATGCAATTTTCTTGAATTTGAACAAGAAATAGATGTATACTATACCGCTGGATAGCTAAAAAATCCAAAAAAAAATATATATATTATTTATTACACGAAATTGTAAAGGTTAATAGAGAGTGATGAAAAGCCGATAAAATAAATTGATTATTTTAGATAAAAGAGTAATATATTATTTAATAAAGCGTATGTTTCTATTGAAATGCAATTTTATTTGTTCTTTAACAATTTATTTTAACAACGAAGGTAAGTAAAAGTCGTGTGTTTTTTGTAGATTTTTTTTTCTTATAAATTACTTTAGATAAAAAATATAAATGGAATTTTTATCTAAAATAAATACGGATTTCACAAGATGGTTAACGAAATTTGTTTTAATTTATAGTAGATTATATTTTACCTCTTACCGAACCAGTCAATGAACATTACGTTGATGTCAATTAATTAACAGATAAACCAAATAGTCATCAATTGTATGAAATGGGACTGTAATCGACTTTACGTTACGTAAGCCTTCACGTGTCATGGGACCATTAGAGTTAAACCGGACAAGGATTATTATTACACCACTAGGGACACAATAACAGTTTGTGAAATCGAATAGATGGAGATAACATGAATCAAAGGATAGCAGGTATAAGAGGATTAATTCAATAAAATAACAATTTTTTTATTTTATTTTTTTTTTATTATCTGGGATCTCCTCCTGGAGTATTGGGTCGCACAATTTCTCACAAGACATGAGAGCTTCAGGAACAAACTTTCTGGAAACTCATTTTAACATTGGAAGAAGACTAACCAGGAGGATTGCAGGCATTGGATGAGCTCAGTAAATGGAATATCTAATTAAACGAAGTTAATTAGCAACAGTAACTTGCTGGCCTATTCGGTAAGTATATATGTATTTTTTTTTTACAAATATTTTTATTAAGTAGTATTACAATCTCTCCCAATTTGGACATCAATAATAGTGGTTAAAGATAACATTCATACAATATTTACACAGCAATAAAATTACAACAAAATATATCTACAATAAAAATCAATAAACTGTTAACAAGTCTAAAAATCATTCAACCTACATTAGCACATTGAGTGAGAATCTAGCAGTGCTACAACTCCAATTTTTACATATTACAAAGGTCGCGAGGCACTACCGTTTCACCTTCTTGGGACAGTAAGGATGTGTGGAGCTGGAAAGGATTGAGCTAGAGATTGGTGTGATGGTTAAGGTTCTGATGGAATTTGGAGAATTTTGATGGAATAAGATCTAAAATAAATGGAATATTTAGGTTGTGGTGTAAGGTATGGTTGGTTATATAATAAGGAGCATTTACCATTGTTGGAAGGACTTTGGATTAAAAGGTTTGAATGCGTTTGATGTTACCTGGACTTTGCCCGGTAGTTACCACATACACACACACAGACTTTTTTGAGGGACTTGGTTATTTGGACCCTAAAACGTGTATTTCCGTTGAAAACTGGAATTAGAAAATAGATGAGGAAGATGGTTGGGGTTGCGTTCATAAATTAAAAACACACATTTAAAATAAGTGTTACTTTAATTATGTGCCGACGTTTCCTGTTATTCGTTATTATTATTTATATTCGTTATTACCTAATCGTCATTTATCATCGTCATCCGTTATTACTTAATATCTTTTAATCTTCACCTCGTCACTATTTCTTACAATTTTATCAAATACTCATAAGTAATAACTCAAGTAATAACTTTTGGCTATTTTTTAACAATCGAATTAGTAAACATAACTTAGCTTCTTGGAAAAGTCCTAACGGACATTCTAGTTCTCATATTTTCCGTTCCACGCAATGAGCGTTTTTTAAACTGGGAAACATCACTCCTTTAGGCAGCGTCTTCAGGTCTAGTCAAGTATGTATCTTTTTTCTTATTGATAAGGATCTTTTTTCATCGCCCATTTCTTTCACCCTCTTTCCATACTCATATATTTCTCCGTTACATATCCTGACATATAATTATTAGTTTAATATTACATTATTTTAAAATTTAAATTATTTTTTATTCATACTGTTTCTCTTTTGAAAGGACTATGTTCTTTTTTATATATTACCTATACTCTTAACTATGTTTTTAATATATTACCATCATATATCACTTCAAAATTGTTAATATTTAAAATTTTAATTGTTCAAATATTTTTCCTTTGTCATTTTTTTTCATTTGCTTAGTCTCTCTTTATATATTCTCATTACAATATTATCATCTCAATTATGTTTACTTCCATACTTTATAACTATCATCTTAATTTTGTTTATTTCCATACTTTATAACTGTCACCTTATTTCCATACTTTATAATTGTCATCTTATTATCATTTTACATTTAATTTTATTTATGTTCCCATAGTTTATTACTGTCATATTATCCCTTCATGGGATGTAGTGGTACAGGTTTTTTTTTTTTTTTTTTTTTTTTTTTTTTTTTTTTTTTTTTTTTTTTTTTTTTTTTTTTTTTTTTTTTTTTTGGGTTATTTGGACTCAAGGGACCCTATAACGTGCATTTCTGGAGAAAACTCGAATTAGATAAATATTCACGATCGCAATACTTTCCTTACTATACATAGGTAAGTGAAAGTAAAATTTTGTTTACTCTTTAATTCAATTTATTTATTTTTTTAAATTGATTATAAAGACGGGGGTAAGTGAAAGTCTTGTGTTAAGCTCACCAGATTTTCTAATTTTTTATTCATTATCCGGGATTTTTTTTTTCTTTTGCAAAGGTTGATTTTTGAGAAACAAAGTATATATATATATATATATATATATATATATATATACAAGTTCTTTAATGAATAGAGGTACTAGTGCAGTACGTGTCTAGTCTAGGTAATAGTGTTAAAAATACGTGCACCACATTTTTTTGTTGTTGCAGAAAAACACTGTTTATTTATCAGCCTTTCCTCGAGTCATGGGACAGCCCCATTGAGCTAAGTGTGACAAATCGATAGGGGTGTGATTAATCGATATTAGGAATTATGCAGGAGCAGTGGGGATGGGGGGAAGGTAAGATACAAGGAATTGAGCGATGGGCGGTAGGGGCCAGGTGGGAAGGCCGCCCCATCACTCAGTCCTATCTACGGTCGACTATCGCCTTCTCCTACACCTCTGCTCTCTGATAGTTACTGCGATAGTATATACTTGTCATAGATAACCCCTATCGGGAGGGGATGAATGGATTGGCTATAATTTTATTAAACCGCAAGGTTCGGAGCAAAACCAAGATTTAATTACATTACTATGTATACCGCTGTTTGTTTATAGGATTTGAGGCACATGAGGAAAATGTCGAAAACAAGGATAATAACTACTTTCATCCACATTCTTACTTTCGTAGGTCACTGATTCTTATAGGTTCAGAGGAAATCTGGGCTTTAAATAATCCAGCTGTTTTAATTTTTTTTTTTTTTAAGGAAATTTAAGAAATTTCATTAAATTTTTTTTACTTTTTTTTTTTTTCTAAGCCCCATGGGAGTTGGGGGTTGAAAATCGGCATTATAGGAAGGAATATTGGATCTCTTTTTCTGCATTACATGCATTATAAGAGGGGAGAGAGGATACAAAAATTTTCGGTATATGGGAGCGAATGGGAGTCACGTCTAGTGATGGGGCTCACTAGTCTTTCTGAGTCAGTTAGTCAAGTTATGGTTTCTCAGTCTAGTCTGAGGGTCCGTACATAGTCTTGCCAGCGCTGTGGCCGTCCTATCGGAGTCAGTGTGTTAAACAGTGGGTACGTGCAGTACCGGAGACTATCAAAGAATTTTATATGTCTCCGGGAGATGAACTCTGTCACGGTCGGAAGTTCGAAAGTGTCATGTATTTGGTCTGTCTTCGTCCTCTGTAGAGAAGTATGCCTCACTATTCGTCTCAGCACTCCATTTTGAAACTGCTGGAGCTTTTTTGCTATAGTTGGTGATATATTAGTTAGCATCGGTGCTCCGTATAGGAGGGCCGGTCTAATTAATGATTTATATATTAATATTTTCAGGCGGAGGGATAGATTCGGTGACGTTAGTAAATGATTTAGTCGATAGGACTTGGTCCTAGCCGAGCTAATCTTTTTGAGGCAGTGATTAGACAATCTGAGGTGCCTGTCAAGAGTGATGCCCAGGTAAACGATCCTACTGGCCGGCTTGTTTTTGATTCCCGCTACCTCGTAGGTCTTCGGTAGACGGCGCTTATTCTTCTGGAAAGAAAAAAATAATACAGTCGGTCTTCTTGGGATTAACTGTAATATTTAATCTCTCCAGCTTTTTTGTTATCTCATTACCCTTAAAAAAATCAAAGAGCAAACTGTTTAAGAAAATGGCTAATCGTTTATATTCCACGGATATAGAAGCTATTAAAAATTCCTCTTACAGTAAAATATATCGCCATATAACCAACTTCTAACTGGGAGAAGAATATTTAAATCTTAGATGCTATATAAACAAAATGAGGTTAATCACTCAACTAAGACTGACAGGCGAGAAATCACAGAGGATTATCGTGAATGGATTATATTATAAATTTGAACCCAACATGACGCCCTCTATGTAATACCGATGGTTATGATAATATTCAACATTTTCTAATATCTTGTCCAGTTTAGATCCAGTCAGAAAATTCTATTTATTTAAGTATGTTATGAAAAATTTTAATTTAGAAGATTTATTAACAATTGAGACGTTAATTTCCAAAAGGTACTAAAGGACATTTTTTACGAAATTTATATTTTTACATATTTATATTCTCCTCATTTAGTTTTATCTGAATCTTAAATTTGATTGTATCTAATGAACACTCAAGTATTTTAATAACGCGATTTAGAAAAGCTATTAATTTCTTAAGGTACTAATTACACATTTAGTTTCGTTCTAAATCATACTAAAACATTTCATTTCATAACTTTAATATGATGTTATTAATATAGTAAAAAAAACAATTCTATAATTTGATGCGAAAAGAATCGAATTAGCTGGTTTAATAATATGATAACGAGAGATTTTGGCGCTTCCTGTAAAATTTCCTAGAATGGATATAGTACCTTTTGGAAATCAACGTCTCAATTACCAACTACAAGAAGTCGAACGATTTATTTTTGTTTTCAATAGGGGCTTTAAAGATTAGAAGTTTTGTTACGAAGGGCTAGTACAAAATTTATAGGCATTTGTTATGTCATTACTTTCTGTTTATATAAATTTGTTATCAAGATATTTATTATTTAAAACTGTTTTTGTTCGTTTTTCTTAAGTTTATTGTTATATATTTTTTTAAGTTTCTTTGTTTATTATTTTATCAAGATTTGTATTCTTAGTTATTTTGTTAAGTGTTATTTATTTTTTCTTATAATGTCGTTTCTAAAGTAGTTAGCTCAACTCCTATTTCAATATTTATAATATTTCCTTACTAAATGTAAAAAATGATTTTGTCTAAATGAAATAGAGGCCAAACCTCTTGCTAAAAGATGTAAATTTTAAAAGCAATACAAAATTATTATTATTATTATTATTACTTTCATCCACATAATCTAGCACTGATAACCAATTATTATTTTTTTTATTTTTTTATTTTTTTTTTATTTATTAATTTAAAGAAATTTACAACTGTATTAAATAAATACAACAAGTAAATAGGCTTTATATATGATTAGTACACATGATAGTCCTGAGAAGAAACTACCCATTGGTAGCACTCCAATGTCTTATGTTAGAAGGTCTCTTGGCCATCTTCTTTTAAGGCGCCTCGGTGGGTTGTCGGGAATAGATACGGAGGAGAGGTCACGGATAAGCGGGTTTGAGGCAGGGGGTCATAGGCTTACGACGTAGAGTGCTGGTGATTTGATGGGATTTATTAGGATTTATTTTGATTCTCCAGTTTTGACACCATTCTTCAATGGCTGATCCAATTATTATTAAATATGAAAATTCAGTTTCGTAAAACTTCCTGTTGGACACAAATACACACACAAACACATACAAATACCTTTTCGCGCGACCTGGTTATTTGGACTAAGGAGACTCAAGAACGTGTATTTCCTCTGAAAACTGAATTACTTATTATTTGATTATGGATCTGATAAAGACGTATGAATAAACCAAGCTTTAACATTTAGTGTTTTCGTCGTAAACCTATGACATCCTGCCCTGCAGTTTCCTTTAATGATATACCGCTTTTCCAGGTGAAACAGATTCGCTATCTAGGACTTCTTCTTGACAGGCGTCTAACATGAAATCCCCACACAAAACTGGAATGGCAAGAAACTAACTGCATAAATGACACCTCTCCGACCGTTTCCTAAACATAGCAATCTCCAGGTCCTTCTATTCTTAAATATCTTCTGCTATGTTTTTGACCGGCTGCTTTTCTAAGGCAGCGGTAGCTTCACTAACTAACTTACTAACTATATTTAGTCAATATATAAACTATATTTAATGATACTATGGATCTCCTTTCCAAAGGTATCGTGTTTACCAATCCAATAGGTGGCATGCAGGGTAAGATTAAAATAAACAAGATTCAATTAATACATTACTATAATTATTAATTTACACATATAAGTTATATTAACCCATTGCCTAGAACTCTGATTGAGAATACTGAGGGACATTTTACTACCTTTGCCATACAATATTACAAATAACAATATACCTTTGAAACACTTAACCGGCTGGCGAATGTGAAATCAGTCTTAGGTCCCCTTTCTTGGCATCATCCTCCAGCTGCTCTCAGAACCCCGACGGCCACCTCCTCTTCTTGTAGGTGGAACCCGACTCACTCTTCTTGAGGACCAAACTTGCCTACCTCCTGGTTCGAATAAGACTGCCCTGCGAATCTTCTCTCTCATCCTCGTCATCTCGGTTGGGCTGACATGGGAAGTACCCCGGTTGGCGGTACAGCCCTTGTGATCTTATTTTTATCTTTTGACCACCCTTAATATTCTTGTAGGCTGCCGCTGGGGGAAACTACCAGAGGTTTCTGGTACCGCTGGGGGGCCCATACCGATGGGAAATCTAGGGGACTTGGTAAACACCTTTTGATGTTTTGCCGACAAAGGTTCGTTATCATTAATTGTTTAATATTAAAATTATTTAATAATTAACTCCCCTCAGTATCCTCAATACATTACACTTCTAAAAAAAAAAAGTTGCACTACGACCCATGTAGGGCCTTGAGTTCAGTATTTGGTAGAGATGCACTATTTCAAAGCCAACTGTCATGCCAGGACACACTTAATCGCCAGTTTTTTCTTTAAGTCGGATAGTAGTTTTGGGATGGTGAGAGTATATAAATCGAATAGGTTATTATTGTAATCGAGCGAGATTAGGAGTATGAAATTCGTTCGATGTGAAAATCTCAACGAACCCGCTGATTCAAAAAAACCCGCTGACTTGGCTCCTAATAATGATAATTTACCATAGTAAAAATTAACTGGTTCGTTTTTTTTCAATAATAAAAAAACGACAAATAATAATTTTCAAACGACAAAAAAAAAATCCCGAATAACAAAAAAGAATTAAAAATTCTGGTCCACGCAACACTGGACTTTCACTTACCTCCTTTGTATAATCAATTTAAGAATTATTAGATTTAATTAAAGAGGAAAATAAATTTTTAGTTATTTATTACCTAGAGTTCTAATCGAAACACGTATTTTATTAAATAATCTATTATATTATAGTGAACGACAATAATAATAGTGGATATAATTAGTTGACCGTTGAGAATTACTGAAGGAATTAAATCGGGTGGCGGTCATTAAATAAAACAACTGAATAGTTTCAACTATTTTATTGTTTGCCAACGTTTCGACCCCCATTGTGTCAACAATAAAATAGTTGAAACTATTTAGTTGTTTCATTTAATGACCGCCACCCGGATTAATTCCTTCGACAATAATAATATGTTATCGGCTTTTCATCACTCTCCATTAACTTTTACAATTTTTTGTTATGATAATATTTTTTTTAAATTTTTAGCTTTCCAACGGTATATTATACATCTATATAACTCATTTTATGTCCAAAAACACAAAAACTGCATACTAAATGTTTTTTTCCCTTTTATCCTTTATTTGGCAATCAAATGCGTCCAACTTGTATGCTTTCTCTAACCATCCACTTAACTATAAAAGGCTAATCTATATCACCATCATAAGGAGTTAAGCTTTGGGTCTCAACTAAACCATCAAGCTTTTCCTGTATACAATCCTTAAAATCCAAATTCCTTCGAAAAATCCTGAATGCTCCTTACTTCGTCACGAATAAACTCATCCATTAAGACCTTAATGTTCCATATGTTGCAGAGTTGGCCTGTACTAGGCAGCAATCCTTCCATGACAAACTCCACCTCCACTTTGACCCACTAGTTTCAATCCTTGCTTCCTCTTCCATTCCTGACAATCCTCTGAGGCGCCTGAAAAGAAGATGGGCCCGAGACCTCCAAGTTTAGATTACCTAGTAAATTTCTGCTTATGGGCATTTTCTCTTATTGTTTTTTTCATGTATTTTGTCTGACAGTTAATTTACTTGATGTATTAACTAATGCAGTTGTAAATTGCAATAAATAATAAAAAATAAATTTTTTAGTTAAGAAATTAGGATTTGACCAATACAAGGGTGTTATTGGTGTTGAAAATATTTTCACTCTAGTGAAAATTATTAACCATTAACGAGACTTCAGACTAGATAATGTTAGCTTCTATGCTACCACACTTTAGCTAGTTCGACGGCATACTTTGCCTCAAAATAGGCTTGATGATGGCAGCAGATTAGTTGAGTCTAGTAAACCAAGAGTTGAGGGCGTTTGTCTAGTTAATGTTAGACTAATTGAAATTGTCCAGAAGTTTCTTGTTGTTTCAGCCTTCTACCAGGATTTCATGTAAGTAGTTTGTATTGGTTACACAGCTGGAGGACCTTTAATAAACCGATAAGTTAATACACCGATAATATTATTATGTGTGGGTGTGTATGAATATATACACATTGCCAACATATACATTTAATGTATCTTGTAGTTCTACAATATTTATTCGAAAAACCACAGTGTTTGTTAAAGATGGAGAAGTTGGGGTCACTTATGGTATAGTGGTAAGCTTCACAGCCTTCTATGCTCGTGATCGCAGAATCATAACCGGCAGGTGATCCTAGGGTTGTTTAATGAAGTATAAAATCCTTGAGTACGCCCTCTTTCAGAAGGAACTTAATATGGTGGTCTCTAGCCAGCCTCTGTGACATGTTAAATGTTTTATACAATTTCCAATTTAATCTTACCCCGCACCAAAATCATTTTTAGTCTCCATCGTTAGATTATTTAATTCCTTAAGATTATTATTATTATTATTATTGTGTTTTATTCACAACTTCGTTGCTGCGCATCCAGCAAATGCGAGGTATTATTTTCCTCATGACCGCGTCCTATATTTTTAGTTAAAACGATCTCTCGGTCAACGTCTTTCAAGTATTCTTTTGATCTGCCTTGGTGACAGGGAGGAAGAAAGAGAAGAAACAAGTTAATTTGGATGGTGATGTGTCGGAGAACGAAACGTATTATATTTGTTTTGAATGTAAGAATTTACTGTTAAAATGTTTGTGTCATTACGTATCGAGTGAATCGAAACACACCATGGTGCGTGAACAATTTTTCGTAAAATTTGCTACTGCGTTGTTTGTATTTTGTTTGTGTGTACGTGTTTTGCTGAACCCCAAAGTTCTGCTCCGTATGCCCATATTGATCTCAGTAGAGTCGTGTATATTAGTCGCTTGTTTCTTAAATTTAGTGGTGGTGATCTGTGCAATACGGTTTGTATTCGGAATCACCAGAGACACGCATATAATCCAGTATTACACCGAGTTAAGGTGGCTTTATCCTCGTTACAGATGCCAGTATTTCCTAGCCTCCTTCCTCTACCAGGTTATCAGAACTCATCGTCCCAGCTACATCTTCCAATCCCTTCAATTTGAATCATCAATTCAGTCCCGTTCTACCAGATCCCGTCTTTCTGACCTCTACCCTCCTCCTCACCGTACTGCTGCCTTTGACAAGTCCTTTCTAGCCAAAGCAACCACTCTTTGGAATTCTATTCCTCCTGATATCCGTCAAGTAAGTACTGCTTCCTCCTTCAAATCGCTACTTTTCAACCACCTTCTCCTTACCCAGTCAAACAGACAATAACTTCAAACTGCAGATGCTATAAATACCAATTATTATTATTTTTTGTGTGTGTTTATATTACTCAAATTATCATTGATGAACCAGATATTTCTGTTTTTTTTTTGTTTTTCTTATTCCGAAAGTCTGACTTGTAAAGATGTACATATATTACTACCTTAATTATTTTTTTAGTTTAGTATTTTGTTATTCTAAGCCATGACCACACTGTTCCGGTCATCAATTATGTATGTTATTTTATTCTTAAGGGACTTTAGTCCCAGGATAATAAAGAAGTTTTTTTCATTTCATTTCATTTCATCTGTAATCCAATAGATGTGAAAGTTGTTTGTAACGTCTTGTTAATTCTTGTCGCTTGAGAATTAATTGCTTAAGATAGTGCCAGATTAATGTACAAAGGCTTATGATACATATGTCGAAATTGGTTAGGGAATATTACAAATCTAGCTTAGGCTTAATATAGTTTGTGTGCAAGATCGCTAGCGACTCAAATATTTATAAATAAATACATCAAGTTATATGATATTGTGTAAACCATAAAATATTCTACCAATCATACGTTGAAGGAGAGTTTTTTATTTTTTTTTATAAGAGGAGGATCATTGAATTAATATATATATATATATATATATATATATATATATATATATAAAATATATATATATATATATTAGTCGTAGGGAGTGATGACCCTACACTAAAAATAGCATCGTGAAGCGTGAGTGTAAACTAGCAGGAGTTTACACCTCGAGGCCCAGAGTCTACACGGCCTGTCGCGCCACTGAAAAAAAAAAAAAAAAAAAAAAAATATATATATATAACAAACAATGTAGAAAAATCGGTGAACCAACAAACGGACGTAGACGACCTAAACTTTTTTTATGCAAGTACTATTGATAGAATAAATGTATAAAGCTTTTAGCATCCCCACTCCAAGTTAGTCGCTCAAGAGATCACCTACAAGACGGCCGAAAACTGTTTAGTAAGTTAATACAAAAATATTTCCTTTCTTTTTGAATAAAGATATTTTTTATTTAATGATGCAACAGGTGTTTTTAAAAATTGATACTATTAAAAATTATGACGACACTGCTAATAAAGCGGTGAAATGAATAGATATATAACATGGTTATGCATGGTAGGTAACGAATTTATTAAAAATAAATTAAAATGTTGATATAAGATGTTAAAAATCTATAAATGCCATAAAAACTTTTAATTGATTACAAAGGCTTGAAAATGGCATTTGAGGCTGAAACGTTGCGATTTCTGAAAAATTAATAAATTTATTACAAAAATGTATCCAAGACTTTTTTTGTTGAGCGGCCAAAATATATATCGAACAAATATTCAACCAAAAGAACGCTTAAGACAATGATGAGAAAATAATAATTTCTTCATTTATTCTGGGAAAAGTCCTTTTAGAATAATACACATGAAAGTATATAAAGTGGTGCGAAGGAGAAAAAATACAGTGATAAAACAAAACTAATTTGGATGATAGTTTAAAATATACAATTATCCTTCTGTTCCTGTAAAGAGCTTTGACCAAAAAATAATCATATACAATCTCTATCAAATTAAAAAGAACTAAAAGAAAAAAAAGTAACTTCTATGGTTATAATATATATGTACAATAAACCCTTGGAAAGCTAAAGGATATAGGTGATAGTAGTACGTAATATTTTTATGTTGTTACATTATTTAATCTAAAATAACCGACATAAGTAAAAGTAGCGTGTTGCACGCACCAGATTTTTTATAATGTTTCTAGACATTTTCGTATGACCCACTTTCAGATATTGAGTTAATTACAAAATAATGTTAATTAGTGTAAATACAAGCTAATACAATTACACGCCGTTGTTAATTAATGATGTGTTATAACTGACAATAGTGGAGCAGCGTGATGAATCCTAGCAGGACCAATTGTGATGAGGGATGACCCGGGCCTTGAGCCAGGATTATGGTGATGGTGATGAATGGAGGGTGATTCTATGAAGCACAATATCAAGCTGTCTTTTTGTATCTTAGCTTGGTCATCTCCGGGCATCATCCTCACTCAGTTTTAATCATATCTGAAGGAGTTGGGATATTTTTTTTTTCAGGATAAAAATAGCTTAATGCTTAACTCGATACTTAACAGCAGAAGTAGTGTCAGTTGACGTACATAATATTATGAAACATACCGATAAATGAAAAAGTGCATAGTAAGGGAACTTACTGGGATCGTGAAAAGTTTAGAGGTAGAGCTTTCTGCGGAAGTACTAGTTTTAGGATCCGTTAAGTCCAAATAACAAAATGTTCAGCATTGAATTTTCATATTTATGAAATGTAGATATGAATCTTCCGCAATGACTTTTAATTAAATATATTGTTTTTGTCAACACTTTATTGGTATTTACAACTGTATTAACAAAAAAAAAATACATCAAGTAAATGTGATGTGTTATATAATACTATGGCATGATTATACATTTAGAAAAGCTTCCCATTGGAAACACTCTAAAAATATTCTAAACCAGAATGTCCCGGAGCCCTTTCCTTTTCAGGCGCCTAGGAGCATTATCCGGAATTGAAGAGGAAGAAAGGATTGAAACTAGTGGGTCAGAGTAAGAATGGGGTTTGTCATGAAAGGATTGATACCTGGTCCGGGCAAAATCAATAACATAGGGAACATTAAGGTCTTTATGGATAAGTTTATTCTACACAAAGTACGGAACGTTGAGGATTTTACGAAGGATTTTGGATTGTAAGGATTGGATACGGGAAGAATTCGTAGGTTTAGTGGAGCCCCAAAGCTCTACTCCGTAAGTCCAGATTGGTCTTATGATAGTCATGTGGATGAGCCTTTTGTAGGTCAGAGGAAGGTTTGATCGTTTGTCTAGTAAGTGTTCAAGTAGCCTAAAGCGGCAGTTTTTTGTCGTTTTAGTCGTGTATGTGGATTACAAGTTTGGCGTTTGTCAAGAAGTAGTCCTAGGTATCGGATCTGTTCAACAGAATCTAGTTGAGTGTTATTAAAGGATACTGTAGGGCAGGAAGTCAAAGGTTTACGACGGAGGGTAAAGGTTATTTGATGGGATTTGTTGGAATTTATTTTTATTCTCCAGCTCTGACACCATACTTCTAGGCCTTTGATGTGGACTTGCAGGATATGTGAGGCAACAAATGGATCTTTATGAACTGATAACACGCAGGTTTCATCAGCATAGGAAGAAAGGAAAGTGTTAGGATGGGTTGGGATATCAGCTGTATATACTGTGTATAGAAAGGGTCCCAGGCTAATTAAATATAAATTCGAAAAATAGTATTGACCCTACGAAGACCCTATCCTCAGAAAGACACAGTAATTTATCTAGAACTTACCTTCAATAGACTGATTTTTTTATATATTCTATCCGGACTCTTTGATCCTGAAACGGAATATATCTTTTTAAAACAAATTATATCTTCTTAATCCAAAATATCTTAATACCTATAATAAAATATCTTAATTCGATCCGCATCCCTCTGGAACTCCATTCCTTCCAATATTCGTGGCTCCCAAAATATTTCAGCATTTAAATCCCGTCTATTCACCCATTTCCCATCTATTCAATTTCCAAATATTCCCAAGTAGATGCTGCTAATTTCAGAAAAAAATCTACAAACAAAGCAGAAAGACACGTTTATTTATTTATTAATTTTTTTATTTTCATGGACATATCCAAGAGCGAATGTTATTTTAAACGATTATCTTTTCAAAGATGTAAGATTAAATTATATATTATTTTTCAAACATTTTGAAGAACTGTAATTTCCTTTTTTTTTTTGTTTTAAGTGTATATTTTTCCTTTTTTATTTTAAATCTTATTATTTTTTCTATTATATCTTAGTTTTTTGCTCTTATGTTAACATACAGTTTCTATATGTTGTTTGTACATTTTTACTGAGATTTATCTTTTGAGTTATTCTATTTCTTATTATTTTTAGAGTAATTATTTTACTCTAAGGCTTAAAACCTCCTTTAATTTCCTGATTCTGAAGGAACGTCCCAGAATAAATGAACAATTATTATTGTTATTATTATATTTTATTTTCTTCTTTACAGATAAATGGAACTTTATTTTACTTCCCGGATAAAAGTCTAGGGAAAGTAGAAGTTTTACTTGTTTAAATTTTTTTGACAATTAGATGCTTGCGGTCAAGGACAAGCACTTCAGTGCCCTCCTTCGTGCTTTTGAGGATTAGACCATTCGAAGACGCAACTATTGGCGTAAAGCGATTTTAGTTGTAGATAGAATTCTTGACGTTTTCGGAAAATCGACTGATTGGAGTCACTTGGGACAGCTATATCGATGATTCTGGCCATTTTTTTTGGTTTTATCTAACAGCAAAATATCCGGACGATTATGCAGCAATCCGTGCTCGGTGATGGTCTGCTCATCCCAGTTAACTTTTACTTCTTTATTTTCCATGTTTCTCAGGAGTAGGGTATCGCTTCCTCCCCCAACAATCACAGAGCCCTGCGCAAACCTTGGTGGTAAATTTTAGCAACATTATTATGTCTCATCAAATAATTACATATACATTTTTTTTTTTGTTACCAAGGTTTATTGTTGAAAACAAATAAACCAAAATGGATAAATTATGTAGAATCCAGTTGAATAATAACGTAATTCTTCTTCTTCCATATATTATAGTGTTCGACCAATATAAGAATACTAAAAAGTATGTCCAGAGATAAATGTTTGAAATATCTCAAAATTAGATGGATGAAATGGACAAATGAAAAAGCCTTGAGAAAATAATAAAAGTTCACACAGACACCCTTCGTGAAATTCTTTATTTAGAGAAAAATTCAAGGGAAAGAGGGCCATTTAGATATGTCTTAGCTAAACTGCCTAGTCATTGAATGGTAGCTAAGTCAGAACCACTCTCGGAAATTACTTTTATACATAAGGCGCGTGTCGGATCCTTCATTTCATTCAGTTCCGTTTCAAGGTTCCCGTAGGCTTGTTAAAAGTTACCACCTTAATTAGAAATATTAAAAAAGTATTCTCATAGGTATTTTCTTAATGAACAACGTAGGAAAAAGTGAACCAGTCGTTATTATGTGAAGCCACCATTACGTATTTAACGTCCTGTACTGATAAAATTATACTTCATGGAAAATAGTACATTTATTTTTCTTTTTACATACAAACTATTCTTACCTTTCTATTCTTTAGAAAAACTATTCTTCCATAAGTTGGAAGGGCAATATTCATTATCGACACCAAATAATATATTATATTTGGACCGTATGACGATTTACAACCTTGACTCGTAGTTAGCTTGCTATTTCTTTCAAATTGTAGCATTCTGCAGGGCTAAGGTGTATTGAGGTCCAGGAAACCTTTTCCAGTATCATAGCTTAGGCTGTATTTCAGATATTAACTTATTTATAACTGGAGGATAAATGTTTCTTGACACTTATGCATTTCAGACAATGGCCGTCAGAAGTCTGTCGAGTTGCGACCAAAAAAAAAAAAAAAGAAACAAAAAAAAAAAATTAATCCTCACTCCCTTTTAATCTGAGGGCTTACGGTTAAAGATACGTATATCTGTCATGCTGAATCTCTGTCCTCATTAAAACCCAAACTTTTCCAATACCTTCTGCCATCCCAAAAAGACGCTTACCAATTTGCAATATTTATATTCTATATATCATATTTTAAGGGAGGAGAAATATTTGTTCATTGTCTATATCTAAACTCTGTTATCAATTCATTTCGGTTTATAAAGAATTCAATAAAGAAACTTTGTATTCTTACAAAAATAAAAGAAAATAAAAAAAATCTGCCCCTCAGAATTTGAGGTATTACGTTGCAAGATGCATAAAATCCGAATTTTAAAAAAGCCGTTTCTCCTATATAGTAATTAAATAAATAACAACATTTTATTTATGTTTATCGTATAGAGAATTAAAGTTCCTACAAAATGAAAATTGATTCATAACCAGCAGGCATATTGAGTTTTGAAATCAGCAGTTGTGATATGCCATTATCCTTTGAATTATTGCTTTTCATATTACTTACAGCGTCCTAACTCAGCATCCACTGGCTCACACCAGTGATGCGGCTGAGATAGAGGCGCTAGGATCTCTTGGATTCCGCTTTCTCCACAAGTGGAGGGAAAAGCGCGGTCTGGAGTCCCTTTAGCAGTTGCATATATTGTATATAGTTATGATTGTTTGTATGATGTTTATTTATTTGCCAAATTTTTATTTATCTCAATTATAGGTTGTTGATTTGATTTTTTTTTTTATTTATTATTATTTTATTGTATATATATATATATATATATATATATATATATATATATATATATATATATATATATATATATATGTGAATTTATTTATTTTATATTTAATGTAATTTGACTATTATTATTATTTTCTATATATTGTATGAATGTGGTCTCATATCACTATTATTATAGTTCATTTTGTAACAAATTGTAATATATCTCAATAAATAAATTATTTTCAAAGATTTCATGTTACTTAATTGCCTATCAACAGCTATATAAACAGTTATACTCTAATATTGTTAATTAAAAGTGATAAACCATTGCCTAATAATTTTAAGTGTTTTGTTCTATTATCTTCTGATTGTTTTTGTTTTTTATATATCCATAATTGTAAATAGTAATTTACTGTGTTCATTGAGTCTGTTGGCCAGACATTTATATTTCAACTTTACATACCTGTTAGTCCTAGAATAAAAATGATTTTCTATTTCTAAATATCTCAGTCTCGATATACTCCTACCGACTTCTAATAAACAACCCTTAAAAAATCATATTATTTTTTTTTCTTTGTTTCTCAATCAATCTCCATTCTTATCTAGAGTATGGCTACAAAATATATTATTATTATTATTTGTTATACTATTGGGTTGATGCAAAATTAATGCAGGTTTTTATTAGGTATTGTAAATACGCCATATCTTTACTTTAACCATATATATTTAATCAAAATAATTACCATCTGAATCAATGCACTTTTGCCAACGTTCAACAAGCTTTCTTATTCCACCAGAAAAAAAATCCGAATCCCTGGACTCAATGAAATCACGAAAAGAATTTTCAATGTCGTCCTGGTTTTGAAAATTTTTCTCCCTCAAAAAGTTGTCCAGATGCCTGAAAAAGTGGAAGTCTGTAGGAGAGAGGTCAGGTGAATAAGGCGGATGTTGGAGAACTTCGTAGCCCAACTCGTGCAGTCGTCGAAGCGTTGGTTGTGCAACGTGTGGTCTGGCGTTATCGTGGAGCAGGATCGGTCCCTTCCGATTCATCAATGCTGGGCAAAGACGTTGCAATTTTTGAGTTCCGAGTTCCGCCGCCATTTCTCGTGTGGTTTTGGTTGGGTCTTCTTCCACTTTTGACCTCAGCTGGTCGTTGTCCAGAGCAAGATGACGGCCCCGACCTTCCTTGTCTTCGAGGTCGAAATCTCCTCTGCGAAACTTCTGGAACCAACGCTGCACCGTGCACTCATTAATAGCCCCCTGACCCCACACTTCATTAATATTACGAGCCGTTTGCGCAGCGCTGCGCCCTAATTTAAATTCGTAAAAATAAATTTGACGAAAATCGCACTTTGACATTTTCGATTCAAGACCTTTGAACACACTGAACAAAACGATTTTACTAAACAAATTCATGGTGAAAGAGAGGGTATTAGATAAGGTTTGTTTTGGTATAATAATGATCAATGTTAGGATTAGCTTTGTTTACACAATTGGAATTAAGATATTGCAATAGAGGAAACCTGCATTAATTTTGCATCAACCCAATAATACGCACACAACTACTTAAGATTTGAATAAAATAAGTAATTTAAATGTAGCATAAATATCTAAGACATAGACTCAGGTAGAAGTGTATTTATTTTTTTATTTATCCACGAATTACTTCTCTAAGCCAATGGGAACCTAATTACTAGAAATGCTAAACGGAATTCGCGAGAGAAGTCGAACTGTGATTGGGAGTAGAGATTTACCGCCAGGACCTTCTAGCAAATCCAATAGCCATTTCAGAGATGTAAAAGTCACTTTGTGGTCGGGTCTCTGCTTTTCCAGCCAATCCTCTTTCTCTCTCCAGCCTTAGTGTGCCCTATTACCTGGAGAAAATTGAAAAAAGACTTTGCTTCTCTATAAGGATAAAATGTTATTTTACAGTCTTACTTTCAGAAAAATATCTCGCTGGGTTAGACGAGGAAGGCGAAGAAATAAGCTCTTCAAGGGGTGTACTGAATAAAAATAAAATATGAAATGTTTCTCGATATTCTAATATAAAATAGAATTATATAACAGACTTCATAACACAAATATTAAACTTATTTTTTTTATTATAAATTAATGTTTTAAATTATTATTTATTGGAATATACAAATTTATTGGTAATACATGAATAATTATGTAAATTTATAAAAAAAATAAAAACAGTATGAAATTAAAATAAATCTGGTGCGGACAACACACGACTTTCACCTACCTCCATTTTTTGAAATCAATGAATGAATTTTCAAAAACAGTTAGAGATAAAAATACCTGGAACTATTAAGGAATTAATTAAATTGAATCTATATAGAAACATATGTTTCATTAAAAAATCTATTACATTATTATCTAAAATAATCGGTTAGTTTTATGTTCATTTTATAACTCTCTATTAACTTTAAAAAGCTTGTGTATGAGATAATATTTTTTCTAAAATCTTTAGCTTTCCAACGGTATACCATACATGTATATTACTGCTCTTATGTTTAAAAACGAAAAATTCCATTAAAAAAATAATTTTTATGTTTTATCCTTTAGTTGGGTATCGAATTTATTCAATTTATATATTTACCTGCTTTTTATCAGTAGTAACAAGATAATACAGTAATTTTTATTGAGTCTACAGAATTTAAGGTACTTTAGGAGAAGACAATTTAAAATTTTACATCGATATAGCGAGTTTAATCAAAATAGTCGGAACCGTTTTTGAGAAAATCGAAAAAGAGGTTCAAAATGCATAGTATAAGGTGCCTCTTCTGGTAAGCTCATTTTTATGAAAAAAGTTTTCTCGTGTTTCGGGCGTATAGTTGTCTTAAATATGAATTTTCAGTTTCCGATTAGCCATAGTAGCATAAAGTGACGTTAAATGAATAAACTAACAAACAAACACACACACACTGACCTTTTTGCAAGACTTGGTTATTTGGACTCAGGGACCTTAAAACGTGTATTTCCGTTGAAAACTGGAATGCGAAAATTTTCATGATCGCAATACTTCCCCTTACTATATATAGTAAGTTGAAGTAAAAACGGAAACTATACCATCACAAAGTAAATAAATACAGGCCATAGGAATTAGATTACAATAATAATTGTAAACACCAGGGTAAGGTTTAAAAAATTAAAAACAAAGAAGAAACGATGAGTCAATTGTCGTAATAAATTTGACCAGCATTAAGCTACTTAAATTTGTATGAGGATAAAAAAAAAATCTGGCGCGGAACACGCGACTTTCACTTACCTCTGTTGCTAAAATAAATTTTAGAAGTTTTAAATATATTTAGAGATTAAAATAAATTGTTAAATTAAGTTTGAATTGAAACATGTGTTTGATTAAATAATCAATTATATTATTGCCTACGGCAATCGGTTTGTTTTATTGGGTTTTCATCACCCTCCGTTAACTTTTATAATTTTTTTGTATATGATAGTATTTTTTATAAAATATTTAGCTTTCTAACGACATATTACCTATAAATCTATATTTCGGTTAATATGTAACAAAAAAAAATTACATTAAAAAATAATTGCTATTTTATCATTTAGTTGGTAATCACATTCGCCCAAACTGAATCTTTAATCGTCGTTCAACAAAGTCATTAAGATGATACGGTTAATGTTTTTGAATGTACAATATTTAAGGTAATTTAGATAAAGGAAACTTAGAATATCGGCGTTTAAGCCCGGTCAGACTAATTCAATCAAAATGAAACCAACATCATATTAAAGCCCATTAAATAAGACTTCGATATAGCGAGTTTAATCAAAATCGTTTGAGCCGTTTCTGAGAAAATTATAAAAAAGGTAGAAAACGCGTGGTATAAAGTGGCTTTTCCGGCAAGCCGATTTTTATAAAAATGTTGCTGTAACATCTCGAGCCTATAGTTGTCTTAAATATGAAATATTTTATTATATTAAACTACTCTTGTTTTTTTTTGTAATATGTAAACATTATCGACTAAGTGAAAATGATTTTATTAATTAAAATATTGAGAACGCTACGAACTTATCTTATAACACAATATAATATTCCGTTGGAGACTAAATATTTTAGAATAAACGTTATATAAAAATTTGTGCGATATAAATTAAATTGACGAATAGGTTAAAAACTTATGTAATTACTTTAAGTAGCAATTTTATATTATATAATTTGATCTAATCCTTATAAAATAAATCACAATTGTTCCTATTCATCCCTGTTTGCTCAGTCCGCTGGCGTCCCACAAGGCAGTTTTCTATGACCCATTCTCTTCACAGTCTATACAGCTGACATCCCAATCAATCCTAAAACTTTCCTATTTACGTATAGCATACGTAAAGATCCTACTATTGCCTCTTAAACTCTACAACCTCACATCAGAGCCCTTCAGGTACTGTGTCAAAATTGGATAATTAAAATAAATTCAGACAAATCTCACCAAATAACCTTTACCCTTTACCCTTCGCCGTAAACCAATGACTTCATGTCCTACAGTATCTTTTAATAATATTCCACTTGTCCGAGTCGAACAGATTCGCTATCTAGGTCTCCTGCTTGGCAAACGTCTCACATGGAATTCGCACACTAGACTAAAGCGACAAGAAACCATTCGCCGCTTTCAATTACTTCAACACTCACTTAAAAAACGCTCTAACCTTCTAAAGACACCTCTACATGATTATCATAAGGTCTATATGGGCTTACGGAGTTGACTTTTGGGGCTCTACTAAAGCACAAACTTCTTCCCGTATTCTTTCCTTACAGTCCAAAATCCTTTGTAAAATCCTCAACGCTCCTTACGTTGTCACGAATAAACTTATCCATAAAAATCTAAATGTTCCATTTGTTGCTGATCAGGCCAGAACCAGATATCACTCTTACCATAACAAACTCCTCTCCCACTCTAACCCACTAGTTTCAATACTTGCTTCCTCTTTCATTTCTGACAATCTTACGAGGTGTCTGAAAATAAGATGGCCTCGAGACCTTCTAGTTTAGGTTACCTTGTGGAGTACTGCCAATAGGTATTTTCTCATCATGTATTTTCTCTGAGAGTTAATTTACCTAATGTATTAACTAATATAGTTGTAAATTTAAATTATTAATAAATAAAAATTATTACCTCTTGAATTGATTTTGATAGCTGAGGAATGGGAAAGTTGTGTGTTGCCCACAGCACATTTTGTTTTTCCAATTCAGGAAGAAATAATAAAGTCATTATTTTTTTTTTTTTTTTTTGATGAATTGAAAACCCATCGGATAAATTAATTAGCAACCCAATATCATGAAACGATATACCGTTTTAGGTATGGTCCTAGGTGGGCTACCTCCCAACTACCTGTTAGTGGAAGGAGCAGACCCGAGAGTAGATCTTATACGGCCCCATTCTCAGATCTAATACTTTTCTAACTGCCCTGATTCCCTTCTATCGCTACCATCTTTTCCAATGGCTTCTCAAATTGTATCAGAATGTTGCCCTTTGCCTTTTAGTCCTTAATACTTTCCTACATTAGCCGACCTATATACGTATCTTTTAATAGTTTGACAATAAATATTTCTATTAAAAAACATCTGGTACGTCCAACACATCACTTTCTCTTACCTGAGTCGTTATAAACAATTTAAGAACTACTAAATAAAGTTATAGTTTAAAAATGTTCTAAAAAAAATTAATTATATTCAGTTTTGTTAGAAACGTATGTTTTATATTAAACTAACGGACCCGCCCCCTGCTTCATACGTGTGCAATTTGAATGAGGTTTCGTTTATGTTTTAAAAAACTCTTTCTGACCGATTTAGAGTTTATCGATTTAGTAGTTTTAGTTTTATTTTTATTTTTTTTTTTTCGTAAATGAACGTTCAAATCTTTAAAACTAAATTAATTGATGTTAATTAATTGATATACTGAAGCCTATCTGGACCTACAGACTTGAACTTTGGGGGACAGCTAAACGTTCTGACATCATTCAATCCTTTCAATCCATAGTCCTCCGTATAATAGTAAATGCTCCTTATTATGTCACCAACTATACCTTACACCACGACCTTAATGTTCCATTTATTTTAGACTTGATTCCTTCCAAATTTTCCAAATTCCATCAGAACCTGATTCATCATCCTAATCCTCTAACACAATCCCTATCCAGCTCTACTCATCCATACAACCCCCCTAGAAGGTTGAAACGGCAGTGGCACCGAGACATATTATAAATATTTCTGGAGTTCTGACACTGGTCAGATTCTCCTCTCATGTGCGGTGTGTTTGTGGCTATGGCGCCCTCACTCAGCTTCCGCTGGCTCTGACCAGTGATGCGGCTGGGAAGGAGGCGCTGGGATCCCCCGGATTCTGTTTGCCCTCCACAAGTGGGGAGGAGGCAGACTCCGACGGTGGTTCCTCAACAAATTGTAAATATTGTATATAAGTATGAGTGTGTTCATGTTTTGTTTATTTATTTGTTAACCTAGTATTTATTTAATTTATAAATTTTGTACTATATACCTTTATTAATTTTAGCTTCAGTTTACGTAATTTGACTTTTCTTTTGTTTATATTGTATGAATGTTATCATGTAGCACTATTATTACTGTCCATTGCGACAAACTGTAATATATCCGAATAAATAAATATATAAGTTCTAATAAAGATAGAAGTTAAAAGCAAGTAAATTACGAAATGGTAGTGAATTCCGAATAATTTTGACACTCACTGGACGTCTTAAATAATTTTCTTGATCTCTGCAGCTCCTCAAGAGACAAACGAGTCTCCTTCCTCCTTGCTTACGTAATAAGTGACCAAACCCTTTAGTGGAAACCCCATATTGCCCAAATTTCACGCAGAACAAGTACTCAATACTTTCATCGTTCCCGTCATCTTCTTCCATCATCCATCCGTAACCTCCTTATTTCCTCACTTAATTTCCCCTACTTTGACTATTGCTGCTTAGTATATGGTGGCCTCCCGACAGTGCTTGAGGACAGGCTAAAGCGAATTATGAACATATTTTTAAGATTTGTCCTGGCCTTTGACCGAGTCTGGCACCCGGGACTGCTTTACAAACTCCGTAAATTCCTGCCTCCTACTTACTTCCTCATTATCCAGTCCTACCTTTCTGACAGAATCAACAACAATAGTTCCTATTCAACCATTTTTACCCAGTCTGCTAGTGTTCCTCAAGGCAGTATCCTAGGACCCATTCTTTATACAGTTTATACAGCTGATATCCCATCACATCCTAATACTTTCCTTTCTACTTATGCAGATGACACTTGTGTATTATCAGTCAATAATGATCCCACTGATGCCTCTCAAAATCTTCAATCCCACATCAGAGACCTTGAGGTATGGTGTCAGAATCGGAGAATTAAAATAAATTCCAACAAATCCCACCAAATTACCTTCACCCTACGTCGTAAACCTATGACATCCTGCCCTACAGTATCCTTTAATAACATTCCGCTCGTTCCAGTTGAATAGATCCGCTACCTAGGGCTTCTACTTGACAAACGTTTAACATGGATTCCGCACACTAGACTGAAACGACAAGAAACTGCTTGCCGCTTTCGGTTACTTCAACACTTACTAGACAAACGCTCTAACCTTTCACTTAACTACAAAAGACTCATCTACATGACCATCATAAGACCTATCTGGACTTACGGAGTTGAGCTATGGGGCTCCACCAAATTCTTTTGGTTTACCATCAAATTCTTCATGGTTTTATTGTATAGATATATTTCTTTTTTTATTTTATTACTTCTTACACCATTGTGAATAAGAATTAATCATGATCATTTGGTCTTTTGGCCAGATACACTGTATACCATAATTGTACATATTTGTTGTTCTTAAGGGACTATGTCCCAGAATGAAGATTATTTTCTATTTCTAAGTACATTCTTTCTATGGATGATATATGGTGTTGTTTTCTTTCTTATGCAATCAGGACTCTAGAATCTAGTCGATTCATTTCTGCAAGTTCCGTATTAGACCAGTCTAAAACTCCAAAAGTGTAAGTCAGTACTGAATTAGCCCATGTATGTATTGCTTTTACTACATTTCCAGCTGAAAAATACGTTCTGAGAAGTTATATATCATTAAAATGATCTTTATCCTTATTCTTAAAGTTATTATTATTATTATTCTGACTTTTATCAGATGAATATTAACAGTGGTGCAATTATTTCACTAACCCAGATGGAATAATAACAGTAGGCTTAAAAGAGGAATAAAAGCAGAAAGCGGGGCGGCAGAGGGCGCGGAAGTCCAAACATCCGTTGCGAACAACAGCTCTCCTGGGGGTACGCCATTGAATTAAAACCACACAGCCTTCGTTCCGTCCATTACCAAAACAGTTCTCTTTCATTTAATGCATTTTTTTCAATCGCATGTTTCGCTTAAACAATCACCGTAAGAGAAATTTAATTATGCATTCAATCCTGTGATATGTGTTAACAGCTTTTAAAATGGATTGTCGAAACAATCTCATTGGCACGCCTGGTACATTTTATATTAATTTATATCACATACATTGTATTGGATTGTAAAATGTGTTGGTAGCTTTTTTGAGTATTTCAATTTAATCCTCTTTGTGTTTATACACAATTTTGAATTTGGTGGTATCGGCATCGAACCTTCGGGTTCGCCAAGCCTATTATTATTTATTTATTTATTTGTGTTTATACAGTAATGTTCACTTGACCTAGAATGTTTACCTATTCTTAAAAAAAAAAAAAAAAAGAATATTTGAGGTACTTTTATAGATCACTTTCAACCGAGATTCCTTATTTTAAGTGGTATTTTGCTAGCTTAAAACGGAAGAGAAAAAAATAATTTTGGGCACATTTCAGATCAACATAAAAAAAAAATACATATATGCAACCAACTTTCTTTTGAAAAATTAAAAAATTTTTTTTTTAAAAAAACATGTTTTTTGGAACTCTTTTAGAAAACCATTAAGATCTATTTTTTCGTGAAAGTCAGTTATATATATATAATATATATATATATATATATATATATATATATATTGTAATGTATTGAGGATACTGAGGGGAGTTAGAATCATATAATTATGGTATTAATTAAATAAATATTGATTAGCCTATGTCGGCAAAAGTACAAAGGGCGTGTACTTGCCCCCTTGGATTCTCTAATAGACCCCCCGGTTTCCCCATGGGTCTGGAATACCAGAGACCCCTGGTAGTTTCCATCTACAAGAAGAGGAGGTGGCCGTCGGGATTCTGAGAGCAGCTGGAGGATGATGCCGAGAAAGGGGACATAAGACTGATTTCACCTTCGCCAGCCGGTTAAGTGTTTCAAAGGTATATTGTTATTTGTAATATTGTATGGCAAAGGTAGTAAAATGTCCCTCAGTTTTCTCAATCAGAGTTCTAGGCAATGTGTTAATATAATTTATATGTGTAAATAAATAATTATAGTAATGTATTAATTGAATCTTGTTTACTTTAATCTTACCCTGCATGCCACCTATTGGATTGGTAAACACGATACCTTTGGAAAGGAGATCCAATAGTATCATTAAATATAGTTTATATATTGACTAAATATAGTAAGTAAGCTAGTTTTTGAAGCTACCGCTGCCTTAGAAAAGCAGCCGGTCAAAGACATAGCAATATATATATTACGGAGGACCCTCTAATGAAATAATGTAGCTGAAAATTGGAGGTGTACCAAACCATCAATTTTTTTGAAAAAAAAAAAAACGATTTGACTATCGTTTTAGTGAAAAGAAATAATTTTTGATACTCTTTTCTAAAATCATCATCATCATCATCATCCATGGCGCTACAACTCTTGAAGAGTCAGGGCCTCCTACAGTTTAGTCCTCCAGTCTTCTCTATTCATTGCAACAGCTCTCCAATTGCGAATCTTCAAGATGGACCTGGCATCCGCTGCCACTCCACCAATCCATCCGAGCCGAGGCCTTTCCACTCTCCTTGTCCCGTAGATCTTTTCATCTAGGACCATCCTAGGAATCTGGTCTTGGGCCATTCTACTTAAATGCCCCGCCAAACGAAGCCGGCCTACTTTGATGATTCCCACGACGCCTGAATTCTTGTATAGGGTTGTTAATTCAGCATTCGTCCCTATCCTCCAGACTCCAAAGGTGCGTATTGGACCATAAATTCTCCTTAATATTATTATCTCGAACCTCAGGAGCAGGACTTCCTGTGAACTTGGCAATGCCAAGCGTTCGGAGGCATAGGTGAGAACCGGTCTTACGAGCTTCTTGTAGAGTTGCATCTTTGTCTTTTTTGAAATGGCTTTGCTCTTTAAATGCTTTAGAAGTCCAAAATCAATAACATATATTGTTATGAAAATCAGGTTAGCGATTCTTTATTCTCTATAAATTCCCTCTCATAAGGATTAAGGGGTCTAAAATCTGCAAAAGGTTGTTTCTCATAGATAGGAATCTAATGGTGTAAATTTGGTTCTGATATACCTGGGGACAGATTTCACATGCTTATTTCGTTTGGCCCTTTCATATTTACTCCTTTGTCATACGTTAAGTAGAAGGAAATGCATTAAATCTTACAATAAATACGTTTTAATTTAACAATATCAACGGTAAACATACCGTGCGCTTTGAAGTAAAATAGGAGGAAAAATTCCTTTTTGAAACCTCCTATTCAAACGCGAGATTTAATGGGGACCTCCTGCTTTAAAGTCTGTCATGAGATGAAAAATGGGATCTTCTAACAAACGTCAGATGTTATGAGGGACGGAAATTGTTGTATAAAGAAGAAACGAGAAGTAGGAGTCATTCTCGTTTAAAGCTTGAATATTTATATATATACGAATATAAAGTAAGAGATGGGGAGGGGGGTGGGGAGGGAGACGGAGTCGGAATGAAAGGTAGAAGGGTAAATGAAGTATATTGCGGAGGAGATTTGAAAGAAAACCCACCTTTTGAAGGGCTGGGGTCTTTTGAGGCCGCGAGGTTTTGGGGCCCTTAATTGTGGCCCTTGGTGCATTAATCTTTGTTAGGGCCCGGGGGCAATATCTCATAGGATGCCTGTGTCACTTAGCCCGCCATTACTCCCTCAGCCCTTTAATGAATTTACTACATCCTCACCAATTATCTACTCTTCTAATAATGAAACTAGGTATTATTTCTTCTTGATTCGACATTAAGTGCGTCTGACGGGAGTGAGAATTATTTATACAAATGCACAACTCCCAAGTATATCGTTGAAATTTAGTATTGCTATGTTTTTGACCGGCTGCTTTTCTGATGGAGCGGTTCCTTCAAAGACTAGAGTAATTGATACCTTTAATCAATATATAGAATTTATTTAATGAAACCATTGGATTTCCTTTCCAAAGGTATCGCGTTTCCCAATCCACATAGGTGTCATGCAGGTAAGATTAAATTAGACAAGTTTCAATGAATGACATTACTATTTAAATTAACTTAAACATATACAATATATTTACACAAAGTCTGAGAATACTGAGTGTCATTACCGTTAAGCTTCCCTTACAATATTACAAACAGATAAATACTTTTAAAACACTGGTCTAGAAAGTACCAGGTGTACCGTGGAGGAGCAGCCCACAGATAGCCCAAGCCCACGGACAATCCACTGGGGTTTGGGAAATGCCTTTTGACTTTTGCCGACAAAGCTTATTAATATTAATTTGATTAATATAATAATTATCCAATCCTAACATATTCCCTCAGTATCCTCTATGTTTGTTTATTTATTTAACGTCACTTTATGCTACTATGGCTAATCGGACGATGCTACAATGGGAGTCCTAAATTTTGCCTATTCAGGTTTTATTAGGATAGGAATCTTTAACGAGTACCTGACATCGCACAGGCTCGGAACCACCTTTTAACGTCCCCTCCAAAGGACGGCGTAACTAAGGATTTTTTACTCCCATTAAAAAATCCTAGGACCACCTGCGGGTTTGAACCCGTGACCTTTAGCATGGGAGGCTGTTACGCTAGCCACCCAGCTACAAGTGATCCCCAGTATCCTCTATACATCGCACTATGTATAGTAAATTTGTAAAAACCTTGATGTTACCTTTAATTAAAACCTATCCTTGTATAACCATAGATTCTGTGAATCCTTACCGTCCAAAACAAATAAGCTACTTGTTTCCTCCGTTATCCTCCCCAACTTTGCTTGGTGTATAGAGGACGACGAACTGAAAATAAAATTAAAACATCTGATGAACTGCTTTATAAGATTTTGTTTGGATCCTGATGACGTGACCATTCTTCTGGCTATTATGCTGAATTAAATTGGCTTTATCCCTCGTTCGACGGCAATATTTCCATGGTTCTCACCTATTCCAAACCTTAAAAAATAGAAACATCCTTATATTACTGAACTTAACCTCCACTCTGATATTCATCCGTTGAACACTAGAACGTTCGCTCCTGATCCTGTGAAATTCGCTGCCTATTGCTACAAGATATGCATTTTTCAAATTTCAACTCTTCCATTAACTACTCAAATCTCGATCTTTCGTTCCATAATAAAACATAGATAATATAGGTGTATATAAGGTTTATAAGTAGGCAAAGATTTATAGATATATTAAAATTTGATAAATGTTATTAAAAATGAAACCAGACCATAAGCATTTTTTTTTTGTTCATGTCTTTGTTCTAAGAGGACTAGGTTATAAAAAATTAGAATAAAAATAAAATTATTTCATTTCATATACAAACGCAATGCAGTCGAAGAGCCAGAGGTGTTAATTCTGCTAGTCTAGAACAACAAAAAGCCTATAATGCTTAGATATCAAACATTTATTATTTATTTGTAACCCATTCCTGCCTTGAGGCAATACGGGTATTCGCAGCTGTGGGTAAAGCAGTAGACAAGTCCATAAATAGAAAGTTTGATCGATTCCAACCCGGATTCAGACGTGTGATGATCGAAATAGGAGTGAAGCTCGAAAATAGCTACCTTTTTCTCTCTCTTATAGAAACAGGCATCTATAATTCTTTTTCTCCACTGCACATCATCTTGCAGACCTATTTGTCTAATTTCGATCCTCTCAATAATCTCCCACTTAAACGAATCCTTGTCATTAAATTCTCGATAATTTTCTTCACATTATTTTAGACTCCTTTCTCAAAATTCCAACAAGGACACCGAGTAGTCGACCACATTACCTCAGCCCTTGAATGCAAAAAGTACTGTTCAGGTAAATTTCTAGACACAGTGCAATCTATTAACCGGATATGGTACTCGTGATTAATCTTCAAAATCATAACTCATTCTTTATACTTTATCCTATAATCCTATCTCTCAAACGCTCCTTTCGATTTCGCTAAAGTGTTGTATTTTCCAAGCTTTATCATGTTGAGGCCGTTAAGGCTAATCACATTAGAACACTGGTTTTATAAATGGCGTATAAAGGGGAACGAAACTAAAAAACACGTTACATTCACCCTTCGACAATAATCCCGTCTCCCTTTTAAATTCACCCGCTTTCTCAGACACAGTCCGGTATCTTGGCTTACTACCAAACAAAATATTGACGTGGAACAGACAAACAAGATTTAATAGTCTCATCCCCCCATCATCTGGCTGGACTCCTCTTTGCTTGCTCTTTAACCTACGACGGACTTTTCTCTCTTCGTTTTGGTACTCTGACTATCTCGGTGGATGGACTTGGACTCACCGTCTCCGTGGATGTACCCCGACTGACTTTCCCAATTCTCTTCTTTTCAAAAATACATTTTGTTGGAAATTGACACTAGTAACAATCTCCTATTGGCGATCCTCTGCTATGACAAGGGGAGAGAGGTGGATCTGATATGGTCCAGCCTTTGTAGATACTAATTTTAAGAAATGGCCAAGGATATCTTCAATATCTTCTCTTGACCGGGCCTAATACTCTGTCAGCTGCTTGCTGGTGGGAGCTACCAGGATTCCCCTGTACCGTTGGAGAGCCTAGGCCCAAAGCGAACCCAAGATGGCAGGTAAACGGCTCTTGTACTTTTCCGACAAAGATTATTATTATCAATTTCTATTAACATTAAAATTATTCAATAATGTATTCTAACTTCCCGTAGTTTCCTCAATATTAATACACTACATTATATCTATACTAATACTATAAAGCTGAAGAGTTTGTTTGTTTGTTTGTTTGAATGTGCTAATCTCAGAATCTACTGGTTCAAATTGAATTCTTTTTGTGTTGGATAGTCCATTAATCGAGGAAGGTTATAGGGTATATAACATCACGCTGCGACCAATAGGACCGAAGAATTAGTGGAAAATCTGAGAAAAAATGGTGAAAATAGACCTCGCATCCTAACAATTCCAAATGATTTACCTTTAAATTTCAAAATAATTCAATGTCCCGTTAAGTTAACTTGGGTCGTAACAACTAAAAAAATCACATGGGAAAACATTTAAACACGTAGGATTCGATTTTATCCATCCTCATGGAATTAACTATGTTCGTCTTTATTGAGGATCAGTATTGTAGTTTATTGCAAACCAATATGAGTGACGGTTCAGTTCATTTTCGGCATATAATGCTGTTCTGTTTTTAAAAAGGGAAAAAAGCATCCCAAACTGCAAGAAAGATTCGTGCCGTGTATGGTAGCAACTTGCCGATAGCACGGTTCAAAAGTGGTTTTCGCTGTTTAGATGAGAAGATTTCAAGTTGAAAGACCAACCCCGGGCTGACCAGAGTTCAACTCTTGACATCGAGAATATTATGACAGTCATCATAAACAATCCACGAATTACTGCTATTGAGATAGCTGCGGAGTTAAGATCCAGCAAATCGACCGTTTTTGATCATCTAAAGAAGGCCGGGTACGTCTGTCGTTACGACGTTTGGGTTCCCCATGAGCTTATTGAAAGGATTTCATATTGTGATTTACTACTGAAAAAAAATCTGGAGGATACATTTTTGAAACGAGTTGTTACTGGTGAAGAAAAATGGATTCTTTGCATCAACACCAGCCGAAAAAAATCTTGGAGGTTGCCTGGAACGACGCCGCTCGCAACACCAAGGAAGGTGATGCTCAGTATTTGGTGGGATTGGAAGGGATCCATACATTTTGAGCTCCTTCCACAAAACCAAAATATAAATAAATTTCCATCTTTTCTGTCCCCTCGAAAATTTTCTACAAGGAAAATCCTTCTCTTCAGACGTCAATACGGACCTTTTGTTGTTCTTCAGGAGTAAGGATAGTGATTTTTGAAAAAAAAGGAATAATGGACCTTTCAAGCCGCTGGGAAAGGGTAATCGCTAATGGTGGTAACTACTTTGTAGATTAAATAAATAATTTTAAGCTGTTCATCAATTTCAATTGGTGTCCAAATTTCTCTACGAACTTTCAGGACAGCCAGATATATTTTTTTAAAAACGTCTTAATAGCGATCATAATAACACAAATCGACGCAGACGAAGTCGCGAGCAACAGCTAGTTGTATTATAAGTAGTGTTTTTTAATCATAGTCTCTTTTAATTCATACCATTGATATTGGAATTGAACCTAAATGCAATTACTTCAGAGAATGGTAAAAGGTTTTTGAAGACAAAAGAGCGACGTAGCTAGTTGTAAGCGGGCGTCCCGATCTCTATCCTCGCCCGCTCCTAGAACACAGCGGATAATTACTCTGTCAAAGGCCATCTTAGTTAGGAATTTCCAATCAACCCAGTCTCAGTATTATACTTCAATGAACATTATGAAACGGAGATTGTCAAGTCAATAACTCTAAACCTACGTGTAATTACAATTCATCAGTTTTCAATAACCTAGCTGTTAATTTATATTGAATATTTGTGCGATAATCACTTGATTAATTTATTATTTCATAGATATAAATATTTAAAGCGCGCAATACACGACTTTTAATTACCTTCGTTGTTGAAATCAATTGAAGAACTTTAAAATAAGGTTAAAAAATAAAACCCACTCTAAATTATTACACAATGGTTAATTTTTTCTAAATAAATATATTAGGGTATAGCAGTTTCTATTGCTGTTTTCAACTACCTAATATAAAAATCAATAAATTAATCAAAGGAAAATGGCCTATCATTACTACTAATTTCAAAATTCTATGATATTTCTTTGCCTATTACTTTTTTTTTTAAAAAAGGTAAAGTTGTTTTGCCATAATTCTAACTTTAGTTTAACAAGTTGACATTTTATTCCGTTAAATAAACAATAGCGATCCAGTATAAGTAGGCATATCCGAAATTACTCAATATGTTTTAGCTGTAACGTAATCGTGTGAATGTTTTCACATGAAAATAACTTTGATAAATGTAATTGTAAAAAATATAATATTTACATTACTTGAAAATTTAAACGTTATATGGTAAAGAAGTTGGTTGAGGGTGCAGCCACCAAGAAAACACACCTTTAAGAAAAATAAAATATGTGTGTTTTATTGGTAGTTTCTTTGTTACCACATCCCCAAACAACTGCTCCATCATATGCGCTTTGTGGTTACTACACATAAATGCATTTATGTAAATTTAAATAAATAGAAAAAAAAATTCGCGAGCAAAGCCGCGGGTTACAGATAGTAATATAATATATTTTTAATTTCACTTACCTATATATGAACTATATTGTAAGGGAAATTATTGCGATCGTGATTATCCGAATTCCAGTTTTCAACGGAAATACAAAAAGGTCTGTGTGTGTGTTTGTGTGGGTGGATGTGTCTACGTGTGTGGTTACTCCCGGGCGAAAACGAAATGTCCTGTGAAACTGAAAATTCGTATTTAATGCAACCCGAGATGTTACAAAATCTTTTTCATAAAAATCAGCTGACCGGAAGATGTACTTCATACCATGCATTTTGCACCTTTTTACGATTTTCTCAAAAACGGCTTTAACGATTTTGATTAAACTCTATATATCGATGTAAATTTTGATGGGATTTAATATGATGTAGGTTTCATTCGGATTGAAATAGTATGACAGGGCTTAAATACCGATATATTCTTCCGCTAAATTACCTTTAATTTTGTAGATACTAAATAAATAACAATATAATCGTGTTATCAATGATAATAAACAGGTAAATATAAAAGTTGAACTAATTAAGGGATAAAACTGAAAAAAATATAATATAATGCAATTTTTTTGTTTTTGAACATAAGGACGGTAATATGTATGTATAATATATCGTTGAATATGTTAAAGCTTTAAGAACAAATATTATTTTATACAGAAAATTGTAAAAGTTGATAAAACTAACTGATTGTTTTACATAATAATAAAATCGATTTTTCAATAAATATATTAATTCAATTTAATTAATTCATTAAAAATTTAAAAAAAAATCGTGATTATTCGAATTCCAGTTTTCAACGGAAATACAAAAAGGTCTGTGTGTGTGTTTGTGTGGGTGGATGTGTCTACGTGTGTGGTTACTCCCGGGCGAAAACGAAATGTCCTGTGAAACTGAAAATTCGTATTTAATGCAACCCGAGATGTAAAATCTTTTCATAAAAAGCTGACGAAATTACTCATACCAGCATTTGCACTTTTTTACGATTTCTCAAAAACGCTTACGATTTTGATTAATTAAATATCGATGTAATTTTGATGATTTAATTGATTAGTTCATTGATTAATTTTATTCATTTTTATCTCTAAATGTATTTAAAAATTTTTAAATTGATATAAATAAGGAAGGTTAGTGAAAGTCGTGTGTTGCACGCACTGGATTTTTTTAATGAAACACATGTTTCTATAGAAATTTAATTTAATTAACTATTTATCAGTTTACTCATTTTCGTCTCTAACTGTATTTGAAAATTATTTAATCAACTTTAACTACGGAGGTAAGTAAAAGTCGTGTCTTGCCTGGACCAGATTTTTTAATAATAATAATAATAATTCTTTATTTATTCTGGGACAAGTCACTTTAGAATAACATAGCAGAAAATAAAAAGTTAGCTTAAGACTCTAGTCTTAGAGTATAATGATTGAAAACAATAAAATTAAACTAACAACATGTATAAATAAGCTGAACATAAAAGACAGATTCTAATAAAAATGCACAAACAAAAATATAAATGTATGTTAACATAAGAACAAAAAAAAAAAATTAATTGAAAAAATATAATAAGATTTAAAAAAAAAAAATATATATATATATATATATATATATATATATAATACAGTTTTAAAATATAAAAAGAAAAGAAATTATAGATCTTCAACGTATGTTAACATAACAAAAAAAAAAATAGATATATATAATTTTAAAAAATATAATAAGATTTAAAAAGAAAAAAATATATATATACATACACACGAACCCACACATATATAACATATGCATATCTGCACTCAACACACACACGCACGTATATACACTTTTATATACATTTTTCAAATAAAATATAAATAAAAAAGATATTACAATTTTTCAATATATGTTGACATAGGAACAAAAAAGATACATACAATTTTAACATAAAGTAAAGAAAAAAGAAAAGAAAAAAAATTACAATTCTTCTGAGTGTTTGCAAAATAATAAATAGTTTAATCTTACATCTTGCAAAGATTAAACGAAAAAAATTTAAATGATATTTACTGTTAGTGTACCCGAGGAAATGAAAATTGAATAAACAAATAAACGAATCTAAAAGACATCTGTTGATCTTTCTTGAAATTAGCATCTATTTGGGAATTCTATTGATAGGAAATGGCTAAATAGTCGGGATTTAAATGTTGAGAGAGTATGGGAGTTCCGGATATTAGAAGGAATGGTGTTCCATAAGGATGCGGATCGGATTGAGAATGATATAATTTAAAATATGTTATATTTAAAATATAATTATTATTATATTACAGGATATCTCACACATATCTGTATCATTTAAACTTTCCTGGTAAGTGTTATTTCAGACCGCACCAGCGTACCAGGAAAATACTTTATCCTAGAGTCAAGGAATGTTTGCAATAAGAAGTTTATAGGAGCAATAATCAAGTTAAAAGTGGAAGATAATTACGAAGCCTCTCGGATGTAATATTAATGAGGTGGTATCGATTCTATAATAGCTTTTAGAACTGCATCTGAGTATGAGTTTGAAATTTGATGCAGTCGGTAGACGCTCCAATTAGATAATAGTTATTAAGTTTCGAATGTAATTTGAAACTTAGTTTGAAGTTTATCAACGGCAATAACATCTCCCTACTTCCTCTGGAGAATATTCATATGGTTATCGGGTGAGTATGACTTAATGTAAAGCTTTCCAGCCAAAGAGGTTCCAGCGCTAATAACAGTTACAACGGTGTAAATCAAGATTCATGCAAATGATACAGGGAACATAATATGAGAGAATCAATTACTTAAAATATGTATTCATAAAAATAATAGTCTTAACCTTAAATTGGTGAAGTGGAATTTATAGTCATAATTGGTGAGGTGGGGTCTCTCAGACCTCAAACCTAATTTTTTTTGTTTATTCTTGTAATATACACTAATTCAACCTATGTTAAATAGGCACCATACGAAAGGATGCTAATAAAAAATAAATAAATGTCTGATATTATTAAATACATTTTATTAAATGTCCTTATCTTTTTTTTTTTAAAGTTTATTATCTTTAAAGAACGGAAAATGATTTAAAAAAATCTGGTGCGGGGGCAACACACGACTTTCACTTACCTCCATTTTTAAAATCAATGAAAGAATTTTCAAAAACAGTTAGAGATAAAAATACCTGGAACTATTAAGGAATTAATTAAATTGAATTTATATGGAAACATGTGTTTTATTAAAAAATCTATTATAATATCATCTAAAATAATCAGTTAGTTTTATGTTCATTTCATCACTCTCTATTAACTTTTAAAAGCTTGCGTATGAGATAATATTTTTTCTAAAATCTTTAGCTTTTAACGGTATAACATACATGTATATTGCTGCTCTTATGTTCAAAAACGCAAAATTGCATTAAAAAAAATATTTTTTCTGTTTTCTCCTGTAGTTGGGTATCGAATTTATTCAATTTATATATTTACCTGTTTTTCATCAGCGTTAACAGGATAATATAGTGATTTTTATCAAATCTACAAAATTAAAGATACTTTAGGAAAAGAAAATTTAAAATATCGGCATTTAAGCCTTGTCAGACCATTTTACTCAGAATAAAACCTACATGATATTAAAGAACATTAAATTTCACATCGATATAGCGAGTTTAATCAAAATCGTCAGAACCGTTTTTGAAAAAATCGAAAAAATGTACAAAATGCATGGTATAAAGTGGCTCTTCTGGTAAGCTTATTTTGATGAAAAAAGTTTTGTCGCGTCTCAGGCGTATAGTTGTCTTAAATATGAAATTTCAGTTTCATAGGACTTACCGTTTCCGCCCGGGAGTTACCACACACACACACACACACGGATATTTTTGCGGGATTTGGTTATTTGGACTCAGGAGACCCTAAAACGTGCATTTCCGTTGAAAACTGGAATTAAAAAATTTTCACGATCGCAATACTTCCCCATACTAGTGAAAGTAAAAAATGTAACTTTTATATTGTAAAGGAAGTATGCACAGCTAAAATCAGGCTTAGTTTTTGCAATTGGAAACCGAACATTGCCCACAAATATTTTGTTCATATTTAATACGAACTATAGATGACTTCCTATTCTTGTTTCATGGACAAAAATAACATCTCATTTTCTTCAGAGGGGTCTCCTGACTATATCTGTTAATTTTTTTTTCCTTAATAATGATTGACCGCTCCCGGGAAAGTCTGGGATTTTCTGACAGTCTGGTCATGTGGTCCTTTAACAAGGATGATCCCAGCTCCTTAATAAAATTAAAAAGGTGCGTAAAATAAGACGATCACGAGACACTTCTCTCAACAAATTGAAAAAACCCTTTCAATTACTCCGAACAGTAATGGTGAGGTGGGGTCTGTTGGACTCCAATAACACTGTCCTGAAGCACTTCCGTATAAAAACTAACTAAAAAAGGATGCTACATTACAATCATGTCGAGACAGGAAATGTCAGGTTTTCACAAGCCGATCGGATCGGGACAATGGGATTCACAAAACTTTAAAGAGGACCTAGGGTCTTGTCCCACCAGTTAAAGGTTAAAAAAGAGTAACAGTTTAAAAAATCTAGTTCGCGCATCGTCAACTTTTACTTGCCGCTAACTTCCAAAAATCGTTTATATATATTTTATTTATTTTTTTTAGTAATATTACAATTCATCACATAATGGACATTAGTAATAGTGATTAATGTTTTCAGTCAAACAACATATATAAAAATAAATAAATGTACAAAAAACTAATAAACTACATCAGAATTTAAACATATATGTATTCCAATATGCCCTAAACCTTTCGGAAAATTAATTGATATATTGACTGAACAAAAAATAATACTTGACCATCGATTCGGTTTTCGCATGTCACACTTAACGACACACCAAATACACTTAGTTACTGGCTATATCTGGAGCACTATGGGAAAAAAAATACGTAAATAAAAAAACACACGACAATAGAATTATAAAGGGCAAGTCATTAACTGAAATGATTGTTAGAAGAAGGCTGAAAAGAAGCTGGATGAGAGAACTCTTTGGCTAAATTAAAGCATTGGAAGGGGTGCTGCTGGCAATTTTCTTCCCTATGCCTATCATGACCGCTGTCCATGTATCTCAAGAAGCACTAAAATCTCTTACTATATTATTAAACTAACTTATTTGATTCTTTTCGCATTAAAATATAGAATTATTTTTACACCATATTAATTACACTATATTTAACTTATGGAATAGTATGTTTTAGTATAATTTGGAGTGAATAAACTGTAAAATTAGTGCCTTCAGAAAATAATTGCATTTTTTTTTCTCTATATATCTATATTCACGCCTGTCAAAATGTATCTGGCAATCAGCAAATAGAGATTAGGCATGGTAGGCATGGAGAAGGAAAATGCCCAGCAGCACCCCTTCCATGGCTTTAATTTAGCAGAGGAGGTCCCTCATCCAGCTTCTCTTTGGCCTTCTTCTGACTGGCATTTCAGCTATTGACATGTCGTTAATTTAATTTTATTTATTTATTTTATAATAATTACAAACTAAAAAATGTATACAATTTACAATGAAAATAAAAACATCTTAGTAATGTCATATTAAATCAGCTTAACTGCCGGTTAATTATTGATTATGGTATACAACTGAAAGATATATACTAACACATTCACAAGTTATTATTCAGTTAACAACTGATTTCTGATATTCATTAAACCGGTAAAAAATAAAAAAAAATCATTCAATTTATTCTTGTCATCCGGTCATTATTGAGAAACTTAATAAATGAATTAACTGTTGTTCCATCGGCAAAGTGTGATATATATTTCTTTAAATATTTTTCTCTTATTTGCATGTAGAACGGGCAAATTAAAATACTATGGAATAAATTATTGGGTTTATTCAAACTACAGAATCTGCAGGAGGAATTGAATTCAAATTTAATTTTACTTCTATTTAGATAAATTATGAAGCATCTTTTATTAGCTAAGCGAACTTGAGCTATTAAAATACTCACATTATAAAAAAAAAAAAAATTCTGACTAAAATCATAAGTCCTCCTGAAGCCCTGCCCTTTTTATGCACTTTTAGAGCCTTTGAAGAAAAACAGTTATAATCTTTTAAAAATGTAGGGAGAGAAAAATTATCATTTATGAGCAACGTTTCACTTAAACATAATACATCTAATTTTAGTATTTTTTTCATTTCCGTTTCTACCAAATTGAATAGTGTGTTGAAGCCATTTATGTTCCAGAAACCAATATGTATAAGTCCATTTGTTATCGCCCCTGCCGGGCCAATATCCACTGTTGTCTTCTGTAGTCACTATGTTTTCACATGGCGTTAATCAGTCTATTGTTGAGTCCGTTAAGTTTACTGCGAAAACGAGTATAGAGTGTTCGTATATGTTGGTCAACTGTTGTTGTAAGTCCGTATGTAGGGTTATGTTGTTTACGTACCAAGGAGTCTTAAAATTTTGGATTGAAATGATTGCAGTTTTTGGATGTGAGTCTTTTTTGCTGAACCAAAAATTTAGTGCATTTTTAAATCTCGTTTTTAGCAAGTTAGGTCAAATTGTTTTTAACAAGTTTTTAACAAGCAGTTTTTGGATGTGAGTCTTTTTTGCTGAACCAAAAATTTAGTGCATTTTTAAATCTCGTTTTTAACAAGTTAGGTCAAATTGTTTTCAGGCTTTAAATGTTTTAAAAATTGCTAATAATTATAACTGGGGAGCGGACAGAATCAGCTTAATCCGATTATATTTGACTCTTATACGTCCCAAATTGGAATATGCTTGTATAGCATACGGCTCCGCGAGCAAAAGAACGTTAGAGATGCTTGAGCTGGTTCAAAACACAGCTCTTCGCATAGCCACGGGCGCTTTCCGCTCAAGTCCCACCGCGAGTCTTGAAGTTGAAGCTGGTGTAATGCCTCTGAGTATACGGAGACAGATTCTAGACTTAGCTTATTACGTTAAAGTTCTATCTCGACCAAATCACCCATTAAATATTTGTTCGGCCAGTCAGAAATGAACCAACAAATTAACCAATTGAAACTTTCACTACCAGAAAGATGCTCTGTACACAGATCCAAACTTGACCTTCATTCCTTACCGACGCCTCTGGTCTTTCGACTATTGCAATCAGAACCGTGGCAACATTCAATACCTAAAACACACCGTATGAACTACAAAAGGGGCAAAGATATAATCAGCCAATCAGAACAGAAATTGCAATTTCTGCAATTTCAGCTGAAACATAGCGGGTGGACCTATATTTATACGGATGGATCCAAAACAACAGATGGAGTGGGCTCCGCTGTAATCTCGGAGGGCGTAAAAATGTATTCGTTACCATCTTTTTGTTCATCATATCACGCTGAGTTGCTTGCAATAAATCGCGCGGTGCATGATTACATTAGCAGCACAGGGAACGCATTTATCTGCACAGATTCCAAGTCGGCTCTTAAGGCTTTAACAAATACATTTTCTGTGGACCCACTTGTGGTAGATACATTAACACAATTAAATGCATTGGAGAGGGTTGGTAGAAGAATAGAATTTATATGGTTACCTGGTCACTGTGGCATAAAAGGAAACGAACTAGCTGATACTAAAGCGAAATAGCTGTAACAGAAGGTATGTTTGTACCGGGTGCGTCAACGCGGGAAGTAATCGCCCTCATAAAAGAAAAGGCCACAGAACATTGGCAAAAAGTATGGTTTTTTATGAGGGAGAATAAACTTAGAGTAGTCGAGCCTTCAGTGAAACCCAACCGAGCAGACCTACGGCTTTGCAGGAAGGAGAATGTGGTACTGGCTCGACTGAGGATTGGCCACACAAGGCTTACTCACGGCTACCTGATGGCGAGGGAATCACCGCCTCAATGTACCTCCTGTGGGGTTATCCTCACAGTACCACATATACTGTTGGATTGCTTTTCCTTCGAAGCCGAGCGAAGAGGGATTGGTATGGAGACTGATATTGGAACAATATTACAAAATACGCAGGAGTCAGCCACCAAATTGATGAATTATCTAAAAGACACATCAATATTTTCCAAAATTAAAAAAAAAAAAAAAAAAAAAAAAAAAAAAAAAAAAAAAAATGTTCCTGTTTTATATTTTTATATTATATATATATATATATATATATATATATATATATATATATATATTATTCTTTTCTTATATGTAGTTATCGTATATAATTGTTTGTATTTATGTATTTTTAGTGTATTATGTATTTTATTTTATTATGTATTATGTATTTTGTGATTAGTATGTTTGTATGTATTATTTTCGTATTGTATGTATTATTTCGTATATTATGTATAATGTTTGTATGCTATTTTATTATTTATCATGTATGTATTATTATTAGTATATATGTATGTATTATTAGTATATATGTATGTATTATTACTTTTATAATATTGTATCTGCATTATTAGTTTAGGGCTAAAATAACCTCTATGGTTGAAAAGCCTTTATGTTACAAATAAATAAATAAAAAAATAAATAAATCTCGTTTTTAGAGAACTTGATAGTTAGACCAATTTTTTTATTTTTTAAATCGCTAAGAAATTTCGACGAAGTGGGCGTCAATTCCCTAAATTAATGTTTTTTTTATCAACCACATCCTTTTTTTTTTTCTGAACTACAAATTCTAAATGAATTTAATTCCTCAATAGCTTCTAAAAACATCTACAGCGTTTTATGGCACAAGAAGGATTCCAGGAACGAAGAAAGAAAACAAAATATTTTTATTTCCGAACCAAAAATAAAATTCTATTGGCAATCCCTATCTAAGAAATTTTAAATAAAATTAAAAAATATTCTGATATACTTAAAAAATAAGGCAGAATGGTATATACTTAAAGAGATATTAAATTTGAGACCCTTTTACCTTCTTTCACCCTCAACACCTTTGTCTAGGGGAGGGTCCTTTTGATGAAATGTTACTCACTTCACCTTCAAGAGAAAGGGCATCGTACACATGATATTTAGGCAAAGGAGCGTATTATCTTCCGACTCCTTCCATTTTTAGCACAATAAACACAACAAAAATAATTTAGCTAAATTTTATATATAAAATACTACATTGAGAACATTAAAGGGATTTTTTATCTCCCGGTATCATTAGGAAAAGGGTTTCTTTCTTTCTTTATTTTTTCTTTTTTTTGACTGATTTTGTAACTAATCTTGCAGAGTCTTTGGCCTAAGACATTAAGAATCCCTATTGATAATATATTCATAAATTTTTAAAAAAAATAGAAGATTTGGTCGTGTGAAAAAGAAGAGAAAAGGAAGAAACAATTTTTTTTTTTTTTTAGAAAAAAGAAAAGTTACTATGGTAGAAATTACTTTAGTAGATCGATTTTTTTTTTTTCAAAGGTAATAATTTTTTTTTTTAAATAATTTATTTATCGAAGTATATTAGAACTTGTTAAGAAATGAACAATAGTAATAGTGATATGAAACCACATTCATACAATATATACAATAAAATAATAATAATAAAAAACTATAACCTCTAATTGAGATAAATAAAAAGTTGGCAAATAAATAAACATCATACAAACAATCATAACTATATACAATATATAAAACTGCTAAAGGGACCCTAGACTGCGCTTTTCCCTCTACTTGTGGAGAAAAAAAGCGGAATCCAAGAGATCCCAGCTCCTTTATCTCAGCCGCATCACTGGTGTGAGCCAGTGGAGGCTGAGTTAGGACGCTGTAGCCACAAACATACCGTACATGAGTGGAGGATCTGACCAGTCTCAGAACTCCAATTTAAATGTTTACAATACGTCTCGCGGCCACTGCAGTTTCAATCTTCGAGGAGGATTATATGGATGGGTGGTGCTGGATAGGGATTGTGCTAGAGGGTTAGGATGATGAGTAAGGTTCTGATGAAATTTGGAGAATTTGGGTAGTACCAGGTCTAAAACAAATGGAATATTGAGGACATGGTGTAGGGTACAGTTGGTAACGTAATACGGAGCATTAACTATTGTTCGGAGGACTTTGGATTGGAAGGATTGGATGCGGTTGATGTTAGAATGTTTAGCTGCCCCCATAGTTCAAGTCCGTAGGTCCATATAGGTCTCAGTACAGTCTTGTATATTAGTAATTTGTTGTCAACTGTAAGATGAGATTTTCTGTTTAGTAGTCTGTATAACTGGCCGAATCTGCAGTTGAGCTCTTTTCTTTTATGCATTGTATGTGGGTTTCACGTCAGTCTTTTGTCTATTAAAAAGCCGAGATACCGGAATGTGTCTGAGGAAGGAAACGGTACGGAATTGAAATTAACCGTTGGACAGGATTTGCGTCGAAGGATGAATGTGACGCGAGTGAATTTGCTTTCGTTCACCTTAATGCCCCAAGCATTACAACAGTCTTCGACAAGGGAAAGGTGCTTTTGGATATTTAGCGATGCTGTTTCAGGATCGGAATTGGATGACAAAGTGGCGGTATCATCAGGAAATGTTGCCAGAAAGGTATTGGGATCGGTAGGGATTTCGGCGGTGTAGAGGATGTAGAGGATGGGTCCCAAGACGCTGCCTTGAGGAACACCGGCCTCAACAATATAATGTTTGGAAAATTCTGATTCACAGCTAACTCGGAAGGAGCGGTTTGATAGATAGGATCGGAGGACTAGGTATAAGGATTGGGGTAAATGGGTTTTGAGCTTGAAGAGCAATCCCGGGTGCCACACCAAGCTTGAGCTATGTCCAGAAAGGCACCCGAACAATACTCCTTGCACTCAAGGGCGAAAGAAATGTGGTCCACAACTCCGAGTCCTTACTGAACCGTGGAATGTTAAGGACGAAATCCAAACTGATGTGAAGGAAAATTTTGAAATTTGGCTAGGATTCGTTTTAGTAGGAGCTTTTCGAAAATTTTTGAGAGGACCGGAGCAGGCTAATAGGTCTGTAAGATGACGTGCTGTTAGAACCTTTGCCTGGTCTTAGAAAAATAATGATTGTTGAATGTTTCTATAAGAGAGGGAAATAGGTAGTGCGTATGATACAGTTATAGAGATATGCAAGAAATGTAATGGCTTTGGGTGGAAGTTGTCTTATGATCTGAGGAGTAAGGCGGTCGTATTTACGGAGAGGAAGCTTTTTAAGAAGATATTTGACCTCAGAGGGATTAACTGCTTTAGGTGGTAAGGATAGAGGTATTAGTGACATAAGGACCTCTTCAACTGTTGCAGTATGGGTTGGATTGAGGTCAAGATGAGGAGTGAAAACTTCGGAAAGGTGCCGCGCAAATTTCTCGGCTTTATCCTTGTCGGAAGCCGCCCAGGAACTATCACAGCGCCGGAGAGGGTAGGAAATAGTGTGGGATTTTGGAATTCTCTTCGTGACATTCCATAAGGAATTGTCACGAGTCGAGAGAGAGGAGAGATAGGAATTGTAGGATTTGGAACGGAATATCACCAACTCCCGTTTTAATTTTCTACAAAAAAAGTTGTAAGAGCGGCGATCTGCTTAGTGGCCATAATGATCTGGCTCGGCGTTTGGTGTTGATGAGGTCCTTCAGGTTTTGTAGTAAATGGCTTTTGTAAGGAATTATTTGGGATTGTTTGGGGACAGGAGGCAGTCCAGGCAGCTTGTTGAATCGAGGTTGTAAAGGAATATACGGTATCATCAAGGTCAATTGATGTTTTGAGAGGTACTCTGAGGTCAATATCATTGGTGAGGATTTCGCGGAAGAGGTTCCAGTAGACAAGGCCTCTAATGAATGACGGTGGGACAGGTTTAGGAATAGGAGTTATGGATACATTTAGGATCAATGGACTATGATCAGAGGATAGTTCATCAAGGCGAGTTGGAATAGTTTAGGGAGCGTAATCCGCCATGGATGAAGAAGTCGAGGATGTCAGGATTACGGTTAGGATCTGTTGTCAAGTAGGTAGGTAAATCGGGAGGTAGGAGATGAAAGCGTCGGGAGTTGAGTGCAGACTGCAATGTCCGTCCACGAGAATTAGTGGTTCTGGAACTCCATTGTTGGTGCTTGGCGTTTAAGTCTGCACTCGAAATGAAGTGATTCCTCAAGGAGTTGAGGAAGGATCCGAATTGGGCAGAAAAAATGGGATGTTTAGGAGGGCAGTATGCTGATGTGATGATGAGCGGAAAGGAAAAGGTTTTGATTATAATGGAAGTTGCTTATAGGTAATCGTGGGCGGGAAATGGGTGTAAGTGATGGGCGAGGGATCGGTGGACTATGACAGCAGTACCGGCATGGGCTTTGCCGTCTGGATGGTCTATCCGGTATGTCGTGTATTCTGGTATTTTGAAGTACTGTTTAGTGGTTAGTCTAGTTTCAGTAATGAGTGCAACATCAACGTTTTTGTCTTGCAGTACGGCTGTAAGTTCGTCAGTGTGAGTTTTAACACCATTCGCATTCCAAAGGAGAATGGATAAGGAATTAGGTGAGATCTTTTATGGTTTTTGTAAGGCAGGAATGAGATTTGATACGAGAGTCGTAAGGAGTGATATTAAAGGCATAACAAGGGATTTGATTTCAGAGATAAAGAATGTCATCAAACTGGTAAGATCTGTGGCATTTGAAGGAGAAGGAATATGAGAGATTTGTGGTGGATTAGGATTTTTAGGATTGGTTACATTTTGAGGAAGAGGTATATGTGGAATGGATTGAGGTATATTTATTAGTTCCGGCTGGGCCACGGCTTCGGTACTTTGATTCCCACCTCAAGTAAGAAGGCAAATGATATATTGGCATCAATAAGTTTTGAGGGTTCTCTTCTGGTGCTTGCTTGTCTTGTTTCATCCAGTGCTTGAGGTTTTTGAAATCTGGTCCTGAGTTCCTTATAGATTTGGCAACCTTTATAGTTGGCCGGGTGGTCCTGAGGCAGTGAGCACATACAGCGGTTGTTGATTTTGGTTTCGTACATTCCACAGACTTGTGCTGTTCACCGCATTTTACGCAGCGTAGTATGTGATGACAATAAGTTTTAGTATGACCATATGCTTGACAATTATGGCACTGAATCATCTTAACTTTGTGTATAGTTTTTCAACTCTTACACTGGAATAGTGCAATCTACTGAGGTCATAGATTTTTAACTCCATCTGTTGGTTCCAAATCCACAAAAAAGAGAGGTAGAGGAATTTTATCATATAGGACATTAGTGACTAGCCGCACTTTATAGCCTATCTCCGTTAGTTCTTCTTCAATAGCTTCAACTGGTGTCGAGGGGTGTAAGTTTCTGATTACAACCATTAAAGCTCTTTCTTGGCGTAGCTGGTAGGTATGGAAATCCGCTTTGGTATCAGTTAGATATTTCACTATTTTTCTATATGTCTCGGCAGTAGTAGAAGATTTTTGGTATCATTAATTCTACTCATACAGTAGTAGCTGGTAGATTCGGTAATTTAGTTCAATTGCGCACACAACTGGAAATTTCTAACATTTTTAACAAATATTGGAGGAGGCCGTGGTTCACTGGGTATAGGAGTAGATTCTATGTTGTTTTGTTTCACTATGTAAAATCTGAAAAGGATTAGGGGTGGGAAAACGGAGATTCGTTAGTCATCCCTTGTGATGATGTGCCAGGTTGTGGTTCAGATTCTAGATTAGTACCCGAAGGGGTTGCTTGTAGATTTAATCTTTTATTAGTATCACGGCGGTGTCATTGTTTTGTATAAGACGGGATTGAACTACTAGATCTAGATCTTTTAGTTGAAGCTTTAGAGGACATTACTTGATGATGCTATAGCATTTCATGTATAGAAAGTAATTAATAACAATAACTTTAAAAAAAGTTAAGCAAGACCAGCCTTGCTGAGCTATTGGCAATCAGCTGATATGAAGAGGTGACTCAGCATTCACTTTACACTGTAAATTATAACACAACTTACCGTTGTTAGCTCCAATAATAACTGTTGTTGTTATACTGAAGTGTGATGATGTTTTCAATACTGTGCTGAAGTGAAATCCAACAGCAAAACGATGAAATCCGAGAGTCGACTTGAAATATGACAGCTATACTCACGCGCTTGCCCAGAAATCTCAAAGGTAATAATAATGGCTCTCTTTTTTTCTCTCTCTACACAAATACACACACACACACACACACACACACACACACATATATATATATTTAATTGGTGATCGCATCACGCGTGAACGGCTTGACCGATTTCACTAAGACATATTTCATATAGGACATCGTCTGTCGAGTATAGAGTAAGGGAGAGTATTGCTTTCATGAAATGTTCAATTTTGAGTTTTCAACGAAGTGCACGTTATGGAGACCTATTAGTTCAAATGATGAAGGCCTTGCAAAAATAACATCAAGTCACTTAATTTTACAGTTCATTTAAGTCGTTATATCGATGCAATATTTAATTGGCTTTAGTATGATGTAGGTTTAATTCAAAATGTAACAGCTTGAAAGAGCTTAAGTCCAGATATTCTAAAGTACTTTTAATTATGTAGATTCGCAAAAATTATCCACTTACAAGCTCTGATAATTAACGGGTAAATAAACACAATGAAATGACTTGATAATCATTTAAAGAAGAGAGGAGCCAAAAATATTTTTTTTCTGAACACAAGAATAGTGGAATATCTATATTGAGGATGTATAGTCGACTGTAGAAACTATTATAGATGGAATATCTATGTATATTATAGCGTTGGAGAGTCAAAGATTTTGGTAAAAGGTTTATCTACAAAACTGTAAAGCGTGAGACAGAAAGATGAAACGGGCATACATACATTAGATGATTATTTTAGATAATAATTTTATTGGTAAATTTTCTTCTTTTAAGACAGCTGTAATTGTGAAAAAAAAAAAAAAGTAATTTATCTTGTTAGCATTATTAAAAACGGGTAAATACACGTTAACGTTTTTATTTCATTTGTTTCTTACTAAAGGAGAAAAGAGCGAAAATATTTTAATTATTGGTAATTTATGAATAGTAATAGAGGGGGGTAATATACCGTTAGAAATCTAAAGGTTTTAGAAAAATATTATACACAGTGTTGTAATATATAACACAAAAATCTGGTGCGGGCAACACACGACTTTCACTTACATCAATTTGAAAAATCAATGAAAGAATTTTCAAATAGTTAGAGTTAAAAATACGTGAAACTATTAAAGAATTAAATAAATTTAATTTATATAGAAACATGTGTTTTATTAAAAAATCTTTTATTTTATTATCTAAAATAATCAGTTAGTTTTATATTCTTCTCATCACTCTCTATTAACTTCTAAAAGCTTGTGTATGAGATGATATTTTTTCTAAAATCTTTAGCTTTCCAACGGTATATCATGCATGTAAATTACTGCTCTTATGTTCAAAAACGAAAAATTGCATTGAAAAAATATTTTTTCTGTTTTCTCCTTTAGTTGGGTATCGAATTGATTCAATTTATATATTTACCTGTTTTTCATCAGCGTTAACAAGATAATCTAGTTATTATTATTAAATCTACAAAATTAAAGGTCCTTTAGAGGAAGAAAATTTAAAATATCGGTATTTAAGCCCTGTCAGACCATTTTTATCCAAATAAAACCTACATGATATTAAAGGCCATTAAATTTTACTTCGATATATCGAGTTTAATCAAAATCGTCGGAAATGTTTTCGAGATAATCGAAAAAAGGTGCAAAATGCATGGTATAAAGTGCCTCTTCTGGTAAGCTCATTTCGATGAAAAAAGTTTTGTCACGTCTCGGGCGTATAATTGTCTTAAATATGAAATTTCAGTTTCATAGGACTTGCCGTTTCCGCCCGGGAGTTACCACACACAGACACACACACACAGACCTTTTTGCGGGACTTGGTTATTTGAACTCAGGGGACCCTAAAACGTGTATTTCCGTTGAAAACTGGAATTCGAAAATTTTCACGATCGCAATACTTTCCCTTACTATATATAGTAAGTGAAAGTAAAAATATAATGAAACACATAGCACTGTTAAAAAAAAAAAAAAAAAAAAAAATCCCTACACTTTAACAACCTATGAAGTAAGTGTCTAAGGCTCATTACATATAGATATTCGTACTGTGTCCCGGCCGACGACTGTGCAATAAGGTGATTAAGCCGAAATCACACTCAGCCACCAGGTTTTTCCCCATTTTTGGGTACCCACATTATAGAGGCTGGGTCTTCATAACCTAGGGCCGCCTCCAGAATGAAATAACAGAAAAAATAAAAATGTGTCAATGCCGGGATTTGAACCCAGAATCCGGACAACGGTAGACTACTGCTCTATCTACTGGACCACGCCACACTTAAGAGTTTCTATCGAAACTCAATGTATTTCTTTTAGCTGCATTTTTCAACTCTAACTTTACATGAAAGTTCATAAACAGAATTTAACAACGGTGGTAAGTGAAATTCGTGCCTTACGCTTACCAGATGTTTTTAGTCTCTTATTACGGGGGAAATTTTTTTTATCACTCACATGGTTTTGATGATTTATAATCCGCCAGGCTAATGTCCTTTTTAGGACAAGAATAAGGGCTGAAAAGGACAGAGGGCTAGAGAAACTAAGCCCAGTGCCATCCTAGAAGAAGGGAATGACAAATCGGGACTGACCCAGCGAGGCTGAAGAAGCATTCCACGGCCGCTGACGGATAGCTACACACCACCTTCACTCTAGTCGCCCAGTTTTGTAACCATAGATCACCAAAATACACCACCGGGTTAGGAATCCGGTTTCTGGCTCTTAAGCAGGAAATCAGCAAACATTTTCAAAAACAGCGTTTTCATCTATTATTTCAGCAGCCCTAGTAATAGTTTATTTTAGAAATTTAAACTTAGACAAGAACGAGGAAACCGTTGTACACTATTGATCATAACCAATACATTAAACAAGCTGGTATGTCATTCGGTTGATAAAGAACATTCGTTTGCTTCAGTTTTTCAAATTTATTCATCTGGTGTGTATATATAATTTTATGTATTTTTTTATATGATTTATTGTATTTATACAGGCGATCCACAACAATGGTGATGTTTGCCGACGTATAATAATAATATCTCAAAGATATTACTAATAACTGTTCATAGTTAGATAGATTGAGGAGTCAGATGTACGAGTATGAAAGGTAGGTAGGCATATGGAAAAGGCCTATAAACGGAGAAACAAACATAATTAATAATAATAATAATAAGGACATATGGTTGAGTCATTTAGTAATGAAATTGGTATGACTTTCGGAATAGAGAAGTGTGCTGCAATTCATGTTAAAAGAGGAGTGGTGACAAACAAGTCAGACGTGGAGCTTATCAATAATGAAACAATAAAACAACTAAGCGATACGGATTGTTATAAGTACTTAGGAATAGGCCAAATTTTAAAATTCACGAAGAATAATAAAGATCATTTTAAAGATGAGTTCAAAATGCAAGTAAAAAAAATTCTCAGAACGTATTTGTCAGCTGGAAATCTAGTAAAAGCAATAAATACATGGGCTATTCCAGTACTGACTTACACTTTTGGAGTTTTAAAATGATCTAATACGGAACTTGAAGAAATGAATCGTTTAGTTAGAGTCCTGTTTACGTCAGAAAGAAAACGACATCCCAAATCATCAATAGAAAGAATGTACTTGCCACGTAAGCAAGGTGGAAGGGGACTCGTTTGTCTGTTGAGAAGCTGCAGAGAGCAAGAAAATAATTTAAGACGCAGTTTCCTAGATAATGATTCTCCAATATGGTCTGCAATAAAAGCGTTAGACATTGGATACACGGCTCTAAACCTCAATTCAGAAGAGCATAAAGATGGACCTACCGAAGAAACACTGATTGAAAATTGGAAAAATAAGTCACTACATGGTCGATTTCACAACTCTATGTCCCAATCGGGAGTAAATTAGGAAGCTTCTACTTTCTGGCTTAAAAAAGGTCACTTATTTCCCGAAACGGAAGGATTTATTTTGGCCATACAAGATCAAGTGATTTCAACTAATGCGTATAGGAAATACATTTGTGGAGAGAATATAAGTGAACGATGTCGCCTTTGTAAAACGGCTATAGAGTCTATCCAACATGTATCATCTGGGTGTCAGGCATTGGCAGGAAGAGAATACCTAATGAGGCATAATAACTTGGCAAAAATTATTCACCAATCGCTGGCATTATCATACCAAATGATAGCAGACGAGGTTCCGTATTACCGATACGAACCAAAACAGGTACTCTCAGGTGGAAAAAAACAATATACTGGGATCGTTCCATTATTACCGATCACATGATATTAAACAACAAGCCGGACATAGTGGTTATGGATCTAAATGTAAAATGCGGCTATGTCATCGATATTGCTGTCCCGAATGATGACAATATCGACAAAACTATTGCTGAGAAAATACGAAAATATCAAGATTTGTGCCAGGAACTACGTCAAGTCTATAAGCTGGAACAAATCAAGGTGTATCCGATAATTATCTCATGCAACGGTCTCATTCCAGATGACACCATTTTAGTTACTAAAAACTTAAAACTGCCCGAAAAGGTTCTGGAAGAAGGACAGAAAGCAGTTCTCCTCGGTACAGCCAGTATCATCAGAAAATTTTTAAATATAGTTTAGTATTTTTTGCCTAGCCCTTGACTTTGGTCCGGGTAGGTAAATATTCTGGTAAAACCAAGAAAATGTGCAATAAAAAATAATAATAATAATAAATCTCTTTATTTGTTTTCGGGCGAACCCATACAAATGGAGTTGAGTTGTGCAAAACAGTTAAAAATAAATCAAAGAAATATATTACAACTGTACTAAACAAAATACGCTTCAAAAAGAAATACATAATAAAAGGCAAAATAAATTGTAACTGTATAAATATTAAACAAATAAATTAATCATAAATAGTTTAACAAATTCAATTATTGTTATTTTAGTGATGTGCTTAAATTATTCTTGAATAGACAGATACAAATTTCATAGCTTTAAACACTCTGTTACATAATAACATACATTTTCAAATTTCTTTTTATTTTCTATTTGCAACAAAAGTTGTACTATGAGGTCATTGTCAGACATATTTCCAATATATGTCCTCAAGTAGTTATTTCTGGACGGGGAGTAAACAGGGCATTGCAACAAAAAATGATTTAAATCTTCTGGTTCGCCTGAACTACAAATAGGGCATTCAACGCTGCTATCTGAATAACCATTTTGGAATCTGTAACTGGTAACTTTCAGTTTATTGGGTTGACATATTCTTAGTTGACTGATCAATCTATGTTTCCTCTAGGTCCCTTTATTTTCAAATAATATTCCCCCATATTTAAGCTACTAATTTTCATATAATTAGGATTAAACTTTGAGTGCAAAACAGCCTGAATATCTAGGGAAAGATTATGATTATTGAATTTTTCAACAGCGTTATTTAATTCTCTTTCAAATAAGGCTTTACTTTTGATATTTAATATGTCAGCCGCGTCTATAATTAACAATTTATTAATAAATTGCCTATACCAATTGTACCTCACATCGACCCTCTGGTTCAAGGAATGTTTTTTTAAAATGTTTAAACATATTTTCGATAACCGATCCTCTTTCATTAATTCTACCTTTCGGTACCAGCGAATCATTCTTTTTAGAACATCTGTTTCTACTGATTTCAGACTAGTTTCTATACGAACATAATAGTTAGGTGTATTCCGTGGCCAATGATATATTGCTTTGAAATAACTTAAAGCAACCCGCTCTAATTTTTGACAATGTAATCGGGCCCAGACTTCCGAAGAGTATAAAAGAACAGAATTTACCATGGAATTTAGCAATTTCAACTTAGTAGCAAGTGAGTCTGATCTTGACTTTAAAAGAATTTCTCGAACTCTATGTGAAGCCAAATGTGATTTATTTACAAAGTTATCTGCTGCTTGAGAAAACAAACCCGATGATGAAAAAACCACTCCTAAATAACTGTATTGTTTAGCTATTTCAATTTTAGATTTATTATAGAAAATAGATTTAACTTTGGTTCTATTGCCACCTTTTTTAAAAATCACACATTTGGTTTTTTCAACATTAACAATTAAATAATTTGATTGGCAATGTTTGTACAGAGAAACCAATTTCATATTTGTTCCGGCCCAGCCATTATCAAGCAGAATTAAGTCATCCGCGTACATCAGCCCCGATACTTCCACAGTATGATCGATATTTATCCCATTACATCCATCATTTTCAAAGTGAGAAATTAAATCTGAAGAAACAAACATAATTTAATTGTAATAAAAATAATAAAGGAAAAAAATTCTAAATAATAAGTATAAATTATTCACGATGAAACAATAAAAAGTATAATTGGGAAACTTTAGATCGATTCATATAATTTATTTATTTTTAAATGATTAAATAAATGTGGGATATGTATATGCATACTGTTGTCATTTAACAAAGTATTGAAATAATATGAAAGGTCGACACCTATCAGATGCCTGGAGTCTGTCAGTAATCGTTTTATGGTGAGAGGTATTTTATTTTTTTTATTTTATATATTTTCAAAAAAGGATAAGCAATATTTTTATAGTGAGGTGAAGGTGTTAATAAAAAATATTTAGCCCTTAAAATAAAAATAAAAACCTATATACTTGATTTAGTGCAATAGAGTCACAGTAATAGGCTAACGGTGATAATTTGTACTCTAATAAAGATCAACTCAAATGAAATTGTAATGCTAGAATCCAGTATGGGGCAGTTAAAAGTTTTTTTGTGCCGATTGGTAAGGACTCTGAAAAATATCCCCCAAAACTCTGTAAATCTGTTAATGCCTATTTCAGACATCATCAGCCGAAGCCACATCAGGCTTCACAATAATATTCTATTCTATTCAGACCGTTTATAAAATACGAATAAATCTAATGGATGTATTCCCTCATAGTCAGATCTGGGTCAACTAATAGCCGGGTATAAAGGAGGCATAAATATATATGTCGTTATACCATTAGAGGAAGTTGGTCGGGAAAAATATGGCAAATAAATCATAAAATTGTGTGAAAAGGAAAGAGCTCGGGCTCCGAGACGGGACTCTTTTCCATAATATGCCAATAAATAGGAGGAGGGGAGGTCTATTACATCAACCGCAGGTCTATCAGTAAGTGGCTGTTAGCAATTGTCCCAGCCTCCTTTCAGTTCCAGACCATGTAAAGTGGGTACTCTTTTTCTTTATGGTTGTACCCGACTTCCTGAATCGGCCTTATATAAACTTGGCTGGAGGTCTGCGAGTGTCAAGGCAGCTCCTTAGCTAGGTAAGGGGTTTCAAAGATCTATTCAGGGTCAATGCTTTTAGAAATATTCTCAATAAAATACTTGTAATAAGAAAAAAAGTATTTTTCCAAGATAACTTATGAATTTAGCCTATAAGTCTATTTCTTATAGCTCTATAATAGCGCAATACATGACTTCCGTCGTTAAAATTAATTTCATAATTTTTAAATTAACTTAAAGATGATAAAATATCAAAGAATAATTACTTAAAGTTTCGATAGAGACATGAGTTTTGTTAAATTATCTACAATAATCAACTAGTTTTATCGGATTTTCATCACTCTCTATTATACAATTAACGATTCTGCGCGTTTTAATTATTATTAAAAAAATTATTTTTACACTTTTCTACTTTAGTTGGTAATCAAATTCGCTCAACTTGTATATGAAGTCGTTGTTTGTCAATGCTAACAAGATGATATAATTATTTTTTTACTTTCACTTACTATATATAGTAAGGGGAAGTATTGCGATCGTGAAAATTTTCGAATTCCAGTTTTCAACGGAAATACACTTTTTAGGGTCCCCTGAGTCCAAATAACCAAGTCCCGCAAAAAGGTCTGTGTGTGTGTGTGTGTGTGTGTGTGTGTGTGTGTGTGTGTGTGTGTGTCTGTGTGTGTGTGTGGTAACTCCCGGGCGTAAACGGTAAGTCCTATGAAACTGAAATTTCATATTTAAGACAACTATACGCCCGAGACGTGACAAAACTTTTTTCAACAAAATGAGCCTACCAGAAGAGGCACTTTATATTATGCATTTTTCACCTTTTTTCGATTTTCTCAAAAACGGTTCCGACGATTTTGATTAAACTCGCTATATCGATGTAAAATTTAATGGGCTTTAATATCATGTAGGTTTTATTAAGATAAAAATGGTCTGACAGGGCTTAAATGCCGATATTTTAAATTTTCTTCCCCTAAAGTACCTTTAATTTTGTAGATTCAATAATAATTTCTAGATTATCTTGTTAACGCTGATGAAAAACTGGTAAATATATAAATTGAATAAATTCGATACCCAACTAAAGGAGAAAACAGAAAAAATATTTTTTTAATGCAATTTTTCATTTTTGAACATAAGAGCAGTAATATACATGTATGATATACCATTGGAAAGCTAAAGATTTTAGAAAAATTATCATCTCATACACAAGCTTTTAAAAGTTAATAGAGAGTGATGAAATGAACATAAAACTAACTGATTATTTTACATAATAATATAATAGATTTTTGAATCAAACACATGTTTCTATAGAAATTTCATTTAATTTATTACTTTCACTTACTATATATAGTAAGGGGAAGTATTGCGATCGTGAAAATTTTCGAATTCCAGTTTTCAACGGAAATACACGTTTTAGGGTCCCCTGAGTCCAAATAACCAAGTCCCGCAAAAAGGTCTGTGTGTGTGTCTGTGTGTGTGTGTGTGTGTGTGTGTGTGTGTGTGTGTGTGGTAACTCCCGGGCGTAAACGGTAAGTCCTATGAAACTGAAATTTCATATTTAAGACAACTATACGCCCGAGACGTGACAAAACTTTTTTCATCAAAATGAGCCTACCAGAAGAGGCACTTTATATTATGCATTTTTCACCTTTTCTCGATTTTCTCAAAAACGGTTCCGACGATTTTGATTAAACTCGCTATATCGATGTAAAATTTAATGGGCTTTAATATCATGTAGGTTTTATTAAGATAAAAATGGTCTGACAGGGCTTAAATGCCGATATTTTAAATTTTCTTCCCCTAAAGTACCTTTAATTTTGTAGATTCAATGATAATTTCTAGATTATCTTGTTAACGCTGATGAAAAACTGGTAAATATATAAATTGAATAAATTCAATACCCAACTAAAGGAGAAAACAGAAAAAATATTTTTTTAATGCAATTTTTCATTTTTGAACATAAGATCAGTAATATACATGTATGATATACCATTGGAAAGCTAAAGATTTTAGAAAAAATATTATCTCATACACAATCAATTGATACAAGTGATTATTTTAGATAATAAGGTAATCAATTTTTTAATAAAACTTATGTTTTTATATAAATTCCATTTAATTAATTGTTTAATGATTTCACTCATTTTTATATCTAACTGTATTTAAGAATTCTTTAATTTATTCTAAAAATGGAGGTAAGTGAAAGTCGTGTGTTGCTCGCACCAGATTTTTTTACTTTCACTTACTATATATAGTAAGGGAATGTATTGCGATCGTGAAAATTTTCGAATTCCAGTTTTCAACGGAAATACACATTTTAGGGTCCCCTAAGTCCAAATAACCTAGTCCCTCAAAAAGGTCTGTGTGTGTGGTAACTCCCGGGCGGAAACGGTAAGTCCTATGAAACTGAAATTTCATATTTAAGACAAATATACGCCTGAGACGTGACAAAACTTTTTTTTATCAAAATGAGCTTACCAGAAGAGGGACTTTATACTATGCATTTTGCACATTCTTTCGATTTTCTCGAAAACGGTTCCGACGATTTTGATTAAACTCGCTATATCGATGTAAAATTTAATAAGCTTTAATATTATGTAGGTTCCATTATGATTAAAATGCTCTCAAAGGACTTAAATGCCGATGTTTTAAATTTTCTCTCTCTAAAGTACCTTTAATTTTGTTGATCCTATAAAAATAACTATATTATCTTGTTACCATTGATAAAAAAACAGCTAAATTTGCAGGTTGAGCGAATTTGAAAAGCAACTAAAGGAGAAAACTGAAAAAATATTTTTTTAATGCATTTTTTTGTTTTTGAACATAAGAACAGTAATACACATGTATGATATACCGTTGGAAAGCTAAATATTTTAGAAAAAAATATTATCTTATACTAAAGCTTTTAAAAGTTAATAGAGAGTGATGAAAAGAAGATAAAACTAACTGATCATTTTAGATAGTTTCACGTATTTTTTTCTCTAACTGTATTTTAAAATTCTTTCATTGCTTTTGAAAATAGAGGTAAGTGAAAGTGTGTTGCCCGCGTCAGATTTTTTAAATATATAAAATTAAAGGTTCTATAGAAGAAGAATATTTAAAATATTGGTATTTAAGCCCTGCCAGACTATTTCAATGAGAATGAAACCCACATAATATAATAGTTCTTTAATATAGAACAGTGATTCTAGAAATAGCGTTCATAAACCATTTCAGGCCATTTTCTTTATATTTATTGCTTTTCAAATTAGTTAACTGTCTATATATATCTTTATAAACAGTTATGCTCTAATGTAGTTATTTGAAAATAATAAACCATTGTGTAATAATTTGCAGCGTTTTCTAAGCGTATACCTGCCACCACTTATACTTTGTCGAAAGTAACTACAGTGTGTATTCTACAAGCAACAAAAAATAATCAGACCTAGTAATTACTCCTTTAAAAAAACGTTCAAATAAGAAGTATTTTAATTTTCGATCTTTAAGTTTAAGAAACAAAGATAATTCAAAAAATGTATTAGGCTACGTGATAATGGTTTCTATTTCTAAGCCAAAGTGATGAACAATAGACTATTCTAGGCCGTTTTCCTATCATATATTTATTGATTTTCAAAATAGTTAACTGTCCATAAATATCTTTATAAACAGTTATGCCCTAATGTAGTTATTTGGAAATAATTAACCATTGCGTGATAATTTGCAGCGTTTTTTAAGCGTATGCCTGCCAGCATTGATACTTGGTCGAAAGTAACTTTAGTGTGTATTCTACAAACAAGAAATATATTCAGGCCAAGTAATTAATCCTTTAAAAAAATGTTCAAATAAGAATTACTTTAATTTTCGATCTTTAAGTTTAAGAAACAAAGATAATTCAAAAAATGCATTAGGCTACGTGATAATGGTATCTATTTCTAAGCCAAAATGGTGAACTAACGTCTATTCTAGGCCGTTTTCCTATGAAGTTATTTATTGATTTTCAAATTAGTTAACTGTCTATAAATATCTTTATAAACAATTGTGCCCTAATGTAGTTAGTTGAAAATAATAAACCATTGCATGATAATTTGCAGCGTTTTCTAATGACTGCCACCACTGATACTTTGTCCAAAGTAACTGTAGTGTGTATTATACAAGCAAGAAATATATCCTGGCCATGTAATGACTGCTTCTTTAAAAGATCGTTCAAAAAATAATTATTTTAATTTGCGATCTTTAAGTTTAAGATGCAAAGATAATTCAAAAAATGCATTCGGCTACGTTATAATGATTTTTATTTCTAGGCCAAAGTAATGAACTATATACCTCTTATTTAGAAAAATAATTGATATATATTTTGTTCTATCATTCTGGCAAATGCAGATATTAAAAAACGTATTTTAAACTCATATTGTTACTTTTTTTTTAATTTTCCAGACACGTGTTGGTGATTTAGGGCAATCACTTGCAACAGCACAATTTGCTGGAACTCCAGGAAGTGATGCACAGTTAATTTTAATCAAATCGGCTCATTTATGAAACATCACGTCTATTATTTGATCAGCCAATACAACTTCTCTTTTAATTTCAATAACCTGCGAAAGAAAATTAAGACTGGAAAAAATAAATCCATTTTGAAAAATATGGAATCTAATATTTATTATATTTACCATAGGTATTGAAATTATTTTTTCTATAAGGGAAGGGTTCAAGAAACCTATTATTATATACCATAGGTAGAAATAATCGGGAGACAGTCGTGTAAAAATTATTTTAATTTTGCCAGGTAGGCTCAAATGAGCGAGCCACCATCAGTTCTGCAAATATCAGAACAACAAAACAGATTAATACCGATATAATATGACAATGAAAAATTATGAATGTAGGGACAATGGAAATTTAAAAAAACAAAAACAATACAGATACACAGAATTATTATAAATACACATAATAATAACTTGATAAATAATAAGATGGGGGGATCACTTGTAGCTGCGTGGCTAGCGTAACAGCCTCCCATGCTAAAGGTCACGGGTTCAAACCCGCAGGTGGTCCTAGGATTTTTTAATGGGAGTAAAAAAATCCTTAGTTACGCCGTCCTTCGGAGGGGACGTTAAAAGGTGGTCCCGAGCCTGTGCGATGTCTGGTACTCGTTAAAGATCCCTATCCTAATAAAACCTGGATAGGCAAAATTTAGGACTCCCACTGCAGCATCGTCCGATTAGCCTTAGTAGCATAAAGTGACGTTAAATAAATAAACAAAGAAACAATAATAAGATGGTGATAATTCTGAAATCAAATTTAGAAGTAAATAGATATGTGAAAAAAATATTTATAAACGTAACATCCATGGTCTATGACAAGCATAAACTTAGAAAAAAACAATTGACAAGGTGGGGGTTGATTAACGGCTTTTCCTTTAAATATGAATTCTACAGCTTTCCTTAACAGTTTTTTTTATTAATTAATATTATTAATATAATATAAAAAATCACTGTACTTTAAATATTAATAGTTTAAGATACAAAACGAATATTGAATATTTAAATTTTAAGAATGTGATAATTAAAAGTTACTATGAGTTATAATTCAATCTCATTCTCTAACTTATGAATATGAATGTTTACTTATTAGTTTATTTTTTTTTAAACCCTCAAAATTTAGGTTCATGCGTTTCAAAACATCTTATGTTTCCGTCCATCCGTCATCCGCGGTTTTTTTTTTTTTTTTATTCGAAACTACTAAATTTTCGTAATTAGGCACAAAAATATCAGAGCATCTGAAAAACGATCCCCACACCTTAGTATCAGCAGACTAGTTTTAAATTGGTTGCCAGCTAAAAATGTTTCAATTCAAAACCTCAATCATTTTTTAAGATAAGGAAAAATTTTTATGGAGTTTTCTAATCAATACAATGAGATTATTTATGAAAAAAAAAATAAAGAACATTGAAATTTTACCACGCTAATTTTTAAATATTTAATACGCCTTTAACTCAGTTTTTTTTAGATAGGGAAAAAGTTGTATACAGTTTTAGAATCAGTAAGCAGCGATAAACGAAGAAACAAAATACTGGTATATGGTAAATCCAAAACTTTTAACCACTAATTGTAATCGTTCGAGGAAACGTAATATCCATATAAGTAATTTTAAAAATCGCTCAGTCAGCTGCACGAATTAATAAATACCAAAATATCGCTAGTGTCATTCGATACAAAATCGAATTCCACACAAACAATAAAAACTCAGTAAAGAAATAGTAGAGATATAGGATAGTGCTTTGAAATTAGCATTAGTGATTGACCCTTTGATTAATAAATTGCTCTTTATATTATTTAATTGCTTGTAAACAGCTATATAAATTGTTATACTTATTTAGAAATAATAAACCATTATGAAATAGCACTCGCCCTTCCAGGTCAAGGCGTAGCTATCCTCACTCCGCGAGATATATCTCATCCACTCCGAAAGGAAATATCTGATGCCTGGCAGTCCATGTGGGACGAAAGTCCTGCTAGCAAACTTAAAAACTTTTTAAAAAAACAGTAAAGCCTTGGTCCTCATCATATCGCTCAAACCGCAGAGAAGAAGTTGTCCGTGCTAGGTTAAGGATAGGCACACTAACATGACCCATCTTCACCCCATTACCAACCATTTTCTAGTAATTTGAAGCGTTTTTTTTTAGTTATAATTACAATTGAAAATTCTAATAATTGTCTTGTTTAAGAGTTGCATACTAATAAACCATTAGTTGATTTGATTTAAACTCACAACAAGCAATAGTTAGGCCCCTTCAAAAAAATTAAATCAATAATCTCATTTTAATAATAATAAATTCTTTATTTATTCTGGGACAAGTCCCTTCAGAATAATGTTACAGAAAAATCAAATTGGAACTTTAGTGTCTTGGAGTAATAAAAAAAAAAAAATAAAATAAAAAAAAAACAACAGAAATAGCAAAGAAAATGAATAATAGTAATAAATTAACAGGTAGCTTCTAATAATAATAATTTAGAAAAACAAATAAAACAAACTAGACAAAAAATAAAATATTTACATATTCATATATACAGGGCTAATAAAAATAAATCTACAATGCTTGTGAAATGTGTAACATAAAATACATAAATGTTTGAGTACAATGCATAATAAGATATAGTAAATTTTTTTTTCTCTGCTCTATTTACTGATTTTTATTGAAATTTGCTGATTAATTGGGGTTATTCGAGAATGGGATAGACAAAAAGTAATTGAACAAACGGGATTTGAAGGCCGGAAGAGTATTGGAGTGACGGATATGAGAAGGAATAGAATTCCATAAGGACGAGGATCGGATAAGGAAAGATCTGTCGAAAGCTGCGGTTCGATGAAGCGTTATATACAGGTCCGAAGGTCGCCAACGAGTGTTGCAGGCGTGAACGGAGGATTTAAATGAAAAAATATCTGAGATGTAAGATGGACGTTGAGATCAGAGAACTTGGTAAAGAAAGGATGCCAGGAGGTACTTAAAACGGTAGGAAGGATAAAGCCACTTTAGCTCATCGTAGAATCGGGTTACAGAGGTGTCCCGGGATATCCCAAACATGAAACGTATCAGGCAGTTAAATAATCATTTTAGTTTAGCTTCAAGATCTATTTTCTATCTATTTTATAAATAAATATACCATAAATTAGGAATAAATTATTTGAACATTCATATCTTAATAATAATTCATCCATGAAATTATTGAGTCATATTCAAACGGCATTAAATATCATTCAAAGCACCGCAGTCCATTTATTTCTCTTAACAGATCATTGATTTGAAACAGAAGAAGAAATCAATACCACTAAAGGTAATCTCATTTACGATGTAAATGAAGCTTTTATGCTCAGGAAAACTTCTATAAAGAAACAGACATTCATGAAAAAGACTTCAAAGAGTATATAGGAATCTTTTATATTTTTCTTATTTCTTTTACAAATTATTATTAATGATAGTTCAAATTATTGTCACAGTGCATAAATGATAAATGTTTCGGACAAGTTTTGAAAAAAAAAATTGTTGAGCAACACACGTAAACAATTTAAGGACTATTATATAAAGTTGATAGTTTATGTAATAGTAATAGTTATTGTACATTATATTAAATTAATTTAAACAGCCGAGGTAAGTGAAGATTTTACTAAATTGTAAATACAGTCAGCTCTATAAGCTAGATAATCTTTTATGTTATGATATAGTTATTTTTAGGAATCTAAAAAATTAAAGGTAGGGTAGAGAGGGGCTAGTTGAGCATAGGGGCAAGTTGGTCAAGCACGCTAAGGGATAATCACCACGCAATCGCTTGTAGCTTCTGGATAAGCGAGTGAAGCGCTCTTGTGGTTGGTTTATTTTGTGAACAAAAAGTGAAAACGTCGTTCACCACAAGCTTTCGTCTGTATTAATCAATTTTTATCTGTTTTTAATCACTTAAGTGGTTATCTTTCAGAGAATTATTGTGCTTTTGATATGTATAGCTTTTCTGGATATAATTCTTATGATTTTTTTATAAACTCGCTTTTGTTCTAAACTTTTGTTTTGGGGTTAGTTGAGCTATAGTCGCTCAACTTACCTCACGACTCAAACAACTTAACTAATGAATGTTTTATTTATCTTAGGATGTGGATTTACAAGATGTTCTTAATTGTAACAATTAAGTTCCAATGATCTAATTAATATTTTTTAAGATACAAGCTATATGAGTAGTAATATAAAAATTTAAGTCTGATTGTAAATAGCAAGACTGAATCTAATGTTGAAGTTAATCTTAAAATACGGTAACATTTAGTGATTCTAGTTTTTGTTAATTATTCAAAGATAATTACATTAAACATTTTCGTTCTGTCTCTAAAATACAATGAATAAAGAGCTGATTGTTAAACACATATTTTACTCTATTTCTAGCCTTGAGCCTATGGTTTAGTGAGACATTCTTAGTGCTCAACTTGCCCCATACCCTTGCTTAACTTACATCACCTATGGATATGTACACTGAGCAAACTTGACATCCCGGAAATAAATGACGGTAGCTCTTAAATTCGACTCCTTACAAAAGAATTACTCCGGACACTTTTGCTCAGGGATATATTGCAAATCCATCAAGCCGCTTAAAAACTCATTGAGAATTATTATTGAGGAGCAATATCAAAACAAGTGAAAAATTGCTAAACTAGCCCCGCTCTAACCACTTAAAAGAAAGAAAATTCAAAAATTCGGCATTTAAGCTCTGTCAAACCATTGCAATCAGAATAAAACCTACATTACATTAAATCCCATTAAATGTTACATGGCGTGTTCGATAAAAATCGTAAAAAGGTGCAGAATACGTGCATTAAAGTCGATATTCTGGAATTTCAAAAAAGATCCTGATCGACTTTCCCGTACTATATATGCCGTATATAGGTAAATAATAGTAATATATGACATATTTCATAATGTATTAGGATTTCTACATTATCACTTATAAATTCATTTTGGAATAATAAAATATAATATAGTAGGAGAAGTTATAAACTTAATAATTAAGTGCCGACGTTTCGGCCTAAATTATAGGCCTTCAAACGCCCTTAAGAATGCTTTTAATTTGGAGCGAAAAGTCGGCACCAGTTTATTAAGTTTAAATCTTAATTGCGTGTTCTTTTGACTGCACCCTGAAATAACTTCTCCTATTTTCTCACACAGTCAACCATTCTCACTTCACCTCAAAATATAATATAACTTATAACACAGTAACGAAATAACAACATATTAATAATATAATAATGTATAACCTAACGTGTTTATTGTACATAACAATCTTATAGTGGTGTATTATTTAATCTAAAATACAAAGCAGATGTTTCCAATGAAGCTGAATATAAGTCTTTAAACATTTTTAAACTCTTAACTTTATTTGATAGTTCTTATATTGTTTTTAACAACCGAGGTAAGGTAATGTCTTTTAATGCCCGCGCCATATTATAAATCCAGCCAGCAAGTAAAGTTATATTCATTCATTCGTGGTATATTTTATTGGACGTTCATAGTTAAATTTTAATGGTTCTACTATTACAAAATTAATGATTCTGAATATACGAAAAGTGGTCTGAATTTTCGAGGAAAACTGTGACCTCATCGAGAAACTACTGCTTGTTAATTAAAACTCGATAGAGAAGGCCTGTTGAAGGGCCGAAGGCAGTGAACTCTACCATTTGGAATATGAAGAAGCCATTTGGAATATTCCAAGTTCCAGGTGATTACACCCCCAATGGCCTCTGTTTGATTGGGCTTTGGCTCCTAATGGACTCGCCCGTCGCTCCCATGTTTTCAATCTCCAACCACTCCAATCTCTGCAGATATTCCATCTCGTAAAATATGCTGAATAAAATATAATAGGTCATCATTATAGTCCTTGATTGACGCCTGCAGTTGAACTCTTCGCGGTGATGTTAATATATGAATTGATTTGTAGTTTGTTAGTTCTATTCATTTGCGTCTCCTTTAAAACAGTATATAATAGAAAATAATTTGTATTCTTGGACTAGGTCTCTTAGGAATAATAGTTATGTACAGTTGAAATATACATGCATGACCAACAGACAAAAGGAACATAATTAATTACTATTTAAAATTATGGAAGAATATATATACAACAAAAAATAAAATCCATATTAGAAGAAACCAAGAAAAAACCATTAGAAGAAAATCGTATTATAAAAAATTTTAAAAGTGTGCTTCGCGAACATAAGACTTTCCTTACCTCCGTTGCTAAAATCAATTAAAAAATGTTTAAATACAGTTAGAGATTAAATAGGTAAAAACATAAATTACTTTATGATGATTTTCAAAAGAAACATATGTTTTATGAAATCTTCATTTATAGTATTATTTGTAACAATCAGTTAGTTTTTTTCCTTTCTCATACTTTGTGTAAAAGTGAATATATGTTTCTAAAATATTTAGCTTTCCAACGTTGTTTGTTTGTTTATTTAACGTCCCTTATTGCTGATGTGCTAATCCGACGATGCTACGGCGGGATTCCTAAATTTTGCCTATCCAGGTTTAATTAGGATAGAGATGTTTAACGAGTACTTGACATCGTACGGGCTCAGTACCACCTTGTAACGTCCCATCCGAGGGACAGCATAACTAAGGATTTTTTACCCCCATTACGGGTGTAATAATCAAGAAATCTATCGCCCTAAAACACATAACCTATCTAGCTTTACTCCCATTAAAGAAATCATCTAACCACCTGTGGATTTGAACCCGGGACTTTCCAATGATAAGGGTCTATATTACTATTTTCATGTCAAAAAAAATAAATACAAAAATTGTTTTGTGTTTTTTCCTTTATTCGAATGTCGAATTTGTTCAACAAAAATATTTATCTGTTTTTGTTTTTTTTTTCCAATGCCGACAAGATAATACGATTTTTACGACTTTAGAGAAAGAAATTTTGAAATATCGGTATTTATGCCTCGTCAGACTTAATTAAGCTGAATGAAACCTACTTGATATTAAAAACCATTTAATTTCACGTAAATATATCGAGTTTAATCAAAATAGCTTGAGCCGATTTCAAGAAAAACATCAAAAGTGTATAATGCATGGTATAACGTAGCTCCTCCAGTCAGCAAATTTTGGTAAAAAAAGGTTGCAGTTACATTTTAAGTATATGCGTTTTTATAATATGAAATTTGGGTTTTATACAACTAATAATTTTTGAGATAGACTCACCACACACATACACTCACCATTTTGGAGAATTTAGCCTTTTGGACTCAGGGGACCCTAAAACGTGTATTTCCGTTAAAAACTAGAATTAGAAAAATTTCACGATCGCAATATTTTCCATTACTATATATTTTATAGTTTAAATTTAGACTTTTACTGTACTTACTGGCAAGTCGGACTTAGCTACTGGGGGAGTCCTAAAATTGGTCTACCTAGGATAGGGATTTTCAACGAGTACCTGACATTGAACAGGCTCGAGACCACTATGCTACGTATGCTCCGATGGTCAGGATTTTTTTAACCCCTTTATAAAATAGTAGGGCCATGTGCCGGGTTCAAAACCATAACCTAATGATTAAAAGGCTGTTATGCCAACTATACCACATGTGACTCCCATTTTTTGCAGTGATATAATCTAAATATTCATGTATAAACAAAACAAAAAAAAAAAAAAATCTTATCCATGCTAAAGTAACTTGTTTTACTAAATATGAAATTATCCTGCCACAGTATGTTTCGAACCCAGGTAACAATCCTTTGCAAATATAATATGTGATATGTAAATATAACATGTAACCTTTTTTTAATCTTCTTTTATTACATAATTTTTAAACTTATTTTATCCACAGAGATGACGGATATGAGGTGTGTTACCCGCACCAGATATTTTATTCCAGCTATTTATTATGATGAAAACTAATCTATAGTTATTCCTAATATTTAAAAAAAAAATGTATTTATTAGAATTTGCAACTGTATCATGGAATACAACAAGTAAATTAGAGTGAAATATAAAATGTCATGAAACACATGTAGAGAAGCTTCCCAATGGAACCAATATAAAAATATTCTAAACGAGAAGGTCTCGGGGCCATCACCCTTTCAGACGTCTCGGAGGATTCTCAGGGATTGAAGAGGAAGAAAGAATTGAAACTAGAGAATTATGGTGGGAATGAAGTTTCTCACGAAAGGAATGGTATCTAGGTCGCGCCAAATTACCAACATACGGAACATTAAGGTCTTTATGGATGAGACTATTCGTAACAAATTAAGGAGCATTGAGGATTTTACGAAGGATTTTGGATTTTTGTGATTGGATACGAGAAAAATTCGATGGTTTAGTTGAGTCCCAAAGCTCTATTCCGTAAGTCCATATTGGCCATATGATGGTGATGTAGATGAGTCTTTTGTTTTTAAGTGGAAGATTAGAACGTTTGTCTAATAAGTGTTGAAGTAGTGTTCCAAGTAAGGCGTTTGTCAAGGTGCAGTCTTCGATACCGGATCTGTTCAACCGGGACAAGAGGACTATTATTGAAGGTGACAGTAGGGCAGGATGTCATAAGTTTACGACAATTGGTAAAGGTAATTTGGTTGAATTTTTTGGCATTTATTTTAATTCTCCAGTTCTGACACCATACTTCAAGGTCTCTGATGTTGGAATGGAGAGTTTGAGAGGCAATAGTTGGATCAGTACTGACTGATAACACACAAGTGTCATCAGAATAGGTAAAAAGGAAAGTTTTACGATGGAATGGGACATCAGCTGTATAAACTGTGTAAAGAATGGGTACTAGGGTACTGCCTTGAGGAACACCAGCAAACTGGCAAAAACTGGATGAATAGGAATTATTATGATTTGCATTGAAGGATCTACAAGTGAGGTAGGACTGGTTTCCTAATATTTAAATTAAATAATATTCTACTGCTCACTAAATGTGAACGTAAAATAAATATATACATAAAAACATCTGTGGTTCCGATGGCGACATTCCGAGAAATCGTACATTCGCTTGATACTTTATAATTATACAAATGGGAAAAAAATGTCTGGACCTGCTGTAAAAAGGGTTTCTCGGGATTGTTTGTAAATCACATTTAAACTTGAATAAACAAAGAAAACATCTCTTGGAAAACTGAATTTCACACATATTCGCATGGTTTAATTCTTTCAGAACAAAAAACAAAGGGATTCAAAAGGAAACTATTTTTGGAGGTAGTAACTTATTACTCTTGAGTTTATTTTTATATAATCGTGGATATAATTAGTTGGCCGTTGAGAATTACTGAATTATTTTTATATATTTAATAAAGATTTTATTTGGAAGGCTTTGTTAGAATTTTGATGTTTGCGTGCGAAAAACACATTTTATTTAATATCTATGGTTCTGGTGAAGGTAGAAAAATGAGTTTAGTGTAAAAAAAAAAAATCAATTTAAAAAATCTGTTGCGTGCAAAACACGATTTTCACTTACCTCTGTTGTTAAATCTGATTAAAGAACTTTAATACAGTTAGATATAAAAAGTAGTAAAACTAATTAAGAATTAGGTAATTAAATCGAATAGTATACAATCATGTGTTTTATTAAAAAATGTATTATATTATTATATAAAAAAATCAGTTTTATCTGCTTTTTATTAATCTCTATTAACTTTTACAAGCTTGCGTTTAAGATAATATTTTTTCTAAAATCATTAGCTTTCCAAAGGTATACTATACATGTGTATCACTGTTCTTATTTTTTTTAAAAAAACAAGAATTGTATTGAAAAAAAAATTAGCTCTTTTTTCCTTTACTGGGTAATCAAATTCGTTCAGCTTGTATATTTTGCCGTTTTTTACCAATGGTAATCACATGATATCATTATTTTCATAGAACCTAAAAAATTAAAGGTACTTTTGGGAAGAAATATCGGCACTTGAGCCCTGTCAACTATTTCATTCAAAATAAAACCTACGTCATAGTAAAGCCCATTATTTATTTTTTTTTTTTTTTAACATTGGGGGAGCCCTTGGCTGAGTGGCTAGCGCGCTAGTCTCTCATGCTACAGGTTCTGAGTTCGAATACCAGTCCTGGCAGGGCTTTTATAAGGATTTGATAAAATGGGGATTCATTCACAGCCTCTCCCCCGGGTATGTGAGACCCGTCAGCCAAAGGGTTGCCACTCACCAAATTAGTCGTAGGGAGTGATGACTCTACACTAAAAATAGCATCGTGAAACGTGAGTGTAGTCTCCCAGGAGATTACACCGCGAGGCCCAGGGCCTACAAGGCCTGTCGTGCCACTGAAAGAAGAAGAAGAATATATACATCTATACAACGAGTTCAATCAAAATAATTACAGAAAACTTTTGATAAAATCGAAAAAAGTGCAAAATGCAAAGTGGCTCTTCTGCGCGGCCGATTTTGATGGAAAAGTTGCTGTAAAATCTCAGACATAGATCCTCTTTAAATATGAAATTTCAGTTTTATACTACTTACTGTTTGTGCAAGACACCACACACATACACGGACACACTGACACTCAGACTTTTTTTTGGAACTTGGTTATTTGGACTCAAAGGTCCCTAAAACATGTTTTTCCGTTGAAAACTAGAATACGAAAATTTTTACGAACGAAATACTTTCCCTTACTATATATATTAAGTGAAAGTAAAAAGGTCTGGTCTAGTGGATAGAGAACTAGTCTACTGCTCGAGTCCTGGGTTCCAACACTGACTAAGGCAGAATTATTATTCTGTACTGATCAGGCTACCGTTGTTCTCCTACCAGGTGGAATCCCTCTGGAACAGAACATCTCTGCTAGAGTTCATACAAAAAACGACATTTTAGAAAACCGGTTTTCGAATAGTAATTTTGCCAGAAAAATTTAAACGGAAAATTTAGAGTGATTAAAAGCAGTTTTAGACTGAAATTATTTACTGTTCAATTTTATTTACAGTAAAAAAAAATGTTATACAATTTAGTAGAACCAAGATATAATGGTTGACCAGGATTAATAACATTAAAAACAATTATTCGTTGTTTATGCATAATTTTCACTATAAGGATGGAAATATTTTTATAATAGTGAAACGAGTTATTCAGCAAAGGGTTCGAATAAATAAAAACAATATAATGTCTTAATAATTATTTTATTCTTTTCAAAAACAATTTTATTAGATACAGATGCATACTTATTAAAAACAATTAGAAAATATATAACTGTGTATTATATAATGTAAATTATAATCAAAGCCAAGAGTTAATAAAGTTTATGCATACATACTTATTAAAATCAATTTTAGTTTTAAAGACTGCTCGCCGTATTAGGCTACTTTAATACTTACTAGATCAACGGTCAAACCTTCCTCTGAACTACAAAAGACTCATCTACATGACTATTATAAGACCAATCTGGACTAACGGAGTAGAACTTTAGGGCTCAACTAAACCATCAAATTCTTCCCGCATTCAATCCTTACAATCCAAAATCCTTCGTGAAATCCTCAACGCTCCTTACTTTGTCACAAATAAACTTATCCATAAAGACCTTAATGTTCCCTATGTTACTGATTTGGCACTGTCCAGTTATCAATCCTTTTATGACAAACTCCATTCTCACTCTAACCCACTAGTTTCAATCTTTCTTAAACCTCAATTCCGGACAATCCTACGAGGCGCCTGAAAAGGAAATGGCCCCAGGACCTTCTAGTTTAGAATAATTTTAGAGTACTTCCAGTGAGAAGCTTTTCTACATGTGTATCATGTTATTGTATTATATAACTATCACATTTGCTTGATGTATTTTTTTTGTTAATACAGTTGCAAATACCAATAAAATGTTTAAAAAAAAAAAGTTTTAAAGACAATTAATCAAAGCAATTTCAATACAAATTTAGATATTCTATTTATTTTTTTTTTGTTTGATGAAATATGATTTCAGAAAAAAGAAGACGTCTATCGATTAGGTATTTAGCTGTGTCCTTAGTTTATTCACAAAATTCCTCGAAATAGAAAATACCGTCTCACTTGCAATCGAACAAGCCTTAATCGCTTTTAAAGCCTGATTTTAAAAATTTATATTTTTATAATATTAGACCCATAGACTCTACCACCTACTCATCTCGCCGCAGCTCTCACTGCGACTCAAGTTGCAAATCTACGAGGCCGTTATCAGACCGACTCTACTCCATGGTGCGCCCCTGCTCCGCCACCTCTATCAGTCCACGCTCAAAAGGCTGCAGGGTTATCAGAACTCCATCCTAAGGAGGATAGCCAGAGGAACCACACTCCAGCGGGCGAGAAATGTCACCATCCACGAGGAACTCCATCTTCCCTCGGTGCCAGAGTTCATCAGCAGGAGGCACGTCAAGTTCTTTGACGGGTTAAAGGCTTGTGCGAACCCTCTCTTTAGGGACGTAGTTCCACCACCTGCGCCTGGAAGGTGGCAAGGCTCTCTTCCCCTGGTCGACGTGGTCGCCCTGGGAAGGGGTCTGGACTCTGCAGTCTGACCCGCATACATTTAACCACCAGCAAAATGGTTCCTCCCCATTTTACTTCAACAAAGGCACAAAGCCACCCCACTCCTCAAGCGCATACCGCGCCTAGTGCGAAAGGAACCTTAGAATGCCAACGGGCAATACGAGGCCTGAGCCATGGACTGTATATACCATTGCTGCTGTATATACATAGAATATTTTTTGTATTTATTTTGTAGATAAAGTTGGAGGATAAGAAAAAAAAAAAAAAAAAAAAAATTATATTTTTATAATATTAAAATATGTTACCTATTACATTTTGTATAATATCATCTATATCAAATATCGATCAATGGGACTGAGCACTGAATTTACGAACTGTACATTAAGAAGCCAGAAGACAAACTGATATAAAATCTAAATTAATTCATCTAATAGATAAAATACACCATTTCTTGAAATCATATCCGACCGATATGATTCCAAGAACCAAACCGCTTGCAACAGTGTTTTCATCAATCTGGTACATTTGGCTAAATTTGTCATTTTCAAATTTTTTGAAGTGTTATTCATACACTGAAAACCCATATTTTCTATTAAAAACCGACAGACACTAATCTCTGCCATTGTTATTATAATTGTGAAACATTGTCTCTTATTAATCTCAAAAAATTTAACAGCAACACATATTCAAAATGGTCCTAAGAGGCCATTGAAGTTTGTTTCTTAAATTGTTTAAACACGCGTTAATAACAAAGCGTTAACGAGAACATGCTAAATAATTTGAGGCGTCAAATTTCATTTCATCTAATAAATTTGTAGATGACCAACAGATAAGACTATATTTTGAGATTTATTTGATTAAAAATATCTACAGGCTTTTGAGGGTAAACTTTAAAATAGCTTGAAGAATTGTTTGATTTTGCGACGATTAAAATAAAATTCTTGTTACATGGCACACAGTAGGAAATAATCGCGATTCAGCTACCAGAATTCCACAACTTTTGATCAGAATAAGGTAAGAAAGAAATTGTTTATGTATCTGTCAGTATGGGTTGTCCTCTATTAGTAAGTGTAAGAAGTTACACTCATTATGTATTTGGATTTTGAAATGTTTTATTTCATAAATTTTTTTTCTTATGATTTTTAAATTTACCCGATTTTTTCTCCTCTGGGAGCGGCGTCTAGTGAATAGAGCACTAGTCTAAAGTTCTCCGGGTCCTGGACTCGAATCCCGGCTGTGGCAGAATATTTTTTATTCTGTTAATTCAGCCTGGAGACGACCCTAGGGTATGGAGACCCTCATGGGGCAGACTCAGCCTCTTTAAAGTGGGTACCCAAATTGAGGAAAAAACCTGGCGGCTGGGCGTGATCAAGGCCTAATGACCTCATTGCACTGCTGTTGGCCTAGAAACAGTAGGGATCTCTATTTGTACTGAGCCCAAGACCCTTCATGAGATGTAGAGATACAGGTTATTTTTTTTTTTTTCTTCTCTGAGGAAACCAATATGAAGTAAACGACACCCGATCCGCCTCTAATAAGGTTTTTTGACATATAATTACCTTTTTCAGGCCTATTATAGGACATAAGATAATAAATAAAATTAATTTCAGCGATTTTTTTACACTGTCATTTTTACTTTCACTTACTTATATATGAAATATATAGCAAGGAAAAGTATTGCGATCATGAAAATTTTCGAATTCCAGTTTTCGACGGAAATACACGTTTTAGGGTCTCCTGAGTCCAAATGACCGAGTCTCGAAAAAAGATCTGTGTATCCGTGTGTGAGTGGGTAACTCCAGCACAAAAAGAAAAGTCCTATGAAACTGAAATTTCATAATTAAGACCACTCTACGCCTGAGATGTTACAGCAACTTTTTCAATAAAATCGGCTAATCAGAAGGGCCACTTTATACCATGCATTTTGCACCATTTTACGATTTTCTCAAAAACGATTTTGATTAAACTCGCTATATCGATGTAAAATTTAATGGGCTTTAATATTATGAAGGTTTCATTTATATTGAAATTGTCTGACAGGGTTTAAATAACGATATTTTAATTTTTCTTCCTCTAAAGTGGGTTTAATTTTGTACATACAATAAGATAACCTTATCATCTTATTAGAAGTGACAAATAACAGCTTTATATAAAAGTTGAACGGATTTCATGGCCAACTAAAGAATAAAAGAGCTAAAATATTTTTTTAATGTAATATTTGTATTTTATAAATAAAGTTGTAAAAGGTTATGCTAAGTGACAAACAGAGCATAAACGTATTACTGATTATTATACGTAACGGATTAATATAGTTATATTATTTAATCTAAATCAGATATTTTCAGCAAAACTGAACGCAATTTTTATTTAAATCAACTTATTTTTTTTTATTTATTTATATTAATTTACAACAGTACTAAAGAATAGAATAAGTAAATGTGTAGTATGAAAATACAAAGTCATGAAAATGTCTTGAGAAGAAGTACCCAGTGGTAGCACTTTACTAACTATTTTAAGACAGTAGGTCCCGAGGCCACCTTCTTTTCAGTCGCCTTGGAGGGTTATCAGGGATATCTCAGGAAGATAAGTTACGGAAAAGTGGGTTAGTATGGCCAGGGAGTTTAGAATGAAAAGAGGAGTATCTATCACGGGCTATGTCTGCAACAAATGGGGTGTTTAGGTCATTATGGAAGAGTTGATTTGTGACAAAAAAAGGAGGCTTCAGGATTTTGGATTGTAAGGACTGGATGCGGCAGGAATTAGGTGGTTTCGTACAGCCCCAAAGCTCGATTCCATATGTCCAAATAGGTCTGATAATAGTGATGTAGATGAGTCTTTTGTAATATACTGGAAGTTTTGAACGTTTGTCTAGTAAGTGTAGTAGTAATCGATATCTTCGAGCAGTTTCTTGTCGTTTCAGTCTTGTGTGAGGATTCCAAGTAAGGCGTTTGTCAAGGTGCAGTCCTAGATATCGGATCTGTTCAACCGGGACAAGAGGACTATTATTGAAGAAGACAGTAGGGAAGGATGTCATAAGTTTACGACAATTGGTAAAGGTAGTTTGGCTGAATTTGTTGGCATTTATTTTGATTTTCCAGTTCTGACACCATACTTCAAGGTCTCTGATGTGGGAATGGAGAGTTTGAGAGGCAATAGTTGGATCAGTATTGACTGATAACACACAAGTGTCATCAGAATAGGTAAAAAGGAAAGTTTTATGATGGAATGGGACATTAGCTGTATAAACTGTGTAAAGAATGGATACTAGAATACTGCCTTGAAGAACACCAGCGCGTAAAGTAAGGTAAGGCGCTTGTCAAGATGGAGAGCTAGGTATCGAATTTTTTCTACAGAAGTAAGGGTATTAAATCAACTTAAAACTGTTTATATAAACTTCAAGTTTATTTCATAATTTTTAAATTGATTTTAACAGCCGAGGTCAGTGAAAATCGTGTGTTCCACGCACCAGATTTTACAGTATTCTTACTGTACATATACAGTACGATATAGTCTTTTTTTTTTTTTTTTTTTTTTTTTTTTTTTTTTTTTTGTAGCAGCAGTTAAAATCATTGACAAACTCTCTTTTAGATTATTCACTTCGACAGTACTCGCCAGTTCACAGCTGAGACAACTCTGAAGAAAATATTGACAGTTAGTAATGACTTTGTTACGGGGTAAAATACTAATGGAGGGTTGAAAAAATACTGGTGGTATGTTTACTGTCAGTAATATTGTCCGTGTAAGTGTATCAATACTTCTGGCAAATAAAACATATGACCAGCCGAATAAGCGGGAAATAGCTCTACGTGCAGTAGATATTTGAGCCTGCGGGACTTTTATCGTTCCATCGCAGAATCTCTTTATGTAGCTGTTCCCCATTACCGGACCGATTCCCTTGCTCTCTGATATTAAATTTTGTGCAAAAATGTAAATGTTATTTTTTTATAACTTTTAGCCATGCTTGTAATGTGTTGTATCATATATTGTTATCTTCGTGTTAATATCTGGATACAATTCAGACGTCGATACTGTATAACAGGTTTTAAAATAATAATAATCACTAGCATTGAATGAACTTATAAGCCGATTATTCATAATTGAAATTCCCATAGTTCGTGTTTCCCAGGCGTTATCACCAGGAATCAGAATTAGCATCACCCAGTCTGATAGATATTCTAATTAGAATAATATGATTTAACGTAATTAAATTTAGTATAATAGGATCTAATAATGTTATTGTACCCTGTGTAATGCTGAGTATAGGCCAATTTATTGCCAGGTCGAATACTGTGCACTATATATATATATATATATATATATATATATATATATATATATATATATATATATAAGTTTGTGTTGTTCTTAGGTTGCAGTCAATGAATAAACAATTTTATCTATGCGACGTTTCGAGAATTTATTGTTCTCATAATCTTGCCTTAACAGTGGAAAAAAACAGAACATTAATATTATTGTACAATAATTAATATATGATGTTATTGTTAGAGATATAAAAAAGAGTACATTGAACAATGAATATTAATACAGTAGGCACAGAGATATTTTTTTTTTTTATTTATTTATTATAGAGATATTTACAACTGTATTAACACAAAAATACATCAAGTAAATGTGACTGTTCACACATGAGATATGGACATGATAGGCGTGAGAAGAATCTACCCATTGGTAGCACTTCAAAGGTTTTTCAGACAAGAAGGTCTCGAGGCCATCGTCGTTTCAGCCGCCTCGGAGGATGATCAGGAATAGAAGGAGATGAGATATTGCGGACAAGTGGGTTTGAGTGGAGTGGTAATTTGGAGTGAAAGGAAGTATATCTAATTCGGGCTAAGTCTGCAACTAATGGGATATTCAGGTCTTTGTGGATTATTTTATTGGTGACAAAGTAAGGGGCATTTAGGATCTTTCGGAGGATTTTGGATTGCAAGGATTGGATGCGAGAGGAATTTGATGGCTTGGTGGATCCCCATAGTTCATTTCCATATGTCCAAATAGGCCTAAGTATGGTAATATAAATTAGTTTTTTGTAGTAGGTGGGAAGTTTTGAACGTTTGTCAAGTAAATGTTGTAATAAGCGATATCTGCGAGCTGTTTCTTGTCGTTTCAGTCTAGTGTGAGGATTCCAAGTAAGTCGTCTGTCAAGATGCAGTCCAAGGTATCGGATCTGTTACACTGAGGTGAGTGGAATATTGCCAAAGGATATAGTGGGACAGGCAGACATAGGTTTGCGGCGCAGGGTAAAGGTAATTTGGTGGGATTTAGTAGGATTTATTTTGATCCTCCACTTTTGACACCATTCTTCAATGGAAACAATGTGAGACTGAAGAGTTTGGGAAGCAATAGTTGGGTCATTGTTTACAGATAACACACATGTGTCATCGGCGTATGTAGTGAGGACAGTACTAGGATGAGTAGGAATATCAGCTGTATATATGGTATAAAGGATTGGACCCAGGATGCTACCTTGGGGCACACCTGCGTTCTGAGGAAATATGGCGGAGAAGGAAAGGTTATGGTTTACTTTAAAAGTTCTATCTGTGAGGTAGGAACGGATTAATAAGAAGTAGGTAGAAGGGAGGAAGTGACGAAGTTTGTAGAGCAGTCCTGGATGCCAAACTCGGTCAAAAGCCTGTTCCACGTCGAGGAAGGCTCCAGTGCAATACATTCCGCGCTCCAATGTGGAAGATATCACATCCACCACACGGTGACACTGCTGTATAGTGGAATGGGATGAGCGAAATCCAAACTGGTGGTCAGGAATAACGTGATGAATGTCAAGGATTGGATATAGACGTTTTAGGAGGAGTTTTTCCAGTATTTTGCCCATGATGGGCAAAAGAGATATAGGACGGTAGGATGATGGATTTTCTAGAGACTTTTTAGGTTTAGGAATCATTTTGATAACGGACAATTTCCAAGGATCAGGAAAGTAGGTAGAACGAAGTGTGGCATTATATATGTAGGTGAGTAAGAGTATGGCTTTTTTGGGAAGCTGTTTCAGGATATGGGATGTGATGAGATCATGGCTAGGAGCTTTTTTGGATGGTAATCTTTGAATGATATTAATGATTTCGGAAGGGTGAAAGGCCTTAGGAGGAAGGGACATTTGGAGAGGAACAGTTAGTTCTGCTTCAACATGTTCACTATGGCTGGGATTAAGGATATCAGGGTGCGGATTAAACGTATTGAAAAGGTGGTCACCAAAGATTTGTGATTTCTCTTCATCGGATCTCGACCAGGTTTGGGATTTAGTGAGGAGAGGATGATTAAAGGTTTTAAATTTCAGCAGTTTTGCGGTTGTTGTCCATAAAGATTTGTCTGAAGTGGTCAAGTTCTCTGTAAAGTTCTGAAAGTTTTGTATTTTGAATTTTCTTATTTCTGTTTTTAATTTGTTTGTCAGGTGATTGTAATGCTTTTTGTCAGATGGATATCTTGTGTTGTGCCATTTTTTCCTTGCCCTACGTTTGTCAGTTAGTAGGAGTCGAATGTGATTCGGTAAGTTTGTTTTATGAAGATGTCCAATTTTGCGAAGCGATGTGTTGGTGTCTATGACAGTTTCTATCGACTTTGTAAGTTCTTGTATGGCGGAGTCTATGTCATGTTTAGTTTTTAACGGAATGTTTAAGTCAAGTTTGATCTCTAAATCATTACGAAAACAGTCCCAGTCAACGCGACCTTTAATCAGGGAAGGAAGAGAGGGTTTAATAACTGGTTGTGAATGCATGAGGAGAAGAACCGGACTATGATCTGAGGAGAGGTCATCGAGGGATTTGATTGTAGTTTGAGCGGAGGGAATTTGGGAACTAATAAAGATGTCAAGAATATCTGGACGTTTTTTAAGGGAAGTTGGCCAGTACGTAGGATTCTGGGGTGACAAGATGGAATAGCTATTGGAGGTTGTGACGTTGGAAAGAATCCTGCCACGAGTGTTGGACGTTCGGCATCCCCACCGTTGGTCTTTGGCGTTGTAATCGCCCCCAGCAATGAAGCGCGGACCAAAGGATCGGAATAAGGATTCAAGGTTGGTATAGGTGAGAGAAGTAGCAGGAGGGCAATATACAGCTGAGAAGGTTATGTTAAATGGTAGGACGGATAAAGTAACAGAGGTCGACTGAATGGTGTCGGTTGGAGTGGAGGGAACCAGGGAGTGGGGTAAGGATTTGTGAATAAGGATACATGAACCAGCGTGGGATGTGTTGTCTGGGTGATCTGATCTGTAGGTAATGTAGTCACGTATGTAAAAGTGAGAATGAGTAGTGAAATGAGTTTCTGTAATCAGGGCTATGTCTATGTAATTGTCATGAAGAAATATGTCAAGTTCGTCCTGGTGATTATTCAAACCATTGGCATTCCAAAGAAGAAGAACTAGGGTCTTATTGTTCATTGTGGGAAACTAAGAGGGAATGCGGAAAGGAGTCTTGTAAGGAGAGTGATGAGGGGTCTTATTGTATTTTATAGATCGAGAAGGAATGAGGAAAGGATAGACGTTATGTCAGATGGGTGTTGGCTGGGATAGGAATAATTGGTGGTATCGTGGGATGGAGTGTTAATTTGGGAAGGTGGTGGTTGAATTTTCCTTTGAGGCCGTTGTATAGGTTCTATATTTGAAGGTACAGCTGAAGAGGGTGGGAACTGAAAGGAAGGAAGAGAGGAGACTGGAACTTTGGGAGGAGGAATAACTGGAGGTAACTTAACCCGCTGGGAAGCGTTTTTAGGGGTGAGGTCCGTTTTCGGAGATTTCGGCTGAGAATGGGAGGTCTGGGGAAGGAAATGAGAGGTCTGGGGCTGTGGTTGGACAATCTGTTGTTGAGGATGATAGGAGGTTTGAGGTTGGGATGTTGAGTGTTGAGGCGGTTGAGGGCGAGGTAGCAGTATCGTTGAGTGTTGTTTTACAGAGCTATTGTAGGTAGCTGGTCTTGGGTTGAAGGTTGCAGTCCTCTGAGGAATAGGATCAGTTCTCGGTGAAGGACCGGGTATCTCTTCTTCTGGAGCGGTATTTCTCTGGCTTTGCAATTTATATGATAAGTTTTGAGATTTTTGCCTAAACATAGTTTTATAGACTATGCAGCCTTTATAATTTGCAGGATGTTCTTCGTTACATAAAACACATTTTGCTGGTGTGTCTCGAGGTTTCTGGCAGGTGCCTGATGCGTGCGGACCTGCACATTTGACACATCGAGACTGATGATGACAATATGCTCTTGTGTGTCCCAAATGTTGGCAGTTAGTACATTGCACTATTTCATTTCTCCGTCTAGGCTCCTCGAATCGGATAACTGAGTATACCAAGCGATTTATTTCGAATATATCCTTATTGTTAGGTGCTGGCTCAAGGTCGACAAAAAATAAAGGAAGTGGGTACCTTTCTTGAGGGTGAATCACACAAGAAATGTTCCTGACATTGTGTCCCAACTCTTCGAGGTCCCGCTTGATGGCAGCCGTAGGTGTTGTGCTGTGTAGTCCTCTTAGGACTACCCTAAATGGCTTTTCTTCTCTGAGTTGAAAACAATGAAAATCATAGTTGTTAGCAGTCAAGTGACTAACCACTTTTTTATAATTTTCTTTGCCGCTTGTGCAGATTTTGATGTCTTTGACTCTTGAGAAACATCTAAAATTTGTTAGTCCAATTAAATTGGCGATTTCCTTTCCGAATTTTATGAAGTCAACAATATTGCTGACAAATATTGGTGGTGGTTCTGGGTCCGTGAAGTTGCTGGGTACAGATGATTCAGTAGGTAGATCTTTGAGGACTTCAAATTTATTGCTAGTCGGTAAGGCTGGTAAGATTGGTGGATTGCTGCTGGTTGAAGGTAGACTTCGATTTTCAGACTGTTGTTTCGTTTTAGTATTTTTATTCTTTTTTTTGTTAGGCGATTTTGTAGGAGAACCAGGAGTCAGGTTCCTTTGGCGTTTTTGAAGAGTGCGTCTTTTGAGGTATTGTGAGTCTGTCTCACTCACCTCAGAGAAAGCGGTATCATCTTCAGTGTCCATGCACGAATTTTTTTCAGAAGACATTACGACTTATTTTTAAGAAATAAAATAAATAAAATTAACTCTCTGAATATTTACAATTATATACAATATAGAAAAATAAATAAAAGGAAAACATTTCTAGAGAAAAGAAAATTAAATAATTAAATAAAAAAAAAAAAAAAAAAAAAAAAATCTTCTGGTTACGAACTCGCGCACGAATAGATACTGCGTACTGAATGCAGCGCTCCAGCCGACTGCGCTACCAACGATCTGATAAGAGATTGCTCTAGTGAGTAATAGCTTCAGTACGGAAGCGGGCAGGTAACGGGAAGCCCCACCACGTGGCAGACACTCTAGGCTAGGTTCACAACGTCTCACTATTAATAGATTTAATTAAGCACTCACCCAATCAGGAATAATAGAAATGTTCATAAACACTTAACAATAATGTTTATAAAATTTGGACGTAATCCGTAGGCTAACACCACTAAGGATTGAAAGTAAATGCGGATCGGCAACAAAGTTGAACTACAGTTGCGGCCATTGCACTCGCACTCCCAGAGATATTTTAAATTAGGATTTACATTAAAGATATTATTCTAAAATTACTTACAATTTTGGACAAAATAGTGTCTTAATTAGGCATGTTAAGCCTACAAGCTTTGAAAGAACACTGAAAAAATAAAAAAGGAATCGTTCAAGCATGGAAGATTTTCCAGGAATTTATGATGACGTCAGGTGTCTGGGGTATTCTCCCTCCTATTGTTGAGTTGTTTTCGTTTTATTTCGTATTATTATTAAGACGTTTATTTTATTTTTTTAAATTTTAATATGTGTTTATCAAATTCGAGTAACATGCATTTAGGTTTTGGACATCCGATTTTTTATTTATGGCGCGATTTTTATATTTCTCTATGGTAATCATTTCTTTAAAATTTCGTTTGAAGCTGTTTTTTTCATAATGAATAATTTTCGGTGAGTGAAATTTAAATGAATGTCCCGTTTTTCTGAAATGAGTAGTGAGGGCAGTTTGGTCAGGTTTATTTGGGTCTTTTTTAATTGAAGTGCAGCTATATTTGTGTTGGTATACTCTCCTTTTTAAATATTGTTCCGATGTTCCAAAATAAGACTTTCCGCATTTGTCTTCACAAGGTATTTCGTATACTACATTTGATTGAAGGTCTAATTTGTCGGAATCTTTAGTTTTTGTAAATAATTTTGATAAAGTATTTATATTTTTGTACGTAATGGCAGAATCACTATTATTTCTGTTAATGTTAAGTGCTTTTGCAAGTTTTTCGGAAAGTGTGGGTATGTATGGGATAGTGTAATATATTTTGGTGCTGTTCTCATTGTGTTGTTGTTTTTGTGACGTTGGTATCTGTTTTAGTAGTTTACATATGAGTTTGTGTGGATAACCATTTTCTAAAAGGAGGTCAACTACTTTATTTTCCGCGATTTTTTGGTATTTTTTTGAGGTTAATTTTCTCGCTCGATCTATTAAATTTTTTGCTGTGTTGATTTTATACCTATTAGGACATTGACTTTTATAGTGGATGTATCTACCGGAATGAATAGGCTTTTGCCACCACTTGGTTTCTATTTCCCCGTTTTGTTTGTGAATTAAGAGTATGTCTAAAAATGGTAAACTATTGTTAGTTTCATGTTCAATCGTAAATGTCAGTCTGTGTGAATATTTGTTAAATTCAGTTAATATAATATCTTCTTCATTATTTTCTGTGGGTATTGCGGTTATGATGTCATCTACAAATTTAAATAAAAACGGAATATTGAATGGAATTTTGGGAATAACTGTATCGAGTAATTCTTTTAAGTAAATGTCTGCAAGAATTGGAGCAATAGGGGATCCCATGGGGCAGCCATACTTTTGAACATAAAAATTATCATTAAATTGGAAATATCCTCTATCCGTACAGAGGGTGAGGAGTTTCAAAAATTGGTTTTTGGGGATGGTTTGTGTGTGTTTCGATTTTGTTCCACTTCTTTTCAATTATTTCTTTAATTTTCAGAATACAAATATTAGTGAATAGAGAGGAGGCGTCTAATGAAATTAGTTTATAACCTGTGGGCACATGGTTCTGGGTAATTTTTCCGTGGAATTCAAAAGAATCTTTAACATTATATTTGTTAGTTGACAGATATTTTAAAATATTGGCTAAATATTTGGAAAGTTCGTATGTAGGGGAATTAATAAATGATACTATGGGTCTCAGTGGGTTTCCCGGTTTGTGATTTGTTATAACTGAATATAATTTAGGGGATGTTGGGGAATTCGTGATGAGTTTCTGATACGTTTTGATGTCTATGTATTTAAGTTTTTTTATTGTACTCAAGTTTTTTTATTGTACGAAAATTATTCATTATGAAAAAAACAGCTTCAAACGAAATTTTAAAGAAATGATTACCATAGAGAAATATAAAAATCGCGCCATAAATAAAAAATCGGATGTCCAAAACCTAAATGCATGTTACTCGAATTTGATAAACACATATTAAAATTTAAAAAAATAAAATAAACGTCTTAATAATAATACGAAATAAAACGAAAACAACTCAACAATAGGAGGGAGAATACCCCAGACACCTGACGTCATCATAAATTCCTGGAAAATCTTCCATACTTGAACGATTCTTTTTTTATTTTTTCAGTGTTCTTTCAAAGCTTGTAGGCTACAGATGTCTAATTAAGACACTATTTTGTCCAAAATTGTAAGTAATTTTAGAATAATATCTTTAATGTAAATCCTAATTTAAAATATCTATGTACCTACTGTATTAATATTCATTGTTCAATGTACTCTTTTTTATATCTCTAACAATAACATCATATATTAATTATTGTACAATAATATTAATGTTCTGTTTTTTTCCACTGTTAAGGCATGATTATGAGAACAATAAATTCTCGAAACGTCGCATAGATAAAATCGTTTATTCATTGACTGCAACCTAAGAACAACACAAACTTAAATTATCAACAGTCGAGAACTGATCAAACAATATATATATATATATATATATATATATATATATATATATATATATATATATATATATATATATATATATATATAGACAGATAGATAGATAGATAGATAGATAGTATATGTAGCTATATATAGCTAGCCTACCTCGCTAAAGGTTGTGAGTTCGAATTGCAGTCCCAGGAGAACTTTTCCAAGCATTTAATTGAATATGGATATACCCACCATCTCTCAGCAGGTAAGTGAGACCCGTCAGCCAATTGGTGGCTACTGACAAAAAAAAAGCGTTGGTAGTGATGAACCTACCTTATAAAATGTAATCGAGTAACATCGGTGTCGAAACTTAGGAAAGCATACCACGCGGCCAATGGCTAATAATAGGCTTACCGAACCCGAAGGTTCAATACCGATACCACCGGACTTCGCCTGCACAGACTCGTCCAATGTTCGCCGGCCAAGCCCAAGCCCCCGAGATCCGCCTTAATGCAATCCTCCCATCGACGCTTCGGCCTACCTTTCGGACGCCTACTAGTCGGTTCAGCGAATACCAACTTTCTCGGAATTGATAAAAATATTAAGCAGCTCTTAAATTTATAATTAGCTTAAATGATCAATTAATGTATGTTTAAAGAATATATATTATTGGGTTGATGCAAAATTAATGCAGGTTTCCTCTATTGCAATATCTTAATTCCAATTGTGTAAACAAAGCTAATCCTAACATTGATCATTATTATACCAAAACAAACCTTATCTAATACCCTCTCTTTCACCATGAATTTGTTTAGTAAAATCGTTTTGTTCAGTGTGTTCAAAGGTCTTGAATCGAAAATGTCAAAGTGCGATTTTCGTCAAATTTATTTTTACGAATTTAAATTAGGGCGCAGCGCTGCGCAAACGGCTCGTAATATTAATGAAGTGTGGGGTCAGGGGGCTATTAATGAGTGCACGGTGCAGCGTTGGTTCCAGAAGTTTCGCAGAGGAGATTTCGACCTCTAAGACAAGGAAGGTCGGGGCCGTCATCTTGCTCTGGACAACGACCAGCTGAGGTCAAAAGTGGAAGAAGACCCAACCAAAACCACACGAGAAATGGCGGCGGAACTCAGAACTCAAAAATTGCAACGTCCTTGCCCAGCATTGATGAATCGGAAGGGGCCGATCCTGCTCCACGATAACGCCAGACCACACGTTGCACAACCAACGCTTCGACGACTGCACGAGTTGGGCTACGAAGTTCTCCAACATCCGCCTTATTCACCTGACCTCTCTCCTACAGACTTCCACTTTTTCAGGCATCTGGACAACTTTTTGAGGGAGAAAAATTTTCAAAACCAGGACGACATTGAAAATTCTTTCCGTGATTTCATTGAGTCCAGGGATTCGGATTTTTTTTCTGGTGGAATAAGAAAGCTTGTTGAACGTTGGCAAAAGTGCATTAATTCAGATGGAAATTATTTTGATTAAATATATATGGTTAAAGTAAAGATATGGCGTATTTACAATACCTACTAAAAACCTGCATTAATTTTGCATCAACCCAATACTTGGCAGAGCATAGCATTGAGTACTACTTTTCATTTTTAAATTAAACATTCACTAAAAACAGTCCTTCCGGTAACGTTTTTAAATTATACATTATGCTTGAGCTGTATCCTTCCGCACAATTTTTCTTCAACCCTTTTTATATTTTTTCAGCTTCATGAGACTACATATTGCTAAAATAAATGAAGTGCGGTGTAATTGTGGCTATGGCGCCCTCACTTAGCTTCCGCTGGCCCTCACCAGTTATGCGGCTGAGAGGGAAGGCGCTGGGATCCTTTGGGCTCTGCTTGTCCTTCCACAAGTGGGGGGACAAGCCCCGTCCGGTGTTCCCTAGCTGATTGTAAATATTGTACATACGTATGAATGTGACATGTTTTGTTTACATATTTGTTACCTTCATTCATTGTATTTATTTTATCAACAAATTTTGTTATTGTATAAATTTCCAAATTGAACCGTTTATTTTAGTTTGGTTTCATTTTATGTAATTTGTTTTTCCTTTTTGTTTATATTCTATGAATGTGATCCTTTAGCGATATTATTATTGTCCATTGTGACAAATTTTAATACATAGTTTTTTCAAGAAAGCTCCGTCGAATCTCCGTCATTTTACGAAATGATCGTTCCCATAATGACTTTTTCACATATAAAACGCCTTTTTTCAGATGGCAGCTCTTTTTAAGCTATGTTTGGCTTGGTTAATGTGAAATACTTGACATTCACATTCAATATATACACTATAAACATATTGTCCAATATATCCCGAGTTGGTAGACAGGACCCCCGTATGATGGCCAAGTTATGTACGCTTCTTAAATAATAAATCATAAAAACTTACCACTTATTTTAAATGATTTTATTGTATAAATGTCTATACAGTCACTTTGTTTACATCTTCTACAACACTGTACTATAGATATCTTTTTCAATTTTTTCGGCCAGCCAAACCTTCAATTACTGAAATTATGCTTATTTTGTTTAAAAATACCCATATTTACTTGATAATGGTTAAAATTGAAAAACAATAAGCTAGAAAGACCGTTAGATTTGTTTAATTTTATGTATAATTTCGGTGTGTTACTTTTGAAGTAAATTATATAAGGTATAGTTAATATGAATCCTGTTAAGTGCTTAGAAAATATCATTTGTATAAGAAAAACGGAACTTAGGCATTTATTTGCTAAAAAGAAAATTCGCCAGATTGGTGATTTTAAAACATATAAATCACAAAACAACTAGTTCGCAATATAAATGGGAACTTTTAACATTGCAAGAGCCTTCTACGAGGAATGTTTTTTAAGTAAGTACCGTTTTGGAAATACTTGCAAAGATATCGCAATAATTTTATTTTTACATGAAACCCTGTACCTTAATCTAATTTTCTACACAATTTCCATGAATTTTGAGGCACTTGTCATAACTCGGAACCAGTTTTTGAATACCCTCCTCATAACATTTTGCCGCCTGACTTGTTAACCACTGCATCACAAATGTTTTGACTTCGTTATCTTCTTGAAGACGCCGACCGCCCAGGTGATTCTTCAAGTGCAGGAACAAATGATACTCGCTGGGCGCCAGATCAGGGCTGTATGGAGGACGATCTAGAGTTTCCCATTTAAATGATTTTATGAGATCTTTGGTCCGAATAGCCACATGTGGACGGGCATTGTCATGAAGGCCTCACTCAACCCGCAGAGAGGAAGTTGTTCTAGTTAGATTCAGGATACTAATCTGACACATCTACCTCACATCACCAACAGCCCCGAAGGGAAAACATTGTAACAACCTTCTTACTGTCAAGCACATATTTGAGGAATGCCATTTTACATGTCATATCTTAACAGGTCAGAAGTTAGGCCCTATAAAGCAACCTTATTAAACAATGACGAACATAATATAAAATGTTTGCTAAACAAGACACATCAGTTGTTAAATAAAATATAGTACTGTACATTAAAAAAATTATAATAACAATATTAATTATGTAAAATAATCGTGTAGGACTTACTTTTTTTTAATATAATAATAACAAATAAATTATTTATTATCCTGGGACATGTCCCATTAGAATAAAATATACATAATGTACAAAGTATGCTTTGGAGTCTTAAAGTAAATTAAATACATATAAACAAGTTAATAATTTCTCATATAAACTAGACATATTTAAATGTTAAGAAAACAACAACCACATCAAAATACAAAATAAAATATTTACAATTCTATTGAGCCTGTAAATTCATTAAGTGATTAAATATGCGGGATTTAAAGGTAGAAAGAGAGTTGGAATGACGGATGGAAGGAGGAATAGAATTCCATAGGATTGAGGATCGAATGATAAAGGATCTGTCGAAATGTGCAGTTTGGTGGCCTGTACTGTATAAATCTGAAGGCCTGGAGCGTTTACAACGGTGATGGACAGAATATTTGAATTGTAGGAGGTCAAAAATGTATGATGGACGGCAGGATTGGATAACTTGGTTAAAGAATGATGCGAGGAAATACTTGCGACGATTGGAAGGGTAAAGCCACTTCAACTCGCCTTAGAAATGGGATACGGAGGTATTTTTAAGGACCACGAAGATAAATCGAACAGAGCAATTAATTAAACGTTTATTTTTACCTCGAAATCCCCAGAAGCATCGTTGTATAACGTGCAGCAATAGTCGAAGTAAAGAAATATTATAGAGGTAATAAGGAGTTTGCGGGTTTCATGCGGGAATAGGTGACGGAGGGAATACAGTCGCTTTAATGTTGAAAAGGTACGGCTACAGATGTCGAAAATATGATTTTTGAAGGATACAGTTTGGTCGAAGGCTACTCCTAGATTTCTGACAGTCGGGTGGAACTCGGGTGGATCACTATTTAGTTACAGGTTTGGGATATGTGGAACAGTTTATATATACAGTATTAATATACTACAATAAATAAATGAAATAAAGGGGTTGACACTTGGGTTTTACGTCTCCAAAACCATAACCAACAACAACTACCTTCTAGAAATAAGGTTTCTCACCGCTCAACATGATTTTGACGACAAAATATCAAAAGAATGTACTAATAAAACTAATTATTATTGCTTATCTATATGGTAGGGGAAAATCCATTTTAATATCAACTTCACAGCCTAAATCGTTTATTAGATCCAGCGATGAGTAGATGAGGAAGTGGTAACTATGCTTCTATTAATATAGTTAAATAATAATTTTGTGTTTAATTCTAAGGATACGTACTAACATCAAACGCATTCAATCCTTTCAATCCAAAGTCCTCCGTACAATAGTAAATGCTCCTTATTATGTTTCCAACTATACCTTGCACCACGACCTTATATGTTCCTTTTATTTCAGACCTAATTCCATCCAAATTTTCCAAATTCCACCAGAATCTCATTCATCATCCTAATCCTCTAGCTCAATACCTATCCAGCTCCACTCATCTATACAACCCACCTAGAAGGTTGAAACGGCAGTGGCCCCGCGTTCTTTTGTAAATATATTGGAGTTCTAGCACTGGCTAGATTCTCCACTCAATGTGATGTATGTATGAGTGTGTGTATGTGTATATAGGTATAAGAGAATTCTTGACTTTATTGTATTGATTCATTATTGTGTATATATTTTATTGTAATTTTATGCTGTGTAAATATTGTATGAATGTAGTATGTATGACATCTTTCAGCACTACTATTAATGTCCAAATTGGGACAGATTGTAATTTTACTCAATAAAAAATAAAATTCTAAGAATAACTTGTATGACTTGCGTATTCCTTGGACCTTCTTTAGCCTTACCGTTGGTTGTTTACTTTTATGTCTGGATATAAGGAAGCCATAAGCCGGATAAATATATATATATATTAGTAGTTGGAAGAGAGAGGAAAAGAATTTTCTCCCTTTGTTAGATCCCCTTGAAAGGAGGACTTCCATTTAAGGACTCACTGGCCCTTGTCCCCCAAAGCTAGGTCCTACGAGGGCTACTTGTTGAGTACCCTCTTAGTCAAGTCTAGTTTTTTTTAAGTTTTTTAAAAGATTTTTTTACGTATTGGATCATATTACAGGAAAAAAAAATATCACTCATTGTTATTGATACCACGTTCTCAAAAACTTGTGTCACTATAACATTCACTCAACTTATTTATTTATGGATTTATGTAAACCGACTTGAAAAAAACCTCTACGAGTCCTTGTAGAAGAGGGCCTAAAAGAAGATGCTGCGTTCAAGCCCCGAAGACAGACCCAGGATCTGATTTTTTTCATTAATGATAATCATAGATTTGTTTCTTAAGCTTTTTCTTCGGCAAAGAGAAATGCTTTATTTATTTGGCAATGCTGCCCAAATACATCGGGTTGCTTAAATAACACAGCATACTATATATTTCATACATATTTCACATACATTTCCAATTTTTTTTGTCCTTTTCTATTCTTATACAAATTTACAATATTTCTCTCTTTTATTTATTTACATTATTTTATTTTATTTCTTCCCACAACTCTATATGTGAAATTTAGACCTCTGGTCCATACATTACATAATCGAAATATCAATAAATTTACCATTTAATTGTCATACAGGTGTTGGTGGATAATCCCCAGGGAGTCCAAAATCACGTCCGCTAACACCGCTACATATTTCAATATCGACACCCAACTTCTTCCAAAAAGCTCCTTTTGCTTCCAGGGATCGCTCCGCAAGACCCAAAACATAGACCTCTAACGGAAAGCTGTCTCTCGCGGAACTTTTCTTTTAGGAATGGGATGCATTTCTCGTAGATGGCTCTCTTCTCCCTTTCCACTTGATCGAGGTCATTAGTCTCATATCAAACGGTAGGATCCAGGATCATTGCAGAAGTTCCGTTCTTCGGGAATGCAACGGTGTCGGCGTACCTAACTGATCCGTCCATATCAATGCAGTAGATACTAACCTTTGTTAACCTAGAATTTCACATGAATCACACTTCTATGATGAGCCAAAGTAGCTATTTCTCTCGATTTGAAGGTTACTTTCTCTTTCGAATCATCAGCTCTTACCTCTTCTTACGTCTACAGCCTCCTAAAATGTAAATCCGCAACTCATATCCAGGAAACCCTTAACCCATTAGTCCAGTCCACTCTATTCTAGAATCCTCTTACATCAAGCTCCTTCTAAATCTTCATTAAAATGTTTCTTTTTTAATCATCTTCGTGCTTCCCAAAAAGGTGTTAACTAATTTGAGTATACGAACTGAGGTGAAAAATATTTACACTTTTTTATACCAATGGTAGTAAAGCTTATTTTTATTTTATATTCATTCTTATTTTATTTACTCTATCATTTTTTTTCTCTTTTTAATTTCATATTACATGAATATATTACATTACTCTTTCTTTACTCTCTCTTTTCATTATCAAAAGATAATTGTATATAATCATTGTAAGCATCAACATAATCCATGGCCCGACAACTCCTGTATAGTCAAGGCCTTCAGCAGCTTGGTCGTATTTATTGATTCCCTCTACTCTCTAATTGCGGATCTTCTAGATCTTTTTCTCTGGGACCATCATAGAAATCTGGTCCTAGACCATTCTACTTATAACACCTGCCCAACGAAGCTGGCCTATTTTTATGACCCTTGTGATGTCTAAGAGCTTGTTAACTCAGTGTTCGACCTTATCCTTCAAACTACATTTGTGCAAAACGGGATATAACTTCACATTAATATTTATTTCTCGATAATTAGAAGAAAGGCTTCCTGTGAATTTGGTAATGCCCAGCATTTGGAGGCATTAGTGAGAACCGGTCTTACCAGCGTCTTGTACAGTTGAATCTGTGTATTTTATTGAGAAATGGTCCTGCTTCTAAAATGCTTAAGAAGTCCAAAATATCATTTATTTTCCAACATAAATCTGCGATAAATTTTAGCTTACATAACTGCAATATAATCTTCTTTAACGTATCAGCCATCATACAAAAACTCTTTTAGCCTTTTAAATGAAAAACCTCCAGTTATAAAATCGAAAAAAAAAAAAAAAAAAAAAAAAAAACCAGACCAATTTGGTCATTTGGACAATTAGAATTCTTCTTCTTGTGGCGCGACAGACGGCGTTTCTTGATGAATTATATTGGATAGGGTCATCACTCACTATTCCTATTTATGTGAGTGGCCACCAGTTGAATGACGGGTCTCACATACGCGGAGGAGAAGCTATGAGTGAATCTCTACTAATTTAAATGCTTGATGACTCTCAAAGACCCTCCTAGGATTGGGACTCACAACCTTTGGCATGAGGGACTAGTGCGCTAGCCACTCAGCCACTGCTAATTCTATTTTGAACATTTATGTTATTGGATTGATGCAAAATTAATGCAGGTTTTTAGTAGGTATTGTAAATACGCCATATCTTTACTTTAACCATATATATTTAATCAAAATAATTTCCATCTGAATCAATGCACTTTTGCCAACGTTCAACAAGCTTTCTTATTCCACCAGAAAAAAAATCCGAATCCTGGACTCAATGAAATCACGAAAAGAATTTTCAATGTCGTCCTGGTTTTGATAATTTTTCTCCCTCAAAAAGTTGTCCAGATGCCTGAAAAAGTGGAAGTCTGTAGGAGAGAGGTCAGGTGAATAAGGCGGATGTTGGAGAACTTCGTAGCCCAACTCGTGCAGTCGTCGAAGCGTTGGTTGTGCAACGTGTGGTCTGGCGTTATCGTGGAGCAGGATCGGCCCCTTCCGATTCATCAATGCTGGGCAAAGACGTTGCAATTTTTGAGTTCTGAGTTCCGCCGCCATTTCTCGTGTGGTTTTGGTTGGGTCTTCTTCCACTTTTGAACTCAGCTGGTCGTTGTCCAGAGCAAGATGACGGCCCCGACCTTCCTTGTCTTCGAGGTCGAAATCTCCTCTGCGAAACTTCTGGAACCAACGCTGCACCGTGCACTCATTAATAGCCCCCTGACCCCACACTTCATTAATATTACGAGCCGTTTGCGCAGCGCTGCGCCCTAATTTAAATTCGTAAAAATAAATTTGACGAAAATCGCACTTTGACATTTTCGATTCAAGACCTTTGAACACACTGAACAAAACGATTTTACTAAACAAATTCATGGTGAAAGAGAGGGTATTAGATAAGGTTTGTTTTGGTATAATAATGATCAATGTTAGGATTAGCTTTGTTTACACAATTGGAATTAAGATATTGCAATAGAGGAAACCTGCATTAATTTTGCATCAACCCAATATTATTGATATTAAGGCCTCCCACTGTAGTTTCCTTCGATTAGCTATAATACCATAAAGTTACATTAAATAAATGAACAATTTAAATTAAAAAATATATATTTGTACCTACGTATTTAATTGTTCGATAAAATAATTCCATAACTAATAAGATAATTGTGTAATTCCTGCTAGACTTGTCTATTCATATAATAATTAGACCGTTATTTAGAAAACACTCAAGTGTCGAATTATGAAAATAATTAAAGACAGCTGATCTTAAAAATTGCTTAAGGTTGTTGATACTTTTGAGCTGAAGTTTACGACGAAGGAGTCAAGTGTGAACTGATTCAGAAACTGGTCAGTATTTATCGTTGCCTGTTGCTTCGAGATCAAGGTGAGCTCTAACCCTTCCCCCTACCTCTTCCTCTCCAGCAAATCTACCTCCCTTTAAAGGAAGGTGGAAAGTGCCCTTCGATTCCTTGCAAGGTATTTTCCGAACGGTTTATGTCTTGACTGACAGTTATAAAAAGAATGGATTTAAGTTTAGAATTTACATGAAGAACAATCAAATTAACAACAATGGAACAATAGAATAGAATAAAATACATTTTATTATTGACCTGTTACATTTAGGACCAGACTGGTCCTCTCTTACAATGAACAGGAATTGTATATACGTTTATATTTTACCTTGAGTCAGGTCTTTTAAGTCAGTATTTACTATAATAGGTATTCCTATTATTAATAATATCTAATGGTTACAAAATCATCAAAACAAAATAAAATATCTAATTCGAGATTAAAATAAAAATAAATAAACATAAAAGGAAATTTAACCCTCCATCATTCTATTCACATAAACGTTTCTAATACTCTTATATAAGCTATATACATTGTTTAAGATGTATGACAATCATGACTCAGTGGTACTTCGTACCTCCACAAAAAAATAAGAAAAAACTACCGACTAAATTTCAAATAGAAAATTCACACTTCAAGATATCCAGAAACATCGTTTACCTGGACATGAAACTTGATAGGCATTTAAAATTTAACAACCATATCATTTCGAAATTATGAAAAGTTAGACAAAAAATCTATAAATTTAACCATCTCTTAAAAGCTCCTAATTTAAGTTTTAGACTAAAACTACTAATTTACAAAAGTGTGATCAGACCTTCACTTTTATACGGAGCACCATTAATAATTCATTCTTCAGATAACTCAAAAAAGAAATTACAACAATTCCAAATTGGCGTTTTAAAGAAGATTGCAAGAAGAACTACATTTGAAAAAGAAAAGGTAGAAAGGCTTCATTTACTTTATAATATTCCTAAAGTGAGTGAATTCCAAGATAAAAGAAGACATAACTTTTATAATTCCTTAGAAGTACTTCCAAACCCGGTTTTTAGTAGGCTTAAGATTCCGCCAGCTCCTCAGAGGTGGCAACATAGTGTAAGCTAGAGTTTAAGATTAGTTTAAGTCTGGAAATGTCACGATTGAAGTGATCCCCATCATCATGAGGAATAGCAAATCAGTGATAGCACAAAAACATAATCTCTAACAGAAACATCCTTAAAATTTATCTAGATACAGTAAAAGGAAATTATTCAGAAAATATTTTAGCAAAACATGCAATTAAATTGGGGTTATGAAAAAAAAAAAAAAAAAAAAAAATATATATATATATATATATATATATATATATAATATATAATACATGTTTGAGCCTGAACATTATATTTTTTTTCTGTATATTTTGTTAATAATTTAAAAATCCAATTAAATTAAAAATAGTTTTTTTTTATGAGGAAAATATTTCTTTTGTTGGTTTGCATGTTATATTTACGTCTTTTAGTGTTTATATTCAAGTGTAGTTAAGGATTAGACAGATAACAGTGTCCCCCTTGCCCTCAACAGCAGTACCGATCGCACCAGTAAGCAGAGAGCACGCTTCTTTCGTTAGGCCTTCAAACCATCTTCGATCAGGATTATAACCAACCGTCCTTCCAGAATCGCCTATCCGTCGTGTGGAACATAACCAACCATCCTTCCAGTGGATCACAATCGCCTACCCGTCGTGGGGAACCAAAGAAAATATGGACAGATAACTGTCCTATATATATATATATATATATATATATATATATATATATATATATATATATATTTTCTCTCATTATATTTATTCATTTTTTTTTGTACCATTCGTAGTAGTATTAACATACTATCCCAATTTAGAACTTTTTTTTACAGTTAGGTTAATAGAAGATTTTTTTTATTTTTTTATAAATCAAATGGTTTTATATTTTTTTTTTTTGTAAATTTTGCTCATATTTTTTTTATTAAACTTTTATTTTTTTGTTTACTTTCAATTTTATCTTTTTTGTTTACTTTCAATTTTATCTTTTATTTAATATTACCTTTTATTTTGTTTTAATGATTAAGTACTCAGGACCGGCCCTTTTAGAAACGGGATCGAGTCTACATTCTCTTATTTCGTTTTAATGTCACTCATCCCAACAATATATATATATACATTACAGACTTTAACAACACAAAATTTAAAATATATTTTATATATATATTAGTTAAGTTTTTTTTAACACAATAATATATTGTTATAAAACTTAAAATTATTTCTCATTTATTATTTCTCTTATATTTTTTTAAATAGTTTCTAATAGTTGATTTAAATTAATTTTTTTATTGAACATGTTCTACATGAACTTACTATGAATGATTTACTGAAAATCGATGTTTTATGTTTTGGTATCAGCAATGTATATTTAGACGTTTTATTGTTTCTATTATGAATTTCGTGTAAGAAGATCATATTTTCGTAAAGATAGCTCGTGGTTTTGGACTTTAATATTTTACATGTAATGGTTAATAAATTAAATACTCTTCTTGACCTTATCTTCATCCATTTTAACTGCTTGTTGTAAGGTGTGATATGTTGATCTACTGGAGTTTGCGTTATATAACGTACAGCTGCATTCTGGGCTCTTTGAAGTCTATTAAAAATATTTCTGTGATGTCCGTATAGGTCATACTTTCATAATTCAGGTATGGCATAACCATATTAGTTATTAGGATTTTTCTAATTGGCATAGAAGGCTGAAAATTTAGTTTTCTGAGTCGGAACAACGCTCTATAAAGTTTACTGCATACATGTTGAGTTTGTACGTTCCAAGTAAGATTATTATTTATGAAAATGCCTCAATTTTTTATTTCTCTTTCATACATCAACTCTGAGTTAATTATTGATACTTTTTTTATTTTGGTTACATTTATTTTTTGTTGTTGTGTTCGGAATAAATTTATATGGAACAATAATCATTTTATAGAAAATTTTATGATTATCATTGTCTATATTCGCAACTGCTCTGCTGCGCATCCAGCGAATGTGAATTACTATTGTCTTCTTGACGAGAGTCCTGAATTTTTACAAATTTTTATTAGTTAAGTAAATCTATGGGCTATCGCCTTTCAAGTTCCTTTTGGGTATATTTACCAGGTAACAGGAAGAATAAAAGGGAAGAAACACGTTGATTTGGATGATGATTTGTCGATGAATGAATCATATTTATCAGATTTTTTGTCTTTTACTCTATTCTACAGCAAATAAAACAAAATTATACTATTTTTCACTAAATTGTTGTATCAGATATTTTTTTAATAACATGGCGAAATTCAAATTAAAAAAAAGGTATAATAAAAAGAATACTATGGGTCATCATTTGAAATTCATATATTAGGTGGATGAATAAGTTCGTTAGATTTTTATTAGTTCTTAGAAAGTTCAAAGTCCGCTCTTCGAAACTGTGGTGTTTGGTTCCCATAGCATTATTTTAGTTTGTGCTACAGCGTAGTAAATATATCAATTTTTTTTTAATTTATATTTTATTGAATTTTACAACCGTATATTACATAAATACAATAAGTAAAAGTGATAAATTATAATAAAAGGCGTAAAAGGCTTGTGAAGAAACTACCCAGCGGTAGTACTTCGATGTTTATTCAAGTAAGTAGATCCCGAGGCCATCTTCTTTTCAATCGCCTCGGAGGGTTGTCAGTAATATGTTAGGTTGATATGTAGCGGACAAGAGGGTTTATATGGGTTGGGAGTTTTGAATTAAAAGTGGTATATCTGGTACGAGAAAGGTCTGCCACAAATAGGATATTAAGGTCTTTATGGATGATTTTATTTGTGACGAAATAAGGAGCATTTAGGATTTTGGGAAGGATTTTGGATTGTAAGGATTGGATGCGGGAGGAATTAGACGGCTTAGTAGAGCACCAAAGCTAAATTCCATATGTCCAGATGGGTCTGATGACAGTAATATAAATGAGCATTTTGTAGTGAATTGGAAGTTTTGAACGTTTGTCTAGTAAGTGTTGTATATCAAATACTTAAGTGTATTTTCCGCATATTCTCTTCATTTTTTTACTTTCACTTACCTATATAAGAACTATATAGTAAAGGAAAGTATTGCTATCGCGAAAAAATTTCGAATTCCAGTTTTCAACAGATATACACGTTTTAAGGTAGTCTAAGTCAAAATAACCAATAACCCGCAAAAATGTCTGTATGTGTCCGTGTATGGTCTCCATCGCGTAAACGAAAAGTCTTAAGATACTAAAATTTCATATTTAGAACAACTATACGCCTAAGAAGTTCCAAAACCTTTTTAATCAAAATGAGCTTATCAGAAGAGCCATTTTATACCATGCATTTTGCACTTTTTTACGATTTTCTCAAAAACGACTCCAACGATTTTGATTAAACTCGCTATATTGATGTAAAAGTTATTGGGCTTTAATATCATGTAGGTTTCATTCTGATAAAAACAGTCTGACAGGGCTTAAATGGTGATATTTCAAATATTCTTCTACCAAAGCACCTTTAATTTTGTAGATTCTATAAAAATAACCATATTATCTTGTTACCACGTACAAAAAACAAGTAAATATATAAGTTGAACGAATTCCATATCCAAATAAAGGAGATAACTGAACAAATATATTTAATTCAATTTTTTTTTTTTTTTGAGCTTAGGAACAGTAATGTACGCGTATAATATGCCGTTGGAATGCTTAAGATTATAGAAAAAAATATTTTCTTATAGATACTATTGAAAAAGTTAAAGGAGAGTGATGAAAAACCGATAAAACAAACTGATTGTCGTAGATAATGATATAATAGATTGTTTAAGAAAACACATGTTTCTGTTAAAATCCAATTTAAATCATTCTTTAACAATTTATTTTCGTTTATAATTTTTTTTTAATTCTTGAATCGATAATCGATAAGCTTTAGAGGTCTTACCGAAACATAAGAGTATACGGAGACGATGCTATTGTAAAGGTGATTTGATGGGATTGGTTAAAGTTAATTTTGAAACCTTAGCTAAGGGTCTCAGATGTGTGATTGAAGATTTTGGAATGCAGAAATTTGATCGCTATTTACTGATTATGTACACTATTGTCATCAGTATAAATATTTCTACGACTTAAAAATAATTTATTAAAATATCCTGGCAAGCATATATCCTATAAAACGATTAGTTGAAAAACTATTTTGAAAAATCTTCCACACACGACCTCTAATAGCAATTAAATTTTCTGTGAACTGAAAATGGTCCAATAAAAAATAAATATAGTAGACCCTTTAATCTGAACGGCTGTGGACACACAGAGAGCTGAAAATATTGACAACGATTTCAGTTAAATTAATCAGAGTGCGGTAAAAGGGATCGGGATTTTTTGAGTCCCAAAAACAAAGAAATGTTTTAACTCTGTGTTAGAATTAAATAATTTCGCTCTCTCGCCTTTTTTTTTTCGGCCCTGTCTACATATGTTTTACCTTTAACAGTGATTCTCATTTTTTTGTATTAATATTTTGTAGTATATCAATATTTTAAAATATTAAAAATATTTCTTATGAGATGTGATATCAAATACATTTCATAATGTGATGATAGACTATTTTCCTTGAATATAAGTTGGCAGTATTTTATTGGCTCGAATTTCTCAAGCTTTTTGATTACTTTACTGATACAAACGTTAAATGCCTAGACAACAATATAAATTGTTATGCCGTAATTATTCTAAATTTAAAAACTTTCGTTTTATTATTTTATACAATACTATACAATTTGATAAAAACAAATCTGGTGCGCGCAACACAAGACTTTCGCTTGCCTCCGTGGTTATAATATATTTAAGAATTTTTCAAAACATTTAGATATGAAAATGAATTGTTAAGGAATTATTTTAATTAAATTTTTATAAAAACATGTGTTTTATTTATTTTTTTTCATTTTTATTGAGATATATTACAATTTGTTACAAAATGAATAATAATAATATTGATAAGAGACCACATTCATACTATATGTACAGAAAATAATAATAATGGTCAAATTACATAAAATAGAACATAATTCAATTCATATATATATATACAATAAATAATAATAATAAATAAAAAACAAAACAAATCGAAACAAAAACCTATTATTGAGATAAATGTGTTTTATTAATTTTCTATTATATTATTATCTACGACTATCAGTTAGTTTTATTGGCTTTTCATCACTCTCCGTTAACCTTTACAATTATGTGCATACGATAATATTTTTTCTAAAACTTTCTGCTTTTCATCGTTATATTATATATCTATGTTACTATTTTAATGTTCCAAAACACAAATATTGCATGAAAAAATAGTTTTGCTCTTTAATCCATTCGTTGAATATCGAATTCTTTCAGCTTATGTATTAATCCATTTTTTATCTAAGCTAACAAGATTATATTGTTAATTTATTAAAATGTTCAAAACTAAAGGTACTTCAGAGGAAGAAAATTTTAACTATCAGCATTTAAGCCCTGTCAGACTATTTCAGAATGAACCCTACATCATATTAAAGTATATTAAATTTTACATCGATGTAGGGAGTTTAATCAAAATCGTTATAGCCGTTTAAATGTATAAAATAGATCTTCCGGTCTGCCGATTTTGAAGAAAAGTTGCTGTAACATCTCGGGCCTATAGTTGTCTCAAATAAGAAATTTCAATTCTTACAACTTTTCGTTCTTACAGTAGTCTTACAACAAACATACCGGCACACAGACCTTTTTGCAGAACTTGGTTATTTGGACTCAGAAGGCCCTAATACGTTAATTTCCGTTGAAAACTGGAATTCAAAAATTTTAACGATCTGAATACATTCCCTGATTATGTATTTAATATATAGGTAAGTGGAAGTAATAATGCGTAACCGTTTAATATTGCTTTATTATTTTATCTAAACCATATGTTTTAAACGTTACTAAATTATCTTCATTTCAATAACCTTTAAAATTTTTACTTTCACTTACTATATATAGTAAGGGAAAGTATTGCGATTGTAAAAATTTTCGAATTACAGTTTTCAACGGAATACACGTTTTAGGGTCCCCTGAGTCCAAATAACCAAGTCCCGCAAAAAGGTCTGTCTGTGTGTGTGTGTGGTAACTTCCGGGCGGAAACGAAGAGTGCTATGAAACTGAAATTTCATATTTAAGACAAATATACGCCCAAGAAGTTATAAAACCTTTTTCATCGAAATGAGTTTACCAGAAGAGCCACTTTATACCATGCATTTTGCACCTTTTTTTCGATACTCTCAAAAATGGTTCCGACGATTTTGATTAAACTCACTATATCGATGTAAAATTAAATGTTCTTTGATATCATATAGGTTTTATCTCATTAATATGGTCTGACAGTACTTAAATGCCGATATTTTTTAATTTTCTTCCTCTAAATTACCTTTAATTTTGTTTATTATATTAAAATAAATATATTATCTTGTTACTACTGATAAAAATTGGTAAATATATAAGTTTAATGAATTTGATAACAAACTAAAGGAGAAAACAGAAAAAATATCTTTTTAACGCAATTTTTCGTTTTTAAACATAAGAACAGTAATATACATGTATGATATACCGTTGGAAAGCTAAAGATTTTAGAAAAAAATATTATCTTATACTCTAGGTTTTAAAAGTTAATAGAGAGTGATGAAAAGCCGATGAAACTAAGTGATTATTTTAGATAATAATATAGTAGACTTTTTAGTAAAACACATGTTTCTATACAAATTCCATTTTAATTAATTCTATTATGGTTTCACTCATTTTTATCTCTTACTGTACTTGAAAATTCTTTAATCGATCATAAAAACGGACGTAAGTGAAAGTCGTGTGTTGCCCGCACCAGATTTTTATATTTAGGTTTATTTAATATTTTATAAATTGATTTTGAGAGCCAAGAAAAGTGAAATTCGTTTGTTGCCTGCACCAGAATTTTTAAAGAAGTGGTCGATAATCTTTATAGCTTTATTGATAAGATTATTTTTTCCTACTTTTGTAATTTCTGAGTTACAGTGATTTGAATAAAAGTTTAAGTTATTTATTACGTATCTTATTTATTGATAGTTTTATTCTTACCTCTGACTTTTTTTTAAATTTATTTAACGTCATTTTATGTTACTGTAGCTAATCTGACAATATTAGAGTGGAATTCACGAATATCGTACTATCCAAGGTTAATTAGAATAAGGATCTTTAGCGAGTACCTGACATCACACAGGCTCGGGACCACCTTCTTACGTCTCCGAAAGACGGCATACCCTACGGTATACGGCAAAGGATATTTTACTTTCTTTTAAAAACCCTAGGACAATCAAACAGCCATGGGTATATAAATCTATGATAGCTACTACACTACAGGTGACCCCAGTTTAATTACTCTTATTATTAAGATGTTACCCTCATTATTAGTATTAGGCTTTACTTCTAAATTATTTATCATAAACAGTCTACAGTATTGATATTTTTTTAACATCTAAAATATTAAAAGATTCTGCCTTTGATTTCAAAAGCGTCGAGTGTTTGTACTGGATTAAAAATGCTTTTTATTTCAATTTTCTTTTACTTTTTAAAAAAATATTTTTTAGTAATTTATGATCGTCAATTACTTGATCAATAATTGAGACATTGATTTCCAAAAGGTACTAAAGGACAATTTTTACGTAATTGATATTTTTATATATTTATATTCTCCTCATTTAGTTTTATGTGAATCTTAAATTTGATCGTATCTAATGAACATTCATGTCCTTTAATAACGCGATTTAGAAATGCTATTAATTTTTAAAAATACTAATTACACATTTAGTTTCACTCCAAATCATACAAGAACATTTCATTTCATAACTTTAATATGGCTTTATTAATATAGTAAAGAAATAATTCTATATTTTAATGCGAAAAGTATCAAATTAAATGGTTTAATAATATAATAACGAGAGATTTTGGCGCTTTCTGTAAAATTTCCCAGAATGGATATAGTACCTTTTGGAAATCAACGTCTCAATTGACAAGTTTTTCGATGAAGTAATCAAAGGCTAGTATTATAATTCCAGGGGAAGTACTGGTGGTATTATTACAAAAAAATATAAATTTTTTGTTTAAATGTAAAATTTTATAATTAGCAGAAACATGTAAACAACCAAAAACTAAACATTCCTAGAAGCTAAGGTTCGTGGAAGCAATTAGACTGTTGCTTTACAAGCATAACTGTTTCCTTCCTATACAGTATTCGAAACTACAAGTCCGAAGTGTATAAACACCACGTTATACAACTTTACACTTCAGCTAATTATGTCTTTGAAAACCTCATTATCTACAAGGTGTATAAACATTATTTATGTATTTGGGCCGAAAGTCAATCGCTCTGATATTTACAAAACAAAATCTCAGGAATGTAAGTAATATCGTAGACGGAAGGAATTAAAATATTAATGAAGTTAAATAAATAATCTGGTGCTATTAAACTGCATGAAATTTCTTTACTATATATTATTCGTTCTACAGCTTTTTGAGATATAATAGTTGAATATTAATATGAACATTTTCAAAAGCGTATTTTATTAGATAAACTATTCAGAACAAATTAATTCAATTAATTGATGTAGAAGAAAGGTTATAATTTAAATCTAATAACAAGTATATAGTCTTCTTGAATAGTCATTTGAAATTAAATTCTTCGTATTAAAAAACCTATGACATCCTGCCCTACAGTGTCCTTTAATGATAAACCGCTAAAATAACCTCTTTATTTCACAACTTTATTTATGGTCTTAAAATATTTTCTCTTTTTTTATCATTATACGAGAGATCTCTTATAAATAATCAACTGGAGTGCTGGCAATGGCCAATCTCTCCACTCATGTCTGAGAGCGTATGGCTCTAGCGCCCTCACTCAGTATCCACTGACTAGATTGGTGACGCGGCTGACAGAGGCGCTGGGATCTCCTTTTCTAGATCCATTTTTGGATGCAGAGGTTCGATTCGGAGTTCCCAGGGGCAGTATGTAAATATTGTATATAGGTATGAATGTGACTAAGATTATAAATATTTACTTTTATTTTTACTTATTACTTTATTTTATTTCTTTTCATTTTTTATTGAGGTATTTTATTTTTTGTTTGTTTTACTTTGTACATATGGAATGAATGTGTATACGCTGGGCTATCCGTGAAAGAATAGTACTTCCAAGTGACAACTCAAAATTGAGGGTAGTTCTATTGAAATAAACAAGTGGACTGTATAGATTTAAAATAAGTAAAAATAATGAAAGCAAACGACGAATCACAATACATTTAATACACTGAAATACATATAAACAAGATAAGAAACAAAATTAACCTAATACATTTTTATAAGAAAAAATTAACCTAATTATAATTAAACAGCTGTAAGGAAATGTAGGAAACAAAATAAACCTAATTAAAATATTGTAGAAATAGAAGAAACAAACTTAACTTAATTAATGCTTAAAGACGTAAAAAAAATAGTTATCAAATTAAACAGTTTTAAGAATGATAATTAAGAAATTAAATGTTCCATTAATGGATAAAGATAAGTTATATTCACGTAAAGATGTCCAGTTGAGTGTTGAAGAAAACGACCGCTGGGCGGCTTGAACGAAGTCGTCTTGAGTATTGAAGAAAATTACCGCAGGGCGGCTTGGACGAAGTTCTCTTGGGTGTTGAAAATGACCGCAAGGCGGCTCATCCAAGTTCCAAGGGGAACGATGAGAAGATGAAGAAATTCGTTTCCAAACGTTCAAACGTTGAGAGGAATTTTGGGTCTATATACGGCACATCTTCACCGCTCAGACGCTAGCTTAAGACTCGACTGGCCTCGAGGCAGTCAAAAAAAATTGAAGTACGATCGTCTTCTGTCTTTCTCTTCTACTGCTCTCGTTTAAAAACTTTTAGAATAGAATAGAATAGAATAGAAATTGATTTTTATTCTGGGACTGTGTCCCTTGAGAATAACATATTTGTACAGTTTACAATAAACAGTATGTCTGGCCAACAGACAAAATGAACATAATTAACTAATGTTTACAATTATGGGTAAATATATACGTAAAATATAAAAATAAAATGAATAAAAATTAAAATAAAAAAATATCTTCAGAAAATAGTTGTTTGGACAAAATGAAAAATAAATGAGTTTGAATGGATAATAAAAAGAAGAAAAATAAAAGTTTACATTATTTTGTTACTTGGTATTTTAAGAATAACATAAGCTTTGAAATAATAAAGTAACTTAAACTGGACAAGAAATAGTGAAAAATAAACCAATTAAACATAAATAAAAATAATATACTACAATGATACAAAACGAAGTCTTCTTTCACATAATAATCACAAAAAAAAAAAAAAATAATAATAAAATAAATCTTCCAGATAAAATAGTTGAAAAAATAGTTCGATACTTGTGGAAAAAAATAAAAATATTGAATACAATCCTACTAAAAAATTTAACATTGTCAAGCAGCGTCATTTTGGGATGCTAGAAGGTACTGGAAGAGAAGGTGTTTGAATGTGGAGAGGGATCGAGCATGGCGGATGTTTAATGGGAGGGAATTCCAGAGACTAGTAGAACGGGCCAGAAAGGAGCATTCATATTTTTTTGTTCTGTGGGAAGGGATATAAAGGTTGGACATACGGGATCTAGTCTCTAGTGGATGAATTGAGGGTTTGAACTGCAGGAGATTATAGATATAGGAAGGATGTTGGGAGTTGATAGTTTGGTATAGAAAAGATCCAAGGAAGTATTGCCTACGGGTGTGGGGAAAAAGCCAATTTGATTCGGTATAAAGATGAGATACATGAGACCGAACTTTTAATTATATATAAAATAACTATTTTAAAAGGAAATTAAAAAATAAAGATTTAAACAAAAAAAAATAATCTTATTATAAATATCATTTAAATTATGAACTTATCATTTTTCGATTGAAAAACTATAAAGACCTTATCAGGCCGTAACATATGGCGTGAAGAAATGACTTCTTTTATCTCTAATACTTATTGCCCAAGATAGTGGCAGATTGTAGGATTACTTCTCAATAAAGTAATATTAATTATTAAAAAAAAATTAGAATAAAATTGTAAAAATCTGGAGCCCGAAAAGCCCAAAAGTTACTTGTCTTTCTTTGTGGAATCAATTATAATAGTTTTAAGTAGACATAAAGTTGAATAATAGGTAATTATGTGGAGTTTCGATAGATGGATTGGTTTAAGATTAAATAATTTTCAAAATTAATTATTTATGTAGCTAAACACTGAAATATTTGCGTTTCTCCTCACTCTCCGATACATTCTATAGCATAGTTAATCAATTTTTATTTAAATTTTTTTCATCAGTATATTATTAATTTCTCTACCCTTATATCAAGAAAAAAAATACTTCTTCCTTGATGAAATCAATTTAAATTTTGCCGACATTTCACAAGCATATGAGCATCATCAGGGCTGCAAACATCAGAACAACAAAAGAATTATCATATCACATATCAATACAATATGACAATGAAAGAATACATCATATTAATACCATATGACCCCAGATTCTACTTTTTATAATTTCTGTTAGCAATGTAGAAGCCAAGTTGTACATATTTCGGATTTTTGTTTTTCTTCTGTATAAAATATTAATATAGTATTCTATATATATATATATATATATATATATATTATATATATATATATATATATATATATATATATATTAAAGTCAAAAAGACAAGATGTAGGTAGTACTAATATTTAAACTGAAAAACCTTTAGGGTTTTTTATATCAACCCGCTCCATACCACCGTTATTTTCGGTTTTTCCTCAGTCTATACATGACATGCCTCACTGATAATACGTTTACATATATATTTTTTACCTCCATATTCAATTCTAAAGTTTTATCTTGTATTATTTTTTTTTTTTTTCAGCTTCCGCTGGCATTCGGCCTACCCGGACCTAAGTCATTGATGATGCTAGTAAAACTTAATCCTTCATGTTCATTACTTTTCGAACGATACTCGCAGTACCGAGTAACACAGCTTTCTGCATCTCATCTTGAGTGTTGAGGGGAAGATCCATCTCCTTTATTGAGCTAACGGTCATCTCTTGGATGAAGCCATTAGTTGAGATGATCAGCTTTAACAACTGATTCAGCTCTTCACTCAGATCCTGATATTTTCTGACCTTTTCTGCGACAACCTTGTGCAGGTTGTCATCTGATGGCACCCCTATCTCGATGATCCTTGCACATTTTTCTGCGTTTAACATCAGTAAAATATCTTGCTTATTATGCGGAATTGTACGGTCAGTTATGATTGCCAGGTCCCAATACAGTTTGACGTACTGTCTATTAATCACTGGCTGTGAGCTGTATTTATAAAACGGTCGAGTGTCCTCCAGCATATGATATTACTTGGCCAATACTTGGTGAACAATTTTAGCCACGTTATTGTGCCTTAACAAGTATTCCTTTCCAGCCATCACTTGATAGCCTGATGCGATATGCCTAATTGATTCTGTAACTGTCCTACACATCCGGCACAGCTCAGAAATTGCATTTCCACATATACGGCGCATGTAGATATTTTAATCTTATTATTATTATCATTTTATTATTTATCATATTATTATTATCATTGTCATATTGCATTGATATGTATCTCTTTTGTTGTTCTGAGGTTGGTAGCTGATAGATGAACAGGAAAGGTGGTAGATCGTGAACTTTTTCGAATTCCAGTTTTCAACGAAAATACACATTTTAGGGTCCCCTGAGTCCAAATAACCAAGTCCCGCAAAAAGGTATGTGTTTTGTGTTTGGGTAACTCCATCACGTAAACGAAGAGTCTTATGATACTGAAATTTCATATTTAGAACAACTATACGTCCGAGACGTTTACAAAACCTTTTTAATCCAAATCAGCTAACCAGAAGAGCCACTTTATACCATGTATTTTAATTTTTTTTTACGATTTACTCGAAAACGACTCCAACGATTGTGATTAAACTCGCTATATTGATGTAAAATTAATTGGGCTTTAACATAATGTAGGTTTCATTCTGATAAAAATAGTCTGACAGGGCTTATATGGTGATATTTTAAATATTCTTCTACCAAAGCACCTTTAACTTTGTCGATTATATAAAAATAACTATATTGTCTTGTCACCACTGATGAAAAACAGGTAAATATATAAATTGAATGAATTTGATACCCAACTAAAGAAGAAAACAATAAATATTTTTTTAATGCAATTTGTTGTTTTTTGAATAAAAGAGCAGTAATATACATGTATGATATACCGTTGGAAAGCTAAAGATTTTAAAAAAAATATTATCCAATACTCAAGCTTTTAAAATTTAATAGAGAGCGATGAAAAGCCGATAAAATTTTTTTTTTTTTTTTTTTTTAGAAACAATTCTTTATTGAGTAATATTACAATCTGTCCAATCTAGGACATTTTTAATAGTGATAAATTACAACATTCATACTACATTCACACGATATATACAAAACAATAAATTTATATAATAATAATAAAATATACATATATACAAAATAAAATCAATAAAAATATATACAATAGTCACTCATACCTATATACAATTCACAAGCATACAGCACGTGAGTGGAGAATCTAGCCAATGCTAGAACTCCAATATACATGTTACAAGAGGTCACGAGGCCACTGCCGTTTCAACCTTCTAGGTGGGTTGTACGGATGAGTGGAGCTGGATAGGGATTGAGCTAGAGGATTAGGATGATGAATGAGATTCTGGTGGAATTTGGAAAATTTGGATGGAATCAGGTCTGAAATAAAAGGAACATTAAGGTCGTGGTGCAAGGTATAGTTGGAAACATAATAAGGAGCATTTACTATTGTACGGAGGACTTTGGATTGAAAGGATTGAATGCGTTTGATGTTAGTACGTTTAGCTGTCCCCCACAGTTCAAGTCCGTAGGTCCAGATGGGCTTCAGTATTGTCCTGTAGATTAATAATTTGTTGTCAACTGTAAGTTCAGATTTTCTGTTGAGTAGTCGGTATAACTGTCCGAATCGTCGGTTGAGTTCTTGTCTTTTAAGTCTTGTATGTGGGTTCCAAGTCAATCTTTTGTCTAACAGTAAGCCAAGATACCGGACTGTATCTGAAGGAGGAATTGGAATGGAATTGAAGTAAACTGGCGGACAGGAGTTTCGTCGAAGAGTGAAAGTAACGTGTTTGCATTTGGCTTCGTTCACCTTTATGCGCCAAGCATTACACCAGTCTTCGATAAGAGAAAGGTGTCTTTGCAGGTTTAAGGATGCAGTTTCAGGATTGGAACTGGATGATAAGATGGCGGTGTCGTCTGCAAAAGTTGCCAGAAAGGTATCAGGATGTGTAGGAATATCAGCAGTGTAAAGGATGTAGAGGACGGGTCCCAAGACGCTGCCTTGAGGAACACCGGCCTCAACGGGATAAAGGTTTGAAAATTCTACACCACAGCGAACGCGGAAGGAACGGTTTGAGAGATAGGATCGGAGGATGAGGTATAGAGACTGGGGTAAATGGGTTTTCAGCTTGAAGAGTAATCCAGTGTGCCATACCCGGTCAAAAGCTTGCGCAATGTCCAGAAACGCACCAGAACAATACTCTTTGCATTCAAGAGCTGAGGAAATATGGTCTACAACTCGGAGCCCCTGTTGAACTGTGGAATGCTGAGGACGGAATCCAAACTGATGGGAAGGAAGATTTTGAGATTCTAATATGGGTAGGATACGTTTAAGGAGAAGCCTTTCGAAGATTTTTGAGAGGATGGGGAGTAGACTAATAGGTCTGTAGGATGAAGTGTTGTTGGAAGGTTTGCCTGGTTTTAGAAAAAGAATGATAGTGGAATGTTTCCATAACAGAGGAAAATAGGTGGTTCGTAGGATGCAGTTGTAAATATAAGTAAGGAATATAATAGCTTTCTGCGGAAGTTGTCGGAGGATCTGGGAGTAAGGAGATCGTGTCCAGGAGATTTACGGAGGGTCAGTTTTTGGAGAAGATATTTGACCTCAGAGGGATTAATAGCTTTAGGAGGTAGGGAAAGTTGAATTGGTGACATAAGAAAGTCTTGCACTGTTGCGATGTGATTGGCGTGGGATTCCGGGTGAGGAGTGAAAACTTTGGAGAGGTGTGTGGCGAATTCCTCGGCTTTATCTTCATCAGACGCAGCCCAGGAGTCATCACCACGTCGGAGAGGATGGGAAACCTGATGGTATTTTAGGATCTTTTTCGTGACATTCCACAGGGAATTATCACGAGCTGATAGAGAGGAGAGGTAGGAATTAAACGACTGAGAACGGAAGGTCGCCAACTCCCTCTTCAATTGTCTACAATAGAAGTTATAGGAGCGGCGATCTGTTGGGTGTCGGGTGCGCTGCCATAATGATCTTGCTCGGCGTTTGGTATGGATGAGGTCTATAATATGTTGTGGAAAATGATTTTGGTGAGGATTTATATTGGAGTGTTTAGGAGAGGAGGCAGTCCAGACAGCTTGTTGGATGGCGGTGGTAAAGGAATAGACGGAATTATCTAGGTCATCTGGGGTTTTGAGGGTTACTCTGAGGTCAATATTATCGGTTAGGATTTGGCGGAAAAGGTTCCAGTTGACTGGGCCTCGGATGAATGATGGTGGAATGGGTTTTGGAATCGGAGTGAGAGATACTTTTAGGATCAGTGGACTATGGTCTGAGGATAGTTCATCAAGGCGAGTTACAGACAAGTTGAGGGAGCCTAATCCGCTGTGGATAAAGAAGTCGAGGATGTCAGGATTGCGGTTAGGATCGGTTGGCCAGTAGGTAGGGGAGTCAGGAGGCAGGATATTAAAATTTCGGGAATTGAGTGCAGACAGCAAATTTCGTCCCCGAGAATTCGTGGTTCTGGAACCCCACTGCTGATGCTTGGCGTTTAAGTCTGCACCCAGAATGAAACGATTTTCTAAGGAATCCAGGAAGGATACAAATTCGGAATTGGAAATGGAATGTTTAGGAGGGCAATATGCAGATGTGAGGGTTACCGGAAAGGAAAAAGTCTTGATTACTATAGCCGTGGCTTGTAGGAAATCATAGGTGGGAAGTGGGAGTAAATGATGAGAGAGGGATTGGTGGACAATGATAGCAGAACCGGCATGGGCTTTGCCGTCTGGGTGGTCAGTACGGTATGTCATGTATTGCGGTATTTTGAAGTACTGTTTAGTCGTTAGTCTTGTTTCAGTTATAAGTGCAACATCGATTGTTTTGTCTTGCAACAACACTGTCAGTTCGTCAGTATGATTTCTAACACCATTCGCATTCCAAAGGAGAATGGATAAGGAGTTAGGTGAATTCATTTAAGGATGTTTCAAGGCAGGGATTAGATTTGATACTAGATTTGTAAGGAGTGATATAAGCGGCATAACAAGAGATTTGATTTCGGAGATGAACGATGTCATTAGACTGGTAAGATCTGTGACGTTTGATGGTGGAGGGATATGAGAAATTTGATGTTGAGGAGTTTTTTGAAGATTAGGTAAACTTTGAGGGATAGATTGTTGTACAATAGATTGAGATAGTTGAGGAAAAAGTTGTTCCGGCAGTGCCTCGACTTCATGACTCTGGTTTCCACCTCCAAGCAAGTGGGCAAATGATACATTAGAGTTTACAAGTTTAGATGGTTCTCTTCTGCTTCTGATAGGTATAGATGTTTTCATTCGGATCCTGAGGTTTTTGGTATCTGGTTCTGAGTTTCTTGTAGATTTCGCATCCCTTGTAGTTAGCCGGGTGGTCCTTGAGGCACAGGGCACATACAGCGGGTGTTGATCTAGATCTGGTACATTCTTCTGATTTATGCTGTTCACCGCATTTCACACAGCGTGGTATGTGATGGCAATAACTTTTGGTATGACCATATGCCTGACAGTTATGACACTGAACTATTTCTTTCTTTGTGTAAGGTTTTTCAACTTTTACACGGGTATAGTACAGTCTACTGAGGTCATAGATTTTTTCGACTCCTGCTGATGGTTCCAAGTCCACGAAGAATAGAGGCAGTGGACTTTTATCTTTTAGAACGTTGGTGACTTGCCTCACTTGGAATCCTAATTCTGTCAGTTCTTCTTTGATAGCTTCAACGGGTGTTGAGGAATGTAGGTTTCTGATTACAACCCTTAATGCTCTCTCCTGGCGCAGCTGATAAGTATGAAAGTCAGCTTTGGTCTCAGTCAGATATTTTACAATCTTTCTGTAGGTTTTCAGCAGTAGTCGGAGATATTTTAGTATCATTCGTTCTACTTATGCAATAATAACTATTAGGATCAGTTACTTTGTTTAAATGCGCACACATCAGTTTAAAATTTTTAATATTTTTAACAAATATTGGTGGAGGTAGTGGTTCCCTGGGTATAGGAGAAGATTCCATGATTTCTTTTTCATTTTGGAGGATCTCAAATGGATTCGGTGTAAAAAACGGGGATTCATCAGTTATTCCTTGTGATGATGTGCTGGGCTGTGGTTCAGATCCTAATGTGGTAGCTGACGCGGTCGCTGGTGGAATCATTTTTTTATTTTGTTCACGGCGGGGTCTCTGTTTTGTGGGAGACGAGTTAGAACCGGCAGATCTAGATCTTTTACTTGCAGACTTTGAGGACATGACTTGATGAAAATATCTCATCGATTAAGGAAATAATAATAATAAATAAATAATGAGATAAGAATTGAAGATAAAAAAAGATAAGTTAAAGAAAAGCAAGCCCGAGCTTGCCGAGCTAGCGGCAATCAGCTGATCAGTGACCCTCCTTTCACTTTTTCGTGATTGTACAAAGTAAATTATAACTTTGCTTACCGAAATTCCTCCAATATTCACTGCCGTAGTATTCCTGAGGTCTAGTGATGTTCTCCAGACTGAATTCAAGCGAATTCCTACTGAAAAAAGCAAAAATCTGAGAGACGATGTAACGTATGACTGTTATCATCGAGCGCATCAGCTGATCTCCCGATAAAATTAACTGATTATTTTAGATAATAATATAATAGATTGTTTCATAAAACACATGTTTCTATATAAATTCTTTTTAATTAATTCTTTAATAGTTTCACGTATTTTATCTCTAACATTATTTGAAAATCCTTTCATTGATTTTAGAAATAGAGGTAAGTGAAGGTCCTGTGTTGCCCGAACTAGATTTTTTATGATATTAATATATGATTGGTGACTTGAACGAATAATTCCTTCATTTTTATTTTTAGAGGGTTATTACTGCTTGCTCTCACACTGTTTTCATATATATTTTTTTTTCTAGGGACTGCATTTTTGATAGGCTGGTAAATAGTGAAAAAGACAAGAGAGTAGAGAACAGCTTTGAAAGTTGTATTCACTTTTCCACTTTGGCGGGATGGATAGGGTGCGGTGGTGGCTAAAAGGGTTGAGGTGGTATATATTTAGGGCAGGACCTTGTACATTATAGAGGCCGCTCTGCGTATCACCGGCTTCTCCACTGCCCTAAAAACTTTCAAGCCCTTTTGACGAAACTCACTCTGGCATATATTGGTTTAATATCTAGTTTGAAAATGTGCTCTAGAGAAACAACAAGAAAAAAAATGTTCCCTAAGTTCTTGGTAACAAATTCGTTGTAAATAAAACAAGAAGTTTTTCGCTAAACTCCCTTGTTAATATAATCTCTTAATTAAGAATAAAACTAAAAAAAAAAAACTATAATGGGTTTCAATACAAATGTTTTTTTGTTTTTTTAAAATAGATTATACAAGACTTTAATATATAAATATTGTATTCACTTTTTGCCGCTATTCTTCAACTTCTTACTTAATAACTACGGACTTGAACTGTAGGGGACACCTAAGCTTTCTAACATCAAACGCACCCTATACTCTCAATCAAAAGTCCTCTGAATGATAAATGATCCTTATGTCTCCAACTATATCTTGCAATATGATCTTAATGTTCCATTTATTTTATACATGATTCTATCTAAATTTTCCTAATTCCATCAAAACTGCATTCATCATCCTAATCCTTTAGCACAATCCCTATCCAGCTTTACTCATCCATACAACCCTCATCGTTGATTGAAACGGCAGTGGCCCCGAGACCTTTTATAAATATTTATGGTGGAGTTCTGACATTGGTCAGATTCTCCTTTCATGTGTCTCTCAGCTTCCACTAGAGGGAGGCGCTGGGATCTGCTTTTCCCTCCACAAATCGGAGGACAAGCCCCGTCCAGGTTTCTCCAGCAGATTGTAAATATATGTATGAATGTGTGTTAGTATCATAACCAAAAATTACGAGTTCAAATCTCGGAACCGGAGGGGACTTTTATTTCGGCATTAATCCCCCGCCCTCTACCCCCGGTCCGAGAAACTTCAAAGGCGAGGTAGGGGTGGAAAAAAAAATAGTATGTTAATTTATTTGTTAACCATGTATTTGTGAAGTTTTTTAAATATTGCTATTTAGCACGAAACGGCCGTAAGACCAGGGGAATATCATGTTTACGTTTTCTTCCTCAATTTCCTCCTTTTCTCTGACCTCGCACAACCCCTAAGTTTGTGGTGTTTTTGCGCTGATGAAATCGCCGGGATTTCCCGGGTTAATCTTTCAGGCTCATCCTCATCATATTTCCACAGAATTTAAGTCTTCTTACCCTAAAATATAGTTTGTTATTTTATACATTTGTTTACTGAATTTTAAAAGTGTAATTTGGCTTTACCATTGTTTGTTTTCTAAATATCGTATGAATGAGATCATATAGCACAATTATTATTGTCCCGTTGGAACTCTAATAAATATAAATAAAAATTTTATGAAAAAAAGAAAGTAATTATCTTTTTATTATTTATTACAAATATGTATTATCTTCATTTGTGGAACTTTATATTGTAATTCTTTTATATATTTATCTATTGTTTTATCAATTCTAACAAAGATAAAGTCTAAATTATTGTAATTTAATTAAAATATAAAGATGCTTTATAGGAATAGATTTTACAAGCCCATCTTCTCTGTGAGTTTCTGTCCATTTAAGTGTTGTTCAAAATCTAAAAATTATAATTTTTTTTTTTTTCAGCCTTGAACTGAATTTACAGAACTAGTTTATTCTCAGTTACGAAGGGTCACTTATATACATGATGAGTACATGTAAACTGCATTAGTTTCATAATTTTTAACTTTTCTTTTTTTCAGATATTATTGTTTTAGTTTCGCGAAAAATCCCTTAAAAAATATTAAATATTTTTCAGCAAGGGATATTATGTATAAGTAACCTAAAAATAGTCAGAGATGTTTTTTCTTGAAAATTTCGAAAAAGCTAAAAGTATTTATTAAACCACTTTATCACTATTAGGTGATGATTGTGAGGGAAAAAAATAAAATAAAAAATAACACAATCTTATCATGTTGTTAATGTTTGTTTTGATTCGTTATCTAAAAAAGTTCCTTGAGATTTTATTTTATTTTATAACACATGTTTAAAGTTGGGTCAAAACTGGCTTAAAATGATGCTAAAGTGATTTTAAGTAAATGTAGTCCAAAAATCTTTTTTTATATTACGATAAGATGAGCTATAAGGTGAAAATTTCGAATGGATTGCCCAAATTAGTATAAAGTGTTAGTTTTGGTTTATATTAGGAAGCTGGATTAAGACCCCAGGGGAAATATAAATACGCTAACTGATTGACTGAAAGGAGAAAGGTATACTTTACCCGCACAAACAACCTGCGCTGCGGTAGGGTATGTGATATATTGAAGGCGCTACTAAATGATCTACATTAATTAACCTTCCGGTATCATGTGACTTATATTATCTGGGTGGTGGGATACTCATTACTCCCAATCATTAAAATATATAAATATACCAAATTTTTCATTTTTAATTAAATCTAGTCAATGTTTTTAATTATTTAATTTATCTTTTTGATATTTAGACGTTAAAAAAATGAATTTAGGTAAAAAAAAAAAAAAATGAATTTTTATGAATATTTCTTTAAAAAGTGACAACTCATTTTGAATACGAAAAACACTTGAATAAAAAATTGGATGTTATGACACAAATTAAAATTTAAGAACTTTCCTGATTTTCCTCAAAAAGCATCAGTCCAGCCACCCGCTTAACATACATAGTTGCAAGTTCAGCAGCTGGGAGCAAAGACTCGACAACAGGGCTAACACTCCAGCCACTAGAACTACCATTCCAGCCATCGCCTCCCCACAACGAACCATCACCGCTTGATCCTCAGCAGCCGTTTTCAGGTGTGTATGTATAAGCAGATTTCAATTTTAAATTTTTTCCTTTTCTTTTTTCCCTTTTATATAATTATTCGCATTTTTTTGGTTAAAAACGATAGTGATTTTTTTTTTCTACCTTCGAAAACAACGTAGTTACAAGCGTATATATAAGCGAGATTTCAATTTTTTTCATTTTTCCTTTTTTTTTTTTTTTTTATCGCGCTTTACTGATTCTAAAAATCTATACATACTTTTCTCTATCGTCAAAAATAACTGAGTTATGAGCGTATTTATGTGAAAAATATCAATTTTTTTCTTTTCTTTTTTTCTCTTTTATCTAATTATTCGCGTTTTGTTGGTAAAAAGCACTAATAAATTTTTTTTTCTATCTTCAAAAATAGCTGAGTTATTGAATAAAATCCTTTTAATTGGTTGCCATTTTAAAACTAACCAGCTGAGATCTAACGTCTAGGTGTTAGGATCATCTTTGAATGGATTAGTATTCTTGTGGCGAATTTAAAAAAATTGTCCAGTAGTTTCAGAAGGTATGAAGCGGACGGCGGACAAACGGATTTTTTGTAATTCGTTATTCGGATTCTACGCATCTTAAACTTCTGAGCATGGGTAACTTTTATTTTTATTTTTTTTGTCGATTAAAAAGGTTGATATTGAAAATAATAAATCCAAAATTAAAAAAAAAAAATCTTCGATTAAAACAAACTAAAATAATTTTAAAAAAATAGTATTGTGGGTTAGTACTAAAGGAAGTATAAACAAATGAATGAATACAATGAGGACAAAAAAATATCAACTGTAATTATTTGTCAATGAATGCATCAACTGTGGTCCAGATTAAAACTCAGCTTCCGCATGACGGTTAGGCGACTCTCTATGGAAGGACGGTGATCTTCGGGAAGACGATACGAAGTCCTGATCGAGAAATGTGTTTATGGCGCCAGTCGATAAATATGTACTTTCAACTAGCTATTTCGAACGGTACTGGCTTGAGGACAGTGGGGGACCCTTGTCTGGTTGATCCCTACACTATTAAATAGTAATAAAATACTTAAACCAACAAATAAATACTAAATTTTTAATTTGAATTTAATTTTAAATACAAAAAAAAATACAAAGACAAAAAAAATTATTTTCTAGGCTCAAACCAATCATATAAATCAATGTTTTGAGATTTTGTATTTACCGAGTGAATAAAAGAAGTTAAGTGAGAAAATTAAGAAGATATTTTCAGGTTCTAAGGAGATGGATAGACAATGAAGATTTGCATTCGGAGAATAAGATAGAGCCACTTCAAATAAGTATACCAACAAAAGAAGCAAGAGCTCCAGGAAAATCTGAGAGATAAATCTCATGAAACAATTCATAACTCTCGTCTCATCTCCATCTCTAGCACTCGTTTATACAAAGCAACCATATTCTAATGGGGGAAAAACAAGACAGAACTCAAAAAGCTATAGGGTTTCTTGTACAATGGTACACAAACTCTAACATATTGTCTAAGGAGAGAAAAGGGCTTTGGAGTGATCCGAGAAATATCGAGTATTACCAGGCTAATGCCGATGCTAAAGTTAGGTAAAATTTAATTATGCTTTAATTCCACTAATCTCAATATGAAAAAACGCTGAAAAGTTATTACACAATAGTTAATTTAGAATAGAATAGGAAATAAATTTCTCCAGAAGATTTTTATTTTAACTTACCGTTTGTTTGTTTATTTATTTAACGTCACTTTATGCTACTATGGCTAATCGGGCGATGCTACAAAGGGAGTCCTAAATTTTGCCTATCCAGGTTTTATTAGGATAGGGATCTTTAACGAGTACCTGACATCGCACAGGCTCGGGGCCACCATTTAACGTCCCTTCCAAAGGACGGCATAACTAAGGATTTTTTACTCCCATTTATCTATGCCGCCTTTCCTCCATCCCCTCCACTATTCCTTCATATATGTACCCCCAAATCCTAGGGCCAGAGCACTCCGGTCAAGATGTTATTAATGTGAAGTTGTATTATAATATATTAGTAAGATGTTTATGTTTCTATCGTGAATAAATATACAAAGTTTATATAAATGTGTGGTTCGTTAACTAACGAATATACGAGTTTTAGAGTTCCTTGAGTACTAATAACCAAAAAGATTTGTGTGCCTGGGTGTCTGCGCGCGTGTATGTGGTATGTCGAACGCAGGAACGAAAAATCGTACGAAACGGAGGTTTCATATTTGAGTCAACTACACGCCCAAGATGTTACAGCCTCATTTTAATCAAAATCGACGAACCGAAACTGCTACTTTATACTAGACATTTCTCACTTGTTTACGATTTTGATTTAACTCAATATATCGATGTTAAATTTAATTAGCTTTATTACGATATGAATTATGTTCTAATTGAAATAGTCGGGCAAGGCTTAAATGGTGATTTTTTTTTCTAAAGTATCTTAAATTTTGTTTATTCTAAAATATTAACTATATCATCTTATTAGCATTGGTATAGAACAGGAGTATAAATAAGAACGAATTCAAAATCCAATTAAATGAGAAAAGGACAAACATATTTCTTTATGCAATTTTTGTGTTTTTTAACATGAAAACAGTAATATAGATGTATAATATACCGTAGGAACGCTAATGATTTTATAAAAAATATTATCTTATACACAAAATTGTAAACGTTAACGGAGAGTGATGAAAAGCAGATAAAACTAACTAGTGATTTTAGATAATAATATAATTCCACCAGAATCTCATTCATCTTCCTAATCCTCTAGCTCAATCCCTATCCAGCTCCACTCACCCATACAACTCACCTAGAAGGTTGAAACGGTAGTGGCCCCGCGACCTTTTGTAAATATATTGGAGTTCTAGCACTGGCTAGATTCTCCACTCAATGTGATGTATGTCTGAGTGTGTGTATGTGTATATAGGTATAAGTGATTTCTTGACTTTATTGTATTGATTCATTATTGTGTATATATTTTATTGTAATTTAATGCTGTGTAAATATTGTATGAATGTAGTATGTATGATATCTTTCACCACTACTATTGATGTCCAAATTGGGACAGATTGTAATTTTATTCAATAAAAATTGTTGGTGAAGATAATAGTATAATAGATTTTTTAATAAAACACATGATTCAATAGAAAATAAAATGAATTAATTCTTTAATAGTTTTACTCATTTTTATCTCTAACTGTATTTGAAAATTCTTTAATAGATTTTAAAAATGGAGGTAAGTGAAAGTCGTGTGTTGCCCGCACCTGATTTTTAATAAAACACACGTTTCTATAGAAATTCAATTTAATTAATTATATATTAGTTTCCCTCATTTTTAGTTCTAAATGTATTTGGAAATTCTTTAATGAATTTTAACACCGACCATAAGTGAAAGTCGGGTGTTGCCCGCACCTGATTATTTTTTCATCTCCAATTGTATTAAAAAACACTAAAACACAATAATTTGATAACATTGAATAGTACAAGAAAGGAATTAGATAAATGCTAATGTAGTCTACATGATAGTTGCAAGTGTATAGCAGCAAAATGTTGAAAGAATTAATATGTGACAATGAAAAAATAAATTATTTTAACAGAATTATACATATATAGGAACTTAATATGAAAAATACTACAATATTAAATGACCTATATTAGGATATAATATGGAAATAAATGTAAGTAGAATTTTAATAATAAACAGATTGAAAATATTTTAAGTGATAAATTGATTCGAATTTATTGATAATGTGTTGTTAATGTATGTATAGTTGCTTATAATATTTATTCAATTATATTTTAGATATTTGAAAATCTGAAGATGAGGCATAAGGTACCTCGAAACGTAATGTTTTAATAATCATGTTTTATATGTTATGATAAATAAATATATAAATAAAACAGAAGAGACTGTTCCGAATAATATATTCATAACTAAAATTGATTCAACAACAGAAGTAAGTTTATGTAATTATGTTATTATTTATGGAATTAGTCCAAGATCAAAGACTATATATATATTTGAATAATTTATATACATAATACAATGTTTTTTATAATGCAATATACAAGGACAATGTGTATTCAGGCTGTGGAGTTCAGATATGTGATTATAAAAGTATTTCATTAACTAGAGGGATTTGTTTCTAAATAACTACAAACTCTGGTATTTCGTTATATAAACTTTATCAAACTAAATTCTGTGTGGGAGGGGGGCCCAGAGATTCTGTTTGGGGGCGGTGATTGTCCCATTATTCTTTGAGCCTTTTTCTTATTGCTTTTGTCCCGCCCCAGCCGTCGCTCCGTTAATCATTTTGATAACAGAAATAAATGTTCCCTCAAAAAGGAGGGCTCAAAAGGGAAGCGAGGTTGAAAAAACATGAAGCGCTAACAGATGCTCTGGGAATGTCAGGCGACAAACCAGGGGAGTTTAGCTGAAAATAAAACATTTTTACTTTTACATACTATATATAGTAAGGGAAAGTATTGCGATCGTGAAAATTTTCGAATTCCAGTTTTCAACGGATATCCACATTTTAGGATCCCCTGAGTCCAAATGACCAAGTCCCGCAAAAAGGTATGTGTGGTAACTCTCAGGCGGAAACGGTAAGTACTATGAAACTCAAATTTCATATATATAAGACAAATATACGCCCGAGACGTTACAAAACCTTTTTCATCAAAATGAGCTTACCAGAAGAGCCACTTTATACTATGCATTTTGCACCTTTTTTCGATTTTATTGAAGACGATTTTGATTAAACTCGCTATATCGATATAAAATTTAACAAACTTTAATATGATGTAGGTTTATTCTCATTAAAATGGATTGACAGCGCTTAAATGCCGATATTCTAAATTTTCTCTCTCTAAAGTACCTTTAATTTTGTTGATTCTATAAAAATACCTATATTATCTTGTTACTATTGATGAAAAACATCTAAATATGAAAGTTGAGCGAATTTGAAAAGCGACTAAAGGGGAAAACTGAAAAATATTTGTTTAATGCAATTGTTTGTTTTTGAACATAAGAACAGTAATATACATGTATAATATACCGTTGGAAAGCTAAAGGTGTTAGAAAAAATGTTATCTCATACTCAAGCTTTTAAATGTTAATAGAGAGTGATAAAAATCCGATAAATCTAACTGATTATTTTAGATAATAATATAATAGATTTTTTAATACAACACATGTTTCTACATAAATTCAATTAAATTATTTCATTAAAATTTTCACGTATTTTTATCTCAAATTGTATTAGAAAATCCTTTCATTGATTTTAAAAATGGAGGTGAGTGAAAGTCGTGTGTTGCCCGCACCAGATTTTTAAATATTATTACCAATATATTATAAGTATACTTATTTTGACTATTGCTGTGTGGTATATGGTGGACTCTTGATTGTTCTCGAGGACATACTGAAGAAGATTATGAAAACTTTTTACTTTCATTTACCTATATATGAAATATATTGCGATCGTGAAAGTTTTCGAATTCCAGTTTTCAACGGAAATACACGTTTTAGGGTTCCCTAAGTCCAAATAACCAAGTCCCGAAAAATGTCTGTGTGTGTAGGGTAACTCCCGGGCGAAAACGAAAAGTCCTATGAAACTAATATTTCATATTTTAGACAAATATACATCTAAGAAGTTACAAAACCTTTTTCATCAAAATCAGCTTAACGATCTTCTTAAAAACGGCTCTTGATTAAACTCGCTACGTCGATGTAGAATTGAACGCACTTTAATATCATGTTTCATTCTGATTGAAATAATCTGACAGGGCTTTATTGCCGATATTTTAAAACTTCTTTCTCTAAAGTACTTTTAATTTTGTAGATTCGAAAAAACTAAACATATAGTCTGATTAGAATCGCTAAAAAACATGGAAATATATAAGTTGAAAAAAATTGATAAACAGCTAAGCAAGAAAACTGCAAACATACTTTTTTAATGCAATTTTTTGTTTGAACTTAAGAACAGTAATATACATGTATAATATACCGTTAGAATGCCAATGATTTTAGAAAATCGCTCGAGATGTTACAGTAACTTTTGATCAAAATCAGCTAACCAGAACAGCCACTTTATACCATGCATTTTACACCTTTTTACAATTTTCTCAAAAATGACACTAACGATTTTGATTAAACTCCCTATATCGATGTAAAATTGAACGGGCTTTAATATGGTGTAGAAGGACTTGGTCCAAAATACAATAAATAAAGATTTATTATTATTATTCTCGCACTGTCCTTAATACTTATGCTGATGACACGGGTGTCTTACCTGTCTATAATGATCCAACTACTGCACCCCAAACCCTTCAGTTCCACATCACAGCCATTGAAGAATGGTGTTAAAATTGGAAGATTAAAATAAATCCCAAGAAATCCCACCAAATCACCTTTTCCCTTCGTCGCAAAATTATGACTTTCTGCCCCCCAGTATCCTTTAATAACATTACCCTTACTTCTATAGAACAAATCCGATACCTAGCTCTCCATCTTGATAAGCGCCTTACTTGGAATCCTCACACAAGACTGACACGACAAGAAACTGCTCGAAGATATCGATTACTACACTTACTGGACAAACGTTCAAAACTTCCAGTATACTACAAAAGACTCATCTACATTACAATTATCATACCTATTTGGACATATGGAATCGAGCTTTGGGGCTCTACGAAACCATCTAATTCCTCCTGCATCCAGTCCTTACAATCCAAAATCCTTCGCAAAATCCTGAAGGCTCCTTATTTTGTCACAAATCAACTCCTCCATAATGACCTAAACATCCCATTTGTTTCAGACATAGCCCGTGATAGATGTCTTCTCTTTCCTTTCTAAACTCTCTGCCTATACAAACCCACTTGTCCGTAATTTATCTCCCTCAGATATCCCTGATAACCTTCCAAGGTGACTGAAAAGAAGGAGGTCTCGGGACCGTCTTAAAATAGTTAGTGAAGTGCTACCACTGGGTAGTTCTTTCTCAAGACATTTTCATGATTTTATTGTATGTATGATGAGTTGATTATATGATTTACTTATTGTATTCTTTAGTACAGTTGTAAATTACTGTAAATAAATAAAAAATAAATAAATAAAAAATAAATAAATAAAAAATAAATAAATAAAAATAAATAAATAAAAAATATTATTATTATTGTTGTATTTTGGGAGAACCTTTTTCTACTGTGCTCCTGAAAAAAACATTCCAGCATTAAGTTTTTCAAACCATTAGCTATAAGTCATTCGCTAGATGATCTTTTTTTCTTATCAAACTTAATAAGCGGTTGAGGTAATGGAAAAGAAATGTAGGGTGGAATAAGGAAAATAAAGTGACATGAAGAAAACCATTATCAGTTTAGGAATGGGCAAAGCTATTGATTTAACTGCTGAGATTTCTGGGATCCGTATCCTGGGAAATCCTCTAACGATTCCTCGGCCTTCACTGCTGACCAACCAGATCCACGGCATTATCCGTCTTAGCCGCCAGGGATTTTCTCCAGAGGGGGGTTATTGGGGGCATTTCCACCGAAAGATGGCTCCAGAGACAATTTCGGGCCGCTCTTGGTAAGACTTGCTGAGTTTCCTATTTTCGTTTGAGAGATTCTCTTTTCGGCTTGGGGAGTAGTTAAGCCATTGGAATGATTTATATTTTTTCTCTAAATTTGATATATTTTATTTTATAACATTCCGGATCTACCAGTCATCATCGGCTAAATTAATAGCTCAAAATCGTTATTTACTCGTGCTATACTATTTCGGAACTCACTGCCTATATCCGTTCGTAAATCCTATTTATTAACTACTTTTAAACATTGACTATTCCTTCATACCCTAACCCAGTGGTTCCTAAATGTTTGTTCGCGAAAAATCATTGGATTTTTTTTTCTTTTACTTCTGTATTTAATCAATGAATCAATCAAAGAGCCTGTTCGTCACATTTTCTTTAAAACATAACTCCTGCCCCAGGTCTTTTACGATAATATTCCAATACCAGTTTCAGACACAGTACGTTATTTAGGACTTTACCTTGACAAACGACTAACATGGGCATACCACCTCAAACGAAAAAGAAAAGAACTAAATCAACGATATGGACTTCTTTCAAGGTTTCTAGACAAACGTTCAAAATTATCATTGACGAACAAATTAACTATTTATAAAGTACTAATAAAACCCATTTGGACTTATGGCATTGAGTTATGAGGAACAGCAAAGAAGTCAAACATCAAAATTATTCAATCATTTCAATCAAAATTACTTAGGAAAATTATAAATGTCCCTTTTTACGTATCTAACGAGACACTACATACTGACCTAGACATTCCATTCGTCATTGCAACTGCCACTGATCGCTACAACAAATTTCATGACAGACTGACCCTAAATTGACTCAAAACCTATCAACTGCCACAAACCCATATAATCCGCCCAGAAGACTATCGAGGCGCTGGCCAAGAGACCTGAAATATTGAAAGTTATTAGTTGTTTTTTTTATCTATCTCATGTAGTTTTTTACATCTTTTGTATCTTTTTAGCATATTTGCTTATTGCATAAAAAGCAGATATCAAATACAATCGTAATGCCAAAAAACTTCTATGAATAAAGAAATAAAAGTATTTAAATAAAAATACAGACATTTAACACTGCAAGTAGAAGTCACTTTCCTACTACGGCGAGCCCGTGTGTTGGAAATGAGTTCACCTGCGGCAATTCAATAAAAGTTTTTTTTTTTTTTTTTTAATATTTAATTGATATTTAAAAATATACATACAATATATACAACAAGTAAGTGGGCTAATTTTTCTTGATAATATCTTGTGAAGAAACTACCCAGTGGTTGCACTTCAAAGTCAATTTAATTAAAGTAGGTCTCGAGGCCATCGTCTTTTCAATCGCCTCGGAGGGTTGTCAGGAATAGATGGGAATGATAAGTTGCGTACAAGGCGATTCGTGTGGGTTGGGAGTTTTGAATGAAAAGAGGCATATCTGTTTCGGGCTAGTTCTGCAACAAATGAGATATTCAGGTCATTATGGATGATTTTATTCGTAACGAAATAATCAGCATTTAGTATTTAGCGAAGGATTTGGGATTGTAGGGATTGAATGCGAGAGGAATTAGATGGTTTAGTAGAACCCCAAAGCTCGATTCCATATGTCAAGATGGGTCTGATGATGGTAACATAAATAAGCTTTTTGTAATAAATTGGATGTTTTGAACGTTTGTCTAGTAAGTGTTGTAGTAATCGGTATCTACGGGCAGTTTCTTATTGTTAAAAATGTGGAACGCTTCACGATTTTGCGTGTCATCCTTGCGCAGGTGCCATGCTAATCTTCTCTGTATCAATCCAATTTGAAAATATGCCTGATTACTGAGTCTGATTTAAAAATATGTACATATATTACAACCTTAATTATTATTTTTTTTTAGTTTAGTAATTTGTTGTTCAAAGCCACGACCGCATTGTTTCCGGTCATCAATTCTGTATTTTTATTTTATTCTTAAGGGACTTTAGCCGCAGGATAATAAAGAAATTTTTTCATACATCGTATTATTTACAGGGTGGCCAACCAATAACACCAAAATTAATACCAAAAATTAAAATGATTGGCTCTCACGCAACTTTGAAATACTATTAAAGTTCTGTCCCTTTTCACACCACTGTTTCTATTCACCCCATATTACAGTACCTAGTTTTCTATATTTTCATACAATTCACTACTACAAAATAGACATTTAATAATCTATACATTAAGTTGGAGGTGATTACCCTAAAAATTATTAACAAATATAAATAAAATATCATTCGGGGAAAACGGAATGTCATATTTGAGGGTGATGAATGGTCTCACTCATATAAAGCGGCTTTCATTTTTCGAGTGTTTTAAGTTCGGGTCTTGAGCGGCTAAGTCCCAAGTTCTTTGGCCCATTTTAGGCGTTCCTGTTTGTTCCCAACGCCCGCCACCTCTCGGCATCAAGTTTAAATGTAAGTTGTAAAAGCAGTAATTTGTAAGCTCTATTCACCATTCGGCTTTTGATTTATTTAAGCCATCCCCCACCCCCAGCCCATTATTTAAGCAGAAGGAAACGGAGAAAACCCAACTCCCTTCTTTGAAATGGAAAGGGGATGAATCGGATTTAAGCCCTCCGTGGAGACGCTTTATAAATCCCACCTCTTTTCATGGAATCTCCAAAACTAAATAAGAAAAAATAGTAAATAAATATTAAACAGGGGTTGCGTTTCTTTATTTTAAAAAATTTAAATTGTGTGTGCGTTTGCGAAGGGGTGTTTTCGTGCATAAGCAAATAAGTTAGAATGGGTCGCAAGTATTTTATATCTATATAAGGAAAAATGAAAAAAAAAATTGAAATCTCCCTTATATTTACGCTTGTAACTACGATATTTTTGAAGAGTTAAGAAAACATTGTTAGTGTTTTTTAACCAAAATATCCATGAATAATTATATAAAAGAGAATAATAAAAAAAAAACTTGAAATATTACACATAAATACATTTATAACTCAGTCATTTTTGACGGAATCTAAAATTCAGTACAACGCGATAACCAAAAAAAAATATTGAAATCTCGCTTATATTCACGCTTGTAACTACGTTAGTTTCAAAGATGGAGAAAAAAATTCATTATTATTTTTTTTTCCAAAAAAACTGCGAATAGTTATAAAAGAGATATAAAAGAAAAAAAAAACTGAAATTTCTCTCTATGGAGTTTAACACAGATATTTTTGAAGAAAGAGAAAAATATGTATAGAGTTTTAGAATTAGGAAAGTGCGATAAATAAAAAAAATCCATATGTATATTCAAGTAACAAATTATAATATATATAATTCACCGGTTATTGTAGAAGATAGAGAAAAATCGAAAAGATTTTTTAGATCAAAACAACGCGATGAACAAAGAACAAAAAAAGCATCTTATACGATCAAGCCACAACTTATTAGAGATTTAATTCCCTCATAACTCGGTTATTATTGATGATAAAGATAAAATATAAGATTATCCAATTAACCTAAAATATTATTTTTTGTTTTCACTTTATTTGTAGATTTGCACCTGTCAGCAGTATGTGACAATCAGCAAATATGATAGTATAATAAACAAAATAATGACATGTATTCGTTTCTATTCCTTTTCTGTTTTTTTTATTTTCATTCAAATAATTCCAACCTAATTCCCCCATTCTAGAACATCTTACATTTTATTTTAATTAGGTTATTTTGATTAAGCATTTTATTTTATTTATATTTTAGGTTGATATGGTGCTTGATAACTAAAAATAACCTATATCTTTTCCTCAAAAAGTTTATTTGAATTCTGCCAATTCTTTTAACTAATTTTCATTCTTTTGGTTGCAAATTGAAGACTGAAGGGGCCTGAGTCTCAATTGTAAGTCAAAGGTGAGACCTACATCTGAAATGCTCCCCACCTCAACGCAGTGTGTTGGGGAAGGTGTATTAGGCTTAAATCGAGATGAAACATTACGTGATGCCTGGGCCTTGGTTACTGGGAAGAAAAGGAACTTGCCAGCTGAATCCAGGGATCCACGTAGGCAAAAAACAACAGTTGCAGGACATGACATGACCATCCCAGTAAGTAACACTTATGCTCCATTAGAAAATTTAATTGAAGTAGATCAGCCTACCGACAATAATAAACCCCCCAAAGAGAAACCGCCTCCAATATACATTAACGGCATCCAAGACTACCAAGCTTTCGCCACATTTTTACAAAACAAATCGTCTCCCAATTCATTTTACCATAAAACTACACTAAAGAGGGTAACTGTTTACCCCTCTACCTCAGAAGTATATCGAAAATTAGTAAGCAGCCTTAAGAATTCAGAAGCTGATTTTCATACTTATGAAGATAAAAACCACAGGATAGTCGTGAAAAACATCCACCACAATACCCTAAAATGCTAAATCAAAATAACCTAATTAAAATAAAATGTAATATGTTCTAGAATGAGGGAATTAGGTTGGAACTATTTGAATGAAAATAAAAAAAACAGAAAAGGAATAGTAACGCAGTCCTGTATAAATGCTTTTAGTTTATTATTTTTAATAATAAACCTTTTTAATCGACCAAATAAAAAGTAAATAAAAACCGTTTAATAGAGAATTAAATTTTCGACAAAATGAAAAAAGATTCATTGAAATTAGTTAACAACTAGCTGAGATATTGCGTTTTGAAGTGAGCTTTAGTAATATGGTATTATGCTTTGAATTATTGCTTTTCATATCACTTGATTGCCTATCAACAGCCATATAAACAGTTATACCCTAATATTGTTATTTGGAAATAACAAACCATTGTGTAATAATTTGCAATGTTTTATTTACTATTTTTATCAATGCAGATAAGATGATATCTCTAATTTTCTTTTCGAATCTACATCGAAGTTATAGACATCTTAGAGGAAGAAAAATAAATATCGACATATAAGCCCAGTCAGAATATTTCAGTAAAAATGAAACCTACTCTATATTAAAGCTCACTAAATTTTACATCGATATATCTAGTCAAGCAAAAATCGTTCGAGTCGTTTTTGAGAAAAAGCTTTATTGTAAAAGTTGCTGTAACTTGATGTTTTTGAGCTAGACTGAGCTCATGGACACATACTTTTTGCAGGACTTGGCAAAATAAATGTTTTTTATTTATTGTTTTTATCAATGCTAATAAGATGTTATTTTTATTTTTTTTTTTCGAATCTACTTCGTAGTTAAAGGTACTTTAGAGAAAAAAAAATTAAATATCGACAGTTAGGCCCAGTCAGACTATTTCATTAACAATGGAAGCTACACTATATTAAAGCCCATTGAATTTTACATCGATGTATCAAGTTAAGTAAAAGGACCTGGCTGTTTGGACAAAGGGGATCCTAAATCGTTTATTTTCTGGGAAAAATCGATATTGTAAATGCTTACGACCCCCCTATTTTTTCTTGTTGCATGTATTATATTAGGTTGTGTCACATGAAATCTCCATTTTCAGGTAAAGGATTTTTATTAAAAATAAGATATGAAAACAAGATAATTTTATTCGAAGTATTTACCTTCTTTTTGTACACATTTTTCCCAACGTAACATCAACTTTTTTATCCCCGAACTGAAAAACTCTGAGCTTTGAAGTGAAACAAAATCTGAAAACGCACTTTTCACTTGATTATCATTTTCAATATGTTTTCCTTTGACGAAGTTGTCTAAATTCTTGAACATGTAGTAATCTACGAAATCTCCCTTTATCCAATAGTGCTCTGCGCTGGTTTCAATCCTTCCTCTCAGATCGTTCGCAGTATGTGGTAGTTCCAGGCCAACCTCCTTCCAGAACTTTACCTTTATCCTGTGGTGTTCCTCAAGGTTCATCACTGTCTCCCACTTTATTTTCTATTTAAATTAATGATCTTCCTCTCAATATTCATCACTCCCAATATCATATCTATGCTGATGACTTCCAAATTTACCAAACCTTCGCTCCTTCGGACCTATCACTAGCAATCGAAAAGCTGCAAGACGATCTCAACCGAATTAGTTCTTGGGCAACCGACAACAAGCTAAAACTAAATGTAGAGAAAACTAAAGCTATCCTGATAGGATCCCATCCTCTCCTTAAAAACCTCCCACCAATCCCAACACTGTTTATCAATGATAATCCAATAAAGTTTCACCAAACAGTTAAAAACCTAGGACTCACCCTCGATCAAACCTTATCCTGGAAAAACCATATCTTTGAAATCTCTCGTCGCACATTTTCCACCTTAAAACACCTAAATTACCTTCGTCATCTTCTTCCTTTTGAAACCCGTAGGCTTTTGGTTAGTTCCTTAATATTCCCCCACTTTGACTACTGCTGTGCGGTGTATGGGGGTGTCTCTGGAGATCTCGAAGCAAAACTAAAACGATTATTCAACTGCTTTATCCGCTTCATCTTTGGGATATCCAGGGACACCTCTGTCACCCGATTCTACGAAGAGTTGAAGTGGCTTTACCCTTCCTACCGTTGTAAGTACTTCCTGGCTTCCTTTCTCTTCCAAGTTCTCCAATCCCGCCGTCCGTCTTACATATCAGATATGTTTCTTTTCAAATCCTCAGTCCACTCTCGCCACACTCGCTCACGGCCTTCGGACATGTATATGATGCCCCATCGAACTGCAGCTTTCGACAGATCTTTCCTAATTCGATCTTCATCCTTATGGAACTCTATTCCTTCTTATATCCGTGACTCCAATACTCTTCCGACATTCAAATCTCGCCTGTTCAATCATCTCCTGTCCCTCCAATTTCCGAGGAATCCTAATTAGTTTTCTAATTTCAATTAAAATTAATAACAAAACAGATAGAAGCGTTTATATACCCATTATATTTTATGTTATCTGGTGTTTTTCACTTATTATATTATTAGTATATTGTTAAAAAACAAAAAACACTGAAATGCTTTTTAATGAAAATTGTATATAAGTACATATTTCTTATTATGTTTATTATCTAGTTTAATTTTCAATATTATTATTTAAGACTGCTTTTTAATCCATTGTTTGTAATTTCTATTGTTTCTTTGTATTCTTTTTGTATACTCTAAGACCTTAAAGTTTTTATTTTGATTTTCCTGTTATGTTATTCTAAAGGGACTAGTCCCAGAATAAATAAAGATTTATTATTATTATTATTATTATTAATCTGTTGGAGACAAGTCGGGAGAATATGGTGGGTGCGGAAGAACTTCGTAGCACAGTTCTTTCAATTTTTGCACGGTATGTTTTGAAACATACCGCTCAGTGAGATCATGAGGTACCCATGTATCGAGCATTTTCAGTTTCCCAATACACTTTAAATGTCTGGAAACGGTAGATGCACTTGCATTTAGTTGTGCTGAGAGTCCTTTAACTGTTTTAATATAAATAAATTCTTTATTATTCTGGGACAAGTCCCTTTGGAATAACATCTACATAACATTTAAATTGGACTTAAGAGTCTTAGAGAAATTAATTATTTATAAACAATTTAACTAAAACTAACAGAAAACAGACATACGCAAATATGTTGAAAATAGAATTAAATAGAGTCAATTACAATTTTGTTCTGACTGGATGGTCATGAGATGAATGAATAAGCGGGATTTGAATGCAGAAAGAGAGTTGGAGTGACGGATAGAAGAGAGGAATAGTATTCCATAGGATTGAGGATCGGATAAGGAACGATCTGTCAAAATGTGCAGATTGGTGGGCCGTTATGTATAAATCTGAAGGCCTAGAGCGTATACAGCGGGAATGGACAGAGGATTTGAATTGTAAAAGGTTGAAAATGTATGATGGACGGCGGGATTGGATAACTTGGTACAGGAATGATGCAAGGAAATACTTCCGACGATTGGAAGGATAAAGCAAAAGATCTAACAAAGCAATTAATTAGGCGTTTTATTTTTACTTCGAGATCCCCAGAAACACAACCGTATACGGTACAGCAGTAGTCGAAGTGGGGGAATATTAGAGGGCTAACGAGGAGCTTCCGGGTTTCATACGGGAATAGGTGACGAAGGGAATTCAGTCGCTTTAAGGTGTAAAAGGTGCGGCGGGAAATTTCGGAAATATGGTTCTTCAAAGAGAGGGTTTGATCAAAGGTTACTCCTAGATTCCTGACGGTCGGATAAAACTTTATAGGGTTACCATTTAGGAAGAGGGTTGGGATATGTCGAAAAGTTTTCAAGAAGTGATGGGATCCTATTACAATGGCCTTTGTTTTTTCAATATTTAGTTTTAGTTTGTTGACTATAGCCCAGTGACTTATTCGATCTAAGTCCTCTTGTAGTAACTGTTTGGTAGGGGTTTCCTTCTACTGTATGTTTGAGGACATCGTTGTCTATTACGGACGAAGGTCATCCTCCGGGCAAGTTTTCCAAGTCGGTATCCCCAGCTGAAAACTTAGCTAACCAATGGCAAATGGTCCGTTCATTAACACTCCCTTTCCAAAACGCCTTGTAAATATTTCTAGCGGCCTCAGCTACTGAATGGCCGAGTTTAAACTCGTACAAAAATATGACTCGAAAATCGGGTGTTTCCATGTTCATATTTGGATGTACGCTAAAAAGTGGGTAATTGATTGGGAAGCTAATTGTTATAATACAAAGGTAGAGGATTAGTAACTGTTTACTTTAAATATGTAAACATTCGGAAGAAAACAACAGAGACCAGCAAAGTCCTTTATGTATTTCAGAACTATAAAAACGGACATTTCATCTAAAACAACCCAATAGTTGTAATAGAATAATTCAAATTGGTACATCATCTTGTAACTACAAATGTACAATGTGTACTAAGTTTCATGGAAATCTGAGATTACAGGTGTCACCGCCTTTATAATATGGAATGGGCAACTAATCTCCCAGAATACTAGAACAAAACAATCTAGGCTGTACCTGGAATAAATTTTAAGAATTCCTTATAAGAATAACATTATATTAAAAATATTTTCTTTATAAAAAAGAAAAAAAGTTAAAGCTTTTATTTCGCCCTCATAAGCTGTTCATTAGTAACAGAAAAGGGCCTCCTCCATATTTTATCCTGAATTCGTTTTGAGATAAGCCCTCTGTAGTGGTTTAACTACAAAACTTTTTTTTTTCTTTTTTGAAGGGTGTTTCCGAGATTTGTTTTTACTTTTTAGGTTTAAAATAAAATAATTTATTTTTACTCCTAAAAATAATTATAATATTATCAACAGTTCTAGTAAATATTTAATTTTGATAGGATATTTAATATAATTGATATTAATTTCTTTCTTTTTGTTCGCTCAAGTGAACAAGCAACTTACAATGCGAGGATTCGTAAGTCAACTGTTACTATTAGTACATATAAACATGCATATAAGTTTTATAATCGGAAAAAATATATCATTCTGAAAAATCCGCTCAGACTTGTGGTTTTCTTTTGATGTTTTTGACTATTTGATTCTTCTTCTTCTTCTTTATCTTCCCCCTATGTGCCTTTACTAGCGTGGAGGGGCCTCGATCCAACGTTGCCAAGCATCGCGATTTCTGCAGAGTTGTTTAAGTTCCTGCAATCTTTTCCCTCCGATCTTCCGGATATATCCGTCAGTTAGAATTCTAGGCCTTCCGCGCGGCCTTTTTCCAGTGGGTCGAGCTTCCAACACTTTTCTGGGTTCGCGGTCCTCATTCATTCGACAAACATGGCCGAACCATTTTAGCTGTCGCTTCTCTAGGATGCTTTTCAGCGCAGGAATTTTCAGCTCCGCTCTAATTCCTTCATTTCTTACGCGGTCTCTTCTCTATTTTCATGCGTTCCTCCGTAAATACCTAATTTCTGCTGCAGTAATTCGGCTTATTCGCTTGTCCAGCATTACCCAGCTCTCAGTATGCTAAGTAAGAGTGGGGAGGTATACAGATTTGCAAATGTGGAGCTTTATCTCTAGCCCCACATCTCGATGGCCAACAATACTATTGCATATACTGTAATAGATTTGGTTTGCTTTAGCAATCCTGTTTGCAATTTCGTAATATATTTTTCCTTGTCTGCTTATATTGCAGCTTAAGTAGAGAATGTTTTCAACTACTTTGAGAACCTCACCGTTACAAATTACCTCCACAGTCTCCTCCTCATCTCGGGAAATGGCCAGTATCTTGCTCTTGGAGACATTTATAGTCATTCCCTTTCGCTGAAGTTCTTCCTGCCATTCTATTAGAGCTTGCTGTAGTTTGTCTTTCGTATCACAAATAAGGACGTTATCATCAGCGTATAACAGTGACTGGCTCAGTATCGTCCTCATGTTCCACTTACCAAGCCCTGTTCGGGCAGTTCGCCTTTTACAAATTTTATGGATCTCATCCATGAACACCGTAAACAGAAGCGGGCTCGGACTATCTCTCTGTTTTACTCCTCTATCAATGGGAAAGGATGCAGATTCTGTTCCATTAATCTGTACCGTTTTTCTATTCCGTCCTTCATGCTAGTAATATATGTATTTAATTTATTGTTATTGTATAGTCTAATTCATGTTATAGTGGTCATTTTATTTAAAAATCTGTTTTAAATTTTCAGTTAAGCCTGGTATGTAGTTTATTTTGAAAAAACAGAACTGTTTTTTTATTTCATATATAATACTTATTTTATTATTTTCATTACTTTTGAGATAAGTTATATTTTTAATATTCTCATTGGTTCCAAACATCTCGTAGACTCCCTCTCTGATCACTGCTTACCTAAAACTTTTTGATGGATGTTGAAAAATAATAAAATAAATAAAGTTCGAAAATAAAAGTTACTTTAATTAACTAAAAGAACAATTTAACACTAAACACATTAAAATGATGAAAAATAAGAAATAAAAAAAACACTTTTTCTTGATAATAAAATAAAATTTAAAAGAATGTTTTACAAGTCCACACACACACACACACACACACACAAGATTTTTAACTATATCACCACAAAACAACAAGGTACACATGATGCTCACGATGCAGGTAATTAGTTGGTTACCTCAGTGTTGCAGGTAAAAAAACTAATATTAATAATTAAATTACTTTCCACCTGGCAACAATGAGGGACCGGAAAAACCGACGTGTAACCACAGTGTTTTGATTGCCAGTCCAACCATTAGAACCTTAACGATAAACCCAGCTCCTTCCACATAAGATCCTGAACATCTAGAAGTATTTCTCGACCAAAACTTCTCCTGGAATGATCACCATTCCCTAATTTCCAGGAAATACATTGACATCCTTATATAAATAAATAAATAAATTTATATATATATATATATATATATATATATATTATATATATATATATATATATAAGAGTTAAGGACTGATAAGGTAGACTATCAGTCTTAATTCCAAACCACCTCTTGTAAACAATAGAAATAATAGCCATCAAGCGTGTTGTTCATTATTTTTTTTTAGTTTATTTTTCGGACGACGCATAAGTTATATATATATATAACATACCGCTGGATAAAATTGAAAGATTGAAACAGACTGCAAGTTCTGGCTGCACCCAGCAACTACTTTATGGACAACGCGACAATATACTACTTTTATTACCGAGAACACTGACGTTTACACTGACGGAAGTAAGTACAGCGATAATGTTGGTTGTGCGTGGTGGTTCCAAACTACAGCTGGTATAAATGTCCAACATCAATACAAGTTAGAATCGTACTGTTCTAACAACCAAGCTGAAAAATTCGCTGTACTGAAAGTGACGGAGTACATGACAAATGAACCTAGGCAAACCAACGAACGTATCACTATACATACAGACAACAAAACTTTAATTGACTCCATCAACAATGTACACATACATGACCATTTGACAGACCAAATTAGGCAAAACGTATTACATCTTAAACAGATGGGGAAAAGAGTAACTCTAAAGTGCGTAAAGGCGCATGCAGGGATCGAGGGCAACGAACGGGCAGATCTACTAGCCGAAGAAGCTGCTTCCAGTAATATGTTACCTTCCTACGATAAAGCACCTCTGTCCTATGTCAGGAGGGACATGACATCTGATTTTGTTGCAAGATGGGACCAGATGTGGGTGACTTCTACCAAGTCTCCAAGTTTACACAGATTTATACCAAACATAACATTACACGACTATGCATCTGTACACAGTAATGATTATAAACTAACACAACTAATCACAGAACACGGAAACACAAAACATTATCTCAAACGATTTAACATAATACAAACAGACTTATGTGACGAAGACGGACAAATTCAAAATTTTAAACATATACTTTATGACTGCAAAATTTTTGACAGACAAAGATTTCATTTAATTAAAAATATAATACTTAAAAATGGAAACTGGCCAGAGACGGAACAAAATTTATTCTCTAAATTCAAGACAGACTTACTTAAATTCATTAAAGGCATTGACTTTGAATCACTGACTAAAGACGGGCAGCGTAGGTAATTCTTTTCTGTTGACAAACATTTTATTTTAAATTTGTTATGATAGTTACTTTATTTATTTTGTTCTATAGCATTTGAAACATTATTCTGTAATAATTGTTAATGTAATACTACTTTCATATGTAAATTAATATAATCATATTATCATTCATGTAGTATACCATTAAGGTATGGAACATGATGTTATAATAAACGGTCCTTATGTGGGGTTACCATGTAAGGAAAAAAGAAAAAAAGAAAAAAAAATATATATATATATATATATATATATATATATATATATATATATATAAAGTACTAGATTTGTAGAATTCAAATTTATAAATAGAATTTAATCTATGTATTTTGTATGTCTTGGAAAGCTTTTTAAAATAAACTAATAGACTTATTTTAGTATTATGTAATTCTAAATTTATAATTGACCGATGTTTTGATACACTTTTAGTTTAGAATGCACAGTTCATATCTCTATACCCTGCATTGACTAAATGCTATTTACATTATGTTAATTTCTTCTTATGTTTGCCAGCGCTCCAATACAATTTTAACCTAAAAATCACCTCTACTTATCACATTACTTATCATTTTTTTGACCGGCTTCTTTTCTTAGGCAGTTTCGGTACCTTCGAAAACTAGCTTAATTGATATGTTTTATCAATATATAAACTATATTCAGTGATACAATTGGATTTCCTTTCCAAAGATTTCGTGTTTACCGATCCTAGTAGGTAGCATGCAGGGTAATATTAAATCAGATAGATTTCAATAGTTGACATTAATATTTATATAAACTTAAACATATAGAAATAGAAATAGAAATAGAAAAAAAAAAATTATTCTGGGACTAGGTCCCCTAAGAATAATAGTTATGTACAAGAGAAATATATAATAAGTCTGGCCAACAGACAAAATAAACATGAGTACTTATTAATTACAACGATTATTTACAAATACAATAATTAACAATGAGGAGAAAAGCTATACATAAAAAAACTAACAAATTTCTTCAAAAAAAAAAAATAATAATAAATAAAAATTAAAAAAATATATATACATATATAATATCTTCTAAATATTGTCTTCTGAGAAAATAAAATCTAATTTTAACAAAATCAAATTAAAATTTGGGCGGTAAACAAAAATCGTCTTTCATTCAATGTAGACTTCTAGATAAAATTGACATATCATATTTGCTGATCGTCTATTTGGGATGACAGTAGGTAAAGGAAAAGTTGGGATTTGAATGAGGATAAAGAAGTGGCATGGCGGATATGGTTCAGTAGAGAATTCCAGAGTGCAGTAGAGCGAACAATAAAGGAACGATCAAAAGTTTTGGTTCTGTGGGTAGGAGCATAAAGGTCAGAATGTCGGGATCTAGTTTCGAGTAAGTGGACTGAGGATTTAAATTGAAGGAGACTGTGGATGTAGGATGGACGCTGGGAGTTGATAGTTTGATAAAGGTATGATCCAAGGAAATATTGTCTGCGGGTGGAGGGAAGGAGCCACTTTAACTCACCGTATAAGTGGGTAACATGAGACCTCCTTGAAGTACCGAAGAAAAATCTTAAGAAAATGTTCATAATGCGCCTTAGTCTGTCTTCAAGCACAGTCAGGAGGCCGTCATATGCCACACAACAATAGTCAAAGTGGGGGAAAATGAGTGAGGAAACGAGGAGCTTACGAGTGGATAGTAGGAGAAGATGGCGGGAGCGATGGAAAAATTTAAGGATACTTATTGTTCTTCGGGAGATACACATACATATATAATATACAATCTATTTAAACAACGCCTGAGAGGGACATTATACTTAAACTTGCCATACAATATTACAACTAAAGCAAATACTTTTAAAACACTGGCTACGGCTGACGAAGGTGGAATCAGTTCTTGGCTCTAAGATCTCTATCTGCTCTCTCTGACCCCCAGACGGACCTCTCTTCTTGTTTAGGATGGAACTCGATTCTCCTCTAGCTGGAATTACACTAACTCTTCCGAATCTTCTCTCTCGTCCTCTTCACCTCGGGTGGGCTGATATAGGAAGTACCCCGGTTGGCGGTACAGCCTTTGTGATCTTATTTTCATCTTTTGGTCACCCTTAATATTCTTGCCGGCGACCGCTAAGGGAAACTACCAGGAATCTCTGGTATCCCAGACCGATAGGAAAACAGAGGGGGTAAACACCTTTTGAACTTCCGCTGACAAAGGCCTATTAACATTTATTTAATATAATTGTAATGTATTGAGGTTACTGAGGGGAGTTAATTATTAAATAATTTTAATATTAAACAATTAATGATAACGAACCTTTGTCGGCAAAACATCAAAAGGTGTTTACCTAGACCCCTAGAATTCCCATCGGTATGGACCCCCCCAGCGGTACCAGAAACCTCTAGTAGTTTCCCCCCCAGCGGCGGCCAACAAGAATATTAAGAGTGGTGAAAAGATAAGAATAATAGCACAAAGGCTATACCGCCAACCGTGGAACTTCCCATATCGGCCCACCCGAGGTGACGAGAATGAGAGAAGAAACGAGGAGTCAGTCAAGTTCTATCCTCAAAAAGAGTGGGTCGGGTTCCATCTACAAGAAGAGGAGGTGGCCGTCGGGGTTCTGAGAGCAGCTGGAGGATGATGCCAAGAAAGGGGACCTAAGACTGATTTCCACCTTCGCCAGCCGCTTAAGTGTTTCAAAGGTATATTGTTATTTGTAATATTGTATGGCAAAGGTAGTAGAGAAAATGTCCCTCAGTATTCTCAATCAGAGGTTTAGGCAATGTGTGAATATAATGATATGTGTAAATTAATAATTATAGTAATGTATTAATTGAATCTTGTTTACTTTAATCTTACCCTGCATGCCACCTATTGGATTGGTAAACACGATACCTTTGGAAAGGAGATCCATGGTATCATTAAATATAGTTTATATATTGACTAAATATAGTAAGTAAGCTAGTTTTTGAAGCTACCGCTGCCTTAGAAAAGCAGCCGGTTAAAAACATAGCATAATACTAATTAAAAAATGATAATTCTACACCACTATGTATTGAGAACACTAAGGTTCTCAATACATAACACATTCAAAACTCCTGTCTATCTGAATTTCAAAGTTAAAATACTATATTATTTCTTTTCAATAAAATTAATAAGTAGAAAGATAGATGAAAACATTTGTTAGCGTTTTAAACACTATTATCATAAAAGAAATTCCTGCTTTAAAAATATAACCTTTGTTACGTTTTCGAGGTAGGAGTATACTTCATAAGTTATTAAATGAAACGATGTCTTAAATATTACAAATATTTAGCTTTTTTTTTCGTCAAATAGTTATCTGAGCTCAAGTTAATTATTTTTTCATTAACAATTTGCTAATCTTATGTTTCTGGTTATTTTACAGCGCCTAATTATAGCCTACTTTTGGTTTATTATTTTCAATAATAAAACTTGGTAATAGACCAAAAAATTGAATAATGAAACAAAATTGAAATCTCGCCTATATATATGCTTATAACTACGTTATTTTCACAAACAGAGAAATCATTTTAGTGCTATTTGATAGAGAATTAAATTTTCGACAAAATAAAAAAAAAAATCATTGAAATTCCTTAATAACTAGCTGAGATATAGCGTTTTGAAATCAGCAGTAGTGACATGATATTATCCTTTGAATTATCAAAGCTTTTTATCCTTTTATGTTGAAGTAAAGAATTCAAGAAATGAAAATCAATAGTTATTTGGAGGTTTCAAAATATTACTGTACATTGTGTAAAACTTCTAAATGCACAAAATAAAGATAAATCGATTTAATTTATTTTGAACGTCCTTAATTCTTTTTTCTCGTTTTAAATCATGGAAAAATATAAAATAAAAACAAAGAGACAGAATACAGAAATATTAATGCTTTACAGGCTTACCTGGAAGGCCGTATACTTATCGGCTGCCTTGGTAGGAGCCTTTAGGGACACCTTTACAAATTGTGTGCCTAACCTTACTTACTCTCTGCATTCTAACTTTTTGCTTCTCTATTTTTTTTTATTTAAATGACAATAAAAAATGACCATTGACTCAAAGGCTCATCGAACAAGGCACCATTTACTTAAATAATCCAAATTCTCGTACTGTGAATAATCAACTTTTATTAATAAATGATTTATATACGAGTTATAAAGTTTTTTTTTGCCTTTGAAACATCCTTTATTAACAGGTAAGTAGAATAGGATAGAAATTGTATTTGTCTTTGGGGCTTCCCCATATCAATAGAGCCTAGCTTGGCTATAAATTACAATATTATGGTTTTAGAACTTTATATACATATCGTTTAAAAAATAAATAAAATAATAGTGAAAATTCACTAAAACAAATTGACTTTCAAAAATAAATTAGAGATTAAATAATAAACAGCTACTGGTGCTATAATAGAAACAACAAATAAGCAAAATATCACTTTGAAGATAAAATAAAAATAAACACTGAATAGAAAATGTTTTGGAAAATAGAAAATGTTGGGGAGCCCGTGGCTGAGTGGCTAGCTCGCTAGTCACTCATGCTACAGAATCTGAGTTCGAATCCCAGTCCCGGCAGGGCTTTTATAAGGATAAAAAAAATGTGGATTCACTCACAACCTCTCCCCCGGGTATGTGAGACCTGTCAGCCAAAGGGTGGCCACTCACAAAATTAGTCGTAGGGAGTGATGACCCTACACTAAAAATTGCATCATGAAACGTCAGTGTAAACTTGCAGGAGTTTACACCGCGAGGCCCAGGGCTTACAAGGCCTGTCGTGCCACTGGAAGAAGAAGAAGAAGAAAAAAATGTTCTAGGATAAATAATTGAGCACTTTTTGAACTCCCATCATGTAATAGTACACTTTATGTAACTTATCTACACTATCGATACTCAATATAGCATGGATACTTTGCTTGTCAAAAGATTCTAAGATGAAGTTTTGAAGAAATTGTCGTCTATTTTCATTGTCTACCGGGCAGTGAAGGAGAATGTGGTGTAGACTGTTGTAGGTAAATCGACTGCATAATATACAGCTTTCTTGTGACTTGAAAAAAAAATCTGAGTTTTTTTCATAGATTCTAATATGTTCTGGATTTGCAACTCTTAATTGGCTGACGCATCTCAATTTATTTATATGTACTTTTAACCTGAGGTACGTTTCAGGGTCAGGAGCATTGTAATTGCATAGTATTCTATATAAAGGTCCTTTGTATGTCGGCTGAGAGATAATGGTTATGTGCTTTTTCCACTATGTCGTTTTTATAAAGTTTGTCCCATAAATATCTCATATTGTGAGAGCGGATACTAGGCCTTGAGTGGAAAAACAATTTATATGACCCATAGACTGATTCGTAACGATTAGAGAGGGACATTTTGTATCAGGAAAACTCAAATATTTCTACTTTATGTTCACGTGAAGTAAAATTAGTAGTACTAAATGAAAGAAGGTAAAATTTCCCAGACTAATGAGAAGAGTTGCTCTCAAAATAAGAAAGGTTCACGATTGTCATGGAGAATGCAGAATATTAAATTTTAATATTTCAAAGAATATTCGAACATTTCAATGTGCTATTTTCCTCATCTCAGTAAAAGATTTTCATTTACATAGCTTTGAAATGGTGCTAAAAAAACCTACCAATATTGGCCAATCAAAAATGTAAAGATGAACACACGACATTCACTTACCAAAATTTAGATAAATTCGATTAAAGAATTTTCAAATACAGTTAGAGATAAGTATGAGTAAAAATTTTAAAGAACTAATTGATTTGAATTTTTATAGAAACGTGCGTTTTTACTTTCACTTACTATATATAGTAAGGGGAAGTATTGCGATCGTGAAAATTTTCGAATTCCAGTTTTTAACGGAAATACATGTTTTAAGGTCTCCTGAGTCGAAATAACCAAGTCCCGCAAAAAGGTCTGTGTGTGTGTGGTAACTCTCGGGCGGATACAGTAGGTCCTATGAAACTGAAATTTCATAATTAGGACAACTATACGCCCGAGACGTTACGAATTCTTTTTCATCAAAATCGGCTTACCAAAAGAGCTACTTTATACCATGCATTTTGCGATTCAGACGATTTTGTTTAAGCTCTCTATATCGATGTAAAATTTAATGGGCTTTAATAAAAATTAGGATTCATTCGGATTAAAATGGTTTGACAGAGCTTAAATGCCGATATTTTAATTTTTTTTTCTCTAAAGTACCTTTAATTTTTTAGATAATCATATTATCTTATTACCACTAATGAAAAACAGGTAAATATATAAATTGGATGAATTCGATACCTAACTAAAGGAGAAAACTGAAAAAATATATTTTGTATGCAAGTTTTTGAACATAAGGACAGTAATATACATGTATGATACACCGTTGGAAAGCTTGAGATTTTAGAAAAAATATTATCTCATACACAAGCTTCTAAAAGTTAGTAGAGAGTGATGAAAAACCGATAAATCTAAGTGATTATTTTAGGTAATAATATAATAGATTTTTTAATAAAACACATGTCTCTATTTAAATTCAATTTAATTAATTCTTTAATGGTTTCACTCATTTTTATATAGACATAAGTCCTGTGAAACTGAAATTTTATATTTAAGACAAATATGCGCCCGAGACGTTACAAAACCTTTTTTATTAATATGAGCTTACCAGAAGAGCCACTTTATACTGTGCGTTTTGCACCTTTTTTCGATTTTCTCGAAAACGGTTACGACGATTTTGATTAAATTCTCTACATCCATGTAGAAATTAATGGACTTTAATATCATGTAGTTTTCATTCTGATAAAAATAGTCTAAAAGGGGTTAAATGCCGATATTTTACATTTTTTTCCTGTAAAGTAACTGTAATTTTGTAAAAATAATAATATATTATTTTGTTACCACCGATGCAAAACACGTAAATATATAAGTTGAACGAATTCAATATCCAACCAAAGGAGAAAACTGAAAAAATATTTTTTTAATGCAGTTTTTTTTATTTTGAACATAGCAACAGTAATATACACGTATACTATACCGTTGGAAAGCTAAAGCTTTTATAATAAATATTATCTAATGAACAAACCTTTAAAAGTTAATAAAGAGTGACGAGAAGCCGATAAATCTGATTATTTTAGATAATGATATAATACTTACTTTTACTTTTATAGGCGTTCCAACGTGGCATTACATCAGGGCAGAGCACAAGAGGTCGCGGTCCTGCCAATCTCCATCCTGAAGACCTCGGTCTGCCATTTCTTCTTCAACTCCACCAATCCATCTACCTCTGGGTCGTCCTCGTCTCCGTCTTCCTGGCGGTTGCCAGTCCAAAACTCGATTCGGCCAACGCTCTGTAGGCATTCGCCTTACATGGCCATACCACCTTAGTCTTCGCTGTCCAATTCTGCTGTTAACAGTGGTGCAAGGTATAGTTCCTATCTATTATAATGATATAATAGATTTTTTAATAAAACACATTATTATTTCTTTAATGGTTTCACGTATTTTAATCTCTAACTGTATTAGAAAATCCTTTCATTGATTTTAAAAATGGAGGTAAGTGAAAGTCGTGTGTTGCCCGCACAAGATTTGTTTTGTTTTTTAAATCTATTACATTATTATCTGAAATAGTCAGTTAGTTTTATTGGTGTGGGGAACAGCTAAACGTACTAACATCAAACGCATTCAATCCTTTCAATCCAAAGTCCTCCGTACAATAGTAAATGCTCCTTATTATGTTTCCAACTATACCTTGCACCACGACCTTAATGTTCCTTTTATTTCAGACCTAATTCCATCCAAATTTCCCTAATTCCACCTGAATCTCATTCATCATCCTAATCCTCTAGCTCAATCCCTATCCAGATCTACTCATCCATACAACCCACCTAGAAGGTTGAAACGGCAGTGGCCCCGCGACCTTTTGTAAATATATTGGAGTTCTAGCACTGGCTAGATTCTCCACTCAATGTGATGTACGTATGAGTGTGTGTATGTGTATATAGGTATAAGTGAACTCTTGACTTTATTGTATTGATTCATTATTGTGTATATATTTTATTGTAATTTTATGCCGTGTAAATATTGTATGAATGTAGTATGTATGATATCATTCAGCACTACTATTGATGTCCAAATTGGGACAGATTGTAATTTTACACAATAAAAATTGCTGAGAAAAAAAAATGTTGTATTGGCTTTTCTTGACTCTTTATTAACTTTTGCAATATACAATAAAGCTTCTGTATTAGATAATATATTTTCTAAGATCTTCAGCTTTCCTCTCAGTATCACATGTCATTAGAATGATATACGCTGTGTGTAATAGCAACCCAATACAGTTGGGCAGCACTGTTTTGTTGTACTTTCGATAAAATAAAGGATTTCTCTCTGGAGATTTTATTTATAGATTTTTTGTATATAAATATAAATAAACCTTACAACTTCCTTATTATTGTTTTTTTTTTTTTAAATCAGAAAGCATCTTCTTTATTCTGCTTGTTTTGTTTTTCAATTTCTCCCTTCCCCTTCTTGTTTCGATTAAGGACACTTAGGTAAGATAATCTTGTCATAATTAGTTCTCTGATAGTAGCCCCTTTCTGTTCAAAGTTAAAGGCTCTTTCAAGTTCTAATTTTGTTGCTTCCCCGGAAGTGGGACTTAGATTTTTATTAGGACTTTAAGGGACCAGTAACCCTTGAAGTTCTGAGATCTTATTGCGAACTGAACCTGTGTTATCATTAGTTTTACGATCAGTCCCTTTACTTACCTAAATAACACTTTATAATGACGACTATGGTTCCATTCAGGGTGAGCTTTAAGTGCAATATCCACTGTGTCGCAAAATTGAGTTTCTTTTTCAATAAAATTGTATCGGAGGTGCATCAACCGGCCATAATAGATGCAATTGTTTAACATGAGCATATAATTCATGTTTTTTCTTCCTCTGTCTTAAACATCATGTTTATGTTAATTAAAAAATTAAATCTAGACATCCAAATTCCACATACAGACACAAAAAGATATCTAGGCTTGACATAGACACGAAATAAAGCATAATCTAAACGCACATTATGATCATGAGAAACTGCTCGCACTTACCGACATCCAAAATATTCACTAAAATCATTTATATGGCAGAACAACGTTTGGCGAGTAAGTCAATTATTGGGTTGTTTCACATGATATGTCCGTTTTTATAGTTTCTGAAATACATAAAGGATTTTGCAGGTATCTGTTGTTTTCTTCCGAATGTTTACATATTTAAAGTAAACAGTTACTAATTCTCTACCTTTGTATTTTAAACATTAGCTTCCCAATCAATTACCCACTTTTTAGTATACCTCCAAGTATGAACATGAAAAGACGCGATTTTCGAGTAATATTTTTGTACGAGTTTAAACTCGGCCATTCAGTAGCTGAGGCCGCTAGAAATATTTACAATGCGTTTGGGGATGGGAGTGTTAATGAACGGACCATTCGCCGTTGGTCTGTTAAGTTTTCAGCTGGGGATACCGACATGGAAAACTGGCCCCGAGGAGGACCTCCGTCCGTAATAGACAACGATGTCCTCAAACATTCAGTAGAAGGAATCCCCTACCAAACAGTTAAAGGACTCTCAGCACAAATAAATGCAAGTGCATTTACCATTTCCAGACATTTAAAGTGTATCGGGAAAGTAAAAAAGCTCGATAAATGGGTACCTCATGATCTCACTGAGCGGCAGCAAGACCCCATGTTTCAAAACATACCGTGCAAAAATTGAAAGAACTGGACTACGAAGTTCATTCGCACCCACCATATTCTCCCGACTTGTCTCCAACAGATTACCACCTGTTCAGGAATTTAGACAACTTCGTAAATGGAAAACATATAGAAAATGATAATCAAGTGAAAAGTGCGTTTTCAGATTTTGTTTCACCTCAAAGCTCAGAGTTTTTCAGTTCGGGGATAAAAAAGTTGATGTTACGTTGGTAAAAATGTGTAGAAAAAGAAGGTAAATACTTCGAATAAAATTATCTTGTTTTCATATCATATTTTTTTAAAAATCCTTTACCTTGAAAACGGACATTTCATGTGACACAAACCAATACAATATAAAATTTTTATGTGAAATAATTACATTAAATTATACCTTATTCGTCTCTTTACATTACCCTCCACGCCTTTGTATATAAGATAGTATTTCTCTCTCTTTTTTTTTTTCAAACTTTCCATAGATATATTATTCAACTTATGTTACTATCCATATGTTTAGAAAAAAAATTACCTAATACATTATGTTTCTGATTTTCTCCTTTATTTGGATTTAAAATTAGTGCAACTTGTACATTAAATGGTGTTTTGCCAATTATAACATGATAAATCGATGTTTTTTTTTTGTTTTGTTTTTTTGGAATTGAAAATACTTTAGAAGAATTTTTAAATAACGGCATTTAGGGCCTGTCAGAATATTGTCAATCAAAATTAAACATACATGATTTTTCTAAGATATAAAATTTCAGTCCCGACGCGTACTACCGGTGGCTCTCACTAGTCGGACGGCGCAAAGTGGGCTAAATCACCAATTGAGGTGGACAAAAGTCAAGTCAAAAGTTTGGAATTTTCCAGTGCTTCACCTTTTTATTATTAGGGCAAGACCCTTAATACTAATATTTCCCGCCATACCGTGTTTACAAATAAATAATAAATGAGTGAATCATTCCTGTTTACACAAGGGCCTAATAACGCCGTGGGATTATCTTTATTCGATGGTCATTTATTGTGTTCAAGGTGAATTTAGAGCAAAGTCTTTTTGCTTTTATTTAACATTGGACATTGCTAAGACAGGTAAGACATCATATTTCCAAACTCGTTATTGAATATAAATTGCATCTCCCCTGTAGAGTCAATTCAACAATTTGTAAATGTATTCCCTTATCCCATAACGAAAAACTATATAATCCCCAAGTTACCCCAAGGATTTGTTGGTAGGATTTGTTTTACCAATCCTTTTAGTCTATAGATATTACAAAAAAAGATTTTTTGCGTTATGGTTGATACATAATTATTTTTTTGGGATCACTTGTAGCTGGGTGGCTAGCGTAACAGCCTCCCATGCTAAAGGTCACGGGTTCAAATCCGCAGGTGGTCCTAGGATTTTTTAATGGAGTAAAAAATCCTTAGTTACGCCGTCCTTCGGAGGGGACGTTAAAAGGTGGTCCCGAGCCTGTGCGATGTCAGGTACTCGTTAAAGATCCCTATCCTAATAAAACCTGGATAGGCAAAATTTAGGACTCCCACTGTAGCATCGTCCGATTAGCCATAGTAGCATAAAGTGACGTTAAATAAATAAATAAACAAACATAATTATTTTTAAACACAACACTCCGAATCAAAAGTTTTAAAATCTTTAATTTCGAGAATTGTCTAAATGATATAAAATACATCTATTAGCAGATTTCAGCAACTCCGAGCCATAATTAGATTTTTTTTAATTTTTTTTTTCACGTATTCTGGGACTTCAAAGGGAAGTTATAGATTTCAGCTAATAAATTTGATGTTTGACCACTGTGCGCTCAGCAATTGTGTCAAATAATTAATTAGTTTTTAAAATATTTTTTTTGGTAATCTTGGACCCCAAAGGTTAAATATAGACAAGTTTCAGAATTTTGTCTACCTCAATCGGTCATCTTGCCCACTGTGCGGCGCGTACCACAGGTACTTCCATATCCATATTATCTATTATTTATAAGGGCAAAATAATAAAAAAATTTAACTGCCTTTCGAGTTATACTTACTGGCAGAAATCTGAGCTTAGGAAAAACGAATTACACAAATTTCAAAATAAGCACTGACTAGACTGTTAGCAAACGTACAACTCGTATAAAGGTCTAAACAGGCGATTACATTAAACCCAATTTTTAACAAACACGGTTATAACGAACACCCGTTTATAACGAACTATTATTGCGGTCCATTGAAAAATGAATAGAAAACTATGCTTTCTCTACGTTTATAACGAAATATCCTCTTATAACGAATTAACGAACTACCTTTGTGGACCTCAGAATCGAATTGGTTCGGTTATTACGAAAAATAAAGAAGACAAAAATTACGAAACGTCTTAATTCCCAGTAAAGAGCGGCGCCTTTCAGTCCAAATCCTTACATCTTCCTTCTATTAAGCTCAATTCTGTGATTCACAGTCTATGACAGCTTCTGGTTTCTAGAGTTTCAGCTAGTTTTTCTGTTTTTATTGCTTTTATTAATTGCTTTAATTCGAGGTCAAGAGAAAATCCATTGACTCAAATACAAGGTTCGCGATTCTCCAAGAAGTGGATACAAAAATTGAGTCGAAATCGAAAATTGCGGAAAAAATACGGGATATCAAAATCTCTATCAACGATTATTGCTAATAAAGATAACATCGATGCCTCCGTTAAGTCTTCGTCGGGATGTGCAAAAATATATATATTTTTTTGATCATTTCAACTTTATATGAATTGCTGTGATTTTGACATTGTAAGTTCCTTTTTAAGTTTTGTATTTTGAATGATGGCTTATGTTAATCTTAAAGCATTATGTAAAATGTGAAATAAGATAGATATATGTACATAGTGCATAGTTTTAACTGGTTTTGTAGTTTCTAAATAAACGAGAGTTTGAAAGCGAATGCTGAATTGAAAATATTTCTTTTTAACCACCTGAATTTATACCAAGACATATAATATACATACAATATATTTTTTGGATATAACGAATTCTTTTGTAAAGAACAGAGAATTTTTTGGTCCTTTAGAGTTCGTTAAAACGAGGTTTTACTGTATCGACAAAACGTGGCATAAATCTGAGCGACGCTCCACAGAGCGAACACTGAAATTCGACGCCGGCGTAAATGTGTTAAGGAACAATTAATTAACATGCATTGAAGAGAAAAGGGCTGAAGGACATTAGTATATTATATATTTAATGCTATATCAGGAGGTGTAATATACCTGAACCTCAGAACTCCACCGCGAAAGGCAAACAGGAGACGAAGTGTGAGAAAGGATACCCCAGAGGCGGCTGTAAGGAGGACTAAACGGGGCTCCAATCAGAGGCTGAGGACTCGTTCAAATTTAATAATGTGCGGGGGGCCGGCATCTGTATGCGCCCCCCGTCGATGCAAAAACAGTCCGGTGAGGCCAGGTGAAAAAACTGACGCTCGTGCTTGGAATCTAAACCAAGCCACTTATTTCTTCTCCCGGTTAATCCCTCAGCCCTCTCTTAGCCTCTCTATATCTCTCTGAAATTTTAATTAATTATCTTCTAAAGATATACTAGCATATATAGCTCACTAAAGCATATAAAATATGTTAAATTGAGTATATTAGTAGTCTTTAGTATAGAATAGAATATTATTTTATTCTGTGACCTAGTGCCTTAACAATAATATAAATGTTACAAATAATGATAACATATCTTTCCTGATCATTTACAACAAACTTATTTATTTACATAGATAAAGGAGGTATAGAAATAAATTTATAAATAATAAAAAATCTATAGTGCGCAACACATGACCTTCATTTTATGCTACTATGGCTAGTCGGACGATGCTACAGTGGTCCTAAATTTTGTCTATTCAGGTTTAATAAAAACGAATGCGATATCCAACTAAAGGATATAACTGCAAAAATATTTTTTAATGCAATTTTTTGTTTTTGAACTTAAAAATAGTAATATTCCCGTCTTCAATCCTTACAATCCAAAATCCTTCGAAAAATCCTCAACGCTCCTTATTTTGTCACGAACAAGCTCATCCATAACGACCTTAATATTCCCTTTGTAGCTGATTTGGCCCGAACCAGGTATCAATCTTTCCATGACAAACTCCACTCCCACTCTAACCCACTAGTTTCAATACTTGCTTCCTCTTCTATTCCTGACAATCCTCCGAGGAGCCTGAAAATAAGATGGCCTCGAGACCTTCTAGTTTAGATTCATAGTGGAATGATGCCAATGGGCATTTTCTCTTCATGTATATTATCTGACAGCTAAATTACTTGATGTATTTACTAATACAGTTGTAAATCTCAATAAATGGAAAAAAAAAAAAAGGAATACTAATATGTATATATATGTATAATAGGAGTACTCACAACGTTTGCTATAGCACATTTTTCGTGCTATTTTGCTAAACCTGCTGAGTTTATACAAGGGGTACTTACTACTTTTGCTATAGCATGCTATTTGTGCTATTGTGCTAAACCCATCAATTTTCTACAGGAAATAACTGTAGAAACTCGACGGGTTTAGCAAAATAACACAAATAGCATGCTATAGCAAATGTAGTGAGTACCCCTAATATACCGTTGGAATGCTTATGATTTTAGAAGAAATATCTTATCCATACTACGGTAAAAGTTAACTGAGAGTAATGAAAAGCCATAAAACTGATCATCGTTGATAATAATATGATAGATTATTTAATAAAACACATGTTTCTATTAAAATCCAATGTAAATAATTCTAAATTTCTGTTCTAAGTTTCTGTTTCTAAATTTGTTTAAAAATTCCTTAATTGATATAAACAACGGAGGTAAGTGAAAGTCTGTGTGTTGTACGAACCAGTTTTTTTTTTAAATATATAGATGTTGATTAATATTAAGATACTCCATAAATTAGAAACGTTATTTTTCACTTAAAAAGTTATAAATACTTGGAACTGAATATTTGCTCTGAACTATACTGCCTAACAAGCACTAATAGGGCTACCGTAAAGATTAAAGGATCATTTCCCTCGAGTTTAGTGATAAGCCTTAAGCTAAGATAAACAGGCAGTTGGTCTAGCACGCTAGGTCCTACCTTCACTCAGTCTACTCAATTAACTATAACAAACACTATTATTGTTCACTAACTAGGCTAAAAACACCAATAGTTGTATAAATTTGGCTTGCCCTGTCTAACTAAAATTCAATGAGGAAAATACAGCTTTAGTTTCATGGAAAACCTCATCAAAACATACATATTAAAGTTGTTCATGCAGAACACATATACAAAAATATGTTACAGAGCTCAGAAACAACTGTTTTTACTCTTCTGATCATGGATTATAAATCGGATGGGGTACGATAACTGTTTATTTTGTAAACTTCATAATCATAAAAATCTGGTGCGGGCAACACACGAATTTCACTTACTTCCGTTTTTAGAATTAATTAAAAAAATTTCAAATACATTTAGAGATAAAAATGAGTGAAACCATTAAATAATTAATTAAATGGAATTTCTATAGAAACATGTGTTTTATTAAAAAAATCTATTTTATTATTATTTAATTATTAAAATAATCACTTAGTTTTATCGGCTTTTCATCACTCTTTATAACTTTTAAAAGCATGTGCATAGGATAATATTTTTTCTAAAATCTTTAGCTTTCCAACGGTATATCATACATGTATATTACTGTTTTATGTTCAAAAAAAAAAAAATTGCATTAAATATATTTTTTCATTTTCTCCTTCAGGTGTATTTCAAATTCGTCAACATGCATATTTAGCTCTTATTTATCAATGCTTTAACTAGATAGTATGGTTATTTTTATAGAATCTACAAAATTAAAGGTACTTTGGCAGGATAGAAAATTTAAAATATCGGCATTGAAGCCCTGTCAACCATTTCAATCAGAATGAAACCTACATGATAATAAAGCCCATTAAATTTTACATCGATAAAGGAGTTTAATCAAAATCGTCCAAACCGTTTTCAAGAAAATCGAAAAAAGGTGCAAAATGCATAATATAAATAGTGGTCTTCTGGTAAGCTCCTTTCGATGAAACATGTTTTGTAACGTCTCGGGCGTATATTTGTCTTAAATATGAAATTTCAGTTTCATAGGAGTTTACCGTTTCCGCCAGGGAGTTACCACACACACACACACACACAAACCTTTTTGCGGTGACTCAGGGGACTTAAAACGTACATTTCCGTTGAAAACTAGAATTCAAAAATTCCAATACTTTCACTTGCTATATATGTAAGTGAAAGTAACAAGACCGTTGTCTTAGAAAAGCATTTTTTTTTAAATTATTTATTGATATTTACAATTGTATTGTACAACACACATCTAGCTAAATAGACATGAACAAGACATGTAGAATAGCTTCCCAGTAGTAGTACTCTAAAAATATATAAACTAGAAGGTCTCGAAGGGCCATCTTCCTTTTAGACGCCTCGGAGGATTATCAAAATTAAAGTGAAGAAAGGATTTAAACCATAGGATCAGATTGGATATGGAGTTTTCATACATAAGGAACATTAAGGTCTTGCGGATCAGTTTATTTGTTACTAAGTAAGGAGCATTGAGGATTTTAGATTGTAGGGATTGAATACGGGGAGAATTTGATTGTTTAGTAGAGCCCCAAAGATCTACTCCGTAAGTCCATATAGGCCGTATCATAGTCATGTAGATGAGCCTTTTGTAGTTAAGTTGAATATTAGAACGTTTGTCTAGTAGAAAGTGTTGTAGCAGCCGAAAACGTAGAGATCAGATGGCCAAACATCATAAAGATAATCTTAATTTTTATTTTTCATTTGTATTTATTTAACAATGCTAAGGTTTGAGATCAGAAAAAAAAAGAAAAGAAAAAATAAAAAAATACGATATTTTTACTTTTACTTACCTATATATGAAATATATAGTGAGGAAAAGTATTGCGATCGTGAAAATTTTAGGATTCAGTTTCGACGGATAACAAGGTTCTGTGTGTGTGTGTGTGGTAACTCCCGGACGAAAACGAAAAGCCCTATGAAACTGAAACTTCATATTTAAGACAACTATACGCCCGGGCGTTAAAAAACCTTTTTCTTCAAAATCAGCTTAACAGAAGAGCCACTTAATACTATGCATTTTGCTCCTCTTTAAGATTTTTCTTTAAAACGGCTCTAACGATTTTGATTAAACTCACTATATTGATGTAAAAATTAATGGGCTTTAACGCTATGTAGGTTTCATTCTGATTGAAATAGCTGACAGGGCTTAAATGCTGATAATTCAAAATTTCTTCTTTTAAATCCTTTAATTCTGTAGATTTTATAAAAAAAAGCTTGTGAAAGTTAAGAAAGAGTAATAAAAAGCCGATAAAACTAATGATTGTTTTAGATAATAATATTATGAGTTTTTAATAAAACACATGTTTCTATAAAATTCAATTTAATTAATTCTTTATTAGTTTCACTCATTTTTATCTCTGACTGTATTTGAAAATATTTAATCGATTATAAATGGAGGTAGGTGAAAGTCGTGTGTTGTGCAACACCAGATTTTTTCTTACACTAATACGTTTCAGAAAGTTAAGAATACATTTTAGTTAGGATTTAATATAAATAAATGCGAAAATTAAACTCAAAAAATGTTGTATAACTGTAATAATCACATTTAATAGACATTTGAAATTCTCAGATCACAAAAAAAAAAAAAATAATAAAAAATGTGGAAGGGGAAAAATATTAGACTTAACCATTTAATGTCATTTCAAGCTTATCTCTTCGACTGAAAGCGATCATATACAAAACCATCTTTTCTCCGTCTTGTATGGCTCACACTTTCTCCACACTTTGCACCATCATCGGAAATGCTTGTCCAGTCATAAAAATCGCCATTTAAGCCTTGTGCCAGACCTATATTCAATCAGAATAAAACTTACATGTATTAAGCCCGTTAATTTTTACATTTACATAGATATTTTAATCAAAATCATCATGGTATCATACGAAATTCTTGGTATATATGACTCTTCTGTTTGACGATGTTAGAGAAAAAGTAGCCATAGCACTTTGTCGAGGTTAGGTATAAATTTAGTGATAGGTCTTAAAGAAGGTGTCGACTGTTCAGTTAAGGAGTGAATATGAAGGAGGTTGGTGCCGACGTGGTAGCAGCACGTACCGCAGCACCAGGTATAATGTATCATGCCAGGTAGTGTGCGAGCCCTAAGGAGGAAATTTCCATGAGGTAGAATCTCAACAGACACCGGGTAGGACTTCTCATAGATGGCCATCGTAGAAGCCATGCATTCCATTTTATGAGAGGGATAAGGTAGGAAGTAGAAGAGTAGGGAAATTGAAGAACGAGTGACATATATAGACACATTATGATACAAAGGCAGATGTACTCTGACCTGGGGTTATACCAACTGGTAAAACCAGGTCGGTGATCTGAAGAGCTGAGCTACTACTTTGCTGTAGTAATAAAACAATGTTTTTTTTTTTTTTTTATTTATTCAGAGAAATTTACAACTGTATTTATTAAATACAACAAGTAAATGGAACAGATTTGAGATTAGGACACATGATTGTCCTGTGGAGAAACTACCCATTGTAGAACTCAATGACCTATTTATGGTAAGAGATCTCTTGGCCATTTTCTTTTAAGTCACCTCGGTGGATTGTCAGGAATGGATGTTGTGGAGAGGTCACGGATAAGCGGGTTTGAGTGGGCAGGAAGTTTGGAATGGAAGGATGTATATCTGGATCGGGCCAAGTCTTCAACTAATGGGATATTTAGGTCTTTATGGATAATAATATATAATATACCATTATAATTATATAATAATAATAATATCAGCTGTATACACTGTATAATGTATCGGACCCAGGATACTACCTTGAGGTACACCGGCTGATTGGGTGAATACGGATGAGTAGGAGAGATTATGTTAAACTTGGAAGGTTCTATCTGTAAGGTAGGAACGGATTAAAAGGAAATACGTTGGGGAAGGAATTGGCGAAGTTTATAAAACAATTATATTATTGTTAGTAAGAACTACTCTACCAGACTTGTGTCTTGGCTCTAGGACAAATTACATCGAATGGTTTATTTATATCTTGAAACAGTTTGCTGTACAATGATATTTACAATGGTATTATGAAGTTAAATATACAATATTATTAAATAAAAGTCTTCCGTTGTCTGTCCGTGGTTCTAGTGTAGGCTCTGCTAGCACTATCTGTGGGCGAGCGAGTGAAACAGCCACTAATACCTCAAACGCTCCGAAATTATAAAATTTTAGTTGTATACAACTTATTGTTTTCGAGCTGGACTTATATAAGAACTAGAAACACACAGCCATTCTTGCGGGATGGATCCATGTTTTTTTTGTTTTTTTATGGCAGCTATAGTTTCCCTTTTTACATAGTTCATATATGAGTAAAAAAAAAAAAAAAAAAAAATCATTAACTGATTAACTCCTAACGAGCTGAAAACATATTTGGATATAATACAGAGTATTAAATTGTCGGGCCTGAAGAGGGCTACAGCGGTGCAGCCGGGACGTAAGAAGAGAAGCAGCGGTCGATATATTCCCCATCCATCATGTCACAATGACGCTGGAAAAAATCTTTTAAATGCTTCCACAACCATTCCCTCTTCCACAAAGCACCACTGCTTCAAAGGCTACATAATGTAAGATCTAGCTAGGCTAATATATCTCCTCTGTATTCATGTAGTACATACACCCTTGTGTAAACTGTGTGAAGTAATGTATGGTGCACATTTTTTCCACCTGTTTTTATTCAGGCTCGTATAAACTTATTTATGAAGGAGTAGTCTCAAGGAAGGTTACTGAGATGGAAAACTAAAAATTATTTTTTTTTTTCTCTTCGCAAATGTTACCATCAATTGATCATTAACATCAAACTGTAAGGTGGTATGCAATGCAGAGGTTTTAGAACAGAAAACAGTACTGTGCATCCTCCATGTTTCAGATGGAACAGCTATGATAACTGATTGCGACAAGAATAACCGTAAAACTATAAACAAATACTAAATCAATATAGGTACTGCAGGGTTACTGCTCATAATCAGTAACCCTCTTTAATACAAACATAGCATCCTTAAACCTATAAAGACATATTTGCCTGATCGAACACTGGTGCAATAACTGGCCTGTAAAGGTGAACGAAGCCATTTGTAAACACGTAACTTTCACTCTTAGACGAAAATCCTGTCCGCCAGTTTAGTTTAACTTAATACCAATTCCTCTTTCAGATACAGATTTTAGTTTCCTACTAGACAAAAGATTGACATGTAACCCACATACAAGACTTAAAATACAAGAACTCAACCGACAATTCAAACAGTTATACCGACTACTCCACAGAAAATCTGAACTTACAGTTGACAAAAAACTATTAATCTACAAGACAATACTAAGCCTATCTGGACCTACGGACTTGAACTATGAACTACCTTTCAATCCAAAGTCCTACGAACAATAGTAAATGCTCCTTATTATGTCACTAACCATACCTTACACCACGACCTAAATATTCCATTTATTTTAGATCTTATTTCATCAAAATTCTCCAAATTCTATCAGAAACTTATTCATCACCTCAATCCTCTAGCTCAATTCCTATCATGCTCCACACTCTTACCATCCCCCTAAAAGGTTGAAACGGCAGTGTCCCCGAGACCTCTTGATAATATCTATATATTGAAGTTCTAGCACTGGCTAGATTCCCCACTCAATGTGCTGTATGTATGACGTGAATATAGGTATGCGTGATTTATGGAGTTTGTAAACATTTTATTAATTCATTGTTTATAAGTTTTTTTCTATAAGGTCATGCTAATTATGTTATAAAGAAAACATGTTATCTTATAGGGTTAGGGTTAGGGTATTGGAATAGGCGCTCAACCTCTTGGTTATTAGCATCAAATATATTCATACAAGCTGTACCTCGCGGCTTTGCACGCGACTATTTCATTTTTTTTTTTTTTTTAATTGCCGAGAATCAAGAAAGTTTTTAATAATAACTGTGTTAGGCGAGGCTGTACAATATAAATATACCTGAGATATCAGTGAGTTAAACTTTTAACTATGTCCATGTACGACAAATAAATGATTATTGTTGATTGTCAGATATTAATTTTATTCAGTTTAATGTACATTAACATACCAGTAGCCATACCCGTGATTATCTAATACTGACACTTTTGCTTCTAAACATTATCGTTTTATACCATCGTAATTTCTATGTGACATAAATGCGTATTTTTATTTCCACTAGGGTTATTGTTTTTTTTTTTGTTTTTTTATTTATTTATTTATTTTATTTTTTTATTTATTTATTTATTTATTTTATTTTATTTATTTTTTTTCAAAACTTAAACCTTTTTCAGCCTATTGATCATTTTAAAAAAACAACAACAATGAAACATAACACAACGAAACATGGCTATGAAACGAAATTTGTTATGATATATTTGTTATAAGTATTTTAGTATCTATGCTATTTATTACTGATCAGATTAAGACGATTTTGCTTCTAGGTGGTTAGATATATGCTTGTGTATGAGTACTTATAGTTTTTGTGGATGCGTATAGTTTTTGAGTTATTCGATAACCAATTTTGTTTTACGTTTTAGAAAAATATTTTTTTTAATCACTTAGAGGACAAATTTTCCCAAACCCAGCCTTATTGCACATCGTCGTTTTTTAGAAATTGCGATGACCAGAAAATCGAGTAAAATGGCTTTTATAAATATAGATTAACACCTTTTATTTTTATTTTCTTCGCTTTTTTCAAATTTTATAAAAATGTATTTAATTTTTTTTTGTTAAACATTTTTAAAATAACACTCATTTATTCATCCTATCTCACCTTTTTTTAAAAAATTAATTTACTCCAAAATTGAAAAAAAATAATTAACATAACATTACCGAAGCAAATGATACTATTGGATGAACCTAATTAGTGAACTAATTGTTTCACTAGAATCCTTCAAACTCTCACTCAGCCATTCTTGGTAAATTGAATTTATCCATTAGTACTTGGAATTCGGGGCAGTGCTGAATTATATGTTTTATTGAGAAGGGCACTCTACACAAGTCACAAATTGGTTCGGGATGCCTGAGGTTGAGACATGTGTGAGTCTGCTATGTCCGATACTATATTAGGGGTACTCACTACGTTTGCTATAGCATTCTGATTGTGTTATTTTGCTAAACCCGTCGAGTTTCTACAGTTATTTCCTGTATAAAATTGATGGGTTTAGCACAATAGCACAAATAGCATGCTATAGCAAACGTAGTGAGTACCCCTATTGTATACAATATATATGCTATATATATGCTACATTGTATACAATGTTGGTGAAGCTAATGGAGAGTAATACATAGCTAGTAAAACTAAGTGGTTCTTGAAGATATTTATTTCCTTTGTTCAATTATTTAACATAATATAAATGTTCCCATCGAAACCTAATATAATTTTTTTAATCTTTTTCCAACTGTAATCAATGGTTTTATTTTTTTAATTATATTTTTTTTCGCACTTATCAAATGCAATTTAGTGACAACAAGTAAATGTGCTTTAGAAACTTAAACAGTGGTGATGATAGGCGTATGGAAGGAAAGCCCTTTCTAGGCTTAATTTAGCAGAGGAGGTCTCTCATCCAGCTTCTTTTCAGCCTTCTTCTAACAGGCATTTCAGTTAATGGCATGTCCTTTATAAGGATGCTGTTGTGTCTGTGTAGTTTTCTATGAAAACGAGAATAGACTGATCGTATGTTTTCGTCAACTGTTGGTTGATGTAAGTCCGTTTGTAGAGTTTTGCTATTTACACTTATTCAAAAAAGTTTCCATACACCATGGATGGATGCATGGATAATTGCAAATAAAGGAATTAAAGAAACTTGCAACTTTTGACCTTTCATCTGGCCCAAAAATAATAAATTTCGTCAAAGAATATGACTACATTTTTTTCCTCAAAACGTTTTTTTTTTTTAATTCAGTCAATTCTTCTGACTAAATTTCATTATTTCGGTTGTAAATTGAAGACTGTAGATGTCTAAGTGGCGATTGTAAGTCAAAGGTGAGACTTACAGCTGAAATGCACCCCACCTCAACGCAGTGTGTTGGGGAAAGTGTATTAGGCTTAAATCGCGATCAGACATTACGTGATGCCTGGGCCTTAGTTACTGGGAAGAAAAGGAACTTGCCAGCTGAATCCACAGATCCACAAAGGCCAAAAACAACAGTTGCAGGAAAATTACATGCCCATCCTAGTAAGTAACACTTATGCTCCGTTAAAAATAATTAGTTGAAGTAGATCAGCTTACCAACAATGCTAAACCCCCCAAAGAGAAACCGCCTCCAACATCCATTAACGGCATCCAAGATTACCAAGCTTTCATTTTTTCCTTAAAACTACACTAAAGGGGGTAACTGTTTACCCCTCTACCTCAGAAGTATATCGAAAATTAGTAAGCAGCCTTAAGAATTCAGAAGCTGATACTTATCAACTTTCCAAAGACAAAAAACATAGAATAAACGTGAAAAACCTTATTTACCTACCTCTATTTTGGAAATAAAAAAAAGATATAGAAAAATATGGTAATAAAGTTGTAAACATAACTAATGTTATTTCTAGGTTAAAAAAACCAGCTCCCCATGTTTTTCGTTGACATCTCCAAATCCACCTACAATCAATTTTTTCTTTTAATCCAATCTAAATTTTATAAAAAAAATAAGAGTTGAAGAACCCCCCAAAAAAAGTCATACCACAGTGTTGATTGATGATGTCAGAAGTATGGTCACACGAAGTCGTACTGTAACCACCCTCCACGTTGTGTGGGAATTGGTCTTAGCCACGACAGCAACACCAGCGTCATGTGCCAACTGCCAGGGAGGAAATCCAGCCAACCATGTTCTGAAGGAGTTGAGGATTCAACGAACCTCAAGAACATACCGCTCCGAACGACCTCATCCTCCACCACGAAATGTCGACGAATTTCCAGATCTTCGTCAACAAACATCAATCAACTCACCAGCACAGAATAATGGTAAACAGATAGAGTTATCAGTTCAGCAGCTGTGAGCTCCGACTCGACAACAGGAACCTACATTCCAGCGATTAGAACCAACACTCTAGCCACTAAGACACTCCTATATGACTTGGTATCCATTGGAAATTATAGCTGTTGCTTCCGGATTTCATATTACGGATAATATATGATATTATTTTGTTTTTAAAGACATTTTTCAATAGTTTCCACGAGGATGCCGAGTCTGTGAATCTGACTATGTTGGTGTTAGAGTATTCGCGTTGACAGCAAAAATTGCTTTGAGGATTGCATACAGTTCAGCACTAAGAATACGGAATTTAGAGGTAGAGCGACAGAACTTGTGTATTCTTTAACTGGATCAATAATATATATATATATTCCAGGTTAGGAAGCGGATTTAGGGTCATCCGTGAAGATCTAAACATGTTCTGGGTAATTATTTTCTATTGTGTTTGATGCTAATTGTTTTAATATGGTTGGATTGTATGACGATAAACTTCTTGTGTAGTAGGTAATTTGGCCGCCAGGTACTATTTTACCTTTTTGAACTACCGCAAGCTGGCAACAATGTTTATTTCCGTAATTTCGAAGGTAGAAGCCGGAATAATTATAATATCAATCGTTTTCACATTTGCTAAGAGGATGCGCAGATGTCAACACAACGGCAGATAAATCCCAGGCATGGGCCATTCACTTAAGGAAAGTTTTTTTTTTAATTTTATTTATTGTAATTTACAACTGTATTATGCAACACAATAAGTAAATATGCGGAGAAAAGAAAAGTTGTGAAAACGTCTTGAGAAAGAAAAACCCAATGATAGCACTTCACTAACTATTAAGGTCCCGAGGCCACCTTCTTTTCAATCCCCTCGGAGGGATATCAGGAATATCTAAGAAAAATAAATTACAGACAAGTGGGTTTGTGTGGGTAGGGAGTATAGAATGAAAAAGAAGTGTATCCATAACAGGTTTTTGAATTGTGAGGATTGGATGCGGTAGGAATTGGATGGTTTAGTAGAGCCCCAAAGCTCGGTTCCATATGTCCAAATAGGTTGTAAATGAGTCTTTTGTAATAAACCGCAAGTTTTGAACTTTTGTCTAGTAAGTGTTAAAGTGATCGGTGTCTTCGAGCAGTTTCTTGTCGTTTCAGTCTTGTGTGAGGATAAGTAAAGAATTATTGTACAAACTAACGTTCCACGTCTGAAAGAAAATTATCATGTGACCAAAAAAAAAAATAGAATATTAGAAGTGATTAAAGGATAGGCAAGACATTCACTCGTGATTACACTATTCTGCAAAAAAAAATGTTTTTCGCTCCTTTCTATTTCATGCGTAACGAATGATAAATTATATATTTCTGAATAGAAATATAGTATTCAATCTTCCGTATCACATATAATTTTTTCCCAAAAGGGGTTTTTTAATGAAACTCACTTTTTTGCCAAACAAAATATATTATAATTGTTTAAACTGATAACAATGTTGAATAAATGTGTTACAAAACCTACAAACCATTAGATACTCGCATTGTTGGTTGTTAAGAATTATATCTTTATTTCTTTTTAGCTTTCATTCATGTAGTTTTTCATATTTTCTACAGGTGTTTCGTGACGAAGCGACCAACGGAAATCGGCAAGCATCGCTTCTGACCATTTTCCATTGAATGATGAAACATTTCCCAGTGTTAATTTATCATGAAAACATTTTAATAAAGCCCAACCTTATATGAAGAAATGGTGAAATGGTTATGGGAAGAAACATTAATGCTAACAAGATAATTTTGTTATTTTTATAGAATCAACAAAATTGAAGGTACTTTAGAAGAAGAAAATTTAAAATATCGGCATTTAAGCCCTGTCAGACTATTTGAATCGGAATGAAACCTACATGATATTAAAGCCAATTAAATTTTACATCGATATATCAAGTTTCATCAAAATTGTCGGAACTGTTTTTGAGAAAATAAAAAAAGGTGCAATATGCATAGTATAAAGTGGCTCTTCTGGTAAGCTCCTTTTGATGAAAAATGTTTGGTAACGTCTAGGGCGTATATTTGTCTTAAACATAAAATTTCAGTTTCATAGGAGTTTACCGTTTCCGCCAGGGAGTTACCACACACACACACACACAATCACACACAGACCTTTTTGCGGGACTCAGGGGACCTTAAAACTTACATTTCCGTTGAAAACTAGAATTCGAAAATTTTCACGATTGCAATACTTTCACTGTGTGGTACGATAACTGTTTATTTTGTAAACTTCATAATCATAAAAATCTGGTTCGGGCAACACACGACTTTCACTTACCTCCGTTTTTAGAATCAATTAAAAAAATTTCAAATATAGTTAGAGATAAAAATGAGTGAAACCATTAAATAATTAATTAAATGGAATTTCTATAGAAACATGTGTTTTATTTTAAAAATCTATTTTATTATTATTTAATTATTAAAATAATCACTTAGTTTTATCGGCTTTTCATCACTCTTTATAAACTTTTAAAAGATTGAGTATAGGATAATATTTAATCTAAAATCTTTAGCTTTCCAACGGTATATCATTCATGTATTTTACTCTTCTTATGTTCAAAAACAAAAAATTCCATTAAAAATATATTTTTTCAATTTTCTCCTTTAGGTGTATTTCAAATTCGCTCAACATGCATATTTATTTCTTATTTATCAATGCTAACTAGATAATATAGTTATTTTTATAGAATCTACAAAATTAAAGGTACTTTGGAGATAGAAAATTTAAAATATCGGCATTAAAGTCCTGTCAAACCATTTTAATCAGAATAAAACCTACATGACGTTTAAGCCTATCAAATTTTACATCGATAAAGCGAGTTTAATCAAAATCGTCAAAACCGTTTTCAAGAAAATCGAAAAAAGGTGCAAAATGCATAATATAAAGTGGCTCTTCTGGTAAGCTCCTTTTGATGAAAAAGTTTTTTTAACATCTTGGACGTAAACTTGTCTTAAATATGAAATTTCAGTTTAATAAGACTTTTTGTTTCCGTCCAGGAGTTACCACACACACCTTTTTGCGGGACTTCGTTATTTGGACTCAGGGGACCCAAAAACGTGTATTTTCTTTGAAAACTGGGATTCGAAAATTTTCACGATCGCAGATAAAATTGAAAGCAAGCATCAATTTAGCATACTAAGCTCTGCATATTTTTATTCAAAGGAGGATTTCGTTGCATACCAGTGTTACCAGGTACGAGTGCCTTGTTAGATAAATGCCATAGAAAGAGACGGTAAGACACGCACAGTACTTATCGGACAGAAAGAAGAAGAAATGCAAGAGCGTACAATGCAAAAGAATCTACAATGCAATGTTTTCCAATCAAGTTATCCGAAAGGCTTTGAGGATTGTTGGTCGTGGGAAATATGTTGCCGTGCCGTGAGCTGAGGCACTAAACCAGTCGGTGGCGACTTATCTGATAAGACATTTACGTTACAATATCGATTCCAACTCTCTTTGCCCCCTTGACCTTACTCCCCTTTCTATACCAACTTTCTCATTCAACTTTAATTTTCCCGCATTGAAATCGATATGGGCTCAAGATTATCTGATATTTAAATAGAATATATTGTAATTAACTCATTAATTGGGGTTTGGCTGCGGCGACTATCAATAACCATGTAAAGATTAAGATTAAGAAAGTAGTAAGTTATAATGCGTAGCAGAGATGGGCAAATACGCAAACTAAAAGAATGATGTATATTATTTAAATTATCAAACAGTAAAGTAGAACAAATAAATTATCTGGGGAATTCCCTTAAAAAAGAACATGGTTTTGCTATTTACAATAAATTCGGTAAATTCTGACCATAATTATTAAAAAGGGCAACAGTATTATTGGGTTGTGTCACATGAAATGTCCGTTTTCAAGGTACAGGATTTTTATTAAAAATATGAAATGAAAACAAGATAATTTTAATCAAAGTATTTACCTTCTTTTTCTGCTCATTTTTCCCAACGTGACACTAACTTTTTTATCCCCGAACTGAAAAACTCTGAGCTTTGAAGTAAAAAAAATCTGAAAACTCACTTTTCACTTCATTATCATTTTCAAAACGTTTTCATTTGACGAAGTTGTCTAAATTCCTGAACAGGTGGTAATCTGTTGGAGACAAGTCGGGAGAATATGGTTTTGAAACATGCCGCTCAGTGAGATCATGAGGAACCCATGTATCGACCTTTTTTACTTTCCCAATACACTTTAAATGTCTGGAAACGGTAGATGCACTCGCATTTAGTTGTGCTGAGTCCTTTAACTGTTTGGTAGGGGTTTCCTTCTACTGTATGTTTGAGGACATCGTTGTCTATTACGGACGGAGGTCTTCCTCGGGGCAAGTTTTCCAAGTTGGTATCCCTAGATGAAAACTTAAAAAACTAACGGTGAATGGTCAGTTCATTAACACTTCCTTTCCCAAACGCCTTTCAAATATTTCTAGCGGCCTCAGCTGCTGAAAGGCCGTGTTTAAACTCATACAAAAATATTACTCGAAAATCGCGTGTTTCCATGTTCATATTTGGAGGTATACTAAAAAATGGGTATTTGATTGGGAAGCTAATGTTTATAATACAAAGGTACGGGATAAGTAACTGTTTACTTTATATATGTAAACATTCGGATATAAACAACAGAGACCTACAAAATCTTCATGTATTTCAGAAACAATAAAGACCGACATTTCATGTGTAACAACCCAACCCAATACTTTCACTTCTCAAATGTGAAATTTTATTTTTGTACAACTTACCGTTCTTAAACACTAGACTTACCAAATACACACATACTGTTTTGCGGGACTTGGTCATTTGTATTAACCACCCCTATTATACTATATATATTACGTCCAACCTTTATATCCCTTCCCACAGAACAATAAAATATGAATGCTCCTTGCTGGCCCGTTCTACTAGTCTCAGGAATTCCCTCCCATCAAACATCCGTCATGTTACATCCCTCTCCACATTCAAACACCTTCTCTTCCAGTACCTTCTAGCTTCCCAAAATGACGCTGCTTGACAATGTATAAATTTTAGCAGAATTTTATTCAATATTTTTATTTTTTCCACAAGTATCTATCTATTTTTTCAACTATTTTATCTGGAAGACTTCTTTGTTACAATCGATACATTTTTTTTTCTTCTTTTCTTTTTAAATTGTTTATATTGTGATTATTATGTCTTTTATGTGATTAGAAAACTTTGTTTCGTATCATTGTACTATATTATTTTTATTTATGTTTAATTGGTTCATTTTTCATTTATTCTTGTGCAGTTTATGTTACTTTATTGTTTCAAAGCTCGTGTTATTCTTAAAAGACCAAGTAACAAAACAATGTAAAGATTTATTTTTCTTATTTTTATAATATATTTAAACTCATTTATTTTCCATTTTGTCCACACAACTATTTTCTGAGGATTGTTTTTATTTTAATTTTTATTCATTTTATGTATATATTCACCCATAAGTATCCCTTCTTTCCTAACAGTTTTCGACCTTCTTGGTCCACTCCTAACGAGAACCCTGACCGCTTGCCATGACTTTAAGAATATATTCGACCTTGAAATGAATGAAGAGGATGGTAGTTAGATGACAAAAGTAAGAACATTGATATTTTATAATAACCTGGATAGGGATAATTGATGGATCTGTGTCTTTTCGTTCCCAACTCTACTAATTCATCTCTATGTCTTTACACCGGAGACCTTATCTGAGCTACTCTCCATTAGTTGAAACAGACACAGAACAGGTTTGATAACACAATTATAAAAACTTACCGAATGTCTCACATCACGCTTCGCGTACCTTCTGCTAGGTATCGCTTTTACTTTCTTGAACTACCACAAGATGGCTCCACAGTTTATTTTCGTAATTTTGAAAGTCGAAACAGGAATAATTCCTTTCTAACGTTTTCACATTTCATAAGAGGATGCGCAGATGAAAATACAACGGCAGCTAACTCTCAGACATATATGACCAAGCTTCTCACATCTGGTTTTGTGTCCTTCCGCTTTTACTATCTTGAAAGATGGTGACTGCCAACATTCGTACTTTGGGAAGACTAAACAATAATAATTCTAATATCTAACATGTTCGCATTTTCAAAGAGGATGCGCAGATAGAAACACAAGAGCTGCTAACTCTCAGACATGCTCCGTCCTTACCTTAGTAAAGAATTACTGTACGAACTAACGTTCCACTTCAGAGATGAAAGTTATCTTATGACCAATCTTCTTACATCTGGTTTTGTGTCCTTCCCGCTAGGTATCGCTTTTACTATCTTGAACTACCGCAAGATGGTGACTGCCAACATTCGTACTTTGGGAAGACTAAACAATAATAATTCTAATATCTAACATGTTCGCATTTTCAAAGAGGATGCGCAGATAGAAACACAAGAGCTGCTAACTCTCAGACATGCCCCGTCCTTACCTTAGTAAAGAATTACTGTACGAACTAACGTTCCACTTCAGAGATGAAAGTTATCTTATGACCAATCTTCTTACATCTGGTTTTGTGTCCTTCCCGCTAGGTATCGCTTTTACTATCTTGAACTACCGCAAGATGGTGACTGCCAACATTCGTACTTTGGGAAGACTAAACAATAATAATTCTAATATCTAACATGTTCGCATTTTCAAAGAGGATGCGCAGATAGAAACACAAGAGCTGCTAACTCTCAGACATGCCCCGTCCTTACCTTAGTAAAGAATTACTGTACGAACTAACGTTCCACTTCAGAGATGAAAGTTATCTTATGACCAATCTTCTTACATCTGGTTTTGTGTCCTTCCCGCTAGGTATCGCTTTTACTATCTTGAACTACCGCAAGATGGTGACTGCCAACATTCGTACTTTGGGAAGACTAAACAATAATAATTCTAATATCTAACATGTTCGCATTTTCAAAGAGGATGCGCAGATAGAAACACAAGAGCTGCTAACTCTCAGACATGCCCGTCCTTACCTTAGTAAAGAATTACTGTACGAACTAACGTTCCACTTCAGGGATGAAAGTTATCTTATGACCAATCTTCTTACATCTGGTTTTGTGTCCTTCCCGCTAGGTATCGCTTTTACTATCTTGAACTACCGCAAGATGGTGACTGCCAACATTCGTACTTTGGGAAGACTAAACAATAATAATTCTAATATCTAACATGTTCGCATTTTCAAAGAGGATGCGCAGATAGAAACACAAGAGCTGCTAACTCTCAGACATGCCCCGTCCTTACCTTAGTAAAGAATTACTGTACGAACTAACGTTCCACTTCAGAGATGAAAGTTATCTTATGACCAATCTTCTTACATCTGGTTTTGTGTCTTTCCCGCTAGGTATCGCTTTTACTTTCTTGAACTACCACAAGATGGCTCCACAGTTTATTTTCGTAATTTTGAAAGTCGAAACAGGAATAATTCCTTTCTAACGTTTTCACATTTCATAAGAGGATGCGCAGATGAAAATACAACGGCAGCTAACTCTCAGACATATATGACCAAGCTTCTCACATCTGGTTTTGTGTCCTTCCGCTTTTACTATCTTGAAAGATGGTGACTTCCAACATTCGTACTTTGGGAAGACTAAACAATAATAATTCTAATATCTAACATGTTCGCATTTTCAAAGAGGATGCGCAGATAGAAACACAAGAGCTGCTAACTCTCAGACATGCTCCGTCCTTACCTTAGTAAAGAATTACTGTACGAACTAACGTTCCACTTCAGAGATGAAAGTTATCTTATGACCAATCTTCTTACATCTGGTTTTGTGTCCTTCCCGCTAGGTATCGCTTTTACTATCTTGAACTACCGCAAGATGGTGACTGCCAACATTCGTACTTTGGGAAGACTAAACAATAATAATTCTAATATCTAACATGTTCGCATTTTCAAAGAGGATGCGCAGATAGAAACACAAGAGCTGCTAACTCTCAGACATGCCCCGTCCTTACCTTAGTAAAGAATTACTGTACGAACTAACGTTCCACTTCAGAGATGAAAGTTATCTTATGACCAATCTTCTTACATCTGGTTTTGTGTCCTTCCCGCTAGGTATCGCTTTTACTATCTTGAACTACCGCAAGATGGTGACTGTCAACATTCGTACTTTGGGAAGACTAAACAATAATAATTCTAATATCTAACATGTTCGCATTTTCAAAGAGGATGCGCAGATAGAAACACAAGAGCTGCTAACTCTCAGACATGCCCGTCCTTACCTTAGTAAAGAATTATTGTACGAACTAACGTTCCACTTCAGAGATGAAAGTTATCTTATGACCTTGTGACTTTTACTATCTTGAACTACCGCAATATGGTGACTGTCAACATTCTTACTTTGGGAAGCCTAAACATAAGTAATTCCAATATCTAACATGTTCGCATTTTCAAAGAGGATGCGCATATAGAAACACAAGACCTGCTAACTCCGAGACATGCCCTATCCTTATCGAGGCAAAGAAATATTCTACAAATTGACGTAGGACGTCCGAAAAAAGTTGAAAAAAAAATCTTCGAGTGAACTAGTACTGTAAGCTCTCTATCAGTAACAGAAGCACTGGAGTAAATCATTACAGAAAAATGAGAATATAACACATCACCTCAATTTATCTATGTAATTATGTAATTAGTAAAATAGTATAACTTATATTAAAGTTTTCCCTTTTAGATTGAAAGAGGAAACTATATTTAAATCCCGGAGTTTGCTTTAAGCTTCCATCAGTTTCCCTTGATTAGCCCTTATGTTCTTCGGGGAACTTTGTTTCGAAACTACCGCCCTCTGGGCCTTTCAAGGTCGGAGTTGGTCTCAAAGTTTTCCACCTGTAAAGGGAAAGCTTTAGACCTAAATATATGAGAAATTCTAGGAGGGTGAATGAATTTAACATGTTCCTTTAACAAACTCACCTCTCTGGGATTCGCTTTAAAAATATCTCTCCTTTGATCTCGTCTATGGAGATGAAGATTATTTTTAGTTCTCGAGAATTCCGTATTCTCCATTAATACAATTTTTCAATAATCATCAAGGATTACATCACACTAGAGATTTTTATAAACAGTTATAGCATTGCATTCCTCTTTTCTCATTCTAAATTATTTTGCAATAGAATCCCATTGTTGAATAAATACTGATAATGAAAAAATAAATATATTAAATAGATTACAATTAAATAAATACTGAAGATGGGATGAGTCCGAATGGCATTCAAAAAATAATAGAAACGAGTAAAAACTATTTATTATGAAAGGTTTTGACCCACGTTGTGGGAATATAAAATAAGAAGATACAGAGTTGGTGTTTGATAATAATATAAAAAATCTGGTGCGCGCAACACACGACTTTCACTTACCTCCGTTATTTATATCAATTAAGAAATTAAAAAAAATAAAAAAATAGATGCGAAAATAAATTGTTAAAGAATTATTTACAGTGGATTTTAATAGAAACAGGTGTATTGTTAAATAATCTATTATATTATTATGTAAAACAATCAGTTAATTTATCGGTTTTTCATATTTATTCATTAACTTTTACAAGCTTATGTATAAGATGATATTTTTCTAAAATCTTTAGCTTTCCAACGGTATATCATACGCCTATATCACTGTTTCTAAATTCAAAAACACAAAAATTGCATAAACAAATATTTTTGTTTTTTTTCGTTATGTTGGAGAATCAAATTCGTTCAAATTACATATTTACTTTTTTTTAGTAATGCTAACAAGATGAGCTAGCCAATTATGATAAAATTCCAAAATTAAAGGTACTTTAGAGAAAGAAAATTTTAAATATCGGTATTTAAGCCCTGTCAGACTTTTTCAATCTGAAAGAAACCTACAAAATATCAAAGCGCATTAAATTGTACGGCGATGTTTTTGAGAAAATCGTAAAAAGGTGCAAAATGCGAGGTATAAAGTAGCACTTTCGGTCAACCGATTTTCATGAAAAAGTTTCTGTAACCTCTCGAGGGTACAGTTGTCTTAAATATAAAATTTCAGTTTCATAGGACTTTCCGTTTTTGCGCTGGACTTACCACACACACACACAGACTTTTTTGCGGGTCTTGGACTCAGGGGACCCTAGATCATGTATTTTCATTGGAAACTGGAATTCGAAAATTTTTACGATCTTTTCCTTACTATATATTTCATTCATAGGTAAGATCGGAATAATAAAAAATCTGGTGCGGACAACACACAACCTTTACTTACATGTGTATTGAAAATCAATTAAAGAATTGTTATCTACATACTGTTATCTCCTCTCCATAGCATAAGGGACATATAGCTTTTTTCAGTCAAATTCATAATTTTTTCAGTCAAATTCATAATTTTTTCAATCGAATTCATAATTTTTTCAGTCAAATTCATAATTTTTTCAGTCAAATTCATAATTTTTTCAGTCAAATTCATAATTTTTTCAATCAAATTCATAATTTTTTCAGTCAATTTCATAATTTCTTGTACCCATTTTATACAGTCAATTGAATGAGGTTTTGCTACCAAGAACTTAACATTTTTATTAAATCTTGTTGTTGTTTATCTATTTAACGTCACTTTATGTTACTGTGCTTAATCCGACGGTGCAGCGGGAGTCCTAAGTTGTGCCTACCCAGGTTTACTTAAGATAAGGATCTTTTACAAGTTTCATTTTTTAAATCTTTTAAGAGTCACCTGTGGTGCACAAATATAGGGCGATCTGCTGGTTTTGGACTTGCGACCTTAAGCATAGAAGGCTGTTATGCTAGCCACTACTCCACAGGTGACCCTCAATGTTCCAAAAATCAACAGGTGTTTGAATCTGCCGGGTTTAAACACGTGATCTTGGGCGTATTGATCTTTAACACCTTGCTGAATGCATCGAGGGTCATCTGTGGAGTAGTGGCTAGCATAACAGCCTCTTTTAAAGGACGAAATAACCAAGGATTGTTACTCCCTAAAAGCAAATATAGGGCCATCTGCCAGGTATGAACCTTAATCATAGAGAGCTGTTATGGCTAGCCACTACTCCACAGATGAACCTTTATGCATTCTAAAAGGTGTTAAGGACTGATATGTCCAAGGTCAGGGGTTCAAACCCGGCAGATTCAAACACCTTGTTGAGTGCATCGAGGGTCACCTGTGGTGCAGTGGCTTGCATAACATCCTTCTATCCACTAAATAGCGAGTTCATACCTGGCAGATGGCCCTATATTTGCTTTTAGGGAATAAAAATCCTTGGTTATTTCGTCCTTTAAAAAAGGCTGTTATGCTAGCCACTACTCCACAGGCGACCCTGGATGCATTCAGCAAGGAGTTAAAGATCAATATGCCCAAGGTCACGTGTTTGAACCCGGCAGATTGAGGGTCACCTGTGGAGTAGTGGCTAGCATAACAGCCTTATATGCTTAGGGTCGCAAGTCCTAGTGGATAGAAGGATGTTATGCTAGCCACTGCACCACAGGTGACCCTCGATGCACTAAACAAGGTGTTTGAATCTGCCGGGTTTGAACCCCTGACCTTGGACATATTAGTCCTTAACACCTTTTAGAATGCATAAAGGTTCACCTGTGGAGTAGTGGCTAGTCATAACAGCTCTCTTTGATTGAGGTCGCAAGTTCAAAACCAGCAGATGGCCCTATATTTGCTTTTAGGGAGTAACAATCCTTGGTTATTTCGTTCTTTAGTAGACCTTGTAAACATTCTGGGGTGCAATAAATAGGTACAAAAGTAGGCAACCACAATCTTCACCGATAAACTGTGAACAATGGCTTAATTATTTACAAAGCATATATCCCCCGCGGGTCGACCAAAACGTATCGTACTTCGGAGTACTTCATCCCCTCCTCGACTCAGTCATTAGCCTCGAAGAACTTCAGATTTCCTTGAGAAAATGTAAAACTGGCAAAAGTCCTGGTAGAGATGGCTTTAGTTACGAATTTTACAAAAACCTACCCATTAACTGGCAATTATACTTATTACATATGTATAATAAAATATTTGAAACTGAAAATATACCAATATCCTGGGTAAAAACTGTTTATATTATGATATTTAAAAAGGGTGACAGAAACCTAGCAGAAAATTACCGTCCGATTGCTTTGTTAAATTGTATTATGAAAATATTCACCCAGATAATTTTAAATAGGCTCACTCTTTGGTGCGATGAGACGAATGCTCTTCCCGAAGCACAATCCGGGTTTCGTAAAGATAGAAGCTGTTTGGATTATTTGTTTATATTGACAGCTCTTATTCAGATGCAGCTGGGATCTCGGGGAAAAAAGTTTTTGGCCATCTTTGTCGATTTTAAGCGGGCCTTTGATTCGATTAATCACAATCTGCTATGGCAATCTCTTCACAATCAAGGAATTAGTGGAAAAATTATTAGAATTTTAAAAAATATTTACCGGAACGCCTCGGCTGTTGTTAAAAGTGACGGTATGATATCAGAAGAGATCGATGTCACATTGGGTCTACTGCAAGGGGAAATATTGTCGCCTTATTTATTTAGCCTTTATCTAAATGATATAGATGTGTTTTTCCGAAGCAAAAATGTAGGAGGCATAAAAGTAAATAGCTCGTGCGACTTACTGCTACTCCATTACGCGGACGACCTCATTATCCTAGCAGATAGCTATACCAACGCCAAAAACAAAATAAATATTTTGAATCAATACTGCTTGATGAAAAGGCTAGAAGTTAATACTCAGAAAACAAAAATAATATGCTTCCACAAAGGAAAATGTAAACGGGTCGGCAAGATATACTATGAAAATAGTGAAATAGAAAGAGTACCGGAGTACACGTATCTAGGAGTACCATTTTCCGAAACGGGAATATTTTACAAAGCCACTAACTACTTCGAATCCAAAACTAAAATTGCAATAGGTTCTGTTATCGCACTTTGTGCAAAAACAAAGCTAAGATCGTGGGAAAACAAAAATTAAAATAAATAATGCAATAGCAATGAGTATCCTCTTTAATAATGTGCAAATATGGGGACTAAGATATATAGACAGGATAGAGAGCGTAAACATAAACTTTTATAAACGTTTATTCGCATTAAACAAAAATATTCCTTTTTTATTAATACGGTCGGAATTTAATGTTCACCATTGCCTAATCACAATACTAAAGCTTTCTCTCTCTTGGGTGCATAAAATTTTAAAACTCAGTAATAACCGACTCCCTAAAATATGCTTCGATACATTAAAGAAAACTTATAAACCAACAAATAAAGTACAAAAATACAACTGGTTTCACCAATTATACTGTATATTAAATCGAATAAACAAACAGTCTATATTAGAAATAGAAAACCCGGCTATTTTTCAGTTAGAGATGGACAAAACATTGATACTGTTTACAAATCATATGGAGACAATAGATAAACAAAAGTTAATCACTCCCGGTAAATACAACCCACTCTATCCGTCCATTCATAACAATAGACATAAACCTCAAGCTTACTTATTATCAAACGCACCGTTCCCTGTCATAAAAATATTTGCACAATTGAGACTCTCTGGAAATTACAATATTAAATTAACATTTAACAATATATACTACCAATTTAAACCCAAGGAAAACTGCACGCTATGTAACCTCAACGAAAGAGAGGACTTATTCCACATTTTTATTCGATGTCCCATATACGCAACGTACAGAACCCATTATATCCCTAGGGCCTTAAATATGAACATTACAAATTTTATCGCCCTCTTTACCACCGATGATATTGATGAATTAAAAAATATTTATTATTATGCAAGGCAATGTTGCCAAATCAGATCATTTATAATAAATGAATAAACATGTTTGTTAACTGTATCATATTATTTATCGTGTTTCGCCATATTATGTCAAACATATATTTATTATATTGTAAACTATTATATTATTCATATATTGTATTTGTGTTATTTTGTTATAAGTTTTTATTGTAATACAATGTACCTAGAGCTGATAACGTAGTGAATTAGTGTCTTGTTAACTCATTTATTGAAGTATGTTTTTTATTCTATATTTGTTATGTAGCCAGCTCTATTTGTATAGGGGTTACCCCGAAAGCAAATAAAATTATTCATTCATTCATTCATTCATTCATTCATTCATTCATTCTTTAAAAGAGGCTGTTATGCTAGCCACTACTCCACAGATGACCCTCGATGCATTCAGCAAGGTGTTAAAGATCAATACGCCCAAGATCACGTGTTTAAACCCGGCAGATTCAAACACCTGTGGATTTTTGGAACATTGGGGGTGCACCGTCGGATTAAGCACAGTAACATAAAGTGACGTTAAATAGATAAACAACAACAAGATTTAATAAAAATGTTAAGTTCTTGGTAGCAAAACCTCATTCAATTGACTGTATAAAATGGGTACAAGAAATTATGAAATTGACTGAAAAAATTATGAATTTGATTGAAAAAATTATGAATTTGACTGAAAAAATTATGAATTTGACTGAAAAAATTATGAATTTGACTGAAAAAATTATGAATTCGATTGAAAAAATTATGAATTTGACTGAAAAAATTATGAATTTGACTGAAAAAAGCTATACAGGACTTTCCACGATTTGAATTCTATAGAGATGCTGCAGAAGATAGTTGTTCCCGTCAGCAGAGAACTTGATATGGTGTCACTTCGATGTCGACTGCTAGATTGGCAACAGCAGAGATCATTCAGTTCGAATAACAGACATCCAGTGTGGGCGTGTGAACTGATTAGCAGCCTGTTCTGATTTCTATCTTCTAAAAGCCTTGGAAGCGATCACTTATACACAAAATTTAAAAAAAAAAAAATATATATATACATATATATATATATATATAATATATATATATATTTATATTTGTTTACTTCCACATACTTATATAGTGAACATATAGTAAGGGCTCGCACTGGAGTACCCCAGGGATCAGTAATAAGCCCCGTCCTTCAAAATATTTTTTTTCCACTAAATAAGTAAATTGTTATGCAGATAATGCTACCTTTTTTTAGTGCCTCTTACATAGTAGTTGCTATTGGCAATCAGCTCACTATGACAATACAAAAAGTAATTTTTTTTTTCCAACAACAATTTTTAATTGAGTAGTATCACAATCTGTCCCAATTTAGACATCAATAATGGTGGCCAGTGCTAGAACTCCAATATATACATATTTACAAAGATCGCGGAGTCACTGCCGTCAACCTTCTAGGGAGGAATTAAGGATGTGTGGAGGTGGAAAGGGATTGAGCTAGAGGATATGGGTGATAGATAAGGTTCTGATGGAATTTGTAGAAGTTTTATAGAATAAGATCTAAAATTAATGGAATATTTAGGTCGTGGTGTAAGGCATGGTTGGTGCCATAATAAGGAGTATTTACTGTTGTTCGAAGGACTTTGGATTGAAAGGGTTGAATGCGTTTGATGTTAGAACGTTTAGCTGTCCCCCATGACAAACAGTAATTAAACATTTCAATACGAGGAAAATTAAGCCGAATGACAGAAAAAAAGAAATTATAAAAAATGAGTTTTATTTTTGCCTGTGTTCTTCAATGGCCACTCATCGAAGACGTATAAACCATATTAAATTACAATACATTACTTGTTCCTAAATTTTTACACATATTATTCCTATTCATGTGTGTTTGCCTTTGCGAAAATGTAGCGTCGGGTTACAGCTAGTTGGAAGTGTTAATATAAGCCAGTTCTCTTTTAATTTAATTTTAAATATTGTAACAATATTAATTTATATTCAGTGGAGCCGGTAGCTGAGTGGCTAATGCACTAGTCTCCCACGCCAGAGTTGTGAGTTCGAATCCCAGTCCCAGCGGGGCTTTTATAAGAATATAATTAAATCGGGATCCACTCACATCCTCACCCCCGGGTATATGAGACTCGTCAGGCTACTGGTGGCAACTCGCAAAAATAGGCGTAAGGAGTGATGACCCTACTCTAAACATTTCATCGAGAACCATGAGTATATATTCCGAGGAGTCTATATCACGCGGCCAAGGGCCTACACGGCCTGTCCCGACAGAAACAAAAAAATTATATTAATTAATTTAAGTTTCATTTTAATTTTGTCTACCATAAGTTGCGGATTTCATTTTAATTTTTTCCTCCTGATAAATGATAAATTTATTAGTTTAAAAATTAATATTTGAATAACTTTGTATTATATTATGTCAATTGTACATTTAATAAATAAAAATGCTGTCTTCTTCATCTTTTCTATAGTAAGGGAAAATATTACAATCGAGCCAATTCCCGAATATAAATTTTCGGTAAGTGGGGTAGTAATATAATTTCTAACCTTTAAATCTCACGATTAAGAAGCAAGCTAAGAAATTTTTCCGCCTAAAAAAAAGGTATTTCCCATTTTTCACAACGACAGTAGCAAAGCATATAGCAATAATATTAAACAAAGATCGAGTTAAAGAGAGTGAATTGCGTAAAATATGATGTAAAAATATATACACATATATATTATCCACAGATTCATTTAGACAGCTTATTGTTTTTTAGATTTTAACTCAAATAATATAAACGGTTTACCTGAAAGTTACACTTACCCTGGAATAAAGTTTTGATATCTCCTAGGCTTTTGGAAGCAAACAAAAGTTGAACACCTCACCGACTAAACTAGTTGACTAAGATTAGTAAGGAAGTAGTCATGTTTGACAAGAACTCCCAAGAGATTCTACGCTAACTCGGTGAAACTGCACTCAGCCCTTCTCAGTTATAGCCTTATTATATATATATATATATATATATATATATATATATATATATATATATATATATATATATATATATATATAATTTATAATTATAATAACTAAAACTTTATTCTGGGACAATATCACTTAAGAATACCAATGTTGTACACTACGTATAAATATATATGACTGGTCGGAAAACCAATGAAATTATTTTATTTTATTTTTTTACAAATGTGCAAAAAAAAAAAAAAAAAAAAAAAAAAAAATTAATGAACAAAAAAGGATAGAAAGAAAAGAAATCTCCTTTTAACTATTATAATTGAGGAAGTTCAAAATATAATAATTATCCCGCAACAATTGGAATTGTGCAAATTAGATATTGATATTTATAGTTGGTCTACTATAACAGTCAATACCCTAATCGATATAAAATCAACACTGCAAACAATTTAATTGATCGAGCGGGAAAATCGACCTCTAAAAAACACCAAAAAAAAAGTAGTTGACCAACTTTTTAAATACGGTTTTCCACAAAAACTTATTTGAAAACTACTGAAACAGGTATCAATGTTCTGAAAACAACTACACAATGAGAACAGCACAAAAATATGTTACACTATCCCATATATACCGACGCTTTCCGAAAAACGTGCTAAAGCACTTAACATTAACAAAAAATAATAGTGATTCTGATATTACATTCAAAAATATAAATACTTATTCAGAACTATTCACAAAAACTAAAGATTCCGACAAATCAGACCTTAAATCAAATATTGTATTCGAAATTCCATGTGAAGGCAAATTCGGAAAGTGTTTTTTTGGAACATCTCAATAATATTTAAAAAAGAAAGTGCATCAAAACAAACATAGCTGCACTTCAATTAAAAAAAAAAAATCCTAATAAACCAGATCAAACTGTCCTTACCACTTGTATACGCTGAGCTATCCGTGAAAGACTAGTACTTTCAAGTGATAACTCAAAATTTGAGGGTGGTTCGAATAAAAAATTAGTAGACTGTATAGATTCAAAAAATAAAAATAATGAAAGCAAACGACGAATCACAATACATTTAATAGACTAAAATACATATAAACAAGATAACAAAATTAACCTAATAAATTGATATAAAAAAGATAAGAAACAAATTAACCTAATTATATACTTAAACAGCTGTAAGAAAATGTAGGAAACTAAATAAACCTAATAAAAGTAATGAAGAAATTTAAGAAACAAACTTGACTTAATTAAATGCTTAAAGATGTAAAAAATATAGGTCTCAAAATTAAACAGTTTTAATAATCATAATTAAGAAATTAAATGTTCCAATAATGGATATAGATAGGTTATATTCACGTAAAGATGTCCAGTTGAGTGTTAAAGAAAACGACCGCAGGGCGGCATGAACGAAGTCCTCTCGAGTGTTGAAAATGACCGCAGGGCGGCTCTTCCGTGTTCAATGGGGAACGATAAGAAGATGAAGAAATACGTTTGCAAACGTACGGAGTATGAGAGGAGACTTGGGTCTTTTTACGGCACATCTTAACCGTTCAGACGCTACGTTAAGACTCGACTGGCCACGAGGCAGTAATACAACAATTGAAGTACGATCGTCTTTTTTTTTTTTTTTTCTTTTTCTTCTATTATTCTTCACTTTCCTAACAAAAACATTTAATTAGATTTACGAAGACTCCTTTTAAACCAAATAAAAAATAAAGATTTATACAATAAAATGATCTTATGATAAATATCATAAATTTAAGGAGTTTTTAATTTTCAATTTAACAACCATGGAAAACCTTATCATGCCATAACATATGGCCTGATAACTTCAAACTTTAAACGAAATTTTAAAGAAATGATTACTATACATAAATCGCGCCATAAATAAAAAATCTGATGAAATCTGAGTTATATACAACTTATCGTTTTCAAGCTAGACTGACTACATACTCATGGGGACCTTTTTGCGGGCCTTGGTCATTTGATCTCATGGTATCCTAAAACTTGTATTTCTCGTAAAATCAGGAATTTTAAAATTTTCAAGACCGCAATGGTTTCTCATAACTTTATATTTCATAAACATTGTAAAAATGATTTCTACACCAACTCTCATTAATGTTGAGAATTTTTCGACTAATTAAAAAAAAAAATGACTGTTGAATAATTCAAAGTGTATAATAGATGGTACTGACTGAAATTTAATTAACAGCTTAGGAAGGATGGGAGGGGAGGAGAGGCGCTGAAATCCTTTTTAAGTTAACTCAATTTTGAAGGTGTGAAGAGACAACTAAAAAGGGAGGGGGGAGATTATTTTGCTCAGTTGAAGAGCATCATCTTAATAGGGAGCGATCCCAAACAGTTTGAGTTCATTATTGGATCCATTTAATTCACAACATTATTAAGATCACTCTTTCGATATTGTTTAACTTTACTTAAGGCTTCAACTTAACATTTCAAAAACGACTTGCAAGAACTTTTGTTATTTTATCTGCCAAGATACAACTTAGTTAGTTGGAATCGATTTCAACGGAGACCAGGAAAATAAATAGACCATCTGATACTTGTCTATATTTATTCCCTTTATTGGAAAATCTGGTTCGAGTTTCATTCAACATTCATTTATCTTCCCACGCGAAATCGATTTTAGAAGTACATATTGAGTTCTCTGGGAAATCGTATTTAGTTCCATGGAATTTAGTATTTTCCATAATGAGTATTTGTTGTTGTTGTTTGTTTGTTTATTTATTTAACGTCACTTTATGCTACTATGGCTAATCGGACGATGCTACAGTGGGAGTCCTAAATTTTGCCTATCCAGGTTTTATTAGCATAGGGATCTTTAACGAGTACCTGACATCGCACAGGCTCGGGACCACCTTTTAACGTCCCCTCCGAAGGACGGCGTAACTAAGGATTTTTTACTCCCATTAAAAAATCCTAGGACCACCTGCGGGTTTGAACCCGTGACCTTTAGCATGGGAGGCTGTTACGCTAGCCATCCAGCTACAAGTGATCCCATGAGTATTTGTTATCGACCAAAAAAATAAATAACTTCTCTTCCAAATTTGAGGTCTGACCGTTCAAGAAAATTCTGTCTGTCCGCCGAATGTACCTTTTCTCAGAAACTACATGACTGATTTTTTTGGTGATTTAGTTTAAAAATAACAGAGTATCCAACGATACTTTGATATTCATATATGCTAAACAGGTTTAAAATGACGACCGAATAATAGTTTTTTATGAAGTGACAATTTTTTACTGTGTGTATGTATGGGAGATGTTTCAGGGTGCTGTCAATATAACGCACAATTTAGTGTAAACTTATTTTATAGGTGCCGACGTTTCGACCTAGATTATAGGCCTTCTTCAGGGTGATTTAATGAGCTGAGCTGGCGTTGCAATCTTGTTGTTGTTTAACAAAGCATTGTTGTGACGCCCGCTCAGCTCATTCAATCACCCTGAAGAAGGCCTATAATTTTTATTATATATATATATATATATATATATATATATATATATATATATATATATATATATATATATATATGTAATTCTTCTTCTAATTTAAATTAATCAGAAGTTAAACGATGCTAAAATAAAGTTTTAATTATTACAATTTGTATGACATAAAATAATCAATTGGATAACATACATAATTAACAATGAACCTACCTAAAATAAAGAATTGTTTAACAGTCCTTTTATAATACAATGAACTCTCATAACAGAGATATAACCTCCCTTGAAAACCTCCACACATATGATAATGAAATCAAGAATAATAAAATTCTTGATTTTACACCTCCGCTGGTCGGAGACTCTTTTATCCAGGAGAAAAAGAGTAAGGAACCAACTTACTAGAGTGGAACACATTCGCTTCCTTCCGTTTTTTGTTAGACTCCACTTCATATATAGATTTGGAAATACGTTTTCTAATTTTGAGTGGCCCTATTCTGACTTCGTCCAGCTTCCTCCTGTTCAAACTATTACCACTCGTAACATAGACCAAATCTCCTTCTTTAAACTCATGATCAATTCTTTTCTGGTCTACTCTGCTCTTGTTCCGTTCAAAACTTCTTTGTGAATTCTTGAACGCTTCTGCTCTATCTGTCTGTAAATTATGTTCCTTTTCCAACTCTTATGGAACAATTTCAGAGGCACGCCCACATAGTAAATAAGCCGGTGAAAACTTTGTGGAGTCATGAACTGTGTTGTTATACTCTTCAACACAGATTTTAGCAATTGTTGTCCACGGCCTTCTTTTGAAGTTTTCGTTTAATCGACATCGTATGCGGTTCTTATAACTTCAGGGTTTATACCACAATACAACAGCTCGTGTATGGACATCTCAGGGTGTTACTGATAATTTTAACACTAGAATGGGCTTAAAGCAGGGATGCCTTCTCTCACCGATTTTATTTTCTCTTTTTATTGATGATATCAATGAGTATATTGAGGGGGGTATACGTATAGCTGGAATTAACATCCGATGCCTCATGTATGCAGACGATATTGTCATAATGGCGGATCACCCTCTCATACTTCAAGAAATGATTAACAGATTTAGTAAGTATTGTGAATTGTGGAATTTAACTATTAACTTAAAAAAATCACAAACAGTTGTATTTAGGAAAGGGGGCCGGTTAGCAAGAAAGGAGAAATGGCGCTTAAATAACGAAAGGGTAACGGTTGTTAATGAATATAAGTACCTAGGTGTCACTCTATCTCCGAAATTATCATTAAATAAACGTTTTGATGAAAGGTTTAGCGCCTCTTGTTTCAGTATCCACACCACTTACAAACATTTTTTCAGCAATAATAAATTACCGTTTTCATATAAGCTATCTGTATATAAGGCTGTCTCCCGAGCTATTTTATGTTATGCAGCCCAGGTTTGGGGTTTTAGGCGTTTTGATAGAATAGAGAAATTATCTGCCTATTTTTTTAGAAGATTGTTTTCACTTCCGCAGAGTACACCACAATATATTATATATTTGGAAACTAATATTGACCCTATATTTTTGTTTAATTTGCACCTAAATATTCAATATATTCAAAAAGTATTGATGTTACCCAGCCATAGACTGACTAAGATTTTGGCAGAGGAAATTATTAAAAGAAATTTATGGTGGTGTGATGATTTCCGGTATTTGTGTCGGAGATATAACTGGCAAAATAGTGATTATTTAGTAGATGGAAAGAAGCAATGTTTTAAAGGGTTAATAGAATATATAAGAGAAGACTTTAGAAATGGTTTACTGGTTAAAGTCAACAAATCTATTTACCATCAACTGTATAAAGAATTAAATTGTGATTTAGGGGAGAACAGTTATATCTCTGATAGATACGGCCTGGGACTCATCAAATCAATAATTAAAATAAGAGGACAGCTTCTGTACCTTAATTGTAATGTTACAAGGGCGGAAGAACTACATTATTGCAGTTTATGTAATAATAAAGACTTTGAGGATATGTACCATTATGTAGCGGTCTGCTCTGTGCTATCAGAAATAAGGATGCGTTGGCTTGGCGGGGCAGTATTGTCCAGACAGGAATACATAAATTATCTAAACGGTGAAAATTGGGTAGCATTGCATAACTATCATTTAAGGGCCTGGAAATATAGATATTTACTTATATCAGAATTCAATATTTAAATAAAGGGGGAAAAATGTGGAAAACAAAATGTTCAGTTAGTTTTATATTATAATTATTATTTATATAATATTTGTAAAGAATATTTTGTTAAGGCGCGCTATTCTGCAGATGGACTAAAGTCTATGCATAGTGTGCATAGACTTTAGTTTAAGATATTTTTTTTTTTTTTAAGCTAAAATATAAATGTATTGTTTTGTATAAAGTACACCGAGATTAATTACATAACAGGAATTAAAGCAAACAAAAATTTTTTAAAAATTTGCCAGACTTTTGACAGCGTTTGTCATCCAGGACGGCCTTACAAACTTCGATAATCCCCGAAGTATTTTTATATTAATCCGTTCCTACCTAACTGAAAGAACCTTCCAATTTAACCATAATCTTTCCTACTTATCCATATTCACTCAGTCAGCCGATGTACCTCAAGGTAGTATCCTGGGTCCGATCCTCTACACCGTGTATACAGCTGATATTCTTATCCAGTCAAGCCCTATTCTTACTACCTAGGCAGATTACACATCTGTTATCTGTGAATGACGATCCTGTTGATGCATCCCGAATAAGCCATTGAAGAATGGTGTCAAAACTGGAGAATTAAAATAAATTTGATCAAATCCCATCAATTTACCATCACTCTATGTCGTAAACCTATAATTACCTCGTGCCCCACCGTATCCTGCTGAACAGATCCGGTACTTAGGACTAAACCAAACCCCAACAATACATAACATTGATCCCTCATACTAGACTTAAACGAAAGGAAACTGCTCCTCCTTTAGTACTTACTTATTACTGGACCCTTACTCGACAAATGATTAAAACTTTCTTTTTACTAAAAGTCGTTTTTTTTTTGTTTGTTTTTTTTGTTCTCCCCTACCTCGCCTTTGAAGGCTATACGGGGTTTTTTTTTCGGGCCAGGGGGTGAGGGCGGGTGATAAATGCTGAAATAAAAGTCCCCCACAGCACCGAGTCTCGAACTCGTGATTTTTTGGGTTTCAAATTAATCGGTCCTCTGTGTTGCTAGGCAACGCGCGTTTAAAGCAACGCGCGCTAACCCGCTCAGCTATCCCGTCCCCCAAACTAAAAGTCGTTTATACAAACATTATCAGGCCTATTTTGACCGACGGAAGTGAACTATTTATGTCCACTAAACCATCAAATTCCTTTCGCATCCAATCCCTGCAATCCAAAATCCTTCGAAAAATCCTTAATGCACTATTCTTTGTTACTAATACTAAAGACTTAGCCTTATATAAATATACTTCTTTTCATCCCAAACTTCCTACCCACTACAACCCGCTTATTCATGACCTCTCCTCCATATCGATTCCTGATAATCCACCGAGGCGACTTAAAAGAAGATGGCCTAGAGACATCGTACCATAAATTGGACATTGGATTGCTAATAATAGGTAGTTTGTTCACAGAAGTATCATATATCGTTTTAATTATCTCGTTTACTTCTTGCATCGAATCAATTAAATTCCTTTAAAAAATATATCTTAATGTAGATGCCCATTACTAGTTTATTTTCGCAAATTAAAAAAAGGTTTACACAGTTTTAGAATCAATGTACGAAGATTATTTATTTGAAAAAAATAATCACAATATTTACATGGTGGATGAAGCAAATGCTGTCCCCCTCAAACTCGGTTATTTAAAATATTAACGTATGCAAAATTAATCACTCTCTTCCCTTTTTTTTTAAATTTATTTATTGAGATATATTACAATTTGTTACCAAATGAACAATAGTAATAGTGATATGAGACTACATTCATATAATATATACAGAAAATAACATAATAGTCAAATTACATAAAATAGAAAATAAATAAATTCATATAAATACAATAAAATAATAATAAATAAAAAAACAAAACAACAACCTATAATTGAGATAAATAAAAAGTTGGCAAATAAATAAACATCATACTCCATCATTCCCTTAGAATTTGTGGTATTTCGCTGAAAAAGGTGGAGAACTAATTAAATATTAATGAGAGAAAAAATTAAAAAACTTAACCATTACCTCAGTAAATGATTCCCTTTCTACTTTCAGTTACCGACAAATGTCTTCTGTAGGGTGCGCTAATCACGGGTGCGCCAATGACAAATCGAAGGTTTTCCAAAATGTTTTCTCTCCAAAACAAAGTATAAAATGAAGAACTACATAAATCTACTCAGTAAGCTAAACCATATCACGGAAAAATAGAAAATTAATCAATTAAAAATAACTAGCAGAGGTAGAGTGGGTGCGACAATGACGACCAATAAAAATACTCTCACTCACTAGCGTACGTCTTCCCTCCCTGCCACCGTGAAAGATACAGAAGGCGGTTACAAACCTCTTGGTCGGCTTTCCAAAGGTGTTACGGTTTCTCCGAGGCTTTTCCCGCCTTTTTATGGCTTGAAGGAAGATCACGGCGCGAAAAACCGTTTGGGATGCGCCAATGACGCAAAATTCCTTGGACATTTCAGTTTTTTTATTTAAAACGGATATAACCGTTTTTGCTACCTGCAATTCTGTATTTTTAAACTATAGAGGGTATGTATGAACACAATGGACCAAACCAGTTAAATCTTTCCAGCACCTTGACTGGGTACCACGTTGAAGTTGGTAAAGTTTGATTTGGACAGGGTGAGGCAATGATGTTTTGGACATTTATTTAAATTTTTCATACAGGAATAATTAATATAAACACTTAAAAGAGCACACATTGACTTCCATTTGTCACTTAATTACTTTATTTCATAAGCTTTAATATCTGTCGACGTTTCGGGGCTGTTTCCCCATTTTCAAGACTTATTTTTTTCATTTATAAATGCTTTTTCATATATAACCCATATTTTATTTCATAGCACACTGCTATTTGTCCTTATGGGTGTTAATTGGCTTGACAGATATGAAAAGCTTATGAAATAAAGTAATTAAGTGACAAATGGAAGTCTATGTGTGCTCTTTTAAATGTTTATATTAAGAAAAACTTCCAAAAAAAATATAAAAAAGAAAAGAAAAGGAATAATTAATTTATTTGAACTTATGAATATGCACCAAGTAGAGCAGAAAATATCTACCAGAAAAAAAAGTTGGAAAATAACCAGTTTTAGAACGAGAGAAATTATTTGGACAGCGTTTGTTTGTACGTTTCGCTGAGAATGGCCCTTATACAGTAAGTGAAAGTAAAAAACCGAGGTGAGTGAGAGTCGTGTGTTCCCCGCACAAGATTTTTTCTTTTCTAACTTCTATTAAATGTCCTTAAGTCTATTTTAACAACGAAGGTAAGTGAAAGCTGTGTGTTACCCGCACAAAATATATTTATCTAACCATTTTAGTAATTGGAATTTTATTCTCATGACGATAAATATGAAGGAAATTATTCAAACTCAACAATACACGTTATTTGTAAGAGAGTTACAGAGAAGCTGATGCTTGAAAGGGATAGTTCCAATATTGACTGAGTGTCCTGAGTAGCCAGACTTGAAACAACAGGATAGCTTCAGTTCTTGATATATATAGCTCTTATTGATTTATACTGAAAGGTTTTCTAGTCTTCCACATATCCTTCATCCCCCACTCTCTTCTAGTGCCTTATAAAGATGAAACAATAAACGACAATATTATTGACACAATATTTTTTTTCTTTTAGAAACGGAAGACATAAATTGAAGCTTTATTGCAAAATCAATGGTCACAATTGAGACGTTGGTTTCCAAAAGGACATTTTTTCTAAATTCATATTTTGTCTTAGTGGTATTCTAGTAGTTTAGTTTTATCTAAATCTTTCATCAGAGTTTATTAAAAAAAAAAAAAATTATTTGAAATCGTATTTGAAAAATGCAGTTCATAAAAAAATTAATGCGGGCAACACGCGACTTTCACTTATCTTCGTTGTTAAAATCAATTAAAGAGTTTTCAAATACAGTAAGATATAAAAATTAGTGAAACTACTAAAGAATTAATCAACTTAAAATTATATAGAAACATGTGTTTTATTAAAACATCTATTATATGTATGTTTTATCGGCTTTTTATCACTTTCTATAAACATTTAAAAGCTTGTGTATGAGCTAATAATTTTTTTTAAATCTTTAGCTTTCCAACGGTATATTATACATGTATATCACAGTTCATTACTAAAAAAAAAAAAAAAAATTGCATTAAAAATATATTTTTTTCAGGTTTCTCCTTTGTTTTTTTTTCAAATTCGCTCAACATGCACATTTAGCAGTTATCTATAAATGCTAACAAGATAACATGGTCATTTTTATAGAATCTACAAAATTTAAGGTACTTTAGAGGAAGACAATTTAAAATATCGGCATTTAAGCCCTGTCAGGCCATTTTAATCAGAATAAAATATAAACGATATTAAAGCACGTTAAATTTTACATTGATATAGCGATTTTTATCAAAATCGTTCAAACCGTTTTTGAGAAAATCATAAAAAAAGGTGCAATATGCATAGTATAAAGTGGCTCTTCTGGTTCCCGAATTTAATGAAGTTGTAACATCTCGGTCTTAAAGTAATCTTAAATATGAAATTTCAGTTTCGTAGGGCTTTTCGTTTCCGTCCGGGAGTTACCACACACGGACACACGCACACACACACCTATTTGCGGGACTTGGTTGTTTGGACTCAGGGGACCCTAAAACATGTATTTCCGATGAAAACTAGAATTCAAAAATTTTCACGATCGCAATACTTTCCCTTGCTATATATAGTATGTGAAAGTAATAAAAAGGAACTAAATCAACATTTCGATGCGTTCCAAAATGCACTATATCCCTTAAAAGCAGATATTCTTACTTATATTTTCCTTCTAAAAGTTACTATATTTCCTATTATACAGCAGAGGCACCGAACTCCGTAATATATTACAATTAATTTATTTTTTTCTTCTGTTTGTGATTTTTTAATGGTTCATTTAGCATGTCTTGAATTACCGATTATTACTTTCACCTACCTATATATGAAATATATAGTAGGGGAAAGTATTGCGATCGTGAAAATTTCATAATTCTAGTTTTCAACGGAAAAACACGTTTTAGGGTCCAATGAGTCCAAATAACCAAGTCCCGCAAAATGGTCGGTGTGTGTCCGTGTGTGGTAACTCCCACGAGTAAACGGATAGTACTATGTAACTGAAATTTCATATTTAAGACAACTATACGCCCGAGACGTTACAAAATCAGCTTAACAGAAGAGCAACTTTATCCTATAGATTTGCACCTTTTTACGATTTTCTCAAAAATGGCTCTAACGATTTTGATTAAATTCGCTATATCGATGTGAAATGTAATGGGATTCAACACTATTTAGGTTTCATTCTCATTGAAATAGTCTGACAGTGCTTAAATGCCGATATTTTCTTTCTCTAAAGTACCTCTAATTTTGTAGATTCTATAAAAATAACCATATTATCTTGTTAGCATTGATAAATAACAGCTAAATATGCATGTTGAGCATATTTGAAAAACAACTAAAGGAGAAAACTGAACAAATATTTGTTAATGCAATTTTTTGTTTTTCAACTTAAGAACAGTAATATACATGTATGATATACCGTTGGAAAGCTAAAGAGTTTAGAAAAAATATTATCTCCTACACAATATATATATATGATAGGCAATAGTTGGATCAGTATAGGTAGAAAGGAAAGTGTTAGGATGGGATGGGATATGAGCTGTATAAACTGTGAAAAGAATAGGTCCTAGGATACTGTCTTGAGGAACACCAGCAAACTGACTAAAACGGATGAATAGGAATTATTATGATTTGCTTTAAAAGATCTGTCAGTGAGGTAGGACTTAATGATAAGGAAGTATGTAGGGAAAAGGAAATTGCGGAGTTTGTAAAGCAATCCCGGATGCCAGAATCGACAAACAATACATACATTTAAGCAGTAGTTTTTTTTCATTTTTTTTCTTCATTCGAAATTTAATATTTAGAATTAAAATATCATAATTGTTAAACGTCAGTTTAGGATATCAGGAGGTACAGCAAAAGTTGGGTTTTGAATTCGAATAAAGAAGTAGCATGGCGGATATGGGTAGGTAGAGAACTCAAGAGTGTAGTAGAGCGAATAATAAAGGAACGATTAAAAGTTTTAGTTCTGTGGTTAGGAACGTAAAGGTAGAATGGCGTGGTCTTGTTTCAAGAGAGCGGACTGAGGATTTAAATTGAAGGACAATATGGATACAAGGAGGATAATGGGAGTTAATGGTTTGGTAAAGGTATGATCCTAGGAAATATTTTCTGCGGGTGGGAGGAAAAAGCCACTTTAACCCGCTGTATTAATGGGTAACATGTGACCTAGATGTACTGAATAAATCTTATAGAATAATCTTAATAAAAAGAAATAATCAAGTAAATTGGTCCAGTAATATATAAATGACAGAGGTCTCTAGCTCCTTACTCAATCTCCACTGGCTCTCAAGACTAGTCACCTTGTTGGCATGAAAAGCCTGACATACGGTTTGCTTAGATTGAAGCATAATTTCAACTATCTACTACTACTAAATATACCACAAAATTTAATATACAATATCCCATTTTATTATAGCTATCGCTTAGAAACTTTTTTTAATTCCATCCTCCTAGAACTTCTGAGATAGATTCAAGCGCTATGCTTCATTCAAATCAAAATTTTTAGTCAATTTCTTTAGTTGACAGGCTGCAATAGCAAATTAATGGATTCCTTTCCCAGAGGGTTTAACTTAGAGGATGATATTATTTAAAAGCTTCCCCGAAACCTTTTGATATTTCTGAATGATAAAATTTGCCCACTGCCAAAGACTCCTCCTATTTTTTTTTTCTATTCGGGCTTCCTGGTAGTGAGCATTGGGACTCCCCTAGCTACAATAAAATCCAATTTATTGTTGTTTTTTTTCATTTGACGGTTAAAAATAGCGTCTATGTATTGATATTACGGGATAATTAAAATCACGAGAGCCGTTTCTAAAAAATTGAAAAAAAAAGTGTCAAATACATAGTATATTTGTATTTTTTTTTCTACTCCAAACAATGTTGTTCAGTAATATTGAAACCTGCCTCAATAAGGAAAAGTGCTTTGATACTACATTTACACAATATTTAAAAAAAATCTGGTCATCAACATACGACTTTCACTTACCTCCATTTTTAAAATCAATGGAAGAATTTTCAAATACAGTTAGAGATAATAATACGTGAAATTATTAAGGAATTAATCAAATTGAATTTATATAGAAACGTGTGTTTTATTAAAAAATTTATCATATTATTATCTTAAATAATCAGTTAGTTTTATCTTCTTTTCATCACTCTCCATTAACTTCTAAAAGCTTGTGTATGAGATGATATTTTTTCTAAAATCTTTAGCTTTCCAACGATATATCATACATGTATATTACTGCTCTTATGTTCAAAAACGAAAAATTGCATTAAAAAAATATTTTTTCTGTTTTCTCCGTTAGTTGGGTATCGAATTTATTCAAGTTATACATTTACCTGTTTTTCATCAGCGTTAACAAGATAATCTAGTTATTATTATTAAATCTACAAACTTAAAGGTACTTTAGGGAAAGAAAATTTAAAATATCGGCATTTAAGCCCTGTCAGACCATTTTTATCCAAGTAAAACCTACATGATATTAAAGCCCATTAAATTTTGCATCGATATAGCGAGTTTAATCAAAATCGTCAGAACCGTTTTGGAGAAAATCGAAAAAAGGTGCAAAATGCATGGTATAAAGTGCCTCTTCTGGTAAGTTCATTTTGATGAAAAAAGTGTTGTCACGTCTCGGGCGTATAGTTGTCTTAAATATGAAATTTCAGTTTCATAGGACTTACCGTTTCCGCCCGGGAGTTACCACACACACACACACACACACTTTCTTTAACTATTTATTTTCGTTTATAATGTAGTTTAAAAATTCCTAAATTTATATAAATAACGGAGGTAAGTGAATGTCATGTGTTACACTCATTAGATTGTTTTTGTTTTGTTTTTTTAATAAGAAACCAACATGGCAAATAGATTTTTGGTAAACGAGCTTTACTCAAGCAAGCCTCGTTCATAATAAATAAAAATATTAAATACAAACTAATTAAAAAGGGATAGAGAATGAGGGTTGGATATTTGTGCATTGGCTGCCCTTGTAATTATTTCTTAAATTAGCAAAGTTTAATTAAAGAGACAGGGACCAACGACATCCCACGAAAAGCGTCACTTCGCGAAATCCGGAAAATTTCTCAGCGGTCTTTAGGTAACTTTTAGATTTGCATATTTAATTTCATGCAGTATTCACATTAAAATCACATTATATATATATATAACTAGCGGACCCTGCTACATACGGATGAACAATAACTTGGATGAGGTGTCGTTTATGTTAAAAAAATCTCTGTCTGAACGATTAAGAGTTTATCGCTCTAGGAATTTTAATTTGTTTTAAGGAAAAGTGTAATCAGCAAGAAGATAAGTTTATTTAATAACGCCTATTCATTATTTTATTTAATCAAAGGCACAAATGAAAAAAAATCGACATTATTTGAGTTTATTTGTTTTTTATATTAAAGTGAAGTACAGATAACTAAAAATTTAATTTTTCGATATAATTAAAATGTTGATTCAAAAACAACAGAAATAAGAACGGATCCTTTTTGATTCGGTTTATTACTATTTTATATTTCAAATGAACTATTTAAATTACATTTTAAGAGTTAAATTAAGTTTACATAGGAATCCTATTAAGTTTACAGTGAAACATCCGTTTTCATGAAATAATATTAAATTAAAAAAAATGAATAACAATGTTAGTTAGTAGATATATAGCATTTATGTAATAACTTAGATACGATTTAGTACGTAATATTGTTTTATACAATCTTGTGTACTAAATGGAAGAATATAACTTGCTCGATCCTGTGCATTTAATTACTATAACCTTCCTCTTTACCAATAGCATATGTTCAAAAGTTTATGGGCTTACAACAACTTTATATTAACTTTTTTTTTTTTTTTCATATTTATTGATATCTACAACTGTATTACAAAAAATACATCAATTAAATGTGATGGTAATATAGAATGTCATGAATTGCACGTAGAGATACTACCCAGTGTCAGCACTCTAAAAATATTCTAAACTAGAAGGTCTCCTGACCATCTTTTTTTCAGACGCCTCGGAGGATTGTCAAGGATCGAAGAGGAAGGAAGGATTGAAACTAATGGATTGGAGTGGGAATGTAGTTTGTCATGGAAGGAACGGTACCTGGTTCGGGCTAAGTCAGCAACATATGGAATATTAAGATCGTTATGAATGAGTTTGTTTGTGATAAAATATGGAGCATACAGGATTTTCCGAAGGATTTTGGATTGAGGGGATTGGATACGAGAAGAATTCGATGGTTTAGTAGAGCCCCATAGCTGAATATATTAACTCTTACAATATATTTATTGTTTTGATAACAGTTATGACATACACATATGACTTGTAGGAGTAATTATGGAAATACTTAAAAAAAAATTTTATAATATTATTTATTATTAATAATAATTCTTGTATTATTATTTATTACTAAAAATAATTTTAACATTATATATGATATTCTTATTTATGGTGATAAAAGTATGAAATGAAATCACGCACAGCTTATTAAAATTCTTTAAGAAGAGTAATCAAATGAAATTAACCGATAAGAGTCCTTAGAGGGAGCATGCTGAAAGTTATGAAATATTTAATAGTTAAACCCTTATGCCTGTTGATTCCTACAACATTTAATGTTAAGAAAAAATAAAATAACCTTATTTTCTAAAAACAAGTGACTCACCTGCCCCACGGGATAGTTTAGCGTGACCCACCGGTTGTCACCCTGCCCCACGGAACAGACAAGTATAACCCACCGGTGAGTCACCCCGGCGTAGGGATTGCAATCCGGCTTCATTTTCAATCCGGCCGGATCCGGTCCCGAATTTCATTAATCCGGTCGGATCCGGATATCTTGACAAAATCAGGTTAATTTTCACTTTTCCGTCCAACATGAACTTTTAATGAGTTATTCGAGTATAATTGTACTCATAATAGAAAATTTATAAAATAAAAGTTATGTTAGGATTAGAAGTGGAGCAAAAAATTAAAGTTTAGTAAATAAGGTCACTAGTACAATTTTAATGGCTATTAAAACAGTCGGCTATTGATTACTATTTGCTGAAAATAAATACTATTTGTTTTCTACCACCCTTTTTCCAAAATCAAAATTGATTTTTGATAATATATACTTAAGTTATTATTACTTACATACTATTTGAAAAACAAATATTCTCAGTAGAATAATTATCGTGATATTTATCCCATTCATTAGACATATTAATCAAAATATGATAGTGACTATCAAAAATATAAGACTTGTTTGGGATTGTTAGCGTCTTCAAATAATTTAAAATTATTGTTATCACAATTCCCATCTGAGCTAATTACGCAAGGATAATCATATAAGATTTTATAAAGTAACTTAATAAATTAAATGAGCTATCTCAGAAAGTGAAGTATGGGAAGACGTGAGCAGTAACGTAGCTCAGTCTTCCTAGATTTGAATAGATTTGTAAGCAGTTTTTCATATAATTCAGTACCATAACACTTGAGTGAGTCAGTACGTGAGTGAGCAATTTCTCTAAAAAAAGTTAGAGCTGTTTCAGAAGTTCCTCTACAGCCAACTTATAGCATGCTATATTTCGTGTATATCCAAAATAATAATATATGTTTACTTACATTTTGATGAAGCACCGTCAAAACAAAAACACGTGTATTGTCTCGCGAAAGGGGGACGAATGATGCTGAACTGAAAAAATGGCGAGACGTAATTTGGCGTCGAACGACACCACCACACATGTACACCAAATGTAACGCATTTAAAGTAGTTTTTTCTATTAAACTGCACTATTTTTGGCCAAAAATTTCTATAATCGGATCCGTTTACCGGATCCGGTTGACGGATGATGATGCCGGATCCGCCGGATTACCGGATCCGGTTTTCCGGATTGCAATCCCTACCCCGGCGTGAACTTTTTAATTAACAACGGGGAAGTAAGTGAAAGCGGTGTGTTGTACATACTAGATTTTCTTATTTAAACAAATATTCCTTTATTAATATTAACCTGTGCGACTCTATTTCTGATCGAGAAATTCGATAGATACTAAAGATAGTTGTTACAGTAATATTTTTCTATGAGAACTGATAAGTAATTATATTTTTAGCTATAATTAACACGAATCGAAAGGACTTGTTAGGGAAGGAATTTTAACAAAGCAGAGGTTCGCATGGCTAATGATGGGCTAAGCGATAGGATCTCATTGCTAACTACTGCTATTGCCTAACTGCTCCGTGTTCCTTCGGGGTTATTGCACTCTCCCCATTCTCATCGTTCCATCATAAACATTAAAGTTTTATTTTAGCCAAGAAGGAAAGAGAATTCCTTTTGATAAAGCACAGAGATAAGCGACTAAAATAGTAAGGAATTTCATTATAAAATAAAAATTGAGCCTGTATGTACCATAATTAGCAATCCCTTGTATAACAGGAGTTCTAAAACTTAAACCTAATGCAAGATTGTTTAAAATATGATTAAAAAATAAATTTGAAAGTTCCCGATCTTTTCCTTGGATGGAAAAAAAATTATTAAAAAAAGGTAAACAGTAAAAAAAATGGGTGTCATAAAAATACTTAAAACAAAAAATACTATATCCATTCTAGGAAATTTTACAGGAGACGCGAAAATCACTAATTATTATATTATTAAATCACATAATTTGATTGTTTTCGCATGAAAATCCAGAATTGTTTTTTTTGTATAATAATAACATCATATTAAAGTTATGAAATTAGATGTTTTGGTATAATTTAGAACGAAATTAAATGTGTAATTAGTTCCTTTATAAAATAATTATATTTCTAAATTGCGTTTATAAAGGACTTAGGTGTACATTAGATAAAATCAAATAGAAGATATTGATAAAACTAGATGATGAGAATACAAATATGTAAAAAAATCAATTTCGTAAAAAATGTCCTTTAGTACCTTTTGGAAATCAACGTCTCAATGAGACGTTGATTTCCAAAAGGTACTATATCCATTCTAGGAAATTTTACAGGAAGCACGAAAATCTCTCATTACCATATTATTGAACTAGCTAATTTGGATCTTTTTGCCTTAAAATTTAGAATTATTTTTTTACTATAATAATAACATCATATTAACGTTATGAAATGAATTTATTTAGAATGATTTGGAACGAAAATAAATGCGTAATTAGTACTTTTAGAAAATGACCGCATTGCTAAATCGTGTTTTTTAAGGACTTGAGAATTCATTAGATGACATCAAATAGAATATTTACATAGAACTAAATGATGAGAATACAAATATGTAAACAAATCAATTTCGTAAAAAATGTCCTTTAGTACCTTTTGGAAATCAACGTCTCAATTGTAGATTATAATATGAGCTTCAAATAATGTACTGATACTTTTTTTCCTACGAGCTATCATTTTTGGGAAATAACAATTCAAAAAGTTGTAACAGTTGTAATGGTAATAGCATGCATTAGTACGCCACGTATATATATATATATATATATATATATATATATATATATATATATATATATATATATATATATATATTATATATATAATTGTAATATATGTTAAAATATGTTTCTATCGGTCATTTTAACCAAATTTGTAATTGTAATGTAATTGAAACTATGACAGTTACCAATAATCACGGTTCATTTCAATGTTCAAAGAAAAATTTACTGCTGAAAATATATTAATAAAACAAGCCAATAATGATGCTGATGTATTGATCATTGAAAAAGCAATAGAGCAATTCAATTTGACATGAACAACTATTGTTGTTGAAGATGTAGGCTTACTCGTAATACGTATTCCTCGAACTCCAACTGAAATAACTATTTTCTTCTTAAAACTAGGAAAAGCTCAACTACTTTTTTTTAAAAACTTAAATTGCTTTTATCTTTTCAATCTCTGCTAATATCCATTATTTTGCAATAGTTTCAAATTGGACAGGAACACAACTGACCCATCGAATAGGCACACTGGAGAAACCACATTAAAAAATCTGGTGCGGGCAACACACGACTTTCACTTACCTACATTTTTAAAATCAATGAAAGAATTTACAAATACTGTTATAGATAAAAATTAGTGAAACTATTAAAGAATTAATTAAATTAGATTTCTATAGAAACATGTGTTTTATAAAAAAATCTATTATATTATTATCTGCTACAATCAGTTTGTTTTATCGGCTTTTCATCACTCTTTATTAACGGTATATTTTATATGTATCTTTATACGGTATATTATACATGTATGTTACTGTTCCTATGTTCAAAATATAAAAATTGCACTAAAAAAATATGTTTTCAGTTTTTTTTCCTTTAGTTAGATATCGAATTCGTTCAAGTTATATTATTATGTGTTTTTAATCGGTGGTAACAAGATGATATATTTATTTTAATAAAATCTACAAAATTAAAGGTACTTTACAGGAAAAAGATGTAAAATATCGGCATTTAAGCCCTGTCAGACCATTTTAATCAGAATAAAACCTACATTATATTAAAGCCCATTAAATTTAACATCGATATAGCGAGTTTAATTAAATAACGTCTCGGGCGTATAGTTGTCTTAAATATGAAATTTCAGTTTCATAGGTCACACACAGACTTTTTCTTTCGATTTGGTTATTTGGACTCAGGGGATCCTAAAAGATGTATTTTCGTCGAAAACTGGAATTCGAAAATTTTCACGATCAATACTTTCCCTTACTGTCATATATAGCTAATTGAATGTAAAAATTATGGTTTTGTAGATCTATTTGTATTTAAAGATTTTTATAATTCAAGCAATGTGTGGACGAATATATTGATTTTATATATTACTTTCACTGACTATATATAGTAAGGGAAAGTATTGCGTTCGTGAAAATTTACGAATGCCATTTTTCAACGGAAATACACATTTTAGGGTCTTGTACACATTGTATATTATCTTGTTACCACTGATAAAAAACAGGTAAATATATAAATTGAATGAATTCGATACCTAACTAAAGGAGAAAACAGAAAAAATATTTTTTAATGCAATTTTTCGTTTTGAACATTAGAACAGTAATACACATGTATGATATACCGTTGTAAAGCTAAAGATTTTAGAAAAAACATTATCTCATACACAAGCTTTTAAAAGTTAATAGAGAGTGATAAAAAAATTGTGTGTGTCTGTGTGTGCGTGTGTGGGTCCGTGTGTGATAACTTCCGGGCGGAAACAGTAAGTCCTATGAAACTGAAATTTCATATTTCAAAACCTTTTTCATCAAAATGAGTTTACAAGAAGAGCTACCTTATACCATGCATTTTGCACCTTTTTTCGATTTTCTCGAAAACGGTTCCGACGATTTTGAATAAACTCGCTATATCTATGTACAATTTAATAGGCTATATCATCAAGTAGTTTTCGTTCTGATTAAAATGGTCTGACAGGGCTTTAAATCCGATATTCTAAAGTACTTTTAATTTTGTAGATTCTATAAAAATAACCATATTATCTTGTTAGCATTGATACATAACAGCTAAAAATGTAAGTTGTGCGAATTTAAAAAAAAAGAAAAGGAGAAAACTGAAAAAAATATTTTTTTTAATGCAATTTATGATCAAATGTATACCATTTTTAAAAAAATAAACAAAATCACTGTTATACCACTGTAAGAGAGACGCTGTGTTTTGCTCATGATGTTTCCCTCATTCCTTATTAATAACTAAAGAGAACCCCCTAAAGTCCGAATCCCCTTCTCTCTTTGCTTTTTACCAATTCTTTATTCATTGTAGCGGTGCTTTCTTCGATTCTTTTCTATGAGCTTTTTCTCTTTAGTCGCATTGAATTTCTCCTTTCCGTTGAATTTCTGAAAGCTTTTTAAAACATGAATGTTACATATATGCTCTAATATGAAGAGGATGATATTCAATAAATGACTAAACCCTTAGTTTAATAAAAAAAAAAAAAAAAACATTGTGAGAATGGATGGTAATTATTCAGAAGGATATTAGTCCGGGTGACGGATGAGAAAGGGAAATAAAAAAATATTCTAAACTATTTATTTTAATGCCAACGTTTCGACCCAGATTATAGGTCATCGTCAGGACTACATAAATACAAAAATTAAAATACGAAACGGGTATAATAGCAATATATATGAGAAATGACAATAAAGAATGAACATAGAAAAAAGGAATATTGCAAATTTGACTTTTTTGTTATGGATCCAAATAGTACGTTGAGAGCGTGCAATTTATTATACATTATTATTATTATTATTATTTCTAAATAACAATATTAGAATTAATATTTTTTCTAATGTTTATTTTCATTATTATTATTATTTTTTTTTTTAATGAGGGGATTTAAATGTAAATAAAAAATACTTGTGTAGAGAAGCTTATTTATTAGCTATCGTAAAGCCACAGATATAACGTTATGAAATTAGCAGATCATTAATTATTAATTAATTGATGATTATGATATTAATCAGCCTAAATATTGGATCGTGTCACAGAAATGTCCATTTTCAAGGTAAAGGATTTTTTTCTACACATTTTTCCCAACGTGACACCAACTTTCTTATCCCCGAACTGAAAAACTCTGAGCTTTGAAGTGAAACAAAATCTGAAAACGCACTTTTCGCTTGATCATCATTTTCAAAAAGTTTTCCTTTGACGAAGTTGTCAAGATTCCTGGACAGGTGGTAATCTGTTGGAGATAAGTCGGGGAATAAAATTTAAATAAAAAATACTTGTGTAGAGCTGATTATTTATTAGTTATCGTAAAGCCACAGTTTTGATGGAAAAAGATATGTTAAAACAAATGTTTAGCTTTCAGGGGAAAAAACACTGGGTGTATAAAAAGCAATTGTACTGCAACATAATTTTGGGGAATGCATTGTAAAAATATGTTGAGCAACATTACTATCAGTTTTTATACTTGGTTAGTTTTTTAAGTTGTAGAAAACATTTTAAGTCTTAAGACTTATTCAAAAATTTTCAGGTATCATTGAATGGACAGAACTAAGAGGAACGAATATCACAAATAACGTAGGTTGAAAAATACTTTAATAAATTCCTTTAAAGAATGAAATAAAAACTGTTTATATAGCTGAATATAGGCGATTAAGTGATATCATTAGCAATAAATAATTCAAAGGAAAATAGCATATCGCTATTGCTAATTTCATAACGCAATATCTCTGCTAATTCTGAACCCATTTCAATGATTTTTTTTGTCTTTAATTTTGTAGAAAATTGATTTCTCTATGAAATAGCACTAAGAGCAAAATTTTTATATTTATTTATTTATTAATTAGGAAAAATGGATTTTTTATTCGTTATTCGGGTTCTACTCAACATGCCCGTACGTAAGCCCCTAAAATTTAAGAAGGGTAATATTTTTTTATTTTATTTTATGTCTTTGTCAATTACAAAGGTTCATAATTGAAGATAATAAGCTAAAAGAATTTATACTAGACTGAGTTCCTCTTACCTTTCTATTTCTTTTGATTCTCTTTGAAATAAAATTTCCTGATTCCAGAACACCTTACATTTTGTCTGTATAACCAATAAGAACCAAATTGTCAGGAAATAACATCTCTTATAAGTTGTGGATTGCCTATTTATAATTTTTTTTTTCATATCAATATATTCCAATCGACGGAAGATCTAGCATAATACTAAAGGTAGATATTTGGGCTGATAGATTTCTTCCAAAAACTTTTTTATTAAATCACACATTCAACGTTTCGGGATACACTCCCATCTTTACTCTCATCAACAGGACTCTGGTTTATACTATTTGAAATTCATTTGTTCCTTCCAACATTGTCACTTTACTTTCCATCATATAATTTTGCATTAATCTATCAAGTTGTTCTCTAAAATTATTATTAAACTGTTTCATAAGGTTATATTACCCATATATAAATTCATTATATCAATAGATTCCAATCAACGGAAGATCTAGTATAATATTAAATGTAGATATTTGGGCTGGTTAATTTCTACCAAAATTTATTTTTTTATGAGACTCAAAATAGTATAAACCAGAGTCCTGATGATGGTAGTAGATTCCGAAACGTTGAATGTGTGATTTAATAAAAAATTAAGGTTTTGGAAGAAATTAGTCAGCCCAAATATCTACCTTTAATATTATGCTAGATCTTTCGTATATTGAAATATATTGATAAAAAAAAAAAAAAAAAAAAAATCTGGTGCGAGCAACACACGACTTTCACTTACCTCCATTTATAAAATCAATGAAAGAATTTACAAATACAGTTAGAGATAAAAATACGTGAACCTAGTAAAGAATTAATTAAATTGAATTTCTATAGAAACGTGTGTTTTATTAAAAAATCTATTATATTATTACCTAAAACAATCATTTAGTTATATTGGCTTTTTATCACTCTCTATTAACTTTTAAAAGCTTGTGTATGAGATAATATTTTTATTAAAAAACCTTTAGCTTTCCAACGGTATATCATACATGTAGATTACTATTCTCATGTTCAAAAACGAAAAATTGCATTAAAAAAATATTTTTTCTGTTTTATCCTTTAGTTGGGTATCGAATTCATTCGCTTTATATATTTACCTGTTTTTCATCAGTGGTAAGAAGATAATATATTTATTTTTTTAGAATCGAGAAAATTAAAGGTACTTTAGAGTAAGAAAATTTAAAATATCGGAATTTTAGCTCTGTCAGATTATTTTAATCAGAATATAACCTACATCATATTAAAGTCCATTAAATTTTACATCGATATAGCGAGTTTAATCAAAATCGTCAGAAACGTTTTCGATAAAATCGAAAAAAGGTGCAAAATAATGGTATAAAGTGACTCTTCTGGTAAGCTCATTTTGATGAAAAGATTTTGTTACGTCTCGGGCGTATATTTGTCTTAAATGTGAAATTTCAGTTTCATAGGACTTACCGTTTCCGCCCGGAAGTTACCACACACAGACTTTTTTACGGGGTTGGTTATTTGGACTCAGGGGGCCCTAAAATGTGTGTTTCCGTTGAAAACTGGAATTCGAAAATTTTCACGATCGCAATACTTTCCCTTGCTATATATAGTAAGTGGAAGTAAAAAAATCTATAAATTGTCAAGCCACAACTTATAAGAGATTTGATTCCCTGATAACTCGGTTATTATTGGTTATAAAGAAAAAATGAAAGGTATTGTGGAATCAGGAAATTTTATATGAATGAGATTCGAAAGGAAAGGAAATGAAATAGTAACGAAGTCTAGTATAAATGATTTTGATTTATTATTTTTACTTAATATATTTATAAAACTTTGTAATCGATAAAAAAAAAAAAAAAATACCCTCCTCCCCTACAAATTTGAGTGTGTAGAACCCGAATAACGAATAAAAAAATTCTTTGCTCCCAGTTAAAAAAAAAAAAAAAAAAACTAAAATACTAAATACGAAATCTTTGTTCTGAGTGATATTTCATAGAAAAATAGATTTTCTACAAAAAAAAAAAAAAAAAAAAAAATCATTGAAATGGGATCAGAATTAGCAGAGATATAACGTTATGAAATTAGCAGTGGCGATATGATATTTTCCTTTGAATTATTCATTGCTTATGATATTAATCAGACCAAATATCTACCTTAAATAAATATATATATATATATATATATATATATATATATATATATATATAGCATTTCCAAGTCAAATTCAACCTTTTCCAAGTCAAATTCAACCTTTTCCAAGTCAAATTCAACCTTTTCCAAGTCAAATTCAACCTTTTCCAAGTCAAACTCAACCTTTTCCAAGTCAAATTCAACCTTTTCCATTTCAAATTCAACCTTTTTCGATTTCAATAAAATAATAAAAATCAAATTAACATGATTTTATGTTTTAATGGTTATTTTAATTACACCTTGTGTTTTTAACCCTTGTGGCTTGTTAAATGTTCCCAGGGGCCTTTCTACATATAAGTAGTCACGAATATAATAATAAGTATAACTGATACTTTAATTTTAAGACATTTGCGATACAAGGTCTGGTAGTCGGATTAGCGGGATTCGTTTTATTTTAGTTTTATAATCGCGGGCGAAAATATTATCAATAGAGGTTTATTTTAACTTTTTCGTATTTATTGGATAGTAGGCTCAGCAGATGCGTCCCAAAGGTTCGTTACCGATTATACTATTAATTTTAATCGCGCTCGCTAAAATATGGGTTTATTATAACTTTTTCGTATTTATTGGATACAAGGCTCAGTAGCTGCGTTCCCAAAGGTTCGTTACCGACTACACTATTAATTTTAATCGCGCTCGCTCAAATATGGGTTTATTATAACTTTTTCGTATTTATTGGATACAAGGCTCAGTAGCTGCGTTCCCAAAGGTTCGTTACCGACTACACTATTAATTTTAATCGCGCTCACTCAAATATGGGTTTATTATAACTTTTTCGTATTTATTGGATACAAGACTCAGTAGCTGCGTTCCCAAAGGTTCGTTACCGACTACACTATTAATTTTAATCGCGCTCGCTCAAAAATGGGTTTATTATAACTTTTTCGTATTTATTGGATACAAGGCTCAGTAGCTGCGTTCCCAAAGGTTCGTTACCGATTATACTATTAATTTTAATCGCGCTCGCTAAAATATGGGTTTATTATAACTTTTTCGTATTTATTGGATACAAGGCTCAGTAGCTGCGTTCCCAAAGGTTCGTTACCGACTACACTATTAATTTTAATCGCGCTCGCTCAAATATGGGTTTATTAGGACTTTTTCGTATTTATTGGATACAAGGCTCAGTAGCTGCGTTCCCAAAGGTTCGTTACCGATTACACTATTAATTTTAATCGCGCTCGCTCAAATATGGTTTTATTATGACTTTTTCGTATTTATTGGATAAACGGCTCAGTAGCTGCGTTCCCAAAGGTTCGTTACCGATTACACTATTAATTTTAATCGCGCTCGCTCAAATATGGTTTTATTTATGACTTTTTCGTATTTATTGGATACAAGGCTCAGTAGCTGCGTTCCCAAAGGTTCGTTACCGACTACACTATTAATTTTAATCGCGCTCGCTCAAATATGGGTTTATTATAACTTTTTCGTATTTATTGGATACAAGGCTCAGTAGCTGCGTTCCCAAAGGTTCGTTACCGACTACACTATTAATTTTAATCGCGCTCGCTCAAATATGGGTTTATTATAACTTTTTCGTATTTATTGGATACAAGACTCAGTAGCTGCGTTCCCAAAGGTTCGTTACCGATTACACTATTAATTTTAATCGCGCTCGCTCAAATATGGTTTTATTATGACTTTTTCGTATTTATTGGATAAACGGCTCAGTAGCTGCGTTCCCAAAGGTTCGTTACCGATTACACTATTAATTTTAATCGTGCTCGCTCAAATATGGTTTTATTATGACTTTTTCGTATTTATTGGATACAAGGCTCAGTAGCTGCGTTCCCAAAGGTTCGTTACCGACTACACTATTAATTTTAATCGCGCTCGCTCAAATATGGGTTTATTATAACTTTTTCGTATTTATTGGATACAAGGCTCAGTAGCTGCGTTCCCAAAGGTTCGTTACCGACTACACTATTAATTTTAATCGCGCTTGCTCAAATATGGGTTTATTATTACTTTTTCGTATTTATTGGATACTAGGCACAGTAGCTGCGTTACGGGGGGTTCTTTCCCGACCAGTCTATAAATTATTCGTGCGCTCACTCAAATATGGGTTTATTATAACTTTTTCGTATTTATTGGATACTAGGCTCAGTTGCTGCGTTAAGTGGGGTTCTTTCCCGACCAGTCTATTAATTATTCGTGCGCTCACTCAAATATGGGTTTATTATAACTTTTTCGTATTTATTGGATACTAGGCTCAGTTGCTGCGTTACGTGGGGTTCTTTCCCGACCAGTCTATTAATTATTCGTGCGCTCACTCAAATATGGGTTTATTATTACTTTTTCGTATTTATTGGATACTAGGCACAGTAGCTGCGTTACGGGGGGTTCTTTCCCGACCAGTCTATAAATTATTCGTGCGCTCACTCAAATATGGGTTTTATTATAACTTTTTCGTATTTATTGGATACTAGGCTCAGTTGCTGCGTTAAGTGGGGTTCTTTCCCGACCAGTCTATTAATTATTCGTGCGCTCACTCAAATATGGGTTTATTATAACTTTTTCGTATTTATTGGATACTAGGCTCAGTTGCTGCGTTACGTGGGGTTCTTTCCCGACCAGTCTATTAATTATTCGTGCGCTCACTCAAATATGGGTTTATTATAACTTTTTCGTATTTATTGGATACTAGGCTCAGTAGCTGCCTTTCCCAAGGTTCGTTACCGATTACACTATTAATTGTTATCGCGCTCGCTCAATTATGGGTTTATTATAAATTCGTCTTTCTTTTCTATGCTAATTTCTGTATTTGTGTTTCGGGAGTTTTGTTAGTGAATGTGTTAATGTATTTTTAGTCAGTTGGTCTAATTTATGTTTATTTCATGTTTTTTGTAACTTTTTATGTATTGGGTTACCGCTTATCCTTTTTTTCAGGATAGTAAGTTATCTTTTTGGTTAATATTTTGGAGTTTGATAATAATCAGCTAAACAGAACGATTTTATAAGTACATTTTTATTTGATAAACCTCTACTTGAGATAGCGCAATTAAAATTAATAGTATAATCTGTAACGAGTCCTTGGTTACGCAGCGACTGAGCCTAGTATGCAGTAAATACGAACAAGTTAAAATAAACCTCTTCTTGAGCGAGAGCACTTAAAATAAATTGAAAAATTGGGATAGCAACCCCCGCAACGCATCAACTGAGCCTAATAGTGAATAAATACGAAAAAGTTATAATAAACCCATATTTGATCGAGCGTACGAATAATTAATAGAATGGTCGGGAAAGAACCCCCCGTAACGCAGCAACTGAGCCTAGTACCCAATAAATACGAAAAAGTTATAATAAACCCATATTTGAGTGAGCGCACGAATAATTAATAGAGTGGTCGGGAAAGAACCCCCCGTAACGCAGCTACTGTGCCTAGTATCCAATAAATACGAAAAAGTAATAATAAACCCATATTTGAGCGAGCGCGATTAAAATTTAATAGTGTAATCGGTAACGAACCTTTGGGAACGCAGCTACTGAGCCGTTTATCCAATAAATACGAAAAAGTCCTAATAAAACCATATTTGAGCGAGCGCGATTAAAATTAATAGTGTAGTCGGTAACGAACCTTTGGGAACGCAGCTACTGAGCCTTGTATCCAATAAATACGAAAAAGTTATAATAAACCCATATTTTAGCGAGCGCGATTAAAATTAATAGTATAATCGGTTACGAACCTTTGGGACGCATCTGCTGAGCCTACTATCCAATAAATACGAAAAAGTAAAAATAAACCTCTATTGATAATATTTTCGCCCGCGATTATAAAACTAAAATAAAACGAATCCCGCTAATCCGACTACCAGACCTTGTATCGCAAATGTCTTAAAATTAAAGTATCGGTTATACTTATTATTATATTCGTGACTACTTATATGTAGAAAGGCCCCTGGGAACATTTAACAAGCCACAAGGGTTAAAAACACGAGGTGTAATTAAAATAACCATTAAAACATAAAATCATGTTAATTTGATTTTTATTATTTTATTGAAATCGAAAAAGGTTGAATTTGAAATGGAAAAGGTTGAATTTGACTTGGAAAAGGTTGAATTTGACTTGGAAAAGGTTGAATTTGACTTGGAAATGCTATATATATATATATATATATATATATATATATATATATATATATATATATATATATATTTATTTAAGGTAGATATTTGGTCTGATTAATATCATAAGCAATGAATAATTCAAAGGAAAATATCATATCGCCACTGCGAATATATATGAAATTATAACGTTATATCTCTGCTAATTCTGATCCCATTTCAATGATTTTTTTTTTTTTTTTTTTGTAGAAAATCTATTTTTCTATGAAATATCACTCAGAACAAAGATTTCGTATTTAGTATTTTAGTTTTTTTTTTTTTTTTTTAACTGGGAGCAAAGAATTTTTTTATTCGTTATTCGTTATATATAATATATATATATTTTATATATTTTTTTTTTTTTTTTTTTTTTTTTTTTTTATTCTATTTCCTCATTGGGTTGTCTTGATCTAGAAAATCGATTTTTCTCTATATTTATCGATAATAAACCAAAAGTATTACTTAACATAGATTTCATATTTTATAGTGTGTATGCTTGGGGTGTATTGATTAATCAAAAATGCTTTTAAATGAGATGTAAGAATTATAACTATACAAATAAATGTTCTTAATTGGCAGTTGGGTTTGTTCTAGGGTTGAGACTAGAATTAAAAGTTAATCAAAGTGAATTGTAATCATCACATAGTTAATTTATAACAACATTGCTTTTAATGGCGCGGCGCTGTTTGTCAAAATAAGCATTACTAATGGAATACTCGAGGCATGAAGTGGTAGTGAGCCGATACCCTCGCTTTCATTGCGCCATTATTCAAAATAATGTTGTATCTCATTTATTCTGTATTAATAATTTAAACCAGCCTAATGGAACGGATTAGAAGTTGACCCATTGAAACGGTTACCGGCATGTGAAGGTGAGTTCATACCATCATAGTATTGTTAATCAATGTAGGCTATGCGGAGTTTCTCTTATTTTGTCTTCCACTTACATATGTATGAAATATATAATATGGGAAAGTATTGCGATCGTGAAAACTTTTGAATTCTTGTTTTCACAGGAAATAAACGTTTTGGGGTCTCCTGAGTCTAAATAACCAAGTCCCACAAAAAGGTCTCTGTGTGTGGTAACTCCCGGGCGAAAACTAAAAGTGCTATGAAACTGAAACGTCATATTTAAGACAACTATACGCCCAAGACGTTACAAAACCTTTTACATCAAAATCAGCTTTACAGAAAAGCCACTTTATGCCATGCATTTTGCTACTTTTTACGATTTTCTCGAAAACGTCTGTAACGATTTTGATTACACTCTCTATATCGATGTAAAATTTAATGTAATTTAACATCATGTAGGTTTCATTATGATTGAAATAGTCTGACAGGGCTTAAATGCCAAATTTTCGGACTTTCTTTCTCTAAAGTACCTTTAATTTAGTAGATTATATTAAAATAACCATAATATCTTGTTAGAATTGATTAATAACAGCTAAATATGCAAGTTAAGTGAATTTAAAAAAAATAAAACAAAAGGAGAAATCTGAAAAAATATTTTTTTTAATGAATTTTTTAACATAAGAACAGTAATATACATGTATGATATACCGTTGGAAAGCTAGTCCCGCAAAAAGGTCTGTCTGTGTGTGTGTGTGGTAACTCCCGGGCGGAAACGGAAAGTCCTATGAAACTGAAATTTCATATTTAAGACATCTATACGCCCGAGACGTGACAAAACTTTTTTCATCAAAAAGCTTACCAGAAGAGGCACTTTATACCATGCATTTTGCACATTTTTTCGATTTTCTCGAAAACGGTTCCGACGATTTTGTTTAAACTCGCTATGTCGATGTAAAATTTAATGGGCTTTAATATCATGTAGGTTTTATTAGGGTAAAAATGGTATGACAGGGCTTAAATGCCGATATTTTGAATTTTCTTCTCCTAAAGTACCTTTAATTTTGTAGATTTAATAATAATAACTAGATTATCTTGTTAACGCTGATGAAAAACAGGTAAATATATAAATTGAATAAATTCGACACCCAACTAAAGGAGAAATCTGAAAAAATATTTTTTTTAATGAATTTTTTAACATAAGAACAGTAATATACATGTATGATATACCGTTGGAAAGCTAAAGACTTGAGAAAAAATATTATCTCATACACAACCTTTCAAAATTAATAGAGAGGGATGAAAATCTAATAAAACTAAGTGATTATTTTAGATAATGATATAAACGATTTTTTAATAAAACACAAGTTTCACTCATTAGCAAATTCTTTAATCAATTTTAAAAAGGGAGGTAAGTGAAAGTCGTGTGTTGCCCAGACCGGATTTTTTTTTTGCTTTTTTTATTGAGGTTAGAGGAAAAATCATTCATAGACGATGTGTGACTATACAAGCCCACAACAGTGTGAGATTCCTACTCACTAAAAAACCACCTCCCTATTCGCCTTCACCACCCCACGGAACTGCCGTCAGGCATTACTTCGCGGGGGGCAGTATGGCTATGTGCCTACTTCAGTAATGGACATCTTTATATAATATATCTATCTTATTAGTCTTACCTGGTCACTTCTTTCGCGCTCTTGAGATCTGAGCTTCTTTCCGACTTGCGTCCCATATTTTATCACACCATTCCAGTTCTCCTCTTCAGTCATTATTAACCTTTAACTGGTGAGCTGGGGGTCTACAGGACCCAAGGAACTCTTTAAAGTTTGTTGAATTCCATTGTCCGGATCCGATCGGCTTAATCGGAATAATCGGTAAGCCTATTATTATTATTATTATTATTACAGTTGTAAATATCAATAAAATTATTTAAAAAGTATGTCTCTTTAGAATTTTTCATAATGTATGGTTTTACTTTTTCAGATTTTATTTAAAATATTTTACTTCCGTAAAAAATAATATGGTCATCGGCCAGTTTTGTAGTCTCAACTTTGAGCCTTAGAAGGCTGTAATGCCAGCCACTACATACCAGTGACTCCTTAACGTAACTATTATAAATGAAATATCAATTAAAATAGCGTGAGGTTTGTAAAATAAAATAATAGTAACCATACTATCGCTGTAACTTGATCTTTTTGTAGCGGTGTGCACACTCCGCAGACATAAATTGTATTAGCCACTTGCTCACATAATTTATACATTTCATATTTATGGTAGTAACTATTTTTGATATTTTCACTAAATTTATTTATATATAATTTTTAAAAGTTGTACCAGGTGGCTAACCAAAAATTTATTAACATTCTTGTAAATAAAACATCTGTTAATATTGTTGATAAAAAAGTTGTATTAAAATAAAAATGTGCTTTTTTTTTGGTTAGAAAACTTTCTATTACTGAATAATATTTGAATTCAACGAAACTAGTTAATCTTTCAATTACCACTGATGGTACGCCGCTCATGATCCTAAAATTTAGCATGGTAATCAAATAGCATGTTACATAAGACCCTGAGTGCCCCTAATATTCCCTCGTCTCCTTCCTAACCAGACTGTTTCCACACACCCTTTTCCTCTACAGTATTTGAACTTCAATTCAAATCTCCTATTTACACGAGAAGCACTATTCCACTTGACACAGAACTGCTGCATAAGTTGAATTCGTCTTATTCAGCTTCTCAATTTTGCGGAACCTTCTTCTTCATACATTATTGTAACCAAGCATACATAAATCACTTGGAAACAATGTAGTTTGCAGTTCCGTAAATAGATAAATAAATTAAAAAAATCTGTAGCACAACACAAGACTTTCACAAATTTAGATGAATTTAGATTTTTAAAAAGGCTAGAGATAAAGAATTTTAAGGAATACATTAGATTAATTTCGAAGACATGTTTTTAAAAATAATCTTTATAATATTATTAACTAAACAGTTATTTGTCACATTCATTTTCCTTAACTTTTAAATTTGTAGAATATTATGGGGCAAACAACTTTCACTCTCGTTGTAAACAATAAAGAGTTTTCAAATCAGTAAAGACAAAAATAACTGTGCGGGCAACACAAGACTTTCACTTACCTCCGTTTTAGAATAATTATAGAATTTTCAAAAAGTTAGAGATAAACGAGAATAACCATTAAGGAATTAATTAATGGAATTTTATAGAAACATGTGTTTTATTAAAAAATCTATTAAATTATTATTAAAATAATCACTAGTTTCTTCGCTTTTCATCCTCCTCTACTAACTTTGAAAATGCTTGTGTATGAGATAATATTTATTCTAAAATTCTCAGCTTTCCAAGGGTATTCTACATGTAATTACTGTTCTTAATGTTCAAAAACAAAAATAACTCGCAAATAAATAGATTTTTCAGTTTTCTCCTTTGTTGATATGAATTCATTAATTTATATTAATGTTTTTCAATCAGTGGTAAAAGATAAATTGTATTGTATAAATCGAAAAAATTAAAGGTACTTTAGAGAAGAAAATTTTAAAAAACTGCATTTAAGTCTTCAACATTTTGATCGAATGAAAACTGTATATACTAAAGCCCATAAATTTTACATCGATTATAGCGAGTTTATCGAATCTTCGAACGTTTTGAGTAATCGAGAAAAGGTGCAATGTTGTATAAAGTGATCTTCTAGGTAATCTGAGTTGATAAAAACGATTTTGTAACGTCAGTACGTATGTATCTTGAATTATTGATAATATTCAGATCATTCAAGTAAGGGACATTAAAAGACTGTGTTTCCAAACCAATACATGATTACCAACATAAAACATTTACGACCAACCGATGACAACTATACACAAGTCACAATTTATATTCTTCACTTACACAAAACACATACACACACACCTTTATATCTTATTGGGACTTGGTTATTTGGACTCAGGGAACCCTAAAATGTATATTTCCATGGAATTCGAAAAATTTCACGATCGCAATACTTTCCCTTACTATATATAGTAAGTAAAATTAGTGAAACCATTAAAGAATTAATTTAATTAAATTTCTGTAGAAACATTTGTTTTATTAAAAAATCTATTATATTATTATCTAAAATAATCAGTTAGTTTTATCGGCTATTTATCACTCCTCATTAACTTTTATAAGCTTGTGTATGAGATAATATTTTTTCTAAAATCACTTTAGCTTTCAATCGGTATATTATACATCTATATATCTGTTCTTATGTTCAAAAACAAAGAAATACATTTAAAAAAATATTTTTGCAGTTTGCTCCTTTAGTTAGAGATGGAATTCGTTCAACTTATGTATATTCATGTTTTTTATCTTTGATAACAAGATTATAATGTTGTTTTTTTTTAGTATCTACAAAATTAGATGTACTTTAGCGGAAGAAATTTTAAAATTTCGGCCTTTAAAGCCTGTCAGACTATTTCAATCAGGAAAAATGCTATATCATAATAAATCCCATCAATTTTTACATCGATATATAGAGTTTGATCAAAATCGTTAGAGCCGTTTTAGAGAAAATTGTAAAAAGATGAAAAATGCACAGTATAAGGAGTTTCTTCTGGTAAGCTGGTATTAATGAAAACGTTTCTGTAATATCTCGGGTGTATATTTGTCTTAAATATGAAATTTCAGTTTCATAGGAATTTTCTTTTTCGCCCGGGAGTTACCCGTATTATATCGGAAAATGAAAAGATCAATTACATTAGGTTTCAATAGAAACATGTGTTGTATTAAATAATAAAGGGAAGGTATGTGAGGAGTTTGATCGCGATACATTTCTAGATTATTACGCCCGATTAATAATATATTATTACTTCAGCAATCAGTTTTATCCGATTTTTATTACTCTCTATTACCTAATGCAACTTTGTGTATAAGATAATATATTTTATAATCCTATTGCTTTCTAACGGTATATTATACATCTATATTATAATTCTTTTGTTCAAAAAATTAAATTTCAGAATTCTCCTTAAGTTGGATATCAAATTCGCTCAACTTATATATTTATAAGTTTATATCAATGCTAACAAGATGTTATCATCAATTCTTCCGAATCTAAAAAAATGAAGTTACTTCTTAGAAAAAAAGTGCAAAAATTAGGCATTTTAGCCCTAACAGACTATTTCAATCAGTAGGAAATCAATATGATATTAAAGCCAATTCAATGTTACATAGATATACTAACTCTAATAAAAATGGTTATAGCCTTTTTTAAGAAAATCTAAAAAAAAGTGTTAAATTCAAAAAATAAAGTGGCTGTTCTGGTAGGCCGAATTTGATAAAAAATGTTAATCTAACTTCTGAAGGACAAAACTGTCTTAAATTTCAGATTCGTACGACTTTTCGTTTTCATGACTTATAACTTACCACACACATTGGGATCACTTGTAGCTAGGTGGCTAGTACAACAATCACCTGTACCAAGGGTCACGGGTTCAAACCGTCAAGTGGTCCTAGGATTTTTTAATGTGAGTAAAAAATCCTTAGTTATGTCGTCCTTGGGAGGAGACGTTAAAAGGTGGCCCCGAGCCTGTGCGATGTCAGTTACTCGTTAAAGATACCTATCCTAATTAAACCTGGATAGGCAAAACTTAGGACTCCCGCTGTAGCATCGTCCGATTAGTCACAGCAGCATAAAGAGACGTTAAATAAATATACAAAATAAACTAGTTACAGTAAGCATCTTCGAACGTTCTTTTCATAACATATGAACGTTCTTTTCTATCCCGCTCCACCAGTTTTTGGAATTCTCTCCTAACAAACATCCGTCGAGCAACCTTTTTTTCTTCACTTTCAAATATCTTTTGCTCCAATATTTTCTCACTTCCCATAATGACGCAAGCTGACAATAATAGTTTTACTGTAGCATCGTCCGATTAGCCATAGTAGCATCAAGTGACGATAAATAAATGAATAAAAACTTACCACATACGTGAATCTCGAGGAGAAAATTTTGATTCAGAGCATATAATTTGGTTTCCGATTCTCTTACTATTGTTGCCAACGGGCAATACGAGGCCTGAGCCATGGACTGTATATACCATTGCTGCTGTATATACACACAATGTTTTTTGTATTTATTTTGTAAATAAAGTTGGAGGATAAGAAAAAAAAAAAAAAAAAAAAAAAAACTTACTATTGCAACGCTTCCCGATAAAGCAAAATAAACTAATATCAAATGATTATATTAGACGATTTAAAAAAAAAGTAAATCAAAGATTAAGAAATCCACTAACTAAAAGTCATTTTTTACTATTTTCGATATTCAAATTTTTCCTCTTGTCTTTGTCAAGCCTCAAGTGTGCGGTCTATTCTTTGTTAAAAAGAGGAAACTCATTATAAAAAGAATTATAACTGCATTGACTAAATTTTCTCATGGTTCATTGGATACTTTGGACTCCAGATACTTTTTATAAAGATTTAATCACCTCAAAGTTAGTCGGTAAAATGGATAAATAAAGGATGGTTAGCTCTAAAAATAGTTCTTTTTATTTTCTACATCAACGTGTAGAAAAAATCACACGTGTGGAAATATCATAATCAGTCAAGCTATCAAAAGTGAATTTACCCGTTTCAAAATTCAAATAATTTCTTTCATCTTCGTTGGAACGTTTTGTCTTTTCATATGGTAAATAAAATAACGACATTTTACACGTGTGTTGTATAATTATATCGCATGTGAACTCCTGCAAAGGGCAATCTAAATTAATTGAATTTTCCTTCAGTGGAAAACTTCATGGCGTTATATTTGAATTCAAGTCCAGCTCTTCAAGAATTGATCAACTGAATTGTGTCATTATATGATTTAAAAAATCTGATGCACGCATCATACAATATTTACTTACATAAAAGTGTGAAATATATTTTAGAACTTTTAAATAAAGATGACAAAAATTAACAAGAATCGTATTAAGTCAAGATGAAAATATTAATTGAAAAATAATATAAGAATACCAAATACAACACAATACATCATTCAAGTGTATGTGCTTTCCTATGTCTAATATCTCCTTTACCATTTAGTTTTAAAACATGCTGACAAACTTTCTTTATTTGTCTATTTTGATTCATTATCAATATCTTTTAGATTTCATTCCATTATATTAGTATAAACAATAAAAGTCAATTATTCAATATTAAAAATCTGGTGCGGGAAACACGCTACTTTCACTTATCTCCTTATTGGAGAAGGGAGTGTTAATGAACGGACCATTCGCTGTTGGTTTGCTAAGTTTTCAGCTGGGGATACCGACTTGGAAAACTTACTTCGAGGAAGACCTCCGTCCGTAATAGACAACGATGTCCTCAAACATACAGTAGAAGGAAACCCCTACCAAACAGTTAAAGGACTCTCAGCACAACTAAATGCAAGTGCATCTACCGTTTCCAGACATTTAAAGTGTATTGGGAAAGTAAAAAAGCTCGATACATGGGTACCTCATGATCTCACTAAGCGGCATGTTTCAAAACATACCGTACAAAAATTGACGGAACTGGTTTACGAAGTTCTTCCGCACTCACCATATTCTCCCGACTTGTCTCCATCAGATTTACACCTGTTCAGGAATTTTGACAACTTCGTCAAAGGAAAACATTTTGAAAAAACTGTTAATTATCAATGCTAACAAAATGGTATAGTCATTTTCATATAATATTCAAAATTAAAGATGCTTTAGAGAAAGAAAATTTTACATATAGGCCCTACATATTTAAGCTCTGTCAGACTATTTCAATCGGAATGAAACCTAATTTATATTAAACTCCATTAAATTTTACATCATATATATAGAATTTAATCAAAATCGTTAGAGCCGTTTTAGAGAAAATCGTAAAAAGTTGCTAACTGTATAGTATAAACTGCATCTTCCGGTCAGCTGATTTTGATGAAAAAGATTTCGTAACACATCGGGCATATAAGTTGTCATAAATATGAAATTTCAGCTTCATAGGACTTTTCGTTTTCACCCGAGAGCTACCATACACACAGACCTTTTTGCGGAATTAGGTTATTTGGAGTCAGGAGACGTGTATTTCCGTTGAAAACTGGAATTCAAAATTTTTCACGACCGCAATACTTTTCCTTACTATATATTTCATACATAGGTAAGTTATAGTTATATAAATGAAAAGTCGTTCATTAAATCATATCTAAAGAGGTTTCTTACATAATTCGTTCTAACATTTTCGGTGTTTTCTTTCCCAACGCGACTACTTGTAAATCATGTTGGTTTAGACAGCAGAACCTTTGGATAAGAGCTTGGAACAACTTCTGATAAAGCAACTTCAAGACTTCTTGTCGTTTCTGATTGTTCTTCCAAGAGGTGCAACTGATAAAGGTGACAATCTTATCAGTGTCGCTTGTTCTCACGTCTTACGCTTATAAAGTTGCCTCGTAAGTTGACAATGAGCTCATAAAATTAAGGTGTATGAAGTTAGAAATGAGATTTGTCGAATATTTATAGTCCGAGGGGCTATGAATACATTTCATAATTACAACTTTAGTCATTTACGTATCCAAAATCTAATCAGATGGAATCAGCGAAAGCTTTTATTCCATTGTTCCAGGTTTACTCAGAATAATAATTTAAAAAAATAAAAAATCTGGTGCAACACACGACTTCCACTTAACTCCGCAGTTAAAATAATATTAATTACTATTCAATAAACTTAAACTTACATATTTTGAAATTAATTTAAGTAAAATGTTTTATTTTTTTTAGTTTCGCTAGAAATATATGATTTAGATTAAATAATATAGCAATATTAAATTGTTACGTATAATTATTAGTAATAAATTCATACCCTTTTTGTCACTTTACGTTTCCTTTTACAACTTTGCGTATAGTAGGGGTACTCACTACGTTTGCTATAGCATATTTTTTGTGCTATTTTGCTAAACTCATCGAGTTTCTACAGGAAATAACTATAGGAGTACTCACTACGTTTGCTATATCATGCTATTTGTGTTATATTTGTTATTTCAGTTATTTCCTCTATAAAATTGATGGGTTTAGCACAATAGCACAAATAGCATGCTATAGCAAACGTAGTGAGTACCCCTTGTATAAACTAGACGGGTTTAGCAAAATAGCACAGAAATTATGCTATATCAAACGTAGTGAGTACCCCTAACATAATAATTTTTCTGAAATTTTTAGCTCTCCAGCGGTATATTAGGGGTACTCACTATGTTTGTGCTATTTTGCTAAACTCATCGAGTTTCTACAGGAAATAACTGTAGGGGTACTCACTACTTTTGCTATAGCATGCTATTTGTGTTATATTTGTTATTTCCTCTATAAAATTGATGGGTTTAGCACACTAGCACAAATAGCATGCTATAGCAAACGTAGTGAGTACCCCTTGTATAAACTAGACGGGTTTAGCAAAATAGCACAAAAATTATGCTATAGCAAACGTAGTGAGTACCCCTACAGTTATTTCCTGTAGAAACTCGATGAGTTTAGCAAAATAGCACAAAAAATATGCTATAGCAAACGTAGTGAGTACCCCTACTATACGCAAAGTTGTAAAAGGAAACGTAAAGTGACAAAAAGGGTATGAATTTATTACTAATAATTATACGTAACAATTTAATATTGCTATATTATTTAATCTAAATCATATATTTCTAGCGAAACTAAAAAAAATAAAACATTTTACTTAAATTAATTTCAAAATATGTAAGTTTAAGTTTATTGAATAGTAATTAATATTATTTTAACTGCGGAGTTAAGTGGAAGTCGTGTGTTGCACCAGATTTTTTATTTTTTAAAATTATTATTCTGAGTAAACCTGGAACAATGGAATAAAAGCTTTCGCTGATTCCATCTGATTAGATTTTGGATACGTAAATGACTAAAGTTGTAATTATGAAATGTATTCATAGCCCCTCGGACTATAAATATTCGACAAATCTCATTTCTAACTTCATACACCTTAATTTTATGAGCTCATTGTCAACTTACGAGGCAACTTTATAAGCGTAAGACGTGAGAACAAGCGACACTGATAAGATTGTCACCTTTATCAGTTGCACCTCTTGGAAGAACAATCAGAAACGACAAGAAGTCTTGAAGTTGCTTTATCAGAAGTTGTTCCAAGCTCTTATCCAAAGGTTCTGCTGTCTAAACCAACATGATATACAAGTAGTCGCGTTGGGAAAGAAAACACCGAAAATGTTAGAACGAATTATGTAAGAAACCTCTTTAGATATGATTTAATGAACGACTTTTCATTTATATAACTATAACTTACCTATGTATGAAATATATAGTAAGGAAAAGTATTGCGGTCGTGAAAAATTTTGAATTCCAGTTTTCAACGGAAATACACGTCTCCTGACTCCAAATAACCTAATTCCGCAAAAAGGTCTGTGTGTATGGTAGCTCTCGGGTGAAAACGAAAAGTCCTATGAAGCTGAAATTTCATATTTATGACAACTTATATGCCCGATGTGTTACGAAATCTTTTTCATCAAAATCAGCTGACCGGAAGATGCAGTTTATACTATACAGTTAGCAACTTTTTACGATTTTCTCTAAAACGGCTCTAACGATTTTGATTAAATTCTATATATATGATGTAAAATTTAATGGAGTTTAATATAAATTAGGTTTCATTCCGATTGAAATAGTCTGACAGAGCTTAAATATGTAGGGCCTATATGTAAAATTTTCTTTCTCTAAAGCATCTTTAATTTTGAATATTATATGAAAATGACTATACCATTTTGTTAGCATTGATAATTAACAGTTTTTTCAAAATGTTTTCCTTTGACGAAGTTGTCAAAATTCCTGAACAGGTGTAAATCTGATGGAGACAAGTCGGGAGAATATGGTGAGTGCGGAAGAACTTCGTAAACCAGTTCCGTCAATTTTTGCACGGTATGTTTTGAAACATGCCGCTTAGTGAGATCATGAGGTACCCATGTATCGAGCTTTTTTACTTTCCCAATACACTTTAAATGTCTGGAAACGGTAGATGCACTTGCATTTAGTTGTGCTGAGAGTCCTTTAACTGTTTGGTAGGGGTTTCCTTCTACTGTATGTTTGAGGACATCGTTGTCTATTACGGACGGAGGTCTTCCTCGAAGTAAGTTTTCCAAGTCGGTATCCCCAGCTGAAAACTTAGCAAACCAACAGCGAATGGTCCGTTCATTAACACTCCCTTCTCCAATAAGGAGATAAGTGAAAGTAGCGTGTTTCCCGCACCAGATTTTTAATATTGAATAATTGACTTTTATTGTTTATACTAATATAATGGAATGAAATCTAAAAGATATTGATAATGAATCAAAATAGACAAATAAAGAAAGTTTGTCAGCATGTTTTAAAACTAAATGGTAAAGGAGATATTAGACATAGGAAAGCACATACACTTGAATGATGTATTGTGTTGTATTTGGTATTCTTATATTATTTTTCAATTAATATTTTCATCTTGACTTAATACGATTCTTGTTAATTTTTGTCATCTTTATTTAAAAGTTCTAAAATATATTTCACACTTTTATGTAAGTAAATATTGTATGATGCGTGCATCAGATTTTTTAAATCATATAATGACACAATTCAGTTGATCAATTCTTGAAGAGCTGGACTTGAATTCAAATATAACGCCATGAAGTTTTCCACTGAAGGAAAATTCAATTAATTTAGATTGCCCTTTGCAGGAGTTCACATGCGATATAATTATACAACACACGTGTAAAATGTCGTTATTTTATTTACCATATGAAAAGACAAAACGTTCCAACGAAGATGAAAGAAATTATTTGAATTTTGAAACGGGTAAATTCACTTTTGATAGCTTGACTGATTATGATATTTCCACACGTGTGATTTTTTCTACACGTTGATGTAGAAAATAAAAAGAACTATTTTTAGAGCTAACCATCCTTTATTTATCCATTTTACCGACTAACTTTGAGGTGATTAAATCTTTATAAAAAGTATCTGGAGTCCAAAGTATCCAATGAACCATGAGAAAATTTAGTCAATGCAGTTATAATTCTTTTTATAATGAGTTTCCTCTTTTTAACAAAGAATAGACCGCACACTTGAGGCTTGACAAAGACAAGAGGAAAAATTTGAATATCGAAAATAGTAAAAAATGACTTTTAGTTAGTGGATTTCTTAATCTTTGATTTACTTTTTTTTTAAATCAAAAATTAATAAAGCACAAAAATTATGCTATAGCAAACGTAGTGAGTACCCCTAACATAATAATTTTTCTGAAATCTTTAGCTCTCCAGCGTTATATTAGGGGTACTCACTATGTTTGTGCTATTGTGCTAAACCCATCATTTTTATACAGGAAATAACTGTAGAAACTCAACGGGTTTAGCAAAATAAAACAAATAGCATGCTATAGCAAACGTGGTGGGTACCCCTATTATACATCTATGTTGCTATTCTTATGTTAAAGTACGTACATGATATTTTAAGTTTTATTTCATTTTGGCAGAAGAACATACTGATTTTATCCGCAACCCGATCTTGACAACGCTACATATAGTCAACCGTGTGAAAAGCAGTCTTGACGTAAATCGATTCCTACGGGTCTAATTGTTTGCTTCTATCAATTGTTACAACAAAATATAACTTAACGGGAAATTTAATTTTTTTTTAAATAAAAAGGTAAATCATTTGGAATCATTGGGATGCGAGGTTAATTTATTCCGTTTTTTCCACATTTTCCACTGATTCTTCACTCCTAGTGGTCACAGCGTGATGTCATATAGCCTATAGCCTTCCTCGATAAAGGGACTATTTAACACAAAAAGAATTTTTCAATTCGAACCAGTAGTATCTGAGATTATCGCGTACAAACAAACAGACTCTTCAGCTTTATAATATTAGTATAGATAATACACCGTTGAAAAAATTAAGATTATAGAAAAAATATTATCTCATACACAAAATTGTGAAAGCTGATGGAAATTGGTGAAATGTTGATAAAAATAACTGATATTTGCCCTTCATAATATTATAGATTATTTAATATAACACGTTTCTTTCTGAACTTAATAATCTAATTTATTACTTAAACTCCTTTTGTCTCCAACTGTATTTTAAAATTTATAAATTGATCTAAACTACCAAGGTTTGTGAAAGTCGTGTGTTGAGAGCACCAGATTTTTTTCAGAAATGTAAGTGAAAGTAAGATTGTTATGTGAATAATAACTGGTAAAGGATCTAGAATATTAGTTGAAGTTCACACTTTTTATTATATTATTCATACAGTACAGCTGAAACTGACTTTTAAGAATGTTTTGAAACGCTGATGATTTTAATATTACAGAATAATGTATTTTTTTTTTTTTTTTTTTCAGTTCGAAATAGGACAGGTGTGCTGGAGCAGACAAAGGATATAAAATGTAATTAGAGCGGTACACCTGAGAGAAAAAGACTTCCTCCCTCCAGGTACAAGAAGAAGAAGAAGCGGTGATGACTGGAGAGCATTGTACTTGGTCGCTCGGCTGGAACCGCTGTGAGGTCTGGAGGAAAAACTGAAACCATTACTGGAGCCGAGGCTAGTGGGCACAGGATGTCGGAGGAGATCGCAGCTGCTACTGCTGAAGAAACCGTCTCATCAGGATTTGGTGGGAACCCGCCGGCCATCCTTCTCCAATGTCTTATAATAGTCCTGGAACCAGGAAAAAGAGTTCAATAATACGAGTTAATGTAGAAGAGAGATGTACAAGTAACTCTTTTTTTTTTTAATTCTTGATTTGTACTGGAAAAAAGAATACGCTCGTTAAAGTAGATTATGTTGAGAGTGCATGTTTTGTTTTTTTATTATTATTTTATCTAACTGTACAACACCATCAACCTGAAGAGATCTATCATATTGAAGTATGTCATCGTAATCTAAATGTGACTGTAGACTGTATGAGTTAGTGGTACACGTAACACATTTCTGCCACTTGTATCAAGGAAATTCAGACATTTAGTAATAAGCTTTATAGTTGTTTCACAGAGAGTCCTCAGTTTCTCTCCTAACCAAAAACATATGCTGTGATTAGTAATAAAATAATATACATTGTACTTAATTGAAATCCATATTATTAAAATGAATTTAAATTTCATATTTATATGCTTATATGATCAAGATAACAAGAAAAAATGAAATCCAGGAGGAAATAAAGTCCCGGTTAAAGGCGGGAAATGCGTGTTATTATTCAGTTGCTAAATTACTTGGCTTGCGGTTTCTTTCTAAAAACTTAAATGTTAGAATTTATAAAACTATTATTTTTCCGACGAACATCATGATTGAACAGGGAATACCTAGAAAGTTATTAAACCTAGTAGAGATGCGTTTGTCGGAAAAATTTCATAAAGTTAGAATCGGTCATAATTACTCCGAGAGATTTGAGGTGCGATAGGGTTTGAAACAGGGTGACCCCCTTTCACCTGTTTTGTTTAATATATCTTTAGAATATGTCATAGAAAAGGTGATGTGTACCGAGAAAGGCCTTAATATGGGTGGCAAGATTCCGGTTTTGGGGTATGCCGATAATTTGGTACTGCTAGGTGAAGACACAGAAAACATACAACTAAATACAAGTGTGTTAATAAAAACCGGTAAAGAAATAGGACTCAAATTAAACACCGATAAGACGAAATATATGATTAGTAGCAGAAACGGTGGCGATCTTGGTTATATTGATATAGCAGGGCATACTTTTGATAACGTAGATAAATTCAAGTATTTAGGTTCAATGATAATAAGAAAAAATGAAATCCAGGAAGAAATAGTCCCGGTTAAAGTGGGAAATTCGTGTTATTATTCAGTTGCTAAGTTACTTAGCTCAAGGCTTCTATCTAAAAACTTAAAGGTTAGAATTTATAAAACTATTATTCTTCCAACGGTTCTTTACGGATGTGAAACGGGGCCGCTTACTTTGAAGGATGAACAACGGCTTTAGGTTTTCGAAAAAAAGGTATTTCGTAAACTATTTGGTCCGAAGAGAGATGAGGGCACTAGGAAGTTGAGAAGGTTGCACAACGCGGAATAGCGGAGTTTGTACCCTGTGAATATAATTGAGTTGGCAGCATCACGGAGACTCAAATGGGCGAGTAAAATTGTTGGGCTCGGTTAGGAACGGATTCCGAGAAAGTTGGTATTTGCTGATCCGACTGGTAGGCGTCCGAAAGGTAGACTGGGAAGCGTCGATGGGAGGATTGCGTTAAGGATGATCTTAGGGGCATGGGCTTGAACGGTGATCATTGGATGAACCTGTGTAAGCGGAATTCGATGAAACCTTCGGGTTCGGTAAGCCTATTATTATTATTATATGGTCAAGATATAGCTTTACCACGAATCGAATATTGACAGTGAGATTATCATGATTTTGCTTTGTATGTTTAAATGTTTTCATGCAAAGTAACGTTTTAATAATATTTAAAAATATCGATATTTTAGAGTCAAGAGAATTAAGATATTCATTATATTAACTTTATATACAGTAAGAGATACGTTTTAAGAAATAGTTTATCCACCATGTCTTTACTCATTCCATTAGCAACTGGTTTTCATTCAATTCAATAATGAAATAAAATATTATAAATATCGATAACATTAACGGAAATTGATATCGTTATCCTATCTCTACAAGACAGTCTCTACACAGAGCGCATGAGCCAGTCTAGAGCATGTTGGTGACGTTACCATGGTTACGAAATCAAAGCTTTGAATCTACCAAAAATCGCATAACGCGCCTAAAGAAGTTTTCACGTGAAAAACAGTTTTCATCCGAAAACATAAAAAATTACTAATTTGTGTAGTATCATATTGAAAATTATTATTATAAAAAAAATAATTACATCCAATTACATAAACTAAAATGATAATTATAATTAATAATAATCCTCTTAGTAAATTGTTTATGAATTTTGCAGTTCGTCAGCCTTCGCTGGGAATATTCACCCAGTCGAGCTCAATAAGCAAAGGATCAGGCTCAGATTATGTTATATTTATAAATTTTCCAACTGTTTTCACCGTTCCCGGAACAAATGATCCGCTCTCACGTCCATTCGTTGAGCACTATAACCTAATCAACCAATGTTTATACCCCATCAAATAAGACGCAGATCTACATCCTTTAAAAAATCCTTTCTTCTTCGCTTTCTATTTTTTTGAAATTCCATGCCTATATCAATTCATAAAACCGTCTCTTTCTCTTCTTTCAAACATCAATTGATCCATTACCTACTTGAATCCTAATGTTCCGTTTTATTGTAAATATAGGTATTTATAGCATAAATATGTGTATATATAAGTGGGTGCTCCACGTATGTAAAGAGTGATAGATGTATTTAATTGTTGATAAATTGTATTTAAAAGTAACACAACCATAAGTAATGTTTGTTTTTCATTGTTTTGTTCTAAGGGGACTTGGTCCAAGTAAAATTTTTTTTTACATAAAAAAATCGAGTTTTGGTCTAATTACATAATAAATGTGACCTGTGACTTAAATATTCAGATCAACTTTTTTTTTTTCTTTTTTTTTCACACTTTACTGATTTTAAAACTCTCTACATATTTTTCTCTTCTTCAAAAATGGACGTATTTATAGGTAAAGTTTCAATTTTTTAATTTTCTTTTTTATAATTATTTTATTTTATTATTATTTATTATTATTTTTTTTTTTGGAAGGGGGGTAAAAACACTGATAATTCATTTATTGATCTTTACAAATAACTGAGTTATTGAATTATATCAGTTTAAATATGCGACCGTTATCAAAGTTTAGGATCATCGTTGTAAGTTTCGGACAGCAGTACGGCGGACGATGGAAAAACTATTTTTTTTTCTTTTCTTTTTTAACTTTTTGGAAGTTTTCTTAATTGGAACATTTAAAAAAGCACACACTGCCTTCCATTCCTCATCCAATCACTTTATTTCACAAGTCTTTTATCATTTTTTCATACTAGTCGACGTTTCGGGGCTGCTTCCCCATTTTCAAGATATAATGTGTTTATCCAAAAGTCCATCTATTTTTTTCTTCAAATTGGAGAAATTGTTGCTCATATGGTTGGTGCTAATGTCCATATTTAATTTAGTTTCTTTTTTTTTTTAATTTTTTTGGAAATTTTCTTAATTGGGACATTTAAAAAAGCACACACTGCCTTCCATTCCTCATCCAATCACTTTATTTCACAAGTCTTTTATCATTTTTTCATAACAGTAGTATTATTTTTTTTTATTCGTTATTCGGGTTCAACATATTTTGAAACGTTAGCACTAAAATTTTGTGGGAGGGGTTATTTTTTTTCTATTACAAATATTCATTATTCAAAATAATAATCAAAAAATACAAAAGTGCAATCAAGATTATATAGCGGAGAAATAAAAAATATGTTTACTATGTTTACTAAATTTTCTATATTCTTTTTTATAATTATTCGTGGTTTTTGGTTAAAAAACACTAATAATTTTTTTATCTATCTTTACAAATAACTGAGGTATTGTTATATCACTTTTGATCGGCCGCCATTTTAAAAATAACCAGCTGATATCAAATTCTAGGATTATCGTTGTATGTCCTAATATTTTTGTAACAAATTGAAAAAAAAAAAAGCATGGTCCAGTAGTTTAGGACAGCCTATAAGGTACGGCGGACGGCGGACGAAATGATTTTGTTTTTATTCGTTATTCGGGCTCTACTTATTTTAATTCGATTACAAAGATTTATTTTTGAAAAAAAAAATACAAACGTGCAGTAAAAATCATATGGAGAAGATATAAAAAAAATCTGGTGCGGGCAACACACGACTTTCACTTACCTCAATTTTTAAAATCAATGAAAGAATTTTCAAAAACAGTTAGAGATAAAAATACGTGAAACTATTAAGGAATTAATTAAATTGAATTTATATAGAAACGTGTGTTTTATTAAAAAATCTATTATATTATTATCTAAAATAATCAGTTAGTTTTATGTTCATTTCATCACTCTCTATTGACTTTTAAAAGCTTTTGTATGAGATAATATTTTTTTCTAAAATCTTTAGCTATCCAACGGTATATCATACATGTATATTACTGCTCTTATGTTCAAAAACGAAAAATTGCGTTAAAAATATATTTTTTCTGTTTTCTCCTTTAGTTGGGTATCGACTTTATTCAATTTATATATTTACCTGTTTTTCATCAGCGTTAATAAGATAATATAGTTATTTTTATTGAATCTACAAAATTAAAGGTACTTTAGAGGATGAAAATTTAAAATATGGGCATTTAAGCCCTGTCAGACCATTTTAATCAGAATAAAACTTACATGATATTAAAGCCCATTTAATTTGACATCGATATAGCGAGTTTAATGGAAATCGTCGAAACCGTTTTGAAGAAAATCGAAAAAAGGTGCAAAATGCACGGTATAAAGTGCCTATTCTGGTAAGCTCATTTTGATGAAAAAAGTTTTGTCACGTCTCGGGCGTATAGCTGTCTTACAATATGAAATTTCAGTTTCATAGGACTTACCGTTTCCGCCCGGGAGTTACCACACACACAGACCTTTTTGCGGGACTTGGTTATTTGGACTCAGGGGACCCTAAAACGTGTATTTCCGTTGAAAACTGGAATTCGAAAATTTTCACGATCGCAATACTTCCCCTTACTATTTATAGTAAATGAAAGTGAAAAAAAAAAAAATACTAAAATCCTTTATCATGATTTGAACGATACAATAGATTTCCACTACTTAGACTATTAACTATATATTCTATTTACTTTTTTTATAATTATTCGCGGTTTTTTTGGTTAAAAAGACTAATAAGTTTTTTTTCCATCTTCACAAATAACTGAGTTATTGAATTATATCACTTTTAATCGGCCGCCATTTTAAAAATAACCAGCATATATAAAAGTCTAGAATTATCGTTGTACGTTCTAATATTTTTGTAACTAATAGCAAAAAAAAAAAAATGGTCCAGCAGTTTTGGACAGCGTATGGTGTACGGCGGACAAACTGATTTTTTTTTTTATTCGGGTTCTACTTATTCTGAAACATTAGCCCTCAAATGTTTGGTGAAGGAGATATTTCTTTTTCGATTACAAATATTTATTATTCAAATAAATAAACCAAAAATACAAAAGTGCTGTAAAAATTATATTGGGGAGATAAAAAAAAAAGACTTTTTTTTTTTTTGGGATGATCCAATAGATTTCCACCACTATGACTGTTTAATATATTTTCTATAAAAGTATAAATAACTCCTATGTCTCTAATGTTTACGAAATAAAATAAAATAATATGATAAAAGCTGCAAATCATTCTGAAATTTTACCTCGAAGCCTTTTAATCCCACCATAAATATCTGTTCCTCCTTTTCCCTAAGTTGGTTAAGTAGCCCAATCGAAAGCCTTTTAAACATCACTGACAAGGAATTAGATAAATTATTGAATCAACAAATAACAACAGGTTGGTAAATACTCAAATTATCGGCAGTTAATCAGAGCGGGTAGAAATTGATGGAATAAATATTGACACTAATCCGACTAATTGATGGTGAAATCAATGGTACGGTAAAACAACTCCTAAGCCTCAGAAGCACCGGACTTAAATCTCTCCTGAATTATAACTGGGGGAACCTCCAAAACCGAAATGACTTTGAAGATTATACAAAGCTCTCTCTTTTGTGAAATATAAGAAAATATTAAATTATTTTATAAAAATTGTTTTCTTTAAGTTTGTTTATTTTTAAAATTTTTTAAATTTCATTAGCCTATATACAAAATACACATGGGAAAGTATTGCTATCGTGAAAAGTTTTGAATTCTAGTTTATATCTTAAATACATATTTTAGAGCCATCTGAGTCAAAATATGACCAAGTCCAGCAAAATGGCATATGGTCGAATGAAAACAAAATCTACCTTTAAAAAAAATCTGGTGAGGGCAACACACGACTTTCACTTACCTCGACTGTTAAAATTAATTTAAAAACTATTAAATATACTTCAATTTGAAAAATATTCAAAGTTGATTTGAATAAAACGTGTATTCAAATTAAATTGTTAATTATTAATGAGTTTATTCTCCCTATTTGTCAATTTATATTACCCTTTACAACTCTGTGTATCAAATAATATTTTAAATTTTTCTCTTTCCAACGGCATATTCGAACCCAGGACCCGGAGCACAGCAGACTAGCGTTCTACCCACTAGACCACGCCGCTCCCTAAATATAAAACATAATGGGCTTTAATTTTCTGTAGGTTTGATTCTAATTGAAATTGTAGGACAGAACTTAAATGCCGATACTTAAAATTTTATTCCTCAATAGTACCTTTAATTTCGTATTTTAAAGAAGAACAAAAATAATTTTTTTATATAGTTTTATTTTGTTGTTTTAACATAAGAACAGTTAATAACACACACACACACACACACACACACACATATATATATATATATATATATATATATATATATATATATATATATATATATATATATATATGATATATTATTGAAAAGCTAAGGATTTTAGAAAAAAATATACATTATATAAAAAGCTGTAAAAGGTTATGTAAATTGACGAATATGGCACAAGCTTATTACTGATCATTATACGTAATAATTTAATATTGTTCTATTATTTAATCCAAATCGTATGTTTACATGAGGACTGAATAACTTTCCTCCCATTTCCATTCCATATTGGCTTGTCCCAACACGTTCATCATTATATATTGGGTTGTGTAACATAAAATGTCCGTTTTCAAGGTAAAGGATTTTTATTAAAAATACGATATACAAACAAAATAATTTTATTCCAAGTATTTACCTTATTTTTCTACACATTTTTTCCAACGTGACACCAACTTTTTTATCCCGAACTGAAAGCCTATGAGCTTTGAAGTGAAACAAAATCTGAAAACACACTTTTCACTTGATCATCATTTTCAAAAAGTTTCCCTTTGACGAAATTGTCTAAATTCCTGAACAGGTGGTAATCTGTTGGAGACAAGTCGGGAGAATATGGTGAGTGCGGAAGAACTTCGTAGCCCAGTCCTTTCAATTTTTGCACGGTATTTTGAAACATGGGGTCTTGCTGCCGCTCAGTTAGATCATGAGGTACCCATCCATGTATCGAGCTTTTTTACTTTCCCAATACACTTTAAATGTCTGGAAACGGTAGATGCACTTGAATTTAGTTGTGCTGAGAGTCCTTTAACTGTTTGGTTGGGGTTTTCTTCTGCTGTATGTTTGAGGACATCGTTGTCTATTACGGACGGAGGTCTTCCTCGGGGTAAATTTTCCAAGTCGGTATCCCCAGCTGAAAACTTAGCAAACCAACGGCGAATGGTTCGTTCATTGACACTCCTTTCCCCAAACGCCTTGCAAATATTGCTAGCGGCCTCAGCTGCTGAATGGCCAAGTTTAAACTCGTACAAAAATATTATTCGAAAATTGCGTGACTCCATGTTCATATTTGGAGGTATACTAAAAAGTGGGTAATTGATTGGGAAGCTAATGTTTATAATACAATGGTAGAGGATTAGTAACTGTTTACTTTAAATATGTAAACATTCGGAAGAAAACAACAGAGACCTGCAAAATCCTTTATGTATTTCAGAAACTATTAAAAACAGACCTTTCATGTGAAACAACCAATACTTTTCTATTTACATTTTATTTATTTATTTTTTCAATTTTAATTCACCCTGTTTTCCGTGTTATAGAATATTTTACTAAGTATTCCCAATATTTTTTTAATATACATTTTTTTAATGTTAACTTTTATACCATTGTTACCGCCCATTTCAGTTCATCTTTTCCCCATTTGGGCGCCATTATTGCTTTATTTTTGTGACGCTCTTCGTCAAACGGTACGTACACATATCTGATTTAATATCTCTCACCTCTTTTTTAAAATTTTCATTTCTTCATCATTCTATATTATATTATCTTCTACTATCTTTTGTTTCTAATTATTTTTATATTTTTAATTCGTCATTACTTTCATTTCCCTTATTCTTTCATTATCTGTATATTTCTTTTACTTATCATCTATACATTGTATTCTACATCAGGTTGTTATCTTTTGTTTTTATAGCCCTTACGAACGAATATAATTTAGACCGAAACGTCGGCACCAATTTATTAAGTTTATATCTTAATTGTGTGTTCTTTTGACTGAACCCTGAACGAACTTCTCCCACATACTCACACAGTCAACCTTTTTCACTTGATTTTTTATTTTTATTTTTAGTTTAAATCATCCACCAACAGGCCTAAGCCCAATTAAAGGTGGAAAATCATACAGAAAAATTACATTACACTACAATAATTAAAATAATAATAATAATAATTGAAATTAAAACTAATTGGTAATGTACTACATACCATGTACTACATACCAGCTTAATTTATATAATAAAACAAAAAAAAAAAAAAAAAAAAAAAAAAAATATATATATATATATATATATATATATATATATATATATATATATATATATATATATATAACTTACAAATATCATAATCTAACTAAAAAAATAAATAAAACGTTAAACAATTCATTGATGATTAACTTTCAATTTAAATTCACTTATTTTTTATTTCAGTTCTATTAAATGGTTTTAAATAGATTTTAACTGTCGAGGTAATTGAAATTCGTGTGTAGCCCGCACCAGATTTTTTTTATAGACGATAATGCTGCCCTTTCGGCTGCTAAACCTTACTCCTCATTACCTCTTATTTCCACGTGCGATGATGTCCAAAGAAGATCCTCGCTTTCATTTCATTTTTTCTATTCGAAGCATAAGCTTGGGCTTTTCTTATTACCTTAAATTTTAAATAAATATCCTTAAATTCAATTATAAAGGTAATGCGTTTTAGTAGCTATCGTATTGAATAATTTAGATATGAGCGTCTAAAATATAAAGCTGGTCGCCATTTTTTCAAAGGACATCGTGGGTTGACAATATCAAATTCCGAGGAACATCCTGGGGTGACCTTTGATCCTTTCATAAAACCAGTCCAGCATTTTCCAAGAAAAACCACTAATAGTAGATGGAAAACGGGAAATTTTTTATGCTCCACGAATCTTAAAACGTAACGTTTTTATTTTAATTTTATTATTTTCTTATATGTAGTTATCTTATATAATTGTTTGTATTTAACTTAAAATATAATATCTGTATTATTAGTATTATGTATGTTTTAGTGTATTATGTATTTTATTTTATTCTGTATTATGTATTTTGTGATTAGTATATTTGTATGTATAATTGGGGAGCCCGTGGCTAAGTGGCTAGCGCGCTAGTTTCTTATGCTTCAGGTTGCGAGTTCGAATCCCAGTCTCGGCGGGGCTTTTATAATGATGTAATTAAATGGGGATTCACTCGCAGCCTCTCTCCCGGGTATGTGATGGTGGCCACTCACAAAATTAGGCGTAGGAGTGATGACCGACCCTACACTACGAATTTCATCGTGAAACGCGAGGTTAATCTCTCAGATCACACCGCGAGGCCCAGGGCCTGCACGGCCTGTCGTGCCACTGAATAATAATGTATTATTTTCGTATTGTATGTATTATTTCGTATATTATGTATAATGTTTGTATTGTATTTTATAATTTATCATGTATGTATTATTAGTATATATGTATGTATTATTAGTATATATGTATGTATTATTAGTATATATGTATGTATTATTAGTATATATGTATGTATTATTAGTATATATGTATGTATTATTAGTATATATGTATGTATAATTAGTATATATGTATGTATTATTAGTATATATGTATGTATTATTACTTTTATTATATTATATCTACATTATTAGTTTAGGGCTAAAATAACCTCTATGGTTGAAAAGCCTTTATGTTACAAATAAATAAAACGTAAAACCGCTAATACTTAGGTTAAACTTTTTTTTCTTTATGTTTAATTCCATTTTGAGATAATTTACTAAAATAAAAGGGAAGGGTTGGCAGAAGATGCCTATATTCAGGCAGAAATATTTTAAATAATTGTTAATGATTTCGAACTGTAGATTAGAGGAGATATTAGTTCATCTGCATGGAATAAAACAAAAAAAAAAAAAATACAATAGTAATAATATCAAAATGAAGTAGGAATCATAATATAACTGTATGGTATATAATATTATATGTTTGTTATTACCGATGATGCATTGACGAAGTGTTCATTCGTTTTAATTCAAGGGCAAAAACTGCTAATGATCATTATCGCTCTTACATCTTTACGAATATATTCACTTTTTTTTTTAATTAAAAATAAAAATAATAATAGTAAATAAAAAATAGCATGAGTATACAAAATGAACAATTGAATATAAAGTTATAGTAATATTAAATAAAATTCTCTCTTCACTTTCTCGAGATGTAAACGGATTTCCAGTTTTCTGAAAAAAGAAACAGAATCAATATAAATAACTAATAACAATAAAGAAACGTAACTAATATTAAAAGTTAAAGGGATCACCTGCAGCATGTTGGCTTGAATAACAGCCTTCTATGACAAAGATCACGGGTTCAAAACCGAAGGTGATCCTAGGATTTTTTAATGGGGGTAGAAAATTCTTAGTTATGGCGTCCTTCGAGGGAACGTAAAAATATGGTCCCGAGCTTCTTCGATGTCTGGGATAGACAAAATTAAGGAATCCCACTGCAGCATCGTCCGATTAGCCTGAGTAGCATAAAGTGATGTTATAATAAAAAAAAAGTAAAAAAAAAAATAACTATATCAATATCCGATTCAAAATATTATTATCAAATTTATTCTTAGATAATCCAACAATAAAATATGTTATTCTCATACGCTAATAACATTATTAGAAACAAATGCTTGAATTGAAGAAACATTGACAATTGATGAAATCAGGCTAATTTACTCAGTGCTCCTGCAGCATTGATATTGTTCAAATATGGAACAGCCAATTTCAGTGCTAGCTCAAACGATCGATTAATTGTCGTAAAATATTGATATCTCCCCAACGGACCGCTCACAGCTTCGTAATTGCGAGTCAGAATTAACTGGGTCAAAATAGTTTAAACATTTTTTATTTTATCTATATTTAAATTCTATATAAAAAAATTTAGTGTCTAAAATAATTATGTACTGCCTAAATGCACTGTATGTAGGTATGTTTTGTTTATCAATTCATTTATTTTTCATTTTGTTCTAAACAATTGCCTCATGACGATTTTTTTTTCTATAATATTTCTTCATCTTTTTTATCGTATTATTGTACAAATAATAAGTTATGCTTATTTTGTCTATTGTATAATTCCTTATTCCAATGTGTATACCTGTTATTGTTAAGGGACCTAGATAATGTTTTGTAGCTTTCTGTCAAATTTTTCATAATGCCATTAAATCGAGAGAAAAGACAACATGCTTTTTCTAGCCTTCTATAATTAAGGCGTGTTGGTTGCGTCCATGTTTTGTAAAATGAGACGAAATGAAAAATAATTTTATTCTAAGACGATTAGTCCCGAATAAGAATAACAAGAAAAGTACAATATAAATAATAATTGTCTGATCGTTTAAGACTTCAGTTTAAAAATAAACGATAGATTTTGTGACAGTAAATAGATATCATCTATAGCTTTTAAATATTACATATGTTGGGAAGATTGATACTTTACGAGATGGAGAAATAGTTGGGGTTTGAAAGTGGATAATGATAAGGATTTACGAATGGATACAGGAAAGGAATTCCAAAATATGGTAGCACGAATAACAAAGGATTTTTTGAAGGAGGCAGATATGTGAGAAGGTATATACAAGTTTATATGTTGGGATCTAGTGTTTACTGAATAGACAGAGGAACAAGTGTTAATCATATCAAGAATATAAGGAGGTTTTTTTGTGTTGAAAATTCGGAAGAGACAGACACCAGTGAGGTACTTCCGACGGAAAGAGGGATAGAGCCAATTCAACTCGGTATACCTTTTAGAAACATGGGAGCGCCTGGGGATTCCACATGTGAATCTGATGAAGCGATTCATAAACCTTTTGAGTCTCATATCGAATTTCTCACACAGCCTTCCGCTTCGTATGTTAGTATATCCATGTCAAATTTATAATTTGTAAAATTCCAGTGTGTCCGAATATGCTCGTGTTACTCCTGGCTTATGCATATCCATATGCAAACTAATGTTGTTGACAGCGTCAAAACTAGAGCCGAAATTGTTTGTAACATGAGTATTTCGAGATGTCACTCAACCATTCGATCGAGTGTGGCATCAGGGACTTGGGAGCAAAGTCTTACCTTCCGAGAAATCTTGATGCACCCACCTGCGAATATTCTGATAACATTTCACAGATTATCAAACATCTATTGTTAGAGCGTCCCCTATTCGATCCAACAAGTCATCATCATGATCGCTTCCTCTTCTACCGCTGTTCGGTGTAAGGATCCTGCCTGTAGAGTCTGCCCTATAGGTCCCTTTCCTGTGCCAACTCCATTCTCCTACTCCAGTCTATCCCACGCCTCCTACATGCTTCCTTTACACCGTCCTTCCAGGAGATGCGGGGTCTTCCTCTGGGCCTTTTCTCCTCTGTGCGGGTCTCATACGTATTCCTGGCACTTCTCTCCGGATCTATCCTAAGAAGATGTCCAAACCACCTCAGTTTGTGTTCCTCTAGAATGGTCTCCGCCGGTTTGACGTCGATCCAACAAGTCGAAAAATTAAATTGGCTGCAATCCTAAAATATATCTTGCATGATAAGATAGTGAAGAAGAACTGTTTTTTAAAAGGCATTTAATTTTACAGCAGAATCTGGGAATCCTCAGTTGCCAATGACTTTTCAGGGTAGTGGAAAAAAAAAAAAAAATTTAAAACAAAAGCTAATACTGTGCGTTTCGTTGGAAACAATTATTTTGGAATAAATAATATAGCAAATTGGAAAATGTGAGCTGGAAAAATATCTTTAATTTTTTTATTCATTAAGCATAACTTTTATGCAACAGTGGCTAATCGAAGGATGGTAGAGTGGGATTCCTAAATTTTGCCTATCCATGTTTTATTATGATTGGGATCTTTAACGACTAACTGTCATCGCACAGGCTGGGGACCCCAATTTTAGCCATATTTGAACCATCGACTTTTGGCATAGAAGGATGTTATGGCTATCCACTACTCAACATTATGGCAAGGCACCCGTCACCCAGCAGATCGCCACTCCTATAACTTTTATTGTAGACAATTAAAGCGGGAGTTGGCGATCTTCCGTTCCCAATCCTACAATTCCTACCTCTCCTCTCTCTCGACTCGTGACAATTCCTTGTGGAATGTCACGAAGAGAATTCTAAAATCCCCCCTGATATCCCATCCTCCCCGGCGTAGTGATAATTCCTGGGCTGCTTCTGACAAAGATAGGGCCCAGGAATTTGCACTACACCTTTCCAAGGTATTCACTCCTCATTCTGATCTCAATCCAACCCATACCGCAATAGTTGAAGAGTTCCTTACGTCACCGATACCAATTTCCTTACCACCTAAAGCAATCAATCCCTCTGAGGTCAAATATCTTCTTCAAAAGCTTCCTCTCCGTAAATCCCCAGGATACGATCTCCTTACTCCTCAAATCCTAAGGCAACTTCCACCTAAAGCCATTACATTCCTTACATATATCTATAACTGTATCCTACACACTACCTATTTCCCTCTGTTGTGGAAACACTCGACTATCATCCTTTTCCTAAAACCAGGCAAACCATCCAACTGTACGTCATCCTACAGACCTATTAGCCTTCTTCCGATCCTCTCCAAAATCTTCGAAAAACTCCTATTAAAACGAATCCTAGCCAAATTTCAGAATTTTCCTTCACACCAGTTTGGATTCCGTCCTCAACATTCCACGGTTCAGCAAGGACTCCGAGTTGTAGACCACATTTCCTCCGCCCTTGAGTGCAAGGAGTATTGTTCGGGTGCCTTTCTGGACATAGCTCAAGCTTTTGACCGGGTGTGGCACCCGGGACTGCTCTTTAAGTTCAAAACCCATTTACCTCAATCCTTATACCTAATCCTCCGATCCTATTTATCCAACCGCTCCTTCCGAGTTCGCTGTGGTTCCGAATTTTCCGAACAATATACTGTTGAGGCCGGTGTTCCTCAAGGCAGCGTCTTAGGACCCGTCCTCTACATCCTCTTCACCGCCGATATCCCTACCGATCCCAATACCTTTCTGGCAACATTTGCTGATGACACAGCCATTTTATCATCCAATTCCGATCCTGAAGCAGCATCGCTAAATCTCCAAAAGCACCTTTCCCTTGTCGAAGACTGGTGCAATGCTTGGCGCATTAAGGTGAACGAAAGCAAATGCACTCACGTCACATTCACCCTTCGACGCAAATCCTGTCCAACGGTTAATTTCAATTCCATACCGCTTCCTTCCTCGGACACAGTCCGGTATCTCGGCTTTTTACTAGACAAATGACTGACGTGGAACCCACATACAAGACTAAAAAGAAAAGAACTCAACCGCAGATTCGGCCAGTTATACAGACTACTAAACAGAAAATCTCATCTTACAGTTGACAACAAATTACTAATATACAAGACAGTACTGAAACCTATATGGACCTACGGACTTGAACTGTGGGGAACAGCTAAACATTCTAACATCAAACGCATCCAATCCTTCCAATCCAAAGTCCTCCGAACAATAATTAATGCTCCTTATTACGTTACCAACCGTACCCTACACCATGACCTTAATATTCCGTTTGTTTTAGACCTGGTACCATCCAAATTTTCCAAATTTCATCAGAACCTTAGTCATCATCCTAACCCTCTAGCGCAATCCCTATCCAGCACCACCCATCCCTACAATCCTCCTCGAAGATTGAAACGGCAGTGGCCACGAGACCTATTGTAAACATTTAAACTGGAGTTCTGATAATGGTCAGATCCTCCACTCATGTACGGTATGTTTGTGGCTACAGCGCCCTAACTCAGCCTCCACTGGCTCAGACCAGTGATGCGGCTGAGATAGAGGCGCTGGGATCTCTTGGATTCCGCTTTTTCCTCCACAAGTGGAGGGAAAAGCGCTTGCTGGGGTCCCTTTAGCAATAGTATATATTGTATATAGTTATGATTGTGTGTAAGATATTTATTTATTTGCCAACTTTTTATTTATCTCAATAATAGGTTATTGTTTCGATTTGTTTTGTTTTTTATTTATTATTATTATTTTATTGTATATATATATATATGAATTTATTTATGTTCTATTTTATGTAATTTGGCCATTATTATTATTTTCCGTATATATAGTCCGAATGTGGTCTCTTATCAATATTATTATTGTTCATTTTGTAACAAATTGTAATATATCTCAATAAAAAAAAATTAAAAAAAAAAAAAAAACAACTACTCAACAGGTGCCCAACCTTTTTTATTGCTATTGGCTTTTAAAAACATATGAATAGTACATTAATCCGAACAATGAAAATTATATACACTTTATTGGGAAAATTTTGTACTTTAGCACATAAAAGTGAAATTATTTTTAAAATAAAATAGAAAAAAATTTGTTTCGTGAAAATTTTTAGATTAAACTTTATTTAAATTATTTTTACACGTATAAACTTTGTAGTGACTCATTTTTGAAGGATAAAATTAATAATTTTACTTTCATGTACCTAGATGTGAAGGATATACCATAAATACTTTGAATTATTGGAATCATAGTATCTTTGAATACCGTTTTTTGAGTTTTCACCGGAAATAAACCTTTTAGGATCCCCTTGAGTTCAAAAGAACAATTCCGACAAAAAGGTCCGTTTGTGTTTTAAGTCTAGCTCAAAAACGTTGTATAAAACTGAAATTTAATATTTTAGAAGTATATATGCCTGAAACGTTACGACTTTATACCATGAATTTTTCACATTTTTCTCATAAAAGGCTCTAACGGTTTTGGTTTTATTCGCTATGTCGATGTAAAATTTGATGGGCTTTAATATCGTACAGGTTTTATTCTTATTGGAATAGTCTGACATGGCCTAATTTTTTTTTCTTCTTCTAAAATACATTTAATTCTGTAGATTATAAGAAATTAACCATCATCTTATTAACCTCGATAAAAAATCTGGTGCGGGTAACACAAGACTTTCACTTACCTCCGTTTTTAAAATCGATTAAAGAATTTTCAAATATAATTAGAGATAAAAATTATTGAAACCATTAAAGAATTTAATAATAATAATAATAATGGGATTAGCGAACCCGAAGGTTCGATGCCGATACCACCAAATTCCACCTACACAGACTCGTCCAATGTTCACCATTCAAGCCCAAGCTCCCGAGATCAGCCTTAACGCAATCCTCCCATCTCCGCTTCGGCCTACCTTTCGGACGCCTACCAGTCGGATCAGCAAATACCAACTTTCTCGGAATCCGCTCGTCATCGAGCCAAACAACTTTACTCGCCCATTTGAGTCTCCGCCATGCAATCAGCTCAATTATATTCACAGGATGCAAGTTCCGCAATTCCGCGTTGTTCAATCTTCGAAACTCCCCAGTGGCCACATCTCTCTTCGGACCAAATATTTTACGCAATACCTTATTTTTGAAAGCCGTTGTTCATCCTTCAAAGTAAGCGGCCATGTTTCACATCCGTAATTAACCGTTGGAAGAATAATAGTTTTATAAATTCTAATCTTTAAGTTTTTAGATAGAAGCCGCGAACTAAGTAACTTAGCAACTGAATAATAACACGCATTTCCCACCTTTAACCGGGACTTTATTTCTTCCTGGATTTCATTTTTTCTAGTTATAATTGAACCTAAATACTTGAATTTCTCTACGTGTTCAAAAGTATGACCTGATACAATTAAAGAATTTATGAAACTTAATTTCTATTGAAACATGTGTTTAATTAAAATATCTATAACAATCAGTTAGTTTGATCGGCTTTTCATCAATCTGTTAGCTATTACAAGCTTGTGTATAAGATAATATTTTTTCTAAAATCTTTAACTTTCCAACAGTATATTATACATCTATATTACTTTTCTAATGTTCAAAACAAAAAATTGCATTAAAAAAATATGTTTTCAGATTTATCCTTTAGTTGTTCATAAAATCCGCTCAACTTGCATATTTAGCTATTAATTATCAAGACTAACAAGGTAATATAGTTATTTTTATAGAATCTACAGAATTAAAGGTACTTTAGAGAAAGAAAAAATTTAAATATTTAAAATATCGGCATTTAAGCTATGTCAGACTATTTTAATCAGAATGAAACCTACATGATATTAAAGCCTATTAAATTTCACCTCATCATTGTCGTAATTGTTCTTTTGTTTGAATATTTGTTCGATAATTATCAGGCCGTTTTACAAAAGAAATTCTTGGATATTTTTTTAAAACAATTTATTTAATCCAGTCATCGCGACGTTTCAGCCTCTAGGGCCATTATCAAGCTTCTGTAATCAATTAAATATTTGACAAATGTCATATATAAAATAGATTGTAAAAATTGTGCAAATAAATCATATTATGGACAAACGTCGCAGTGGCTCCATAAGAGAGTACAGCAACATAAACAAAACTGTAACTCGAAATGCACAAAATCAAAATTGGCTACAGGTTTGTCACAACACTGCGATAAATATAAACATATTTTTGATTTTGATAATATCTCGGTCCCACATAACGAAGAAAACATAAATAAACGGAGAATCATAGAATCAATTTATATAACAAAAAAATTAGAAAAATCAGTTAACCAGCAAACAGACGTAGACAACCTAAACACCTTTTATGCAAGTACTATCGACAGAGTAAATATATAAATCCTTTGGCATCCCCACCCCAAGTTCAGTCGCGCACGAGAACATCTATAAGACGGCCGAAAACTGTTAAGTAAGTTGGAAAAAATGTTTCTTTTCTTTTTTGAATAAATAGATCCCCTTTTGCAATTGATGATGAAAAATAATATGATATTTTTGAATACAGGTTTTTTTGAGACTTTAAATGATTACAGAAGCTTTATAATGGCCCTAGAGGCTGAAACGTCGCGATGACTGGATTAAATAAATTGTTTTAAAAAAATATCCAAGAATTTCTTTTGTAATACGGCCTGATAATTATCGAACAAATTAAATTTTACATTGATATAGGGATGAAAACGTTTGAGCCTTTTAGAGAAAATCGTAAAATGGTGCAAAATGCGTGGTATGAAGTAGATCTTCCGGTGAGCTGATTTTGATGAAAAGGATTCTGTAACATTTCGGGCGTATAGTTGTCATAAATGTGAAATTTCAGTTTCGTACGACTTTTCATTTTTGCCCGTGAGTTGCCAAACACACCCATATTTTTGCGGACTTGGTTATTTGGACTCAGGGAATCCTAAAACGTGTATTTTCTTTGAAAACTGGAATTCGAAAATGTTCACGATCGCAATACTTTCCATTACTATATATTTTATGTATAGGTAAGTACCCTGCGTGGTTCAAGAACATTACACAGCGGCAGAAGCGCAGGTTGGCGACCATTCAGCGAATGGATTTGCTACGAGTAGCAAAGGCTTACCGTACGGTATCGCATGAGGCGGTTCAAATTCTTGCAGCAGGGGTACCTCTCGACCTCCTTCTGCGTTAAGATTCGTTCAAAGATGCGAAGAAGAAAACAAGAAACTGCTCGCCGCTTTCGGGTACTTCAACACTTACCAGACAAACGCTCTAAACTTCCACTTAACTACAAAAGACTCATCTTCATGACCATCATAAGACCTATCTGTACTTACGGAGTTGAGCTATATGGCTCCACTAAACCATCAAATTCTTCCCGTCTTCAATCCTTACAATCCAAAATCCTTCGAAAAATCCTCAACGCTCCTTATTTTGTCATGAACAAACTCATCCATAACGACCTTAATATTCCCTTTGTAGCTGATTTGGCCTGAACCAGGTATCAATCCTTCCATGACAAACTCTACTCCCACTCTAATCTACTAGTTTCAATCCTTGCTTCCTCTTATATTCCTGACAATCCTACGAGGCGCCTGAAAATGAGATAGCCTCGAGACCTTCTAGTTTAGATTGATAGTGGAGTGATGCCAATGGGGATTTTCTCTTCATGTATATTATCTGACAGCTAATTTACTTGATGTATTTATTAACAGTTGTAAACATAAAAGATGTATAACATACCGTTTGCTGAAATCAGAAAAAAAGAATGTTATCTTATTTCAAAGTTGAGTTAGATAATTAAAAGTTACAAATATGACATGAACTTTAGTGATTATTGCACGTTGAACTCTGAAAAAGTTCTAAAGTTGATTGATCTCATTTTCGTATCATTAAAATTACATTATGATGTTATTTACAATATATTTATGTTTATGTATATAAGAATAGTTTTTGTTTCCGTTTCTTCTCTAAACAGAATGAGTCCCCGAAATTCAGTTAGTGATTCCCTTTGAGTTTGAAAGTCTATTTGATCTTTTGTATTGGCAACTCAACAGTCCCGAATCATTTTAATTTCTTATTGAGTCTGTTACAGAAGTCACTGACCTGACAGATCCATGCTATGAATCTGACAAAAATTAGCATTGTTACAAAAATAAAAATCTGGTGCGAGCAACGCATGACTTTCACTTACCTCGACTGTAAAAATGAATTAAAAAATAATTTGGTATTGTTTTTATTTATGATAGTGTGATTTTTTAGTATGTAGTTGTTTAATGTATATATAATTTGTTGTTGTTTTTTGGTTTTGTATGTATATGTATAGATATATCTAAATATTTGAAAGAAAATGTAAAACGGTGGAGAAGGAAGAGAGAAAAAAAGGAAAAATAAGTAGGGAAAAAAAATTTAAAAAGAGTAAAAAAGGAAAAAAAATATTGTATTTATAGTTAGATAAAATGTTAAGAATATTCCTGTATGAAAGAATCGGTATGCTGTGTTATAGCAACCCAATTAAGTTGGGCAGCATCATTTTGTTTATTTATTTATGAATAAAGTGTATCCCTCTAATTCAATTTGAAAAATATTGTTTGTTCAAGTTGATTTAAATAAATCTTTCTCTTTCCAACCGTATACATTTTTATTACTGTTCTTATTACTGAAAAACAAAACTACATTAAAAAATAAATTTGCTCTTTTATCCTTTAGCTGGTATTAAAATTCGTCCAACTTGTATATTTAGCCGTCCTTTATTAGTGTCATTAAGATGATATGGTTAATCTTTTAGAATGTATAAAATCGAAGGTACTTAAATCGAAGAAAATTGAAATTATCGGCATTTAAGCCCAGTCAGAATATTTTAATCAGAATGAAACCTACATGATATTAAAGCTCATTAAATTTCGAGAAAATCGTAAAATGGTAAAAAAGCCATGGTATAAAGTGGCTCTTTTTGATTTTAATAAAAAAAGTTATTGTAACATCTAGGCGTATATTCTTTTTAAATATGAAATTTCAGTTACGTACGACATCATTTTTGCGGTAGACTTACAACACAACACAACACACACACACACACACACACACACACACACACACACATACAAGAGTAAGTGAAATGTTAAGCTCGTTATAAATATAGATAACAATATAAAAAACAACAACAAAACTCTATACTATAATTTTTATTCTTGTATTGCAAGATTTAAGGACTAAATATTGTGATGATCACAATTAAAAAGCTGACCGCGGCGTGAAGGTTGGCTCAACGCAAGGACCAAGTAATGTGCTCTTAATGCCCCATTGTTACTGTGTCTGGTCTAATGCCTTCTTGATTATGTTAGCAACACTGTGCACAGCGCTACCAACCTCAGTCATCTTAAAAAACCATTAGTGGGCTTCTCGGGGCCCATTTGCTGCTTTTGTGGTGAAGTTATTCACAATTAATTTCAAGCAATTAACGCATAAACATAAGTTCCATACCAAGTTAAATTCAACGCCAACAATTTACTACATTACTTATCAATGGATACTCATCCTCATTTACAACTATTGATTTGTTCAGGACTATTTTTTGAGCCGCAAGGGATTTTCTATACAAAAAATAAAGTAGTATCAATTCATTTGAAATCTTCGAAATTTCATTAATTTTTCCGCTCGACTTCTTACTTCCACTTACCTGTAAATGAAATATATAGTGAGGGAAAGTATTGCGATCGTGAAAATTTTCTAATTCCAGTTTTCAAAGGAAATAAACCTTTGTGTGTGATAAGTCGCGTTAAACGGAAATTCCTTTGAAACTGAAATTTTATATTTAAGAGAAATACACGCCCGAAATGTTACAAAATCTTTATCATCAAAATCAACATTTATACCATGCATTTCTCACCAAATGACAATTTTCTCAAAAACGGCTGTAACGATTTTAATTAAACTCGCTATGTGGATGTAAAAATTAATGTTCTTTAACATCATGTAGGTTTCATTCTGATTGAAACAGTCTGACGAGGCTTAAATGCCAATATTTTAAACTTTCTTCCCCTAAATTACCTTTAAGTTTTGTAGATTCTATAAAAATAGGTATATATGTAACTTGAACGAATTTGATATTCAACTAAAGAAAAAAACTGAAAAAAAAATTAATGCAAGTTTTGTTTTTGAACATAAGAACAGTAATATACATGTATAATATACCGTTGGAAAGTTGAATATTTTAGAAAAAAAAGTTATCTTATACACAAGCTTGTAAAAGTAAATAAAGAGAGATGAAAAGCCGATAAAACTAACTGATTAGTTTAGATAACACATAATAGATTTTTTAATAAAACACATGTATAGAATAGGTATTTAATTTAATTAATTCTTTAATGGTTTCACTCATTTTTATCTCTAACTGTATTTGAAAATTCATTAATCGATTCTGAAAATGGAGGAAAGTGAAAGTGTTGCCCGCACCAGATTTTGTATATAGTTATTCAAAATTATTTCCTGAATATGAAACCGTAGATAAAATATTTTTCTGGCTAATAATTTTAGTGTTGCAGCCATTTTTATTAAGCTTGACCTCCTTTAAATTTAAAATCCCTTGCCCTCTACAATTTCCTGTTTATTCAGTCTTAAGCCTCTAAAATATTCTTCAAAATAAGTTATTATTTGGGGACCAATCCTTCTCTCTGCAATCTGACGGTGTAGTACATGGTAGTAGGTCATAGCTCCCATACCTTTACACCAATTATACATTTGACGTAACATGCAATTCTACCACTGTCCTTACTACATACAATGATAACACATGCTTCTTGTCAGTTACAGTGATCTTACAGGTGCTTTCCTGTAAGTACATCCTTGCATTGCTGTAGGCGTTGTGTTAAACCTCGTAAACCCTAAAAAATCCATCAGTTAAATTTTGTTTTTCGCGAACCCTCGAAATCCTACGAACCGGTATCCTAAAATAATGTTATACTTATGCTAGTTTAACAGACCCACTAGCTAAGAATCTATTATGACTAGATATTTTCTGGACACCTCATGCAAATCCTGAACTAAAAGAAGCTGCTCGTAAATACTATAACACTTAAAAAACTATCTGAACTTCTAAACAATAACAAATCTGATACGGGCAACACAGGAATTCAATTACGTGGACTGTTAAAATAAATTTAAAAACTATGAAATGCACTTAATAAATAAATTAAAAATCTGGTGCGGGCAACACACGACTTTCACTTACATCAATTTGTTAAATCACTGAAAGAATTTTCAAACAGAGTTAGAGTTAAAAATACGTGAAACTATTAAAGAATTAAATACATTAAATTTCTATAGAAACATGAGTTTCATTAAAAAATCTGTTATATTATTATCTAAAATTATCAGTTAGTTTTATCTTCTTCTCATCAATCTCTATTAACTTCTAAAAGCTTGTGTATGAGATGATATTTTTTCTAAAATCTTTAGCTTTCCAATGGTATATTATACGTCTATTACTGCTCTTATGTTCAAAAACGAAAAATTGCATTAAAAAAATATTTTTTCTTTTTTCTCCTTTAGTTGGGTATCGAATTTATATATTTACCTGTTTCTCATCATCGTTAACAAGATAATCTAGTTATTATTATTGAACCTACAAAATTAAAGGAACTTTAGGGGAAGAAAATTTAAAACATCGGTATTTAAGCCCTGTCAGACCATTTTTATCCAAATAAAACCTATATGTTATTAAAGACCATTAAATTTTACATCGATATAGCGAGTTTAATCAAAATCGTCGGAACCGTTTTCGAGAAAATCGAAAAAAGGTTCAAAATGCATGGTATAAAGTGCCTCTTCTGGGAGTTACCACACACACACACACACACACACAGACCTTTTTGCGTGACTTGGTTATTTGGACTCAGGGGACCCTAGAACGTGTATTTCCGTTGAAAACTGGAATTCGAAAATTTTCACGATCGCAATACTTCCCCTTACTATATATAGTAAGTGAAAGTAAAAATATTTTAAGTTGATTATAATAAAACCTTTATTCATTTTCGTTGCAAACATATGATTTAAATTAAATAATATAACTATATTGAATTAACCAGGCATAAGTTTATTCACCATTAGTCACTTTATATTACCTTTTACAAATTTGTGTATCAGATAATATTTTTTCTAAAATCTTTCTCTTTCCAACGGCATATTATACGTCTATATTACTGTTCTTATCATCAAAAAACTAAAAATTACATTACAATATAGTTTTGTCTTTTACACTTTCGTTGATTACCAAATTCGTCAAAAGAAGTCACTGACCTGGCAGATCTATGCGATGGATCTGAACAAAAATTAGCATTGTTATAAAAATAAAAATCTGGTGCGAGCAACCCACGACTTTCACTTACCTCGACTGTAAAAATAAATTAAAAAATATTTTTGTATTGTTTTTATTTATGATAGTGTGATTTTTTAGCATGTAGTTGTTTAATGTATATATAATTTGTTGTTGTTTTTTGGTTTTGTATGTATATGTATAGATATATCTAAATATTTAAAAGAAAATGTAAAACGGTGGAGAAGGAAGAGAGAAAAAAAGGAAAAATAAGTAGGGAAAAAAAAATTAAAAAGAGTAAAAAAGGAAAAAAAATATTGTATTTATAGTTAGATAAAATGTTAAGAATATTCCTGTAGGAAAGAATCGGTATGCTGTGTTATAGCAACCCAATTAAGTTGGGCAGCATCATTTGTTTGTTTATTTATGAATAATGTGTATCCCTCTAATTCAATTTGAAAAATATTGTTTGTTCAAGTTGATTTAAATAAATCTTTCTCTTTCCGACCGTATACGTTTTTATTACTGTTCTTATACTGAAAAAACAAAACTACATTAAAAAATAAATTTGCTCTTTTATCCTTCAGCTGGTAATAAAATTCGTCTAACTTGTATATTTAGCCGTCCTTCATTAGTGTCATTAAGATGATATGGTTAATCTTTTGGGATGTACAAAATTAAACGTAGTTTACAGAAAGAAAATTTAAAATATACGGCATTTAAGCCTTGCCTGACTATTTCAATTGGAATGAAACCTACATGATATAAAAGCTAATTAAATATTACATCTATATAATAAGTTTAATTAAAATCGTTAGATAATTCTGTGAGTAAATCATAAAAAGGTGCAAAATGCATAGTATAAAGCACCACTTTTGGTCAGCTAATTTTAGAGAAAAAGTTGCTGGAACATCTCTGTCTCTGTCTCAAATATGAAATTTCAGTTTCATACTCCTTTTCGTTTTTTTTCTGGTCACATAGACAGACCTTTTTGTGGGACTTGGTTATTTGCACCTAAATCTGTGTATTTCCATTTAAAACTGGTATTCAATAATTTGGTATTCAATGATCGCAATACTTTCCCTTACTATATATTTCATATATCGGTAAGTGAAAGTAAAAACATATATATATATATATATATATATATATATATATATATATATATATATATATATACTGCCGGACAAAATTAAAGGATCACTAACAAATATTTATATTATTATTACATAAGAGATAAAAACAGGAATTTCTATGTCCCAGACTGGACTTTGTATTGTGTCTTATCAAGTTAATCCTCTACCTGTTTATATTCCTACCCGTTTATGGAGAAAAGGGTCAGTTAATCCTCTTCTTTTCTTTCTTCCTATCAGTAAATGGTTAGTTGTTAGCAAAGATTCATCTTATTGAAGATTTTCTAACATTTAAGAGACTTAAGTTTTTGCTTGTGAGTTTAGTAAGAACGTTGTGATGGCCAACAGAAGAGCATTGACCGAAGAGGAATCAATTCGTGCTGTTGCTATGAGTGAAGAAGGGTTTTCTCAAAGGCATATTGCGCAACGGCTCCAGCGGTCACAATCCGTAGTGTCCAGGGTGCTTAATAGGCACCGTCAAACTGGAGGGCATACTAGAAGAGTCGGACAAGGCCGTCCGAGGTCAACTTCCCACCGTGACGAGAGATTTTTGCAACTGCATGCTCTTTGGAATCGCCGATCAACAGGTAACAGTCTGCGTGGTCTCCACCAGAGGTTCAGGAATGTGCAAATTTCAGAGCGAACCGTGAGAAGACGACTCAACGATTATGGATTGACCTCCCATCGAAGGATGGGCTACTAGACCTCTTCTCTCGAGGGCACACCGGGTTGAGCGCTTGAGGTTTGCTCGGGAGCACCTAAACTGGACTCAGGATGATTGGAGCCTCGTATTATTCAGCGATGAGTCAAGATTCTGTCTCCGATCTCCAGATGGACGGGAAATGGTATGGAGAAGGCGGGGAGGGAGGTATGCTCTATGCACCTTTTCTCCACAGGTGGCGTTTGGTGTTGGGTCAGTGATGGTGTGGAGGGGGGGGGGGGCATAAATTTAAACTCCCGTACAGAGTTGGTTCTTGTGAACCTTGGCTCTGTAACTGCTGACAGGTACATTAGGGTGGTACTTGAGCCACATGTAATAATACCTTTCGCCAGAAATATCGCAGGTAACTTTATTTTTATGCACGATAACGCCCGACCTCACGTGGCTCGATTAGTGCAAAATTTCCTCAGACAAGAAGAAACTGACGTTATGGTTTGGCCACCAGAAGTCCAGAATGAACCCAATAGAGCATGTATGGGACATGCTTGGAAGACGTGTCCGCGCCCGAGACCCACAAAATTTGTCAGATTTAAGGGAAATGTTAGTGGAAGAGTGGAACAACAACCCCAAACAACATGCAAGAGCCCTGGTCGGTGGAATGGACAGGAGAATGGAAACAATTATCAGAGCTAGAGGTGGGAATACCAATTATTGATCGTTTTCCTCGAATTCATCATTTTCATTTTACTTTTTCAATTTGAGACTGTAGGACATTTTTATTTTTCATTTGTTTTCCTATTAAAAATTTCTAGAAAAGAATTTTTCATTTTATAGTACCCTTAAAATAAAGTGTGACTTCCAAAGGAAAAAGAATATTTTCAAAAATACCCTATACAGTTCAGTTATTTCAAAATATTGAAGTGATCCTTTAATTTTGTCCGGCAGTGTATATATATATATATATATATATATATATATATATATATATATATATATATATATATATATATATATAACCATTAACAGGCTTATTTGGACATAGGAGGTTGAACTTAGGGTCGGTGAAGCCCCAGCTTATTCCTCCTACGTACAATACTCACAATACGAACTTCTTCGAAAAGTCTTAAATGACTTTATTTATTCACCCATAAAATAATCAATACAGACCTAAAAGTATCATCTATTTTTGATTAAGCTTGAAATAGATATACCTCTCTGCATTCAAAAACCTACGCCCACTAAAACCCACTTCTTCCCTAACCTTTGTGTTCCACGTGTATCGGATAATCCTTCGAGGCGAATAAAAAGACACTGATATTGGGTATCTCTGTATTAAAATTGTATTGTTTGTTTGTCTATTCATTTAACTTTACTTTTATGCCACTATTGCTAATTGGGCTACAGTGGGAGTACTAAATGTTGCCTATCCAAGTTTCGTTAGGATGGAGATCATTAACGAGCACATGACATCGAACAGGCTCGGGACCACTATTTTACGTCCTTTCCGAAGGACGGCATAACCTTGGATTTTTTACTCCCATTAAAAAATCCTTAATAACCCCAAAAAAAAATCAATAAAAACCCGCACCTTGAGCCGTTATGCTAGTCACTACAATACAGGTTACCTGATTAGAATTCTATAGTTCAGATGAATTAACAACTGCAAATTAAATATTTACTATATATTAATTAAAATGATTCTATGCTAGTTAAAAAAGAATAAAGTAAGACAATGATTTTGTATAAGTCATACAATTTTTTACCTGGTCAGGATTTGTTCGAAACATCGACATTTGACTTAGTTTACTAAGGTGCTCATATGACTAGGGCGACATAAAATGAGTGTATTTCCGATAAAAAAATCGAAAATTTTCAATATTGCAAACTCTCTTTTACTATATATTTTATACATCGGATTATTAAAAACGTTACAGAATAAACTGTATTAAAAAAAAATTATTCTAATTTTAAGTTTTATTGCAGTGGAATCTGCAGGGTTTGAACCCGTGACCTTGGACATAAAGCTTGACACTACTACATCATAGATGGCCGAAATGTTACCTTGGAAAAACACTGTATTTTTTTTTTATTTATTGCAATATTTATCAACATCTGCATGTGTTTATATTTTACTGAATTAATAATAATAAACACATACAATTTTTCTTTATAAATAGTCAGTTAATTAATTTTAGAATATGTTCACGGACTGAGCTACATCTGAATAAAATGGATAAAACAAACAGATAATACAAAAAAAAAAAAAAAAGAACAACTAAATTGTAACAACTCGAACGAGTATGCAAATGAAGTTAGGCATAGAGAAGAAAAAATTCCCCAAAAAGTTAATAAATACATAATAATGCATAAACAAAATTTAACTCTCACACTGCCCCATCGCCCGATTAGCCACGGCAGCATAATGTGGCGTAAAAAAAAAAAAAAAAAACTAATAAAATGTTATTAAACAAAAATATTGTATAACGTACCAATATTTTTTTTAAATTCTATAGATCAAAATCAGCTGATGCGCTCGATGATAACAGTCATACGTTACATCGTCTCTCAGATTTTTGCTTTTTTCAGTAAGAATTCGCTAGAATTCAGTCTGGAGAACATCACTAGACCTCAGGAATATTACGGCAGTGAATATTGGAGAAGTTTCGGTAAGCAAAGTTATAATTTACTTTGTACAATCACGAAAAAGTGAAAGAAGGGTCACTGATCAGCTGATTGCCGCTAGCTCGGCAAGCTCGGGCTTGCTTTTCTTTTAATTATCTTTCTTTTATCTTTAATTCTTATCTCATTATTTATTTATTATTATTATTATTTTCTTAATTAATGAGATATTTTCATCAAGTCATGTCCTCAAAGTCCGCAAGTAAAAGATCTAGATCTGCAGGTTCGAACTCGTCTCCCACAAAACAGAGACCCCGCCGTGAACAAAATAAAAAAATGATTCCACCAGCGACCGCGTCAGCTACCTCATTAGGATCTGAACCACAGCCCAGCACATCATCACAAGGAATAACTGATGAATCTCCGTTTTTTACACCGAATCCATTTCAGATCCTCCAAAATGAAAAAGAAACCATGGAATCTTCTCCTATACCCAGAGAACCACTACCTCCACCAATATTTGTTAAAAATATTAAAAATTTTAAACTAATGTGTGCGCATTTAAACAAAGTAACAGATCCTAATAGTTATTATTGTATAAGTAGAACCAATGATACTAAAATATCTCTGACTACTGCTGAAACCTACAGAAAGATTGTAAAATATCTGACTGAGACCAAAGCTGACTTTCATACTTATCAGCTGCGCCAAGAGAGAGCATTAAGGGTCGTAATCAGAAACCTACATTCCTCAACACCCGTTGAAGCAATCAAAGAAGAACTGACAGAATTAGGATTCCAAGTGAGGCAAGTCACCAACGTTCTAAAAGATAAAAGTCCACTGCCTCTATTCTTCGTGGACTTGGAACCATCAGCAGGAGTCGAAAAAATCTATGACCTCAGTAGACTGTACTATACCCGTGTAAAAGTTGAAAAACCTTACACAAAGAAAGAAATAGTCCAGTGCCATAACTGTCAGGCATATAGTCATACCAAAAGTTATTGCCATCACATACCACGCTGTGTGAAATGCGGTGAACAGCATAAAACAGAAGAATGTACAAGATCAAGATCAAGACCCGCTGTATGTGCTCTGTGCCTCAAGGACCACCCGGCTAACTACAAGGGATGTGAAATCTACAAGAAACTCAGAACCAGATACCGAAAACCTCAGGATCCGAATGAAACAGCTGTACCAACCAGAAGCAGAAGAGAACCATCTAAACTTGTAAATTCTAACGTGTCATTTGCCCACTTGCTTGGAGGTGGTAACCAGAATCATGAAGTCGAGGCACTGCCGGAACAACATTTTCCTCAACATTCTCAATCTATTGTACAAGAATCTATCCCTCAAAGTTTACCTAATCTTCAAAAAACTCCTCAACATCAAATTTCTCATATCCCTCCACCATCAAACGTCACAGATCTTACCAGTCTAATGACATCGTTCATCTCCGAAATCAAATCTCTTGTTATGCCGCTTATATCACTCCTTACAAATCTAGTATCGAATCTAATCCCTGCCTTGAAAAATCCTTAAATGACTTCACCTAACTCCTTATCCATTCTCCTTTGGAATGCGAATGGTGTTAGAAATCATACTGACGAACTGACAGCGTTGTTGCAAGACAAAACAATCGATGTTGCACTTATAACTGAAACAAGACTAACGACTAAACAGTACTTCAAAATACCGCAATACATGACATACCGTACTGACCACCCAGACGGTAAAGCCCATGCCGGTTCTGCTATCATTGTCCACCAATCCCTCTCTCATCATTTACTCCCACTTCCCACCTATGATTTCCTACAAGCCACAGCCATAGTAATCAAGACTTTTTCCTTTCCGGTAACCCTCACATCTGCATATTGCCCTCCTAAACATTCCATTTCCAATTCTGAATTTGTATCCTTCCTGGATTCCTTAGGAAATCGTTTCATTCTGGGTGCAGACTTAAACGCCAAGCATCAGCAGTGGGGTTCCAGAACCACGAATTCTCGGAGACGAAATTTGCTGTCTGCACTCAACTCCCGAAATTTTAATATCCTGCCTCCTGACTCCCCTACCTACTGGCCAACCGATCCTAACCGCAATCCTGACATCCTCGACTTCTTTATCCACAGCGGATTAGGCTCTCTCAACTTGTCTTTAACTCGCCTTGATGAATTATCCTCAGACCATAGTCCACTGTTCCTAAAAGTATCTCTCACTCCAATTCCAAAATCCATTCCACCATCATTCATCCGAGGCCCTGTCAACTGGAACCTTTTCCGCCAAATCCTGACCGATAATATTGACCTCAGAGTAACCCTCAAAACCCAAGATGACCTAGATAATTCCGTCTATTCCTTTACCACCGCCATCCAATAAGCTGTTTGGACTGCTTCCTCTCCTAAACACTCCAATATAAATCTAGACCAAAATCATTTTCCACAACCTATTATAGACCTTATCCACACCAAACGCCGAGCAAGATCATTATGGCAGCGCACCCGACACCCAACAGATCGCCGCTCTATAACTTCTATTGTAGACAATTGAAGAGGGAGTTGGCGACCTTCCGTTCCCAGTCCTTTAATTCCTACCTCTCCTCTCTATCAGCTCGTGATAATTCCCTGTGGAATGTCACGAAAAAGATCCTAAAATACCATCATGTTTCCTATCCTCTCCGACGTGGTGATGACTCCTGGGCTGCGTCTGATGAAGATAAAGCCGAGGAATTCGCCACACACCTCTCCAAAGTATTCACTCCTCACCCGGAATCCCACATCAATCACACCGCAAAAGTGCAAGACTTTCTTATGTCACCGATTCCACTTTCCCTACCTCCTAAAGCTATTAATCCCTCTGAGGTCAAATATCTTCTCCAAAAACTGACTCTCCGTAAATCTCCTGGACACGATTTCCTTACTCCCCAGATCCTCCGACAACTTCCGCAGAAAGCTATTATATTCCTTACTTATATTTACAACTGCATCCTCCGCACCACCTATTTTCCTCTGTTATGGAAACATTCCACCATCATCCTTTTTTTAAAACCAGGTAAACTTCCAACAACACTTCATCCTACAGGCCTATTAGTCTACTCCCCATCCTCTCAAAAATCTTCGAAAGGCTTCTTCTTAAACGTATCCTACCCATATTAGAATCTCAAAATCTTCCTTCCCATCAGTTTGGATTCCGTCCTCAGCATTCCACAGTTCAACAGGGGCTCCGAGTTGTAGACCATATTTCCTCAGCTCTTGAATGCAAAGAGTATTGTTCTGGTGCGTTTCTGGACATTGCGCAAGCTTTTGACCGGGTATGGCACACTGGATTACTCTTCAAGCTGAAAACCCATTTACCCCAGTTCCTATACCTCATTCTCCGATCCTATCTCTCGAACCGTTCCTTCCGAGTTCGCTGTGGTGAAGAATTTTCTAACCTTTATCCCGTTGAGGCCGGTGTTCCTCAAGGCAGCGTCTTGGGACCCATCCTCTACATCCTTTATACTGCTGATATTCCTACACATCCTGATACCTTTCTGGCAACTTTGGCAGACGACACCGCCATCCTATCATCCAGTTCCAATCCTGAAACAGCATCCTTAAACCTTCAGAAACACCTTTTCCTTATCGAACACTGGTGTAATAACTGGCGTGTAAAGGTGAACGAAGCCAAATGTAAACACATAACCTTTACTCTTAGACGAAAATCCTGTCCGCCAGTTTATTTCAACTCATTACCAATTCCTCTCTCAGATACAGTCCGGTATCTTGGCTTACTGTTAGACAAAAGATTGACTTGTAACCCACATACAAGACTTAAAAGACAAGAACTCAACCGACGATTCGGACAGTTATACCGACTACTCAACAGAAAATCTGAACTTACAGTTGACAACAAATTATTAATCTACAAGACAATACTGAAGCCCATCTGGACCTACGGACTTGAACTGTGGGGGACAGCTAAACGTTCTAACATCAAACGCATTCAATCCTTTCAATCCAAAGTCCTCCGTACAATAGTAAATGCTCTTATTATGTATCCAATTATACCTTGCACCACGACCTTAATGTTCCATTTATTTCAGACCTAATTCCATCCAAATTTTCCAAATTCCACCAGAACCTCATTCATCATCCTAATCCTTTAGCTCAATCCCTATCCAGCTCCACTCATCCATACAACCCACCTAGAAGGTTGAAACGGCAGTGGCCCCGCGACCTTTTGTAAATATATTGGAGTTCTAGCACTGGCTAGATTCTCCACTCAATGTGATGTATGTATGAGTTTGTGTATGTTACATAGGTATAAGTGAATTATTGACTTTTGTATTGATTCATTATTGTGTATATATTTTATAGTAATTTTATGTTGTGTAAATATTGTATGAATGTAGTATGTATGATATCATTCAGCACTACTATTAATGTCCAAATTGGGACAGATTGTAAAATTTTCTCAATAAAAATTGTTGTTGTTGTTGGAATTCTATAGATCAATATAGCTATCTCCCATGATATTCATAGCTCAACAGCTTACAAAATGAAATCAGATTTCTAATAACATTGATTTCTGGTTTGTAATAAATTGTTTTCTGTTTCATTAATGATTTTCCTCATTGGAAATGCAGATGAATTAAATTATTATTATTTTGTTTTTTAACTTGTACAAAACTCATGAATCTTAAAATATCTTATAGAATAATTACAATAACAATATAAGTTTTACTTTTCGTTAGTATAAATTATTAATATTTTATCGGTTAACAATTCCTAAATATTTAATCATTAATATTCAAAAATAGATCTGAAAACTTTTCTGGTTTAGAACCACAAGCCATGAAACCAATCAAACCTCACACCCACTCACTGGTTTCTATTTTAAGCCAAAACTTTAAGAAGTTTTTACCCCCGGAAATAACTTAATCAACTGATTTCCAGTCTTCCGAAGAATTTCCAAGGATGTGCATCGTGCTTTTAAATTTAGATTTTTGCCTCGTGGGAATTCAAAGAGAACCATTCACATCTATCAACGTTTCGGTGTTGTTTCCCCATTCTCAATAATTATTTTTTTAAAAACACTTTCTCATATATAATTCATTACTTCACTCCATAGCTTTCTGCAGTAATTTTGTTTAATAATGGTTTTTGTGAGTCTAAGCATTCAATTTTTATTTAACAATGTTAAAAAAAAATGTAACAAAAGAACAAAAAAAAAAGTTATTATACCGAACACAAATTAAAATCCCATGGGTGCTGTAACTGAAAGAGATCCCCTGTGGCCCCTAACATTATTCGGTCTTAGAATAAATATCATTAAAGTTTTAATAAATTGAATAGATTAGTGAAGAAAAGATTCAGTGTACATATGAATAATAAATGAACCGAAAATTTAACAAAAACATGATTAGCAATTTGAAGGTATTTTATAAAATTTAATTTTACAATATTTTTAATTTGATTTAAATATATTTTTAAAAGTACTACTAAAACTCAAGTTTCCTGTTAATCAAAAGACTGACAAATATAACTTATCACTAGCTTATTCTCAAATATTAAATTTAATAAAGCATCCCTAGCTCATTTTTTAAACAACCAGCTGATCATCTCTTCATAATTTTATTTTTATTTACTTATTATCATTTTTTACTTATATATTTATTTATTTCTTGTACCCCTTATACACCCCCTTGTAGCACTTATTTTAAATGTGTGTTTCTAATTTATGACCGCACCTCCAACCATCTTCCACATCTAATTTCTCAACGGTCAACAAAACTCCATCATTATAAAACCCAAGAAGTGTCTTGGACTTAGTACTGAGGAAATTCATACTGTTTCATAGAGATCATTAGGACTAGAACACGCTCGGCAACCAGGTTTTCCCCATTTTTAGGTATCTACTTTGTAGAGACTGGGTGTGCCTCAGAAATGTCTCCACACCCTAGGATAGCTTCACGGCTGAAATAACAGATTTCCTAAGCTCCGTATTCTAGAATATATTTTTACTTTCACTTACCTATATATGGAATATATAGTAAGAGAGAGTATTGCGATCGTGAAAACTATCGAATCCCAGTTTTTACCAGAAATACACGTTTTAGGATCTCCTGAGTATAAATGACCAAGTCCCTCAAAAAGGTCTGTGCGTGTGTGTGTATGTCCGGGAGTGGTAACTCCCGGGCGGAAACGAAAGGTCCTATGATACTGAAATTTCATATTTAGAACAGCTATACGCCCGAGATGTTACAAAAACTTTTTCATCCAAATCAGCTAACCAAAAGAGCCACTTTATACCCTACATTTTGCACCTTTTACGATTTTCGAAAAAAACCGCTCTAACGATTTTGATTAAACTCTAAATATCGATGTAAAATTTAATGAGATTTAAGATCATGTAGGTTTCATTCTGATTGGAATAGTTTGACATGGTTTAACTGTCGATATTTTAAATTTTCTGTCTGTAAAGTACCTTTAATTTTGTGGATACTAAAAAATTAACCATACCGTCTGATTAGCATTACTAAAAAAAGGTAAATATACAATTTGAATGAATTCGATATCAAGTTGGATAAGTACGACAAAACTGCAACAATATTTTTTAATGCAATTATTTGTTTTTGAACTTAAGAAAAGTAATATAGAATAGAATAGAATAGAAAAATAATTTTTATTCTGGGACTGGGTCCCTTAAGAACAATATGATATGTACAATTAATATATACAACGTGTCTGGCCACAAGACCAAAGGATTATCATTAATTCTTATTTACAAAGCTTTTAGAAGAAAAGTAGGATACGATAAAACAAAAGAGTAAAATAAATGAATAACTTCTGATATGTGGAACAAAACTTAACATTGAAACTGATTCATAATAATTGATCGTTATAGAAACATGAACAATAAATAATAAATTTTCTTTTTGAATAGATATTTGCTTTGAAATATCAGGCTTGTGGAGCGTCTGTTTGAGATGAAAATAGGTAATCGAACAGCTGGGACTTTAATGGTGGTAGGGAAGAAGCATGGCGGATATGAGTAGGTAGGGAATTCCAGAGAGTAGTAGAGCGGACCAGAAAGGAATGTTCAAAACTTGTTGTTCTGTGGGCAGGAATATAAAGGTCAGAATGGCGCGATCTTGTTTGGAGGGAGCGGACTGACGATTTAAATTGCAGAAGTTTGGGGATATAGGGAGGTAGCTGGGCGTTGTATATACGTGTATAATATACCGTTGGAATGCTAATGATTTATGAAAAAATATTATCTTATACATACTATTGTAAAAATTAACAGAGAGTGATGAAAAGCTGATAAAACAAACTGATTGTCGTATATAATAATATAATAGATTATTTAATAAAACGCATGTTTCTATTTAAACTCAATTTAAATAATTCTTTAATAGTTTATGTTCTAAATTTGTTTAAAAATTCTTAAATTAATATAAATAATAGAGGTAAGTGAAAGTCGTGTGTTGCGCGCACCAGGTTTTTTAAAACGTTTTTAAACGATTTCTATGTTTTTTTAGATAAAATCTGATAATGTATTTAGATAAAACTAGCCCATTAGTATACAAAAATGTCAAAATATCCTTTAGTACTTTTGAAAATCAACGTCTCTATTTGACTAGTATTTTTTTCTGCTTACTTGTGATGTTTAGAGAAGATACCTCAACTAGGAGGATATTGCGAAACACATCGGCCACGACCATTCCTCAAAGAGGTAGCGCACATCCTGTTTCTTCAGAATGTTGTCACCAGGGGATTGGACGTGATTGATCCTATCAGGATGTAATTCTTTTGTAGCCTCCGGAGAAGGGAGGAGACCCACTGGAGCGGAGTTCCCGTCACGGGCTGAAGAACACAAGGACGTCTCGCGCCGCGGGAGCCGGCTCAGGATAACGGCCGAGAGCCGACAACTATCTGGAAGCAGTGTCCGCTGTCGGGGGTCTGATGTCCGCTATATCTCTGTCTGCACTCACTATGGTACTTAAAAAACGGAATACTGGCACAGAATGCCAGGAACGCTAGGACACGTGAGCTACAACAGTAAACCATGACATAATGCGACATACTTCTCTCGAAAGCCAGCATAAAGGCGAAGACTCACTCTCATTTAAACTATATTTTCATTATATCAATATGTTCTAAACAAGGAAGATCTCATTTAATTATTAAGGTTGATTTAGGGCTGAATAATTCTTCCATTAATACTGATCTTTTATTTCATGACGTTTCGGGATATTCTCCCATCTTCAGAAGTCTACAAAAAATTTTTTAAGCAATTTACCATCACATTAAAAATCACTATAATGAAGTGAATGGTTTAAACAATTTATAAATTAGGAGTCAATTGATAACAAACATTTTAAAACTATTAATTAACAAATTTTAAAATCATAAGGAGGCAATAAAAGCAAAAATTTAACAATGTTACACAGTACTTAGTTAAATAAATAAATAAATATTATAAAGTTACCTCGTTATATATTCTGTAATCCAACATTTACACTAGTCACACCTTCAGCCAGGTAAAAAATAAAAACGAAGTCAAATTCAAAACACTTCAGATCTGAGCAAGAGTATTGCTCAGATCTTTGTCCTCAACTGGATTAAGGATTAGACCAATTTTTAACTTGTATATAGTTATTATTATTTCATATTGTGAAATTCTTTAAAAATTTATTATTAATTATTTATATTATATTTTTAATTTATTAATTAAATCGGAATAGTGGTAACTTAAATGTCTTGTGTCAGTTTTAAAATTCACGGTTTTATCTATATTTTTATTGATATATATATATAGCCTCTATGGTTTTTCTATTTTATTTATTTTTGACTATTTCCAAAATTTGTGGTCTATTGAGATCAAACTTCTGTTTCAAATGTATAATATGTATAATATTTATTTATTTATTTAACTAAGTACTGTGTAACATTGTTAAATTTTTGCTTTTATTGCCTCCTTATGATTTTAAAATTTGTTAATTAATAGTTTTAAAATGTTTGTTATCAATTGACTCCTAATTTATAAATTGTTTAAACCATTCACTTCATTATAGTGATTTTTAATGTGATGGTAAATTGCTTAAAAAAATTTTTGTAGACTTCTGAAGATGGGAGAATATCCCGAAACGTCATGAAATAAAAGATCAGTATTAATGGAAGAATTATTCAGCCCTAAATCAAACTATATTTTCATTTTTTTATTATTATACTAGCTGACCCGGCAAACGTTGTTTTGCCATATAAACTATTTATAGAAAATTTCTAGTGTAGAAAAAATAACTAATTTATGGTAAGTGTGTAAGGATGTGGTATATGAGTGAAAAAGGCATGGAGCGCTGTAAAAGATGCGGGAATATAAAGATAACAAAACACCAAACATTTATTCCTTCAAATTATATATATCGCTAATTATTTACGACAAAAAACTAACAAGCAATATTAATCTCTCAATGCTAAACCGTGAACAATATTTTTTGTTAGTCCATCTTTAGCTAACAACCAAACTGGATGGGTTACCCACTCGAAAGAATGCCACGTATAATTGTCCGTGTGAAAAACATGAATTACACTGAGATCGTAAAATGATAATTTTAAATTATGAATATATTATTCGGAACAGTCTCTTCTATTTTATTTATATATTTATTTATCTTAACATATAAAACATGATTATTAAAACATTACAATTCGAGGTACCTTATGCCTCATCTTCAGATTTTCAAATATCATCTAAAATATAATAGAATAAATATTATAAGCAACTATACATACATTAACAACACATTTTCAATAAATTAGAATCAATTTATCACTTAAAATATTTATAATCTGTACAAGAGGGAGCGGCGTGGTCTAGTGGATAGAGCACTATTCTGCTGTGCTCCGGGTCCTGGGTTCGAATCCCGGCTGTGGCAGAAATATTATTTATTCTGTTAATTCAGTCGGGGGGCGACTTTAGGGTATGGAGACCCTCCTGGGGCAGAACCAGCCTCTATAAAGTGGGTACCCAAATTAATTGGGGAAAAACCTGGCGGCTGAGCGTGATTAAGGCCTAATTACCTCATTGCACTGCCGTTGGCCTAGAAACAGTACGAATCTCTATATGTACTGAGCCCAAGACCCTTCATGGGTTGTAGTGGTACAGGTTTTTTTTTTTTTTTATTATTAAAATTCTACTTACATTTATTTCCATATTATATCCAAATATAGGTCATTTAATATTGTAGTATTATTCATATCAAGTTCCTATATATGAATAATTCTGTTAAAATAATTTATCTTTTCATTGTCACATATTAATTCTTTCAACATTTTGCTGCTATACACTTGCAACTATCATGTAGACTAAATTAGCATTTATCTAATTCCTTTCTTGTACTATTCAATTTTTTCAAGTATCCACATGTTTTCAAATAATATATTCATAACTTAAATTACTCTTCTATAATTATTATTATTATTTCACGGCGCTACAACCCGGTCACGGGTCTTGGCCTCCTCCAACCGCCTCCTCCAATCATCACGGTCTTGAGCCGATGCCATCCAGCTCCTAACTCCCAGCAACATGCGAGCGTCCGCTGCCACACCATCCGACCATCTCAACCTTGGTCTTCCTCTTCTTCTTATCCCATGGATCGGCTGAGTGAGCAATATTTTGGGCATTTCTCCATTTTCCATTCTGGCAATATGCCCTGCGTATCTTAGGCGTCTTAACTTCATAGCCCGGACCACATCACCTTCTCCAAAAGCATTGTAGTGGTCCTGATTTGTGCGCCGCTTCCACTCCTCTCCAACTTTCACTCCTCCAAAAATACGGCGAAGAACTTTCCTTTCAAAAATTAGGAGTTCCTTCTCGGTCGCCTTTGAAGTCGCCCAACACTCTGATCCATAGAGAAGTATGGGACGCACCAATGTCTTATAGAGGTGGAGCATGGTCTGTATGGAGAGTATCCGCCTGGTTAGCTGCTTGCCTAACCCAAAGTAGCATTTGTTAGCTAGTAGGGAAGTGGCGACCCCATCGCACGGTCTTTGTACCGCAGTCAGCCACCGGTCCTCCAGGTTGGGGGAACAGTAAACTGACACTCACACATATAATCTAAATCCAGCACTCTACACACAAGGTCACATACAGTATACACCCTAGGGCCACCTTCCCTAGGAAGCCCCCCCCCCCCGGATGGGGATGTAGGTCTGCATGCATTGAGATGGCAGCCCCGTCAGCAGACTAGGGTACGGAGAGAGGGTGGATAGCCCCACTACCTTAAATAGCAATTATCGTGAAACCTACACCAGACTCTTCTATAATAGTAATTGATATAAGATAATTGTAAAGTTTACTACTACGCTTGATGCATAAATAATAATAATGGCCGAAAACTGTGGAAGGAGTGAGAGAAGGCTTATTGTCTGAGAGAAACAGGAGACCGGCTTCGGTCCCATCCCTACTCCGTGCTGTTTACTAGCTGAGAAGTGACACCGGTAGACCTCTGGCTGGGATAACTTACCGAGTGATAATTGATCTGTTATCGAGCGGGATAAAAAAATATTAAATTACTAAGATGACTATAAAAAAATAGGGGTAGATGAAAGAATGGTGTTGATTGAATGGTGATTGAATGGTGATTTGAAAAAAAAAATTTATGTAACATTATACAAAAAATATTAAAAAATCTTTTTTCCAAAAAATTAAAACATAATGTTAGGGTTGGACAACCCTCATCACTTAAGAGTATGAAAAATAGATAGTAGCCGTGTCAGACCTATTGAATTTGCATATAAAATTCCATAAAAATAGGTCAGGCCGTTTTGGAGGAGTATGTACTAAAACTGTGACACGAGAATTTTATATATTTAATTTATTGATATTTACAACTGTATAATAAAATACGTTTAGTAAATGTGATACAAAATATACAGTCATGATTCACATGTAGGGATACTACCCATGGGCAGCTCACCAAAAACTATGCTAAACTAGAAGGTGTCGGGGCCATCTTCTTTTCAGACATCTCTGAGAATTTTCTGGAATTGAAAAGGAATAAAGAATTGAAACTAGAGAGTTATAGTGGGAGTTGAGTTCATCATGAAAGAAATGATATCTAGTTCTGACCAAATCAGAAACATACCGAACATTAAGGCCTTTATGGATCAGTTTATTCGTACACAAAGTAAGGAGCATTGTGGACTTTGGATTGTTGGAATAGGACACGGGAAGAAGTTGTTCAGTAGAGCCCCAAAGCTGTACTCTGTAGGACCATATCGGCCTTATGATAGTCATGTAGATGAGCCTTTTGTACTTAACTGGAAGGTTTTTCCAGTGTGTAGAAGTATTCGAAGACGTTGGGCAGTTTCTTGTCGTTTCAGTCTTGTATGAGGATGTGCTAAAACTGTTTTTGACTTTTTTCTTTCGAAAGAAAGATTTTTTTTAAATTTCAATATAATTACTTTATTAATAATTATATGAACTGGGAGGTTAATATGTCACAATTTTCTTGTTGGGATTTTAATTAATTGAAATTAACTATAAAATATAAATAATAAAATTATTACTTAAGTTTAAGCGTTTGTCCTGTAAGTTTCTTGTCGTTTCAGTCTTGTAGGGTTGCAAGGGTTCTAAGGAAGACGTTTGTCCAGGTGCAATCCTAGATATCGGATCATCATTTTCAAAAAGTTTTCCTTTGACGAAGTTGTCTAAATTCCTGAACAGGTGGTAATCTGTTGGAGATAAGTCAGGAGAATACGGTGGGTGCGGAAGAACTTCGTAGCCCAATTCTTTCAATTTTTGCACGGTATGTTTTGAAACTTGGGGGCTTGCTGCCGCTTAGTGAGATAATGAGGAACCCATGTATCGAGTTTTTTTTACTTTCCCAATACACTTTAAATGTCTGGAAACGGTAGATGCATTTGCATTTAGTTGTGCTGAGAGTCCATTAACTGTTTGGTAGGGGATTCCTTCTACTGTATGTTTGAGGACATCGTTGTCTTTTACGGAAGGTCTTTCTCGGGGCAAATTTTCCAAGTCGGTATCCTCAGCTGAAAAGTTAGCAAATCAACCGGCGAATGGTCCGTTCATTAACACACCCTTTCCCAAAAGCCTTGCAAATATTTCTAGCGGCCTCAGCTGCTGAATGGCCGAATTTTAACTTGTACAAAAATATTGCTCGAAAATTGCGTGTTTCCATGTTCATATTTGGAGGTATACTAAAAATTGGGTAATTGATTGGGAAGCTAATGTTTATAATACAAAGGTAGAGGATTAGTAACTGTTTACTTTAAATATGAAAACATTCGGAAGAAAACAACAGAGACCTGCAAAATCCTTTATGTATTTCAGAAACTATAAAAACGGACATTTTATGTGAAACTACCCAATATATATATTGCACTGAAGCAAAAATGCTAATGAATAGTTCAGAACTCCTGACGTTTTCGAAAATCCTCCATACCGGAACTATTCCTTAGCATCTTAGCTTTAGCGTTATTTCAAAGTTTATACTGTACACATATGTCTATGTAAGACACTATTTTATCTCAAAATGTAAGTAAATTTCTAATAATATCTTTCACGATTTCATAGTTTTTTAAATACTGTATGAATGTTATAGTTGATCACTATTATAAATGTCCCAATAAGGACAGATTGTAATATCATTCAATAAAAATAATTAAATCTAAATCAAAATAATAAAATTCGTTTGTTTCACAAGAAATGTCCGTTTTTCTAAAATACATAAAGGATTTTGCAGGTCTCTGTTGATTTCTTCCGAATGTTTACATATTTAAAGTAAACAGTTACTAATACTCTACCTTTGTATTGTAAACATTAGCTTCCCGATCAATTACCCACTTTTTAGTATACCTCCAAATATAAATGTGGAAACACGCGATTTTCGAGTAATATTTCAAACTCGGCCATTCAGCAGCTGGGGCCGCTAGAAATATTCGCAAGACGTTTGGGGAAGGGAGTATTAATGAACGGACCATTCGCGAACATATAGTAGAAGGAAACTCCTACCAAACAGTTAAAGGACTCTCAGCACAACTAAATGCAAGTGCATCTACCGTTTCCAGACATTTAAAGTGTATTGGGAAAGTAAAAAAGCGCGATACATGGGTTCCTCATGATCTCATTGAGCGGCAGCAAGACCCCATGTTTCAAAACATACCGTGCAAAAATTGAAAGAACTCGGCTACGAAGTTCTTCGGCACCCACCATATTTTCCCGACTTGTCTCCAAACAGATTACCACCTGTTCAGGAATTTAGACAAATTTGTCAAAGGAAAACTTTTTGAAAATGATGATCAAGTGAAAAGTGCGTTTTCAGATTTTGTTTCACTTCAAAGCTCAGAGTTTTTCAGTTCGGGAATAAAATAGTTGGTGTCACGTTGGGAAAACGTGTAGAAAAAGAAGGTAAATACTTGGAATAAAATTATCTTGTTTTCATATCGTATTTTCAATAAAAATCCTTTACTTTGAAAAGGGACATTTCATGTGACAACATAATAATAATATCTTTGATACAAATTCTAATTCAAATACCTATTTAACTACTTCATGTCCATTCATTGTTCAACGTATTCTTTTCTGTATCTCTAACAATAACATCATCTATTAATAATTGTATACAAATGTTAATGTTCTGCTTTTCGTTTTTCCACTGTTAAGGCATAAATATGAGAAAAACAAATTCTCGAAACGCTACATAAATAAAATTGTTTATTTACAGACTAAAACCTAAGAACAGTAGAAAACTTATATATATTATATATATATATATATATATATATATATAATATATATATATATATATATATATATATATATTTGTATAAAAAATTCTGTTTATTTAAAATAAAAAATACTCATCACGTAGTGCCCCACTTTTATTTTTTTATCTGGGATCAAGATATTTTACAGATGAATTATAGTGGAAGGGTTGTTTTATCGTCTCTCCTTCCCCCTCATGTTTTCTTTTTTTTTTTCATTCCTACACTGATATGAATTATGGTTGCAATGTACAACTGAATAATTACGAAAGCGAGTATCTAAAAGTGTTTTAGTTCTCTGACAGTACCTTCAGTCACCGACTCAAGATATATCAGATAATAAAATAATAATTTATTAAACTATCTTATTCTCGACATTAAATAATCAATGATGATGTTTTTCGGTATCCCTCCTGCTCTATATACGGCTGTACCACCATATCCATTTTTGTTTATGAAAGATTTGAAGAGTCTTATGTTCGATAAACAGATGCCAAATACACGTCCAAGAACAGGTAATATGTAATGATACCATCACCATATTTTCTAGAAGTGAGTATCCTCACTTGCATGTTTCAGAAAGAAGAACGATTTATATTTTAATTTTGAAGAAATAGGTGTATAACATTTTATTTATTTAACGGCAGTTTATGCTACTATGGCTAATCGGACGATGCTACAGTAGGAGTCCTAAATTTCGCCTATCCAGTTTTTATTAGCATAGGGGTCTTTACAGAGTACCTGACATCGCACAGGCTCGGGACCACCTTTTAATGTCCCCTCCGAAGGACGACATAGTTAAGGATATTTCACTCCCATTAAAAAATCCTAGGACCACCTGCGGGTTTGAACCCTAGTGTATAACTGTGGCAGGTGCCTTCCTCTCTAGGTCCATTATTTTACTTGTAACAGGTAACATTAGAAGACATTTTAAAATTGTAAAGTTGAGAGTTCTTGAAACTTTTATTGATTTTATTAGGCTTGTTGTAAACTGTTATTGATATAGAATTTATCAATTAGATTGTTAGTTTGTTTGTATTTTTATTAAATGTCACTTTATGCTGCTGTGGCTAATCGGACGATGCTACAGTGTGAGTCCTAAATTTTGCCTATCCAGTTTTAATTAGGATACAGATCTTTAGAACACTTTTTTACTTCCGCTCTGAATTAAGGCATAACTAAGGATTTTTTACTTCCAATTAAAAATCCTAAGACCGCATAGGAGTTTGAACACGTGACTTTTGTCATAGAAATCTGTTATGCTAGCAACTATGCTACAGGTGATCCCTTTATCTATTAGATATCTTTTGATTTTTTTTTTTTTTTTTATCTATATACTAGTTATGTAACATGAAGAAAACCAGAAAACAGAGCACTTTCTATCTTTTGGTTGGAGAGTCTATAACTGGTTGGTTTGAATTGATTCTGTAACTGCAACCAAGTTATCAAAAATTATTCCTGAAATATAAGTAGTAATTCTGACATATAATATATCGTTGGAAAGCGGAAGATTTTAGAAAAGTCAATATGCAACATGAGAAGTCATAAAAGGTAATAGAAAGTTGTTAAAAGTAACTTATGTAATTTTGTAACGGTTTGTTGTTTGTTTATTTAACGTCACTTTATGCTACTATGGCTAATCGGACGATGGTACACTGCGAGTCCTAAATTTCGTCTATCCAGGTTTTATTAGCATAGAGATCTCTAACGAGTACCGGACATCGCACAGGCTCGGGGCCTCCTTTTAACGTCCCCTTCGACGGACGGCATAACTATGAATTTTTTACTCCCATTAAAAAATCCTATAAGATAATAAAAATTATTATCCATGGAGATGGATTTTTGGAGAAGAAGTTGTGCCGTGTCTCGGTTAGAGAAAATCCCCAATAACCAAATAAGGGAAAGAGTGGGGGCCGAGCTCACCATTTTCGAAGAAATTAGTAGAAGAAGGCTGATGTGGTATGGGCACGTTATGAGAATGGATGAAGCACGTTGGCCTCTTCGATTAATTGAATACTGCCCACCCAAGAGGAGAAAACGTGGAAGACCTCGGAAAAGATGGTTAGAAGAGGTAATGGAGGATATGGCAGCCAGAGGTCTGACTGAGGACGACTGTAATGATCGAGAATATTGGAGAGACGGAGTGCTGAGGACCGGGATGTGATATCATTGCAGAACCCCGGAGAAGAAGGAAAAAATCCTAGGACCACCTACGGGTTTGAACCCGTGACTTTTGGCATAGGAGGTTGTTATGCTAACTATCTAGCTACAAGTGATCCCTAATTGTGTAACTGTAACCAAGTTATCAAAAATTATTCCTGAAATATAAGTAATAATATTGACATTTAATATATCGTTGGAAAGCAGAAGATTTTAGAAAAGTTAATATGCAACATGAGAAGTCGTAAAAGGTTGCTAAAAGCCCATAAACTTATAAATATATCATATATTATATATTTATTTATTAAAATCATTTAATATATTATTATTAGACAGGTTAAGGTGATTTAATGTTGTAACCGTAATGGATTAGACAAGTTATATTCCCCACATGGAAAGTAAAGAGAACTTTTAAAATGTCTATTTGAAATATCAAATAGTAATAAATCAAATTAAATATGAACCGTTTACAACAAAAAACAATTAAAGCAAACCAAATTTAATTTTTTGACCTGTTTATCTTTATACTTTTTGCCGATGATTAAGAATGGATAGACATTATTAACATAAACATAATATTTTCTTTATACGTGCATTTTTTTTTTAATATGAACTTATAATCACAAATTTATAAGCTCTTAATTGGTCGAACTGGACTTTTTAAAACATAATTGACGCCACATTTGAATGCGAAGTAAGGGCTCAATAGTTATAATTATAATTACTTTTTAATTCTACGCTGAACTTAAGAGAAAAAAATATTTTTTCTCTCCTGACCAGTAAACATAAAAATATGGATTTATCTAAAGTTTTTTTTAGTAATCTCGGTGATTTATTTCAGTGATTTTATTTTTATCTCTAATAGTTGAGCGGTAAATCAATTTTATGGTCTCCGCATTGCCTAGTTGTTATTTTCTGGTCTATTTCTAGCGGAAACTTCCCATTCCCCTCTTATTTATAGGCAGCTTATTTATAAGCAGAAGCTGCCTCCTTTTGGTATTCGCTAGTGATACAATGGTGAAAGATACTTTATTTCTAGCGATTCCTTGAATACGGATTCGATACCAATAAAATGGTAATCGCCAATCCATTTCCCATAAATACTACTAAGCATTTATGAAGTTGCAAAGTTACAATACTTAATAAATGTAAAAGGCATATTATCTTGCGTCTTCAATGATCATTGCAAAGTATAAAAATCTTGTTCTCGCAACACAGAACTTTCAATTACCTCCGTTCTTAAAATCAATTTAATAATTTTTAAATATATTTAGAGATTTAATTGTTAAAGAATTAATTAAATTAAAGTTCGATGGAAGCATTAATTTTATATTAAATAATCTAATAATAGAAATTATTTATTAAATAATCTATTATACTTTTATCTACAACAATCAGAAAGTTTTATCGGCTTTTCATTAATCTCCATTAACCTTTACGATTCCGTAGATTAGATATTTGTTTTTTAAAATCTTTAGCTATGCAACGGTATATTATATATCTATATTACTATTCTTGTGTTCAAAAACATATAAATTCCATTAAAAATATTTTTGCACTTTTCCTCTTTAGTTTTTTTATCAAATTCGTTCAACTTGCATATACAGCTGTTATTTATCAATGCTAACAATATGACATAATTAATTATTTTTTTTAAATTAAAGGTACTTTAGAGGAAGACTTAAAGTAACAGATTTTGAGCCTGGTCAGACTATTTCAATCAGAATAAATCCTATATGATATTAAAGCCCATTAAATTTTACATCTATATAGCGAGTTTAATCGGAATTGTTGTAGCCGTTTTTAAGAAAATCATAAAATGCTGCAAAATGCATATTATAATAAAGTGGCTCTTCTGGTGGTTAGCTGATTTTGATGACAAAGTTACTGTAACGTCTCGGGCGAATAGTTGTCATTAATATTTAATTTCAGTTTCGTAGGACTTTATGTTATTGCGATAGAGTTACCAGACACGGACCCACAGACCTTGGTTATTTGGACTCAGGTGAACCTAAATCGTGTATTTTCGTTTAAAACTGAAATTAGAAAGTTTTCACGATCGCAATACTTTCCCTGCTATATATTTCATATATAGGTAAGTGAAAGTAAAAATTGATAAAGAATTAATTCAATTGAATTTCAATAGAAACATGTATTTTATTAAATAGTCTACTGCATTTTTATCCACAACAATCAGTTAGTTTTATCGGCTTTCATAACTTTTACGATTCTGGGTATTAGATAATATTTCTTCTAAAACCTTCAGCTATCCAACGATATTATACATCTATATTACTATTCTTGTATTCACTACTATTATACGAAAATACACCTTTTAGGAAGTATGTGTATCTAAAAAGGTGTATTCTCGTCGAAAACTTTCTCTTACTATATATTTCATATATATATATATATATATATATATATATATATATATAGTAAGGTAAGTGAAAGTAAAAAGAGTTTAATTTTTATTTATGAAATAATTAAATAACCAACTAAATTATAAAAGACTAAATATATTGTTGTAAATAAGTTTTTATTAACCTAATATAAAAACTTTTATAAAGCAAAGTAGAGTGGGGAAAAACGGATAAACATAAAGTTATTAAAAACAATAATTTCTATTGTCAGATTATTTAATCTTAAATAAATGCTTCTATTGAAATTTAATGCAACACAAACTTATTTCAACCCCTACTTCAATTAAAATTTTATAAATTGGTTTTAATAACGGAGATATGTGAAAGACCTATGTTGCGCGGAATACATTTATAAATACTTGAAACACGATTACATTCACATTTCTTTAAGAATTTTGTTCTGATTCTTAAAATATAATACTGAGAGTTGGGGAAATACCTTCTTTCTTTCGAGATATTCTTTTTTTTTTTTTATTATTATAATTACGGTGTTAACTAACCGAAAAGATAATGAGAAACAATTATCATTTTATTCCGACTAGGGAGAAGATGGACGCATTGAAATAATTAGGGGAAGAAAAATATTCAACACGGTTAGAACTCATGGAAAAGTTTCGGTTTCATAAATAACCCAAACTCATTTCCCCCGCAGAAGGGAGGTTTTCTTTTCTATTTCCCGGCTAAGAAGTAATGAGGATTCCACTTAATTATAGGAGAAAGAGTCGAGTATCCCTAACTACTTTCAGCTTTAGATGATACCATTTAAGCAATTACTTTAGCTTAAATTACACCCTACCGCGCTCTAATTCCCCAATAGTTTTCTCTAATTGAATAAATAAATATATAATGAGGTCCTTTCACTGAAAGAGAGTTGATTCACAGCTACATCTCTTCGGCCAGGCTCACATCTGGAATTGAATGAACGTCTAGTTTCTGCTGTGTAGTGATGAGTAACCGACTATATTAATTATTTTTACTTTTACATGCTCATATATAAAATATAATGGGTCAATCCATCCGAAATCGTCTAGACCTTGCCGCTCGACATTTTTGATTTTCATGATTTTTCAACCAGTTATTATCTATCCTTTCGAGAATATAATACCATACTTAAAAAATAGAAAAGAAATTTGGGTCAGTACTATTAGTATAGCAACCGTTTTAAGTCAGCTCCGTGGGCAAAAACACGTGATGGGAAAATCGTTCTAATTCCTGTAAGTTTTTTAAATATCAAATCAAAAAAAAAAAAAAAATCTGGTGCGGGTAACACACGACTTTTACTTACCTCGATTTTTAAAAACAATGAAAGAATTTTCAAATACAGTTATAGATAAAAATACGTGAAACTATTAAGGAATTAATCAAATTGAATTTATATAGAAACATGTGTTTTATTAAAAAAATCTATTAGATTATTATCTAAAATAATCAGTTAGTTGTATCTTCTTCTCATCTCTCTCTATTAACTTCTAAAAGCTTGTGTATGAGATGATATTTTTTCTAAAATCTTTAGCTTTCCGACGGTATATCATACATGTATATTACTGCTCTTATGTTCAAAAACGAAAAATTGCATTAAAAAAATATTTTTTCTATTTTTTCCTTTAGTTGGGTATCGAATTTATTTAATTTATATATTTACCAGTTTTTCATTAGCGCTAACAAGATAATCTAGTTATTATTATTGAATCTACAAAATTAAAGGTACTTTAGGGGAAGAAAATTTAAAATATCGGCATTTAAGCCCTGTCAGACCATTTTTATCCAAATAAAACCTACATGATATTAAAGCCCATTAGATTTTACATCGATATAGCGAGTTTAATCAAAATCGTCGGAACAGTTTATGAGAAAATCGAAAAAAAAGTGCAAAATGCATGGTATAAAGTGCCTCTTCTGGTAAGCTCATTTTGATGAAAAAAGTTTTTTCACGTCTCGGGCGTATAGCTGTCTTAAATATTAAATTTCAGTTTCATAGGACTTACCGTTTCCGCCCAGGAGTTACCACACACACACACACACACACACACACACACACACACACACACACACACACACACACACACACAGACACACATACACACACACAGACCTTTTTGTGGGACTTGGTTATTTGGACTCAGGGGACCTTAAAACTTGTATTTCCGTTGAAAACTGGAATTCGAAAATGTTCACGATCGCAATACTTTCCCTTACTATATATAGTAAGTGAAAGTAACTAGCAATAAGATAAGGACATGCTTTGTATTTTTGTCCTCATAATTTTATTACCTAAATAGTGAAGATTGTTGTTTAAAAAATACCGAAAATAAATAAAAAACGAGATTTTTAACCAGATAAAAGTATATAAAGGAAAAGAGACTCACTTTTAATTATTTTTCTTATGTGGCTTAATCTTAGTCCTACTTAATATAAAATTTTCGATCTTGAGAACATAGTAGTTTTTTGTATATAAATTTTTAATATTGACAAAAATTCATTTTTCTCGATGTTTACATGGAAGTATCTCAAAAGGGACTGAGAGAAACATTATGTAACTTATACAGATTATCTATCTTTTCAATGTGCTTAAGTGATAAAATTTGGTCTTTGTAACTAAGCTGGTTTCGGAGTTATAAAATTCTCTTAACTGTTAAAATAACGTTTTCTATAAAAAAAATATTAACTCCGGTAATTTTGCATATTTAAGAACCAACCAAAAACTAGGATGATAATGAGACTATTTCATACAATTTCGGTCCTAACATTACATTACCTAAGTAGCTATGAAAATAGATTTAAAATAAAAAACCGAAAAATTAAATCAACCGAAACCTTTGGCGCACTATGACGAGGGATGTTAGAAATGATTTTCACGCTCAATTATTTATCCTCATATTACCCATACAAATTTTGATTGTGTAAGCTACGTCATTTTTTTAATATAAATTTTCATAGAAGGATAATTTTTAAAGACAAGCAGAATTTTCCAGTGTAGGTAATTTAGTGAAAGGTCGTCCAAGGGTGAAATTTTGCTATCCTTACGGCTCCCTAACAATTGCGATGGTTAAGGTTATATTCCGTGTATTAGGTATTTTTGCACCCTTCGTCGTAAACCTATGACATCCTGTCCAACAGTATCCTTCAGTAACACTCCTCTTGTCCCGGTTGAACAGATCCGATACCTAGGACTGCACCTGGACAAACGTCTTACTTGGAACCCTCATACAAGACTAAAAAGACAAGAAACTGCCCACGTTTTCGACTAATTGAACACTTACTTGAACACTTTTTCCCGTCTCTAATCCTTGACAATAATAATAAAAAAATCCTTTGAAAAATCCTCAATGCTCCTTATTTTGTCACAAATAAATTCATCCATAAAGACCTTAACGTTTCCTATGTTGCTGACTTGGCTCGAACCAGGTACCAATTCTTTCATGACAAACTCCATTCCCACTCAAATCCACTAGTTTCAATCGTTGCTTCCTCTACAATCCCTGATAATCCTCCGAGTCGTCTGAAAAGAAGATGGCCCCAAGACCCTCTAGTTTAACATAGTTTTTGGAGAGCTGCCAATGGGTAGTATCCCCACATGTGAATCATGACATTTGTATCTTGTATCTCATTTACTATATGAATATCATTATACAGTTTTAAATAGAAAAAAAAAAAAAAAAAAAAAGATATTTTTTGTGAAATCTTTAGCTATCCAACGGTATATTATACATCTATTTTACTATTCTTGAGTTCAAAAATAAGGTTTCTCCATTCATTATTTTTGTTTCTCTTTTTGAATCTATTTTAACTTTTCTAAAATACTAAATTCACTCACATTCTGTTGAAGAAATATATAAATCCTCTACGAAATGTAAACGCGAGCTTCTTAATTACTCCATCCAAAAAGATGGTGAATGCAAGGAGTCCTCAGGTAATGAACCGAAGGTGGGAGGTAGACAAAGAAGTGGCCGAAGAGAGCCGAGGAGAGGCTGAGGCTAAAAAAATCCTAATGAGAACTGCTCTACCACCTCTCGCCTTTCGTCTCCCAGCTTCCTTCATTCACGTACATTGGGCCTTTTATTATTTTATTTTCAGCTGATGTTTTAATTTAGATAATTGAAGTTGTAGCCTTAATTTAAAAAAATCTGGTGCTCGCAACAGACGACTTTTACTTACCTCCGTTGTTAAAATCAATTTAAGAATTTTTAAATACATGTAGAGATATAAAGAATCAATTAAATTGAATTTCAATAGAAACATGTGTTTTATTAAATAATCTATTATATTTTTGTATACAACAATCAGTTAGTGTTTGGGGTAATCACCTGCACCTCAATGTCAAGATGATCACACTAAGCGCGCTCAGCTTCTTTGACAGGACGCCAGGTTGCACCTGGGTCAACATAAATTTCCCTTTTCAGGAACCAGAAACAGTTAGTTTTATCAGCTTTTCACCACCCTCCATTAGCCTTTACAATTCCGTGTGTCAGATAATATTTTTTTCTAAAATCGTTAGCTATCCAACGCTATATTATACATCTATATTATTACTCTTATTGAATTAAAAAAATATGTTTTCACTTTTTTCCTTTAGTTGCTTATCAAAGTCGCTCAACTTTGATATTTAGCCGACCTTAATCAGTGCCATTAAGATGATATGGTTAATCTTTTGGAATGTACAAAATTAAAGGTAGTTTAGGGATGGAAAATTTAAAACATTGGCATTTAAGCCCTGTCCCAATACTTCAATCAGAATGAAACCTACATTATCTTAAAACTTATTAAATTTTACATCGATATAGCGAGTTTAATCAAAAACGGGTTTTTGAGAAAATCGTAGAAAGGTGCAAAATTCATAAAGTCGCTGTTCTGGTTAGCTAATTTTAATGAAAAAGGTTCTGTAACATCTCAGGCGTATAATTATCATTTATATGAAATTTTAGTTTCATACGACCTTTCGTTTACCCATGCAATTTACTGCTCAAACACAGACCTTTTTGCGGGACTTGGCCAATTGAATGCAATGGACCCAAAAAACGTATTTTTTTGGGTGAAAAATCGGATTACAAAATGTTTAGCAATATTTACCCTTCCTATATATCTCAGCTAAATAAAGTTAAATATGTGGATGAGGGGGGAAAAAAAAATCAGAAAATGTAGGAAAAAGAAACATTCTTACAGCCATACTTGAATACTATTCTCTTAGGGGGATCACTTGTAGCTGGGTAGTTAGCATAACAGCCTTCTATGCCAAAGGTCACGGGTTCAAACCTGCAGATGGTCCTAGGATTTTTTAATGGGAGTAAAAAATCCTTATTTATGCCGTTATTCGGAGGGGACGTTAAAATGTGGTCTCGATCCTGTGCGATGTCAGGTACTTTTTAAGATCACTATCCTAATAAAACCAGGATAGGCAAAATTTAACGTAGTATCGTATGATTAGCCATAGTAGCATAAAGTGACGTTAAATAAATAAACAAACTATTCTCTTAGGAATTCAAAGCCAAATCCTGAGATCTACTTTACGATTTCAATTAATTACTATATATATATATATATATAATATATACCTACCTCTGCCATAGAAACATGAAGCATATATCATAGATTATGCATAATTTACAGTACATACCGTTGTTAAATTATAGAATGCAGTTAGCACGGACTTTAACTTGAGTAGCATACCGAAAATGCAGATTCTGGCCATTTGATGAACCTTTCATAATGGAATGTTTGCGAATCACATGGGCCTATCTAAACAATAGCCGACGGTCCAGCAAGCAGCCAGCCCCGCTCAATAAAACAGTATCAACCCCATTCAATGTCCCGCTCCTATACAAATCTCATGCACGATTTCTGCTTTCGAAAGCCAGAGAACAAGCTATGCTAAAAAAAAAATCTGGTACGCGCATAGCACAACGTTCACTTGATCGGTCTGGAATAGATTTCTAAAAATGTATTTACTATCAACAAAAATATAACAGTAAAAATAATTATCTAAAAAAATCTCTAACTATCTCAACGACTTGTTATTATTTTTGCTAACAAATTCTTGAGCTTTCTAGCTGTAGGTTATTCATCCATAATATTGAGAAATTTTGACAAATATTTTAATTAATGAACAGCTTAAAATTTATTTATTTAATCTACGAAATTGTTACAACCGTTAGCGATTACCCTTTCCCAATGGCTTAAAGGTCCATTATCCATTTTTTTTCAAAAATCACTGTCCTGTGAACAATACTTTACTCCTGAAGAACAATAAAAGGCCCGTTTTCACGGTATCTTCATACGAGTAAGATTTCCCTTGTAGAAAATTTTTGGGGGAACGGAAAAAATCTAAATCCGAAGGAGCAATGTCAGGAGGGTACGATGGTTGAGGTAGAACCTCCCATCTGAAGCTTAATAACTTTTGCCGAGTACTTAAAAACACATTGGGCCTAGCATTGTCTTGGTGGAATAGCACTCCTTTCCGATTTGCCAACTCTGGCCGTTTCTATTCAATTGCTGCCTTCAATCGATATAACTGGGTGCAGTAAAAGTCCGTATTTTTAATTTGGTTTTGTGGAAGGAGCTCAAAATGTATGAATCTCTTCGAATCCCACCAAATAATGAGCATCACCTCTCATGTAATGATCAGCTGATGCGCCAGATGGTAACAGTCGCACTTAACTTCGTCTCTGAGATTTTTGATTTTTCAAAAGGATTTTCATCGATTCCAGTCTCGAAAAAGCTGCCAGCTTTTTGGACATCAACAGCAGTAAGGTTTGGAGTATTATTTCGGTAAGCAGAGTAATTTTTTTTTACCGCAAACAGTGAATGCAGAGTCAATAGGCTTGACACAAAGGGTAGCCATATTTCCTCATATCAGCTGATTGCTGGTATTGGGAATATATACTTATTACTTGTTTCCCTTTAACATTCTTATATTACTATCTTTTTTATATATATGAAATGCGATATTTTCATCAAGTGATGTCTTCTAAAACGGCAAGTAAAAGATCAAGATCAGCAGGTTCAAATTCGTCTCCCACTAAACAAAGACCCCGTCGTGATAACAATAAGAAGTTACCAACACAAGCGAACCCTTCAAGTAACACTTTGAAATCTGAACCCCAGCCTGGCCCATCATCACAGGAGATGACAGATGAATCTCCTTTTTTCACACCGAATCCATTTCAAATCCTCCATAGTGAAAAAGAAGACATGGAATCTGCCCCTACACCAAGGGAACCACCACCTCCCCCGATATTTGTCAAAAATATTAAAAATTTTCAACTTTTTTGTGCACAACTTAATAAATTAACCAACCCTGGTAGCTACTCATGTCTGAATAGAACAAATGACACTAAAATATCTCCGGATAGTGCTGAAACCTACAGGAAAGTAGTAAAATATCTGACAGACACCAAGGCCGAGTTCCATACTTATCAGCTACGCCAGGAGAGAGCACTGAGGGTTGTAATAAGAAACTTGCATCCCTCGACACCAACTGAAGTTATTAAAGAAGAACTGATGGAGATGGGATATAAGGTGCGCCAAGTCACCAACGTTTTGAAAGATAAAGTTCAAATTCCAATGTTTTTTGTTGATCTAGAACCATCGACAGGAGTCGAAAAAATCTACGATCTTAAACGACTGTACTACAGCTGTGTAAGAGTTGAGAAGCCCTACATGAAGAAGGATATAGTCCAATGCCATAATTGTCAGGCATATGGCCATACTAAATCTTATTGCCACCATATACCACGCTGTGTGAAATGCGGAGAAGAGCATAGGACAGGAGAATGCACTAAACCGAAGTCATCACCCGCAGTATGTGCTCATTGCCTCAAGGACCATCCAGCCAACTACAAGGGATGCCAAATATATAAAAATCTAAAGACCAGATTTCAAAAACCTCAAGAACCAGAAACAGCAAGAATAACAAGATCTAGAAGAGAACCATCTAAATTTGTAGATTCCAATGTTTCATTTGCCCACTTACTTGGAGGTGGGGACCAGAGTAATGAAGCCGAGGCCCTGCCGAAACAACGTTTACCTCAGCATAATCCACCTATTCCACAACAAACTATTCCTCAAAATTTTCCTATTCTTCAAAAAACTCCTCAACATCAAATTTCCCATATCCCTTCTCCATCAAATGTCACAGACCTTACCAGTCTCATGACATCCTTCATCTCCGAAATCAAATCCCTTGTTATGCCTCTAATATCACTCCTTACGAACCTTGTATCAAATCTCATTCCTGCCTTACAAAAACCATAAATGTCCTCACCTAATTCCTTATCCATTCTCCTTTGGAATGCGAATGGTGTTAGAAATCACACTGACGAACTGACAGCGTTTTTGCAAGACAAAACAATTGACGTTGCACTTATTACTGAAACTAGACTAACCACTAAACAGTTTTTCAAAATACCGCAGTACGTAACATACCGTACAGACCACCCAGACGGCAAAGCTCATGCCGGTTCTGCTATCATTGTCCACCAATCCCTCTCTCATCATTTACTTCCACTTCCTACCTATGATTTCCTGCAAGCCACAGCAATAGTAATCAAGACTTTTTCCTATCCGGTAACTATTACATCAGCATATTGCCCTCCCAAACACTACATTTCCAATACCGAATTTGCATCCTTCCTGGATTCCTTAGGAAATCATTTTATTCTGGGTGGAGATCTAAACGCCAAGCACCAGCAGTGGGGTTCTAGAACCACGAATTCTCGTGGAAGAAATTTGCTGACTGCTCTGAATTCCCGAAATTTTAACCTCATACCTCCTGACTCCCCTACCTACTGGCCAACAGATCCTAACCGTAATCCAGATATCCTCGACTTCTTCATCCACAGCGGATTAGGCTCCCTGAACTATTCTGTAACTCGCCTTGATGAACTATCCTCTGACCATAGTCCACTGATCCTTAAAGTATCTCTAACTCCTATTCCGAAACCCATTCCACCATCATTTATCCGAGGCCCTGTCAACTGGAACCTCTTCCGCCAAATCCTCACCGATAATATTGACCTCAGTGTGACCCTCAAAACACCGGATGACCTTGATGATTCCGTCTACTCGTTTACAACCGCCATTCAGCAAGCTGTTTGGACTGCCTCCTCTCCTAAGCACTCCAATAGAACTCCTCAGCAAAACCATTTACCTCAACACCTAGCTGACCTCATCCATGCAAAACGCCGAGCCAGATCATTATGGCAAAGAACCCGACACCCAACAGATCGCCGCTCCTATAACTTTTATTGTAGGCAATTAAAGCGGGAGTTGGCGACCTTCCGTTCCCAGTCCTTTAATTCCTACCTCTCCTCCCTATCAGCTCGAGATAATTCCCTGTGGAATGTGACCAAAAAGATCCTAAAATACCATAAAGTTTCCCATCCTCTCCGGCGTGGTGATGACTCCTGGGCTGCGTCTGATGAAGATAAAGCCGAGGAATTCGCAACACACCTCTCCAAAGTATTCACTCCTCACCCGGAATCCAACAGAAATCATACCACAACAGTTCAAGAATTCCTTTTCTCACGAATACCTCTTTCCCTACCTCCTAAAGCTATTAATCCATCTGAGGTGAAATATCTTCTTCAAAAACTGACCTTTCGTAAATCTCCTGGACACGATCTCCTTACCCCCTAGATCCTGCGACAACTTCCCCAGAAAGCCATTATTTTTCTTACATACATCTACAACTGCATCCTTCGCACCACCTATTTTCCTCTCTTATGGAAACATTCCACAATCATTCTATTCCTAAAACCAGGTAAACCTTCCAGTAACACTTCATCCTACAGACCTATAAGTCTACTCCCCATCCTCTCAAAAATCTTCGAAAAGCTCCTTCTAAAACGAATCCTGCCTATATTAGAATCTCACAACCTTCCTTCCCACCAGTTTGGTTTCCGTTCTCATCATTCCACTGTTCAACAAGGACTCCGAGTTGTAGACCATATTTCCTCAGCCCTCGAATGTAAAGAGTATTGTTCTGGTGCGTTTCTGGACATAGCGCAAGCTTTTGACCGGGTATGGCACGCTGGATTACTCTTCAAGCTTAAAACGCATTTACCCCAGTCTCTCTACCTCATTCTAAGATCCTATCTCTCAAACCGTTCCTTCCAAGTACGCTGTGGTGTAGAATTTTCCAACTTTTATCCCGTTGAGGCCGGTGTTCCTCAGGGCAGCGTCCTGGGACCCGTTCTCTACGTCCTTTACACCGCTGATATTCCTAATCATCCTGACACCTTTCTGGCAACATTTTCAGATGACACCGCCATCCTATCATCCAGTTCCGATCCCGAAACCGCATCCTTAATCCTGCAAAGACACCTTTGTCTTATCGAAGACTGGTGTGGTGCTTGGCGCATAAAGGTGAACGAGGCCAAATGCAAACATGTAACCTTCACTCTTCGACAAAACTCCTGTCCGCCAGTTTACTTCAATTCCATTCCTATTCCTCCTTCAGATACAGTCCGCTATCTTGGCTTACTACTAGACAAAAGACTGACGTGGAACCCACATACAAGACTTAAAAGAAAAGAACTCAATCGACGATTCGGACAGTTATTCAGACTGTTAAACAGAAAATCTGAACTTACAGTTGACAACAAATTATTAATTTATAAGACAATACTGAAGCCCATCTGGACCTACGGACTTGAACTGTGGGGGACAGCTAAACGTTCTAACATCAAACGCATTCAATCCTTTCAATCCAAAGTCCTCCGAATAATAGTAAATGCTCCTTATTATGTATCCAACTATACCTTGCACCACGACCTTAATGTTCCATTTATTTCAGACCTAATTCCATCCAAATTTTCCAAATTCCATCAGAACCTCATTCATCATCCTAATCCTTTAGCACGATCCCTATCCAGCTCCACTCATCCATACAACCCACCTAGAAGGTTAAAACGGCAGTGGCCCCGAGATATATTGTAAATACATATGATGGAGTTCTGACACTGGTCAGATTCTCCTCTCAAGTGCGGTGTGATTGTGGCTATGGCGCCCTCACTTAGCTTCCGCTGGCTCTCACCAGTGATGCGGCTGAGAGGGAGGCGCTGGGATCCTTTGGACTCTGCTTGTCCTTCCACAAGTGGGGGGACAAGCCCCGTCCGGGGTTCCCGAGCTGATTGTAAATATTGTACATAGGTTTGAATGTGACATGTTTTGTTTATTTATTTGTTAACTTCATTTATTTGTATTTATTTTGTCTACTTAATTTTGTTATTGTATACGTTTACTTATTTTGATTTTATTTTATGTAATTTGACTTTCCTTTTGTTTATATTGTAAATATTGTATGAATGAGATCCTGTAGCACTATTATTATTGTCTATTATGACAAATTGTAATATATACGAATAAAAAAATAAAATAAAAAATAACCTCTCATGTATGCAAGCCGGCATTTGATGTATGCGAGCGGCGTCGTTCCAGGCAACCCCCAAGATTTTTTTCGGCCGGTGTTGATGTAGAGAACCCACAAGTAACAACTCGTTTCAAAAATTGATCCTCCACATTCTCAGTTGCAAATCACAACATGAAATCCTTTCAATGAGGTTTCTTTCACTTAGCTCATGGGGAACCCAAACGTCGTATTGACAGACGTACCCGACCTTTATATGATCAAAAACGACCAATTTGCAGACTCTTAACTCCGCAGCTATCTCACGGACATAAATTCGTGGATTGACTTTCGTAATATCCTCGATGTCAAGAGTTGAACTCCATCCAGCCCCTGGTTAGTCTTCCAAATTTAAATCTCCTGATCTAAACCATGAAAACCATTTTTGAACCGTGCTATCAGCAATTGAATCGCTACAATACACACCACGAATCTTTCGTGCAGTTTTGGCTCATTTTCTCCATTATTTTTAAAAATAACATCATAATATGCCGGAAATTAACTGAATCATTAATAAAGACGAATTCAGTGTGTAAACAGTTAATTTCATGAGGATTAAAGGCATGTAAATATACATTAGCTTTGTAATTCCTGTTAGTAGAAAAAATAAAAGGTAAATTTTAGGACAACCCAATACAACATGTCATTCAAGAAATGTGAATATAATGAAGTGAAATATTTCTTTTTATGATGAAATAGTAGGTTTGAGGTGCGGTCATCAAGAAAACCAACCAATAGGTAAAACATATTTTATTTACGTGTCTACGTTTCGGCCTACATAGTTGCTCTTCGTCAGGGCAGAAAAGTAGATTTCTCTTTTAGTTTATTACCAAAGTTTATTTTCTTTTACAGTCCAATAATAAAAAAAAAGAGTCAGTAGTTTTACATAAAGCAATGTCACCTGTAGTGTAGCGGCTAGCATAATAGCGGTGTAATAAATCGAGTAAAATTTAACATCGGACTGTCGAGCCATACAACAGCAACAAAAATAGTTTTTAGTTATAATTCGCATTTAATATTATTGCTTATTTCTGTTCAACATTTTATTGGTGATAATATGTATTTTAATTAATGCGTATTTATTTAACTAATTCTTTTTAGTTATAAGTTCCATGAAACGCGCAAATAATTTACTATTTTGATCAAATTCTTTTGTTAGTTGAAAGGACTTATTGTCAAATTTGAATAAACGACGAAGGTTAATGTAAGTAGTCAGTCAAGTTGAAGTTCCTGGTAAGAGATTTATTCAAGTGACAACGAATGCATTATTAATGCCTCAGGAGCCAACGAATGCAGATAGTATTTTGACGATGGTAATTCGTAGCAATGATGATCTGTAAGAATTTTCAATGGTAATAAATAATAATAAAATATTTAGAATGAATGTAAATTTAAAAAAAATAATAATTATTAATAATCATTTACCTTTTCTGAAGAATAAAAATAATTTGAGGAAGATTAGTTTTTTTTTTAGTATATAAAAAAAATATTTGACATCCCTCCCCATTAAAATTTCACGTTTCATATTCCATAATACATAGAATCAAAATGCGGAATAAAAAAAATATATCTGTCTGCCCTTCGTAGCTTTTCTTCGAAACTATTGAATGGATTGTTTCGTAATTGAGTACACAATAACTGGGCACACAAATATAACCTTCTAACACCGTAACATTAACTTGAGCCTGACAGTTTCAATATGGTGACAAATTACAATTTTACGCCAACAACTTAAAATCAGAAAAATAATTATTAAAAAAGAAAAGTAAACGATGCCAAAATGGTAGATATAGCAGATGCTATATGCCTGTAACTCAGTTATTTCTCAAGAAAGCAATAGTGCTTTCTCCAGTTAATGGCAAAAAAAAACCTATACGATCAAGTCGCATTTTTTAATCTACCAATAAATAAATATCCCTCCACTAAACTAAGATTTTCAACATACGTAGAATCTAAATATTAAATAACTTTCTCTAAATTAAATGAAATCTCTAAACAAAAAAAAAAGTGGTTATTGCCGATTTTCCTTGAATATAAATTAAACGAGTAGCTGTTTTTATAGTTCTTTGATTAGTTTAAAACGTGAATATAAGTGAGTTGCCTGTATTGTTCTAAAATATAATACCATACTGTAATTATTTGGAAATAATAAAGTAATTTGCAGCGTGGTTATCTTAGGATTTATATTACAAACAAATCAAATCGCTGCAAATAATTACACAATGGTTTATTATTTCTTAATTACAATATTGGGGTATAACTGTTTATATAGCTTGATAGGCAATTAAATAATATGAAGAGCAATAAATTACAGGATGATGGCATCACCGCTGCTGATTTCAAAACGCTATCTCAGCCATTTCTGAACCAATTTCAATGATTTTTTTTTTTTTTTTTTTTTTTTTTTTTTTTTGTAGATAATTTATTTCTCTATGCAGTAGAACAAAGAACAACAAATTTTTGGTATTTATTTTTTTTTTATTACTTAGAAGAAACTTTTTCTAGGAATACTGGAAAGGTACAAAGTTTAAAATTGGAAAATAATAGAAACGGTGAGCCAATAAACACCCATGTAGACGAATAGCAGTAAGCTATGGAGTGATGTTATGAATTATATATTAGAATGTGTTTTTAAAAAAAATGGTAAATAATATTAATGAGTTTTAAACCAATTATGACATATTGTTGAAGATAATTTTTCAAAGACAAATATTTAAATAATGTATTTTCATTCACTAATCAAATTTTAAAAAAATTGTTTCAGTCTTGAGAATCGGGAAACAACCCTAAAACGTTGTAAGATGATGTGAATAGTTATGTGATAAAATAATTAATTAACAAAAGGAAGTTAAGGTGTGCTCATTTAAGTATTAATATTAAGAAAAATTTCTAGAAAAAAGTAAAAAAGAAAAGAAACTTTTTCTTTTTATTCATTATTCACTACTAATAAATGTTTTCTCCATCTTCAAAAATAACGTTGTTACAAACGGATATATAGGCGAGATTCAATTTTTTTTTTTTTTTTTTTTTTTTTTTTTTTTTTTTTTTTTTTTTTTTTTTTTTTATTTTGTTTAGCGCGCTTTACTGATTGTAAAACTCTATGCAAACTTTATGATGCTGATGAGTTATGATCGTATTTATGTGTAAAATTTCAATTTATTTTGTTTCTTTTTTTCTCTTTTATAGAATTATTAGAGTTTTTTAGTTTAAAAACTCCAGTATTTTTTTTCTCTATTTTCAAAAGAACTGACTGATTGAATCAAATCAATTTTAATCGGCCGCTATTTTAAAAATAACCAGCTGATATCGACGTCTAAGTGTTAGGATCATATTTTTGCCCTCAATATTTTTTGGTCGAATAAAAAGGTTTATTATTGAAAATAATAATAAAAAAAAATCAATATCATGCTACATATTAACTTTTACCCCCCCAAAAAAAAGAAAAAAAAAAAAAAAAAAAAAAAAACTGCCTTTAATTTGAGACGTTGATTTCCAAAAGGTATTAAAGGACATTTTTTACGAAATTGATTTTTTTACATATTTGTATTCTCATCATTCAGTTTTATCTAAATATTCTATTTGATGTTATCTAATGAACTCTCAAGTCCTTAAAAAACGCGATTTAGAAATACGGTCATTTTCTTAATGTACTTATTACGCATTTATTTTCGTTCGAAATCATTCTAAAAAAATTCATTTTATAACTTTAATAAGTTGTTATTATTATAGTAAAAAAATAATTCTAAATTTTAATGCAAAAAGACCCAAATTAGCTGATTTAATAATATAGGAATGAGAGATTTTCGCGCTTCCTGTAAAATTTCCTAAAATGGATATAGTACCTTTTGGAAATCAACGTCTCAATTCTCGATACCTAACATTATATACATTTCTACTGCCTCTAGGCCAACTACCGTTCAACGTGATTAGGGCTACATCAATGTGATTCTTCCCTTATATTTGGGTACCTACTTTATAGAGTGTAGCTATGCCCCACAAGGATCTTCATACCCCAAGGTCGTACCACAGCCCACAGTGGAAAATATGACCGATTTAGGTAGACGAAATTCTGAAACTGGTCTATATTTAACATTTAGGGTTCCAGATTACGGGAAAAAATTTTTTTTTTAAATATAAGAACTAATTAATTTTTTGACACAATTGGCGAGCGCACAGTGGTCAAACATCAAACTTATTTGCTAAAATCTAAAACTTCCCTATATTTTACGTTTGAAGTCCCAGAATACGGGGAAAATAATATAAAAAATCTATTGATGAATCGGAGTTGCTAAAACCTGCTACTGAACAGAACAGAACTTCATTTATTCGTATATATTACAATTTGTCATAGTAGACAATAATAATAGTTTTACAGGATCTCATTCATACAATATTTTAAAACCTGCTTTATATCATTTAGGACATTCCTGAAATTATAGATTGTAAAACCTTTTGATTCGAAGTTTTGTGTCTAAAAAAAAATTATGTATCACCCAAAACGCAAAAATTCATTGTAATATCTAAAGACTAGAAGTGAATATTATATTGAGGGTGTATAGTCGACTGTTGAAACTATTATAGGTGGAATAGTCAGGAATCAGTCATTTTTGAAAAGTTTTTAATTTTGCCAATGTTTCGGCTCAAGCTTGTGAGCCATCATCAGGGCATTACTGAGCCATGTCCAAGCATAAATCCAGCATGTGTCCAAGCATAAACAAAGCATGTGAGTTTATGCTTGGACATGGCTCAGTAATGCCCTGATGATGGCTCACAAGCTTGAGCCGAAACGTTGGCAAAATTAAAAACTTTTCAAAAATGACTGATTCCTGACTATTCCACCTATAATATAAAGACTAGAAGGATTGATGAAAAATGTCCTTTGGGTAACGTGGGAGTTATATAGTTTTATGTTATTGAATAGGGGCGTACATTTACAAATTGCTAAATTAACTGCAGGTGAGATTACAACGTATATTCAATAACGAGTTTGGAAATATAATGTCTTAACTGTCTCAGCAATGTCCATTGTTTAATAAAAGCAAAAAGGCATTGCTCTAACCTTGAACACAATAAATAACCATCGAATAAAGATAATCCCACACTCGGTTATTAGGCAATTGTGTGAACAGGAATGATTCACTCATTTACTATTTATTTGTAAACACGGTATGGCGGGAAATATTAGTATTAACGGTCTTGCCAACCAATAATAAAAAGGCGAAGCACTGGCTAATTACTTAAATTTGACTTTTCTCCACCTAAATTGGTGATTTTGCCCACTGTGCGGCCGACAAAATAGACACATCTATGATTTGAACCTGAGACCAGAATAACAGTAGATTTCTGCTGTATCCACTAGATAACGCCGATCAATCTATTTATTATTAATATATCCTTAATAAACAATGATAATCGATAATTATGAATTATATGATTATCATTCCCTTACTTATAATCTTCCATTCTACAACTTACACAATTTTTCATACCATAAGTAATTTCTACACAGGATGTTTACCGTCGAGTAAAAGTGTTCTAAGAGTTCTAAGGCATGAGGCGGCAGAGATCCGAGTTAACAAGTTTAGTGGGAGCTAATTTAATAATTGTAATTGGAAGAAAGCTCCAGAGGGCCTATAGACTTAATACACAGCTCAGTCTGGAGCCTTAAGCTTAGTCACTTAGGCTACCAGCAACTTTATCTAGCAAGTATGTATTAATATATATAATATATATAATATATATATATATATATATATATATAAATAATGTATTATAAAATGAATTATAATATCAATTTTCAAAACTATGACCATTATTGATTTGTTTTTCAATAAACACGCTGTTTTTCAGCGTGTGAAATTTGTTCTACTTCATGAAATTTCATTCTTAATTATTTATTATAGCAAAATGATTAAAATTCAACAACAGATGTATAATATACCGTTGAAAAGCTAAAGATTTAAAAAAAAATATTACCTTATACACAAAATCGTAAAAGTTAACGGAGAGTGATGAAAAGCCGATAAAACAAACCGATTGTTGTAGATGATAATATAATAGATTATTTAATAAAACACATGTTTCTATTGAAATTCAATTTAATTAATTCTTTAACAATTTATTTTTTAATTTTATATTTTTTTATTGGAATTCACTACTGTATAACAAAAAATACAACAAGCAAATTTTTATTTATATTTTTTTTTAAACTTCTTTATTTTAATGAAAATACAGACATTTTACACTGCAAGTAGAAGTCACTATCCCACTAAGGCGAGCCCGTGTGTGGGAAAGGAGTTCACCTGTGGCAATTCAATAAAAGTACAATAACAAACAGTAACACAGATACAGTAAGATACAATACAATACTTAAATAATATAGCTCATTTTTTTTTTTTTTTTTTTTTTTTTTTTTTTTTATAAAGAAACAGTAACACAGTACACAGTATGAACCAGTAATTGACTAAGCTAAACAGCTATAAGGAATACGTATACATATATACAAGATATAAATTTAAAGCAAGTAAATACAAGATTGAATTACATTATAAGCAATTACAAAGAAACATAACATAGTACACAGTAAGAAACAGTAATTGACAAAATCAAAAGGCAATAAAAAATACATATACTTGTATACAGGAGAAATATCAGAATGAGTGACGTAGGCTGGCATTGAGGACATGTCTATAGCGATAAGTAATTTGGAGTCAATAATTCAGCGATGTTTTTCTTCACTAAGGGATTTCGCCCATATTTTAACATTGTGATAATAACTTGAATACTTTAGAGGATTTGAGTGAGAAAATTGAAAATTTGAAGGAATATTGTTGTAAACAGTAGCAATGGAATAACAAGTCTGTTGTGTCGTCCATGAATGTTTTGGTCTTGACACAACCAAGCTATAGTAATTTTTCCGTCTGATGGCGGTGGTTCCCGAGTATCTTCCCGACTAGCTCATCCCGTATAATATACAGCTTCTTCATTATTGAGACCATGTATAATTTTTTTGTAGACATTATATTGAAGTCCGAGAATATATTAATTGATGGGGGTACTTTATTGATGCCCTGAATTACCTTAATTATGTTTCAATAAAGAAGAAAATATTGGGTTGTGTCATATGAAATGTCCGTTTTCAAGGTAAAGAATTTTTATTAAAATTACTATATGAAAACAAGATATTTTTATTCGAAGTTTTTACCTTCCTTTTCTACACATTTTTCCCAACGTGACACCAACATTTTTATCCCCGAACTGAAAAACTCTGAGCTTTGAAGTGAAACAAAATCTGAAAACGCACTATTCACTTGATCATCATTTTCAAAAAGTTTTCCTTTGACGAAGTTGTCTAAATTCCTGAACAGGTGGTAATTTGACGGAGACAAGTCGAGAGAAAATTGTGGGTGCGGAAGAAATTCGTAGCCCAGTTCTTTCAATTTTTGCACGGTATATTTTGAAACATGGGGTCTTGCTGCCGCTCAGTGAGATCATGAGGTACCCATGTATCGAGCTCTTTTACTTTCCCAATACACTTTAAATGTCTGGAAACGGTAGATGCACTTGTAGGGGTTTCCTTCTACTGTATGTTTGAGGACATCGTTGTTTATTATGAACGGAGGTCTTCTTCGGGGCAAGTTTTCCAAGTCGGTATCCCCAGCTGAAAACTTAGCAAACCAACGGCGAATGGTCCGTTCATTAACACTCCCTTCCCCAAACGCCTTGCAAATATTTCTAGTGGCCTCAGCTGCTGAATGGCCGAGTTTAAACTCGTACAAAAATATTACTTGAACATTGCGTGTTTCCATGTTCATATTTGGAGGTATATCAAAAAATAGGAAAAAAACAACAGAGACCTGCAAATTCTTTATGTATTTTAGGAACTATAAAAACGAACATTTCATGTGAAACAACCCAATAGATAAATGAAAGTTGTGTTTTCTGCGCACTAGATGTCATGATTTTTTTTTTTTTTTTTCATTTTTTCACATTTAAAAAGAAGGCATATTCAGATAATGAAATGGTATGAGAGAGATAAAGTTTTATTTAATTTTAGCCGAGCATGACCGTTGTGGGAAGATGGCTTTGTAGGAGAGAGGTGAAAGTGGATAGTGGTCAGTACTGGCCGGTGTCCTGCTCCACTGAGGGGGAACATTACCCAGTCCCTTTCTTCTCTCTCCAGGCGACTCATAACACTTACACCTTTCTCTTCTTCACTGGCTCAAGGTTCCTCTTTCTTACAACATTTCTTTGTTTCTCCTATTGTTCCACAGCTTTCTAGGCCTCCCTCAAATAGAATTTACTTACGCAGAATAAGTTTACTTCATTGATAGAAACTAGGGGTAGGCATAATCGAATGATCGTCATAATCGGATGATCGGACTTCGATGATTTAAGTAATCGAATAACTAATATGCATTCTGAGAGACAATATGCCACAATTCCCGCCTCTATGATGGCTGAGCTATGCATATAATTTATGTGATGAGCAAAAAAAAAAAAATTTCGTTTGATTATCTGAGCTCCCTCCCTCGATTACCGTTAAACAATGCAGTTCGAATGATCATTCCTTTCTCCAAACCGATTAATCCAATAATCAATTAATTTGAATGATTGAAATAATCGAATGATCCGATTATCGTCATTCCAATATGCCCACCCCTAATAGAAACACAGGTAGCACATATGATAGAACCATTTATCAGAATATGTATGAACAGAAGTAGAATGAAAATCCGGACAGTTTTATATAGACTTTCTTGCAAACATAAGATGGTCAAGAGATATGATTAGTCCATTTACAAATTCCAGATCTTCTGTTTTATTTTTTTCTATTTAATATATTCTAAGGAAAAGTATTGCGATAGGAACTATGAAAATACTTATAGTTGAGTCCTTATAGCTCGTCTGGAACTTTGGGCAATGTGGGGTTTTCAGGAGAGTGTTTCATCTATGGTAACACCCAAGTTTTTGACTGGGTGATGATTTAGTATTCGACTCGAAAATATAGTATCGTATCTGAGGACGGAATTGGAAAGTTTTTTTTTTTTCAGTGGCGCTACAGGCCGTGCAGGCCCTAGGCCTCGCGGAGTAATCTCCTGGGAGTTTACACTCGCGTTTCACGATGTAATTTATAGTGTAGGGTCATCACTCCCTACACCTAATTTTGTGAGTGGCCACCGTTTGGCTGACGGGTCTCACATACCCAGGGGAGAGGCTGCGTGTGAATCCCCATTATATTACATCTTATGAAAGCCCCGCCGGGGCTGGGATTCGAACTCGCAACCTGTAGCATGAGAGACTAGCGCGCTAGCCACTCAGCCACGGGCTCCCCACACTCAAAGACTAATTTCATTATTATATATTCTAATATACTTTATATTGTAATATTTGTTTTAAATATTTATTTATTGAGATTTAGTCCAATTTGTTTCAAAATGAACAATATCAATAGTGATATGAGACCACATACATACAATATATACAGAAAATAATGACAAAGTCAAATTAGATAATATAGAAAATAAATAAATTCATATAAATACAATAAAATAACAATAAACAATATCAAAACAAATTAAAAAAAAACAACCTATAATTGAGATAAATACAAAATTGGCAAATAAATAACCATCGTAAAAACAACGATAACTATATACAACTGCTAAAGGGACACCAGACTAGGCTTTTCTCTCCACTTGTGGAGAACAAAGCGGAATCCAAGAGATCCCAGCGCCTCTCTCTCAGCCGCTTCACTGTTGTGAGCCAGTGGAGGCTGTTAGGGCGCAATAGCCACATACATACAGTACATAAGTGGAGGATCTGACCAGTGTCAGAACTCCAGTATAAATGTTTACAGAACGTCGCGGAGCCACTGCCGTTTCAATCTTCGAGGAGGGATGGGTGGAGCTGATATTGTAATATTAAAACTTTAATTGTAAGCCCGCTTTAACTGTAAGGCTTCATTCAATCTTTGATCCCTACAGAACTGATGAAGGCTTAAAATAAATCTGTTTTCCTTATTCATATTGATCTCTTCGCCTCTAACCCGCGACCGTGTCTTTAAATAATGCTCCACCTACATCTCTCGTAGAGATCTGCTATTCGGACAAGTTTTGAATCTTTCTTGAAACACTTATGCCAGAATGATCAAATACTAACGACCACAGCTTCCAACGGTTTTAGTTAATTCATTGAGGTATAGGTAATTTCATATTAATAAGGATACCAAGGTTAATATAAATTACAATTGCTTACCACACAATATTATATAAAAGAGTACAAGAGTTTTCACATAACCGATTATAGCAGATTTGTGTAGCAAAGTGTTCAGGGTGGTATCACCTTCGACAGGAGCTTCCGTAGATGGTGTTATATATTCTCCATAAGTGAGAAGTTGATCCCCACTGTCCGTTCTTCTTCGACTCGAACAATAGCACATCTCTCAGACTGCCCCTACATCCCTATTCACCTTCTTTTTTCTCTTCTTCCCAAAAATGATGTTATTTTTTTATATAAATATTTTTCATTTTATTGGCTGATACGGGAAGTCCTCTACTTGGAGAAATATCGGCTGTGTCTTTTTTTAAGTATATTTATTGAAATTTACAACTGTATCATAGAATACATCTAGCAAATGCGAGTCAAGGTTAAACTGAGTCATGATTCACATATAGGAAAACTATGATAAACCAGTAGGTCCAGAAGTCATCTTCTTTTTAGACGCTCTGGAGGATTATCATGGAGTTGGAATTTAAATCTTCAATCCACTCACTTGAAACAAGATCGTGCCACTCCGACCTTTACTTTCCTAACTATAAAACTAAAACTTTTGATCGTTCCTTCCTTGTCCGCTAGTATACCTCCTGGAATTCTCTACCTGCTCATATCCGCCATGATGCTTCTCTCTCATCATTCAAATCTCAACTTTTCCAATACCTTTTAATATCCCAAAAAGGCGCTTAAAAACTGTGATATTTATATTCCTGACATCACACTTTTAAAGAAGAGTAATATTTGTTCACAGTCTATATTTAAACGCTGTTATCTATTAATTTATTTTAGTTTGGTTCAACACAACTATATTATTTTATCATTGTATATTTTTTTATTTATATGTTTATATCGTGTGTAATATACACACACATATTAACCCATATTGTAATTAGTAATTAATTATGTTCTTTCTGTCTGTTGGTCAGACATTTTGTATATTTTAGCTGTACAAACCTGTTATTCTTAGGAAACCCAATCCCATAAAAAAATTATTTTCTATTTCTATTTCTATTGTAGAGTATAAAAGGATTAAAACTAGTGGTTTAGAATGGGGATGGAGTTTTTCATTAAAATAACGATTAGGGCCAAGTCAGCAAAATAGGGAACTTTAAGGTACTGAGGATGAGTTTATTCGTACAAAGTAAGGATCATTGACGATTTGGGATTGTAAGGAATGGTTCGAGGAGAATTTGATTGTCAAGTAGAGTCCCAATGCGTCCCCCCATATCGGCGTTATGATAGTCATGCAGAGGAGTCTTTTATAGTTATGTAGAAGGTTTGAGGATTTATCTTGTAGTGGTCAAAAATGTGGGCGGTTTTTTGTCATTTCAATATTATCTTAAGATTCAGGACAAGTAAGAGCTTTGTCAATGTTAAATAATAAATATGGGATCTGTGTGAACAGGAAAAACGGAGTGTTATTGAAGATTACTATTGAACAGGATTTTATAGGTTTATAACTATGGTTGTGTCTAAGATGTCTTGAATGGCCAAATTTTTCTTAAATACCAGATTCTTAAATTCCTCAATGAGGTGGCGTCATAAATATTCATGGTGGCGTAATTAAATAAGATAATAAATAATAAATTCGTGGTTAAAGGTAGGGATGGTGTTTTAGGGCGATGAATGCAGAGATTATTACGCCCGATTCGTGGTTAAAGGTGGGTATTATTCTACACCGAAACTACTTGGTTCGACTCTTCTGACAATAAACTTAAAGGTTAGAATTTACAAAAGTATTTCCCAGACAGTTCTTTACGAATGTTAAACGTGTTGGCTTACTTTGAAGGAGTACCAACGCCCAAAGGTTTTCGAGCTAACTTTTTCCGTAAAATGTATGTAAAAACACAAACACTGCAGAATTAAGAAGACTACACAACACGGAATTACTGAGCTTGTACCCTGTCAGTATAATTGATTTGATAGCATCAGGCGTGTATGGATGTTAGACTTAGTAAAGAACGAATTCCTAAAAACTTATTAATGTGCGGTGGGTAAGGGCCAGTTGCACCAGCCCAGGTCAGTGTGGTAAGGGTAACCTCCGTTGAAGTCAGCCATTGCCCGTTGCACCATCTAGGGTAGGAATGCTGAATCCACGGTAAACATTACTGGGCTAGGCTTTTAATTTTTGTTTTACTTTCGTATAATTTTAATCAACTTTTTCATTTAATAATTTTATAATTACCGTTTTATTATTTATTCCATTGAAATAGATCCTCGCTAAATAATTGACAATGTTTGGTTTCGTAAGTATAAGATATTTAAGTTTTTATCATTATTAATAGTTCTTTAGTGATTCCTAGGTCTATAACGTTTTTAAGTCAGTTAAAAATCCCACTATATTCCTGTTAAAAATAAGTTGTCTACATTCTGTATCTGGAGGATGATTTTCAGTAGGTTCCATATCAGTTTATGAAAATTTTGAACACAAATGATTGATTTTTAATCAACCAATTAATTTTATTATTAATGCATTTAACTGTAGACTAGAGACAAATAACTCCTAATTTTGTACAAAATGTTCTACAGTATGTTTTATATAATTAGGGTTTTACTTTCCAATTAACAAGAGGGGGTATGTTGTTAATTTTATTCTTAGGACTCCACATGAAATTACAAAAGTGACTAAAAACCAAAATAGATGATATTTTGTTGACTTATAAACTGATTGCTGTGAAATGAAAGTAAAAAAAAAAAAAGAAAGGGCACAAACAATTCACAGTCAGGAAACAAATAATAAATTAACTATATTATTTTAATAACCACGAATAATATTAATATAATAATCAATTAAATATATTCTTTTAATAACAAACATTAGAGATAGAAAAATGTATTTCTTAAAAAGAAGTTCCAAAGTAGCTAAGCTGATAAGGTTAACAATTAAAATGAGGAAGTAAAATGGCGGACCTACCTTTCATCTCCCGCGAGACAGTAGTTACGCCGTACCAACAACACTCCCTGCTGAAATCGGAGTACAGCTATCTACCGTAGTTTTACCTGAGGTAAGCTCACCTTAGGTTTAACCGAGGCTAGTGCAACTGGCCCTAAGTGTACAGGAGGTTGGCCGAGGCGTTGGTGAGTGGTCGTTATAATTTTGATCTCGCTGACTTGGGCTAGGACTATTGTCACTGGATTGAACTGTATAGGCAAGGATTAATGATATTGGCATTGAACCTTCGGGTTCGCTAAGCCCATTATTATTATTTTATTAGGGTTAGGGTTAGGGTATTGGAGTAGGTGCTCAACCTCTTGGTTATTAGCACCGAATAAATTTGTAGTAACAGATTTGTTTTACTATTTTTTCTTCTTTTTATTTATTTTTTTTTCTTCTATTTTTTTATTTATTTATTTTTATTGTTTTGTTTTTATTATTATTATTTTGTTGACACATTCTGAATTAGTGAATTTATTCCAATTTTTTTTTCTTTATTTCTTTATTTTTTTTTTAATTATTACTATTATTTTTTTTTCTTTCTTTCTTTATTTTTTTTCTTATAGTTCCGGGAGCAGAGAACATTCTTTGACGAATCTAATCAGTGAACTAACTGTTTCACTAGAGTCCTTCAAACTCTCACTCAACGATCTAGCTAGGTTAAGTTTATCCATTTGTACATGGAATTTGGGGCAGTTCTCAATTATGTGTTTTATTGAGAGAGGCACTCTGCACAGGTCACACATTGGTACGGGCTGCCTGAGGATGAGATGGAGATGTGTGAGTCTGCTATGTCCGATGCGAAGTCTCGCCAAAGCAGTTTCCTCGCGGCGATTACTTCGCAATGATGTATTCCATGGATCAGGCGATTGATATTTCTTAATCTATTGGTGTTGTCAAGTTCCGACCACATCTATCTCTACATATCATACATCTATCTAAATCTAATCTATATACACATAAATTTATCTATCTATATATCTAATCTATACACATATAAATCTATATACATCTATTTCTCTACCACATCTATCTTTTATTACAATTTCTTTAGGCTTTGACAGAACATTTACCTACCCGGACCAAAGTCAAGGGCTAGGCAAAAAATTATAAACTATATTTAAGAATTTCCTGATGATACTGGCTGTACCGATGAGAACTGCTTCCTGCCCTTCTTCCAGAAGCTTTTTGAGCAAATTAAGTTCATTATTGCGAGAATGGTATCATCTGGAATGAGACCATTGCATGATATAATTATCGGTAGACCTTGATATGCCTCTGCCTATAGAGTTGACGTAGATCTTGATATTTTCGTATTTTCTCTGCAATAGTTTTGTCAATATTGTCATCATTAGGCGCATCAATATCGTTGACATATCCGCATTTTACATTTTTATTAATAACTACTACTTGTTGTTTACTATCAAGTGATCAGTAATGAGCAATCCCAGCATATTGCCTTTTTTTTGGTTTTGGTTCACATCGGTGATAAGGAATCTGGTATACTATCATTTGGTATGATAATGCCAGCGATCGATGAATAATGTTTGTCAAGTTATTATTTCTCATAATAATAATTATAATAATGGGCATAAAATAAAGATTTATCGCCAGTTATCCATAACCGGCCTGGCATCGTGTTGATTGACTCTAGTAAGAAAAATGCCGAGCTAATTGGTATACCTCTCCCGAATGATGGCAAGTTGAGGCACTAGTTCAGTCTATGGAGGAAAAATTCGCAAATATGAAGCTCTAGCAGCTGAGCTAAAGGAACTGGAGTGTTATTGTGAGGGCGATTGGGATATCCAGCAATGTTCTAATACCAAAGTCCAATGTTGAAGCCCCTTTATCTACAGCTGTTATAAATTAAGCCAAGAAAGCTATACTGCTGAACACAGCTAGAATTGTTAGTGTTTTTCTAATGTTCCTAATGTTAATGTTCCTAAATATACAATAATATCATTTAACTAAAATCACCTGAAGTGGTTGGAGTTAATCTCCAGGAATATTCTTTCATAAGAAGTGCTGTCAAATAAATACGCAAATAATAATAATAATTATCTATAATAATATTATAAAGCTGAAGAGTTTGTTTGTTTGTACGCGCTAACCTCAAAAAATACTGGTTTGAATTGAAAAATAATTTTTGTGTTGGATAGTCCATTTATCGAGAAAGGCTTTAGGCTATACAACATCGCGCGAAAAGAAATAATGAATCTGTAGCAAATGGGGAAAAAGGGGAAAATTAACCTCGCATCCAAATGATTTTAATTTTAAAATAATTAAATTTCCCGTTGTTTTCTTTTGCTGTAACAATTTATGAATCACAGGGAAAACATGTAAACACGTAGAAATCGATTTACATCAAGATCGGGTTGCGAAGACAATCAGTATGCTCTTCTGCCACTAGAAAATAAAACTAAAAATGTCATTTTCGCAGAAGTACTTTAAAATATATTCTTTTAAAAACTTCTTAATCGCGATCGTAATAACAGAAATTGACACAGATGAAGTCGTGGTGAACAGCTAATTATTAATACAGATTTAATAATTGATAGCCAACTCTGCTGCCTTGACCAGTCGCTTACCGTCGCTTACCCGTAGGAGTGGGCATAATCGAATGATCGTCATAATCGGATGAATGGACTTCGATGATTTAAATAATTGAATGATTTCATAATCGAATGATTAGTATGCTTCTGAGAGACGATATGCCATAATTCCCGTCTCTATAATGGCTGAGCTGCCTCAGCCTAGGTACAAATATGCATATAATTTATGTCATGAGCAAAAAAAAAAAAAAAAATATATACCTCGATTATCTTTAAACAATTTAGTTCGAATGATCATTCCTTTCTCCAAACCGATTGATCCGTTAATCGATTAATTCGAATGATTGAAATAATCGGATGGTCCGTTAATCGTCATTCGATTATGCCTACCCCTACTTACGTAAGAGACTATTAGGTCTCCCTCTAGCTTTCATGACCAATATTTTTTTCTCAGTTTCTATTAAATTAATCAATGACGTGCTGTCATTTTCTCTCAGTGGTCTTAAAACATAAGGGAATAGTAAGGAACAAGGAAGTCGTTTTAATAAGATCGAATGGCTTTGTTTGGGGATGGTATAGGAAGAAGATCAAGAGGGATATAAAGGGAGCGGAGAGGAGATACAAGTGGCCTGTCCCCAGCGGGACTCGAACCTCATCACAAGCGAACCAGAGCCAATATCCCAGCGGAGGCAAACACTCAGGCCACACTGCCCAAGTCATTAGCGGCCCTATTGTTGTTTTAGTAGCCGCTCTATATTGCCTGTCTCAAGGGTCCCTCTAACTTAGCCCTTCTCAGCTAACACTACCACTTTTAACTTGGGTCTATAGTTGTCAATAAGAAAACTATACCAAATTATATCTATCACTAATAACGTCCTGCTTTTATTTGGAATGTGTGTTCTTGAGTCTTTCATCGGAAGCGGGGTAGCTCATTGGGTAGGAAGACGAGCAATAGACTTCGGTGTTCTAGGTCCGACCTCTGTTATAGCAAGACAATTATGCACTCACAAGGGGCTCTGAAAATCCTCATTGGGAGTGTTTCCGAATGTTTTGTATGCTGATCTTAAGAAATTCAAAACCTTCACTAGATTACTTACAAGCGTTTTCTTCCTAAAACATTTTTTGTTTTAACCCCTACCTCGCCTTTGAAGGCTATATGGGGGTTACATGCATTAAAAAAATGTATTAAGTAAATGTGATAGTTATATAATACAATGACATGAAATACATCTAGAGAATCTTCCCATTGGAAAAACTCAGAAAATATTCTAAACTGGAAGGTCCCGGGGCCATCTCCTTTTCAGGCAATAGTGGGGTATAGTGAGAATAGAGTTTGTCATGAAAGGATTGATACCTGGACCAGGCCAAATTAGTAACATAGGGAACATTAGGGTCTTTGGAGATTTTACTAAGGATTGGATGCGAGAAGAATTTGATGGTTTAGTAGAAACCCATAAATCCACTCCGTAAGTCAAGGTTTGTCTTATAATTGTCATTTAGATGAGGCTATTGTAGTTTAGATGAAGGTTTGATCGTTTGTCTAGTAAGTGTAGAAGTAGCAGTTTCTTGTCGTTTTAGTCGTGTATGAGGATTCCAAGTTATACGTTGGTCATGAAGGAGTCCTGGGTATCGTATCTGTTCAACAGGAACCAATTGAGTGTTATTAAAGAATACTTTAGGGCAAGAAGTCAAAGGTTTACGACAAAGGGAAAAGGTTTATTGATGGGATTTGTTGGAATATCTTTTATTCTCCAGCTCTGACACCATACTTCTAGATCTTTGATGTGAGGCAATAAATGGATCTTTATGAACTGATTACACGCAGGTGTCATCAGCATAGGTAGAAAGGAAAGTATTAGGATGGGTTGGGAAAATGTGAGAAAAATATTCTCATCTTTCTTTCTAAAGAATTCGAAGTTAGGTTTAATTAAAGCTCAGCTTGGTAAGATTTTTTTAAATAAAAAATAATCTCAGAAATGGAAACAAATTATCTCACATTTCTGACGGAAGAAGGAACTTTTTCATGATGGGGGTGCAACCAAATTCCATCGTATACTCATCGGTAAACAATGACTCTATCACTATCTCTGATTTCATTTGACAATAATAAGGACATTTTTAAATGACCAACGAAACGAAACAAAAGCTTAAGGGATATCAGCTGTATATACTGTGTATAGAATGGGTCCTAGGATACTGCCTTGAGGAAAACCAGCAGTCTGTTTAAAAAGGAATGAATAGGAACTCTTTTGATTTATTCTGAAGAATTTATCAGAGAGGTAAGATTGGACAATCAGAAAGTATGTAGGGGAGAGAAATTTACGGAGTTCGTACAAAAATCCTGGATGCCAGACTCTATCAAAGGGCATTTAGTTTTTATTTTCATTTTTTTCCAAGGGTTATTTATTTTATTTTAAATTGCATATGTTTGAATATGGTATAAATGAATCATAGATCAGTTTTGCCTCACTGATTGTAAGATAATATGTAATATCACTAAGAGAAATATAGATTATTATAAAATAATATGAATATAAAATAAAATATTACAAATTTAAGTAACCTCTATAAAATGTGTATCTGCATACATACATTCATATACTCAGATAATCACACAAATATATTAACATTAATACAAACATTGAGTAACTAAAATTAATAACTATAATTTTTTGAATATATTAAAATATTAATCACTTGCAATGGTTCGTTCATACGAAGTTAGATTGAATAATATATAACACTTGTTATTATATAATTATTTATGTTTTAATGTTAATTTATAATTAATTGAATTCAGTGATGATAAAATACCAGGACCAAACATGATACTTGTCACATTCTAGCCAATCTTGGCCAATCATATGATTAACAATTAATTACTTTTATACAAATTTAAAAAAAGTTTTCCTTTGAAAAGTCAAAATGACTTTTAACACATCCCAGCTTAAACTAAAATTAATATACGAATCTAACTAGTTAAGTGTTGGGCAATGATGGCTAATATAAGAGCAGACTATCCAATTATAACTACGATAAAAGAGAACTGGGTCAAACTAACTTAACTACGGTTGGATCGAGTTGGGTGGGAAGGTTTAGAGAAAAAACGATTTTTTTTTTTCCAGAGGTAAATCTAGTTTTCTCTATGATTTCTGAAGTTCAAAACTTTTTCTTTTTTTAATCAACACAATTATCCAATATTCATTTATTTTGCTTATTTACTAGATTATTTCCAAGTTACGAACATGAATTGAATTTACAGCATCAGGTACAATGCCCAATATGAAAAATCTGGTGCGCGCAACGCACGACTTTCACTTACCTGCGTTGTTAATATCAATTTTAGAATTTTTAAATACATTTTGAGATAAAAAAACATCTGGTGCGGGCAACACACGACTTTCATTTACCTCCATTTTTAAAATCAATGAAAGAATTTTCAAATACAGTTCTATATAAATCGAATTTATATAGAAACATATGTTTTATTAAAAAATCTAATATATTATTATCTAAAATAATCAGTTAATTTTATCTTCTTTTCATCACTCTCTATTAACTTTTAAAAGCTAGAGTATAAGATAATTTTTTTTTCTGAAATTTTTAGCTTCCCAACGGTATATCATACATGTATATTACTGCTCTTATGTTCAAAAACAAAAAAATTGCGTTATAAAAATATTTTTTCAGTTTTTTCCTTTAGTTGGGTATCGAATTCATTCAATTTATATATTTACCTGTTTTTCATGAGTGTTAACAAGATAAAATAGTTATTTTTATAGAATCAACAAGATTAAAGGTACTTTAGAGAATGAAAATTTAAAATATCGGCATTTAAGCCCTTTCAGACAATTTTAATCCGAATAAAACCTAAATTGTATTAAAGCCCATTAAATTTTACATCGATATAGCGAATTTAATCAAAATCGTCGGAACCGTTCTTGAGAAAATCGAAAAAAGGTGCAAAATTCATGGTATAAAGTGGCTCTTCTGGTAAGCTCATTTTGATGAAAAAAGTTTTGTAACGTCTCGGGCGTATATTTGTCTTAAATATGAAATTTCAGTTTCACACACAGACCTTTTTGCGGGACTTGGTTATTTGGACTCAGGGGACCCTACAATGTGTATTTCCGTTGAAAACTGGAATTAGAAAATTTTCACGATAGCAATACTTTCCCTTACTATATATAGTAAGGGAAAGTAAAAAATTATTAAAGAATTAATTAAATTGAATTTCTACAGAAACATGTGGTTTATAAAAAAAAATCTATTATATTATTACCTAAAATAATAATTTAGTTTTATCGACTTTTCATCACTCTTTATTAACTTTTACAATGTTCTACATAAGATAATAATTTTTTTTTAAATCATTAGCTTACAACGGTATATTATACAAGCCTATCACCTTTCTTATTTTCAAAAACAAAAACATTGCATCAAAATTTTATTTTTGCAGTTCTCACTTTTAGTTAGATATCGAATTCGTTTAACTTATGTATTTTCCATTTTTTTTTTAAATTTTATTTTATTTTTATTTATTTTTTTTTTTTTTATAAATTTGATAACAAGATGATATGGTTATTTTTATAGAATCTACAAAATTAAAGGTACTTTAGAAGAAGAAAATTTAAAATATTGACATTTAAGCCCTGTCGGATTATTTTAAACAGAATGAAACCTACATGAAATTGGTTGAAGGTGCAGCCACAAGCAAAACACACCAGTAAGAAAAATCTGGTGCGCGCAACACACGACTTCCACTTACCTCTGTTATTAATGTCAATTTAAGAATTTTTAAACAAATTTAGAACGAAAATAAATTGTTAAAGAATCATTTCCGATCAGCTGATGCGCTAGATGATAACAGTCATACGTTACTTCGTCTCTCAGATTTTTGCTTTTTTCAGTAGGAATTCGCTTGAGTTCAGTCTGGAAAACATCACTAGACCTCAGGAATACTACAGCAGTGAATATTGGAGAAATTTCGGTAAGCAAAGTTATAATTTACTTTGTACAATCACGAAAAAGTGAAAGGAGGGTCACTGATCAGCTGATTGCCGCTAGCTCGGCAAACTCGGGCTTGCTTTTCTTTTCCTTGTCTTTCTTTTATTTATTTTTTTCCTTCTTATTCTTATTCCATTATATATTTATTCCTATTTATTTTTTTTTAATCAATGCGATATTTTCATCAAGTGATGTCCTCGAAAGTTACAAGTAAAAGATCTAGATCTGCAGGTTCAAACTCGTCTCCCACAAAACAGAGACCTCGCCGTGATAATAATAAAAAAATGATTCCACCAGCGACTGCTTCAGCTACCTCTTTAGGATCTGAACCACAGCCCAGCACATCATCACAAGGATTAACTGAAGAATCGCCGTTTTTTACACCGAACCCATTTCAGATCCTTCAAATTGAAAAAGAAACAATGGAATCTTCTCCTATACCAAAAGAACCACAACCTCCACCAATATTTGTTAAAAATATTAAAAACTTTCAACTACTGTGTGCGCATCTAAACAAATTAACCGATCCTAACAGTTATTATTGTATAAGTGGAACCAGTGATACTAAAATATCCCCGACTACCGCCGAAACCTACAGAAAAATAGTAAAATATCTGACGGAGACCAAAGCTGATTTTCATACATATCAGTTACGCCAGGAGAGAGCTTTAAGGGTTGTAATTAGAAACCTACACCCTTCGACACCAGCAACAGCTATCCAAGAAGAACTGACGGAGATAGGCTATAAAGTGCGACAAGTCACCAACGTCCTAAAAGATAAAATTCCACTGCCTCTATTCTTTGTGGACTTGGAACCATCAGCAGGAGTTGAAAAAATTTATGACCTCAATAGATTATACTATACTAGCGTAAGAGTTGAAAAACCTTACACTAAGAAAGAAATAGTACAGTGCCACAATTGTCAGGCATATGGTCATACTAGAAGTTATTGTCACCACATACCACGCTGTGTGAAATGCGGTGAACAACATAAGTCAGAAGAATGTACAAGACCAAGATCAACACCCGCTGTTTGTGCTCTGTGCCTCAAGGACCATCCGGCTAGCTACAAGGGATGTCAAATCTACAAGAACCTCAAAAGCAGATACCAAAAACCTCAGAATCTGGATGAAACAGCTGAACCGATCAGAAGCAAAGGACAACCTTCAAAAACAATTGATTCCAATGTTACATTTGCCCATCTACTTGGAGGTGGGAACCAGAACAAAGAGGCCGAGGCCCTGCCGGAACAACGCACACTTCAAAATCCTCAAACCGTTCCACAACCAACTATTCCTCAAAATTTACCCAACCCTCAAAAACCTCATCCTAATCAAATTTCTCATATTCCTCCTCCATCAAATGTCTCAGACCTTACAAGTTTGATGACATCCTTCATCACTGAAATCAAATCCCTCGTTATGCCGCTAATATCACTACTTACTAATCTTGTATCAAACTTAATCCCTTCCTTAAAAAATCCTTAAATGACTTCACCTAACTCCTTATCCATTCTCCTATGGAATGCGAATGGTGTTAGAAATCATACTGACGAACTTACAGCTTTATTGCAAGACAAAAACGTTGACGTAGCACTTATTACTGAAACTAGACTAACCACTAAACAGTACTTTAAAATACCTCAATACGTAACATACCGTACGGACCACCCAGACGGCAAAGACCATGCCGGTACTGCTGTCATTGTGCACCAGTCCCTCCCTCATCACTTACTCCCACTTCCTACCTATGATTTCCTACAAACCACAGCCATAGTAATCAAAACTTTTTCCTTTCCGGTAACCCTTACATCAGCATATTGCCCTCCCAAACATTCCATTTCCAACACCGAATTTGTATCCTTTCTAAATTCCTTAGGAAATCATTTCATTCTGGGTGCAGACTTAAATGCCAAGCATCAACAGTGGGGTTCGAGAACCACGAATTCTCGTGGACGAAATTTGCTGTCTGCACTCAACTCCAGTCATTTCAATCTATTACCTCCTGATTCCCCTACCTACTGGCCAACCGATCCCAACCGTAATCCTGACATCCTTGACTTCTTCATTCACAGCGGATTAGGCTCCCTCAACTTATCTGTAACTCGGCTTGATGAACTTTCCTCAGACCATAGTCCACTGATCCTAAAAGTATCTCTCACTCCTATTCCAAAACCTATCCCACCGTCATTTATCCGAGGACCTGTCAACTGGAACCTATTTCGCCAAATCCTGACCGATAGTATTAACCTCAGAGCGACCCTCAAAACCCCAGAAGACCTTGACGATTCCGTCTACTCCTTCACCACCGCCATTCAGCAAGCTGTCTGGACTGCCTCCTCTCCTAAGCACTCCAATATAACTCCTCACCAAAACCATTTGCCTCAACACCTTACAGACCTAATCCATGCAAAACACCGTGCCAGATCATTATGGCAGCGCACCCGACACCCAACAGATCGCCGCTCCTATAACTTCTATTGTAGACAATTGAAGCAGGAGTTGGCGACCTTCCGTTCCCAGTCCTTTAATTCCTACCTCTCCTCTCTGTCAGCTAGTGACAATTCTCTGTGGAATGTCACAAAGAAGATTTTAAAATCCCATCAAGTTTCCCATCCTCTCCGGCGTGGTGATGACTCCTGGGCTGCGTCTGATGAAGATAAAGCCGAGGAATTCGCCACACACCTCTCCAAAGTATTCACTCCTCACCCGGAATCCCAAAGCAATCATACCGCAGCTGTACAAGACTTCCTTTTGTCACCAATACCTCTTTCCCTACCTCCTAAAGCTATTAATCCCTCTGAGGTTAAATATCTTCTCCAGAAACTGACCTTGAGGTACGCCGGCCTCGATTGGGTAACAAGTGGAGAACTCTGAACCACAGCGGACTCTGAAGGAACGGTTAGAGAGATAGGATCTTAGGATTAGATATAGGGATTGGGGTAATACGGATTTTAGTTTAAAAAGCAAGCCATCGTGCCAGACCCGGTCGAATGCCTGAGCAATGTCCAGAAAGGCACCAGTGCAGTACTGCTTGTTTTCAAGTGCAGAGGATAAATGGTCAACCACTCTTAGACCTTGCTGTACAGTGGAGTGCCCAGAGCGGAATCCGAACTGGTGGGAAGGAATTTCAATTAACTGTAGGATACGCTTAAGTAGGATTTTTTCAAAAATTTTTGAAAGGATAGGGAGGAGGCTGATTGGTCTGTAGGATGAGGCGTTGTTGGGAGGTTTACCAGGTTTAAGAAAGAGGATAATAATGGAGTGTTTCCACAACAGAGGAAAGTGGGCTGTACGGAGGATACAATTATACAGGTAAGTAAGGAATATAATTGCTTTTTTAGGCAGTTGTCGAATGATCTTGGAGCAGAGGAGGTCATGGCCAGGAGATTTACGAGGTTTTAGTTTATTTATAAGGAATTTGACCTCAGAGGGGTTAACAGCTTTAGGAGGTAGAGAGAGAGGTATTGGTGAAGACTACCTCAAGGAAGCGTCCTAGGTCCTGTCCTCTATATCTTGTTTACAGCTGATATACCTTTAGATCCTGATACCTTCCTAGCATCTTTTGCCGATGATACTGCCATTCTATCAACCCATTCAGACCCAGAACTAGCATCTTTCCATCTCCAAAGACACCTCTCCTTGATTGAACATTGGTGCGATAATTGGCGCATCAAAGTCAATCAAACCAAAAGTAAGCACGTCACCTTCACCCTCCGACGTAAATCCTGTCCACAAGTTCATTTCAACTCTATACCACTTCCCTGTTCCGACACAGTCCGGTATTTGGGTTTCCTACTAGACAAAAGACTGACCTGGAACCCACATACTCGACTTAAAAGACAAGAGCTCAACAGAAGATACGGACAGTTATATAGACAACTGAACAGAACATCACAACTTTCCGTTGGAAACAAACTATTAATTTACAAGACAATTCTCAAACCTATGTGGACCTACGGAATTGAACTATGGGGTACTACTAAATTTTCGAACATCAAACGTATCCAATCCTTTCAGTCCAAAGTCCTTAGAACAATAGTCAATGCTCCCTATTATGTTACAAACAAGACCTTACATCATGACCTCAAGATCCCTTATGTCCTTGACCTCATCCCATCCAAATTCTCAACCTTCCATCAGAAACTTACTCTTCTTCCTAATCCTCTGGCACAATCTCTATCTAGTACCAACCATCCTTACAACCCTCCTCGTCGGTTGAGGCGGCAGTGGCCGAGAGATCTCTTATAAATAAGGAATTGGAGTGCTGGCAATGGCCAACTTCTCCACTCATGCCTGAGAGTGTGTGGCTCTAGCGCCCTCACTCAGTCTCCACTGACTAGATTGGTGACGCGGCTGACTGAGAGGCGCTGGGATCTCCTGACATTGTGCTTCGGCATCCATTTCTGGATGCAGAGGTTCGATTCGGAGTTCCCAGGGGCAGTATGTAAATATTGTATATAGGTATGAATGTGGCCAAGATTATAATTATTTCATTTATTTTATTTTATTTTTATTCATTTTTTTTTTTTTTTTTTCATTTGTTATTGAGGTATTTTATTTTTTGTTTGTTTCACTTTGTACATATGGAATGAATGACTTCTTTTATCTCTAATACTTATTGCCCAAGATAGTGGCAGATTGTATTACTTCTCAATAAAGCAATTTAAAAAAAAAAAAAAAAAAAGAAACTGACCCTCCGTAAATCTCCTGGACATGATCTCCTTACCCCCCAGATCCTCCGTCAACTTCCGCAGAAAGCTATTATATTCCTTACCTATATCTACAACTGCATCCTACGCACCACCTATTTTCCTCTCTTGTGGAAACATTCCACAATCATTCTCTTCCTAAAACCAGGTAAACCTTCCAGCAACACTTCATCCTACAGACCTATTAGTCTACTCCCCATCCTCTCAAAAGTCTTTGAAAAACTCCTTCTAAAACGAATCCTGCCAATATAAGAATCACAAAATCTTCCTTCCCATCAGTTTGGTTTCCGTGCTCATCATTCCACTGTTCAACAAGGACTCCGAGTTGTAGACCATATTTCCTCAGCCCTTGAATGCAAAGAGTATTGTTCTGGTGCGTTTCTGGACATAGCGCAAGCTTTTGACCGGGTATGGCACACCGGATTACTCTTCAAGCTTAAAACGCATTTACCCCAGTCTCTATACCTCATTCTACGATCCTATCTCTCAAACCGCTCCTTCCGAGTTCGCTGTGGTGTAGAATTTTCTAACTTTTATCCCATTGAGGCCGGTGTTCCTCAAGGCAGCGTCTTAGGACCCGTCCTCTACATCCTTTACACTGCTGATATTCCTATTCATCCTGACACCTTTCTGGCAACATTTGCAGATGACACCGCCATCCTATCATCCAATTCCGATCCTGAAATAGCATCCTTAATCCTGCAAAGACACCTTTGTCTTATCGAGGACTGGTGTAATGCTTGGCGTATTAAGGTTAATGAAAGCAAATGCACCCACGTCACCTTCACCCTTCGACGCAAATCCTGTCCAATGGTTCATTTCAATTCAATACCGCTTCCTTCCTCAGACACAGTCCGGTATCTTGGCTTACTACTAGACAAAAGATTGACCTGGAACCCACATACAAGACTTAAACGAAAAGAACTCAACAGACGATTCGGACAGTTATACAGACTACTAAACAGAAAATCTAAGCTTACAGTTGACAACAAATTATTACTTTACAAGACAATACTGAAACCAATGTGGACCTACGGACTTGAACTATGGGGGACAGCCAAACGTTCTAACATCAAACGCATTCAATCCTTTCAATCCAAAGTCCTCCGAACAATAGTAAATGCTCCTTATTATGTCTCCAACTATACCTTACACCACGACCTTAATGTTCCATTTATTTCAGACCTGATTCCATCTAAATTTTCCAAATTCCACCAGAACCTCATTCATCATCCTAATCCTCTAGCACAATCCCTATCGAGCTCCACTCATCCATACAACCCTCCTAGAAGGTTGAAACGGCAGTGGCCCCGAGACATATTGTAAACATCTATTCTGGAGTTCTGACACTGGTCAGATTCTCCTCTCATGTGCAATGCGATTGTGGCTATGGCGCCCTCACTTAGTTTCCGCAGGCTCTCACCAGTGATGCGGCTGAGAGGGAGGCGCTGGGATCCTTTTGACTCTGCTTGTCCTTCCACAAGTGGGGGGACAAGCCCCGTCTGGGGTTCCCGAGCTGATTGTAAATATTGTACATAGGTATGAATGTGACAGTTTGTTTATTTATTGTTAACTTCATTTATTTGTATTATTTGTTACTTATTTGTTTTGTATACGTTTATTTATTGTATTTTATTTTTGTAATTTGACTTTCCTTTTATTTATATTGTAATTATTTGTATAAATGAGATCCTTGTAGCACTTTTATTGTTATTATGACAATTGTAATATATACAAATAAAAAAAAAAAAAAAAGAATCATTTACATTTTATTTTTATAGACAAGATGTGTTTTATTAAAATAATATGTATCAATATTATTCTTATGAATCAGTAAGTTTTTTTTTAATCATTCCGTGTAAGAATACTATGAGCATCGGCGATGAACGTCACCTGCCCAAGCGGTTAAAACAATTGCATCACACATATATGTTTTCAGCTTTCATCTTAGTTGGATATCGAATCGTTGAAAATTATAAATATTGCCTGTTTTTTATCTAATGGTAATAAGATTATATGCTTATTTTTATATAGAATCTACAAAATTAAAGGTACTTTAGAAGAAGAAAATTAAAAATATTGACATTTAAGCCCTGTCGGATTATTTCAAACAGAATGAAACCTACATCATATTAAAGTACATTAAATATTACATCGATATAGCGAGTTTAATCAAAATCGTTAGAGCCTGTCATTGAGAAAATATTTTTTTTTTTTTTTTTTTTTAGAAACAATTCTTTATTGAACAATATTACAATCTGTCCAATATAGGACATTTTTAATAGGGATAAAGTACAACATTCATACTGCATTCACACGATATATACAAAACAATAAATTAATATAATAATAAAACAATATAAATAAATACAAAACAAAATCAATAAAAATATATACAAAAGTCACTCATACCTATATACAATTCACAAGCATACACCACGTGAGTGGAGAATCTAGCCAATGCTAGAACTCCAATATACATTTTACAAGAGGTCTCGAGGCCACTGCCGTTTCAACCTTCTAGGAGGATGGTAAGGATGTGTGGAGCTGGATAAGGATTGAGCTAGGGGATTAGGGTGATGGATAAGGTTCTGATGGAATTTAGAGAATTTTAATGGTATAAGGTCTAAAATAAATGGAATATTTAGGTCGCGGTGTAAGGTATGGTTGGATACATAATAAGGAGCATTAACTATTGTTCGGAGGACTTTTGATTGGAAGGATTGAATGCGTTTGATGTTAGAAAATTTGGCTGTCCCCCACAGTTCAAGTCCGTAGGTCCAGATAGGTTTCAGTACCGTCTTGTATATTAGCAGTTTGTTCTCGATAGATAATTTAGAATTTCTGTTCAGTAGTCTGTATAATTGTCCAAATCGTCGATTAAGTTCTTGTCGTTTAAGTCTAGTATGTGGGTTCCAAGTTAGTCTTTTGTCCAGAAGGAAGCCAAGATACCGGACTGTGTCGGAGAAAGGAAGCGGAACGGAGTCAAAGAGAACTGAAGGGCAGGATTGTCTTCGAAGGGTAAAGGTGACATGTCTGCATTTGGATTGATTGACTTTGATTCTCCAGTTGTTACACCAGTCTTCAATTTGAGAAAGGTGTGTTTGGAGGCCTGTAGATGCAATTTCGGGATCTAAGTGAGAGGATAGGATAGCTGTGTCATCAGCGTACGTTGCCAGGAAGGTATCAGGGCAGAGAGGAATATCAGCCGTGTATATATTATAGAGGATAGGACCAAGGACACTGCCCTGAGGAACACCGGATTCGACTGGATAATAATTGGAATATTCTGCACCACAACGAACTCGGAAGGAGCGGTTTGATAGATAGGATCGGAGGACTAGGTATAAGGATAGGGGTAAATGGTTTTTGAGCTTAAAGAGCAATCCCGGGTGCCACACCCGGTCAAATGCTTGCGTTATGTCCAGAAATGCACCCGAGCAGTACTCCTTGTTCTCAAGGGCAGAGGAAATATGGTCAACGACTCGGAGCCCTTGCTGAACGGTTGAATGTTGGGAACGGAATCCAAACTGATGGGAAGGAATAGTGTGGGGTTCTAATAACGGTAATATTCGTTTGAGGAGGATTTTTTCAAAGATTTTTGAAAGGATTGGGAGTAGGCTGATAGGTCTATATGATGTCGTAGTGTTAGGAGGTTTACCTGGTTTTAGGAAGAGAATTATTGTGGAATGTTTCCATAAGAGAGGAAAATGAGTAGTGCGTAGAATGGAGTTGTAAATATATGTAAGAAATATAACGGCTTTAGATGGAAGCTGTCTGAGAATCTGAGGAGTGAGGAGATCGTATCCAGGAGATTTACGGAGTGCAAGTTTTCGGAGAAGATATTTGACCTCAGAGGGATTAACTGCTTTAGGAGGTAATGAAAGCGGGATTGGAGACTGAAGGAACTGTTCCACTACTGCAGTGTGGTTTGGATTGGATTCTGGATGAGGTGTGAAGACTTGGGAAACGTATTTGGCAAGTTCCTCGGCTTTGTCTTCATCAGACGCAGCCCAGGAACCATTACTACGACGGAGGGGATGGGAAATATGGTGGGATTTTAGAATTTCTTTGGTGACATTCCACAGGGAATTGTCACAAGCCGAAAGAGAAGAAAGGAAGGAACTAAAGGATTGGGAACGGAAGGTCGCCAGCTCCCTCTTTAATTGTCTAGAATAAAAGTTATAGGAGCGGCGATCTGTGGGGTGACGGGTGCGTTGCCATAAGGATCTGGATCGGCGTTTGGTGCGGATGAGGTCTATGAGGTGTTGTGGTAAATGATTTTGGTTATGAGTTATCTGGGAATGCTTGGGAGAGGAGGCAGTCCAAACAGCTTGTTGAATAGCGATGGTGAAGGAGTTTACGGCATCGTCAAGGTCATCTGGAGTTTTGAGTTTCACTCTGAGGTCAATATCACTGGTCAGGATTTGGCGAAAAAGGTCCCAGTTTACTGGTCCTCTGATAAATGACGGTGGGGTGGGTTTAGGAATAGGAATTAGGGATACTTTAAGGAGCAATGGACTATGGTCAGAGGACAGTTCATCAAGGCGAGTCACCGACATGTTTAGGGAGCCTAATCCGCTGTGAATGAAGAAGTCAAGGATGTCAGGATTACGGTTAGGATCAGTTGGCCAGTAGGTAGGGGAGTCAGGAGGCAGGAGGTTGAAACGTCTAGAGCTGAGTGCAGACTGTAAATTCCGCCCACGACAATTCGTGGATCTGCAACCCCATTGTTGGTTCTTAGCATTCATGTCTGCACCCAGAATGAAGTGGTTTCCTAAGGAATTAAGGAAGGATTCGAATAGAATGTTGGAGATGGAATGTTTAGGAGGGCAGTACGCTGATGCGAGGGTGATCGGGAAAGAAAAAGTCTTGATTACTATGGCGGTGCATTGTAGGAAATCATAGGAGGGAACTGGGAGTATATGGTGGGAGAGGGACTGGTGCACAATGACAGCAGTACCGGCATGGGCTTTTCCGTCTGGGTGTTCTGTACGGTATGTTACGTATTGAGGTATTTTAAAGAGTTGTTTAGTGGTTAGTCTAGTTTCAGTAATAAGTGCTACATCAACGTTTTTGTCTTGCAATAAAGCTGTAAGTTCGTCAGTGTGATTTCTAACACCATTCGCATTCCAAAGGAGAATGGACAAGGAATTAGGTGTAGTCATTTAAGGATTTTTTAAGGAAGGGATTAAATTTGATACGAGATTAGTAAGTAGTGATATTAGCGGCATGACAAGGGATTTGATTTCAGTGATGAAGGATGTCATCAAACTTGTAAGGTCTGTGACATTTGATGGAGGAGGAATATGAGAAATTTGATGCGGATGAGGTTTTTGAGGGTTGGGTAATTTTGAGAAATAGGTGGTTGTGGAAGGGGTTCAGGATGTATGCGTTGTTCCGGCAGGGCCTCTTTGTTCTGGTTCCCACCTCCAAGTAGATGGGCAAATGTTACATTGGAATCAATTGTTTTTGAAGGTTGTCTTCTGCTTCTGATCGGTTCAGCTGTTTCATCCAGATTCTGAGGTTTTTGGTATCTGCTTTTGAGGTTCTTGTAGATTTGACATCCCTTGTAGTTAGCCGGGTGGTCCTCGAGGCACAGAGCACATACAGCGGGTGTTGATCTTGATCTTGTGCATTCTTCTGATTTATGTTGCTCACCGCATTTCACACAGCGTGGTGTGTGGTGGCAGTAAGTTCTCGTATGACCATATGCCTGACAATTATGGCACTGAACTATTTCTTTCTTAGTGTAAGGTTTCTCAACTCTTACACTAGTATAGTACAACCTATTGAGGTCGTAAATTTTTTCAACTCCTGCTGATGGTTCCAAGTCCACGAAGAATAGAGGCAGTGGAATTTTATCTTTTAGGACATTGGTCACTTGCCGCACTTTGTAGCCTATCTCCGTCAGTTCTTCTTTGATAGCTGTAACTGGTGTCGAAGGGTGTAGGTTTGAGAAAATATTAAAAATATACAAAATGCATAATACTAATTGGCTCTTCTAGTGAGCTGATTTTAATGAAAAAGATTCTGTAACATCTCGGGCTTATAGTTGTCTTAAATATCAAATTTCAGACCTATAGGACTTCTCGTTTTTGCGCTAGAGTTACCACACAGACCTTTTTGCGGGACTTGGTCATTTGGACTCAAGGGACCCTAAAACGTGTATCGCGTAAACTTCTTCTTATTTTTAGCCCTTTTACTTGTTGTATATGTTGTATATACATTTGTAAAAAATCAATACAAATATATTTAAAAAATAAAATTGAACAACAGAGTTATTAGTGTTGAGCGCACTTGATTTTTTTTCATTATATTAAGAATTCCAGTTTTCTTGTGCACTTTTAACATATTATAAATGTAAAAATAAATCAATGAACTGAAGACTCTTTTGAAAATACGTTAATTTACTTTTTGTATGTTTGCTCGTGCAGATGGACGAAGCTTTCTGTATATTGACATAGAAAGATGGATGGATGGCATGTATTTGCAAGTTAGTATTTCTCTACACCCATCCGACCACAACACTAAGTTCCATTATTCGCATATGTCACTTATACTGATAATATTTTAATGCGTTTAGGTTGAAACATAAGTTCATTCCATTATTTGTATGTTTAAAGATCTTTATAAGATCTGTTGTTTTTTGCTGATCTCCTTTCTAAGACCGAGCTTAGTTTCAAAAATATCATTCTATGTGTGGATTCATTAGCTCGTTAGGTTTTGAAATAGGTGAAATAAAACAATATTAATTTTTTTATTCAATATTGAACTAACCGTTTTATTAACGAAATATTTCTTACAATTCTATTTTTCCTCAATAATAAAAAAAAAATTTCCTACATATTACAGACAAAAAAAAAAATTACAGTAACTTTTTCATCGAAATACGCGAACCGAAAAATCCATATTATACTATGCGTTTTTTGCATAATTAACCTCATTAGGGTAGGGCGGGGTTAATTGAGCAAATTTTTAACTTGAACGAATATAGCACCTAAAAAAGTCTCAATGAGTTTTTAAGCGGCTCGATATATTCGTAATATATCCCTCAGCAAAAGTGTCCATACTAATAATTTTGTAAGAAGTCGAATTCATGAGCTACAGCTATTTAAATCCAGGAAGTCAAGTTTGCTCAATGTACCCCATAGGTGAGGTAAGTCGAGCAAGGGTATGGGGCAAGTTGAGCATTAAGAATGTCTAACATAACCATGGGTTCAATTTCGACTAGAAATGAAGTAAAATATGTGCTTGACTATCGGCTTTTTATTTATAGTCTTTTACTGACAACGACAAAATTTAAGTAAAAATTTCTTTGAATTATTAAGCAAAACTAAAATCAATAAAACATTAACATATATTAAGATTAACTTCAACATTTGATTCAATCTTGCTATTTAAAATCAGACTTAATTGTTTATATTATTACTCATATAGCTTATATCATAAAAAAAATATTAATTAGATCTTTGGAACGTAATGATCATTGTCACCGTTGCAATCAAGAACATCTTGCAGTCTTCATCTTGTAAGTCCGCATCCTAAAAAAAATAAAACATTCATTACTTAAGTTGTTTGAGTCGTAAGGTAAGTTGAGCAACATTAGCTCAACTAATCCCAAATCGGAATTTTAAAACAAAAACGAGTTTACAAAAAAAATCATAAGAATTATACCCAGAACAACTCTACATACCAAAACTACAATAATTCTCTGAAAGACCTTACCTCATTAAAAATAGATAACAATTGACTTATACAGCCGAAAACTTGTGTTGAACGACGTTTTTACTTCTTGGTCATAAAATTAACAAAACACACGAGCGCTTCACTCGCTCATCCAGCCGCCACCAGCGATCGCGTGGTGATTATCCCTCCCACAGCTCTTTCTTTCCGCCATAAGATGCCTATTCGAGATATTTCAATTGCCCAACTTATCCCTATGCTCAACTGGCCTCGCTCTTTCCTATATTGGTGTAAAATTTAATGGAATTAAATATTATATAGGTTTTATTCTGATTTTTCCTCTGAAGTACAATTAATGTTGTAGATGTTATAAAAAATACCTTATCATCTTAATAGTATTGATAAATAACGGGTTAATATATAATTTTAATGAATTCGAGATCTAATTAAACATGAAAAGAGCAAAAATATTCTTTTTTTTAATGCCATTTTAGAGTTTTTGTCAATTTTTGAAGATTTTTTATATTTTTTTACTAAAAAATTACGTAATATTCTTTGTATCAACAAACGTATAAGAAAGATAAAGAAACCATCTATTTATTATCAAAATATGTTTCTTAAGATTTATTAATTTTAGTATGAATTTATTGGATTGTCCGGAAAGTTCGTAGAGAACTTTGGACAAAAATTAAAATTTATGAACAACTTAAAATTTATTTATTTAATCTACAAAATAGTTACTACCGTTAGCGATTACCTATACTTGCTTTGTGGGTCCATTATTCCTTTTTTCCATAAATCACTGTATTTACTCCTGAAGAACTATAAAAGGTCTGTTTTGACGTCATCTTGTGAAGAGTAGAATTTCCCTTGTAGAAAATTTTCGACGGAACGGAAAAGATGGAAATCCGAAGGAGCAATGTCAGGAGAGTACGGCGGGTGAGGCAACTTGTATAGAATCAATTTTCCGTCCCAGGTATTAATTCGTTTCAAAAATGGATCCATCAAACTTTTATTTTCAGCTGCAAATTACAACATAAAATCCTTCAATTAGGTTCCTTTCACTATGCTCCCAAACGTCGTAATGACAGACGTACCTGGCCTTCTTTAGATGATCAAAAACGGCCGATTTTCAGGCTCTTAAGTCCGCAGCTATAATAGATGACCACCATAATATCCTCAATATCAAGAGTTTAACTCCAGCCAGCCCGGGGACGGTCTTCCAAATTGAAATCTCCTGATCTAAACCACTTCTTAACCGTGTTATCAGCAATAAAATAGCTGCCATACACAGTGCGAATCTTTCTTGCAGTTTTTCTGCGTTCTTCCCTTTTTTTAAAAAAGTTTTGCAATAAACTACAATACTGAGCCTTAATTCCATGAGGATTAAAGGCATATAAATAAACATTAGCTTTGTGATTTATTTTTAATAGAAAAAATAAAGGGTAAATTTCATTTTTAAAATCTCTACGAACTTTTCGGACAACCCAATATATACGGAGGATGGTTACAGCATCTTTTAGCATAGAATATTTGAAGATTTTTTAGTGACGAATTATCCGAAATCTTGTAATATAATGTGAGAGTAAGGTAGGTCCTGAGGATCGAGACGGCCCCCGAAACGTTAAATCGTGATTGTCGTTTATGTAATAATAAACGTATATGGTAACTATATTCCTTAGCATCATTAAGGAACCATCGTTTTATCATCAATATATGTTTCTTTTTAATAACTAATTTTATTATAATAATATAGTTGTATTATATACCGTTTTAAAGCTAAGGGTTTTAGAAACAAATTTCATCATATGGTCCATTCCCAGCAAAACGTACAATCTGGTGGTTCCTTGAAAATTTCAAAAGTTTAATTTTCGGTCCATCCTTTTTTTTTTTTTTTTTGTACCTATATGTGAAATCTGATCTAATGTAGCACTGAGCAGAGCTTGATTCGATGTAATTATCAAAATAATTAATTCCATTAATAATTAATTCAAAATAATAATTATACCATAAATCAGAAAGTGAGCTAATGACGATCCAGTGGAGAGCCAATGATTTTTGGAATGATCTCCCGAAGGTTTTAGAACGTATAAAAGGGTTAAGAAAGTCACTTACCTCAAGGTGCGCTAATGACGGGTGCGACAATGACGAATCGTAGTTTTTCCAAAAAAATTTCTCTCCAAAACAAAGTATCAAAATAAAAAAGTACATCAATCTACTCAGTAAGCTGAACCCTATCACGGAAAAATATAAAATTAATCAATCAAAAATCACTAGCAGAGGTAGAGTGGGTTCGAAATGACGACCAATAAAAATACTCTCACTTACTAGCGTACGTCTTCCCTCCCTGCCACTGAGAAAGATACAGACAGGTCGTCTTGCAGAAGGTGTAACGGCTTTTGCGAGCCTTTTTATGGCTTGAAATTACATCACGGCGCCAAAAACCGTTTGGGGTGCGCCAATGACGCAAAATCCCTTGGACATTTCAGTTTTATTTATTTGAAACGAATATAACCGTTTTCTAAACCTGCAATTCTGTATTCTGAAACTATAGAGTGTATGTATGTACGCAATGGGCCAAGCCAGTAAAATCTTTCCTGCAACTTGACTGGGCACCACGTTGAAGTTGGCAAAGTCTTGTTTGGACAGTGTGAGCCAATGATTTTTCAGACATTTATTCAAAATCGGAATAATTCATTCATTGATTACAACTTATGATTGTGCACCAAGTAGAGCAGAAAAATTTCTACCAAAAAGAAAACAAAGTTGGAATATAACCAGTTTCATTACGAGGGAAATCATTTGGACAGCGTTTGTACGTTTCATTGAGAATGGCCCATATAAACAAAATTTAAAAGTTAATGGAGAGTGATGTAAAGCTAATAAAACTAACTGATTCTTGTAGACAATTATGCAAAAAATTGTTTTATAAAACCCATGTTTCTATTGAAAATCAACGTAATTAATTCCTTATTCTTTTTCCATCTCTGTATTTGATTTCAACAACGGAGGTATATGAAATTCATGTGTGCGAGCTCTAGATTTTTAACAAGTTATTTTTTACATATACTGTGTAACATTAGATTTTTTTTTTCGAATACACCAGGAAAATTATTATGAATAAAAACTTTTCCTAAAATTCAGCCTTTGTAACGTTTATCGATCCGGTATGGAAATAATTGGAGCCAGTTGTTTCTTTAAAGTTGTTGAGCCGCCGGGCTGTAATTACAAAAGATTATGGTTATCCGCTCTTTCTACCTCAAATTACGTTCGGAGAACTGTCAATATTTTAAATAAAAACCATCCTCAATCTGAATTTCCAATTATTGTTACAGAAAACAATGTTTAGGTTTCTTTTTAAAATTCATTTGACGATTCGAATTGAATAGCGCTTAAACTAGGCATAGCTTGTCTAACTAATGATTAGTTCTTCTTTTTTCTTAAATAGCTTACATTTATATAGAATATATAATGAGGGAAATTATTGCGATCATAAACATTTTCGAATTCAAGTTTTCAACAGACTTACGCGTTTCTTAGTACCCTCAGTTCAAATTCAAATTTAAAATCCTGCAGATAGGTATTTGCGTATGGGGACAGTTTAGCTCAAAACGTTTTATAAACATAATATTTCATATTTGAAAAGCAAACCAGCTATTTTATACCTTTCATTTTGTACTTATTCAAGATTTTTTCAAAAATGGCTCTAGTGATTGTGATTAAGCAATCTATATTAATGTAAAATTTAATTGGCCTAAATATGAAGTATTTCATTAATTGAAATAGGCCTACAGAGCTTGGTTGAATAGGTTTTAAATTTTCTTTTTCTAAATTACTTTTAATTTTGTAGTTACGAAAAAAAAAAGCTAAATAATCTTGTTATGATATTGTATGAATGAGATCCTATAGCACTATTATTGTTGTCTATAATGACAAATTATAATATATACAAATAAAAAAATAAATAAAAAAAATCTTGTTATAGTAACATGATCAAACAACAAAAATATGTTTTATAAAATATTTGTTTTTTAACCTTGGAGCAGTATCGTTATGTATAACGTACCGTTAGAGAGCTTAAGATTTAAAAAAAATAATATGTTACAGATAAGGGTCAGTACGGTAATAATGATGAATAAAAAGCTGATAAAACTGACTGATTGCTGTAGATTATAATATAATAAATTGTTTGGTAAAATAAATGTTTCTATCGAAACTCAATGTAATTATTTAACTTTTTCTATTCTCTAACTTTATTTATAAGTTTTTAAATTTACTTTAACAACAAAGGTAATTGAAAGTCGTGGGTTGCACGCTTCAAATATTTTACTTTTCAAACATAAGAACAATAATATAGATGCGAAATATATCGTTAAAAAGCTAGTGACTATAGAAAAAATATTAATTCATACAGTAAGTTGTAAAATTTAATGGCGACTGATGAAAAACGGATAAAGCCAACTGATTGTTGTTAAACTAAAACATATGTCCTATTGAATGTCCATGTAATTTCATTGACCTGTTTTAACATCTAAATTTATTCAAAAGTTCTTAATGATTTTAACAACGGAGGTATGTGGAAGTCGTTGTGTTGCGCGGTTCACATTTTATCTTCAAAATTACCAAGAATTTTGTAGATACGAAAAAAATAAGTTTTCAACCTTGTTACAATCTAGTTAGCATTTGTAAAAAAAGGTTTAAAAATAAGTTAAATGAATTTAATAACTAAATGACTAAACAACAACTTTTTTTTTTTTTTGAAAAGATTTTAGAAAAAAAATGTTTTTATATCAAAAGGTGTAAAATGTAACGAAGAGTAACGAAAAGTTGATAAAACTAACTATTTTTTATAGATAATAATATAATATATTACTTAATAAAGTACATGTCTCTATGAAAAGCCAATGTAATTCTTTATCCTTTTTTCAGCTCTAACTTTATTTAAAATATCTTGAATTGATTTCATCACAGAGTGTGTTGTGTGTTGAGCGCGCCAGATTATTTTAATTTTAACACAATGTTTAATTCTCATTGCAATAACATTCACCGTAGTATTCATATATAATATTTTAGAGTCAAATATTAATTTTCGCAGAAATAAACATGAACGTTTTTTTTTTCAGCAATCGGTTTCAGCAGAAAATGACATGAAATATTAAAGTGGGATTTCCATTGATTCATTGGATAGTAATTTAAAATGAAATGAGGGCAGCTATCAGACCTGTTGGGGTTTTCGGTTTGTTTTTTAAATCGATTTCATAAATTAGATTTGTGGTAATCGATTATGTTTTAACATTTTGTTATTATTCTTTCTAACAAATAAATACAATTTTAAAGGTTTTTACAACTTTTTTTGGTTTATTGTTTCAATAATGAACCTAAAATAAAATAACCTTTCCCTCAAAATTTAAAGTCTTACGTTTCAAGATACGTTGAGCCGAAAATCAGTATGTCTGCCTAAGGTGGGATTTTCTTCAAAGCTACTCTACCGATTTTCTCAAAATTTGACACATAGTTGGGCATCCAACGATAATCATCTCCTAGGGATTGATATCAGCTGATTAGCTTCATTTTTTTTTAAATTATTAATTTGATAATTATGTTTTAATTATCAATACTAATATTATAAAACTAAAGAGTTAGTTTGATTCTTTTAACGCGCTTATCTCAGAAACTATTGGTTCGAATTAAACAACTATTTTTTTGTTGGATAAGCCATTTATCGAGGAAGGTTTTAGGCTGTATAGCATCACGCTACGACCAATAAGAGTGATGAATTAATGGTAAATCTGGAAAAAACGGAAAAAAAAAAAAAAAAAAAAAAAAAAAAAAAAAAAAAAAAAAAAAAAAAAAAAAAAAAAAACCTCGCATCCCAATGACTCCTAATTAGCCGTAACAAGTAATTAATCACAGAGGCAAACATTTAAGCAGGTAGGAATCGATTAATGCCAAGAGTTCTTTTCACACGGCTACCTATATGTCGCATTGTCTGGTTGCGGAGAAAATCAGTATTTTTTTCTGCCACAAGAAAATAAGACTTTTTTTTTCTTTGAAATTTACAACTGTATTTTGTAATACAATAAGTAAATATGTTGGTAATGATAAAATACATGAAAAAAAACATGAAGAGAAAATACCCATTGGCATCACTCCACTAAGTAACTAAACTAGAAGGTCTCGAGGCCATCTTTTTTTAAGACGCCTCGGAGGATTGTCAGGAATTGAAGAGGAAGCAAGGATTGAAACTTGTGGATTAGAGTGGGTGTGGAGTTTGTCATGGAAGGTTTGATACCTGGTTCGGGAAAATTCAGCAACATATGGGATGTTAAGGTCTTTATGGATGAGTTTATTTGTGACAAAGTAAGGAGCAATGAGAATATTTCGAAGGGTTTTGCATTGTAAGGATTGAATACGAGTAGAATTTGATGGTTTAGTGGAGCCCTATAGCTCAACCCCGTAAGTCCAGATAGGCCTTATGATGGTGATATAGATGAGCCTTTTGTAGATAAGTGAAAGGTTGGATCGTCTGTTCAGTAAGTGTTGTAGTAAGCGAAGGCGACGGGCAGTTTCTTGTCGTTTCAGTCTTGTATGGGGATTCCATGTTAACCGTTTGTCAAGTAGAAGTCCAAGGTAGCGGATCTGTTCAGCTGGAACAAGCGGAATATTATTAAAGGTCACTGTAGGGCAGGGTGACATAGGTTTACGACGAAGAGTAAAGGTAATTTGGTGGGATTTATTGGGATTGATTTTGATTCTTCAATTCTGACACCATATCTCAAGCTCTCGGATGTGGGATTGAAGAGTTTGAGAGGCAATAGTAGGATCGTTATTGACTGATAACACACAAGTGTCGTCGGCATGAAAATAAAACAAAAAATATCATTTACGCGAAGTACTTTTAAATGTATTATTTTAAAAACTTCTTAATAGCGATCATAAAAATAGAAATGAACGTACTTAAATGGACCAAGAGAACTGTAAAACCGTGGTCGACAACCTGCCGTAGTAACTGTAGGGAGGAGGTAGCCTTGGCCCGTCTAAGAATTGGGGACACTGCGCTAACTCATTCATACCTTATAACAAAAAAGCCACCGCCAACATACACCTTCTGCAGCTCCGTCCTTTCGATAAAGCACATCTTTGAGGATTGCACTCATTATAAAGATATTATCTCCAGAATGGGTATGACTCCTAACTTGAGCAGTATTTAGAAGACAACGAAGCGTCAAAAGCAATGGTTATCAATTTTTTAAAAGCACACCATCTCCTATCTCAACTGTAAAATTTATGTCTAATTTTATTTTTATTTTTTATTCCTTTTGTCATTTAAATTTTGTATTTTTATAACATTATTCGATTTTCACTTTAGTCATTATTATAAGTCTTATTATTATTATTTTATTTAAGTTAAAACAGAACTCTTCTATCCCAGATCTATTATATTTAAGTGAATTTAAAGGCGTTGATGACTTCGAAGTTTTACGCCTCTAAGCATAAACAAACAAACGAACAGAAATTGACCGAGACGAAGTCGCGGGCAACAGCTATTTTATTATATAATAAATGTCAAAAATAATACGAATGATTTACCGAATAAGAAACAATGTGATACAAACTAGCTTTAAATCGACTTAAATAGCCACATAGGACTTATTTATGGTGAAAAATATATTTTTTCTACATTATTTTATTCAAAAAATCGGTTACAAAGGTTTTGGAGTGAAAAAATCCATTTTAAAAATAAATAATTATTTGTAGTATTCTTAATCTAAAAAAAGTAAATTTTTTTTGTAAAAAATTAGATCAGCAAAATAAGAAATACAGATGCCACATCCATGGATATTATTTATTTAAGTTGATCAATCACTCTATATAACGGAATGTGAGATAATTTAATAACAGTACACATTAAATGGCATCTTATAAAGAATAACATCAGATATACAAAACGGCAGATCAGAAATGTCTCAATTTCTACTAAGATAGAGGTAAAAAATTTAAAGTTTTAGAATCAGGACTCAACGATTAATTTATTAAGAACTTTATTTATTCGTATATATTACAATTTGTCATATATAGTAATACAGGAACCCATTCATTCAATATTTACAATATAAACAAAAGGAAAGTCAAATTACATAAAATAAAATCAAAATAAATAAACATATACAACAAAATTTGTAGACAAAATAAATGAAGTTAACAAATAAATAAACAAAACATGTCACATTCATACCTATGTACAATATTTACAATCAGCTAGGGATCCCCGGGCGGGGCTTGTTCCCCCACTTGTCTAAGAACAAGCTGGGTCCAAAGGATCCCAGCGCCTCCCTTTCAGCCGCATCACTGGTGAGAGCCAGCGGAAGCTAAGTGAGGGCGCCAAAGCCACATTCACACCGCACATGAAAGGAGAATTTGACCAGTGTCAGAACTCCTGCAAATGTATTGACAAAACGTCTCGGGGCCACTGCCGTTTCAACCTTCTAGGTGGGTTGTATGGATGAGTGGGGCTGGATAGGGATTGTGTTAGAGGATTAGGATGATGAATGAGGTTTTGGTGGAATTACAACAATTAATTAAGAAAAAAAAATGGAAAAATCTGACTATCAGCCTTAAGAATTTATAAATACCAAATTTTAAAAAGCGGAGATATTGCATTTTGAGCTTCGGAATAGTGATTTTCCTTGAATATAAATTGACAGGATAGCTGGTTCGTTATTTTTTAAACCCTTTGATTAATTAATTGCTATGATTATAAATAAATATCCTATAATATTATTTAAATGTTGATATTTTAATATTACTATTCGGAAATAATAAAGGAATGTGTTATCATTTGAGGTATTTTTAGCCTGATTTTTGGTTTCCTACTACTACTAAACGAGAGAAAGTTTCCTTTCTTAAAAAAGTATTTTAAACTATATATATATATATGTTGGTCTGATTGTAATATTACTCAATAAAGAATTATCCAGCAAATTACCTTACCTCCGTTGTTAAAATCAATGTAGAACTTAAAATCTTTTTTTTTAGAATCTAAATCGAATCAAAATTGAAGTTACTTCAGAGAATGAAAATTTAAAATCTCGGCATTCAAGCCCTGTTAGACAATTTCAATCACGATGAAATCTCCATGATATTACAGAACATTAAAATTGACATCGGTATAGGGAGTTTAATCAAAATAATTAGAGTCATTTTTGAGAAAATCTTAAAGAGGTGAAGAATACATAGCTACATACAAGTACTTCTGTCTCGTCATTTGATGTAACATTGAAAAAGTTGATGTAACATCTCAAGAATATACTAATACATTAATTTTCGGTTCTTTTCAACTTATCGTTTTCGAATTAAACTTTCCGATTTGCGACACACACAGAAATTATCGCGCGACCTAGTGATGTGGGCTCAAATGACCATAAACGTATATTTCCATTGAAAAATGAAAATTAAAATTGTTTAAGATCACATTACGTTCCCTTACTATGTACGTCATATATAGGTAAGTGAAAGTAAAAGAATTAGATAATTGAATCTTGTAATTACAGTAAAAAAAAAATTTAAGTAGTCTATAAAATATCCAACAACACGTACCGTAATATTTTGAATATGGTACGTTATATTGTTTAATGTGCTGAAAATTGTCTGATTTAATTAATTACAGATTTGGAACTTCACTTAACTTGATTATTTGACTTAGAGGGGCGAAACACTCGGGCGACGAATCCTATAATTTATTTAGAACAATATCGACTGAATAGATAGTCAACCTGTCTTACCTGTAGAAAATACATGCAAACGGTTTTTTAAATATATTATTTTTATTGATATAAACGGGCAATTCCCATTGCAATGTTTATAATACAAATAAGTAGGCATAATTTTAACCATTGGATCAAGATGAATGAAATTACAATAATAAAGATAACAATTAGGGCAAATATTAATAGAATTCCCAAGATAAAGAAAAAATGATAAACAATGAAATGTAAGCATTAACATAATATAATATTCATAATCAAATTTGGATTATGTTACATAAAAATTAGGTAATAAATAAAAAAATAAATAAAAAAAATTCTTAATGCACTAAATGATACCAACAAACAAGTATAATGCAATAGAATAAATTGAAAGAGATGACCCGCAGGTGGTCCTAGGATATTTTAATGGGAGTAAAAATCCGTAGTTATGCCGTCCTTCGGAGGGGACGTTAAAAGGTGGTCCCGAGCCTGTGCGATGTCAGGTACTCGTTCAAGATCCCTATCCTAATAAAACCTGGATAGGCAAAATTTAGAACTCCCACTGTAGCATCGTCCGATTAGCCATAGTAGCATAAAGTGACGTTAAATAAATACACAAACAATTAAAAGAGATTAGTTCAAATCACAAGTGACTAGCGAAACCCACTTTATAGAGACTGATTATGTTAAGTTTATTTTAAAACATAAATAACAGACCTATTACCATTTTTTTTAACAACAATTTTTAATGAGTAAAATTACAATCTGTCCCAATTTGGACATCAATAGTAGTGGTGAAAGGTATCATACATACTATATTCATACAATATTTACACGGCATAAAATTACAATAAATTATATACACAATAATGAATCAATACAATCAAGCCAAGAAATCACTCATACCTATATACAAATACATACATCACATTGAGTGGAGAATCTAGCCATTGCTAGAACTCCAATATATTAGAGAAGGTCGCGGGGCCACTGCCGTTTCAACCTTCTAGGTGGGTTGTATGGAAGAGTGGCGCTGGCTAGGGATTGAGCTAGAGGATTAGGATAACAAATGAGGTTCAGGTGGAGTTTGGAAAATTTGGATGGAATTAGGTCTGAAATGAATGGAAAATTAAGGTCATGGTGCAAGGTATAGAATGCGTTTGATGTTAAAACGTTTAGCTGTCCTCCAAAGTTCAAGTCCATAGATCCAGATGGACTTCAGTATTGTCTTGTAGATTAATAATTTGTTGTCAACTGTAAGTTCAGATTTTCTGTTGAGTAGTCGGTATAACTGTCCGAATCGTCGGTTGAGTTCTTGTCTTTTAAGTCTTGCATAGGGTTCCATGTCAATCTTTTGTCTAATAATAAGCCAAGATATCGGACTGTATCTGAGGGAGGAATTGGTAATGAGTTGAAAGAAACTGGCGGACAAGATTTTCGTCTAAGAGTGAATGTTACGTGTTTACATTTGGCTTCGTTTACCTTTACACGCCAGTTATTACACCAGTATTCGATAAGGAAAAGGTGTCTCTGAAGTTTTAAGGATGTTGTTTCAGGATTGGAACTGGATGATAGGATGGCGGTGTCGTCTGCAAAAGTCGCCAGAAAGGTATCAGGATGTGTAGGACTATCAACTACCATTTTAGCAATAAAAATCAATGTTTATCAATAGCAGAATTTTCTATTAAATGGATTTCAATATTCATATTATTCTCATCCACATCTGTAATAAAGAAGACAATCATTGGGGAAATTTGATGAAAACAGGAGAGTGACTAAAATTCTAAGTGAATTAATCTAATTAAATTATCATCTATGTCAAGTAGCTACAAGTAGTAATGCAAAAAAAAAATATCTTAAATTTCTGTCCAAGTACGTAAAAAGTTTTAATTTTTTTGTTTACTAAAATATACAATTTTAAGTAAATTATTAGATTTTTCTTATTTGATAAAGTTTCATGCTTTCGCATTTGCAACCTCTAGTAAAATGGCGGATATTCGTATTCAACCTGGGCGAGTTGAACTATTTTATATCCTGGTACCTGGAATGAATTTTGGCCTCAGCACTAAGATTAAAATAGATTGGAAACCAGTAAATCGTCCTATTATATAGACAATAAATAATAGATTTTGTAAAGACTGAAAACCAAATAATAGGGTTTTGGGTTTAGTACCTATAGGGATCCGAACTGTTTCACGGCCAACGACCGTGTAAGGAGGTAATAAGGCCTTAATCACGCACGACCGCCAGGTTTTTTCCTCCAATTTTTGGGTACCCACTTTACAAAGGCTTGGTGTGCCCCAAGAAGTTCTCCGTATTCCAGGATCGCTGCAAGGATGAAATAAACGAACAAATAATTCTGCCTCAGCCGGGATTCGAATCAGAGAACACTAGATTAGACCCAGAGACCACGCCGCTCCTATAACAATGTTCAAGTCTATTACATAGTGCTAGTATTAAGAAACATGGAGAGTAATTATCATACTGTGTTTTATGACATTCGTATAATATTGTATTAATGCTGGACATTATATTTGAAAAAATGGTCATGCTTTACAAGTATTCATATTCGCTTGTACGAGTATTCCCGGAATCGAGAGTAACTTTTTCAAATACAATTTAGTTTGCTTGAAAAAAAAAAAAACAACATAAAAAGACATTACACGACACATTCTGCTGTGAGTAATAGCATAATTTTATTGAACCACGTTTTTATCCACTTGTAAACAATTCTCGGTATGACTTTCAGGAAAGGCGATTAATTAACTTTATTAATTTAACAGTATTTAGATTGATATAATCTGTTCAATGTGATTTTTTAATAATTGTAACTTTTTCTTTTAACCAGCGAACTACCATTTGAAATCTTTAATTTTGTAATACTTTTTAAACGAAAAATATGGTGCCCGCAACACGCGACTTTCACTTACCTCTGTTGTAAAAATTAAGTTAAGAATTTTTAAATGCAGAAATTAAAATAAATTGATAAAGAATTAATTACATTAAAGTTCAATAGGAACGTGAGTTTTCTTAAATAAATTAGTCAATTACTATTTCTTACTGTGTACTGTGTTACTGTTTCTTTATTATTGTATTTTTATATTTTCTAATTTTATTTAGGTATTGTATCGTATCTTACTGTGTTGCTGTTGGTTGTTTGTTTATTTATTTAACATCAATTTATGCTACTATGGCTAATCGGACGATCCTACGGTAAATTTTATCTATCCAAGTTTTATTAGGATACGGATCTTTAACGAGTACTTGACTGACACAGGCTCGGTACCACCTCATATCGTTCCCTCCGAAGGATATTTCCGGTATAACTAAGGATATTTTACTCCCATTAAAAAATCCTAGGACCATCTGCGGGTTTGAACCCGTGACTTTTGGCATAGGAGGCTGTTATGCTAACCACCCAGCTACAAGTGATCCCCAAGTTACTGTTTTTTTTTAATTGTCGCAGGTGAACTCCATTCTCACACACGAGCTTGTCTTAGTGGGATTGCCTTTTGGCGGCTGAGCGTTATCAGGGCCTAATCATCTCATTGCACGGCCATTTGTCTAGAAACAGAACGAATCTCTAAGTTGCCAAATTGCCCAAATTTCCCGTCGATCGATTATTACCTTGAAATTATTCCACCAATCCCGCCATCTCCTACCACAATCTACCCGTAAACTCCTAGTTTCATCACTCATTTTTCCCCACTTTGACTATGGTTTTGTCATGTGGCGGCGTCTCGAAGGTGCTCGAGGGCAGATTGAGAAGAATTATGATTTGCTTCTTAAGATTTGTGTTCGGCACCTCGAGACGGTCCCATGTATCCCACCTCTACAACGAGTTAAAGTGGTTATCCCCAACTTTTCGAAGACAATATTTCCTTGGATCATTCCTTTATCAAATCCTATTTAAATCCTCAACCCATCACCAGGAAACAGGATCCCGTCTGTCTGACCTCCACACTCCATAGAACCAAAAAATATGACTGCTCCTTTTTAGCCCGTTCCACTGCCTTATGGAATACTCTCCCTTCAAACATCCGTCATGCTCCTTCCCTTTCATCTTTTAAATCCCTCCTCTTTCAATACTTCCTTTCTCTTCAGACAGATGTTAGCTAATTTTTATTATGCCAACTTATGTAAGGTGAATTTTACTTTAATGCACTTACTTTAATGAGATGTAAAAGTTACATTTTATGTTTATTCTTATTTATTGAAAATGTAAATAGAGATGGTACTCTGATCCTTTTTTTTTTTTTTTATTGTATTATTTAATTGTAGTTGTATATTGTTTTTAGCCAGTTATAATTTATTATTTTGTTCATAATTGTTATTCTCAAGGGACCTTGTCCCAGAATAAAGTTTTTTTTCTATTTCTACTAAGCCCAAGACCCATCATGGGTTGTAGTGGCACGGTTTTTTTTTTTTTAACAACATAAAATGGTTAATTGTTTCGAATCTATGAAATGAAAAGTACATTAGAAAAGGAACATTTAAGCCCTGTAATCAGAATAAAACTTACATAATATTAAATTCCATTAAATTTGACATCGATGTAGCAAGTATAAATAAAATACATATACATAAAGTACAAATAAAATGCAACTTCTTGTTTTCGAGCTTGACATTCCACATACAAACAGATATAGACTCTTTCGGGACTTGGTCATTCGGACCCAAGGGACCCTAAGATGAGTGTTTGTATTAAAAACTAGATCTCAAAAAGTATTATGATCACAATAACTTTAATTACTATGTATTTCATATGTACTGGGTTGTTTCACATGAAATGTCCGTTTTAATAGTTTCTGAAATAGATAAAGGATTTTGCAAGTCTCTGTTGTTTTCTTCCGAATGTTTACATATTTAAAGTAAACAATTACTAATCCTCTACCTTTGTATTATAAACTTTAGCTTTCCAAACAATTACCTACTTTTTAGTATACCTCCAAATATGAACATGGAAACAAGCGATTTTCGAGTAATATTTTTGTAGGAGTTTAAACTCTGCCATTCAGCAGCTGAGGCCGCTAAAAATATTTGCGAGGCGTTTGGAGAAGGGAGTGTTAATGAACGGACCATTTGCCGTTGATTTGCTAAGTTTTCAGCTGGGGATACCGACTTAGAAAACTTGCCCCAAGGAAGACCTCCGTCCGTAATAGACAACGATGTCCTCAAACATACAGTAGAAGGAAACCCCTACCAAACAGTTAAAGGACTCTCAGCACAACTAAATGCAAGTGCATCTACCGTTTCCAGATATTTGAAGTGTATTGGGAAAGAAAAAAACCTCGATACATGGGTAGCTCATGATCTCACTGAGCGGAAGCAAGACCCCATGTTTCAAAACATACCGTGCAAAAATTGAATGAACTCGGCTACGAAGTTCTTCCGTACCCACCATATTCTCCCGACTTGTCTCCAACAGATTACCACCTGTTCAGGAATTTAGACAACTTCGTCAGAGGAAAGCTTTTTGAAAATGATGATCAAGTGAAAAGTGCGTTTTCAGATTTTGTTTTAATTCAAAGCTCAGAGTTTTTCAGTTCGGGAATAAAAAAGTTGGTGCACGTTGGGAAAAATGTGTAGAAAAAGAAGGTAAATACTTCTAATAAAATTATCTTGTTTTCATATCGTATTTTTAATAAAAAATCCTTTACCTTGAAAACGGACATTTCATGTGACACAACTCAATAGTAATATCAAGTTAAACTATAAATGTGACCTCTCTGAGAAAATTGTTTGTTTTGGTTTTTTATTTTACTTTACTTAATTCGTTAATTTATTTGTTGTTTAAATTTATTTTAAGTAATTATTGTAAAAAAATGGGGTTATTGTTATATAGAATAGAATAAGTGTATTTGTCTTTGGGGGTTCCCCCATACAATTAGACCCTGGTCAGGCTATATATTACAAACAGCAATAAAAAACTATATAATTAATAAACGATAAACAGAAAACAGATAACAATAGGATAATAGATAAATATTAAATAGTACAGTAAAAAATAAAGTAACAAACAATTTTTATGTTCAATAGAAGTATTAAACTATTTTAGATTTTAAATAGTCATTTAAATATTAATTTATATATATATATATATTGGGCTGATGCGAAATTAATGCAGGTTTCCTCTATTGCAATATCTTAATTCCAATTGTGTAAACAAAGCTGATCCTAACATTGATCATTATTATACCAAAACAAACCTTATCTAATACCCTCTCTTTCACCATGAATTTGTTTAGTAAAATCGTTTTGTTCAGTGTGTTCAAAGGTCTTGAATCGAAAATGTCAAAGTGCGATTTTCGTCAAATTTATTTTTACGAATTTAAATTAGGGCGCAGCGCTGCGCAAACGGCTCGTAATATTAATGAAGTGTGGGGTCAGGGGGCTATTAATGAGTGCACGGTGCAGCGTTGGTTCCAGAAGTTTCGCAGAGGAGATTTCGACCTCGAAGACAAGGAAGGTCGGGGCCGTCATCTTGCTCTGGACAACGACCAGCTGAGGTCAAAAGTGGAAGAAGACCCAACCAAAACCACATGAGAAATGGCGGCGGAACTCGGTGTGAACCAATCCACAGTTGTACGCCACTTGGAAGCAATTGGTAAGGTAAAAAAGTTGGCCAAGTGGGTGCCAGTAGTAACGCCAGACCACACGTTGCACAACCAACGCTTCGACGACTGCACGAGTTGGGCTACGAAGTTCTCCAACATCCGTCTTATTCACCTGACCTCTCTCCTACAGACTTCCACTTTTTCAGGCATCTGGACAACTTTTTGAGGGAGAAAAATTTTCAAAACCAGGACGACATTGAAAATTCTTTTCGTGATTTCATTGAGTCCAGGGATTCCGATTTTTTTTCTGGTGGAATAAGAAAGCTTGTTGAACGTTGGCAAAAGTGCATTGATTCAGATGGAAATTATTTTGATTAAATATATATGGTTAAAGTAAAGATATGGCGTATTTACAATACCTACTAAAAACTTGCATTAATTTTGCATCAACCCAATATTAATACATTTTAACTGAACATTGGACTGAATGAATATTTAATATTAAGTTATTTAAATGTGTATTGATATATAGATATAGTTTATACAGTGTTTTGTAACCAGATTAAAATAACTCATTATATTTGTACAAGCATTATCTATTACATAAGTATTATTATAAAACATTGACTAGGTGCAATATTATTAAATTATTAATTTTATAAGCACTTGGTTATTTTCTAATATAGCTCATAATTGTTAACTAATTTTACTCGTTTATAATAAATGATCTCAATTTTAAAGTGCTAACTAAATAATAATGCAGTAATTTAACTTTAGTTGGGTCATCAGGCTTTCTGATATGTTATTAGCGTGAGGTACGCAGTGGTTTCTAAGTGCTGAATATATTGGACAGTCAGCGATTAAATGATGCATGGTTTCATATGTGTTCATATTGCATATTTTACAGATTTCTTTGGGTTTAATATTATAGGTATGGCATGAGTAAATTTGATATAGTATTTTGCTGAGAGGCGAGCTTTGATTATTATTTTCAACATCTTAAGCGGATTATTAAAACTTACCATTCCCCAGAATACAAATTTTACGTTTTAGCTGGAATAATTTCTATTCCAGGGTCATCTTATAAGCGATAATTCATAATTATGGTTTATTATTTTCAATAATCAACCTTTGTAATCGACCAAAAAAACAAAAAAAAAACAATTACCTCTGCTCAAAATTTGAAGGCTAATGTTTCAAGATGCGTAAAATCCGAACAACGAATAAAAAAAAAATCTGTTTGTCCGCCGTACGCCGTCCGCGACATTTCTCCGAAAATACTGGACAATTCTTTTTTTAATGCGCCTCAAAAATACTAGTCCATTCAACTATGATCCTAACACCTAGACGTTGATATCAGCTGGTTAGTTTTAAAATGGCGGCCGATTAATAGGATTTTATTCAATAACTGAGTTATTTTTGAAGATTATTAGTGTTTTGTAACCAAAAAACCGCGAATAATCTTATAAAAGTGAAAAAAAAATTTGAAATTTTACACATAAATACGCTCATAACTCAGTTATTTTTGACGGTAGAGAAAAGTATGTAGAGAGTTTTAGAATCAGTAAAGCGCGATAAACAACGAAAAATAATAATAATAAAAAAAGAAAAAAAAAAGAATTCTCGCCTATATACATGCTTGTAACTAAGTTAGTTATTTTCGAAGACATTCTTAAGTAAAACTGAACTTATCTTAAAACTAACTAAATGTTTTGTAGATAATAATATAGATTGTTTAATGAAACACGTGTTTATATTTAAACTAAATTTAATTATTTAACCTTTTTCATCCCTAACTTTATTTAAAAAAATCTAAAATTTATTTAAACAACGGATGTAAGTGTGATTCGTGTCTTGTTTTAGATTTCATGATGAAGTATAATGTTGGTCAAAACGTCAATCTTATTGTTTCTGTTTCTTTAACCGCCACACACGTGCTTAATCACCAATTCAAGTGGAAAAAAGTCAAGTCAAAAGTTTGGAATTTTCCAGTGCTTCACCTTTTTATTATTAGTTGGCAAGACCCACAATACTAATATTTCCCGCCATTCCGTGTTTACAAATAAATAGTAAATGAGTGTATCATTCCTGTTCACTCAAGGTGTATTTAGCGCAAAGTCTTTTTCCTTTTATTTAACAATGGACATTGCTGAGACAGGTAAGGCATTATGTTTCCTACACTTTTTATTTAATATACATTGTGATCTACCCGTAGAGTTAATTTAACAGTGAAAAAACCAAGTCCCCTATTTCACTATATCTGTGGGATTGGTGGGGTTAATCCTCTTCGGTACTTGATAACATATAGAAAGATGCTAAAAAATTCCAGCTAAAAGGGTATTTTCATCCAGAATTTAGCATTTGTAATTATAGCACTCTTAAGAAATTGACGTGAAAACACCAAGTCCCCTATTTCACTATATCTGTGGGATTGGTCGGGTTAATCCTCTTCGGTACTTGATAACATATAGAAAGATGCTAAAAAATTCCAGCTAAAAGGGTATTTTCAACAAGAATTTAGCATTTGTAATTATAGCACTCTTAAGAAATTGACGTGAAAACACCAAGTCCCCTATTTCACTATATCTGTGGGATTGGTCGGGTTAATCCTCTTCGGTACTTGATAACATATAGAAAGATGCTAAAAAATTCCAGCTAAAAGGGTATTTTCAACAAGAATTTAGCATTTGTAATTATAGCACTCTTAAGAAATTGACGTGAAAACACCAAGTCCCCTATTTCACTATATCTGTGGGATTGGTCGGGTTAATCCTCTTCGGTACTTGATAACATATAGAAAGATGCTAAAAAATTCCAGCTAAAAGGGTATTTTCATCAAGAATTTAGCATTTGTAATTATAGCACTCTTAAGAAATTGACGTGAAAACACCAAGTCCCCTATTTCACTATATCTGTGGGATTGGTCGGGTTAATCCTCTTCGGTACTTGATAACATATAGAAAGATGCTAAAAAATTCCAGCTAAAAGGGTATTTTCATCAAGAATTTAGCATTTGTAATTATAGCACTCTTAAGAAATTGACGTGAAAACACCAAGTCCCCTATTTCACTATATCTGTGGGATTGGTCGGGTTAATCCTCTTCGGTACTTGATAACATATAGAAAGATGCTAAAAAATTCCAGCTAAAAGGGTATTTTCATCAAGAATTTAGCATTTGTAATTATAGCACTCTTAAGAAATTGACGTGAAAACACCAAGTCCCCTATTTCACTATATCTGTGGGATTGGTCGGGTTAATCCTCTTCGGTACTTGATAACATATAGAAAGATGCTAAAAAATTCCAGCTAAAAGGGTATTTTCATCAAGAATTTAGCATTTGTAATTATAGCACTCTTAAGAAATTGACGTGAAAACACCAAGTCCCCTATTTCACTATATCTGTGGGATTGGTCGGGTTAATCCTCTTCGGTACTTGATAACATATAGAAAGATGCTAAAAAATTCCAGCTAAAAGGGTATTTTCATCAAGAATTTAGCATTTGTAATTATAGCACTCTTAAGAAATTGACGTGAAAACACCAAGTCCCCTATTTCACTATATCTGTGGGATTGGTCGGGTTAATCCTCTTCGGTACTTGATAACATATAGAAAGATGCTAAAAAATTCCAGCTAAAAGGGTATTTTCAACAAGAATTTAGCATTTGTAATTATAGCACTCTTAAGAAATTGACGTGAAAACACCAAGTCCCCAATTTCACTATATCTGTGGGATTGGTCGGGTTAATCCTCTTCGGTACTTGATAACATATAGAAAGATGCTAAAAAATTCCAGCTAAAAGGGTATTTTCATCAAGAATTTAGCATTTGTAATTATAGCACTCTTAAGAAATTGACGTGAAAACACCAAGTCCCCTATTTCACTATATCTGTGGGATTGGTCGGGTTAATCCTCTTCGGTACTTGATAACATATAGAAAGATGCTAAAAAAATCCAGCTAAAAGGGTATTTTCAACAAGAATTTAGCATTTGTAATTATAGCACTCTTAAGAAATTGACGTGAAAACACCAAGTCCCCTATTTCACTATATCTGTGGGATTGGTCGGGTTAATCCTCTTCGGTACTTGATAACATATAGAAAGATGCTAAAAAATTCCAGCTAAAAGGGTATTTTCAACAAGAATTTAGCATTTGTAATTATAGCACTCTTAAGAAATTGACGTGAAAACACCAAGTCCCCTATTTCACTATATCTGTGGGATTGGTCGGGTTAATCCTCTTCGGTACTTGATAACATATAGAATGATGCTAAAAAATTCCAGCTAAAAGGGTATTTTCAACAAGAATTTAGCATTTGTAATTATAGCACTCTTAAGAAAATGACGTGAAAACACCAAGTCCCCAATTTCACTATATCTTTGGGATTTTTTTGGTTAATCCTCTTTGGTACTTGATAACATATAGAATGATGCTAAAAATTCCAGCTAAAAGGGTATTTTCAACAAGAATTTAGCATTTGTAATTATAGCACTCTTAAGAAATTGACGTGAAAACACCAAGTCCCCTATTTCACTATATCTGTGGGATTGGTCGGGTTAATCCTCTTCGGTACTTGATAACATATAGAATGATGCTAATAAATTCCAGCTAAAAGGGTATATTTCAACAAGAATTTAGCATTTGTAATTATAGCACTCTTAAGAAAATGACGTGAAAACACCAAGTCCCCTATTTCACTATATCTGTGGGATTGGTCGGGTTAATCCTCTTCGGTACTTGATAACATATAGAAAGATGCTAAAAAATTCCAGCTAAAAGGGTATTTTCAACAAGAATTTAGCATTTGTAATTTTAGCACTCTTAAGAAATTGACGTAAAAACATCAAGTCCCCAATTTCACTATATCTGTGGGATTGGTCGGGTTAATCCTCTTCGGTACTTGATAACATATAGAATGATGCTAAAAAATTCCAGCTAAAAGGGTATTTTCAACAAGAATTTAGCATTTGTAATTATAGCACTCTTAAGAAATTGACGTGAAAACACCAAGTCCCCTATTTCACTATATCTGTGGGATTGGTCGGGTTAATCCTCTTCGGTACTTGATAACATATAGAATGATGCTAAAAAATTCCAGCTAAAAGGGTATTTTCAACAAGAATTTAGCATTTGTAATTTTAGCACTCTTAAGAAAATGACGTGAAAACACCAAGTCCCCTATTTCACTATATCTTTGGGATTTTTTTGGTTAATCCTCTTTGGTACTTGACAACATATGGAATGATGCTAAAAAATTCCAGCTAAAAGGGTATTTTCAACAAGAAGTTAGTTAGCATTTGTTAATTGCATATAACAATGTAAATGTATGCCCCTATTCAATAACGAAAAACTATACAACCCACATGTTACCCCAAGGATGTGTTTCATCAATCCTTCTAGTCTTTAAATATTACAAAGAATTTTTGCGTTTGGGTGAAACATAATTTTTTCAGACACAACACTCCGAATCAAAAGTTTTACAAACTAAATTTGAAGAGTTTCCTAAATGATATAAAATACATCTATTAGCAGGTGTTTGCAACTCTAAGCCATAATTAGATTTTTCGTATTATTTTTCCGGTATTCTGGGACTTCAAAGTTAAAAGATTTTAGCAAATAAATTTGATGTTTGTCCACTGTGCGCTCGCCATCGTATCAAAAATTAATAATTTTTTCCATATTTATTTCCGTAATCTGGGACCCCAAAGGTTAACGGACATGTTTCAGAATTTCGCCCACTTAAATCGGTCATATTTTCCAATGTGTGCCACCACAAATATTTCCGGAATTCCGTTTTTACATCGTTGGGCTGTTTAATACATTAAAAAAAACAAAAAAAAAAAAAAAAACATTTTTAGATTCACTTTCCAATTACATATATGTTTAAATAAAATCTTAACGAACAACATTTTCTTTTTATTATAGTTTATTTAGTAATTCTGAAGATGAGGCATATAAAACTCGAAACGTAAATTCTGATATTGGTGCATAAATAAACAATATTAAAAATAAATGATTGTTTCTAAAGATTTTATAAAAAATATATAAAAACATTTTATATTTAATTTTTTTTTTTTTTTTGGGGGGTAAATGACCATTTTTTCTCGTTGTACTTATCCTATTTAACTGTTCTGAATGACCGGGGGACCTGCTATTACGACCCAGTAAACTACAAAAGTCAGCCCTGACAGAAGAAAAAGGACTACAAGAAGGGCAAAGAGGAAGGAGTATATTTAAGGTTTCTATAGGGCAAGAAAGGGCCCGACTACCTGAGCGGTTACCTGCCTCACCGTTCGACCACACACACAGCGTTCTGTATACCTTCCTCCATTCATGCTTCTTGCCTTTCATTCATCTCGGTTAGAATCGTTACTAGCCTCCTCTATATTTTACAGAACTCTACTGTATCGTACTGAACTTTTACTTTAAATGTTGGGATATGTTAACTTACAAGCTAAGATATATATTAAAAAAAATATATAAAGGATTGCTAAAAATGTGTATTGGGCGATATAGCCCAGTAAAATAAGGATTTTTGTGGGAATTAATTCTGACAAAGATGGAAATCGTTTTAATTCCTCTTAATGGTCCTTAAAAAAAAGTAATCTGAGTCTGCACCATCACAGGTGGTGAGCTTAACTTTTTGGAGCCGAAAAACCTCGAATTTTACGCACTTTTTCAGTTGTTCACCTATAACTCGTAAACGGTGCTATAGAAATACTTTTCTTTTCAAAATGAAAGAACGTTAAATTTTCTTTCTTATAGATATTGGGTTGATGCAAAATTAATGCAGGTTTCCTCTATTGCAATATCTTAATTCCAATTGTGTAAACAAAGCTAATCCTAACATTGATCATTATTATACCAAAACAAACCTTATCTAATACCCTCTCTTTCACCATGAATTTGTTTAGTAAAATCGTTTTGTTCAGTGTGTTCAAAGGTCTTGAATCGAAAATGTCAAAGTGCGATTTTCGTCAAATTTATTTTTACGAATTTAAATTAGGGCGCAGCGCTGTGCAAACGGCTCGTAATATTAATGAAGTGTGGGGTCAGGGGGCTATTAATGAGTGCACGGTGCAGCGTTGGTTCCAGAAGTTTCGCAGAGGAGATTTCGACCTCGAAGACAAGGAAGGTCGGGGCCGTCATCTTGCTCTGGACAACGACCAGCTGAGGTCAAAAGTGGAAGAAGACCCAACCAAAACCACACGAGAAATGGCGGCGGAACTCGGAACTCAAAAATTGCCCAGCATTGATGAATCGGAAGGGGCCGATCCTGCTCCACGATAACGCCAGACCACAAGTTGCACAACCAACGCTTCGACGACTGCACGAGTTGGGCTACGAAGTTCTCCAACATCCGCCTTATTCACCTGACCTCTCTCCTACAGACTTCCACTTTTTCAGGCATCTGGACAACTTTTTGAGGGAGAAAAATTTTCAAAACCAGGACGACATTGAAAATTCTTTTCGTGATTTCATTGAGTCCAGGGATTCGGATTTTTTTTCTGGTGGAATAAGAAAGCTTGTTGAACGTTGGCAAAAGTGCATTGATTCAGATGGAAATTATTTTGATTAAATATATATGGTTAAAGTAAAGATATGGCGTATTTACAATACCTACTAAAAACCTGCATTAATTTTGCATCAACCCAATACTTTTCTTTTCAAAATGAAAGAAGGTTAAATTTTCTTTCTTAAATATATCTTAGTTATTGAATTGGGTTTATTAATATTGCCGCAATCGTTCGTCAGAAATAGGCAAATTTTTCCATTTTGGCTGTAAAACCCAATTTGTTCACTAAGAGATAATTGTAACTTGGAAACAACTATCCAAATCGAAAAAAGTCATATAATAAAAGCTCTAGAGCATCAAATTTAAAGTCTAAAAGCTTCTTTAAATTTCACATTCGGTAGGTACGAATCTTAAAAAAATATTTTTTTATCGATTTTCCACTATAAGCGTCCAAAGACTTGTGAGAAATATTTGCTTGATACGGCCGATTTAAAACATTCTGCAGTGACTGCTGCCGTTGTTTTACTACGAATAAAGATATTTGCTACATAAACCATATCATACCTAGCCAAATGGCATCTTGTCTCTCTCTATATGGGCTAGTTATACCACTTTTAATAGCAAGTCTAAGAATTCAATTTAATATTCGTTTAATATTCAAGTTAGGCCTGAAAGTACTTTTTTGATACCTTTCAATCAACATAATCTCAAATAGTCTTTATTTTGATTAAAAATATTCTTTATTACGCACGACATAGTTTAAAAAATAGGAGAAATTGTAGGTTGGGTAAATAGAAATATGTTTTTGCACCATTTTATATGTATGTTTAATAGGTACCTACAAAATTAAACTGCTTGTAAAATTTAATATACATAAATAAAAATGTACATGGGAGAAGTGATTTGTGTATATATACATCCATTAGTTGAAAAGCATTTTCTTCTCTTGGGGTGTGATTGACGAGACCCAATCACATTTTTCGATTTGGATAGTTGTTTCCAAGTTACAGTTGTCTCTTAGTGACCAAATTGGGTTTTTCAGCCAAAATGGAAAAATTGACCTATTTCTGAGGAACGATTGCGGCAATATTAATAAACCCAATTCAATAACTAAGATATTTTTTAGAAAGAAAATTGAACGTTCTTTCATTTTGAAAAGAAAATCATTTTCTGTAGGAAGCACCGTTTATGAGTTATTTATGAGTTATAGGTGAAAAACTGAAAAAAGTGCGAAACATTCAAGATTTTTCGGTTTCAAAAAGTTAAGCTCACCACCTGTGATGGTGTAAACTCAGATTGCCTTTATTTAGGACAATTAAGAGGGATTAAAACGATTTCCAGCTTTGTCCGAATTAATTCCCACAAACCTTGATTTTTGGCCTTAGTTTACTGCGCAAATATTTGTTAAACCTCTTTAATTTTCATTATATAGGGACTATATAACAATCATTAGGTTCAACCCTGATGTAACAATAAATTAAAGTTTATGAATATAACAATGAAATATAATTTAAACTGAACTCTAGATCCTGCTTATAGATTAATTTGATATGAATATATAAATACATATGAAATATGTAGTGAGAGAAAGTATTGCGATCGTGAAAATTTTCGAATTCCAGTTTTCAACGGAAATATACGTTTTAGGATCCCCTGAGTCCAAATAAGCAAGTCCCGAAAAAAGGTCTGCGTGTGTGGTAAGTCTAGCGCCAAAACGAAAAGTCGTGCGATCCTGAAATATGATATTGAAGAAAACTATACGCCCGAGATGTCAAAGCAACCTTTTATTTATAATTGGCTGATCGGAAGATCTACTTTATACCAAGCATTTTGCACCTTATTACGATTTTTTTTTTACAAACGGCTCAAACGATTTTGATTAAACTCCATCCATCGATGTAAAATTTAATGTGTTTTAATACGACGTAAGTTTCATACTAAATAAAATTTTCCATCGTGGCTTTAATGCCGATAGTTAAATTTTCTTCCTCTGAACTACCTTAAATTTTGTAGATTTCAATAAATTAACCATTATCATCTTGTTAGCATTGATTAAAAACGAGTAAATATATAAGTTGAGTAAATTCGATATCTAACGATAAGAGAAATGAGAAAAATATTTTTTCATCCAATTTTTGTGTTTGTGTTTGTTGAACATAAAAACAGTAACATAGCATAATATCGAAAGCTCAAGATTTTAGGAAAAATATTATCTTCAACACAAAATTGTAAATGGTAAAATGGTAGTGGAGAGTGATAAAAAGGAGATAAAACTAATTGATTTTCGTAGATAATGATATAATAGTTTATTTAATAAAACACGTGATTCTATTAAAACTAAATGTAATTAATTCCTTAACAATTTATTTTCTGCTCTAAATGTTTTTAAAAATTCTTAAGTTGATCATATCATCGCAGGTAAGTGAAAATCGTGTGATGCGCGGACCAGATTTTTTACCTAAAAACCTCGAATAATTATTAAAAGGTAAAACAATAAGAGAAAAATTGGATATTTTAACTTTAAATATGTCTATATCTCAGGTATTTTTTAAGGCAAGGAAAACATTTGACTGACTTTTTGTATCAGGACACCAACACGAATAAAAAAACAACATATTATAAAATTAAAGAAATATTAACAAAGCAGCCATTATAAAACTAATTTTATCGCGACGCTGACTCTCTTACTATTATACCACAACGCAATCCGTCGCTGTTGTCGCCTATTCTCATAGATAAGAAAATTGTCGGAGGATTTCCCGGAGTGAAATTGCGGCGGTTAAAACAGCGGAAAGGGAATTATAAGCAATTTCAGTAATAACGGGAAGACGTGAGAGTGAAGCTAACCCAGGGGCCGAGTGTCGAAACTGCTAACTCCCAGTCGCAAACCTCCACGAATCAATTTCCCAATAAATCTGTCCCTGTTTTAAATGTTTTGATTTTAATGTCAATACTGGTGATTAAAAACATGCTCGTTAAGGATACGACCCCCCCTAAAAAAAAAAAAAAAACGAAATAAAAACTGCATCAGCGTTATTTAACTTTCATTAGTAAGTACTGGCCATTTGTGCACAACAAATTCTCTTCCGAAGGGACAATCATTGCATATATGAATATGCATATTTATTTATTTCCTCTCCCTCTCTCTTTTTTTATTTTTATTATTTTTTTTTATTTTTTATTTATTTATTATATATATTCAACGAATTCGTTTGATGACGATGTTTCCATTTTGCCGATTCACCAATCAACGAAAAGGCAGTGTTCAAATATTTAGAAAAAAAAATCAACAATGGTGTATATATATTTTTTTTTATTGAATGTGCAGTTGGAGTTTGACATTATAAAATATATTTTAAAGTAAATACGTATAGAATCAAGCAAAGACAAAACGTTTAATATAGTCTTATAGAACTTTAATAATAATTGTTATGTCTTAAGTTTATACTTATAAAAAAAATTTAGTACCTCTACAAATCATTAAGGTTGTAGATTTCTGTATAGGGATTTGTATCGTTTCAAAGTTAACGAACAAGTTAGTGATCATGCAGAGATCAGACTTCACCACCTGCTTTTACTTTTTAAGAGAGGGGGATATCAAACTTCTTGTTGGAACTAGAGATGGTCAATTATAGCAAATAAAAAATTGGAAGGTACTGCTGGGATTCGGCGTTTAAGCTCTTTGAAACTACTTGCATAAGGACTAAACCAACATAATATTCGAAACCATGTGGCTATCACCTTTGGTCGTATGTGGTGTAATGGCTAGTCTAAAAGCCTTCAAGGACTATCTAGATGGTGTTTCTAGGGCTTAATACAAGTTAATCTAATATAAGTTCTCTAATACAGGAATTCCGTAGCATTAACCTGATAATGATTTACCGAAAACAAACAATTTTAAAGTGTCATCAGCATAGAAAGAAATAGGTCATGGTTGGGATATCAGGCAACTTAGAGGAAGAAATCAGGTGTTTATGATATCTCGGCCAAATTACCACCTTCTTCGATTACTATCTTACAAAAATCTGGTGCGGGATACACACGACTTTCACTTAATACCATTGTTAAAATCACATCAGGAATTTCCAAATACTTTTAACTAAACTTAGAGACAAATAAAGTTTAACGAATTTATTTAAATTTCTACAGAAACATGTGTTTTATTTAAAAAAATATATTATATTATTACCTAAAACAATCAGTTTAAGCGTCTTTTCATCACTCTTTATTATTTTTTCAAGCTTGTATGTAAGATAATATTTTTTCTAAAATCTTTAGCTTTCCAACGGTATATTATACAAGTACATTACTGTTCTTATGTCCAAAAACAAAAAAATTGCATTAAAAAAATATTATTGCAGTTCTTACTTTCACTTACTATATATAGTAAGAGGAAGTATTGCGATCGTGAAAATTTTCGAATTCCAGTTTTAAACGGAAATACACGTTTTAGGGTCTCCTGAGTCCAAATAACCAAGTCCCGCAAAAAAGTCTGTGTGTGTGGTAACTCCCGGGCGGAAACGGTAAGTCCTATGAAACTGAAATTTCATATTTAAGACAACTATACGTCCGAGACGTGACAAAACTGTTTTCATCAAAATGAGCTTACCAGAATAGGCACTTTATAACATGCATTTTGCCCCTTTTTTCGATTTTCTCAAAAACGGTTCCAACGATTTTGATTAAACGCGCTATATCGATGTAAAATTAATTGGGCTTTAATATTATGTAGGTTTTAGTCTGATTAAAATGGTCTGACAGTGCTTAAATGCCGATATTTTAAATTTTCTTCCACTAAAGTACCTTTAATTTTGTAGATTCAATAAAAATAACTATATTATCTTGTTAACACTGATGAAAAACAGGTAAATATATACATTGAATAAATTCGATACTCAACTAAAGGAGAAAACATTAAAAATATTTTTTTAATGCAATTTTTCGTTTTTGAACATAAGATCAGTAATATACATGTATGATACACCGTTGGAAAGCTAAAGATTTTAGAAAAAATATTATCTCATACACAAGCTTTTAAAAGTTAATGGAGAGTGATAAAATGAACATAAGCTAACTGATTATTTTATATAATAATATAATAGATTTTTTTAATAAAACACATGTTTCTATAGAAATTTAATTTAATTAATTCTTTAATAGTTTCAGGTATTTTTATCTCTAACTGTTTTCGAAAATTCTTTCATTGATTTTAAAAATGGAGGTAAGTGAAAGTCGTGTGTTGCCCGCACCAGATTTTTTCGTTTAGTTTGGTATCAAATTCGTTCAACTTATATGTTTACTGGTCTTTTTTATCAATGATAACAAGATGATATGGTTATTTTTATGGAATATACCAAATTAAAGGTACTTTAGAGAAAGAAAATTAAAAATATCAGCATTCTAGCCCAGTCAGACTATTTCAATTAGAACTGAACCTATATTATATTAAAGTCCATTTAATTTTACACCGATACAGCAAGTTAAATCAAAATAGTTTTAACCGTTTTTTGGGAAAACGTAAAAAGGTGCAAAATGCATGGTATAAAATGTATCTTCGGATTAGCTGATTTTGATGAAAATGTTTCTGTAACATTCGGGCATAAGTATAATATGAAATTTCAGTTTTTATAGGACTTTTCGTTTTCGCGCTGGAATTACTTAGTACACCAACAGACCTTTTTTGTGGGACTTATAGGAAATACATAGGTTATCGAAAGTAAAAATAGAATTTTTGGCCTATATAATGTTTTTTTAATTATTTATTTCTCTATTTCTCTGCTTTTTTTGTTTCTATCTTTTATTGTTTTGTTTTTTTATCTTAATATAATTAATTTTTTAGGAGTATATATATGATGAATTGTTTTAAGCTTTATTTATTTTTTGTTAGATTATGATATTTGTAAGTTATACATCTTTTTTTTTTCTTTTTATTTGTTTCATTATATAAATTAAGCTGGTATGTAGTAAATTATTAATTACTTATAATTTCAATTATTATTATTATTTCGATCATTGTATTGTAATGTATTTTTTTTTTTGTATGATTTACCACCTGTAATTTGGGCCTGTTGGTGGATGATGTAAAATAAAATAAAATAATGTTATAAGGATAAATTGGTCTAACCCTTAATCCAGTTGAGCACAAAGATCTAAGTAATATTTTTTTTATCAGTGACAATGTTGGAAGGGGCAAATGAATTTCAAAATGGTGATAAAACCAGGTAATTTAAAATATGTATTTATTGCCTTAACTTATTAATATGTAACATTGTTAATTATTGTTATTAAATTCCTCTGATTGGTTTTAAAATTTGTTGTACAATAATTTTTAAATGTTGTTATTAAGGGACACCTAACTTATAATTATTTTTTTATAAAACGTTTTAATGATTCACTTCACTCACTATAGGTGTTTTTTTTAAATGTAATTGTAATTGTTATTTTTACTTGTTGAGTCCTAATGATGGAAGTAGATCCCGAAACGTCGAATGTGTGATTTAATAAAAAATGAAGTTTTTGTAAGTTTAATCAACCAAAATATCTACCTTTAATAAAAATGGACTGAGCACAAGACCTTCATGGTCGTTGATCCAAAGCCTTTTTCTTATTATATTATAAAGTTGCAACCCAGAGTAGCTAATGCAAGGATGAATAAGACGGGATAATCGTTAGACTCGTTAACTCCTTCGGAACAAAAGATACTTGTAATCAAGGGGGAAAATGTCGTGTAATATTCCCTCATCAAATCAACGAGTTTCACCACACTGAATTAAAAATCTCACACGCTCGCTTTCTTTTCCCTCTTCGTTGGAAACTTGGGAAATTTCTCACAATTTCTCTCGAATTGTGATCAGGAGGATGGGGTGATTGCTCAATGCTACAGGGATGACAATCATTCGACGCTCAGGAAAATTAAAGGAAAAAAAAAAAAAAAGCTGTGGGAAAAAGAGATGAGATGGAGACCTAATTAACACTGCTGTTAATCGAGTTGAATAAGAGCGCAGTCTTCATGCTCAATCAGTCCTTTCCTTGTATTATTCAAAAAAATCGTTTTAAATTATGAAAGGAATCACTTCGTTTCGAATTATTTCTCATTTTTAAATAACCATTATTCCCTACAAATTAATTTAAAAAATCTGGTCCCTGTTACAGGCGACCTTTACTTACTTACCTCTTTTTTTTTAAATCAATTCAAAAACCTTTAAATAGTGCTAAACTGAAAATTGGTTAAAAAATTACATTCAGTTCGATAAAACACATTGTTTCAGATTAAATATACATCAAATAGAATAAATAAGTATGTATGTATATATATATATATATATATATATATATATATATATATTTTTTTTTTTTTTTTTTTTTTTTTTTTTTTTCAACAAGGAGCTTCATGGAGGACATAGGTGTCGATTTAAAAGACGTTGCAAGGAAGTGTGGTTCTCGACTCCCTGGGAATTATACACCATCACATCTACTCGTAACAGGTATAATTGGAGGGGCATGCATGTGCATCTGTGTTTACTTATATTTTAATTTTAATTTTAACAAATTTTTTTATATATAGATATTGATTTTGGGTGCTGAGTGTTTCGGTATTGTTTTTATTTATGATAGTGTGGTTTTTTAGTATGTAGTTGTTTAATGTATATATAATTTGTTGTTTTTTTTTTTTGTTTTTTTTTTTAATTTAATGTTCGATTTATATGTATAGATATATCTAAATATTTGAAAGAAAATATAAAACGGTAGAGAATGAAAAGAGAAAAAAAAATGAAAAAAGGAAAAATAAGTAGGGGAAAAAAATTAAAAAGAGTAAAAAAGGAAAAAAAAAATTATATTTATAGTTTGATAAAATGTTAAGAATATTCCTGTAGGAAAGAATCGGTATGCTGTGTTATAGCAACCCAATTAAGTTGGGCAGCATCATTTTGTTTGTTTATTTATGAATAAAGTGTATCTCTCACTTTTCCAATGGAATTTCTGGAATTCTCTACCTACTCATATCCGCCATGCTGCTTCTCTATCCTCACTCAAATCCCAAATTTTCCTGTACCTTCTATATTCCCAAACTGACGCTTAACAATTTTAATATTTCAGCACGAAGTATTAAATTTTGAATGAAGAAATTAAGTAAAAACCCTACTGTTTAAATGTTATATTGTTGGTCAATTCATTATTTTTTTATTATATTCATCACCATCGTTTTCTGATGATTTTATTTTTTGTTGTATAATATTTCTAATAACTAATTATGTTAAATTTGTTTGTTAGACATATTATACTAGTTTATATTTCAATGTGCAACATATTATTGTTAAGGGACCCAGTAATATTTTTTTTTTTTCTATTCTATTCTATATTATCTTTGTCTGTTATTTTGAGGAATTAATTTTTCCCTTGTTCCTGCACGATTATAGAAATAGAAATAGAAAAAAAAATTTATCCTGGGACTAGGTCCCTTAAGAATAACGGGTTTGTACAGTATATGGAAATATACATGTCTGGCCAACAGACAGAAGGAACATAATCAATAAATAATTACAATTATGGGTTAATATATGTGTGCATATCATAAACGCATATACACACATATATCAAAAAAATAAATACAATGATAAAATTAAAATAAAAACAATTCTTAGAAAGTATTTTGTTGACCGGAATTAAAAATTAATTAATAGATAACAGCATTTAAATATATACAATGAACAAAATTATTCTTCATAAGAGTATTATAGTACAAACATTCCTATTTTAGTGGGGTCGAAATATAAGTGCGTTAAAAAATTAAATATGGCTGATATTAAAAAAAAAAAACAGATTAGTCATAGTGAACAATATACCGTTTTCGACATTCAATGATTTAAAAATTATGAAAATCATGCTTGTTCTCACGGAGATTTTCTTTCGTCATCTAATTCAACCTTTTTCTAGTATTTTTTTATTTTAAAAGATCAGAACCGCACTTAACCTATTAAATACTGCTCCGTCAAGTTCTTCAAATGTCATGCTACCTTGGGCAACCCCAGTTCTGCGTCATTCTTCGGACCGTTGACTCGGAAACGGCCTGCGATTGCAGTGACAAAACTTCAGCGACTGTGACGGCGAAGAATACGCCCTTCAAAGCCAAAGATAGTCATCATGCTTTTAGCGAAGGAGGGCAGGTCCTGGGAAAGAGAACGCCGGCTTTCCTGGGAACAGGAGGTAGAAGCGAAGTGAACGGAAGAGAAGAACAATGAACAATGATGAGTTAGACTTTAAAAAATCTAGTGCCCACAAAACAAAACGTTTACTTACCTCCCTTCTTATACAATATAATTATAAGGAATAATTTTAAGTTTAAAAATCTGGTGCGGGCAACACACGACTTTAACTTACCTCCATTTTTAAAATCAATGAAAGAATTTTCAAATGCAGTTAAAGATAAAAATACGTGAAACTATTAAAGAATTAATTAAATTGAATTTATATAAAACATGTATTTTATTAAAAAATCTATTATATTATTATCTAAAATAATCAGTTAGTTTATGTTCATTTTATCACTCTCCATTAACTTTGAAAAGCTTGTGTATGAGATAATATTTTTTCTAAAATCTTTAGCTTTCCAACGGTATATCATACATGTATATTACTGCTCTTATGTTCAAAAACGAAAAATTGCATTAAAAAAATATTTTTTCTGTTTTCTTCTTTAGTTGAGTATCGAATTCATTCAATGTATATATTTACCTGTTTTTCATCAGCGTTAACAAGATAATATAGTTATTTTTATTGAATCTACAAAATTAAAGGTACTTTAGGGGAAGACAACTTAAAATATCGGCATTTAAGCACTGTCAGACCATTTTAATCAGAATAAAACCTACATGATATTGAAGCCCAATTCATTTTACATCGATATAGCGCGTTTAATCAAAAGCGTCGGAACCGTTATTGAGAAAATCGGGCAACACACGACTTTCACTTACCTCCATTTTTAAAATCAATGAAAGAATTTTCAAATACAGTTAAAGATAAAAATACGTGAAACTATTAAAGAATTAATTAAATTGAATTTATATAAAAACATGTATTTTATTAAAAAATCTATTATATTATTATCTAAAATAATCAGTTAGTTTATGTTCATTTTATCACTCTCCATTAACTTTGAAAAGCTTGTGTATGAGATAATATTTTTTCTAAAATCTTTAGCTTTCCAACGGTATATCATACATGTATATTACTGCTCTTATGTTCAAAAACGAAAAATTGCATTAAAAAAATATTTTTTCTGTTTTCTTCTTTAGTTGAGTATCGAATTCATTCAATGTATATATTTACCTGTTTTTCATCAGCGTTAACAAGATAATATAGTTATTTTTATTGAATCTACAAAATTAAAGGTACTTTAGGGGAAGACAACTTAAAATATCGGCATTTAAGCACTGTCAGACCATTTTAATCAGAATAAAACCTACATCATATTGAAGCCCAATTCATTTTACATCGATATAGCGCGTTTAATCAAAAGCGTCGGAACCGTTATTGAGAAAATCGGGCAACACACGACTTTCACTTACCTCCATTTTTAAAATCAATGAAAGAATTTTCAAATACAGTTAGAGATAAAAATATGTGAAACTATTAAAGAATTAATTAAATTGAATTTATATAAAAACATGTATTTTATTAAAAAAATCTATTATATTATTATCTAAAATATTCAGTTAGTTTTATCTTCTTTTCATCACTCTCCATCCCAAGCTTGAGTATGAGATAATATTGTTTCTAAAATCTTTAGCTTTCCAACGGTATATCATACATGTATATTACTGCTCTCATGTTCAAAAACAAAAAATCGTATTAAAAAAATATTTTTTATTTTTTCTCCTTTAGTTGGGTATCGAATTCATTCAATTTATATATTTACCTGTTTTTTATCAGTGGTAACAAGATAATATGTTGTTTTTATAGAATCAACAAAATTAAAGGTACTTTAGAGAAAGAAAATTTAAAATATGGGCATTTAAGCCCTGTCAAAAATTTATTATCCGGATGAAACCTAAAATATATTAAATCCCATTAAATGTTTCATCGATAGAGCGAGTTTAATCAAAATCGTCGGAACTGTTTTCGAGAAAATCGAAAAAAGGTGAAAAATGGTATAAAGTGGCTCTTCTTGTAAGCTCATTTTAATGAAAAAGATTTTGTAACGTCTCGGGCGTATGTTTGTCTTAAATATGAAATTTCAATTTCATAGGACTTACCGTTCCCGCCCGGGAGTTACCATACACACACAGACCTTTTTGCGGGATTTGGTTATTTGGACTCAGGGAAACCTGTATTTCCGTTGAAAACTGGAATTCGAGAATTTTCACGATCGCAATACTTTCCCTTACTATATATAGTAAGTGAAAGTAAAAACATTATATTACTATGTTAGAAGGATTTACTAATATTTGTTAATAATGTATTTTAAATTATGTGTTATTAAAATCTGAAATGTATTTAATATATATAAGGATGGACATCTGATTTAGACATGAAGCTTTGGCTTGAAAGCATCTTCTCACATTAAGTAATAGTGCTTTTATAAATTAATCAGTTATTGGTTTCATAATTGAGACGTTGATTTCCAAAAGGTACTAAAGGACATTTTTTTCAAAGTTGATATTTTCACATATTTGTATTCTAATGGTTTGGTTTTATCTAAATCCGTCATCAAATTTTATCCAAGAAACATAAAAATCCTTTAAAAAAGTCTTTAAAAATTTCATTTCATTCCAAAGGTACTAAATCCACATTTTATTTCATTCCAAAAGGTACTATATCCATGTTTCGTTCCAAAAGGTACTATATCCTATGTAAACAGATATAACCTTTCCTTTCATTTCCTTCCAAAAGGTACTATATTTCCTACTAAACGGCAGAAGCACCTAACCGCGTAATATATCACCATTAATTTATTGTTTTAATCATTTTATGCATTTTTATTGGTTCATTGAGCACGTCTTGAATCACCGCTATTATTTTGATCACTGGTTTTAACCTAATAATCAGTTTTTAGGCTATTTGAAAAAACTTAGTTGCGTCGCTTTGGTTCTTTTAGGTTGTCAATTAAATTAAGTTTTTTCATAGTATTTCTTCTTGCAGCAACATAAATTTGGTTTAAAATTTTTCAGAAACTCACATTTTAATAGAATAATGGTATTTTATGCAGCAAATAGTTGGAATTAGCATTCCACGAACTTGCTAAATATGTGAAGAAAATCCGTGCATGATCTAACTTAGTAGTCGATTTTTTTATGTAAAATAAAAGCTCAAAAGTTATTATTTATCAGTATCTATGGTTAAATATTGTATACACGTCGTTAATAATATAATTAAATTTGCTAAATTCACACAAATAGTAAATACAAGTTCAAAACAAACTTCATAATTACATACTTTCTTATTATAGTGCCATAAATAGATAAATTGTCCTTTGAATATTCACTTTCTTTATGAATAATAGATAATCAATGTAATTAACCAACAAAGAAAGATGTTTCTCAGAGGAAGAATAAGGAAATATACATAACTTAGTGATTAACGATATAAAGACGTTAGTTATCGGTAATGTTGGATCAGGAAGGTTATAGTGACTGTTACCAACTTACCTCGCGTTATATTCTTCCAAAAAGTACTATATCCCTTTTAATTCGTTCCAAAAAGTACTATATCCATGTTTCGTTCCAAAAAGTACTAAATCCATATTATATTGTTTAAAAGTCATCGGAAAAGTGCAATAATTTGGAAAAATGAGTTGGTAACACCTTTATAAATCAACTTTTGATTTTAATAAAAAAAGAATCACGTAAATTAGGCCAATAATAAATAAATGACAGATTTTTGCGTTTCCTGTAAAATTCTCTAAAGTGGATATAGTACCTTTTGGAAATCAACGTCTCAATTATTAATTAAATTTTAATCATTTTAATTAGATTTGTGTAATGATGAGCATGGTACATCGACTGATTCTGTTTATATATAAATTGTATAGTGGAATGATTTTCATTGTTCATGTTTAGTTATAATTTTTGTAATAATTTTTAAACTGTTTTGATAGAATTTCAAGAATTTTAATGTTAATCTCATAGATTATTAATAATTTTATCTTTATGTATATGCATGTATATATATATATATATATATATATATATATTTTTTTTTTTTTTTTTTTTTTATCATACATTTTAACATAGTTATATAATTTCATGATAAATTGTATGATGATTATTTGTGATTTTGACAATATTTTGTACTTTTAGATCAAAATAGTTCCATTGCACATGAAGTCTAAGAAGGAAGATCTCTTAAATACAAGAATAGTCTGTAAAATTTTAAATATTTTAAGATAATGATATCCAAAGGTATTTGGACTTTTCTCCCATCTCGCTTCTGAACAATAGCGATAAATATCATAATGTGATAATATTGTGAATGCAGGAATCGCATCTCGCATCGCTCTGTATACTTCCTTGAAATATGAAATTTTCTGAAACACCTTAACGTCAAACCAGGATGTAAGAAACGGTGGCGTCTCCTATTCCAAGCTTAAGATAAAGACGAAGCTGAGGAATTCGCTAAACACCTCTTCCTGCTTCCCCTGCCATTCCGAATTCCATCTAACCCACACAGCAACAGATGTGAAATTCCTCCCTTAGCCGTGTCCTATCCTCTTGCAGACTAACCAATCTAACGCTTTGACGCTCATATTGCAGGGACTAGAATATTTACCTGTCGAGGCTAACTTTCCGGGTGTAATCCTTCAGTCATAGGACAAGTTTATTCCAAGGACGTCACTATCCTATGAGACTAGTCTAGATATAAACTTTTACTTTCACTTACTATGTATAGTAAGGGAAAGTATTGCGATCGTGAAAATTTTCGAATTCCATTTTTCAACGGAAATAGACATTTTAGGGTCCCCTGAATCCAAATAACCAAAAAGGTCTGTGTGTGTGTGTGTGTGTGTGTGGTAACTCCCGGGCGGAAACGGTAAGTCCTATGAAACTGAAATTTCATATTTAAGACAAATATACGCCTGAGACATTACAAAACCTTTTTCATCAAGCTGACTTTACCAGAAGAGCCACTTTATACTATGCATTTTGCACCTTTTTTCGATTTTCTCGAAAACGGTTCCAACGATTTTGATTAAACTATATCGATTCAATAGGCTTTCATATCATGTAGGTCTCATTCTGATTAAAATGGTCAGACAGGACTTAAATTCCGATAATTTAAATTTTCTTCTTCCAAAGTACCTTTAATTTTGTTCATTCTGTAAAAATAACTATATTATTTTGTTACCACTGATGGAAAACAGGTAAATATATAAATCGAATGAATTCGATACCCAACTAAAGGAAAAAACTGAAAAAATATATTTTTTAATGTAATTTTTTGTTTTTGAACATAAGAACAGTAATAAGTCACGCCACCATGAGGCCATAGTGCACCTGCAGATCACACCATATTCCTTGAATCTTATTCAGCAGTCCTATTAACCTTTATATACCCTGTCCCTTCTCCCAGGGATCACTCACTCTCTTCAAGTCCTCGCAGTAATTACGGTACGTAATCTATGTCAGATCTAGTATAGCCATATTGTTATTATCAAGATTGTCATTATTGTCTTTTAAAGTGTTATTATCGATATTTTGTAACTTTTGAATAAATAAAATATTTTTTTTTTACAATAACGAGCACGAACACCAAAATTGGCGCCCGAACAGGGACTGCATATTTTTATCGCAGTTTTAAGAACCGAGTTTCCGCAGATCCGAACTTTTTCCGCAAATCCAGAATTAGGACTACCGCCTAGGATTCCTCACCTGTGAAGACTCAAGATTTTGGCTTACCTACCGAGGACTACCAACTTCGAGATCTTCAGATTCTGGACGAGTTCACTCACCCCGAGCATCTCGCAACGCAGGCAAAGTCTCTTATCTGCACTCAACCTTGGCCGGACTTCACTGTCGTCAGGTATCCAGCTCAAGGACAGATCTTCACACCCCGTCGAAGATTATTTTGACAGCGTACTCAATTTTTGTAAGTTAATTTCCTTTACTATTGTAATTTTATGTCTGATGATTATTTAAATTCTTTAATCCTGCGAGTAAATAATTTAATATTAACTACAAATATGGCAAGCTTTCAAATTAAATCGGCAGACTACGATCATATCCCTAATTTTAATGGAAATCCACACAATCTGTTAAAATTCGTGACAGTTTGTAGACAAGTTTACCAAATCGTGTGTAAACCGGACAACTCGTTTAAGGAACTAAACGAACAAAGATTATTAAGTAAACTTTTAGCAAAACTTACGGATGAAGCTGATTATATAAATACAACGCGCGAATTTAGTCGTGTTGAAGAATTACTAAATTATCTCGAAAGAACCTTCAGAGACAGCCGCTCAATTGAACAATTATCGCATGAATTATTTAATAACAAAATACATCATAAGGAACACCCTCTTGATTTCCTTCAAAGAATTGATAAGATCCGCACTTTAATAATTTCTAAACATCGGATAGAAAACACACCAAATAGAGAAACAATTATTAGCGCATTAGAGAAAAGTATTCTTTATTTTTTTTACACTAACATGCCCCTTCACATAAGAACATATCTTATGACTAAAGCAGAAAAGTTAAGAACATTAGATGATTTGAGAAATTTAATTCAGAATGAGAACCATCTACTCTTCGATGACCTCATAAATTCGGGAAATATGAGAAGACCCGGAGAACATGATTACAAAAGAGGCTTCGACCATAAGAAAAAGTTCGATAAAAAACATCACAAACGATTTAATAATTGGCAAAATCCCAATAACCCGTATAACCCACATAATCAAAGACAAGAGCATCAATATCGACAACAAGAACCTCCACAAGACTACCGGCAGAATAATAATAATAATAATTATTACCAACAATGGCCCCGTCAAGAACAACAAAGGTATTTCAACGGTTCAGGTCGATACCGGAATCAAAATTATAATAATAACAAGAAAGATGAAAATCCAACTGTATCCATGAGAACAGTTAGCGCATTCGGGAATAAACCGAAACAGCCTAATTTCCAAATTCAGCAAGAAGACCCGAAAGACCAAGAAATCAGAGAATTAAGAGAGAAATTAGAAAAATTAGATCCAAATAATTCTTTTTTAGAGAAAGGCCCGCCAGACAATCAAAACACATAAAAGAAGAGAATAAAAGCCAACTGCCTTATGTTAAAGACCACGCGAATCGTAAATGGCTTATTGATACCGGATCTTGGAAGAATTATATAAGACCAGACATTGTACCACCAGATGTTGAAAGAGAAAAAGAAAATTTTACAATAAAAACAGCAACCGGAGAAGAACTTGGCACGGAATCTATTTCAGTTTATTGCAGAAATAATTTTCTTAAAAACCCCGAAAAAATAAAATTTTATCTATTTAATTTCAGTCCCAATTACGAAATACTACTAGGAAATGAGACAATGAGGGAAATGAAATTCAATATCGATTTCGAAACCAACAAAATAAAAACTCGCTATACAGAGTTTGATTTTATTATGGAAGACGAAGTTTTAAAATTAGTTTTGAAAGAAGGCGAAAATCAGATAAAAGTAGAACAAAATAAAAATCTATATTTTATTGACTATGAAGATGATAAGATTAAAATTAAACCTGGCATCTATGATCAAAATATAATAATCGACAGTAAAGTTAACGAAACCATATATTTACCTTTATACTATTTGCAAAAAGAAGAAGTAGAATTAACAGATTCTAATAAAAAAGGAAACCATGAAATAATAAAACAAATCCCCCAACTAATCAGAACCGACCATATACCTCCTCAAGAAAAATCAAATTTAATTAAATTATTATCGAAATATCCATCAGTATTTAAGACTGAAAATGATCCCCTTTCAGCCACTGATTTATTGGAGCATAAGATTAAAACAAAAACCGAAGACCCGATATATTCGAAAAATTACAGATATCCCCACCAATTCAAAGAAAATATTAAGGAAGAAATTAAAAAGATGTTAGAATCCAAAATAATAAGACCCAGCAATTCCCCTTACAATTCTCCCGTTTGGATTGTCCCGAAAAAGCCAGACGCATCAGGAAAAAGAAAAATACGAATGGTGATTGATTACAGGAAATTAAATCGAGAAACAACCCCGGATAAATTCCCCATTCCTAATATTGAAGACCTTTTAGGCAAATTAGGAAAAGCGACGATATTTACAGCAATGGACCTTTGCTCAGGCTTCCATCAAATAAAAGTCGAAGAAAGTTCTATCCCAAAAACAGCATTTTCTACAGATCAAGGCCACTTTGAATTCCTTCGCATGCCATTTGGACTCAGTAATGCCCCAGCAACGTTTCAAAGAGCCATGAATATCATTTTTTCAGATTCTATTAACGTTTTAGTCTATATGGACGATATTATAATTTTTTCTGAAAATTACAAAGATCATTGGAAACATTTAGAAGAAACTCTTAAAAAGTTAGAAAAACATAACTTAAAGATTCAGCTCGATAAGACAGAATTTTGCAAGAAAGAATTGTTATTCCTCGGACATATTATCAGCGAACGCGGCATAGAACCTAATCCAGAAAAGATAAAAGCAGTAAAAGATTTTAAACTCCCTAAAAATGAAAAAGAAATTAAAAGCTTTTTAGGATTAACTGGTTTCTATAGGAAAATGATACCAAATTACGCAAAGATAGCTTCCCCATTAACGAGATGTCTTCGAAAAGATCAAAAAGAAATCAAACCAGAGTTATATGAAAACGCTTTTGAGAAATTGAAACAACTTGTATGTAGTAGCCCCATTTTGCAAATTCCAGATTTCAATCAGGACTTTTTCTTAACAACTGACGCAAGTAATTTCGCCATTGGTGCAGTATTAGCACAGAAGAAAGATGGAAAAGAACTCCCTGTATGTTTTGCATCCAGAACACTTAATAAAGCAGAACAAAATTACTCAACAACGGAAAAGGAATGTTTAGCCATTATTTGGGCTTGCAATCATTTTCGACCCTACTTATACGGTAGAAAATTTTTCATATATTCAGATCACAAACCTTTAGAATATTTAAGAACGTGTAAAACACAGAACGCCAGATTAATTAGATGGAAATTATTGTTAGAAGATTTCGAATATGACATAAAATACATTGAAGGAAAGGCTAATAAAGTCGCCGATCATTTATCCCGTTACCCTATTGAAGAAAGGAAATTAAAAGAACCAGAATTTGATATTTTTCATACAGAAAATTCTCCTAATAACTATTCACAAGAAATCGTAGATTTATTACAAGAAATGGGAATAGAAGAAACCCAAGGAGAAGCTAACAATGAAAACTTAGAAGGAATTAATAATGATGAAAACATAGAAGAAAATAATAATGGTGAACACCAAGAAATAATTCAAGATGATATATCTTCTTTAGCAACGCAGCACTCCACAGAATCCTCCGATAACAGAATCTTAATAGTTGATGATAAATCTAGACCAGTAAATGTTGAGAAAAATCAAATAATAATAAAAAAGGGACACGCGAAAATTCAACGCGAAACAATATTCAATAATAAGCAAAGAACAACAATTGAATTTACTTGGCCTTATCATGAAAAAGATTTTGAAATAGAAGAAAAACTTTTAGAAATCTTAAGACCAAATATAACTTACGGCATATACTGCTCACCCATATCAGATTCTATAGAAAGTGAAAATAATTGGTATAATGCATTATTTAATAAAGTTGCATCACTCATTAGAGAAAAATTTCCCACAAATAGAATTAAAAGATATTATAAACTATTGCCAGATGTAAAGAACACGGAAGACCAGAAATTACTTATCCTTGATTATCATATCGCCAAGACATGCCACAGAGGTATAAATGAAACATATTTAGTTTTGAAAACCAAATTTTATTGGCCCAATATGAAAGATCATATCAGAGAAATTATAAACAAATGTGACACATGTGGAAAAGGCAAATACGATAGAAGACCTATAAAACAAAAATTTAAAATTACTCCCACACCTGAGAAACCCTTTACAGATTTAATGATTGATACCTTACACATGAGTAATTATTACATTTATTTAATAGTAGATACTTTTTCCAAAAGAATATTTTCTTATTACGCAACGAGTTATAATGCCATAGAAAGCATGAAAGTATTGAAAAAATATTTAGCATATTTTCCAAAACCCCAAAAAATATCATGTGACAACGGAAGAGAATTCGACAATAACTTGTTTAAAGATTTTCTAAACTACTTAAATATTGAATTACATTATACTACCCCCAATCACCCTAACTCTCTTGGATTGCTTAATCGAGCAAGCTCTTCGTTATTAGAAATTTTAAGACTTATAAACATAGAAAACAAAGATGATAAAGAGGAAGATAAGTTAGAGCAAGCAACGACAGCATATAATAATTCCCTTAATCAAGATCTTAAAATGACCCCTAACGAAATAACTTTCGGTATCACTAATGAAACTTATAATGAATCCCCGGAAATAAAAGAATATCTTGTTCATGAGTACCATCGGAAAATGAAGCAGCTTTTCGAAATAACTAAGAAAGGTATAGAACAAAATAAAGAGAGAAAAATAGGCAAGTTAAATGAAAATAGAGAAGACATAGAAATCCCGGAAGATGTGTATATAAAGAGACAACAGAAAAAGAAAATAGATCCTAAATACGAAAAAGGAAAGTATGTTGATAAAAGATTTCAAAATAGAAATAAAGGTAGAAAGAAAAAACTCCACCCTGATCAAGTCAAACGACCGAAAAAGGTCACTAAGAAAAAGAAATCAAATAATAATAATAATAAACCTAGTACAAGTCAAAAAAACCCAGAAATAACTGATGAAGATATTGAGAATGTCATAAAAGAAATAGAAACGTCTAATGTTACAGGAGTCAGCCAAGATGACTTTGAGTTCGACGACGAATTGTTTCAAGTATCTTCTGATCGCAGCGCTTACGGTTCAGATACAGACCCTGCTAATACAAGATTTATCTGACGGACCAGGAGCATCCATCGTACAAATTAATCCATCTTTTATAATTGAAGATTGGTACACATTTTTACATTATAAGAATCTTACAAATTTAACAAGAGAAATTCAAACCCTTAAGATTAGCATTGACGTATTAACAATTAGTAATGAATATAAAACTTTGCATAATATTATTGAACAAAAATATAACAAGATATTAGAAAAAATTAATCATATTGTAAATATAAATCGGAATAACCGATCAAAAAGAGGTTTAATTAACGGACTAGGCAATGCTATTAGTTGGCTCACCGGCAACATGGACGCCGATGACAAAGAAAAGTATGATAATATTTTAAATAAAATCGAGAGAAATATGTATCACATAGAGCATAATGAAAATGTTAGATTAGGATTAAATAAAGAATTAACATCTAAACTTAATAAAGAAATAATTGTTTTAAATAAATATAAGGATAGTATAGAAAAAATAAATAATTTTACAGATTTAGCTCTTACTAAGTTAATGTATCATGATTTATTAGCCGTATTAGATTTAGTAGAAAATCAATTAAATGATATAGAATTTTCCTTAGAACAATGTAAATTAGGAATTACCCATCCAAGCATATTAACGACTAGAGAACTAGAACAATTAAACATACCGTTCGGAGAACCAATCACAGAAAATGTAGAATTAAACTGGTTACTTAGCTCCACATTTTGTTCCCTATCAGATACAGGATTAATTTATTATTTTATTAAAATCCCTTTGAAATCATTGCCAAAAACAACTTATTATGCTATGTCATATCCAGTTACAAGGAATAATAAAGTCATTACTCTAAAGATTAAAGAACAACTAATCATTAGATTTAAAAATTCGTTTTACAATGGAAATTGTATTAAATTCAATAATCATCATTACTGTAAAGACATGATAGAGATTAAGGACAAATGTATTTTAGAATTATGTAAGAATATAGAATTAAATGATTGTAAAGCTGTAGAAATAAGAACAAACCCTATAATCAAACTTATACCCACATTACACCAATATTTAACCTTTAATATTAGCAATGTAACAACTAGTGTAACAAACACACAAATGTATCATCTACCATCTACTAGCCTCCTTAATCTTAATGAAAAAGAGAAATTTGTAAATATAAATGTACCACTTTCTTATGTTGACAATGTAAATATTCCTTTTATTTCCTATCATTCTGTTAATAATAAAACTATTGTATCAACAAATTTTACTTTTGAGGAATTACAACAAATAGACTTAAGTAATATAGAAATAGAAGAATTAGAACCTTATGATATAACTGTATCCCAATTTATTTCTTATATATTTTATGTAATATGTTTATATCTTTTATGCTATAATCTTTATCGTCAGTATTGTAAACTGGAATTACTGTGTTCTAATCCTTCAAATGATAATCCAAATACCCATCCTCAACCACCTGAATGTTTTGATGGCAGAGCCAGAGCTTGGTTTCAATATTTACAGAATAGACAAACCGTCCCAAATCCTTAAATTTAGAGTTCAGTGGGCTTCACTCTCATAAGGACGGAGGAGTCACGCCACCATGAGGCCATAGTGCACCTGCAGATCACACCATATTCCTTGAATCTTATTCAGCAGTCCTATTAACCTTTATATACCCTGTCCCTTCTCCCAGGGATCACTCACTCTCTTCAAGTCCTCGCAGTAATTACGGTACGTAATCTATGTCAGATCTAGTATAGCCATATTGTTATTATCAAGATTGTCATTATTGTCTTTTAAAGTGTTATTATCGATATTTTGTAACTTTTGAATAAATAAAATATTTTTTTTTTACAATAACGAGCACGAACACCAAAATTATATACATGTATATTATTCCGTTAGAAAGCTGAAGAGTTATAAAAAATATTATCTTATACACAACCTTTTAAACGTTTATAGAGAGTGATGAAAAGCCGATAAAAGTAACTGATTATTTTAGAAAATAATATAATAGATTTTTTAATAAAACACATGTTTCTCTAGAAATTCGATTTAAATAATTCTTTAATGCTTTTACTCATTTTTATCTCTTACTGTACTTGTAAATTCTTTTGAGCCACTTTATACCATGCATTTTGCACCTTTTTTCGATTTTCTCGAAAACGGTTCCGACGATTTTGATTAAACTCGCTATATCGATGTAAAATTTAATAGGCTTAAACGTCATGTAGGTATCATTCTGACTAAAATGGTCTGACAGGGCTTAAATGCCGATATTTTAGATTTTCTTCTCCTAAAGTACCTTCAATTTTGTAGATTCTATAAAAAAAACTATATTATCTTGTAACCATTGATAATTAACAGCTAAATATGCAAGCGAATTTGATAAACAACTAAAGGAGAAAACTGAAAACATTTTTTGTTTTTGAACATAACAACAGTAATATAGACGTATAATATACCATTGGAAAGAGAAACATTTTAGAAAATATATAATCTTATACACAAGCTTGTAAAAGTTAATATAGATTGATAAAAAGCTAATAAAACTAAGTGATTATTTTAGATAATATAATAGATTTTTTTATTAAAATACATGTTTCTATATTAATTCAATTTAATTAATTCTTTAATGGTTTCACTCATTTTTATTTCTAACTGTATTTGAAAATTCTTTATTTGATTTTTAAAACGAAGGTAAATGAAAGTCGTGTGTTGCCCGCACCAGATTTTTTTATTTTTAGTTGGTTGGTTGGTTCTAAAATTTTAATAGCAAAAAACGCGGTCATCAGTGCTAGATATATTAATTTTATAATTTTATTTTAAAATGAATTATATTAGTTAAAATAGTAAATATTGATATATATATATTAAAATTATAAATAAGAATAAATTAAACAATATAAGCGAAATTGAATAATATATGTATAAGTTTATTTGAGATAAATTAATATTAGATAATATCCAATGGAAAAAAATGTGGTGCGCGCAACACACGACTTTCACTTACCTCCGTTTTAAAATTCAATTTAAGAATCACGTGTTTTTATAAAATAATCTATAATATTTTTATCTACAACAATCAATTAGTTTTATCGGTTTTTTATTACTCTCCATTAACCTTTAAAATTCCGTGTATTAAATGATATTTTTTCTAAAATATTTAGCTATCCAATATTATACATCTATATTACTATTCTTGTATTCAAAAACACAAAATTGTACAAAAAAATATGTTTGTACTTTTCTCCTTCAGTTGTTTATCAAATTCGTTGTACATGCATATTAACCCGTTATTGTTAGTTTATTTATTTAACGTCACTTTATGCTACTATGTCTAATCGGACGATGCTACAGTGGGAGTCCTAAATTTTGCCTATCCAGATTTTATTAGGATAGGGATCTTTAACGAGTACCTGACATTGCACAGGCTCGGGACCACCTTTTAATGTCCCTTCCGAAGGACGGCGTAACTAAGGATTTTTTACTCTTATTAAGGACCACCTGCGGGTTTGAACCCGTGACCTTTAGCATGGGAGGATGTTACGCAAGCCACCTAGCTACAAGTAATCCCCCTTAACCCATTATTTATTGATGCTAATAAGATGATTTTCCAATTTTTTTTTAAATCTACAAAATTAAAGGTACTTTACAGAAAGAAAATTTAAAATATCGCCATTTAGGCCCTGTCAGACTGTTTCAATCAGAATGAAACGTACATCATATTAAAGCCCATCTAATTTTACATCGATTTATAGAGTTTAATCAAAATCGTTAGAGCCATTTTTGAAAAAAAAATCTTAAAAAGGTGCAAAATGCATGGTATAAAGTACATTTTCCGGTCAGCTGATTTTGATGAAAAAATGTCTGTAACATCTCAGGCGTATAGTTGTCTTAAATATGAAATTTCAGTTTCATGAGACTTCTCGTTTTCGCATGGGAGTTACCACACAAACACACAGACCTTTTTGCGGGACTTGGTTATTTGGAGTCAGGGGACCCTAAAGCATGTATTTCCGTTGAAAACTAGAATTAGAAAATTTTCACGATCGCAATACTTTCCCTTACAATATATTCCATATATAGGTAAGTGAAAGTAAAAAACAATAATAGCAATAGTAAATAAAATAAATAATAATCAAAAATTATAATACGATCTATGTTAGTATTAATTGAAAAATAAATAAATAAAAATATTAAAATGAAATAAAGTTAAAAAAATAAGTAAAAAATTAAAACTTTGATTTCTAAAAGGTACTACACCCATTCCAGGAAATATTACAGGAAGCGCTAAAGTCATTCACTACTATATTATTAAACAAATTTATTTGATTCATTTTTTATTAATATAGAATCGTTTTTGTTTTATTATTTTCAATATGGTTTATAATTTTCGTTCGCGGCATTTCTCCGAAATTACTGGGCCAATTTATTCAAAATCTGCCTAAACAAAACTAGTCCATGCAACGACGATTTTAGCAGCTAGCTGAATATTTTTAAAATAGCGGCCGATTAAATGTGATTTAATTTAAAAAATTGGTTAATAGAGAAAAAAATTATTAGTGGTTTTTGACCAAAACACCGCGAATAATTATAAAAAATTAATAAGACAAAAAAGTCGATCTGTATATTCAAGTAACAAATTATAATACATGTAACTTGATCAAAAATCGGATATTATTGAAGATAGGGAAAATCAAAAGATTTTCGAGATCAAGACAACGCGTCGAACAAACAGCAAAAACAAAAAAAATTAAAAAAATCTTCTTATATGGTCAAGCCACAAGTTACAAGAGATGTGATTTAATTTTTTTTTTTTTTTTTTTTTTTTTCTTATCCGCCTCTACCCTTGAGGGTCATTGGCGTGATCGAAATAATTATATTCTAGAATCCTATCATTTTCGTGAATTCTATTAATTTGTTAATACTTTCTTCCTCATTTTCAAGTATTTCTTTCATGTCTTTCTTTAGATTCAACCCTTTTCTTGACTGTTCATAAAGCGGGTACTCAATCAGCAGGTGTTCTACAGTTAGAGGAGAATTGTTGCATTTTTCGCAACAAATTAAATTATAAAATTATATGGATGGAAATCGAAAGAAAGAAAAAATAGTAATGCTGTCTAGTATAAATGCTTTTTTTTCTTTTTTAACTTTATTTATTGATTTGCACCTGTCAGCAGTAGTGTGACAATCAGCAAATAGGATAGAATAATAAACAAAATAATGACATGTAAGGCGATGAGGTAGGACAGTACCCAGCAGCACGTCTTCTCGTCAGGTTTTTTTATATGTATGGTGTCCAGCATTTTTGAATTGATTGAAGTCTTTATTTTATGTCTTTTAGTTTATTATTTTTATTAACGAACTTATGCAATCGACCAGGAAAAAAAAAAAAAATTAACCCCCTTCTAGATTTAAGGGCTTACGTTTCAAGATGCGTATAATGCGATTTTTGCTATTGCATATAGAATTAAATTGTCTAAAAAATAAAAAAAAAATCATTAGAAGTCATATGCCATTATCCTTTGCATTATTGCTTTTCATAATACTTAATTACTTAGACATGGAACCTGCCCTCCAGTTTACGTAGACAATCACCAGATACCACAATCAAACACAGTAACGTACTTAGGACTTATTTTTGACAAAAGGTTGACATGGGGCCCACACGTTAAGACTAAACGTAAAACTCTAAATTTTCGACTGAGACTATTGTATTCGATACTTCATAGACATTCTAAATTACACATCAGCCAGAAAATAACGTATACACTTATTTATTAAAACCAATATGGACTTACGCTTGCCAAATATACGGACCTGCTAAAAAGACACACATACGAAAAATACAAACATTTCAATCGCAATTATTAAGGCTGGCATCGAACTCACCACCATATGTTTCAAACGATACCCTTCATACTAACTTACGTATTCCTACACAACCACATTCGATCGACTTACAAACGATTTCACGACAAACTAAATGGACACATAAACAAACTTGTGCATAACATGGCTACAACCGACATACCATCCATAACTCGGCGTAGGATGAAAAGTAATTGGATGAGGGACCTCCTGACCTGAAAATATAGTTCTGCTTAATGTCAGGAGGATGCACCACTGGGTGCTATTCTCCCTCATGCCTGCCCATGCCATGTTTATTTAGATTTTAGAACATTTGCTGATTGTAATTTTTTTTACAGGTGTAAATATAATATTAAGTAAAAAAAAAAATTAAAAAAATACTTAATTGTCTATCAACAGCTATATAAACAGTTATAGCCTAATATTGTTATTTGGGAATAAAAAACCATTGTGTGATAATTTGCAGCGTTTTCTTGGTAACTATCACTACCATAGAAAAGCATTCGACCAAAAACATAGCATTATATAAATCTCTGAAAGTGAAAGAAAACTATATGTTTTTACACAATCGTAACAAAATATCCCATTTATAACTGAGCGTGTAATTAGTACAAAATTATTTAGGAATTAATTAACTGAAAGTGTACCGAACCACTGAAACCGACATAATTCTATTCAGTAATATGCTGGTGCCGATGGGAAAAGGGGTACTTTTGTGTCCATTGTTTTACAATACCATTTAATCACTTCAGCTCCGAAGTTTACGGCACTCAATGCAAGAATTTCTCAGGAATTTCCGCTTGAAGTAAACTACACCGTGGATGAGGTCCCAGCCATGATGTGTTTTGTTCTCCGGGAAGATAATAGGACCAGTCATTTCAATTTCGACTTGAGAAAGTGGAGGAACGTGGGTGGAAAACTTATTGATAAAGCCAGGATTCCATGTTTAGCGTTCTGTATCACAACTACCAGTAGTCGTAATGTTGCTATGGGACTTTTGTGATAGTAGTAGTGTAAATCACATGGATCTTATGACGTATAGATAGATAGAAAAGTCTTTTTTTTTTCAAAATTACAGCAAATAGAAAATAAACAATTTACAAATTACAAAATACAATAAGAAAAATCAGACATACTAAATAGTCTATTGGCCGTTCATAGAGTCTGTGTTTATTGACAAAGTTAACTATTAATATATCAATATAAATGATTAATAACAAAATATGAAACAATATATCAACACCGGATATTATTATGTACTAATTTTTTTTTTTAAATTTATTTATTGAAATTCACAACTGTAATTTATAATAAAAGTAAACATGCTAAAAGAAAAATTACATGAAACAGACTTGTAGAGGAACAACCCAACGGTAGCACTCCAGTAACTATTTTAAACTAGAAGGTCTCGAGGCCATCTTCCTTTCAGGCACCTTGGAGGATTATCAAGGAGCGGCGTGGTCTAGTGGATAGAGCTCTAGTCTGCTGTGCTCCGGGTCCTGGGTTCGAATCCCGGCTGTGGCGGAATATTATTTATTCTGTTAATTCAGTCGGGGGGCGACCCTAGGGTATGGAGACCCTCCTGGGGCAGACCCAGCCTCTACAAAGTGGGTACCCAAATTAATTGGGGAAAAACCTGGCGGCTGAGCGCGATTAAGGCCTAATCACCTCATTGCACTGCCGTTGGCCTAAAAACAGTACGAATATCTATATGTACTGAGCCCAAGACCCTTCATGGGTTGTAGTGGTACAGGTTTTTGGAGGATTATCAGGAATCGAAGAGGAAGCAAGGATTGAAACTAGTGAATTAGAGTGGTAGTGGAGTTTGTCATGGAAGGATTGAAACCTGGTTCGGGCCAAATCAGCAACATATGGGATGTTAAGGTCTTTATGGATGAGTTTATTTGTGACAAAGTAAGGGGCATTGAGGATTTTTGGAAGGATTTTGGATTTTAAGGATTGAATACGGGAAGAATTTGAAGGTTTCGTAGAGCCCCCAAGCTCAACTCCGCAAGTCCGGCTCAGTTACGTAAGAAAATTTTGAACCCAAATGATTGATTTTTCATTAACCAATTTATTTTATTGTCAATGCATTTAAATGTAGACTACAGACAAATATCATCTAATTTTGTACAAAATGCTCTACAGCATGTTTTATATAATTAGGGTTTTACTTTTCAATTAACAAGAGGGGTATATTGTTAATTTCATTCTTAGGACTCCATATGAAATTACAAAAGTGACTAAAAACAAAAATATTGATATTTTGTTGACTTATAAATTGATTGCTGTGAAATGAAAGTAAAAAAAAAAAAAAAAAATCACAAACAATCCAAACAAATTTATTCACATTCAGGTAACAAATAATAAATTAACGAAATTCTTTTAATAACCACGATAAACAATAATATAATAATAAATTAACTAATTTCTTTTAATAACAAACTTTAGAAATAGAAGAATGTATTTCTTAAAAAGAAGTTCCAAAGTAACAAAGCTGATAAGGTTAAGAATTGAAATCAGGAAGTAAAATGGCGGACCTACCTTTCATCTCCAGTGAGATAGTAAATAAATAAATAATAAATAAGTTCTTTATTATTCTGGGACATGTCCCTTTAGAACAAATATACAAAATGTACAAAAAAAAGGGCTTTAGAGTCTTAGAGTAAATTAATTAAATATAAACAAGTTAATAATTAATGGTATAAAATATACATATTTAAATGAGATGAAAAAAAAAATATATATAAAAAAATAATTAAATAAAAAGCTTATTTAGAATTCTATTGAGCCTGGATGTGCAATAAGTGATCAAATATGCGGGATTTGAAGGTAGAAAGAGAATTGGAGTGACGGATGGAGGAAGGGATAGAATTCCATAGGATGGAGGATCGAATGAGAAATGATCTGTCGAAATGTGCAGTTCTGTGGGCCGTACTGTATAATCCGAAGGCCTGGAGCGTGTAGAACGGGAATGGACAGAGGATTTGAACTGTAGGAGGTCAAAAATATATGATGACGGCGGGATTGGATAATTTGGTAAAGGAATGACGCAAGGAAATACTTGCGACGATTGGAAGGGTTAAGCCACTTCAACTCTCCATAAAGTTGGGATACAGAGGTGTATCTAGGGACCCCGAAGATGAAGCGAACAAAGGAATTGATTAAGCGTTTTATTTTTACCTCGAGATCCCCAGACACACCACCATATACCGTACAGCAATAGTCGAAGTGGGGGAATATTAGGGAGGTAACGAGGAGTATTCGGGTTTTAAGCGGAAATAGGTGACGGAGGGAATACAGTCGCTTTAAGGTTGAAAGGGTACGTCGAGAGATTTCTGAAATATGATTTTTGAAGGATAGACATTGATCGAAGGTTACTCCCAGATTTCGGACAGTAGGGTGGAACTTTATAGGATTACTGTTGAGGAACAAGGTTGGAATATGAGGAACGGTTTTCAGAAGGTGAGGGGATCCTATTACAATTGCTTTTGTTTTTCCAAACATTTAATTTTAACTTATTCACTTCAGCCCAGTGGCTTATTTGATTTATGTCCTCTTGTAATTTTTTTGTAGCCAGTAATAGGTCGGAAGGTGGGAAGGAGAGGTATATTTGGAAATCATCAGCATAGAGGTGGTATTTAGAGTGATTGATATGGAGAGGGAGGTCATTAATGTAGATAGCGAATAGGGTAGGAGATAGAGACGATCCCTGAGGGACACCACAGGATAGAGGTAGGGTACTGGAAGGAGGTTGATCTGGCACTACTACATACTGAGAACGATCGGAGAGAAAGGATTGAAACCAGCGTAAAGCACTGTTGGATACTGGAAGATTTTGGAGTTTGTTAAGAAGGATACTATGGTCAACCGTGTCAAACGCCTTTGAGAAATCTAAGAGGATGAGTATAGTTAATTTTTGATGATCAATGGCATTTTGGAGGTCTTGTGTTATTTTAAGGAGAGCGGATTGGGTAGAATAACCAGGTCGAAACCCGGATTGGAGAGGACTAAGGAGAGAGTTTTCTTCAAGGAAATATGATAGTTGGGTTTGTACAAGGCGTTCGAGCGGTTTTGATAGGTTGGAGAGAATAGAGATAGGACGGAAATCTTGCAGTGAGGCAGGATTCGGAACTTTATTTAGTGGTCGGACGAGGGCGGTTTTCCAGGAAGAAGGAAAAGTGGAATTTTGCAGAGAGAAATTATAAATATGATATAATGCCGGTATGAGAGATGGGAGGCTGGATTTTATTAGTTTTACTGGAATATTGTCCGGTCCATAGTCGTTAGTAAGGGATTTTAAGATTGCATTGAGTAGTTCGTCGTAGGACACGTGAGAAAAGAAGAAACTGTTGGGATTGAAGCTTCGGTAAGTAATGTCAGGAGCTGTCGAGGAATCAGAAGCAAAGGATATGAAATGGTTATTGAGTTCGTCAGGCGTGATTTGGAAAGAACTGGAGTTATTGGGTTCGGGAAATGACAATTTTCTAAGGATTTTCCATTTGGATTTATTATCAGGAGCATCGGAAAGAACAGAATGGATATGGAGGGATTTAGCACGTCGCACTGCGCATTGGGTTTCATTACGGAGCTTCTTGAAAGACACATAGTCTTCTTGCAAACGGGTGCGTCGAAATTTGCGTCTCGCCGCTTTCCTTCTCTTCATCATATCCTTTATCTCGGGGGTGAGCCAAGGCGCAGTGGGACGGCGTAAGATTCTGGTTTTCAGGGGAGCGTGGATGTCTAGTATGGATCGTAGGTTTGAGGTAAGAGTGGAGACCATAGGATCAATGGAGTTGTTGGAGTATATCGTGTCCCAGTGGATTGAGTCCAGATCAGGTTGAAGAGATTCGTAGGAAAGAAGGTCTAAATTTCGATATGATATGATTCTTGGGTTGTAGGATTTGACAGGTAGATCATAAGTAATATGGATAAGGTCGTGTGATGATAAGAAAGGAACGGGGTGCTGCGATGAGGAAATAATTTTTACAGGAGAGTCAGAAATATGTAGGTCTAACCAGGTATCAGTATACTGAGAATGATGAGTAGGATGATAAGGAACGAGGTACAGATTGAGGGAGTATATTAAATCGGTGAGGAAGGATTTTTCGCTGGACTCAGATAACATGTTAGTATTAAAATCACCAGAGATAATTATATTATTATATGCTGAGACCAGTTGGACAAGGGAGGATTGGAAGAGGTCATCAAATGGAACACGAGGAGGTCGGTAGACAACGGCGTATAACAAGTGTGAGGAGATGGTTGAAATTTCAACAAACATGTATTCTATGTGAGGAAGGGGATTAGGAGGGGACTTCAGTAGGATTTTGGCTTTCAGACTATCGTGAATATACAGCCCGACTCCACCTCCCGTGCGATCAGGTCTGTCATGTCGTAGGAAACAGTAGTTTAGAAGGGAAACCTGAGAGGAAGGGATAAATGGTTTTAACCATGTTTCGGAGACGGCTACTATATGATAAAAGTTGTCAAGGAAATATTTTTGGAATTCATCATAGTGGGCTAAGAGGGATTGTGCGTTTATGTGACAGGAAGTTAGGATATTAGTCATAATGGGAGGATTGAGAAGAGGAAAAACTGAAAAAAGCATTAGGACTGAAGGATAGGATATAACAATTTTTCGTCCAGCACTCTATTTTGGATCGAAATAAAATACATATAAAAATAACAGAAATATGATTAAATAAATACCAAAATAAAAATAAAAACTCAAATAAAAATTCCACGATAGTAGAAAGAAGAAATAAATCACATAAAAATAATTTAAGAAACTGTTAAATGAAAAAACAAAACAATGTGGTACAGAGAAGCTGTCCTTTTTTCACTTCTATGACAATGGAATCTAATAAAATATAATAATATGTAAAAATGAGATTCGGTAAAAATAAAAATATATATCTTTAATACAAAGTGAGTAAATAAAAAATAAAAAAAATCTTCAATGTCTTCTAGATAAAAATATATATATATATATATATATATATATATATATATATATATATATATATATATATTATGATAACTAAATTGGTATTTACTAACAATATTAGAAAATGAAAATATGATAAACTATAAAATAAAAGATTAAAATATTTACTATATAAATAAATAAATAAAGTTAAAAAAATTCATCATTATAGGTCGAAATAAAATAGATATGAAAATAACATAAATATGCTGAGGTAAATACCAGAATAAAAAATATAAAAAATCGATAATACAGAGAAAATAAATGGAACAAATACAATTTAAAGAACTAGTAAATGAAAAAACAAAACAAGATTGAATATGGTACAGATAAGACGTTTTAGTTTCATTTCTATGATAATCACAACTGATAAAATATAATAATAGATAATGAGGTTTGGTCAAAATAAAAATAGATATCTCTAATATGAAGTGAGTAAATAAAGCATCTTCCATGTAAGAGAATAAAGTGTTTTCTATTTCAAAAATGAAAATAAAAATGAAGCCTCTCAAAAAATAAAATAATATGTAAATGAAAAGACATTCTTCTGTATACAAAAAATATGATACATACATAAATAATTAGGAAATAAAAAAAATAAAAAAGTGATAAAACTATTAAATAAGAAAGTAAAATATTTACAATATAAATAAAGATAGAAAAATCTTCATTATAGCTAATTAATAAGTCTATTGCATAAAAAATAAAATATCCATCATATGCAGAAGGAAATAAGAAAATAAATAAATTCTTAACTGTGTAACTAAATAAATTTTCCTCTGGTTGAAGTGAGAAAAAATGAAAATTTTGACTTAAAGTTTTGGAAAAAAATAAATTATATGCAGATAAAATACTTAGATAACCATAGTTAAAAAAAGATAATGTAAATAAAATATAACTGTAACTACATTGTAAATAAAAAATAATCCAATTTAAAAAATAAGTGGCATTTGCATTTTGTGAGGAAAAATGAAAATGTTGACTTAATGTTTTAGAAAAAAATAAGTTACATGGAAATAAAACACTTAGATTGCGGTAGCGATAGATAAAAAAGAATAGTGTAAATAAATTATAGCTATGATAACACTGTAAATAAAAAATAATCCAAATTAAAAAATAAATGGCACTTATACCTTTTAGACAGATTAGAGCAAAATTTAAAAAAAATAAGATATCTTTTTTAAAAAAATAAAATAAAATTATTACAATATTGTAGTGACTGGGAATCATGAATAAAATAAAAATGTCTAAGTCAGATGGTTTATTTACCATTACCGCCGGGTAACCATCGGACTTCCTACACCTGACGCGCCCGCCACTAAACCATACATATTTTATCTTGGACGACACCTTTTTCTGCCGGGCCAGCCAGTAAAGATGTCTATTAGTGGGTGTCATCGCCTCGCTGAGGTAGATAGAATGGCTATTATTTCCTTCCCAACCCAGGTGGCGCGTAGAAAGGTCCCTTTTAATTCTTCTTTGTCGAATTAAATCGTCCTTTACCGCTTACCGGACGAATCGAGCGATGATGGTCCCCGCGGCTCCCGCTTCCTTGGGCTTGAGGCGTACAGCGTGGTCCAGATCTTCCGGGCCCAGCTTCACGCCCAGAGCTGCGCCGACGCCGACTATGTTGCCAGTCACGGTCTCACCTGGCCTCTCCGGGATCCCTCTGATTTCAATTGTATTTTTTAATTGAATTTGCTCTGAGATATTTAACCTGTCTTCTAAAACGGAGATTCTTTCTTTTAATAAATTATTTTCCAATGATAACTTCTCCGCTAAGGCTTTTTGTTCTTCAAGGAGGCTTTCGATTTTTTGAAGCTTCTCCATGTTTTCGAACGAGAGTTCGGACTGTTTTTCAAGGGTTTGTTTATTGTCTTTTAAATCGTCGATCCCTTGAAGCCGAGTCTTCATCTCTCTAACCTCCTCGGTGAGCGTCATTAATAGGTTAATCATGGTAGCGGGCTCGTGGGCCGACGTTGGTCGCGAAGTCGTTTCACAGTCGAGGCAAACCCACTTTTTATAAGCCTCTGGATCAGTGGCATCTAATTTGACACACTTTATATGGAAAATATTTTGACAAACAGGGCAGATCAACTTCGCCTTCTCGTCTCTTCCGACAGATTTGGAGCAAATTTTACAGTTAGCCATTTCTTCTATTTTTTATATATATATAAATATATATTTTAATGTATTTAAATTGAACTGTGAGAGAAAACGGCAACAATAATACGAAATGTTATAGCGTGTTTATTTGGAGAGAAGCAGGATTAGACTTCTTAGATAAGCTATCCCCACCGCTACCACTCAACGGCACTGACTATATGAAGTTATAATTTTCGTGTAGTTTATAAAGTTTATTAATGATGCCAACGATTTTTTATAACTATATAAGCACTATATAATTAACTATTGAGAATTATCGATTTGAAAAGTTGAAAATTATAAGTGTTCTATTGAAATATAACAAATGTTACCAGATAAGACGGAGAGCTCCTTACACCACAACAAATACTCTAAGACTTCGTACAAGTAGTAGTAGTACAAGTAAACGCCGTAGCAACAACGCTCCCTGCTGAAAGCGGCGGTAAACTATCTACCGTAGTTTTACCTGGGGTAAGCTTACCTTTGGTTGAACCGACGCTGGTGCAACTGGCCCTTAGCCCAAACTTGATACCATTCCTTCCATAACAAACTCCATTCCCACTCTAGCCCTCAAGTTTCAATTATGTTTTATTCCAGATAATCCTCCCAGGCGTCTGAGAAGAAGATGGCCCCGAGGACTTCTAGTTCAGACCCTTAAAGTGCTGCCAATCCGTAGTGTCTCTACATGTATTTCAAGTCGTTTTCTTAATTTTCATCACAGTTACTTGATGTATATCTTTATACAGTTATAAACATCAATAAATATGTTTACAAAAAAAATTTCTTTAGTTCTTTTTGAGTGCTAAAAATCGTTTCAACCTTGTCCCTTTATAACGTCTTATATTAAAGAAGGTTACAAAGAGGTTCCAGGTAATTCCTTCCTCACCATTTTTTCTCTGCCAAGCGTGCCAAAAAGGGTAAGGGTAGATCTCAAGATGTAATAAATCTGGAAGAGAGATATGAAATATAGGACACTCGAGTATGCACAAAAGGACCTTGGAGGGAGCAACAGTAAGCCGGCTCCTGGCGCTTCTCCAGGCCCCTCAGCATCCAACTGATAACGCTTATCTCTTCATGGGTGATTAAGCAATAATCTTATAAAGGGTTCTTAGCACACCCCGTTCCTTTAAACCTTTTATATATATATATATATATATATATATATATATATATATATATATATATATAATAATAATAATAATAATAATAATAGCGATGCCGATACCACCAACCTTCGCCTGCACAGACTCGTCCAATGTTCACCGGTCAAGCCCATCGACGCTTCGGCCTACCTTTCGGACGCCTACTAGTATGTTCAGCGAATACCAACTTTCTCAGAATCCGTTCCTCACTAAGCCCAACAACTTTACGCGCCCATTTGAGTCTCCGCGATGCTATCAACTCAATTATATCCACAGGGTACAAATTCCGCGTTGTGCAACCTTCTAAACTCCCCAGTGGCCTCATCTCTCTTCGGACCAAATATTTTACGCAATACCTTATTTTCGAAAACCTTATGTCGTTGTTTATCCTTCAAAGTAAGCGGCCACGTTTAACATCCGTAAAGAACCGTCGGAAGAATAATAGTTTTATAAATTCTAACCTTTAAGTTTTTAGACAGAAGCCGCGAGCTAAGTAATTTAGCAACTGAATAATAACACGCATTTCCCACGTTTAACCGGGACTTTATTTCTTCCTGGATTTCATTTTTTCTTGTTATCATTGAACCTAAATACTTGAATTTCTCTACGTGTTCAAAACTATGACCTGAAATATTAATATCATCAAGATCGCCACCATTTCTGCAACATTCTGTAATATATATAAAGGTATTACGGAGTAGCCGATGATTTGGTACTGCTAGGTGAAGACACGGAAACCATACAACTAAATACAAGTGTGTTAATAAAAACAGGTAAAGAAATAGGACTCTAATTATATACCGGTAAGACGAAATATATAATTAGTAGCAGAAACGGTGGCGATCTTGGTGATATTGATGTATCAGGGCATACTTTTGAACACGTAGAGAAATTCAAGAATATAGGTTCAATGATAACAAGAAAAAATGAAATCCGGGAAGAAATAAAGTCCCAATTAAAGGTGGGAAATGCGTGTTATTATACAGTTGCTTAGTTACTTAGCTCACGGCTTCTATATAAAAACTTAAAGGTTAGAATTTATAAAACTATAATTCATCCAACGGTTCTTGACGGATGTGAAACGTGGCCGCTTACTTTGAAGGATGAACAACAACTTAAGGTTTTCGAAAATAAGGTACTGCTATATATTTGGTCCGAAGAGAGATGAGGGCACTGGGGAGTTTAGAAGGTTGCACAACGTGGAATTGCGGAACTTGTATTATGAGAATATAATTGAGTTGATAGCGTCGAGTAAAATTGTTGGGCTCGGTGAGGAACGGATTCCGAGAATGTTGGTATTTGCTGATCCAACTGGTAGACGTCCGAAAGGTAGGCCGAAACGTCAATGGGAGGATTGTGTTAAGGCTGATCTTGGGGGCTTGGGCTTGAACGGAGAACATTGGACGAGTCTGTGTAGAAGGAATATGGTGGTATTGTCATCGAACCTTCGGGTTCGGTAAGAATAATATTATTATAATTATTATTATTATTATTATATATATATATATATATATATATATATATATATATATATATATATATATATATATATATATAATAGATAGATAGATAGATAGATAGATAGATAACGAGATATTAGTTTACGCGAACTTCTTCTAAACCACATGTCGGATTTTGATACGGTTTTCACCATTATTAAGGCATTCTTTCGTAAAGGTTTGTTAGTGAAATACAATGCACTTAAGCTTTTCTTTAAACAGGAAAAATAATTTTCTGTAACCATGTCATCAATATATTATTCCTGAGATATAAGTAGTAACACAGACGTATAATATGTGGCGTCTACACATGTGGTTGCCAAGGAGACATAACCTCCATCTGCTTTGTGGCGTCAACAAATGAAGTTTATGTCTCCTTGGCAACCACATGTGTTGACGGCACAAATATATAAGATTTTAGAAAAGTTAATTTGTAATAACGGAAATCTTTTAATTCAAACTCATCCCTATGCTCAATAAGCCCCGCTCTACCCTACAGTCTTTTTCTTTTAATAAATTCAGTCTTATAGAAGAGAAAACAAGTCAATGAAGAAATCCTTTTGTAGTTTTTTTTTTTTGCGCCATTTTTGAATCGGCGGTGTGGAAGCTTGTTTGGTGTTTAGTATCTTTCAAAATCCTTCATATCTTTTCTTGATATAGTCATAATATGATGTAATAAAGAGAATCCTTTATATATAGTGGAATAGAGAGCTTTGTAGAGGCATATCGTTTTTACCCTCATAAGACCTAGCTATCTGGAAGGCAGCGAGGCGACGATCTGGAGTACAATAGAATGCAGCAGAGTGTGAACGGACGACGCTATTAAATTGTTCACAATGGAACTACCAAGCATTAGCAATATGGCCCAGTACACTGGCGAGGAATTCCATGCGACGAAATACCTTCTGCATCTTTGTGGAGTTGAGCAGGCGTTTGATGAGAGTTTATTATATTCCATATGACTTGACGAAAAGAAGTATATTACTGAGAATTCTTAGAAAATGTTTTCCTACATTTCTCCTCGCTGTTTTCGGTAACTTCATCACTTAATAGACAGGCGGTCAAACCTTGCTTCCAACTACAAAAATCTGGTGCGCGCAACACACGACTTTCACTTACCTCCGTTATACAAATCAATTTTAATATTTTTTAAGGATTTTTATGTGCATTTAGAGATAAAAATAAGTTGTTGAATTGAATTTAAATGACAAAAATCTGGTGCGGGCAACACACGACTTTCACTTACCTCCATTTTTAAAATCAATAAAAGAATTTTCAAATACAGTTAGAGATAAAAATACGTGAAACTATTAAAGAATTAATTGAATTGAATTTATATAGAAACATGTGTTTTATTAAAAAATCTATTATATTATTATCAAAAATAATTAGTTAGTTTTATCTTCTTTTTATCACTCTCTTTAACTTTTAAAAGCTTGAGTATAAGATCATTTTTTTTTTTAAATCTTTAGCTTTCCAAAGGTATATCATAGACGTATATTACTGCTCTTATGTTCAAAAAGAAAAAATTTCATTAAAAACATATTTTTTTGTTTTCTCCTTTAGTTGGGTATCGAATTCATTCAATTTATATATTTACCTGTTTTTCATCAGTGGTAACAGGATAATATAGTTATTTTTAAGGAATCAACAAAATTAAAGGTACATTAGAGAAAGAAAATTTAAGATATCCGCATTTAAGCCCTATCAGACCATTTTTTCAGAATGAAACCTAAATTATATTAAAGCCCATTAAATTTTGCATTGATTTAGCGAGTTTAATCAAAATTGTCAGAACGTTTTTGAGAAAATAAAAAAAAAGGTGCAAAATGCATGGTATAAAGTGGCTCTTCAAGTAAGCTCATTTTGATAAAAAAAGTTATGTAACGTCTCGGGCGTATATTTGTCTTAAATATGAAATTTCAGTTTTATAGGACTTACCGTTTCCGCCCGGGAGTTAACACGCACACACAGATTTTTTTGCGGGACTTGGTTATTTAGACTCAGGGGACCCTAAAATGTGTATTTCTGTTGAAAACTAGAATTCGAAAATGTTCACGATCGCAATACTTTCCCTTACTATTTTGTATAGTATTTTGTAGTGTTTTATTAAATAATATATTATATTATTATCTAATACAATCAGTTAGTTTCATCGGCTTTTCATCACTGTTAATTAACTTTTGCTAGCTTGTGTATAACCTAAGTTTTTCTAAAATATTTAGCTTTCCAACAGTATATTATACATCTATATTACAGTTTCTACGTTCAAAAATCGGGTGCGTGCAACAAACGACTTTCACTTACCTCCGTTTTTTAAATCGATTAAAGAATTTTAAAATATAGTTAGAGGTCAAAATGAGTAAACATATTACATCCAAACTGATGGGAAGGAATAGTGTGGGATTCTAATAAAGGTAATATTCGTTTGAGGAGGATTTTTTCAAAGATTTTTGAAAGGATTGGGGAGTAGGCTGATAGGTCTATATGATGTCGTAGTGTTGTAGGAGGTTTACCTGGTTTTAGAAAGAGAATTATAATGGAATGTTTCCATAAGACAGGAAAATGAGTAGTGCGTAGAATGGATTTGTAAATATATCTAAAAAATATAACGGCTTTAGATGGAAGCTGTCTGAGAATCTTAGGAGTGAGGAGATCGTGTCCAGGAGATTTACGGAGTGCAAGTTTTCGGAGAAGATATTTGACCTCTACATAATATTAAAGCCCACCGAATTTTACGTCGATGTTTAAGTTTAGAGTTTAATAATGGGTTTTTGAAAAAACCGTAAAAAGTTGCAAAATGCATAGTATAAAGTGGCTCTTCTGGTTTGCTGATTTTGTTGAAAAGGTTTCTGTGACATCTCGAGCTTATGGTTGTCTTGAATTTGAAATTTTAGTTTCATACGACGTTTTCGCCCGGGAGTATCGACACACGGACACACAGACACATACCTTTTTTGCGGGTCTTGGTCATTTGGACTCACGGGACTCAAAAACGTGTATTTCCGTTGAAAACTGGAATTTTTGCAATCGCAATACTTTCCCTTACTATATATTTCATATATAGGTAAGTGAAAGTAAATATGTTTTTTTATGTATATCTTCAAAATTAAACATGTAATCTAAAAGTTTAGAAAGATTTTTTTCACTTACTGTAGATTTCAATTGAGCTTGAACCTCCTATAATTTGCTAATTATTTCCTATAACCTGTCATAATCGTAAGTTATTTCCTTAATCGATAGTGATGATTCTTGTAATAAATTCTCCAATCTTGTAAACTGACTTTTACAAATATCACGTTTTATTTAAATTTTTCATGGTCACTATTATATCTGTTTCATTAATTACGTAATTTACTATGTACACACTTAGGAACCATACTTAATAAAAATTTAATTAAACAAATACTTAATAAACCATACCAATTATACACTTATGAACCATATTTAATAACTCTTTATTTTTCTCACAATTATAACAGCTGTTTTATTCAAACATCTGTTGTATTTAAAATAAATTAATCACTTATGTTTTATATCAATAAATCATTATTAATCTCTATGAATACATAAATAAAATATGGGTATCTTATTATTATTTTGCATTCTTTAACAAATTTGCTAATTAGGTGTTTGTCATTATCGTAGATAATAAGAAATAATTTGATTAAATCTAATTATCACTATGACTTCTAACGTTATAAGTAAAAATATAAATTAGAACGAACAATATGATTTTTGTGCTTTTTTTACAGTCTAGTAATCCCTTAAGGGGGATTGAGGAGATAAATTGTATACTATTAGTAATTACTGTTTAATCTGGAACATTTCTGTCGAAACTAAATTAGTTAAGATTTTTTTTAGGTCAAACATAATTTAAAAATTCTTGAATTTATATTAACTCCAGAAGTAAGTGAAAGTGGTTTGTTGTGCGCGTCAGACATTTATTTTATGTAATTATCTTATAATTCAATTCCTTTATTATTAAAATCCATTATTTATTCGATTTCCTTAGTTTTATTTTTATCATAATCATTTATTTTATTCCACTTATTATTATTATCAACTTAATAAATAAAGTGTTAATTATATAGTTTTGAGAGGTGTCTTCTGTACGAAACTGTTTTAACATTAACTATTTCAAATCTTAAAAATATTATTACTTATTAAAACACGTGTATAAAGCTTAGCTAGTCGATCTGTGGAAATAAAGAATAAAAAACAGAATAATTTTGGAACTCCATGTCATCACACTCATCTATGTGTGCCATCACAAGAGTTTTGAGGGGGGCATGCATTATTTATAGGGGAAAGTTTAATCGTTTCCCTCAGTTTATTTTTAATTATTTTTCTTTTCTTTTTTTTATTGATTTAATTTGTATTGATTGTATGACGAAACCTTTTAATGAAATGGTTTCAAATGTTTAATTGGATGTAATTATTTAATATTTAATCTGGTGAATCACCAACTCATTCCTTATATAATGAATGCTTCCCGATTTTAGCATAATTTATCTTTACTTAACATACGATAATCTCTATATCTCTTTATTTATAAAATGATAACGCGATTCTCGTTTTTCGTGAACTCCTTTTAAACAACGAGGCGGATTTTGATACGGTTTCCACTATCAATTAGGAAATTCTTTTCTGAAGGTTTATAAGTAAAATATATTGGAAAAAAGTTTTTCTTTAAAGGGAAAAATTTAATTTTCTCTAATCAAGGCATACAGAAATATTTTCTGAAACTGTAATATAGACTTAGAATATACCGTTGGAAAGCACAAAATTAAAAAAAAAAAAGTTAATATGCAATAATAAAATTCGTACAAGTTATAAAAAGTTCTTATAAGCGCATAAACTTATGAACATATATTTTTTTTTGTAATGAGGGAGGTTTTGGCGATTCAGTGCTGCCACTGGGCCGTATCGTACAGGTTATATTCTTTCATCGTAAGTAAGTAGTTAACATAAACGGGAAGTTGTTATTAATCCCTAAACTAACATTGTTATTAATTATTTCTACTATTAGACAATTTTATAAAATAGAGGTTTCACTGATATAAGGAAAATAACTTATTTAATAACTGTATGCAACAGATTCTTACAACCTATATACGTATTTAAAATCTTCAAAGAACTCAACAATTAAGATTTAAATATTATTATTTTGAATATTGTGTAAAAATTTAAAAATATTAGAAGACAAATTTTTATAAATGTTATTAAATAATCAATGATCGACTTGTATACACACAGCATAACCTCGCTAGTGTAAGAAGGTATTTTTTTTACTTCCACTAACCTGTATATGAAATATACAGTAAGGGAAAGTATTGCGATAGTAAAAATTTTCGAATTCCAGTTTTCATCGAAAATACATGTTTTAGGGTTTCCTGAGTCCAGATGACCAAGTCCCGGAAAAAGATGTGTGTCTGTGTGGTAACTCCCCGCAAAAACGAAAAGTCCTATGAAACTGAAATTTCATATTTAAGACAACTATACGCCCAAAATGTTACAGCAACTTTTTCATCAAAATAAGCTAACCAGAAGAGCCACTTTATTCTATGCATTTTGCATCTTTACGCAATTTTTTCAAAAACGGCATTATCGATTTTGATTAAACTCTATATATCGATGGGCTTTAATATTATGTAAGTTTCATTCTGATTGATATAGTCTGACTGGGCTTAAAAGCCGATATTTCAAATAGTCCTCTTCTAATTATGTGCATACTAAAAAATATGACAATATAACCTTTTTAAAAACGATAAAAAAAATATTAATTTATATCTTGAACGAGTTCGATACCCAACTAAAGCAGTAAACTGCAAAAAAATGTTTTAAATTCCATTTTTCGTTGGAATGCTAAAGATTTTAGCAAGCTTTTACAAGCTTGTAAATGTTATATAATTATGTAATAGGTTTTTTTAGTTTATTGATAAAACAAAATTTTCTATAGAAGGTTCTGCGCATGCGCGTGAGTATAGCAGTCATATTTCAAGTCGGCTCTCGGATTTCTTGCTTTTACAGTTGGGTTTCACTTCAGCACAGTCTTGAAAACATCATCAGACTTCAGGATAACAACAACAGTTATTATTGGAGCAAACAGCGGTAAGTTGTGATATAATTTACAGTGTAAAGTGAATGCTGAGTCACCTCTTCATATCAGCTGATTGCCAATAGCCCGGCAAGGCTGGTCTTGCTTAACTTTTTTTAAGTTATTGTTTTTTTCCCACATCTGGTTATTATTTAATTACTTTCTATACATGAAATGCGATATTATCATCAAGTAATGTCCTCCAAAGCTTCAACTAAAAGATCTAGATCTAGTGGTTCAATCCCGTCACCTACAAAACAAAGACCCCGCCGTGATACTAATAAAAGATTAAATCTACAAGCAACCCCTTCCGGTACTAATTCAGAATCTGAACCACAACCTGGCACATCGTCACAAGGGATGACTGACGAATCGCCGTTTTTCACCCCAAATCCTTTTCAGATTTTACATAATGAAAAAGAAAACATGGAATCTACTCCTATACCTAGTGAACCACGGCCTCCTCCAATATTTGTCAAAAATATTAGAAATTTCCAGTTGTTGTGTGCGCAATTGAACAAAATTACCGAATCTACCAGCTACTACTGTATGAGTAGAATCAATGATACCAAAATATCTCCTACTACTGCCGAGACATATAGAAAAATAGTGAAATACCTAACTGAAACCAAAGCAGATTTCCATACCTATCAGCTACGCCAAGAGAGAGCTTTAAGGGTTGTAATCAGAAACTTACACCCCTCGACACCAGTTGAAGCTATTAAAGAAGAACTAACGGAGATGGGCTATAAAGTGCGGCAAGTCACTAACGTCCTAAAGGATAAAATTCCTCTACCTCTCTTTTTTGTGGATTTGGAACCAGCTGAAGGAGTTGAAAAAATCTATGACCTCAATAGATTGTACTATTCCAGTGTAAGAGTTGAAAAACCTTACACAAAGAGAGAGATAATTCAGTGCCATAATTGTCAAGCATATGGTCATACTAAAAGTTATTGTCATCACATACCTCGATGCGTGAAATGCGGTGAACAGCATAAGTCTGTGGAGTGTACAAAACCAAAATCAACACCAGCTGTATGTGCTCATTGCCTGAAGGACCACCCGGCCAACTATAAAGGATGCCAAATCTATAAGGAGCTGAGGACCAGGTTTCAAAAACCTCAAGTACTGGATGAAACAGCAAGACAAGTAAGAAACAGAAGAGAACCCTCAAAACTTATTGATGCCAATGTATCATTTGCCCACCTACTTGGAGGTGGGAATCAAAGTACTGAAGCCGTGGCCCTGCCGGAACTACAAAATGTACCTCAATCCATTCCACATATACCTCTTTCTCAAAATGTAACCAATCCTAAGAATCCTAATCCACCACAAATCTCTCATATTCCTCCTCCTTCAAACGCCACAGACCTTACCAGTTTGATGACATCCTTTATTTCCGAAATTAAATCCCTTGTTATGCCCCTAATATCACTCCTTACGAATCTCGTAACAAATCTCATTCCTGCCTTAAAAAAACCATAAATGACCTCACCTAATTCCTTATCCATTCTCCTTTGGAATGCGAATGGTGTTAGAACTCACACTGACGAACTTACAGCCGTACTGCAGGACAAAAACATTGATGTTGCACTCATTACTGAAACTAGACTAACCACTAAACAGTACTTTAAAATACCAGGATACACGACATACCGGACAGACCATCCAGACGGCAAAGCCCATGCCGGTACTGCTGTCATAGTCCGCCGATCCCTCACCCATCACTTACACCCAATTTCCGCCCCCGATTACCTACAAGCAACTTCCATCGTTATCAAAACCTTTTCCTTTCCGCTTATCATCGCATCAGCATACTGCCCTCCTAAACATCCCATTTCCTCTGCCCAATTAGGATCCTTCCTCAACTCCTTGGGTAATCACTTCATTTTGGGTGCAGACTTAAACGCTAAGAACCAACAGTGGGGTTCTAGAACCACCAATTCTCGTGGACGGACATTGCAGTCTGCACTCAACTCCCGACGCTTTCATCTCCTACCTCCCGATTCTCCTACCTACTGGCCAACAGATCCTAACCGTAATCCTGTCATCCTCGACTTCTTCATCCACAGCGGATTAGGCTCTCTGAATTTTTCCATAGCTCGCCTTGATGAACTATCCTCTGATCATAGTCCATTGATTCTAAATGTATCCATAACACCTATTCCTAAACCTATCCCACCGTCATTCATTAGGGGCCCTGTCAACTGGAACCTCTTCCGCGAAATTCTCACTAATGATATTGACCTCAGAGTAATTCTCAAAACCCCAAATGACCTTGACGACGCCGTATATTCATTTACAACCGCTATTCAACAAGCCGCCTGGACTGCCTCCTCTCCCAAACAATCCCAAATAATTCCTTACAAAAGCCATTTACCACAACACCTGACAGACCTCATCAACAGCAAACGTCGAGCTAGAACATTATGGCAACGCACCCGCCACCCAGAAGATCGCCGCTCCTATAATTTTTTTTGTAGAAAATTAAAGCGGGAGTTGGCGATCTTCCGTTCCCAATCCTACAATACCTACCTCTCCTCTCTCTCGACTCGTGACAATTCCCTGTGGAATGTCACGAAGAGAATCCTAAAATCCCACACCATTTCCCATCCTCTCCGGCGCTGTGATGGTTCCTGGGCTGCTTCTGACAAGCATAAGGCCGAGGAATTCGCACAGCACCTTTCCAAAGTTTTTACTCCTCATCCAGAGCTTAATCCAACCCATACTGCAGCAGTTGAAGAGTTCCTCACGTCACCAATACCACTATCCTTACCACCTAAAGCAGTTAATCCCTCTGAGGTCAGATATCTTCTTAAAAAGCTTCCTCTCCGCAAATCTCCTGGATACGATCTCCTTACTCCCCAAATCTTAAGACAACTTCCACCTAAAGCCATTACATTCCTTACATATCTCTATAACTGTATCCTACGCACTACCTATTTTCCTCTCTTATGGAAACATTCAACTATGATCCTTTTCCTAAAACCAGGCAAACCTTCTAACAACACGTCATCTTACAGACCTATCAGCCTACTTCCGATCCTCTCAAAAATTTTCGAAAAGCTCCTACTAAAACGAATCCTAGCCAAATTTCAAAATTTTCCTTCACATCAGTTCGGATTTCGTCCTCAACATTCCACGGTTCAGCAAGGACTCCGAGTTGTAGACCACATTTCCTCCGCCCTTGAGTGCAAGGAGTATTGTTCGGGTGCCTTTCTGGACATAGCTCAAGCTTTTGACCGGGTGTGGCACCCGGGACTGCTCTTTAAGCTCAAAACCCATTTACCTCAATCCTTATACCTAATCCTCCGATCCTATTTATCCAACCGCTCCTTCCGAGTTCGCTGTGGTTCCGAATTTTCCGAACAATATACTGTTGAGGCCGGTGTTCCTCAAGGCAGCGTCTTAGGACCCGTCCTCTACATCCTCTTCACCGCCGATATCCCTACCGACCCCAATACCTTTCTGGCAACATTTGCTGATGACACAGCCATTTTATCATCCAATTCCGATCCTGAAGCAGCATCGCTAAATCTCCAAAAGCACCTTTCCCTTGTCGAAGACTGGTGCAATGCTTGGCGCATTAAGGTGAACGAAAGCAAATGCACTCACGTCACATTCACCCTTCGACGCAAATCCTGTCCAACGGTTAATTTCAATTCCATACCGCTTCCTTCCTCAGACACAGTCCGGTATCTCGGCTTTTTACTAGACAAAAGACTGACGTGGAACCCACATACAAGACTAAAAAGAAAAGAACTCAACCGCAGATTCGGCCAGTTATACAGACTACTAAACAGAAAATCTCATCTTACAGTTGACAACAAATTACTAATATACAAGACAGTACTGAAACCTATATGGACCTACGGACTTGAACTGTGGGGGACAGCTAAACATTCTAACATTAAACGCATCCAATCCTTCCAATCCAAAGTCCTCCGAACAATAGTTAATGCTCCTTATTACGTTACCAACTGTACCCTACACCATGACCTTAATATTCCGTTTGTTTTAGACCTGGTACCATCCAAATTTTCCAAATTTCATCAGAACCTTAGTCATCATCCTAACCCTCTAGCACAATCCCTATCCAGCACCACCCATCCCTACAATCCTCCTCGAAGATTGAAACGGCAGTGGCCACGAGACCTATTGTAAACATTTAAACTGGAGTTCTGACAATGGTCAGATCCTCCACTCATGTACGGTATGTTTGTGGCTACAGCGCCCTAACTCAGCCTCCACTGGCTCAGACCAGTGATGCGGCTGAGATAGAGGTGCTGGGATCTCTTGGATTCCGCTTTTTCCTCCACAAGTGGAGGAAAAAGCGCTTGCTGGGGTCCCTTTAGCAATTGTATATATTGTATATAGTTATGATTGTGTGTAAGATGTTTATTTATTTGCCAACTTTTTATTTATCTCAATAATAGGTTTATGTTTCGATTTGTTTTGTTTTTTATTTATTATTATTATTTTATTGTATATATTTGAATTTATGTTATATTTTATGAAATTTGACCATTATTATTATTTTCTGTATATATAGTATGAATGTGGTCTCTTATCAATATTATTATTGTTCATTTTGTAACAAATTGTAATATATCTCAATAAAAAAAAAAAAAAAAAAAAAAAAATATAGAAATTTAATTTAATTAATTCTTTATTACTTTCATTAATTTTATCTAAAACTGTATTTGAATATTCTTTAATGGATTTTAAGAACTGCGAAAGTCGTGTGTTATCCGCATTAGATTTTTTTGTTGTATTATTTTACTCATTTCATTCTTTGTGAGGTTATCTATGAAAAATAGCTTTGAAGATTCCTGCTCCTAAGTCTCTTTTCCTATTCTTTATATATATAATCATCTTGCGATTATTGTTTCTGTGATAGTAATCTATAATAGTGTCTATCCAGTATTTAAATAATTTTCTATTATAACTGTAAAATGAAAACAAATCTGGTGCGGGCAACACACGACTTTCACTGACCTCCATTTTTAAAATCAATGAAAGAATTTTTAAATACAGTTAGAGATAAAAATACGTGAAACTATTAAGGAATTAATCAAATTGAATTTATATAGAAACATTTGTTTTATGAAAAAATCTATTATATTATTATCTAAAATAATCAGTTAGTTTTATCTTCTTTTAATCACTCTCTATTAACTTTTAAAAGCTTGAGGATAAGACAATATTTTTTCTAAAATCTTTAGCTTTCCAACGGTATATCATACATGTATATTACTGCTCTTATGTTCAAAAACGAAAAATTGCATTAAAAACATATTTTTTCTGTTTTCTCCTTTAGTTGAGTATCGAATTTAATCAATGTATATATTTACCTGTTTTTCATCAGCGTTAACAAGATAATCTAGTTATTTTTATTGAATCTACAAAATTAAAGGTACTTTAAATTAAAGGAAAATTTAAAATATCGGCATTTAAGCCCTGTCAGACCATTTTCATCCAAATAAAACCTACATGATATTAAAGCCTATTAAATTTTACATCGATATAGCGAGTTTAAACAAAATCGTCAGAACCGTTTTTGAGAAAATCGAGAAAAGGTGCAAAATACATGGTATAAAGTGCCTCTTCTGGTAAGCTCATTTAGATGAAAAAAGTTTTGTCTCGTCTCGGGCGTATAGTAGTCTTAAATATGAAATTTCAGTTTCATAGGACTTACCGTTACCGCCCGAGAGTTACCACACACACAGACCTTTTTGCGGGACTTAATTATTTGGACTCAGGGGATCCTAAAACGTGTATTTCCGTTGATAACAGGAATTCGAAAATTTTCACGATCGCAATACTTATCCTTACTACATATAGTAAGTGAAAGTAATAAATCTTTACAAGAGACAATAAGTTCAGAGAATGTCCATTCTAGCTCAGTGTACACAGCCGAAAATAGGAAATAAGTGGTATCTCAATTTGCTTATTTGAGTGAAATCAGGTCGATATTGTCGATTTCGATAATCCTCATGATGAAAAAGCAAACAATGCAGTGACATCCCATTTATTAAATTGTTTATAAGATTTCAATTGATTTGCATAGAATATTGATAAATGATTAGACTCTTCTTTTTTGAAATCGTGAATAAAACATGCATTTCACTAAAAATACAAAATTATATCTTATTTGTATTGTATAAACTTTCCATGATGCACAATATGAAATTTTAATATAAAAAACTAAATTTAATGTTTTTAACCTTTATTTAATTTTATCAACGTGTTCAAGCAGGATTTCCACAAGTCAGTATACTGGGACCATTACTGTTTAATATCTACATGTCAGACCTACCTGAGAATGATCGCATTATTAGCCACATTTGTAGAAGATCCTTCTGTCTTGACATCCCAACAAAACCCAATTTTGGCAACTTTTATGGTGCAAAACCACTTCGACGATTTTTTTAGTTGTGCTACATGGTGGAATCAAACTAAGACTATTTTATTTTAACTATGACTGTGTCATGGAGGATTCACGAGGAAACAGCTGAATAGACGATTTGGACTATTATCCAAACTATCAAAATTGTCCTTGAACACCAAGATTACTGTTTACAAAGTACTTATCAAAACCTTACCGAAATATGTGATAGATCTATGGGGCTTGGCCAAAACCTATAGCATCCAAAGAATTCATTCTTTTCGATCTAAAATATTACGAAAAAACGCACCATTTTAATCACATAACAAATTTCTCCCCAAGGACTTAGACTTTCAGCAGTTTCAAATACTGATGCACAATATTATAAAAAAGCATACGATTGACTGACTTACAACTTGAACCCATCGGCTTCCTTGAATCCACCACCGATCCGTGCAAACCACCGACTTTTATGGCCTTGTGATGCGATGAATTAACTATTTGGAAGATTGAATATTTCTTTATTTTTTTTGCAGATGGTAAGTAACAATTTAGCCGAAATGATCAATTGAAAATAAACATATTTTATTTATTGATAGCTTCCAAAACCAGCCACATTTGAAGGCATGAGTATTAACAAATGAGCAATAACCTTTATAGACATATCTTTATACCACTATGGAACATCTAATATTTATTTTTTTTTTGTTTTATATTTATTTATTGAAATTTACAACTGTAATTTATATTACAAGTAAATATGCTAAAAGAAAAATCACATGAGACAGACTTGTTGAGGAGCAACCCAATGGAAGGCTATTTTAAACAAGACTATTTTAAACAAGAAGGTCTCGAGGTCATCTTCTATTCAGACGCCTCGGAGGAATTTAAAATTTAAAAAATGAATAAATCAAAAATTATCCTTTTTTCTCATTATTGTCGTCATTGTTTTTCGTTTGAATATTTGTTCGGTAAATATTAGGCCGTTTTACAAAAGAATTCTTGGATATATTTTTTTAAACAATTTATTTAATTTCCAGTCATCGCAACGTTTCAGCCTCTCAAGCTTCTGTAATCAATAAAGTTTCATTGCATTTATACATTTTCAAACAATCTAATTACAACACATAATAAATTATTTTTAATAATCATGTCATAATTTAGTTGTGGATCAGCTGATGCGCTCGATGATAACAGTCATACGTTACTTCGTCTCTCAGATTTTTGCTTTTTTCAGTAGGAATTCGCTTGAGTTCAGTCTGGAAAACATCACTAGACCTCAGGAATACTACAGCAGTGAATATTGGAGAAATTTCGGTAAGCAAAGTTATAATTTACTTTCTACAATCGCGAAAAAGTGAAAGGAGGGTCACTGATCAGCTGATTGCCGCTAGCTCGGCAAGCTCGGGCTTTCTTTTCTTTTCCTTATCTTTCTTTTATTTATTTTTTTTTCCTTCTTATTCTTATTCCATTATATATTTATTCCTATTTATTTTTTTTTTAATCAATGCGATATTTTCATCAAGTGATGTCCTCGAAAGTTACAAGTAAAAGATCTAGATCTGCAGGTTCAAACTCGTCTCCCACAAAACAGAGACCTCGCCGTGATAATAATAAAAAAATGATTCCACCAGCGACTGCTTCAGCTACCTCTTTAGGATCTGAACCACAGCCTAGCACATCATCACAAGGATTAACTGAAGAATCGCCGTTTTTTACACCGAACCCATTTCAGATACTTCAAACTGAAAAAGAAACAATGGAATCTTCTCCTACACCAAAAGAACCATCACCTCCACCAATATTTGTTAAAAATATTAAAAACTTTCAATTACTGTGTGCGCATTTAAACAAATTAACCGATCCGAACAGTTATTATTGTATAAGTAGAACCAGTGATACTAAAATATCCCCGACTACCGCCGAAACCTACAGAAAAATAGTAAAATATCTGACTGAGACCAAAGCTGATTTTCATACATATCAGTTACGCCAGGAGAGAGCTTTAAGGGTTGTAATTAGAAACCTACACCCTTCGACACCAGCAGCAGCTATCCAAGAAGAACTTACGGAGATAGGCTATAAAGTGCGACAAGTCACCAACGTCCTAAAAGATAAAATTCCACTGCCTCTATTTTTTGTGGACTTGGAACCATCAGCAGGAGTTGAAAAAATATATGACCTCAATAGATTATACTATACTAGTGTAAGAGTTGAAAAACCTTACACTAAGAAAGAAATAGTGCAGTGCCACAATTGTCAGGCATATGGTCATACCAGAAGTTATTGTCACCACATACCACGCTGTGTGAAATGCGGTGAACAACATAAGTCAGAAGAATGTACAAGACCAAGATCAACGCCCGCTGTTTGTGCTCTGTGCCTGAAGGACCACCCGGCTAGCTACAAGGGATGTCAAATCTACAAGAACCTCAAAAGCAGATACCAAAAACCTCATAATCTGGATGAAACAGCTGAACCGATCAGAAGCAGAAGACAACCTTCAAAAACAATTGATTCCCATGTAACATTTGCCCATCTACTTGGAGGTGGGAACCAGAACAAAGAGGCCGAGGCCCTGCCGGAACAACGCACACTTCAAAATCCTCAACCCGTTCCACAACCAGCTATTCCTCAAAATTTACCCAACCCTCAAAAACCTCATCCGCATCAAATTTCTCATATTCCTCCTCCATCAAATGTCTCAGACCTTACAAGTTTGATGACATCCTTCATCACTGAAATCAAATCCCTCGTTATGCCGCTAATATCACTACTTACTAATCTTGTATCAAACTTAATCCCTTCCTTAAAAAATCCTTAAATGACTTCACCTAACTCCTTATCCATTCTCCTATGGAATGCGAATGGTGTTAGAAATCATACTGACGAACTTACAGCTTTATTGCAAGAAAAAAACGTTGACGTAGCACTTATTACTGAAACTAGACTAACCACTAAACAGTTCTTCAAAATACCTCAATACGTAACATACCGTACGGACCACCCAGACGGCAAAGCCCATGCCGGTACTGCTGTCATTGTGCACCAGTCCCTCTCTCATCACTTACTCCCACTTCCTACCTATGATTTCCTACAAACCACAGCCATAGTAATCAAAACTTTTTCCTGCCGGTAACCCTTACATCAGCATATTGCCCTCCCAAACATTCCATTTCCAACACCGAATTTGTATCCTTTCTAAATTCCTTAGGAAATCATTTCATTCTGGGTGCAGACTTAAATGCCAAGCATCAACAGTGGGGTTCGAGAACCACGAATTCTCGTGGACGAAATTTGCTGTCTGCACTCAACTCCCGTCATTTCAATCTCTTACCTCCTGATTCCCCTACCTACTGGCCAACCGATCCCAACCGTAATCCTGACATCCTTGACTTCTTCATTCACAGCGGATTAGGCTCCCTCAACTTATCTGTTACTCGACTTGATGAACTATCCTCAGACCATAGTCCACTGATCCTAAAAATATCTCTCACACCAATTCCAAAACCTATCCCACCGTCATTTATCCGAGGCCCTGTCAACTGGAACCTATTTCGCCAAATCCTGACCGATAATATTAACCTCAGAGCGACCCTCAAAACCCCAGAAGACCTTGACGATTCCGTCTACTCCTTCATCACCGCCATTCAGCAAGCTGTCTGGACTGCCTCCTCTCCTAAGCACTCCAATATAACTCCTCACCAAAACCATTTGCCTCAACACCTTACAGACCTAATCCATGCAAAACGCCGTGCCAGATCATTATGGCAGCGCACCCGACACCCAACAGATCGCCGCTCCTATAACTTCTATTGTAGACAATTGAAGCAGGAGTTGGCGACCTTCCGTTCCCAGTCCTTTAATTCCTACCTCTCCTCTCTGTCAGCTAGTGATAATTCCCTGTGGAATGTCACGAAGAAGATTTTAAAATCCTATCAAGTTTCCCATCCTCTCCGGCGTGGTGATGACTCCTGGGCTGCGTCTGATGAAGATAAAGCCGAGGAATTCGCCACACATCTCTCCAAAGTATTCACTCCTCACCCGGAATCCCAAAGCAATCATACCGCAGCAGTACAAGACTTCCTTTGTCACCAATACCTCTTTCCCTACCTCCTAAAGCTATTAATCCCTCTGAGGTTAAATATCTTCTCCAGAAACTGACCCTCCGTAAATCTCCTGGACATGATCTCCTTACCCCCCAGATCCTCCGTCAACTTCCACAGAAAGCTATCATATTCCTTACCTATATCTACAACTGCATCCTACGCACCACCTATTTTCCTCTCTTGTGGAAACATTCCACAATCATTCTCTTCCTAAAACCAGGTAAACCTTCCAGCAACACTTCATCCTACAGACCTATTAGTCTACTCCCCATCCTCTCAAAAGTCTTTGAAAAACTCCTTCTAAAACGAATCCTGCCTATATTAGAATCACAAAATCTTCCTTCCCATCAGTTTGGTTTCCGTGCTCATCATTCCACTGCTCAACAAGGACTCCGAGTTGTAGACCATATTTCCTCAGCCCTTGAATGCAAAGAGTATTGTTCTGGTGCGTTTCTGGACATAGCGCAAGCTTTTGACCGGGTATGGCACACCGGTTTACTCTTCAAGCTTAAAACGCATTTACCCCAGTCTCTATACCTCATTCTACGATCCTATCTCTTAAACCGCTCCTTCCGAGTTCGCTGTGGTGTAGAATTTTCTAACTTTTATCCCATTGAGGCCGGTGTTCCTCAAGGCAGCGTCTTGGGACCCATCCTCTACATCCTTTACACTGCTGATATTCCTAATCATCCTGACACCTTTCTGGCAACATTTGCAGATGACACCGCCATCCTATCATCCAATTCCGATCCTGAAATAGCATCCTTCATCCTGCAAAGACACCTTTGTCTTATCGAGGACTGGTGTAAAGCTTGGCGTATTAAGGTTAATGAAAGCAAATGCACCCACGTCACCTTCACCCTTCGACGCAAATCCTGTCCAATGGTTCATTTCAATTCCATACCGCTTCCTTCCTCAGACACAGTCCGGTATCTTGGCTTACTACTAGACAAAAGATTGACGTGGAACCCACATACAAGACTTAAACGAAAAGAACTCAACAGACGATTCGGACAGTTATACAGACTACTAAACAGAAAATCTAAGCTTACAGTTGACAACAAATTATTACTTTACAAGACAATACTGAAGCCAATCTGGACCTACGGACTTGAGCTGTGGGGGACAGCTAAACGTTCTAACATCAAACGCATTCAATCCTTTCAATCCAAAGTCCTCCGAACAATAGTAAATGCTCCTTATTATGTCTCCAACTATACCTTACACCACGACCTTAATGTTCCATTTATTTCAGACCTGATTCCATCTAAATTTTCCAAATTCCACCAGAACCTCATTCATCATCCTAATCCTCTAGCACAATCCCTATCTAGCTCCACTCATCCATACAACCCTCCTAGAAGGTTGAAACGGCAGTGGCCCCGAGACATATTGTAAACATCTGTTCTGGAGTTCTGACACTGGTCAGATTCTCCTCTCATGTGCGGTGTGATTGTGGCTGTGGTGCCCTTACTTAGCTTCCGCTGGTTCTCACCAGTGATGCGGCTGAGAGGGAGGCGCTGGGATCCTTTGGACTCTGCTTGTCCTTCCACAAGTGGGGGGACAAGCCCCGTCCGGGGTTCTCGAGCTGATTGTAAATATTGTACATAGGTATGAATGTGAAATGTTTTGTTTATTTATTTGTTAACTTCATTTATTTGTATTTATTTTGTCTATAAATTTTGTTATTGTATACGTTTATTTATTTTGATTTTATTTTATGTAATTTGACTTTCCTTTTGTTTATATTGTAAATATTGTATGAATGAGATCCTGTAGCACTATTATTATTGTCTATTATGACAAATTGTAATAAATACGAATAAAAAAAAAATAAAAAAAAAAAAAAATAAAATAATCATGTCACCTACCATGCATATCCATGTTACATATCATTTCATTTCACCGCTTTTCAGCAGCGTTGTCAATATTTTTAAAAATATAATTTTTCAAAAAAACCTGTACTCAAAAATATCATATTATATTTCATCATCAATTAAAAAAGGGATCTATTTGTGTTGTAATTAGATTGCTTTAAAATGTATAAATGCCATGAAACTTTAATTGATTACAGAAGCTTGAGAATGGCCCTAGAGGGTGAAACGTTGCGATGACTGGAAATTAAATAAATTGTTTAAAAAATATATCCAAGAATTCTTTTGTAAAACGGCCTAATATTTACCGAAAAAATTATCCTTTATTAATGATGTTTTTATTAAATAATCAACCAGTAAAAATATATTGGAAAAATAATATATAATACTACAATTGCACACTGAAAACTCCTTATGAAATTACATTATGAAATATTATAAAAGTCTTCTTTGCATCATAATTAATATTTTAGTATATCATGTTATTTACTTTTTAATAAGAACTTACAGTATTGTACTAATTATATTATTTATTTAATGTACCACCCAGTAATGACCTAGATATTATGCTTAATAAACTAAACTAACCAATCAAACGAAAATAAAGCTAAAATAAAATCGAGAAAAAATTGTAAGCGGCAGTTAACAAATTTAAAACCTCCATAAGTTAATTATAATAAAACCTTAAAAAATATCTTTGAAAAAAAGCATCGTTTTATTTTTCTCTATTACTAATAATGAACATTTATAATGTACGGTATGCGAGTTACTATTAACATTTATTAAATTTTGAGGTATTTATCTTCATTGTCCCATGCATGCGTTAGTTCCAGTTGTTTGGCTACACATAAATTAATTAACTTAAATTGCTAGTTAATTTAAATTGAGTGAAATACCTGTAAATGAGTTTCGAATACGTATATTGTTTTTTAGTTTTGATGGTAATTTAATTACTTTTCAAATACAATCTACTCTCAACAATTCTCAACAATTTTACCGGTATTATATCATATTTATAATTTCTCTCTGCAAAATTCTACTTTTTCTTCTTCGTGGAGAACCGCCCTCGTCCGACCACTAAATAAAAATCCGAATACCTCACCGCAAGATTTCCGTCCTATTTCTATCCTCTCCAATATATCCATACCGCCCAAACGCCTTGTTCTAACCCAGCTATCAAATTTCCTTGAAGAAAACTCCCTCCTTCGTCCTTAACAATCCGGTTTCCGACCTGGTTATTTTACCCAATCCGCTCTCCTTAAAATAACAGAAGACCTCAAAAATGCCATTTATCATCAAAAATTAACTATACTTATCCTCCTAGATTTCTTTTGACATCCTAGAAGGCCTTTGACATGGTTGACCATAGTATCCTTCTTATCAAACTCCGAAATCTATCTTGAGCTAGTTTCAATCCTTCCTCTCCGATCGATCTCAGTATGTAGTAGTGCCAGATCAACCTCCTTCCAGTCCCCTGCCTCTAACCTTTAGTCTCCCTCAGGGATTGTCTCTATCCCACACTATTCGCTATCTATATTAATGACCTTCTCCTCTTATCTCTCCTTATCCATTACTCTAAATAGCACCTCTATGCTGATGATTTCCAAATACACCTTTCCTTCCCACCTGCCGACTTATTACCAGCTACCAAAAGACTACAGAAGGACTAAAATCGAATAAGTCACTGGGCTTTAGCCAATAAAGAAAAACTAAATGGTGATAAACGAAGGCAATTGTAATAGATCCCATCACCTCCTGAAAACTGTTCCACATATCCCAATCCTGTACCTAAATAGTAACCCTATAAAGTTCCACCCGACTATCAGGAATCTGGGAGTAACCTTCGACCAAACTCTATCCTTCAAAAATCATATTTCCGAATTTTCACGTCGTACCTTTTCAACATTAAAGCTACTGTATTCCCTCCATCACCTATTCCCGCATGAAACCTGATAACTCCTCGTTACCACTCCAATATTTCCCCACTTCGACTACTGCTGTACGGTATACAAAGGTGTTTCTGGGGATCTCGCAGTAAAAATAAAACGCTTAATTAATTTCTCTGTTCGATTCATCTTCGGGGTCTCTAGATACACCTCCGCATCCCAATTTTATGGAGAGTTGAAGTGGCCTTTACCAAGTTATCCAATCCCGCGATCCATCATACAATTTTGACCTCCTACAATTCAAATCCTCTGTCCATCCCTGTTGTACACGCTCCAGGCCTTCAGATTTATACAATAGGGCTCACCGAACTGCACATTTCGACAGATCCTTTCTCGTTCGATTTTCAATCCTATAGAATTCTATCCCTTCTTCAATCCGCCACTCCAACTCTCTTTCTACTTTCATATCTCGTATATTTAAGCACTTGATGAATATCCAGGCTCAATAGAATTGTAAATAAGCTTTTTTTATTATTTGTTTATTTTGTTGTGGTTGTTGTTTTCTTCACATTTAAATATGTCTAGTTTATGTCAGTAATTATTAACTTGTTTATATGTATTTAATTTACCCTAAGACTCCAAAGCACACTTGGTACATTCTGTATATTTTATTCTAAACGGACATGTCCATTAATAAAGAGTTTATTAATTATTATTATTATTATTTATATCTTGATTCACACCTTTATATATCATCTTTATATATCTTATTCCATTACTGGTTGTTATCTTTTGTTTTTTATTGCCCTGAAGAAGGCCTATAATTTAGGCCAAGACGTTGGCACCAGTAAATTAAGTTCATACTTATTTCTGTGTTCTTTTGACTGCACCCTGAACTAACTTCTCCATTAAATTTAATTATTCAATTGTTGCTAATTAAAGAGAACTCCTGGAGCCATGTTCTTGTTTCTTCATTTCTAATTCCCCAAGTAGACAATTTATGTAATATAGAGTTTCAGTAAAGGTATTGGTGGTGCTCATTAATAATCCATATATATATATATAAATATATATATGATATAAATATATGTATATTTGCTCCCAACCCTATTTGTTGTTTACATAAATGACCTTCCTCTCCTTATTGATCACTCCCAATATCATTTTCATGCCTACGATTTCCAAATTTACCAGTCCTTCCCACATTCGGATCTATTACTAGCAGCTGAAAAGCTACAAAATGAATTAAATAGAATTAGTCAGTGGGACATAGATAACAAGCTAAAGCCGAATGTTGATAAGACGAAGGCAACAGTAATAGGTTCCAGTTCCGTCCTTATAGCTCTACCTCCCATTCCGGTCCTTTTTCTAAATAATAATTCGATAAAATTCCACCAATCCATTAAAAACCTCGGAATCGTCTTCGAGCGACAACTCTCCTGGAAAAAACATATTTCTGACATCTCCCGCCGCTCCTTCGTCACCTTAATGCGATTAAATGGACTCCGTAATATCTTTCCTCCTGAAACCCGTTAGCTTCTGATCTCCTCCCTGATATTTCCCCACTTTGACTATTGCTGTACGGTGATAGGGGTGTCTCTGGAGGTCTTGAAGAAAAACTAAAACTGTTATTTAATTGCTTCATTAGATTCATCTTTGGGATCTCCAGGGTCACTTCTGTCACTCGATTCTAGGAAGAGTTAAAGTGCTTTTATCCTTCCTACCGTCGCAAGTACTTTCTGGCTTCCTTCCTCTATCAAGTTATCCGATTCCGCCGTCCATCATACATCTCTGACCTCTTATTATTCAAATCCTCAATCCATTGCCGCAACATCCGTATGCGACCTTCTGATTTGTATATTACGCCCCATCGAACCGCTGCTTTCGACAGATATTTCATAATCTGATCCTCTTCCATATGGAACTCTATTCCTTCTGATATTCGTAATTCTAATACCCTTCCTACTTTCAAATCTGGTCTATTCCATTACTTCCTGTCCATTCGGTTTCCAAAAAATCCTGACTGATCCAGTTTCTATGAAAATATGTAAACAGAAAAAGTTATAGAAGTTTTCTTAATTTTTTATTTTATTTTTTTTTATAAATCAGTAAGAATTGAATTTTTTTTTGTCTAGGTTATGTATGGGAACATGATAGTTAGTTATTTTTTACATTCTTTGATCATTACGTATATTTTTTACAAATATTTTAACCGCCATTAGTTTTCGAAGATATATATCGGTTTATTATATTTTTGTCATTTGTCTTATTGTTTTCTTTTTTACTTATTATTATTCACTGTATATTTCTTTTCTTTTCTTTCTTTTTTTAATCTTACTCTTAGACAGTAAATCTCACATTATTGTATTTCGTATTATTCTAAAGGGAGTTGTCCCAGAATAAATAAAGACATCATTATTATTATATATGTATAATATTTAGTATTTAGGAGGTCTTTTCCATTGAAATGATTCTGCGATGAGGTCCACAGAAAATGGGAGGACTTAACAACTCAAACGCTTTGCTATGCCGCTGGAAATAGTTTTATACATAAAACTGTATAGAAACTCGGTAAAAGAAAAATAAATAAAATATTGTGAATTTAAATTGTTCCAATAAAGTAAACAAAGCCGGCTCAGAGGATTGGATCACTATCGGTTCAGAAATATCTCTGGTCGGGACTGAAAAACATATTTTACCGGATTCTATGATTGAGGGCGGGGGATTCAGTGTGTCCGCTTTGTAGCCCAAATCTGTTATTGACAATGCTCGTATACAACCCTGTGTCCCGCTCCGCTTTGAATTTACATTTCGCATTTGAAATCATTCACCGTAACCTTTTGATAACTCTTCTTTCACTATAGTTGGGGCCAAATTTCCAGAATTATATTTAAATTCGAAAACCTTTCTCGATGGCAGAGCTTTTCGTATTCGTTATGCTGTTATTCATTTTGTGTAGTTATCCTCAAAACAAGGCAGATCAGAGCGTAAGAAATTAAAATCTGGACACCGAAACAGAATTAAATTTCAGATGATTAAATATCTACAAAGAGATAGAATATATGTGAGAAATTCGTTTGATATATATTTTGGCCGCTCTACAAAAGAAGTCTTGGATAAATTCTTTTTAAATTTATTCCATTTTCGGTCATCGCAACGTTTCTGCCTCTAAGGCCATTTACAAGCCTCATGCATATCCATGTTATATATCTATTCATTTCACCGCTTCATGAGCGGTGTCGTCATAATTTTGAATAGTATGAATTTTTAAAAACAGTTATCGGCCGTCTTGTAGGTGTTCCAACAAATTATGAAGACATTGCTAATGAAGTGGTGAAATGAATAGATGTATAACATGGATATGCATGAGGCTCGAAAATGACCCTAGAGGCCGAAACGTTGCGATTTCTGGAAATTAAATAAATTAAAAAAAAAATGTATCCAAGACTTCTTTTGTACAGCGGCCAAATTATATATCGAACAAATATTCAACCAAAAGAACACTTAAGGCTATGATGAGAAAATTATATGAGGAATATATAAGATAAATTACAAACATATAAATTTTACAGAAAACGAGATACTCATTTCTAACTCTATTATGGGTACTATCATGTAAACTGCTCATCATATTAGAATAATCAGTATAAGGAAAATTGTCAAGTTTTATGTATTGAGAATGCTGAAGGGTGGTGATTCAAGACTGGATAACTATCATATTAAGTAAATAAATATTGATAAGCCTTCTTCTTATTCTTCCAGTGGCGCGACAGGCCGAGTAGGCCCTGGGCCTCGTTTCACTCGACTCACGTTTCTCGATGCAATTTTTAGTGTAGGGTCATCACTTCATACGACCAACTTTGTTAGTGACCACCCTTTGGCTGACGGGCTCACATACTCCGGGGAGAGGCTGCGAGTGAATCCCCTTTTTTTTACATTCTTATAAAAGCCCCGCGGGGACTGGGATTCGAACTCTGGACCTGTAGCATGAGAGACTAGCGCGCTAGCCACTCAGCCACGGGCTCCCCTGATTGATAAGCCTAGGTCAGGAAAAGTTCAAAAGGCCATTACCTACCTCCTCTAGTTTACTCATGAACCACCTCATTTCCCTCCTCACCAGCGGTACCAGGGATCCCTTGTTGTTTCCTCCAGCAAGAAGACTAAAAATATTAAGATAAAATATTAAGATGATCAAAAGATAAAAATAATATCACAAAGGCTTACAACGCCGCACAGTGGCCAATATGACCGATTTAGGCGGACAAAATTCTAAAACTTGTATATATTTAACCTTTGGGGTCCCATATTACGGAAAAAAAATATTTTAAAAAATTATAAAAACTAATTTATTTTTTTAACACGATTAGCACACCGTGGTCAAACATCAAATTTATTTGCTAAATTCTAAAACTCCCCTATATCTTACGTTTGAAGTCCCAGAATACGGGGAAAACAGTAAAAAAAAATCGAATTATGACTTGGAGTTGCTAAAATCTGCTAATAGATGTATTTTATATGGTTTAGGAAATTCTTGAAATTATAGATTGTAAAATTTTTGATTCGTAGTGTTGTGTCTGAAACAAATGATGTATCCCCCTAAACGCAAAAATTCTTTGTTATATCTAAAGACTAGAAGAATTGGTAAAACAAATCCTACAAACAAATCCTTGGGGTATCTTGGGGGTTATATATATAGTTTTTCGTTATTGAAGAAGGGCGTACATTTACAAATTGCTAAATCAACTCTGCAGGTGAGATTACAATTTATATTCAATAACTAGTTTGGAAATATAATGTCTTACCTGTCTTAGCAATGCCTATTGTTAAATAAAAGCAAAAAGATTTTTGCTCTAAGTACACCTTAAACAGAATAAATGACCATCGAATAAAAATAATCCCACTATTGGTTATTAGGCACTTGTGTGAACAGGAATGATTCATTCATTTATTATTTATTTGTAAACACGGTATCGTGGGAAATATTAATAGTCTTGCCAACTAATTATAAAAAGGTGAAGCACTGGATAATTCCAAACTTTTGACTTGACTTTTGTCCACCTAAATTGCTGATTTAGCCCACTGTGCGGCGTTTGAGATATATTAGGAATATTTCTTAAAGATTGTCTTTACAACGGCTGGACCACCAACTTTGGGCACTTCCCGTATCAGACCCGCCCGTGGTGACGAGGATGAGAAACGAGATTCGAAGGAGCAGTCAAGTTCTATCCAGGAGAAGTGACCAGTCAGAGATCAAGAAGTCCGTCGGGGGTCAGAGAGCAGCTGGAGAATGAAGCCGAAAAGAGATGCCTAAGACTGATTCCACCTTCACCAGCCAACTAAGTGTTTTAAAGGTATTTATTTTTTTGTAATATTGTGTGGCAAAACTAGTAGTAACAAATCCCTCAGTATTCTCATTCACAGATCTAGGCATCGTGTAAATAGATAGCATATGTATAACCTAATTTTAAATAATAATGTCATTTATTGAAACCTGGTTATTTAAATCGTTACCTTTATGCTACCTACTGGGATAGGTAAACAAGATACCTTTGGAAAAGAACGCCAATATAAATATATTAATTAATACTGTTATGAAGGTACCGCTGTGTTACAAAAGCAGCCGGTCAAAAACATGGCACAAGATTGAATGAGTTTTTATTTGAGGGGTTAAAAACATTTGTATGTCTATATTCAGTGATCAAGACGAATTACAAAAAAATAAACTTCACGGAAAACCAGATATCACTCATTTCTAACTCTGTTATGGGTACTATCACAGAAACGGCTCATCTTATCAGAATAATCATTATAAGACAAAATATCAAGTATAAGATGAGCTTTCATTTGAGGGATAAAAGGCATTTTTATGTCTAATATTTAGTGATATATAGGAATTACAAAAAAAAATAATATCACTCATTTCAAACCCTATTATAGGTACTTTTACGGAAACGTCTCATCTTATCAGAATAATCATTATAAGATCAAATATTAAATGAGGGGTAAAATACATTTGTATGTCAACAATTTAGTAATATAGAGGAATTACAAAAATAATAAATTTTAAATTACAAAAATAAAAACAAGATATCACCCATGTCTATCATTATTTTGGGTACATTCATGGTAGCGAATCTTCCTACGAAGATATTCATCATAAACAATATTGTATAAAATTAAATTACCTTTTCGTAAATTCCTCAATGCTCCTTACTTTGTTACAAATAAACTGGTTTATAAATACCTTAATGTTCCGTATGTTGCTGATTTGGCTTGAACCAAATATCATTCCTTTCACACCAAACTCCATTCCCACTCTAAACCTTTAGTTTCAATAATTTCTTACTCTTCAATTCCTGATAATCCTCCGAGTCGTCTAAAAAGAATATGGCCTCGAGACCTTCTAGTTTAGAATATAATAAAGTGTTGCCGATGGGTAGGTTATCTACATATCTTGTTCATGACTTTTTTTCTTTTAGACTATTTAATAGATGTGCTGTACAATACAGTTGTAAATTTCAACAATTTATTTTGAAAAAAAAAACCCTCTAATATGAGTTATTAATGACTCCTCTAAGGTTAATAGTTATAGATATTTGGTTCTTACAAAACATCGGTAACCGTGAAACTTCTTTTTAAACATTAATATAGTCCATATCATGGAAACGCTGTTCTTAACAATATATGGATTCTGAGCTACTTTACAGAGCATAAAATCAGATTCAATTTGAGTAGTAATAGACATCTGTAGGTCTAATAGTAACTGACATAACCTCAGTGGAATGGTTCATGGGTCAGCATTTCTGTTCCTAGAAATCTAATTTTGAAATGCGACTGCCGCGGCTTTCCACCCACTTTTGCGTGGCAGACTAGTGTCATTTGGCCGGTAATTCTATCTAGTATTATGAGTTCAAAAGGAAAATCTTGGTCAAATGAGTCAGATTTTGGGTCCGAAAGTTCAAATTTGGGAAAGCGTCTGCCGCGACAACTCACCCACTTATTGCCAGAAAAAACACACACAAAAAATAAGTTTTTTATGTTCACTTATTTAACGTCACTTTATGCTAATATGACTAATCGGACGATGCCAAGAGTAACAGTGTTAAATTTTGTCTATCCAGGTTTAATTAGAACAGGTACTTTAACAAGTACCTGAAATCCCACAGGCTAGGAACCACCTTTTTACGTCTCATCCAAAGGACGGTATATCTAAGGATTTTTTACACCGATTAAATTCCTTGTATTAGATAATATATTATCTAAAATCTTTAGCTATTCAACGGTATATTATACATCTATATTACTATTATTGTATTCAAAAACACAAAAATGTCATTTAAACATATTTTTGGTATTTTCTCCATCGGTTGTTTATCAAATTTGTTGATCTTGTTTATTTAGCTATTTTGTATCAATGCTAATCAGATGCTATGGTTAATTTTATGAAAACTACATTATTAATAGAGGTTTAAAAGAAGAAAATTTAAAATATCGGTATTTAAGCCCTGTTAGGCTAATTCAATCGGAATGAAACCTAACAATAATAATAATAACTTTATTTATTTGTTTTTAGGGCAAACCCCATACAAATAGAGCTGGCTGGCACAGCACAATTAATAAATTTATCTCCAGCAAATATACATTATTAATCATAATTCCGAAAAATATTTAAAACAAAAACAACAAAACACATATACAGCAATAAGCATAAAGGTGCTGCTATCTTTATGATTAATTTCCTCCAACATATACAATAACAAATTAAATATATGAATATCAATAAATAATGTAAAAAAATAATAGTACTAAAGTAAATACTAAATCCCTACACAATACTAACAAATCCCGAAACACTTAAGAGTGATTAACATTCTGAGAAGATAGATGTTGAAATCTTATTTTAAGATTTTCTGTGACAAAAATAAATAATGATTTCAGGTCTATTACGTGGGGTTTCGCAAGAATTTCATAAAAGCCATCAATACTCACATTATTTAATTCGGGCATAAATCGTATTCTTTTGTCATGGTATGCAGGACATCGAGCAAAAAAATGGAAATAATCTTCCAATGCGTCTCCATCACAAACTGGGCACGGTTTCTGTGGGTCCAGCCTATACTTCTGCGGGCCGACACTAAAGGAGATCGTACTTTCCCGACAGTCTGATCTCAATCGAAATGAAACCTGCATCATATTAAAGCCCATCAAAATTTACATCGATATAGCGAGTTTAATTAAAATCGTCGGAACCGTTTTTGAGAAAATCGTAAAAAAGTGCAAAATGCACAGTTTTAAGTGGTTTTTCAGGTTAGCTGCTTTTAATGAAAAAGTTGTTGTAACGTCACGGGCGTATAGTTGTTTTAAATATAAAATTTTAGTTCTAGACTTATGATTTAGATTTTCAGAATTTAGGCGGTTATTGCCATTGAAATGATTGGTTGAACAGGCCCGCGAAAAATCGTTTTGGGGAAACCAAAGCCCAATAAAATATCACCGAGAACCACTTTGTGAAAATCTAAAAAACTACATCGCTCGATCATGGGCCAACACGGTCAGAAGCGCCATCTATAAAAAAATAAAATAAAATAAGTAAAAGTTGTGTGCCGCGCACACCCAATTTTTCATCCGCTTATTTCCTCAATCCAACTTATTCCTTTTCCCTCCCCAAGGACCTCTTAGCAACAGAAAAACGAATATTTTTATTGGCTGGAACGTTTTCCAGACAAGGTTAGATTTAGTGGGGGGAGGGTCGGGGTAGAAATTGAAATACGGCTGATAGGCGGGAAGGGATTTGGGCGAGACCAGTTGATGCTGGATATATCCAGGAGTACTTTCCTCGCTCCAGTAAGCCAACGATTGCCTTTAATGCATTCCTCCGTCTAAATTCCATATCCACTACAGATTATCTATTTATAGTTTACTTATTTTTTAAATATAATAATCTGCAAGAATAGTATGAACTATGTAGGAAGAAAAAATGAATTAATTAATAGAGAAAAGAGCTTAATATCGTTGATTTTTACTATCACTATCTTTGTTTCTGTAACATTCACTTACCTATATATGAAACATATAGTAAGGGAAAATATTGGGATAGTGACAATTTTTTTAATACCAGTTTTTAACGAAAATAGATGTTCAGGTTCACTTAATACAATGAATTTTGCACCTTCTTTCAATTTTCTCGAAGATAGAAACAGGTTCTAACTATTTTGATTATACTCAATCGATGTAAAATTTAATGGGCTTTAATATGATTTAGGTTTCATTCTGATTGAAACAGTATGTAACTACACGCCCGAGACGTCACAACAACTTTCTCATGAAAATCAACTAACCAGAAAAGTCACTTTATACTATGCATTTGCACCTTATTACGATTTTCTCTCTCAAAACCTCTCAAACGATTTTGACTAAATTCGCCATATGGATGTAAAATTTGATAGACTTTAACATGATGTAGGTTTTATTCTGATAAAAATAGTCTTACAGGGCTTAAATACCGATATTTTAAATTTTCTTCCTCTAAACTACCTTTAATTTTGTAGATACTAAAAAAATAACAATATAATCTTGTTATCGACGATGAAAAACAGATAAATAAAAAAGTAAAGTAAAAAGTAAATAAATGAATAACAGATAACAAATTCGAACTCTAAACGAGTTTGATATCCAACTAAAGGAAAAAAAAGAGCGAAAATATTAGTTAATGCAATTTTTGAACACAAAAACGATACTATACCGTTTAAAAGCTTATGATTTTAGAAAAAAATATTTTGTTATAAACATAATTTTAAGATTTAACGAAGAATGATGAAAAGCTGATAAAACAATCTAAATCTCGAATATAATAATATAATAAATTCTTTAATCAATATTTTTTTTAATTTCTTGAAAATAAACTCAATGATATTGATATTGATGTGCAATATACCGTTGGAAAGCTTATGATTTTAGAAAAAAGTATTATTCTTTATACAAAATTTTAAGAGTTGACGAAGAGTGATGAAAAGCCGATAAAACAATTTAAATCTCGAAGATCATAGTATAATAGATTCTTTAATAAAACACATGTTCCTATTGAAACTCAATTTAGTTAAATATTTAACAATTTGTTTTTATCTCTAAATTTATTTAAAAATTCATTTTTATACATTTTGCCTATCCAGGTTTAAGTAGAATATGGATTTTTAACGAACTTTGACTTCAAGATGACTCAGGACTGCCATTTCATGTCCACTCCGAAGGACGGCATAATCTAGGAATTTTTACTCCTCAAAAAAATCTTAAAGCTATCTCCCGGCTTTGAACTCGTGACCTTAGGCATAGAAGACTGTTATACTAGCAACTATACCACAGTTGAACCCCGTCATTGCTTGCCTCCTCATTTCATCTATATTCATAAACACAAATCAGCATTCATTTACTTATGTGTGTCACCGCAGTATCTTAAAAATTACAATGCCTATGAATCTTAATTTTTAAAAGGAGGTTCCACTTACAGTCTAGATGTGAAATAAAATTTGGAATATCCAAAGCTGAAAAAAATATGGTTTCTAAAAAAATTAAAAAACAAAAAAGTATTTTTTCAATATATTGAAAAAAATTACATCCTCTGATTTATCATTTACAAGTTATTCAAATATATTACAAATAAAAATCATAAATGTTTCCAGTATCAGTAATGAACTAAATATATTAAACTCAACTAGACTTCGTGTCCATTTAAAATGAGTAAATTAGATATTTTTTAGACTAGTACTATAGATATAAATTTTATATTTGTATGTTAGGTATGTTACCTAAATTTTACTTGATACATAGAAATGTAACGTATTCTAGATATTGATATTTATATTTGTGTATGTGTAAGGAAGACTTTGACTCACTTCACAAGAAATCGATCATCGAAAAGGTCAAATGTAATTATAAAATTGGCCAATGAATTTACAATATATGATTGCCAGTTGTATTTACATTTTTCTGATTTCCTAAAATAAGGTTAATATATTTAATATTGGTCATATTACTATATTTTAAGGTTTAAAAAAATTTAAAACTTATCTATATGTTCCACAAATTAATTCACTGAATCCACTTTAAAGTAACCTTAACCCTTATCATGGTAGTTTTGAAATGATTTTTATTCTATCTATAAATAATAATGTTTAGAACATTTTAAAAGTTGAACTGATAAATTTCATTAATTTCTTCTGATCAACCTAACATTGAGAAGTCGTTTAGTAAAATTTTCTATACCAAGGACGGTTTTAAATCAGACTGGGATAAATTTTATTTTTAGGCTGATCCGTTGTATGATTATTGACTTTCTCGTTCTGGTCAGGATAATTTGGAAACCTCTGGGATAATCTGTAATTTGTTTAATCTCTTATAGAGTTTATATCTTCATTGTAACAATAAGATAGGCCTCTAATTTATATTAGCTTAACAATATTATCCTCTAAAGTACAATCAAGATTTTACTAATTAATGTCATTTGAACAAATTAACAAATTACGGTAATAGCAAGAAATTTATAATTATAACCTATGAAAAAAAATTAATTAAGGCAGAAAAATATACCATTATAATATCCATACAAGAGTTCAAGAAACTGGTTAAATATAAAGAAAAATCCATAAAATTATAGTTGTAAATAACATTGTCTAAGTTAGGGTAACTGAATTTTTTTTTTTTTTTTTAATTCATTTATTGAAATTTACAACTGTATGTTCATACATCAAGTAAATAGGCTACAATGATAAATACACATGAAAAAAAACATGAAGAGAAACTGCCCATTGGCAGCACTCTAGTAGTGAATCTACACATGAAGGTCTCGAGGCCATCTTCTCTTCAGACGCCTCGGCGGATTGTCAGGAAGTGAAGTGGAAGCAATGATTGAAACTAGTGGATTAGAGTGGGAGTTGAGTTTTTCATGGAAGGAGTGATACCTAGTACAGGCCAAATCAGCAACATATGGAACATTAAGGTCTTTGTGGATGATTTTGTTGGTGACAAAGTAAGGAGCGTTAAGGATTTTGCGAAGGATTTTGGATTGTAAGGATTGGATACGGGAAGAGTTTGATGGTTTAGTAGAGCCCCAAAGCTCAACTCCGTAAGTCCAGATAGGCCTTATGATTGTCATGTTAATTAGTCTTTTGTAGTAAAGAGAATTTTTTTTTTTTTTTTTTTTTTTTTTTTCTTACCCTCTGGTTTTATTTTCGAACAAAATACAATACAAATATAATATGTATAGCTGTCAGATTTGTCCTTCTGTTACCCGGAGGTATTCTAAAGAGGATTGCTATATGCGCTGGATGCACTAGTAATCTTTCAAGGGCTTATTCTAAGCCTTTATTTATCCATTGCAAAATGGGAGGGACCATTCTTCAGGGTTAGTAAAGAGAAAGGTTAGAGCGTCTGTCAAGTAAATGTTGAAGTAACCGAAATCGGCGAGAGGGTAACTGAATTGAATTCTAGTTAGATAAAACATAAACATTCAAAATTTATTTCTACAAAAGTTGTTTGAGATAGTATCCATAATTACTAAATGCACTCTTAAATAATTCATGCTGTTTTAAAAATAGTTTACATATATTTTATGAGCATGTCTCTGAGTCATATTTAAATGGCCTACAGGAACATCAATTAAATAATCAAATTAAAGGCAGCAACGGGAAATAATTTCTATTTATGTGTAATCAATGCTTGTGTATTGAATCCCGATTATTAATTGAATATAACGCTTAGCTAGTTATTTATTTATAATTCCTGTTTACATTGATGTCAAACATTATATATGCTTTGTTTAGTTTATATCTATATATCTTCTGGATCATGCTAGATTATAATGCCATTAAAATTTCTATATAAGATAAATTGCCTATATCAATAGATTATTGAATAAAACACATGTTTCTATTGTAATTCAACTGTAATTGATTCTTTAACAATTTATTTTCATAATTGTTATTAAAAATTCTTAAATTGATTTTAACAACGGAGCTAAGTGAAAGTCGTGTCTTGAGCTCACCTACAAGTTTGAGTAATAATTTAACATTTTGTAATTATTGGCAGTTTTTTTTTTACTTCAATTTTATGATATTATATCATTTTATCCATATACACTTTAATTTTATAATATTATATCAATTATAAAAGAGGTTCCTTTATTTAAATGCTTTAGTCGAAAGATATGTGTAAATGTTTGAATGAATTCCGTCGCCTCCATCAACTCCTACCATTCAATATTCGTAAACTCCTTGTTTCTTCCCTTGCCATTCTCCACTTTGACTACGGTTGAGAGGTGTACAGCGGACTTTCAGGAGAGCTCGAAGCAAAACTCAAGCGTACTATGAACTGTGCTATACGGTTTGTATTCGGGATTACCAGAGACACACAATATAACCCAGTATTACGCCGAGTTAAGGTGGCTTTATCCTCGTTACAGATTCCAGTATTTCCTAGCTTCCTTTCTTTACCAGGTTATCAGAACTAATCGTCCCAGCTATATCTTCCAATCCCTTCAATTTAAATCATCAATTCAGTCCCATTCTACCAGATCCCGTCTTTCTGACCTCTACCCTCCTCCTAACCGTACTGCTGCCTTTGACAAGTCCTTTCTAGCCAAAGCAACCTCTCTTTGGAACTCTATCCCTCCTGAGATCCGTCATGTAAGAAATGCTTCCTCCTTCAAATCGCTCCTTTTCAACCACATTCTCCTTACCCAGTCAAAAGGACAATAACTTCAAATTGCAGATGCTATAAATACCAATTATTATTATATTTTTTTTAAGGGAAAGTATTGCGATCGTGAAAATTTTCGAGTTCCAGTTTTCAACGGAAATAAATATTTTAGGGTCCAATAACCAAGTCCCGCAAAAAGGTCTGTGTGTGTGTGTGTGTGTGGTAATTCCCGGGCGGAAACGGCAAGTCCTATGAAACTGAAATTTCACATTTAAGGCAAATCTACGCCCGAGACGCTACAAAAACTTTTTCATCAAAATGAACTTACCAGAAGAGCCACTTTATACAATGCATTTTGCATCTTTTTTCGATTTTCTCGAAAACGGTTCCGACGATTTTGATTAAACTTGCTGTATCGATGTAAAATTTAATGGGCTTTAATATCCTTTAGGTTTCATTCGGATTAAAATGGTCTGACAGGGCTTAAATGCCGATATTTTAAATCTTCTTTCTCTAAAGTACCTTTAATTTTGTAGATTCAATAAAAATAACTATATTATCTTGTTAACGCTGATGAAAAACAGGAAAATATATAAATTGAATAAATTCGATACCCAACTAAAGGAGAAAACTGAAAAAATATTTTTTTAATACGATTTTTTGTTTTTGAACATGAGAGCAGTAATATACATGTATGATATACCGTTGGAAAGCTTAAGATTTTAGAAAAAATATTATCCTATATTCAAGCTTTGGATGGAGAGTGATGAAAAGAAGATAAAACTAACTGATTATTTTAGATAATAATATAATATAACAATAGTTATGATTGTGTGTGAGATGTTTATTTATTTGCCAACTTTTTATTTATCTCAATAATAGGTTTTTGTTTCGATTTGTTTTGTTTTTTTATTTATTATTATTATTTTATTGTATATATATGAATTTATTTATGTTCTATTTTATGTTATTTGACTATTATTATTATTTTCTGTATATATAGTATGAATGTAACATCTTATATAATTAATTTTATTAAAAAAACAAAAACACATATTATATTAATCAAATGGAAAGAATCTTGCAAATGGCCCCTTTGCAAAACATTAAGTTTCTCGATAAGCCATTCATGAAAAGTTTTTTCCAGATAAAAATTTATTTTAAGTAGGAAACAAAAAGAAGAAAGAAAAAAACATGTTCCTACGGTGTTAGAAACTGCCTGCTTTCAAATTTTCGAAACTGGATGGGATAAACTTACAAACTGAACCCAATTTAACTTTGCTACTTGCTTTCGACGGGAATGGGACATGGTTCCTTACGGTTATGCATAAAAGCTCATTTCGCTTTATGTAAAAGTTCGCTCTTTAAGATGTTGAAGTAAAAAAATATTCTTTGCTAAAGCCAAAACTTATTATATGTCAGACATGAGAGTATGAAAAAATTGCAAGCTCTGGAATTCCTTCAATAACGTTAGTCATAGCCAGACTTGTATTTGGAATACAATTTTATGGGAATATAAACGAATTCATTATGTATAGTGTAGCAGTGATTTTTTAGTTTTCCCCTGCCTTAACTTTAGTAAATGAAGATAGAAGATTCGTATGGAATAGAAATTAAATTAATGCATTAAATATTGAATAAAAATTGCTTTTAATCGGCCTCCATTTTAAAAATAACCATTTTTTTTTCGTTTCTTTTTTCACTTTTATATAATTATTCGCAGGTTTTTGGTTAAAAGACACTATTAAATTTTTTACTTTCACTTACTATATATAGTAAGGGAAAGTATTGCGATCGTGAAAATTTTCGAATTCCAGTTTTTAACGGAAATACACATTTTAGGGTCCCCTGAGTCCAATAACCAAGTCCCACAAAAAGGTCTGTTGTGTGTGTGTGTGTGTGTGTGTGGTAACTCCCGGACGGAAACGGTAAGTCCTATGAAACTGAAATTTCATATTCAAGAGAACTATACGCTTGAGACGTGACAAAACTTTTTTCATCAAAATGAGCTTACCAGAAGAGGTACTTTATACCATGCATTTTGCACCTTTTTTCGATTTTCTCGAAAACGATTCCAACGATTTTGATTAAACTCGCTATATCGATGTAAAATTTAATGGGCTTTAATATCATATAGGTTTCATTCTGATTAAAATGGTCTGATAGGGCTTAAATGCCGATATTTTAAATCTTCTTTCTCTAAAGTGCCTTTAATTTTGTAGATTCAAAAAAAATAACTATATTATCTTGTTAACGCTGATGAAAAACAAGTAAATATATAAATTGAATAAATTCGATACCCAACTAAAGGAGAAAACATAAAAAATATTTGTTTAATGCAATTTTTCGTTTTTGAACATAAGAACAGTAATATACATGTATGATATACCGTTTGAATGATACAGATTTTAGAAAAAATATCTCATACACAATCTTTTAAAAGTTAATAGAGAGTGATGAAAAGCCAATAAAACTAACTGATTATTTTAGATACAAATATAATAGATTTTTTAATAATACACATGTTTCTATAGAAATTCCATTTAACTGAATATTTAATGGTTACACTCATATTTGAAAATTCTCTTATCGATTTTGAAAGCGGAGGTAAGTGAAAGTCGTGTATTTCCCGCACCAGACTTTTTCTATATTATATTAGAAAATTCCTTTTAATCGTCATTTCAAAATCATTTTAAAACTAACCAGCTTATATCAACGTCTATGAGTTAGGATCATCGTTGCATACCCTAGTATTTTTGTGGCAAAATTCAAAACAATTGGTCCACTATTTTCGAAGAGATGCCGCGTACGGCGTACGGCGGACAAACGGATTTGATTTTATTCTTTATTCGGGTTCTACGTATCTTGAAACGTAAAACCTCAAATTTTGAGGGGTAGGGAAGAGAGGATTTCTTTTATGTGTTTGGTTGATTACAAAGGTTCATTATTCATAATAATAAACCAAAAAAATAATGATAATAATCATGCCCATATTCATAACTATTACATATTGCCCCCGGAAACTCCGTATCAAACATGACAGAGATTTGATTGGCAATATTTTGTTGAGTACGAAAGCAGTGGAAAATCAGCAACTAGGCTATCAGAGATAGCCTTGTCCTTTGTATTTATGGAAAACATTGATATTCAAAGAGACAATGTGTTTAAGAGACTTAAAAAATAAAGTTATTATTAACAATTACTATAGTTGGGACGTGGGATGGTTTAACGGATAAGGCACTAGTCTACTGTACTCCGGATCCTGGGTTAAAATCCTGGTTATGGTAGAATAATTTTAATTCCGTTAATTCAGCTGGAAGGCAACCCTAGGGTATGGAAATCCTCCTGGGGCAGACCCAGCCCTTTTAAAGTGAGCACCCAAAATTAGGATACAACCTGGCAGATGTGTGTGATCTTGGTTTAATCACCTCATTGCACGGTCTTTGGACGAGAAATAATAAGAGTCTCTATATAAGTGTACTGAGCTTAAGACCCTCTCTTAATGGATTGCAGAAGTACAGGTTTTTTTTTTTCTCTTTCCAACTTGTAGCCAATATTGTAAATAGAAATAGAGATTACAGAGATAAAAATAGGTTTTTATTATTTTTTACTTTCACTTAAAAAAGTATTGCGATCATGAAAATTTTCTAATTCCAGTTTTAAGCGGAAATAAACGTGTTAGGGTCCCCTGAGTCCAAATGTCCAAGTGCAGCAAAAAGGTCTGTGTCCGTGTACGGTATTTCCCGGGCGAAAACGAATAGTCCTATGAATCTGAAATTTCATATTTAAGACAACTATACGCCCGAGATGTTACAGAAACTTTTTTAACAAAATCAGCTAACCAGAAGAGCCAATTCATACCATGCATTTTGCACCTTTTTACGATTTTCTCAAAAACGGCTCTAACGATTTTGATTAAACTCTATATACCGACGTAAAATTTAATGCGCTTTAACATCATGCAAGTTTCATTCTGATTGAAATAGTCTGACAGGGCTCAAATATTTTTCTTTCTTTAAACTACCTTAAATTTTGTACACTACAAAATATTACAAAATGACGTACGGCTAAGTATATAAGTTGGACGAATTTGATAATCAACTAAAGGATAAAACAACAAAACAATTTTTTTAATGTAATTTTTGTTTTTTTGGTAGTAAGAACAGTAATATAGATGTATGATATACTGTTAGAAAGAGAAAGATTTTAGAATAAATACTATCTCATACAAAACGTTTTAAAAGTCAGTATTAAGTGACGAATAAACTTAATAATGATTAAACATTTAACATATTTATATGATTTATTCTAAATCATATGTTTCCAAAGAAAATAAATACACGTTTTGTTAAAATCAAATTAAAATATTTGTCAAATTTAAGTATATTTAATAGTTTTAAATTAATTTTAACAGTCGGTGTATGTGAAAGTCATGTGTGGTATACACAAGATTTTTTTAAAATATCGTTTCATTTTTATTTATCCGATTTCGGTAAAATGGCAGAAAGAGAACATCATTTTGTGATTTTAATGTTATGAAAACACGGAAAGCTAATGGTTATGCCAGTGTCAAAGGCTATTACTGAGAGGAAACAAATTTCAGGATTTAAGAGGTCCTTGCGAAAGGCTGAGGGGGTCCGAGCCATTATAGCGATGACAGGAAAGGGTCCTTAAACAAATTTTGTCGGGACCACTGATTATACGGCTGACGTTCCGACGGAACCGACAGTCTTCAACACATGCGCAGATGATACTCGAGAGATATCATTCGGCCATGATCCAAATATTTCATCGTAAGGTATTCGCTAATGTCTACTCCAACACTTACTAAGCGAAAAAGTTCTAATTTTCCCATTAATAAGTGATTTGGATTTTAATAATAAGTCCTCTTTTGACTTCAGAGGTTGAAGTTTGTACAATAAGTTATATTAATTAAGTGTTATTTATAACATGTTATATTTGATACGATAAATAAAACCCAATATTTATAAATTAATAACATAACATGTTATATTTTAAAGTTTGTACAATAAGTTATATTAATTAAGTGTGATCTCCTCCCGAATCCAATCCTTGCAATCCAAACTCCTACGAAAAATCCTCAATGCTTCTTACTAGGGGTGGGCATAATTCGAATGACGATTATCAGATCATTCGATTATTTCAATCATTCGAATTAATCGATTATCGGATTAATGGGCTTGAGAAACGAATAATCATTCGTCATTCGAAATGAATCTGTTAACGGTTGGACAGATTATAAGGGGTTGAGATAATGAAATGACCTTGGTTTTTTTTTTTTTTTTTTTTCTCACCACATAACGTTTATGCATATTTCCACCTAGGCTCAGCCAGCGAGGGTGCAATATTGTCTTTCAGAATGGATATTAATCATTCGATTATTTAAATCATCGAAGTCCGATCATTCGATTATGCCCACCTCTACCTCTACTGCTTACTTTTTAACTAATAAACTCATCCATAGAAACCTAAATATCCCACTGGTTGCAAACTTGGCCCGCGATACCTCCTTTAATTCCAAACTACCTGCTCACTCAAACCCCCTTGTCCGCAACCTCACAACTACATTTATTCCCGATAATCCTCCGAAAAGACGGTGGCTTCGAGACCTGCTTATAAAATAAACATTGAAGTGCTAACACTGGATAGCTTCTTCACATGTCTATGCATGCCTATTATTGTAATTAATCCATTTTATTATTGTATTTGTATATACAGTTGTAAAAACCAATAAAATATATTTTTTTAAATTATAATTACTTTCAAACATGTTTTAAGCTCTTCTACAAATTTCCTTTTTTCTTTTATTTTTTTATTTATTAATTTATTGAAGTTGTTGTTGTTGTTGTTTGGGGCTTTGAGGCGTAAAACCCAGGGGTCATAAACGCCTATAGTTCTCTTTAAGTATAAATGAATAAATAAATCAAAACTAATAAACTAGACGTATAATAATTAGATAAAATAGTAAAAAATAAATAAATAAATACTTAAAAAATAAATAAAATAAAAATAAGTTAAATTAAAAGACTATATTTTATTAAATAGTAGGTGTTTCTTAAGAAACCTGAACAGCGCCGAGATGTTGTTTTCATTATCGGAGAGTATGAAGGATATATTAGGTATAAGCCCAAATTTGTTTAAACCTGTCCTATAAGAAAGGCATTCTTCTAAAATGTGGCCTACAGTCAAGATATTGTTACAATGTGGGCACTTAGGAGGTGGCTGCTTGGTAATGAGATGAAGATGGGTCATGTTAGTGTGGCCAATCCTTAATCTGGCCAGGATAACTTCCTCTCTGCGGCTTGAGCGACATGATGAGGACCAAGGCCCCACTTTTGTTTTGACGACTTTCAGTTTACTAGCAGGACTCTCGTCCCACATGGACTGCCAGGCAGCCGATATTTCCTTTCGGAGCGGCTGAGACATATCTCGCGGTGTTAGGATAGGTATGCCTTGACCCGGGAGGGTGAGCGCCTGTTTGGCGGCCCTATCCGCCAGCTCATTACCAACTATCCCCACATGGCTTGGGATCCAAATAAAGCATACTGTCTTGTCTAATTCTTGGAGCATATGGATATATCGGTGTATCTTTAGGACGAGAGGTTGGGGAGAGTACATGCTATGTAAACCTTTCAAGGCACTCAGTGAGTCGGTAACTATGGTGATTGATTGTGAGGGAACTGACATAGCGTAGTGTAAAGCTGAAACTATTGCTTGAAGCTCTGCAGTATAAATGTTACATAATTTATGTAATTTTATTTTGTGTGTCGAGTTGTGTGTAACGAATGAGCAGGCAGTAGATTCTTCTGATTTTGATCCATCTGTATAGATTAAAAAGGTATCCGGAAGAGTATGGAGCAGAGTGGTAAATTCATTTTTGTATTCGGAAGGGGAGGTATTGGTTTTGAGTAATCGAGACAAGTCAAGCATAATATTGGGGGGTTTGTGAAGCCACGGAGGGTTTAGAGGTTCTGGTTTGCAGATAGGTAAGCTTTTAAGGAAATCGATGGCGGAAGACATTCTTTCTGTTAAAGGGAGGGTTGAGTTAGGTTTGTTTCTAAAAGCATTTGTGAATTTTGGTTTAAATATGGAGCTATGGGTAGGATGATCAGGTTGGAGAATTAGTTTCGATATATAGTTCACAGCTAGTTTTTTTCTTCTAAATAAAAGCGGAGGTATACCTGCTTCGGCGCATAAACTAAGAACTGGGCTTGTTCGGAAGGCCCCGGTTGCGTTTCTGATGCCCATATGGTGCACTGTATCTAGCTTATTTAGAGTACGAAAACGAGCCGATCCATAAACAAAGCAAGCATGATCTAATTTGGAACAAACTAAATGTTGGTAGATCTTAAACATCGTAGAGCGATCGGATCCCCAGGAAGTATTGCTAAGGTATCTTAATATAGTAAGTTTTTTTGTTGTAGCCGATTTAAGTGCTGAAACATGTGGTTCCCATGATAGTCTTTTATCGAACGTCAACCCCAAAAATTTATGACTATTTGTATAAAGAATGGGAGAATTTCCGAGGTAAAGTGTAGGGGAGGCGGGAGTATTTCTTTTCCTGCTGAAATGTAGAGCTCTGGTTTTTTCGGAGGAGAATTCGAGATCAATGGAATGTGACCAGTTGTTGATGCGATTAATAGCGTCTTGTAGCTTGTGCTGTATAGTAGAAACGTTTCCAGAACGGCAGGCAATGGCGAAATCATCTGCGAACAGCATCGGTTTGACACCTCGAGGTAGGTTGAGCCCCAGTTCGTTGATAGCGAGGCAAAACAAAGTCGGACTAAGCACACAGCCTTGTGGGACTCCTTTAATCTGTTCTTGGTTCGCAGACAGTTCGCATCCTATCCTAATTCTAAAGAAACGATGTTGAAGGAATTCCTGTATGTAATGGAACAGATGACCATGTATCCCATTGGACGAGAGTTTGCTGAGGATCACTGAATGGTTAATGTTATCAAAAGCTTTAGTCATGTCGAAGAATATGGCTATTAGTTGCTGGGAATTGATAAAGGCGTATTGGATTTCGGTTTCTAGTGTGACTAGGTGATCAACTGTGCAGCGGCCTTTGCGGAATCCAGATTGAAATGGTTGAAGCAAATTGTTGTTTTCTATCGTCCACATCAGTCTTTTGTTTACCATACGCTCCATAATTTTGCTCAAACAACTAGTGAGGAATATGGGGCGATAGCTGTTGAGTAAACGCTTATCTTTTTCACTTTTTGGAATAGGGATGACAAATGAGTGACGCCAGAAATTCGGAAATTGTCCCGTGGACCAAACATGATTATAATAATTAAGCAGCCATGTAAGCGTATTGCTAGATAGATGTTTAATCATGTCATAATGGACCAGATCGGGGCCAGGAGTGGATCCTTTAACGGAGGACAAAGTATTTTTTAGCTCCCACTTTGAGAACGGGATATTATTATCGGTGGAGTCATCATGTATACTTCTATTTACATAATCTATGACTTCACAATCGTTATTGCTTGAGCCAGAAGTGTAGATTTCAGAAAAGAAATTGCCAAAAGCATCTGCGACGGTTTTAGGATCGTCGGAGAGTTGTCCATTGATGAGGATGGTGTAACGTGTTGACGAAGAGGATTTAGTGATCTTACGATTTTTTTTCCAGATTTGAGTTGACGTCGTTGACGAATTAATGGAGCTTATATATTTTTTCCATGATTCGCTTTTGCTCAGATTGATTATTCTTCGACAAAGAGCTCTTTGCCTCTTATATTCTACGAGATTTTCTGATGTCATACATTTTTGGAATTTTTTGTACGCTTTTCGACGATCTCTGATCGCTTCCCTGCAAGCATCGTTAAACCAAGGTACGGGTGGTCTTCTTGGTGAGTCAGAAGACATTGGTATCGATTCTTTAGCTGCACGAATGATCGTATTAGTGATAGTTGAACAACCCTCATCAATGGTCAATTCGTGAGGAGGGGTTCGAGGTGCCGAAGCTAAGGAGGTAAAGAGATCCCAGTCCGCTCTATGGAGCATCCATTTCGGAGTTATACGAGTAGGTTTAACATGTTTCATTTTAATCAGCAAGGGAAAATGGTCACTACCATGTAGATCGGGCAAGACGGTCCAGTCTACGTCGTTATATAGGGAAGGGGAACAGAGGGACAGATCAAGAGCTGAATATGTCCCATAGCTGGAACTTAGGAAGGTAGGGTCACCGGAGTTGAGAAGTAGGAGATTAGAAGTGTCTAGAAAGTTTTCTATTATTTTACCCCGGATATTCATATTTGGAGAACCCCAAAGAGGATTGTGTCCGTTCATGTCTCCAACAAAAAGAACAGGACGAGGTAATTGGGTATAAATATCCAAGAGTTGATTGGTGTCTATTGTAGGATCCTGTGGGAGGTATATAGTACATATGGTTAACGGAAAGTCTCGATGTACTCTAACGGCTACGGTTTGTAGCCGGGAGTTGAGAGGGATCGATTCGGAGTAAACGGATTTGTGCACGGCTATGAGGACACCGTGGTGACCATGGTTCTGATTTGGTCCGTCTTTTCGGTATATTTCGAAATTTTTTAGAGAAAAGGGGTCCGTTGTTTTTAGCATTGTCTCTTGAAGAGCAATGACAGTTGCCTCATTATCGTGAATTAAAATTTTTAAGTCATTGAAATGAGATCTTAAGCCATTGCAGTTCCATTGAAGTATCGCCATTTTGAGAGATATGATCGAAAGAGATTAAAATGTCAGGAGGCAATATAAACATAAAGAGAAGTGCAAAAGAAGAATTAAATAAAACAAGATACGACTGGTAACTAAAAAAATAATTATTTATAGTAATTAGAATTATATAAATAAACGGATAAGAGAAAGTAGAATTAAACAAAAAAGTAGCGGTGGTAATGGTAAATTTAAATATATGGAAATGAAAGCAACACATGAGAGAGGAAATTAAAAATATATCTTCATATGTTAATAAGGAGACTAAAAAATAAATTAGAAAAGATAAAAGAAGATGTGTAATAATTATATTTTGTGCTGGAATATATTTACTTTTGAAAGATAATTTGATAGATTGGTCAGCATCATCGAAACGGATGCATTTCCGGTCGGAAAGAATTGTTGATAGGCAACTAAAAGTTAAAAATTCAGGAGGCAATATAACCATAATGATAAGTTGAAGAGAAAAAAATAATAAAACAAAATATGACGAGTAATTAAAAAAATAATAGTTTATAGCATATAGAATTAAATAAATAAACAGGTAAGATAGAGTAGAATTAAACAAATAAGTAGTATTGATAGTGGTAAATTTAAATATATGGAAATGACAGGTACACATGAGAGAGGAAATAATACATATATCTTCATATGTCAAGAGAAAATCGAAAAAATATATTAGAAAAAATAAAATTAGATGTGTAATAGTTATATTTTGTGCTAGAATATATTTACCTTTGAAAGACACTTTGATATATCGGTCAGCATCATCGGAATGGATGTACTTACAGTCGGAAAGAATTGTTAATATATAGCTGCCAGTTTCATTTGTTTTTGAAAGGAAGAAGATAAAAAATACAGTAAATAGATATGTGGCTAAAAATATTTTCAAATGGCCATTAGAAACACTACCGTACACATAAACAAGAGATTGTCGGTGATTAATAAAAAAATAAGATCTATAGACGTAATAATGAGAAGAATGTAAAGCAGGAAGTTTGTTTACAAGTGCAGAAGCGAACGGTTTAGTTATGTTTATGTTTATGCTAGGTATTGATAAGAAGATGTTTCGAGAGAAGTGAAGTGTAAAATTTGTACGATTACTGTTATTGTTGTAATGTTGGTGTATATTGTTCTTTGTGGAAATAGATTTATATTTTCTAATAGATATAAACGAGTCGGGGCCAGCAATGAAATTGAAAAAGTTAGTGGTGATAGTGTTATTTTTATCGAAATTTGTGAACGTTTCGTAAGTCATTAATTTTTTTTAGATTTTCGGTTGCCCTGTTTTTTAGGATATACGATGGTAAATTCTCCTTCCGGATCTACTTCTGTGTTTAAAACACAGATACCGGAAGGTCCCGGATCAGAAGAGACAGGGAGCAGAGGAGAGGGGAGGACTGGAGAAGGAGGGGGAATAGAAGAGGAGGGGAGGGGATCAGTTCTAGTCCTGGACGCGGAGCGAGACCGACCTCGAACAGGACAGGGGGTCTCTTGGGAGGATGATAAGGAGAGGGGGGTGGCCGGAGGAGGCGGAAGGGGGGCGGCCGCTGGAGGCGGAAGGGGGGCGGCCGCTGGAGGCGGAGGGGGGGCGGCCACTCCTGGTGAGGGATTAGAGGTTAATGAAGGATTAGTTTTAACATTATCATCGTTTTTTTTAATGTTTTCTCTAAAATTAAATGTGAAATCGGTTTGAATACCAATATCTTTAGTCGTGGTTGATTGTTGTTTTGTAATTTCGGAAAATGATTTGGTGAATTGAACTGGGTTTTTTTCTAGATATATTTTTTTTGCTTGATTGAACGGAATTTTATTCATTGTCTGTATGCTTTTTATTTCTTTGTGGATTTTAAAAATGGGGCACGTACGATCTAGTGCGTTATGATTCCCGCCACAGTTGGCACACCTGGCAGGCAATGTACACCGACCGTTATCAGCATGCTTTAATTCCCCGCATTGGATGCATTTTGCTTGTTGTTTACAAACATTAGTAGGATGAGAAAATCCTAAACAATTAAAACAACGTTGGGGCGAAGGATTAAAGCTGAGTACCTTGACCGCAAAATAACCTATGTTCAATGTCTCAGGAATTTGAGGGGTCGGGAAGGTAACGATATATGAGTTTGTCATTATTTCCTCACCATTTTTTTTAATTTTGATTCTAGTTATATCAATGATTTTTGCGGACAATTCTTTTTTAATTTCGTCTATTTCCAAAAATTGGAGATCGTAACACTTTATTACTCCTTTACTATAATTTAAAGTCCTATGTGGGGTTACCTGAATAGGAAACTGTACTCCGAAATTCTTACATTTTAACAAGTTTTCCGATTGTTTCGAAGTTTTGGTTTCAATAAGAAGAGAACCATTTCTAAGTTTTTTAACATTTTTTAGGTCTCCTACTAATCCTGACAGAAATTTATTTATAAGAAAGGGTGAAACTTTTTGAAAAGATTCATCATCCGTTCTTTCTATTATAAGGAAAGTGGGACTAATGGGTACAGCGCTATCAATATGCCCATTTTCAATTTTTAGGCGAACTCGGACTCGTTTTCTTTTAGTTTTAGGGCTATTTAGGTCTATAAGATCCTCCATAGGATTTTATTTGCCCAAGAAATATATAAAAGAGCAGAAAATAAAATAAATTAATGAAATAAAAAATACAAAATATAAAATTTAGAAGTAAGAAAAAATTAATAAAAAGAAAAACCACTTTATAGTTTTAACTTAAAAAATAAAATAACATGAGATAAATGTGATTAGCTAAAATATAAATGTAATAGTATGAAATTATAAAATCTTAGCTGGTCGTGGAGCAACTAGAGGGACGTCTTCTCTCTTCTAATGCTGAACACTGAATGGATTTATTGAAGTTTACAACTGTATTGGTAAATACATCAAGTAAATTGGCTCATAATATAGATGATATACATGAAAAGACATGAAGAATATGCCCATTGGCAACACCCCACTAGGTAATCTACACCAGAAGGTCTCGAGGCCATCTTCTTTTCGGACGCCTCGGAGGATTGTCAGGAATGGTAGAGGAAGCTAGGATTGAAACAATTGGGTTAATGTGGGAGTGGAGTTTGTCATGGAAGGAATGATACCTCGTACGGGCAATGTCAGCAACATATGGGACATTAAGGTCTTTGTGAATGAGTTTGTTGGTGACAAAGTAAGGAGCATTGAGGAGTTTTCGAAGGATTTTGGATTGTAGGGATTGAATACGGGAAGAATTTGATGGTTTAGTAGAGCCCCAAAGCTCAACTCCGTAGGTCCAAATAGGCCTTATGATGGTAATATAGATGAGCCTCTTGTAGTTAAGTGTAAGATTAGAGCGTCTGTCCAGTAAGTGTTGAAGTAAGCGAAAGCGTTGGGCAGTTTCTTGTCGTGTCAACGTTGTGTGCGGATTTCTTTTTTATTCAATTTTTGTTTTTTGTTTATTTTTGTTTATTCAATCATAATAGTGATGTTTTAGGTTAAAGATGAGACCTGAAGCATCAAGTCCTTAAAGATCTGACCATCCACTGAGTATTATTGACCTGAAATGTTAACACGCTCTATTTCACAAGACGCTCAACCTGTTCAGACAACGCTTTCCACTTCCCGTTCCGGAATCAGCTCAAATCCTGATTGCGTGTTTTATTCCCACCCCTTCTCCGCAAGATCCGCTTTTAGTCCAGATTAAAAGCGTTATACTCCAACTCACTCCACACCTCGTTTTGTCGATTGTAGTGACACCGAAAAATAATGAAATGGATATCAATCTTTGGCAGTTGGAAGATTTAGGAGAAAATTAGTACGGGTTTTTCTTTTTTCGACCGCCATCCAGACTTATTTTCTCCTGAAAAAAATCTGGTGCACACAAAACACGACTTCCACTTCACTCCTTTATTAAAATTAATTTAAATACTAATAAATGACTTAAAACTTTATATCCGGTCTGAAATAACGTTTAAAATAGTCTATGAAATCACTGTCTTAAACAATTAGTTATTTTAAACCGCTTTTTACCACTCTTCATTAACTTCAACAAGTTTGTGTATAAGATAATTTATTTTTTAATTTTTATTATGTATGTAATTTATTTGATTGAATAAATATATTTTTAGGTTCCTTTTTAAATAAAAAAATCTGGTGCGGGCAACACACGACTTTCACTTACCTCCATTTTTAAAATCAATGAAAGAATTTTCAAATACAGTTAGAGATAAAAATACGTGAAATTATTAAGGAATTAATCAAATTGAATTTATATAGAAACATGTGTTTTATTAAAAAATCAATTATATTATTATCTTAAATAATCAGTTAAGTTTTATCTTCTTTTCATCACTCTCCAATAACTTTTAAAAGCTTGTGTATGAGATATTTTTTCTAAAATCTTTAGCTTTCCAACGGTATATCATATATGTTATTATTATTGAATCTACAAAATTAAAGGTACTTTAGGGGAAGACAATTTAAAATATCGGCATTTAAGCCTTGTCAGACCATTTTTATCTAAATAAAACCTACATGATATTAAAGCCCATTAAATTTTACATCGATATAGCGAGTTTAATCTAAATCGTCGTTTTGAGAAAATCGAAAAAAGGTGTAAAATGCACGGTATAAAGTGCCTCTTCTGGTAGGCTCATTTTGATGAAAAAAGTTTTGTCACGTCTCGGGCGTATAGTTGTCTTAAATATGAAATTTCAGTTTCATAGGACTTACCGTTTCCGCCCGGGAGTTACCACACACACACACACTCACAGACCTTTTTGCGGGACTTGGTTATTTGGACTCAGGGGACCCTAAAACGTGTATTTCCGTTGAAAACTGGAATTCGAAAATTTTTTACGATCGCAATACTTCCCCTTACTACATATAGTAAGTGAAAGTAATAAATTAAATTAAATTTCTAGAGAAACATGTGTTTGATTAAAAAATCTATTATATTATTATCTAAAATAATCAGTTAGTTTTATGTTCATTTCATCATTCTATATTAACTTTTAAAAGCTTGTGTATGAAATGATAATTTTTCTAAAATCTTTAGCTTTCCAACGGTATATCATACATCTATATTACTGCTCTTATGTTCAAAAACGAAAAATTGCATTAAAAAAATATTTTTTCTGTTTTCTCCTTTTTGTTGAACTTTCCGTTGGACTCAGGGGACCCTAAAACGTGTATTTCCGTTGAAAACTGGAATTCGAAAATTTTCACGATCGCAATACTTCCCCTTACTATATATAGTAAGTGAAAGTAAAAATGATCCATATTTTACTCAATAATCCTTTTATTTTTTTCTCTCCTACGTTTTGGCCTTTGGCCATTTTCAAGGATCCTTCAATCTGTCTTTTCTATTGTATATATATAAAAAAAAAAAAAAAAAAAAATATATATATATATATATATATATATATATATATATATATATATATATATATATTGTCACATTATAATAAAATATACTTTAGGTTGAAACCAGCCTTGTCAGCTTGTTATTATCAGCAGATCAAGAGAAGATAATAATGGTAATAAAACATTAGCTTTCCAACGGTATACTATACATCTATATTAATATTTCGCTCCTTTCTCGATTAGTTGATCATCAAATTCGTTCAACCTGTATATTAAGCCGTTTCTCAATGCTGATAAAAATATGGTTAAATTTTTACGATTTTCAAAATTGGAGGTACTTTAGAGGAAGAAAATACAAAAATAAGCCATTTAAGCCCTGTCAGACTATTTCAATCAGATTGGAACTTATATCATAATAACGCCCATTAAATTTTACAACAATATTGTGAGTTTAATCAAAATCAGTAGGGCTTCTTTTAAATAAACAAAAGTGAAAATCGTGTGTTGTCCAACCCATTTTTTTTTTTTTTTACTATTTTACCGTGTTTTTTTTCCTCTGGCCACCACCCGGGAAAAATCCCTCCGGAAAAAAAAAATCGGAAAATGAGAAAAATAAAATAAAATGAATATGTAAATTTTCCTACTTGAATAATTTTTCGATTTGGAGCGATACTGATGAGTTTAACGTTGTTTTGGATACACGTTTGGAAAACAATTGCGTTTTTGTTTTGTTTTTTATTCTAGGGAATGAGAGAAAGTATAAAATAAAATTAAATTTGGGAAAAAAAAAATAAAATAAAGAGAGAGAGGGAGCCGCGATTTAATCTATATGTTAATAAGATAATATTATTACTCTTTCAGATTTTTCTCGTTTTTTTTTTAAATAAAGAATAATAGGTTGTTTTTTTTTTATTCAATTTTATTACCTAACAAGGATTAATTAGAAGCCAATTTTTCATTCTGTTTCCCTAAAGCAAGTTTTCTGAAATAATATATATTACAAACAAACAAATATTGTAATATTTTATACTGAAATAGTGTTTCATGTTACAAATATATTTATAATTCGGGTGGTGGAATTTCGGTCCTTGAATGAAATTGTAGACGGGATATATAGCCAGTAGAGGGAACGGTAATAATTTCATCTGAGGATAAATTTAATTATTATAAATACATAAAAAAAATGGTGCGGACAACACAGGACTTTCAATTACCTCGGCATAATAATAATAATAATAATAGACTTACCGAACCCGAAGGTTCGATGCCAAGACCACCAAATTCAGCTTACACAGGTTCGTCCAATGATCACCGTTTAAGCACATGCTCCCAAGTTCATCCTTAACGCAATCCTCCCATCGACGCTTCGGTCTACCTTTCAGGCGCTTACCAGTCGGTTTAGCGTATACCAATTTTATCGGACAATTATGTGTAGAAGATAAAAAAATGTTTTTTAAATCTTCAGCTTTCCGATGGTATTTCAAACATCTGTTCTTATATTAAAAAAACAAACAATAATTACATTACAAGGCCTTACGTTTCACGATAAATAGAATCAGAATAACGAATAAAAAAATTCCGTTTATCCCTCGTCCGCGGCTTTATCCAAAACTACTGAACCGATTTTTTTTTAAAGTGAGCACAAAAATACTAAAGCATCTCAGGATGATCCTTAAACCACGACGTTGATATCTGCCGATTGGTTTTAAAATGGCGGCCGATAAAATATGATAAATACAGTTATTTTTGAAAACAGAGCAAACATTTAGTAGAGCTTTTTTAAACATATAAACCAGGAATAATTTATAAACAATCAAAAAAAAAATTGAAATTTTACTCATAAATACGCCTACAACTCAGTTATTTTTTAAGATAGAGAAAAAAATTTAGTGTTTTAGGATCAGGACACCGCTACAAATAAAAAAAAAAATTTTTAAAAACGGATAGGAAAAGAAATAGGAAAAAAAATTAAATAGTTCATATATATATATATATATATATATATATATATATATATAAATATATATAAGTTAAAGTATCAACCACAACAGTATTAGTATTCCATACCCGTTGAATGCAAAATGGAATTCTTAAAAATATCAATTTTGAGTTTCTTGTTTTGCTATTAATTATTTTTGAATATTTTGTTCGTCCGCGCGAACATAAGTTATATATATATATATATATATATATATATATATATATATATATATATATATATATATATATATATATATATATATATATATTTACACTGGTAACTTTGTTATTTTCGTAGATAAAGTAAAAATTCTATAGAGTTTTAGAATTAGTACACCGCAACTAATTATAAAACAGAAAAACAAATTTAAAATTGCGGTATCACTTGTAGCTGGGTAGTTAGCATAACAGCTTCCTATGCCAAAGGTCACGGGTTCAAACCCGCAGGTGGTCCTAGGTTTTTTTAATAGGAGTAAAAAATCTTTTGTTATGCCGTCCTTCGGAAGGGACGTTAAAAGGTGGTCCCGAGCCTGTGCGATGTCAGGTACTCGTTAAAGATTAGCAATCGTCCGATTAGCCATAGTAGCATAAAGTGACGTTAAATAAATAAACAAATAAATTTAAAATTGCAAACATATATTTACGCCCTCAACTCATTTTTTTTTTTTTCTTGATACGTAAATACATACGAATTAATAATTAAATACCATATCTTTATTACATAACCATTAGTTGTTAATGATATTCTAAAGAAAATTAAATTGTCTACAAAACGAAAAAAGAATCATTAAAATTGGCTTAGACATAGCAGGATTATATCGTTTTGAAATCAGTGCTGGTGACTGATTTTTCTACACCACACCATTTTCCTTTGAATTAATTATTGTTTTTTATATTATTTGATTACTTTTAAACAGCTGTATAACCAGTTATATCCTAATATAGTTATTTGAAAATAATAAACCATTGTGTAATAATTTGCAGGGTTTTTCATTTTCAATGGTGTTTTAAAATTAAATAATTTATTTTAACAATGAAGGTAAATGAAATTGTTGTGTAGTGAGCACCAGATTTTTTTTTTTTTTTTTTAACATTAGTTAGATGAAGAGAATATTTTAACTGGTTTTGTGTTGGCCTTTTACTTGTGGTGGCTCTGACTGTGTCGCTGAAAATGTACTTGAAAGCTTTCTCTTTCTCTCCCTCTGAGGCCCTTATGTACTACGAGCAGCTAATTAGTGGCCACTAGCAGTGTGGAATATAGTATTCTCTTATCTTCATATCACATAAATCCATATTTAAATACATATATGTATATATTTAACATAATTAACTTAATTTTCTTTTAAAAATTCAAACTAATTAGACTTAGAATAAAAAAATCAGGAGCCGGCAACACAGATTAACTTACGTCGGCTGTTACAATCAATTTAAGAACTATTAAATAAACATAAAGTTTAAAGAAGTTTCAAGTTATTTTAAATAAAAAGTTTATTCAGTTTCGTTGGAAACATGATTTAGAATAAATAATATAACTATTGGGTTGTTTCACATGAAATGTCCGTTTTTATAGTTTCTGAAATACATAAAGGATTTTGCAGGTCTCGGTTGTTTTCTTCTGAATATTTACATATTTAATGTAAACAGTTACTGATCCTCTACCTTTGTATTATAAACATTAGCTTCCCAATCAATTACCCACTTTTTAGTATACCTCCAAATATGAACATGGAAACAAGTGATTTTCGAGTAATATTTATGAACGAGTTTAAACTCGGCCATTCAGCAGCTGAGGCCGCTAGAAATATTTGCAACGCGTTTGGGAAAGGGAGTGTTAATGAACGGACCATTCGTTGTTGGTTTGCTAAGTTTTCAGTTGGGGATACCGACTTGGAAAACTTGCCGCGAGGAAGACCTCCGTCCGTAATAGACAACGATGTCCTCAAACATGCACTAGAAGGAAACCCCTAACAAACAGTTAAAGGACTCTCATCACAACTAAATGCAAGTGTATCTACCGTTATCAGACATTTAAAGTGTATTGGGAAAGTGAAAAAGCTCGATACATGGGTACCTCATGATCTCAATGAGCGGCAGCAAGACCCCATGTTTCAAAACATACCGTGCAAAAATTGAAAGAACTGGGCTACGAAGTTTTTCCGCACCCACCATATTCTCCCGACTTGTCTAAAAACAGATTACAAAAGTGCGTTTTCAGAGTTTCAATTCAAAGCTCAGAGTTCTTCAGTTCGGGAATAAAAAAGTTGGCGTCACGTTGGGAAAAATGTGTAGAAAAAGAAGGTAAATAGTTCGAATGAAATTATCTTGTTTTCATATCGTATTTTTAATAAAAATCCTTTCCTTGAAAACATTCGCTAAACTTGCATATTTAGCTGTTATTTACTAATGCTAAAGGTCACGGGTTCAAACCCGCAGGTGGTCCTAGGATTTTTTATTGGGAGTAATGGGACTCCCACTGTAGCATCGTCCGATTAGGGTTAGTAGCATAAAGTGACGTTAAATTAACAAACAAACTAATGCTAACAAAATGATCTGCCTAACTTTTTTAAAACTACAAAACCAAAGGTACTTTAGAGGAAGAAAATTTTAAACATCGGCATTTAAGCCTTGTTAGACTATTTCATTCAGAATGAAACCTACATTATATTAAAGTGCATCAAATTTCACAACTATTAAAATATTTAACCGTATTGTACCAGGTTTTTATGTGCTAAAGTTGAACATAGAATGATTTTTTAATTGTATTTTGAATTTTTAAGCAGTCTTACCTAATTAACGTTTTGAGATTAATTTTCTTCTGTCCAGCTGCGAATCAATACTCTTTTATAGTATTCTATAGTAGTATTTCAATTTCTTAATGATTGTTTGCACCTTGCAAAACTAACTTTCTATTACTGAACTTCTCTTGCGTAGAGTCAATTATAACCGACAATTTTGTAATACATTACCCAATTATTTTAATGATGGTGTTAAGGTAATAGAAAAAGGAAATCCTTCATACCTGAATTCACCAAAACAATTGAAACTAATTATTTCTTTTATCGACGATTTTTAGCAACTTTTATTGAAATGTTTAGAGATATATCAATTTAAGATTTACTGGGCTTTCATATCGTGTAGGTTTCATTCTGATTGAAATAGTCTGACAGGGCTTAAATGCCAATAATTTAAACTTTCTTCCTCTCATATCCCTTTAATTTTGTATATTATAAAATATTAACCATATCATCTTATCAATGAAAAAAAACAACAAAAAAACGGCTAAATATGTAAGTTCAACGAATCTGATATCCGTTTAAAGCAAAAACGAGCAAAAACGAGCAAAAATATTTACGTAAAATTTAAAAGAACAGTTATATAGACGTGTAATATACCGTTTGAAAGCTAAAGATTTTAGGAAAAAAAAAACATTATCTTATAATCACAATTTTTTTAATCGAATTCGTTGAACTTATATATTTATCTATTTTTTTTATCAATGTTAACAAGATGATATGGCTCATTTATTAAAACCTACAAAATTAATGGCACTTCAGGGGAAGAAAATTTTGAATATCGGCTTTTAAGCCCTATCAGAGTATTTCAATTAGAATCAATATTACAATATAGCATTAATATTATAATATATTAAGTAAATAAATTTTAAATCCATATGGGGAGAAAATCGTATAAAGGTGCAAAATGCATAATATTAAGTTCCTCTTCAGGTTAGTTGAATTTGATAAAAAAGTTTCTATAACATCTAAGGCCTATAGTTGTCATAAATATAAATTTTCATTTTCATAGAACTTTTCGTTTTCGTGCAGGAGGTACCACACGCCGACACACAGACCTTTTTCGGGACTTAGTCATTTGGACAGCGGTGGGCATAATCGAATGGTCGATAATTTCAATAATCAAATGATTCCATAATCAGATATTCGTTGATTCATATGTATTCTGAAAGACGATTTCATACAATTCTCTCCTCTATGATTGCTGAGCTTACGTGCAAATATGCATATAATTTATGTGGTAAGCGAAAAAAAAAAAAAAATGTGATTAGATTATGCCAACTCCTATTAAATATATATCGTTAAAAACTGTTAGGTTTATCCGATAATCGATTAATTCGAATGATTGAAATAATCGAATGATCTAATAATCGTCATTCGATTATGCCCACCCCTACAAAGTAGACCCTAAAACTTTTATTTCCGTTGAAAACTAGAGATCGAAAATTTTCACGATCGCAATACTTTCCCTTAATATATATTCCATATATACTACAGGAATTAGTCTGGGTGGCGGTCATTAAATGAAACAACTGAATATTTTCAACTATTTTATTGTTTGCCAACGTTTCGACCCCCATTATGGGTCATCATCAGGGCTAAAAAGATACAAAAAGGATACATTTAAAATAAGATTAAAATACTAATTTAAAAAAAATAACTATTGCGCTAGAGAATGTCAATATTATAACATAAAAGGAACTAGATGTGTAAAGAAATCAATTAATTAAATTACAATGATAAAGGTATACTAATGAGAGTTATACAGACCAGATACTGACTAAAGATAATGTAATTCATTTGTTTCTGCACTTAATAAATTCTTAATGGTTTTACAATTCAATGTATTCTTATTTGTAATTATTATTGTTACGGGCTACGGGGTGTGAGAAATGAACTACTCCAGTTTACAAATTACAAATATTTATTAAATACAGAAAACACAAATACAAAGAGATTACTAACCACTATATTAACAATAATAATGGAATCACTAGCTTAACTACTAAACAGTATACATATAAAATGAGGTATTCCTAACAAATAAACTACTTACGTAAATTCATACAATCTGTTAGACTTATTCTAGAACTTAAAACTATAAAACACATATATAAACTACAGTCTTCTAATTTCCCACCGACCGGTTATCACAATATTGACACACAGTTTCACTATACTGTCACACTGTCACGAACTGTTCACTGTCACTGTTCACTGACACATCACTGATACTTGTTGAGCCGGATTAAGACTGACCCACCCAGGTTTGGGGGACCGGTATTTGTACCACCGCCGAATCTTCTAGCCCCACGTTGGGCGCAGGTAAGAAGGGTGGGCCGTTCCAGGCACTTAGAGGACTGTCCAGGTCCAGAAGTCTCTAGCCTCATCTAGGCCCCTCCAGGCGTGGTCCACCCGTCATTGTCTTGACCGTAGCACTACCCCCTCCTTAGACGTGCTCTGCCCCAGAGCACAGATTGCAGAAGCTGAGCGATGCTGATCTTCCTCCAATGTAGGTGTTTTGTCTTTCCAGGGGTTGAACGTGCATACCATTATGATGACTCCAGAGTTGGCGAACGTCTCTTCTACAATGTTCCTGACAATCCTCCACTCCAGGCCATCGTATCCACAACCCAACTTCGGGATGGCGAGCTTGGTGACACGCAGTTCCAGAAGCTTTCTCCGCAGGTCGCCAAGACTCCGGCGCAGTGTGTCGTATGTCGGCTTCTGCTCTGATGAACTCTTGGTAACCAAGTAAAACAGGTGCCGGCCTTCATGCTCTTGATGGAGAGTCTTCCCAACTCTTGGTCCCTGGCGTTCCAGCTCTTCAATTCCAGCGAACTTCTTCCTGAAGACCGTCGCAATCCCCCGGGAATCCCTCAGATGTTCGGCGACACAATGTGCTAGAGCATAGTCTACCGGTAACGAGAATATGTCTCTGTAAACTGTCTGCGTTACCCTACGGGAGTCTGGCGCCTTAGGATGGGGAGTTAGGTCCTTGTCGGTGAGGTTCCTCACTTGCTGTTCCTCTGTAGGGCCATGGTTTCCCTTGTATGGAGCCAATCGGTTGAAATGGACTACCTTGGGTTTTCCTTTGGGCTGCTTCCTGATCCTATAGATGACATCATTGATCCTCTTGATGACCTCATACGGTCCGTCCCAGGGGTTTTGAAGTTTCGGTGAGTAGCCTTGCCTTCTTCGAGGATCGTGTAGCCAGACCAAGTCTCCAGGTTGGAAGCCACCTTTCTCTGCCTTGATGTCGTAACGCTCCTTCATTCTGTCACTTGCTCCCTGGATGTTTGTGCGAACCTTCTCGTGAATAGTGTTCATTCGCTTCCGTAGGTTCGTGACGTAGTCTTCTCCGGCGACCTCCTCATCAGGCTTGAAACCGAATTTCAGATCGCAAGGCAAGCGTAGTTCTCTGCCGAACACGACATTGGCGGGGGTCTGCCCTGTCGTTTCATTAACTGAACTACGATAGGCTAGCAGGAACAGATGAAGATATTGGTCCCAGTCTCGCTGATGGTCAGAAACTACCTTGGCCAAATATCGACCCATTGTCCTGTTCATGCGCTCTACCATGCCATCGGACTGAGGGTGAAGAGGCGTCGTCCTGGTCTTTCGTATTCCTAGAGCCTCGCACATCCTGGTGAAGACTGCCGACTCAAAGTTTCTTCCTTGGTCAGCGTGAAGTTCCATGGGCACCCCAAACCGACTGACGAGCTGCTTCACGAGAACATCTGCAACCGTGGCGGCCTCCTGATTCGGAAGGGCGTAAGCTTCCACCCACTTTGAAAAATAATCCATGGCCACGAGAATATATCGGTTGCCATAATCTGTCACAGGAAAAGGGCCAGCGATGTCTACCGCTATTCTCTCGAATGGTGCTCCTACGTTGTATTTCTTCATAGGTGCCTTCTTTTTCCTTATCGGTCCATTAGAGGCGGCACAAGTTGCACACCGCCGGCACCAATCTAACACATCGTCCTTGAGGTTTGCCCAGTAAAAGCGTTCACGAACCTTTTCTAATGTCCGGTGAACTCCAAGGTGGCCACCAGATGCTCCATCATGTAATTCCCTCAGTACTTCGGGCACTTTAATCTTTGGTACGATGAGCTGTAGTCTCCGCTGATCTCCCTCTGTGTTCTCCAATGCTCGTTTCAGCAGACCTTTGTCCAGTAGAATGGAGTCCCATTGAGCCCAATAGGTTTTTATATTTTTCGACATTGGAGCAACATCCTGCCAGCTTGGTCTCCTTTGGCCTGATAGCTTCCATTCCCTTATTTGTTTCAAGTCCGGGTCCTCGTCCTGTTCCTTTGCCAGTTGTGTGTCCTGCCAACCGTCGGTAACGACCGTAGTCCGCAACACTGTTGCTTGCTTTTCTTCTTGTCGAGAACAATGCTTGCATTCTCCATCACAGGGTCTCCTTGAGAGCGCATCCGCATTCCGGTGACTCGTTCCAGAACGATGAGCAGATTCGAAGTCATATTCCTGAAGGCGCTCGATCCACCGTGCAACTTGTCCCTCCGGTGACTTGAATCGCAGCAGCCACATTAGAGCTGCGTGGTCCGTTCTCAGTAGAAATCTTCTTCCATACAGGTATTTATGAAAGTGCTCTATGGACTTAACCACTGCCAGAAGCTCTTTCCTTGTGACACAGTAGTTGCGTTCTGGAGCTGACAGTGCTTTGCTGAAGTACCCAATAACCTTTTCTTCCCCGTCTTGGAGTCGGGAAAGGACGCTTCCAATAGCAGTGTTGCTGGCATCTGTGTCAAGAATGAACTTGCCTTCGGGACGTGGATAGCTTAGAATAGGCGCACTACTCAATTTCTTCTTTAACTCCTCAAATGAAGCCTGACACTCGCGATCCCAAAGGAAAGTCCGTTTTTCCTCAGTGAGCCTGGTAAGAGGTTTTGCGATGTTGGCGAATCCTTTCACGTACCTCCTGTAGTAGGTGCAGAGTCCGAGGAAACTTCTTACTTGGTGCTTATCTCGAGGTGCTGGCCAATTGGTGATCGCTGTAATCTTCTCTGGGTCAACAGCAACTCCGTTGTCTGATACAACATGCCCCAGGTAGTTGACTTGCCTTCGGAAGAGATTGCACTTCTTCGGGTTCAGTTTTAGATTAGCTGCACGCAGCCGTTCGAAGACCCGCTCCAGATTCTCCAGATGGTGAGTGAAGGATTTTCCCAGTACAATGATGTCGTCCAAGTAAACCAGGCATATCTCCCAAGAAAGGCCTCTTAAGACGCTTTCCATCAGCCTCTCGAACGTTGCAGGTGCATTGCAAAGCCCGAATGGCATTACCGTAAATTGCCAGAGGCCAGTGCCGATTGAAAATGCCGTCTTCTCCTTATCTTCCGGTGCCAATCCAACCTGCCAATATCCACTGCGGAGATCCAAGGTAGAAAATAGTTTGCAACCCTCTAGTGTGTCCAGCGTGTCGTCAATCCTTGGGAGTGGGTAACTGTCCTTCTTCGTGGCGTTGTTCAAAAGACGGTAATCTACGCAGAATCTTGTCGTCCCATCTTTCTTTTTCACCAGTACGACAGGAGACATCCATGGGCTACTCGAGGGCTCGATGACACCATCATTCGCCATATCCTTAATCATCTCCTCGGCATCCTTTCGTTTAGCTAGCGGCAGCCTCCTCGGGATCTGTCGGATGGGCTTTGTATCCCCGGTGTCAATTTTGTGCTGGACGATGTTCGTTCTACCCCGTGGTCCTGAGCTGATCTCGAAAATGTCCTGCCATCGGGTAATCAATCTCTTCACGATTTCGCTCTGTTCAGGCGAAAGTTCTCTGCATGATTCCTCCACGAATCCTTTTAATTCTTCGGGTAGTCCTCGTTGCTCGGTGGGGTTGCGTTGTAGCTGTCGGACTACTGAGGTAGCGGCCGTACATTCACCGACTGGTGTTCCTCTCTTTAGTGTCACCGGGAAGCTGTTCAGATTCATCAGTCGGATTGGGGTGGTATGTCCGACCTTGATGAGAGACCTTGCAACCAGAACACCGCGTCCGACTTCCTGCTCCTCGTGCTTCCCAGGTTCAAGTAGAAGACATTGACCCTCCGGTAGTCGTCCATTGATCGTCCCATGCGTCAGAATTTGACTCCGTGCAGGTAAAGTGGTGTCTTCTAGTAGGAGTACTCGTGCATAGAGGTCCTTTCCCTGCCGAAGGATGACCTCTTCGTCTCCCAGCGTCATCACACCTCTCGACATGTCCAGCTTGATCCCGTATTTGATCATCAAGTCCATGCCGAAGATGACTTCCTCGTCTATTTCCGCCACGAGAACGCGGTGCTCTAGACGTTGGCCCCCGATGAAGAAAGTGGCAACTGTCTCCCCGTAGACCTCGGCTGGCTGTCCTGTGGCTGTCCGTAACGCCCAAGTGGTAGGTGATATCTTCTTAGCGTTAACTGCCTTCGGGTTCAGTATTGTCATGGTTGCGCCGGTATCCAGCAGAAAACTCCGCAGCTGCCCGTTCACCATTCCATCCACATAAAAACTATTTGTCTTGTCCCCTCGAGTTCCATGGCCTGCGACAATGCATCGCCCAAAGTCTTAGGGCGTGCGAGTTTCACTGCCTGTTGGGTTTCCGGGTCTCGAAGTCCATCCAGGAATTTGTCGATAGCCAAGCTCTCGTAGACGTCGTCGGTGACTGTTGGGTAGGCATTCCTCACTAGCCGGGCGATATCTGCTTCAAATTCCTGCAGCGTCTCGTTGGTCTTCTGGACCCTGTTCTTTAACTGGGAACGGTATAGTTGGTCCATGTGGCGATGGCCGAAACGCATCTCCAGTCTTCTCCTCAGCTCACCGTAGTTGCACCGCTCCGACATGGGCATCCCCTGTAGCACTCCTAAGGCGTCTCCACGCAAGGCTAGGCACAACGCTGATGCTTGCGTCTCCTTTGACCACCCGTGGATCGAAGCCGCTGTCTCGAAGAGAGTCATGTAGTCCTCCCACGGCGTCTTCCCGTCGAACAATGGGATGGTGTTGTGCGTTGGTGGCATCCCAGCATTGGCGGAGGGAATGGTGTTGTGAGGGCTTCTCTCAGAGGGTTGGTCGGTGTCGATTGTCGGTGGGTTGCTCATACGTTCTTCTAGAGCTTCTATTCTTACCCTAAGTTCATTTTCTACTGAATCGACTTTTTCTCCCAATCTAGATTCTACATCAGCTAACTTATTATCTACACTTTCCATTAACTTAGTTTCTAAATTGCCTAACTTAGCCTCTAATGTATTTTTAACAGTACTTAATTCATTACCTAACTTCTTTTCTACATTACCTAACTCATTTTTAACAGTACTTAACTCATTACCTAACTCATTTTTAACAGTACTTAACTCATTACCTAACTCATTTTTAACAGTGCCTAATTCAGTTTTAAAAGTTGCAGACAACTTACTGAAATCATTTTCAAACGTAATCTCGTCTGGATTTTCCCCTGAATCAACAAAAAATTGGCGCAAGCGTTGTTGCAGTACTAATTTCGTTCCGGAAGTATCCAGATCTCGTTCTTCTAACTCCCGTCTTAAGTCTGCAACTTTTAAATCATTCAGTCTAACACTCTGAGAAGTCATTTTCCACACAGTAGCCCAATAATTACAAAAACAAGAAAACCAAAATTATAACCATTTACAATGATCCCACTTCTGACACCAAATTGTTACGGGCTACGGGGTGTGAGAAATGAACTACTCCAGTTTACAAATTACAAATATTTATTAAATACAGAAAACACAAATACAAAGAGATTACTAACCACTATATTAACAATAATAATGGAATCACTAGCTTAACTACTAAACAGTATACATATAAAATGAGGTATTCCTAACAAATAAACTACTTACGTAAATTCATACAATCTGTTAGACTTATTCTAGAACTTAAAACTATAAAACACATATATAAACTACAGTCTTCTAATTTCCCACCGACCGGTTATCACAATATTGACACACAGTTTCACTATACTGTCACACTGTCACGAACTGTTCACTGTCACTGTTCACTGACACATCACTGATACTTGTTGAGCCGGATTAAGACTGACCCACCCAGGTTTGGGGGACCGGTATTTGTACCACCGCCGAATCTTCTAGCCCCACGTTGGGCGCAGGTAAGAAGGGTGGGCCGTTCCAGGCACTTCGAGGACTGTCCAGGTCCAGAAGTCTCTAGCCTCATCTAGGCCCCTCCAGGCGTGGTCCACCCGTCATTGTCTTGACCGTAGCATTATACTATTTTGTAGCAACTATATGATCTGTCAATGATTGTTACTTATTATTATTTTTTCTCATAATATTTTCACTTGGTTAATTTTACTGTCTTAATATATGTACAATAATTATTAAAACGTTGGTTGGGAGGTAGTCAGTTTTACTACATATAGTTTATACATTATTATTCTTACTATTGTATTATATTGTTTTTACTTCAACAATCTTGTTAAAACATCTTCTAATACCGTTATGATGTTATTAATATTGTAGGTTTAATCTGAACATTTCATTTTATGTTAATATTACAATTTTACTCATTGTTGTCAGATCCCGTCAAGAAATGTGGTACGTATTTTCAATTTTAACCAACCTTTTGTACGTACTTTCCTATCTACCTGCCTATATTCCTTATTACCAAATTGTACCCAGTTTCCACTCTCCTACCAGACGGTACGTATCTCCACTGTAATCCATTTTTTAATGTTTTTTATTTCATGTAATTTTTTCTTATATATTTGTACATTATCTTTAGTCAGTATCTGGTCTGTATAACTCTCATTAGTATACGTTTATCACTGTAATTTAATTAATTGATTTCTTTACACATCTAGTTCCTTTTATGTTATAATATTGACATTCTCTAGCGCAATAGTTATTTTTTTTTTAAATTAGTATTTTAATCTTATTTTAAATGTATCCTTTTTGTATCTTTTTAGCCCTGATGATGATCCAAAATGGGGGTCGAAACGTTGGCAAACAATAAAATAGTTGAAACTATTCAGTTGTTTCATTTAATGACCGCCACCCGGACTAATTCCTTCAGTAATTCTCAGCGGTCAACTAATTATATCCACTATTCCATATATAGGTTAGTGAAAGTAAAAAAACCCAAGCAAACACACTGGCTAGGATTTTCATGTAATTAAAAATGCCAAATATGTAAATATATATATGTATTGATTTAGATGCAAATATGGAAATAATTATGTAACATTAGTGAAATATGTAAACAGTAAATAGCCTTTTAAAACAGTCTTTACTCTCATTCTTACTTTCACTTACCTATATATGAAATATATAGTAAGGGAAAGTATTGCGATCGTGAAAAGTTTTGAATTCCAGTTTTCAACGGAAATACATGTTTTGGCGTCCCCTGAGTCCAAATAACCAAGTCCCGTAGAAATGTATGTGTGTGTGTGTGTGTGTGTGTGTGTGGTGTGCGTGTGCGTGATAACTCCCGAGCGAAAACGAAACGTCCTATTAAACTTAAATTTCATATTAAAGACAACTATACGCCCGAGATGTTACAGAATCTTTTTAATAAAAATCAGCTGACCATTTTGCTCATTTCCATTAATTTCCCCCAAAACGACTTTAACTATGTTGATTAAATTTTCTATGTCATTGGAAAATTTGATAGACTTTGATATCATGCAGGTTCCATTTCAATACAAATAGTCTTACAGGCTTAAATGCCGATATTTTAAATCTTCTTTCCCTAAAGTACCTTTAATTAACCATATCGTCTTGTCAGCATTAATAAACAACGGGTGAATATGTAAGTTGAACGAATTCGATATTTAATTGAAGGATAAAATATATAAAAAATTCAAAAGAAAAGTAATATAGACGTATAATATACCGTTAGAAAGCTAGAGATGTTATAAAAAAAATATCTTATACTCACAATTTTTTAATGATGGAGTTGAGAAATTAGATGAGGAAGATGGTTGGGGGTGCGGTCATAAATTAGATACACACATTTAAAATAAGTGCTATTTTAATTATGTGCCGACGTTTCGGCCTACAATGTTGGCCTTCATCAGGGCTAAAAGAAACAAGATAACAACCAATGTAATTATAGACTTAATAATATTTTAGGTATATAATAATAATATGACAGTAATAAAATATGGGAACATAAATAAAATAAACTGTAAAATGATAATAAGATGACAATTATGAAGTATGGAAATAAGGCGACAGTTATAAAGTATGGAAATAAACAAAATTAAGATGATAGTTATAAAGTATGGAAGTAAACATAATTGAGATGATAATATTGTAATGAGAATATATAAAGAGAGACTAAGCAAATGAAAAAATGACAAAGGAAAAATATGTGAACAATTAAAATTTTAAATATTAACAATTTTGAAGTGATATATGACGGTAGTATATTAAAAACAAAGTTAAGAGTATAGGTAATATATAAAAAGAACATAGTCATTAAAAAAGAGAAACAGTATGAATAAAAAAATAATTTTAAATTTTAAAATAATGTAATATTAAACTAAGAATTATATGTCAGGATATGTAACGAAGAAAAATATGAGTATGGAAAGAGGGAGAAAGAAATGGGCGATGAAAAGAGATCCTAATAAATAAGAAAAAAGATACATACTTGACTCTAATTATTGTAAATGTGTGTATCTAATTTATGACCGCACCCCCAACCATCTTCCTCACACAATTTTTTAAGGTAGTGAAAATGATGAAAAGCGAAAAAAACTAACTAATTATTGTAGATAATAATATGAGATTATATAATGAAACACAATCGGATTATCGAAACTGTAATTAATTAATTTATCTATTTTTATCTCTATCTGCAATTAAAAATTCTTAAATCAGTTTTAACAACAGAGGTAAGTGAAAGTCGTTTGTTGCGGGCTCCAGATCTTTTTTATTCTTATCTATGTTACATGAAATACGCACGCTTTCTTAAAGGTTTTTGGACGAGAAGGAAATAGGTACCAATACAAGACCGTTCTGTAAGATGTATTAGCTTGTGCTGGCGACCGGAACCCCAACGGAGTAACCGTAATTTTGAAACAATCCTGTTCCAACAGGAAGTGATTTATTCGGAAACGGAAATTATTGTTATAAGTATCGGTTATTGTGACATAGGAGGGTAGCTTTCCGAGTGGTAGGGTGCACGACACGGCAACGCTGCATCACCCACAACCCTTTAGGTCCCTTAAACAATACTGTAGAGCCTTGTCTTAGAGGAAATATTAGCGAATACAATGTGAAACACGGATGTTTAAGTAGCTGAGAAATAAAAACTGTTAAAAATACGTTTTAAGCAACCTTTAAACACTCATGACACAGGTTTAACTTTTCTCACTTAAATCATTGCCTCAGATCCGGTATATCGGTAAAGGATATATATATATATATATTGCTATGTTTTTGACCGGCTGCTTTTCTAAGGCAGCGGTAGCTTCAAAAACTAGCTTACTTACTATATTTAGTCAATATATAAACTATATTTAATGATACCATGGATCTCCTTTCCAAAGGTATCGTGTTTACCAATCCAATAGGTGGCATGCAGGGTAAGATTAAAGTAAACAAGATTCAATTAATACATTACTATAATAATTAATTTACACATATCATTATATTAACACATTGCCTAAAACTCTGATTGAGAATACTGAGGGACATTTTACTACCTTTGCCATACAATATTACAAATAACGATATACTTTTGAAACCCTTAACCGGCTGGCGAAGGTGAAAACAGTCTTAGGTCCCCTTTCTCGGCATCATCCTCCAGCTGCTCTCAGAAACCCCGACGGCCACCTCTTCTTCTTGTAGATGGAACCCGACTCCCTCTTCCTGAGAATAAAACTTGACTACTTCATCGGTTCTTCTCTCTCATTCTTGTCACCTCGGGTGGGTCGAGATGGGAATACCGGTTGGCGGTATAGCCTTTGTGTTATTATTCTTATCTTTTCACTACTCCTAATATTCTCGTTGGCCGCCGCTGGGGGGAAACTACCAGAGGTTTCTGGTATCGCTGGGGGGCCCATACCAATGGAAAATCTAGGGGACTAGGTAAACACCTTTTGATGTTTTGCCGACAAAGGTTCGTTATCTTTAATTGTTTAATATTAAAATTATTTAATAATTAACTCCCCTCAGTATCCTCAATCCACTAGCTCGACCTCTTTTCCTGTCAGTGATTTTATATTCCAGGTTCCAAATCTTAGATCCTTATCCGTGAGTATTAGTGCAGCATACTGAACTCGAGAAACCGGGGGAGCGTTAATCCCCTATAGCTGTACACTTCAGCTACCTCTGCGGCTTGAATTGCTAAAGCAAACCAAATATATTACAGCATATGCAATAGTATTGTTGGCTATCGAGCTGTGGGGCTAGAGACGAAGCTCCACATTTACAAATCTGTATACCTCCCCACTCTTACCTACGGGAGCGAGAGCTGGGTAATGCTGGACAAACAAATAAGCCGAATTACTGCAGCTGAAATGAGGATTTACGGAGGATCGCAGGAAAAACGAGGAGAGACCGCGTAGAAATGAAGGAATTATAGCGGAGCTGAAAATTCCTGCGCTGAAAACCATCCTCGAGAAGCGACAGCTAAAATGGTTCGGCCATGTTTGTCGAATGAATGAGGACCGCGAACCCAGAAAAGTGTTGGAAGCTCGACCCACTGGAAAAAGGCCGCGCGGAAGGCCTAGGATTTTGTATGACGGATATATGCAGAAGATCGGAGGAAAAGATTGCAGGAACTTAAACAACTCTGCAGAAATCGTGAAGCTTGGCAACGTTGAATCGAGGCCCCTCCACGCTAGTAAAGGCACATAGAAGGAAGATAAAGAAGAGAAGAAGTATCCTCAATACATTACAATATATATATATATATATATATATATATATATATATATATATATATATATATATATATATATATATAAGGGAAAGTATTGCAATCGTAAAAAATTTCTAATTCCAGTTTTCAACGGATATACACGTTACAAAACCTTTTTCATCAAGAAAGTTTACCAGATGAGCCACTTTATACCATGCATTTTGCACCTTTTTTCGATTTTCTCGAAAACGGTTCCGACGATTTTGATTAAACTCGCTAGATAGATGTAAAATTCAATGGGCTCTAATATCATTTAGGTTTCATTCGGATTAAAATGGTCTGACAGGGCTTAAATGCCGATATCATAAATTTTCTTTCTCTAAAGTACCTTTAATTTTGTTAATTCTATAAAAATAACTATATTATCTTGTTACCACTGAATTTTAAAAGCAACTAAAGGAGAAAACCGAAAACATATTTTTAATGGAATTTTTTGTTTTTGAACATAAGAGCAGTAATATACATGTATGATATACCGTTGGAAAGCTAAAGATTTTAGAAAAAATATTATCTTATACTCAAGGTTTTAAAAGTTAATTGTTAATTGAGAGTGATGAAAAGAAGATAAAACTAACTGATTATTTTAGATAATAATATAATCGATTTTTTAATAAAACACATATTTCTGTATAAATTAAATTTAATTAATTCTTTAATAGTTTCACGTATTTTTATCTCTAACTGTGTTTGAAAATTCTTTCATTGATTTTAAAATTGGAGGTAAGTGAAAGTCGTGCGTTGCCCGCACCAGATTTTTTTTTTATAAAATTTTGACTACTGTAAAGAGGTATATAACCTGTACGATATATAACCTTCTTAATTTTCTTTATTTGGACGTTTCGATCCTCCGTCTATGTATATACATAGGATCCTTTTCAACACTGCAACAAAGAATTTCATTGAGCACCGGCACACCACTCAGGCTAACTGTGGTATACAGTGCCCTGTAGTTAGCCCGAGTGGTGTGCCGGTGATCAATGAAATTCTTTGTTGCAGTGTTGAAAAGGATCCTATGTATATACATAGACGGAGGATCGAAACGTCCATATAAAGAAAATTAAGGAGTGATAGTTTAATGACCTAAAACCCGAATTATTTCAAACAAAATTATAATATAAAAGGGTCGATGAATTAATTTCTTGTATATATATATATATATATATATATATATATATATATATATATATATATATATATATATATATTTCATAATTCTAATAAAAATAAAAGATTTTTGTAAATAAAATAAATATAGTATTAGTTTTTTCTTTTATCTTTTATTTATAACCACTGAGGCACTTTAACCCCACTAGAGTTATTTTTGCCCTAAATTAAAAATACAATTGTTTTAGTAGAATAAATAAAAGACGAAACAAGATTTAGACTATTAAATTACAAAATAAGAAAATAACAAGGAAAAATAAAGATATTAGAAAATCCACAAAATCAATATATATTGTAAAAAAAAATCAATTTTAGGTAATAATACATGGTCTTCTGTGGTCGACTTCTAGCTTTTTCGCAAATCTGTTGCAATGTCTATGTTATTTCCAATTTTTCTTTTCTCCGCTTCGTATGCGATACAATCCATCAGAATATGCAAGCCTGTGAGCAGATTTTTTTTTATTTAAATTTAAAAAATGCTACAGTGCTTCGTATGTAAATTTTTGTATCTAATTAAATAGTTATAATTGCTAATATTCTCTATAAAGCCTTGTATCTATAATATGCCGATAAAACTAATATTAAATACAAAAGTTTAATATATATATATATATATATATATTAGATATTTAAATATTCAGGATAATTTCCGTAAATAAAACTAGGCTGATTTTACATGATTTTTTTCGTATAGAAATCATGTAAAACACAAAATATAAAACAAAACAAGAAATTAACACTAATAAAAGTCTAATTTTTATTGTGTTTTTGAATAGAACAATTTTTTTTTTTTTATATACGCGTAAATTAAAGCTAAAGAAGCACTTAATTTATTTACTGGTTAAAACTCATATTCACTAAATTAATATTTTCTTTTTCAACAGGGCTTTAAATAAGTTTAGGCCCGTCGAATTGCTGGGGTCATGGCGAAATAGAGCGGTTGAGTGGCGTAGTGACCCGGTTATTCCATTCAACAGACGAAAAAAAAAAAAAAAAAGGGAAAAAGAGAAAAAAAAGCTTTGTCAGTTCCTCTGTTGGCGGATTAAAACCTGACGCATCAGCTCGGGCAGTTGTGAACTAGTACAAGTCTATTCACAATTAGTCAGCTAACAATGATAATAACGTAACAGACGGGAAAAAAATATGGAAACAAGAAAAATATACCTAGCTAATGATAGTGAATATTAAATATTTGACCGTGTGATGAATATGGATTGGTTTGGGATGCAGTCAAAAATATTAAATATAGTGCAGAAATATTTATAAACGTTTCAAACTATGTTACGAGTCATTATCAGAGCTAAAAAAAGGAAAAGATGCTGTGTAGGTTTTTTAAACATAATTGACCATGAAAAAATAACGGAATACGAATCAAACTATTATTTAGAATAGAAAAAAAAACTTTATTCCGGACAATGTCTCTTAAGGAATGACAATTATGGACAAATAATAAATTATAACTGGCCAAAAACAATATATAACTACAAATAAATGACAGAAGAATGAAAAAAAGAAGAAAGTGTCATAGTACCATCCATATTTACAAACTCTAGAAATAAATAAATAAGAATAAACATAAAATGTAACTTTTACATCTCATTAAAGTAAAATTCACCTTACATAAGTTGGTATAATAAAAATTAGCTTAGATCTGACTGAAGAGAAAGGAAGTATTAAAACAGGAGGGATTTATACGATGATGTGGAAGGAGCATGACGGATGTTCGAAGGGAGAGTATTCCATAAGGCAGTGAATAGGGCTAAAAAGGAGCAATTATATTTTTTGGTTCTGTGAAAAGGAATTTGGAGGTCGGACAGACGGGATCTTGTTTCCTTGAGATGGGTGAGGATTTGAAAACTAGGAGGTTGTAAACATAAAATGGATGGTGGGAGTTAATGATTTGATAAAGGAATGATCCAAGGAAATATTGTCTTCGAAAGGTTGGAGATGACCACTTCAACCCGTCATAGAGGTGGGATACATGCGACCGTCTCGAGGTACCGAACACAAATCTTAAAAAGCAATTTAACAATTTACAATTGTTTTTTGTTTTTTCTACAAATTGCTATTTGCCATCTGCAAAAAAAAAATTGCAATAAGCAAATATGTTGACTTTCGGAAAAGTATAAAATTCTGTGGCTTTGTCTGAAACTTTGAGTATGTATATGTCCTTATGAAGTAATTCGTTGGTTACATAAAACGGTGCATCCACGATTTTTCGCAATATTTTCGATATAAGAGACTGTATTATTTGGATGTTAGAGTATTAGAGCAGATCACCATAGCTTTATCCCATAAGTTCATGAGGGTCTTTGTCAGTCAAGCCACATTTGTCAGTAAACCATAAGTTTTATAAGATTTGAATTTCATATTTTAGAAGCATATAAGCCTGAGGTGTTAGGCCAATCTTTTTAACGAAATTAGGGTAACCAAAAGAGCCACTTTATACCATGCATTTCATACATTTTTACAGCTTTCTCAAAAAAGGCTCAAACGATTTTGATTAAATTCGATATATCGATGTAAAATTTAATGAGATTTAATATATTTATTATCATTCTGATTGAAATAGTCTGATAGGGCTTAAATAGTGTATTTTATCCTCTAATGTACGTTTAATTTTGTACATCTTAAAAGATTAACCATACTATCTTATCAGCATTGCCAATAACGGATTAATATGCTGAATGGCTTTAATGACCAATTTTTTTTTTTCCATTTATTGTGATTTACAACTTTATCAGTTAATACATCAAGTAAATTAGCTGTCAGATAATATACATGAAAAATACATGAAGAGAAAATGTACATTGGACATCACTCCACTATGAATCTAAACTAGAAGGTCTCGAGGCCATCTTCTTTTCAGGCGCCTCGGAGGATTTTCAGGAATAGAAGAGGAAGCTAGGATTGAAACTAGTGGAGAGGAGTTTGTCATGGAAGGATTGATAACGGGTTCGGGCCAAATCAGCTACAAAGGAATATTAAGGTCGTTATGGATGAGCTTGTTCGTGACAAAATAAGGAGCGTTGAGGATTTTTCGAAGGATTTCGGGTTGTAAGGATTGAAGACGGGAAGAATTAGATGGTTTAGTAGAGCCCCATAGCTCAACTCCGTAAGTCCAGATAGGTCTTATGATGGTCATGTAGATGAGTCTTTTGTAGATAAGTGAAAGTTTAGAGCGTTTGTCTAGTAAGTGTTGAAGTACCGAAAGTGGCAAGCAGTTTTTTGTCGTTTCAGTCTAGTGTGCGGAATCCATGTTAACGTTTGTCAAGTAGAACTCCTAGGTAACGGATCTGTTCAACTGGAACAATCTGAATATTATAAAAGGATACTGTAGGACAGGATGTCATAGGTTTACGACGAAGGGTAAAGATTATTTAAAATTAACTTAAAACTGTTTTCATAAGCTTTAAGTTAATGTAATAAATTCTTAAATTGATTTAAAGAGCCGAGGAAGGTAAAAGTCGTGTGTTGTCCGCACCAGATTTTTTACTAAACAATTAACAGAAATTCTGGAATATAATGTCGAAGAAAGTAAAGTGAAAATTTGACTGAAATAAATTGTTTTATAAAATCCGAATATAGAAATCAGTTTATTTATCTGCTTATTAATATTCATTATTTTTCTCTGTATTGTCCCTATCTTTAATATACCTTTATTACTATAATATAGAATAATAACATATTTGAATTTATATCCAGAAATATAAATACTTCTGGATTTTACATGGATTATTACTGTAAGGAATTATTTAAACTCAAACAAATGTAAATAGATAAAAAAAAAAAAAAAAAAAAAAAACAAGAAATAAACATGGCTTAGGCTATGATTTTTAATATGTTTTTTGGAAGAGTACAAACGCGGAGGCACCCTTTAAAAACCTGACATAACTTCCACGAGATGAAAGAAGTAGAAATAAAAATAAAAAGAAAAAGAAAAGAAAAAAATAAGAGAGGAAGAAAGAAGAGGTAAAAAGTTTTGAATGCGAGGATTAAGGATAAAGAAAGGAGCGCATTATAAATGTGTAAGTTCTTTTAAATTGGAGCGTTAAGAAAAGGTGAGGGCCCTGAGAGCGGAGCGTTCCACTTCCCAAAGCGGAAGGAATCAGCTCTAGTTAGCTTCAGCGATTCCTCTTCACTTTCGCCTTTCGTATCCGACCAGCAACAGTAAATTAAGGTTAATTATAATCTCTAATAATTGTTTTAGGTGCTCCGACTTCAATTTTTTAAAGAATAGAGATATTAATTTAATGTAGAAGAATAACAGTAATTACCAAAGGTAAAAAATTAGCCTTTTTTTTTTTTTTTAAATTTAAGAAAAATTACCAGGAGCGAGAAACATACGACTTCGACTTACTTCCAATGTTATAATCAATGTTTTTCACTTTCACTTACCAATTTATGAAATACATAATAAGGGAAAGTATTGCGATAGTGAAAATTTTCGAATTCCGGTTTTCAACGGAAATACACGTTTTAGGGCCCCCTGAGTCCAAGTAACCGAGTCCCGAAAAATAATCTGTGTGACCGTGGGTGGTAAGTCCAGCGCAAAAATGAAAATTCGTGCGAAACAGAAATTTCATATTTAAGATAACATTTATAACATTTATTTCAAAATCGGCTGAACGGTACATCTGCTTTACTCTTTGAATTTTGCACCTTTTTACAATTTTTTAAAAAACAGCTCAAACGATTTTAATTAAACTCTCTTTATCGATGTAAAATTTAATGGGATTCAGTAACATTTAGGTTTCATTCTGATTGAAATAGTGTGACAGGGCTTAAATGGTGTATTTTTTTCCTCTAATGTACGTTTAATTTTGTACATCATAAAAGATTAACCATATCATCTTATCAGCATTGGCAAATAACGGATTAATATACAAGAAGAACGGCTTTAATTAACAAACAAAGGATAAAAGAGCAAAAATATTTTTTAAGTGTAATTTTTGTTCTTTATATATTAGGAACAGTAATATAGACATATTTTAGAAAAATACATTATCTACTAAACGAAGTTGTAAAAAATAATATTCAGTTTTCAACGGAAATACACGTTTTAGTGGCCCCTGAGTCCAAATAACCGAGTCCCGAAAAACAGTCTGTGTGTGTGTGTGTGGTAATTGTAGCGCAAAAGCTCTACGCTGTACTCCCGAGATGTGACAACAATTTTCCATCAAAATCGGCTAACCAGAATAGCCACTTTATACTATGCATTTAGCACCTTTTTCACGATTTTCCCAAAAATAGCACTAACAATTTTAATTAAACCAGCTATATCTATGTAAAATTTAATGGGCTTTGTTTATTCGTTTTACGTGACTTTATGCTACTATGGCTAATCGGACGATACTGTAGTGGGAGTCCTAAATTTTGCCTATGAATGGCAGCCTAGCGTCGTTTGATTCGTATTATCTCAATACTTACCCTTACTATTTATTTCATACATAGGTAAGTGAAAGTAGAATAACTTCAATCTGTAAATGATGGAAACCAATAACATTTCTGAATTTAAAGGCCGCTTAATTATTTTCAATTTCGTACATTTTAATTTTAAAGTAGACAGGAATAGGGGATCACAAAGGAAGGAATTAAGAGGAGGGGTCCCTGTGAAAAGGAGACAATAATCTAATTTCAATTATTCCCTCGATTGAACCTCAACTGCAGACAATTACATCCCTGGATTTTTTTCTTTTTCCCTTTTTTTTTTTATTCTTGTTAATTGGACGTTGTATAATGACCAGTATCGGGAGAGCGGTATCTCTCTAATAACCCTTAACGAGCTCTATTGGAATTTCAGATGCCTTCGCTCTTCGATGATTTAATGAATGCTACACAATAATCACCTCCCTGCGCTACACTGTCGACGTTTCGGCTACTCATTTAGGTGCTTGTGCAAGCGTGTTAGGGGAGCGAAACCTTCCAACAACGGACAAAACATGGATTCGTCCGTTGCAGAACATGGATTCGTCCCTTGTAACGCCCGATACTGAACCGTATTCAAGTTCCCATAAAAAAAATAAATAAATAAATAAAATAAGAATAAAAAAATGAATATTCTAGTAAGGGCGAAAAATATTATATTAATACAATATTTTCCGTGTGCAATATTGTATTAATATAATATTGATATTGATGAACAATTCAAGTTTACCTTTTTTTATTTTTTTCATTGCTAATTAATATTTTTGTTTACTTTCACTTCCCTACACATGGAATATATAGTAAGAGAATGTATTGCGATCGTGAAAATTTTTTAATTCCAGTTTTCAACGGAAATACACGTTTTCGCGTCCCCTGAGTCCAAATAACCCGTAAAAAAAGGTCTGTGTGTGTGTGGTAAGTCAAGCGCAAAAAACGAAAAGTACTATAAAACTGAGGGATCATGGGTAGCAGGGTGGCTAGCATAACAGCCTTCTATGCCAAAGGTAACGGGTTCAAACCCACAGGTGGTCCTAGAATTTTTTAATGGGAGTAAAAAATCAATAGTTATGCCGTCCCTTGGAGGGGACGTTAAAAGGTGGTCCCGAGCCTGTGCGATGTCAGGTACTCGTTAAAGATCCCTATCCTAATAAAACCTAAATAGGAAAAATTTAGGACTCCCACTGTAGCATCGTCAGATTAGCCTTATTAGCATAAAGTGACGTTAAATAAACAAACCAACCAACCAACTATAAAACTGAAATTTCATTTTTAAGACAACTATACGCCCAAGATGATGCAGCAACGTTTTCATCTAAATCAGCTAACCAGAAGAGCCACTTTATACCTTGCATTTTGTACCTTTCTACGAATTTCTCATAAAACGCCTCTAACGATTTTGATTAAACTTGCTATATGGATGTAAAATTTGATGCGTTTATAGATGGTGTAGGTTGCATTCCGATTGAAATAGTCTGGCATGGCTTAAATGCCGATATTTTAAATTTTCTTTCCGTAAAGTACCTTTAATTTTGTGGAGGTAGTGGAAGAGTTCCTTCAGTCTCCAATCCCGCTTTCATTACCTCCTAAAGCAGTTAATCCCTCTGAGGTCAAATATCTTCTCCGAAAACATGCACTCCGTAAATATCCTGGATACGATCTCCTCACTCCTCAGATTCTCAGACAGCTTCCATCTAAAGCCGTTATATTTCTTACATATATTTACAACTCCATTCTACGCACTACTCATTTTCCTCTCTTATGGAAACATTCCACAATAATTCTCTTCCTAAAACCAGGTAAACCTCCTAATACTACGACATCATATAGACCTATAAGCCTACTCCCAATCCTTTCAAAAATCTTTGAAAAAATCCTCCTCAAACGAATATTACCTTTATTAGAATCCCACACCATTCCTTCCCATCAGTTTGGATTCCGTTCCCAACATTCAACCGTTCAGCAAGGGCTCCGAGTCGTTGACCATATTTCCTCTGCCCTTGAGAACTAGGAGTACTGCTCGGGTGCATTTATGGACATAACGCAAGCATTTGACCGGGTGTGGCACCTGGGATTGCTCTTTAAGCTCAAAAACCATTTACCCCAATCCTTATACCTAGTCCTCCGATCCTATCTATCAAACCGCTCCTTCCGACTTCGTTGTGGTGCAGAATATTCTAATTATTATCCAGTCGAATCCGGTGTTCCTCAGGGCAGTGTCCTTGGTCCTATCCTTTACAATATATACACGGCTGATATTCCTGTTTGCCCTAATACCTTCCTAGCAACGTACGCTGATGACACAGCTATCCTATCCTCTCACTTAGATCCCGAAATTGCATCTATAGGCCTCCAAACGCACCTTTCTCAAATTGAAGACTGATGTAACAACTGGAGAATCAAAGTCAATCAATCCAAATGCAAACATGTCACCTTTACCCTTCGAAGACAATAATGCCCTCCAGTTCTCTTTAACTCCGTTCCGCTTCCTTTCTCCGACACAGTCCGGTATCTTGGCTTCCTTCTGGACAAAAGACTAACTTGGAACCTGCATACTAGACTTAAACGACAAGAACTCAATCGACGATTTGGACAATTATACAGACTACTGAACAAAAATTCCAAATTATCTATCGAGAACAAACTGCTAATATACAAGACAGTACTGAAACCTATCTGAACCTACGGACTTGAACTGTGGGGGACAGCCAAATTTTCTAACATCAAACGCATTCAATCCTTCCAATCTAAAGTCCTCCGAACAATAGTTAATGCTCCTTATTATGTATCCAACCATACCTTACACCGCGACCTAAATATTCCATTTATTTTAGACCTTATACCATTAAAATTCTCTAAATTCCATCAGAACCTTATCCATCACCCTAATCCCCTAGCTCAATCCTTATCCAGCTCCACACATCCTTACCAACCCCCTAGAAGGTTGAAACGGCAGTGGCCTCGAGACCTCTTGTAAAATGTATATTGGAATTCTAGCATTGGCTAGATTCTCCACTCACGTATGCTAGTGAATTGTATATAGGTATGAGTGACTTTTGAATATATTTTTATTGATTTTGTTTTTTATATATTTATATTGTATTATTATTATATAAATTTATTGTTTTGTATATATCGTGTGAATGTTGTACTTTATCCCTATTAAAAATGTCCTAAATTGGACAGATTGTAATATTGTTCAATAAAGAATTGTTTCTAAGTAAATTTTGTAGATTCTTTAGAAATAACCATATTATCTTGTTACCACAGATAAAAAAACAAGTAAATATATAAGTTGAACGAATTCGATATCCAACTTAAGGAGAAAACATAAAAAATATTTTCTTAATGCATTTTTTTTTTCGAACACAAGAACAGTAATCTACATTTATAATATACCGTTTAAAAGCTAATGATTTTAGAAAAAATATTATCTTATAAACAAGCTTCTGAAGGTTAATAAATATGAATAAAAAGTCGACATTTATTTTAGATTGATAGCCGATACTAACTGATTATTTTAGATAATAATGTTTGTTTGTTTATTTATTTAACGTCACTTTATGCTACTATGGCTAATCGGACGATGCTACAGTGGGAGTCCTAAATTTTGCCTATCCAGGTTTTATTAGGAGAGGGATCTTCAACGAGTACCTGACATCACACAGGCTCGGACCCACCTTTTAACGTCCACTCCGAAGGACGGCATAACTAATGACTTTTTACTTCCATTAAAAAATCCTAGGACCAGCTGCGTGTT